>CM070513.1:29056430-30446834 GCA_036346375.1 Guadua angustifolia
TGTCACGCATAGCGATATTGAATTGTTGATGTACGTGGTGCTTGGTAATCAAGCTGGGGTGGTTATAATTTTGGGTCGGAGCAAGTGGCAAGGGCAACATGCAGGTGGGCCCGATGGGCAAAGGGTATGTGTATGTCTTGCTTTGGTCAAACTATAAGGACACCTTGCGAGCCTTTGACCTGAGTCTAACTTGCAACCACATGTCTGGAATGGGACAGCCTAGCTGACTAATTTGCAAATGCTTAGCTTAAGTACTATCGTGGTGGAGTGGTTCATCCTTTTAAATGAACCAGATGGCGCAAGAGGGGGGCCCTGTTGTGGTTTTCAGACCCTTCAGTGTTGAAACCTTAGCGGGTAGTACTGGGTTAAGAGGATGCATTGTAAAGGCTTTGTCATGATTCTCTGTAGGCATATCAAAGGAAGTGTGCTAATAACTTGGCATCAAAGAGATTATCATGTCGTGTGGGTAAAGTGCATAACCTTTGCAGAGTGTACAATCTATTAGGATAGCCGTGCTCACAGTATTGAGCAATGCTCGGGATTACTGATCAAGGGTTTAGATTCTTTTTGCAAATTTGGGATGGATGGCGGGGTTTACATAGAAAATTGAATCTTGACTTAGGATTGGAAACTTGGTTTACTTGAAATCTTGAATCTATCTATTCTTGTTATTTGTTTCTTGTCTTTTCAATCTACATATTGCTTATGTTTGAAAATCTTTGCTTTCGCTTATGAGCCACTTAGCCTTTCCTTTGGAATAAGCCTTGCATATAGCTATAGTAGGATTGCATTCTGCACAACTTGTTGAGTATGTTGTATACTCACCCTTGCCTACAAACATCATCAGTCTTTGAAGAAGGAGTACCATGGAGAGACGAATGTTTAGGGTGTGAGCCTTGTCGGTTGCGTGGTATCTTGAGGGATTACCTACGTCTTCATTCATTGCAGTTCAATTTGTTGTTCGACCTTATGAGGCATTGTTAAGTAAGTTGACCATAAGGTCATACAACCTGCTAAATATTTAGTATATTATGTCTTTATCTTATTTACGTTGTGTATGATTATGATATTCACTAATGTTGAGCTTGTGTGCACTAAGCGTGATCTGGACTAGTGCAAGATATACGAGGGTCGAATTTACATATTCGGGTCCCGACACCGCATCGTGGGGAACGCCGCCAGAGAGACGCTGCAAGCTACCGCGAAACATTTTGGTCGAAGCAGCTGCAAGTGCAGCAGCCGGTCATGGATGTCGCCACCCCGGTGGCGGAGGAAGAAGACGCCGGTGACATCGACATGGGTGATGAGTGAAGGGCTGGGCCGCCACTCCACTTTTTTGTTTTTACTTCTTTTGTCGATCAGTCTTTTATATCTGTATGAACACTTCAACAAACTTTAGCTGTAATGGATGTTTTTCGGTTTTACCTTCATGCTCGTTTGCTGTGTTTATTTGATATTGCATGCTGGAATTGCCAGGCGGCCAACTTAGAATTCAATTGAGGCGCCAGTTAGGCTTTTGAGTCGAGCAACGCCCCTGAAATTCTGTGAGGTCGCATGCAATGACCTACAAACGTAAGTACTGTCTGGCGCAAATTACATAGAACTTAGGCAAAGACAGCTTTGAGGCGTAATAGTCTGTGCTTAAGCACAGAATAGTTTCGCCGTCAAGATTTTATGCAGGGTTGTCATTGGCTGAAACCTTTTTGGAACTTAAATCCTTGTGATCTTTTAGAATCGTGTCCCAGTGTGGCGCAGAAGGTGATAAGTTCCCAGGAGTGGTCTTGGACCAGCGGCGCTTAACGGTGACAACCAGCGGTGCTTCTAAGAGCCAACCCGAGGTGTACGAGCCGTGTTTAAGTACCATGCCAAATTCACACTCTGGTCACTTAACCTTACCAGACGCTCACACTGAAGACTTTCCTCTAATCACCAAGGAGCCGTCGGGTTTGTGATGCCCGTGATAACCATGCATAATTCGATCAATTTCAGCATACGCATAAGCAAGTAATCGGGAATGTTACTTGAAACACTTATCTGGCTTATGTATTAGCTGGTGCCCAACCCAGCGATGAGGCGACCAGCTCCCAAGATATTGAGCGATCAGTAGGGCCTTGGCGACCAGCCCCCAAGCGCTGGGCGACCAGTAGAGGCCTTCCGGCGAATTTCCCCCAAGCTGACGACCAGTAGAACTCTGGACGCTATTAAAATTTTCTTCTCGAATCAAGCCAAAGCTTTAAAGTTTGACTCGTGCACATATGCAGTTATTGCAAAGGCAAATGAACACCATGCAGGGCACATACAATATAGATCATGA
Source organism: Guadua angustifolia (assembly GCA_036346375.1). NCBI lineage: Eukaryota > Viridiplantae > Streptophyta > Magnoliopsida > Poales > Poaceae > Guadua > Guadua angustifolia. Next base: position 29,058,745 of record CM070513.1, read on the forward strand.
CAACACAAGTCTGTGCATGAGGCAATACTGGTTCACTCGTTTTGGCTTCCATGTTGCCGCCGTTTTTCCAAAACACGGCCCATGGCATTGTGCGGTAAAGCAGCGAACTCCCAGGAAGGATACTAGGCCAGCAGTGCTTTGCGGTAACGACCAGCAGTGCTTCTGAGAGCCAACCCGAGGTGTATGAACCACATTTAAGCACCGTGCCAAATCCGCTTCCTGGTTGTCCGTCCTTACCCGGCACAGATACCAGGCATAATTATGGACCAACAAGGGATTGCCAAAACTTAAGGACCAATAGCATCCATGCAGCAAACTGTCCCGTAGGACACAAAAAGAGGAGTAATAACAAAGTCGAAAATCTTCAAGATAATAACATTATCAACAACCAATGACCGCCGATCAGCTGGGGGATAGGTCTATCCCGGGGCTGATCAAAGCAAATCACCGGGTACTTACAGTTTTTCATGGGTAAAACTTTCGCAACAATTCCACATTGTAGGAATTCACCAATTCCCGGCCGTCCTCAGTAGCTAACCGGACCGCCCCGGGTCGAGATACTGAGACCACCTTAAAGGGGCCCTCCCACCGGGGAGACAGCTTATGCAACCCGGCATGCGCTGAATTACGCCAAGACTAGGTCGCCCGGCGATGTTCTCTCGAAACCAGGCGGCATGGTATCGCTCGAGGCTTTCTTTGGTATCAGGCGGAAGCGAAGAAATGACGATCACGAACTTCTTCCGGAGGTTGGCGTCTTCTTGCGGATGTCTTCATGGTCTTCCTTTCTTTGGCGAGAGCAGCGGAGAGCCGAACGATAATTCGGAGGGGAGAAAGCTTCCACCCCATACACCAAGAAGAAGGCGTCGCTGAAGATGTCTTGTTGGGTGTGGTACGGAGCGACCACAGCACAGCCGGAAGTTCTTCGATCCAGCGCGCCCCCCGCTTGTGGAGTCGATCAAACGCCCTTGTCTTGAGGCCCTTCAATACCAATGCATTGGCACGCTCAGCTTGACCGTTACTCTTGGGGTGGGCGACCGAAGCGAAGCATACTTTGGTGCCCATCTCATCGCAAAACTCCAGGAATGCCGCACTGGTGAACTGAGTTCCATTGTCGGTGATAATGCGGTTGGCGACCCCAAAGCGGGTGAATATCCCACGCATAAATTTGGGGCGGATGGAAGCCGTAATAGCGCGTCTTGCCTCGGCTTCGACCCACTTAGTGAATTTGTCGATGGCGCATTTAAAAGGTGGGTGAAGCCCCACAGGCCCGCGAAGCGGACCGGGATATCCAGCCCCAGGCATCGCGACGGCCAAGCGGGATGGTTTGCGAGCTTGAGTGGTCGGTGGACTTGCTGGCGAAGAAGCGATAAGCCGCATGTCCTCACCAGCTCGCAAGCATCCTAGAGGCGATGAGGGCCAATAAAATCCTTGGCGGCAGCTTTGCCAATTAGCGTTCGGCGGGACATATGGCTCCCTTTGCGCCTCCATGGATATCGAGAGAGCGTGGCGCTCCCTCTTCGAGTGATGCACTTCAAGAGAATTCGTTTACATTCGGCGGTATAGGTCCCCATCCACGAGTATAGCACTTGGCCTTACGTGCTATCTTCTCGGTGAGCATCATCGTCGGGATCACTTGGTCCCGTGAGGAAGGCTAGGATCGGATTCATCCACCGATCTTCCCGACCAAGTGTGGCGAGCACTCGGTGTTCGCCGGGTACTATTTGGGCCAAGCATTTCCTGGCCTGATCGGCAAAGACCGCCGCCTTCCCTCTGGACTTAGAAATTCGAGGCGACGCAGCGGCCTTCCCTCCTGAATTGGAGGTCAGTAATCGCAGCGTCACCTTCCCCACCTGAGTCGGAGGCCGTGACGGCCATACCATCGTCCCCTCCTGAATCGGGGGCTGCGACAGCGACACCATCATTCCCACCTGGATCGTGGGCTGCGATGGACAGTCGCGATAGTCTTTCTTCGAAGACTCCGATCGGGACAGAAGCCCTTGAGGACGCAAGATGCGAGAGCCCATCCGCAAGGTGATTGTCACGCCGGGGGATATGAATATATCCCAATCCTTCAAAACGTCGCTCCATTTTCACGACCTCGCCAAGTATGCCGCCATGGTGGGGTCGAACGCAAACTCCTTCCTCGCTTGATTGATGACCAGCAGAGTCACCCGACTTGAGCGCCAGATGCCTAGCGGCAGGGCAATACGCAATCTGCCAAAGAGCCTTCATATTCGGCAATATTATTAGTGGCTTTAAAATCAAGAGCAACAACATATTGAAGAATGTCACGATCGGGAGACTAGGACAACACCAGCCCTTGCGCCCTCCAATCTGAACGAGCCATCAAAAAATAAGGTCAAGGAGGCGACGCGGGGCTTCTTAACCAGGAGTGGCGGAGTCCACTCGGCAACGAACTCCGCCAGTTTTTGACTTTTGATGGCAGTGCGGGGGACAAACTTAAGGTTGAACTCTCCTAGTTCCACTGACCACTTGGCAATGCGACCATACCTTCACGGTTGAGCAGATTTTTCGCAGTGGATAGGCCGTGACCACGGTAACTTCCATACACGGAAATAATGTCGCTGACTTCTAGGCGCCACCGGGACCGCATACTGACATCTTACGGGCTGTGGGTGAAGTTCTGCTTCATGCAACACCTTGCTAATGTAGTAGGATCGCCTCTGGACACCTTCCTCTCGCCACTGAAGCCTGTGCCGACCACTTCAGAGTGGCGGCGATGTCTGAGGCTAACGGCTCGCATACTGTCTTTGGGAAACCAAAGACCGGGGAGAGGAGAGGTATTGCTTCAAATCTTCAAGCGCCTTTTCGAGCTTCTTGATCCACTCGAAATGGTTAGTTTTCTTCTTGGCTTGAACAGGGTAAGCTTCTTTCTCGATCGGGCGATGAACCGCTTGAGGGAGGCGACACGGTCAGGCATTGGACCTGCTTAAGTCGCACCGGAGGCTTCATATGCTCAATTGCTGCTATTTTGTCCGGATTTGCTTCGATTCCCCGGTTGGACACCAGGAAACCAAGCAGCTTGCCGGAGGGCACACGAAACACACATTTTTCTGGATTCAACTTCAGGCAATTCTTCCGAAGATTGGAGAAGGTTTCCTCCAGGTCCTGAATCAAGTCTTCACCTTTTTTAACCTTCACGACCAGATCATCAACATATACTTCAAGGTTACGTCCTATCTGTGGACGAAAAGTAATGTGTATGGCACGCTGGTAAGTAGAACCAGCATTCTTTAAACCAAAGGGCATCCTAATATAACAATAAACACCCATAGGGGTTACAAAAGCAGTTTTTTCTTCGTCCCCCACCGCCATGCTAATCTGATGGTACCCAGAGTACGCATCCAGAAAGCATAGCAACTCACAACCTGCCGTAGAGTCCACAATGAGATCAACTCGTGGCAAGGGATAAGGATCCTTCATGCAAGCTTTGTTGAGGTCGGTGAAGTCGACACACATTCGCCACTTCCCGTTGGACTTTTTGACGAGCACAGGATTGGCAAGCCACTCAGGGTGAGTGACCTCCCGATGATTCTGCGTCCAATAATTTCTCCACCTCTGCCGAATAGCATCTTGCCGCTCGAGCTTGCCGCGGATCTTTTTTTAACCGGCAAGGCGGCGGGAGGCGTTGCAAACAGTGCTCGATCACCTCCACAGAGACCCGGTCATATCGGACGGTTGCCAGGCAAACACGTCGGAATTACACCGGAGGAAGGTGACGAGCGCGTCTTCCTATTTGGCGCTGAGGCTGGCGCCAATGTTGATAGTTTTGCGGGGCTCGCCCTCACTCAGGGCGACCACCTTAACCTCATCGCGAGCCGAGCAAAGCGCTGAGTCCGAACTGAGGGCTCCGGCGGCGGCATCAAGACGCCCGCAAGTGGCACCACTCATATCAAGCGCGAACTTGTGACAGCGCAAAGCTTTAGACTGGTCCACTCGGATGGTTATGGGGCCGGCAGGCCCTGGCATTTTCACTACCATGTATGCATAATGGGTCGCCGCCATGAACTTGGCCAGCGCCGGTCGGCCAAGCAAAGCATTGTAGGGGAGATCAAAATCAGTGACTTCAAAGTCCACCAACTCGGTGCGATAATTATCCCTTTCTCCAAAAGTGACGGGGAGACGCACCTGGCCCACGGGAATTGCACTAACCCCCGGGGCTATTCCAAAGAAAGGCAACGACGGATGCAGATCCTGCCGTGGGATTTGAAGAGCCAGAAATGCCGTAGAGGACAGGATGCTGAGAGAACTCCCTCCGTCCACTAGCACACGACCCAGCCGGACATTCCGGACTGTGGGCGACACCACAATCGGGAGATGCCCCGGGCCGGTGGCGCAATCAGGGTGGTCGGCCTGACTGAAGATGATCGTCTCCTCCGACCATTTCAGCATCCGACGCGACCCCGAACCCGATCCCGTGGCGCACACTTCCCTCTTCAACCGCTTGCAAGCGGTATTAGAGCGAAGAGCGGACGAACCGCCATAGATATACGCCAAGGTATGATCCGCCTGCTGGAAAGCCAGCGGGGCGGGGTCTTCACCACGATCACCATCACGAGGATGACGCTCATCGTCGCAAGAGCGACGCTCCTTGATCCGGCGCTCCACCATTCGGTCCACGACCTGACAATTGTCCAGGTCATGGGTGTTAGTTCGATGAATTGGGCACCAAGGCCCTCTCTCCCTCCGCCCGCGACGATCGTTCCTACGACCGCGGCGGTTATCGCGCCGGTCACGGCGATCATCGCGCCGATCGCGGCGATCATCGTCTCGCCCGGCCACGGCGACACGCGCCGATCACGGCGGTGGCGCTCGGTGACCAGAGTCATCAGCGGTCACGCTCGGCGGCCAAGACCGCCGGTCTCTCTCGCTGCGCTTCGCGCTTCTTGCTTGCGGGCGGAACCCTTCGAGGTCGGCTTCATCTTTCTCGGCCACCACGGGACTAGATTTTGGTCCCTCGCCTCCAGCGACCCGTGCGCACTTATGCGCGAGGGAAAACAACTCGAGGTGGTGCCGCGATAGTGCGGGTGGCCATCTTCTCCTTCATCTTGCGATCATGACGCCTCTTGGCGATGGCGACCGATTGCTCCGAGATGTGGGGATCGTGTTGCGACAATGGCGAACCGCCGGATAAAATCACGCAATGACTCCCCTTATCTTTGTTCAGCATGCAAATCATCCTCCACGCCTTGCATTGCGCAAGGAGCCACGGAAGTTAGCGACAAAGAGGCCACACAATTCCTCCCACGAGTGCACGACCCCGCAAGAGGTTCAATAACCAAACGAGCGAGCCCTGTCAAGGCCGTCGGGAAATAATTGGCCATGACTTTTCTGGACCCGCCGGACGCTCGTACCACCGTTGTATAAATTTGCAAAAACTCCTCCGGATTGGTAGTGCCGTCATAACTTTCTATAGATGTCGGGCGGAACTTTTGAGCCCTCCACTGCTGCGAATCACGGAGAACGCCTGATATCCAACACCATAAACAGAGCCCGGCCGCCCACTGGGAGCTCGGCCCGGAGAGCGAGGGATAGGACTCTCCGCTGAGTCGGAGGAAATTCCATCTTCGGAGGCCACCCGCTTGCCGCCCTGCTCCTGAGCCGACGACGTGGCACACGGCCGCGAAGATCGCCGCTTCGCCGGCGGGATTCGTCAAGATGACTCCTTAGGTCCCCACGGTTCCTTCGGGCCGGGACCGGCGTCTTTGACGCCTCTTCCACAGCCTGGCCCACTGGCGGGCGCCACTGTGGCGGCTAGAGCCTGCGAGCCCCACCAGCATACTGGTGGCGAGTACCACCGATGCTCTGCGGTGGGGGCCCTACCCAGTTGGGCCGCACCAACAAGGCGGCAAGATCCTGCGACACGGAGTGTGGCGAATCTCCGCAAGTTCCACCGTGAGGGTGGTCAGAGGAGACGAGCCTGCATGTAGATTCTGGCCGGGTGGCGCTTCCATGGCCAGCCGGCGTTGCACCGGATGCCCCGCCGCCGCCACGGGAGCATCGCCGGCGCCCTCTGAGGGTGGAGTGAGGCGGTCTTACGATCGGCGAGATTGCCGGACACACTCGAGCATGGGCCGACACCTCTCCTTCCCCGATCTGCGAACCCGCCATCTCCAGATGCACAGAATCGAAAAAAACACCAAAACTTCGCCGAGAGATGATCGAAAAACCAACTACTGACCCTACAGCGCGCCCTTGTCGGCGTATTCCACAGACAGCCCGAGCCTCTGGACCGGGTTTAGTTCGATAGGGGGTGGCTTTGGTAATTGGCAAACCCTAGCAGAGAAACCCAAGACCTCTCACACTAACAATTCTAGTGCCCTTCAATTTGATGAACACACCGATTTTACCTGTGTTGAGGCCCCTCCAAGAAGGGTATGACCTTACGTCTGCTCGATTTTGGATTGAGTATTTTGGGCTTGGTTCTGAGCTTCTCGATGACCAGCTCTTCTGTTGAGCCTCTTTTTTCCTTCCCTCTCCTTTTCGACCCCCCTCTCTCGTATGCCCTCAAGTGCCCTTATATGCACGGACTTACATGGGTCAGCTAGAGGAGGGATCGTCATCATGCCTATCTTACATGCATTTACTTCGCCTTTATGCGATGTCCCGTTCCTTCAGTCCTAATCAATGCCAGCGCATGCCTTCGCCCGGTTCTTCCGGAATGTGACCCCTCTGCGGCAGGCGGTGTGGGGCGTCGAGAGAACGGGTTTGTAGCGAAATTCCTTGGAATCGACATGCTCGGTACAGCGAGCTGTCTTTGACACGATGACGTCGGGGAAGGAGACTTGAGGCGAAGCCACCGCATCCACCTTTTGCATGGTAGTGGGATAAGCAGGCGTGCTTCGCCCACCCGCCACGTGGGCCGGCGCCCGGCGGCAGGCGTGGTCGCCCACTGCCGCCGCGCCGCCACGTGGACCCGGCACCCGTGGATAGGGCGTGCCAGCCGCACACGTGCGGGCGCCGGCAGGCGTCGCCCACACCTGCTTCGGGCGCCCGAGCGGCGGCGTGGTCGCCATCGCCGCCGCCGCCCGTGATCTGGCGCGGCGAGCGTGGGACCGGCGCCCATGCACCGATGGCGCATGGCGCCCGCGCCGCCCATCGCCGAACGCCGCCACGTGGATCGGCGGCGCGCGGCGTCGCGTGTCGCCCAGCGCCCGCCGGCGCCACGCGAGGCGTGCCGGCAACCGGCCACGTGGTGGCACGGGCGGCGTGCGTCGCCATTCGCGCCCGTGGATCGGCACTCAATGGGCGGGCGTGCTCGCCCCACCGCCCCGTGGGCGGGCGCCGGCGGCAGGCGTGGTCGCCCACGCTCGCCGCGCGCCACGTGGACGGCACCTGTGGGCGGCGTGCTCGCCCACCGCCGCCGCCGCCACGTGGATCGGGCGCCGGGCGGCGGCGTGATCGCCCACTGCTCGCCCGCGCCACGTGGACCGGCACCCGGTGGGTGGCGTGCTCGCCCACCGCCGCCGGGCCGCCACGTGGTGGCGCCCGGCGGCGGCGGCGTGGTCGCTCACCTGATCGCCCGCGCGCCACGTGGACCAACGTCTTGTAGACGGGGTGTAAACACCCACCCGCCTGCTAGACTGCCACGTGAGCCACGCACGCTTTTGTGCGACGAAGAGAGTACCCTGGCGTAAAGTACGCCGATAATTATGTTCATGTTTAGTTTCTAACAGGAATCAGACACCTTTTTTCCTCCCAATAACCATTGTGGTACAAAAGATGTAGATCAGTTAGATAATAGTTTAAGGTACTTAAGATATTGTAGCTGCGGAGCCCCCTGGAGTGGTGTAGGCGAATCACGGCAGGGGAGCATGACGTGGATGTGGAGCTCGACCAGACGCTTTGAAAAAGGCAGTGGTGTGGTGCAAGCTAAGCTTGGCAACAGCCGTGGCTTGACATTCTAGGGTAATATGATCTTATTTCCTCTGTATAGCAACCCACAGGTATTTAGTTAAATACGGGCCGGTATTCCTTAGCAATAGGTGGGCATTTAACTATGTTGGTTTATGTCAAAGAGGGGAGCTGTTATGAAACTCTGCTTGGCATCCATTTGCATGCTTCCCATGATGAGTAAACATAACACGAAAATTATTTAGTGTAAAATGTGAGTTTTTGTTGCAATGCATGGGCACATAACTTGTTTTACTAAGATTAATAAAAGCTTCCTTTATCGATTGTGCTACTAAGATCAGAACTATAATTCAACATGATGGAACGGTGATGAAGCAAACGTGATTGTGCTACTACCCCCATCTATGCATGCCGGTTTCAATACACCTACAAACATTAGATAACAAGCGTGAGTTCAAACTCAGCAAAGTATACTAGAATAACAATTCCAATTTATCGTAAGTAAAACAAGAGCTTAACCATAAGAGCAAGTAATACAAATGAGGCAACATCCGGACAATACGCATTTATACCCATTTAAAGCAATAACTTGACCATGCCAAAAATTACCGCAATCAAGTCATAAACTTGATAATAAAACCATTCAATGCCCAAGAAGCATCACTTGACTCTAAATCACAACATCTCCCGACTCAACCACCCCCTTTTTTTTTGCAACTCAAACCACTTTCATCAATTTTATTTGAGTTCATAACTCAACTTCACTCCACGATATTCATACAACATAATTAGCAAGGCAATGAAATACACTGATTTATCAAATTCAATTCAATCTCCCTTTTTGGGTTGAGTCCATGACTCAACCTTCCTTTACCATAGTCGCAACCTATATGACATACCATTTACCACAAAACTTATTATTAAAGATGCAATGCACATGAATGCTCTTTTCGATGCACGTACCAGTGCTGCCGAGTGCCCACCCATAGGTGTGCACTCTCACGTCCCTTCCATCCCGTGGAAGGTGCCTACTCTTATTGTCTCGCTCCCATTCACCTCGATGAATGAGACTACGAGGTAGGATTTTCGTGTTCACTACGTGTGAATACAGAGGCCCGCATCAGAATGGGTCACCTCTTTCTTTAATGAATGCACAATGCAATTTACATGAATGAAATGCAACCTTTCATTCCTTGCCAACACTAACATAACCATAACCACATACATAAACCTAGCCAATTCTCACATTCATAAGTTGCCAGTGGTACTAGTCTAATCAGATTCGACAATAAGACTTGGCAACACATTACAACGTTTCTGTCATGCAATTAACGAAATTAATTTCGAACTACATTCATAATCATCTAATCGATTTGCACACATACTCAATTCCATTCCCCAGACGGGGCACAGTTAAGTACAACTCTTGTAAATTAACCACGAGTATCCACGTACCCTATAGTCGCTACTCACTGCAATATTAACAAAGGTACAGTAAACTCACCGAGATTAAGGCTTACTAGTGACCACTCGAACTCAATAGCTAATCACGTCCTCGAAGGGACGATCACCAATATAACTCATACTTGCCACAATCAATAGAAATTAGCCATGGACAGATAAATAACAACAAACCACTCAATTAGGCACACTACTCGATGTACTTGCCTTAAACCTCTCGAAACGGTGTGGCGAGAAATTTATGCCACTCCTGGGGTCCCACCACCTGCAAGTAGAGGCAATCCACTAAAAAAAAACATGCCAACCAAACAACAGCAATACTTAGTGCGAGATCGATTCTACAACCCACTCCGAAATCCCAGAAAACGGAAAATCTGTCCAACGGGGATAGCAGCCTTCCAACGAGCCAAACTTTTGATTCACTTAACCAAATGGAGTGAACTCAGCTCCTAATTAACCATAAGAGGATGTCTTACAGCTATCTCAAAGCCAATCATGCGGGAGATACCTCGAGGGCCTCCAAATCAAACACTAAACCCCAACCGGAAAATGGAGCATGCTGCAGTTTTCCAATTTCAGCAGCGAGACTTCTAAATAGCGTAACTTTTGATTGGCTTATTGGATTTTTGAGTTCTTGTGCTCAAAACGACCGTGAGGAGACAAACTACACATATAACACAGCCATTCACTCAGCCAATGCACCTACAGTTCCCAGATCGAAGATGAACACAGACTGTACCAATGGCGACAAGAATTGGACAGCACTCGGTAAAAAGGGCATAACTTTCAAACGGCTGAACGAAATTTAGTGATTTCAGTCTCTATTGAAAGGTAATTCGATTATATACAACTTTTGCGACAGCTGGACCCCCAGGAAATGCTTGCAGAATTTTCAATTTCACGAAATAACAGAGCACACAAATCTGATCGAAAATCAGAACGGGGTTCCCTCCACTCTAACCCTAGTTTCCCTCCAAAATCTCCAAATCTAGAAACCCTAGGACCACACTACCCAGCTAGGACCTCCATTAGAGCAGTATGAATAGCCTCAAAGCACCAAACCACTTACCTACAAGGTGGAGGAGGGAGACAAAGTGTTGTTGCTACTGCTTGCTCAGAGGAAGGGAGAGGGAGGTCGCCGGCAGGAGGGGATGGCGGCGCCGCCGGGGAAGAGGCCACCGCCGACTAGCCGGCCGGAGGGAGGTGCCGGCAGGAGGGGGAGGTGGAGGTGGAGGTGCATGGAATGGAAATTGCTGCTCTTCTTCTTTGGGGAGGACACTAGGGAGGGAGCAGGGAGGCGAGGCCAGGCTGCAGGGCGCCGGCTAGGGGCTGCAGTCGGCTAGGGAGATAGCAGGAGGTGGCTGGGAGTGGGGAGAGGTAGGCTGCGCCAGGAGGAAAAAGTGGGAGCCAGGTGGGGATTTATTGGTTCCCCCTCTTCCAATCCTCCTTTAATACTCAACTAAATAGATGTCACTAAACAATAGGACTAGGGAACAAAAGAAATGAAGCCTCTCAAAAACAAAACTAAAGACCAACTTTAAAACCTTAGCGCGAACCAAATAAATTTCAATTCCTAGCACGAAAGAAACAATTGTCCAGAAAAACAACTTGCCGTAAAGCTAAACAGCTTGGAAGATACCTCATTCCGAAAAAACTAGGGTAACAATCCAAAACCTTTATTAAGAGCTTCACTTGCGTGACGATAAAAATTTCCTCCCGAATAAAAACCCTGAATCACGAAGGTGAAATAATTACCGATCGGAAACCCTAGCAAAGGAGATCTTCGGTATTACACACTGTTGAAACTATAAGAAATTCAGTATTTATGGGGGTTCATTTGTTTCTATTGTTTATTTGAAAACCTTGAAATCTTTAGAGTACATATGCAATTCTTGAGCTCCAGTTAGGCAGTTTGTAACTGCAGTTGCTTTCAGATTAGTGGATCTTTCTGTCAGCGTATTCAGGAACTACTTTTGCTCTTTTTATATTACTAAAGCAAATTATGCAACATTGTTAGGGCATGTTTGTTTTTACTGTGGATTCTTCAAAAGCTGATTCTAGATTACGGCTGTAGAGAAGCTGATTCTAAATTATGGGATGGTATTTGGTGGGTAATTACTTGGAATTTTCGGTGGCATTCTTATATTTGTATTCCTCAGAATCCACAGAAGCATATATAAAGCGGATTATAGATTCTATTGTATATAAGTAGGCTGGATTATGAGAATGGATTCCTAGAATTAGATTGTTTCTTTTATTTAGCTTTTAGATCCAGAATTCAAAATCTACAGCAAAAGCATGGATCAGCCGAATCGGCCGTTCAGGTTGATCTTAAGCAATTCCAACTTTTCTTGGAGAGGAGTTTTGGTTTTGCTGACCTTTTTCCATAGCTGAACTATGCTATGCTATCATACAGCAACACTATATCTGTCATAACATGTTATTCATACCTAGTGCTGGGTAAGCTTTCTGAAACTACTAAGCATGTCACTGGTTGGTTGTACTTGTGTTAGTTCTTGAATTGGTCATGATGCGCTGTCTGATAAACATGAGTTTAGTTTTCTACGGAATTACTCGCCTGAAGTTTGATAAGACTGCACAGTTGGGGGCTTCCTTAATATTTCTTGTAAACTGTGGCTTCCTTAATATTTCCTGTAAAGAAGCATCCTCGACAGAAGCACGACTTAGGCTTGGAATCATAGTACGCTATCTTCACACAACCTTTGTTATTGTTTCACACAAAAATTTGAAACTAAGGGTTAAATTTTTGTGGGACAATTTTCAAAATAGGGCAGAAAATTAAACTAATCTAGGGATAGAAATTCGAAATCACTCAACTATGTTCTGATACCAAGATGATAGAGGGGGGTGGCCCAATCTTGCGATGACGAATATGATAACTCGGACCTGCGAACCTTGACGATTACTGGCGCCAACCACCGTCTCGATATAGCAACCTGCGACATGTGAATTCATCCAAAAACATGCTTCGGTCCTCGCCTACTTGACCACGCGAAAGTAGACGCATGTTTCCTTACAATCACCCCAAAGATGTCGTAAGAACAACGGTGGTAATTTCAGATTGGAACTCCCTATTCTAATGGGGGTATTAAAGCACAAGCAATAGAATCAAGATTATATTTTTAATCTAAAAGTTCATGGTTCACTTTATAATGGAGGGAGTATACATATATACACACATTAGGGGCATGAATAGTATTCGACATGAACAGTACTCAGATATGAATAGTCATTTGGAATTGAACAGTGCCTTGAATAGTAGCACATGAACAGTACTCAAACAAAAAATTATCATGTGAAGTGCACTTCTTTCTATGTTATGGTGATCGCCTTCTTTTCTAGGAGATTGCTGAAATCCTTTCTTGCCAAGACATGGTGATCTCTTTCTTTGCTTGAAGATTGCCCATATCTCTTGCCTTATCAGCACCGAAACTGGAGGTGGTGCAGCAAACTGAGGGGGAGCCAATGGTGCGGATCCTAGAAAGCCACAGGTGGTGCCCACGCTGAAGACTGTGGAAGAATAGGAGCCGCAGCCAAAATTTGGACTAACCCTCTATATGAGGCAGTCAGAGTCAGAGTAGATGGCACCGGCTCCCACTTGATGATGCTACTGGGATTCAACCGGCAAACTTGCCCCATATGGCCAGGTTGGCCACAATGATGGCACTCCCCTGACCATGAACACTCCGCAGCACGATGCCCACCAACGCACTTGAAACAAATCATACCTTGCACCGGAATGGGGCGAAAGGCCAACCGTGGGGAGGACGATGAAGATGGCTAAGGCTGCATTGCCTTGGCTCCCAAGGAGGAACTTTGTTCCCCCTTGAACTTCTTGGAAGTAAGTCGCTGAAAAGACCCACCGCCCCCACCAAAACTCCTCTTCTGGCCACCATCAGAAGCTACAGGAACTCTCGAACCACAAGGGTTGAGCTTATCTTTGGAAAACTCTAGTTCGAGCTCCATGCCCTTAGCCTGCTCCACCACAGAGGTGAAGTCACGGGGATAGTTGCTCCCATGATAACTCTGAACTCCTGGTTAAGGCCCCGACAGAACCTCTAAGCCTTTTCACAATCATTAGAGGCCACAGCTGGTACGAAGCGGACAATGTTGTTGAACTCCGCCTCATACTCAGCCACAGACTTCCTCCCTTGGGAGAGGGTAGTCAAAGAATGTTCCATCCTCTTCACAAAGGACTTCGGCTAGAACTTTGCCTAGAAGTGCTCGATGAAGATCTCTCAGGTGACCGGTCCATGGGCAGGGGTCCTTGCAGCAAGTACCCCCTCCTACCAGATATCTGCCTGGCCCTTCAGCTGAAAGGACTCCAAATTGCCATTCTATGTAACGCAGCCAAGTCTTTTTCATATCTTTCAAATGCGATTGAGTTTCATCTTCAAATTTTGCAGGATTGTAGAAGTTCACCTTCCCTACATGTGGTAATTTTTTGAGAATTTTTCAAGACTTCTACAGGTGGTTTTCATGGAGTTTTCATAGAATAGGTGGTTTCCACCAAATATTTCACCATTATATATATAAACACACATACAAGCTACATTTAAACTCAACATCTTCAATTCTCTCTTTACATAGCTAGCTACATCTTGAGTATAATGCAATCAGAACCAATTAATACTTTAGATAAAAAGAACAAATAGATCTACACCAAGCTAGATCAAAACTATCTTTAATTCCCTCTTTACCAAGTTAGATCTTGAATATAATACAATTAGAACTAATTATTAACCTTAAATCACCTTACCATCTTCAATTCTCTCCTTTCCTAACTAGCTATGTCTTGAGCATAATGCAATTAGAATCAATTGCTATTTTAGATCACAAAAAATAAATAGATCTACACCAAGCTAGATCTAAACCATTTTCATTTCCCTCTACACCAAGCTAGATCAAAACTATCTTCAATCTCCTCTTTACCAAACTAAATCTTGAATATAATGCAATTAGAACCAATTATTAACTTTAGATCAGCTTACCATCTTTAATTCTCTCTTTACCTAACCAGCGATGTCTTAAATATAATGCAATTATAACCAATTACTACTTTAGATCATAAAGAAGAAATGGATCTACACCAAGCTAGATCTAAACCATCTTTATTTTCTTCTTTTATGCCAAGCTAGGTTTTAAATATAATACAAATTAGAACGATTACTAATATTAGATCACCTAGAACAATAGCATCTACAATCACACTTCCAAATCTATGGTCTCTTTTCATTAGATCGTCTTTCAATCGTTGCCACCTCAAAAATAGCCTAAAAACCCTAAAAACACAGAGGAGGTCGAGGCACTCTGTACATATTTCCAAGAAAAGCTCATCACAGATGGGCCTCATCACAAACGATTTTTTACCAAAAATCATCTGTGATGAGGGCCACATCATAGATGATTTTATCTCAAAACCATCTGTGATGAGTATGGCACTTATCACTGACTGCTTTTGCAAAAAAATGTCAATGATGAAGGGTTTAATATAAGTCCTTTTATAGTAGTGCTATTTGCTGCTCCCGCGTCATGTAGTTTGGATTGTTACCTAGCTCTCGAAGTCATCGTCTTTGACTATCAGGATCCACACTGCTGCGCATCGATCTAATCTTGGTCTCATCTTTTTTTCTTTTTCTTTTTAGTTTTGACCCAAAGAGTCAATTTTTTCTCAATTTTTTTGAAAAGATGATAAACCCCTCAAACAAATCAGCTTTTAAGTATTTTATCATAAGCTAGAAAATCATATATAACTAATAAAAACCAAAAGCTAAAAGTAAGGTGGGACGTGCTTTTGTAATTTATTGTAGAGAAAAATTAGCTATTTGTCAAACAACTTCTTATAAAAAGTTATAGCTACTTTTAGCTTAAAAAGCAAAAAAAACATATTTTTTAAAAAGCAACAGCTTCCAAATAGGCCTAGAACTGAATTTAAGGATAGTATAATTTCTAGCGATTTGGTTTCCATATTATTGATGGTTGTTGTTTTCGTGCTGTAACTTATGTCAAAAATGGTCTCCACCAGGGTTCAACTTTTTGCAGTAAACCACTCGGTTACCGCAAAATCCGCTCGTACTGCACTGGCTCGGTAATGGAAACTGAGCGGTTTACCGCGCATGTTCAAATGCAAATTCAAAATTTTCAAAAATTTTGAAAAAATTTATCCAAAAAATTCCTAAAATTAGTATTAATTGTTTGATGACCTCTAGTGTAAATTTTTTTGAAAAAATGAAGTTATACACTTTTTTAGTACATTCAAAATCTTAAATATAGAAAAAGCAAAAAAAAAGAAAATACGGCCTGTGGGGCCTTTGGTCCACAGGCCTGTGTCGCCAGGTCGACTGCGTCGTTTGTGGGCCACGAGGAGGCCCAGCAGCACGACCGGTCGGCCCACCCGAGAGGCAATATACTCTCCCGTGAACACAGATTGCTCCCGTGATCAAAAGACAACCAAAATCGGCTGCCACTTTCCCCACCCTCCCCGGTGCTGAGAGAGTTGTCGCCGGCCAGATCCTGCTGCCAGTCTTTGTCGAACCACTTTCGAGCCTCGGCCAGACGCGGTAAGACCCTAAAACCGCTCGGTTTTGCGGTTTCTCGAGTTGCGTCGATAACCGAGGAATGCGAGCGAAATTCATGAAATAGCTTCGATTTTCAATCGGTTTTGCATGGATTTCACTCGGTTTAGATGAATTTTGTTCAATTAGTTGTACCATCGTGCATATATACGTAATATGGATAATTATTCAAGTAGAAGTTGCGGCTCTAGTATTTGATTCATAGCCATAATGTGATGAACATAATTTGATTGATCTAATCACTTTGTCGTTGCTTTAGCTAGTACTTACATGCAGTATTTGAAGTCTCATATCTCTGAAACTAAGCTATGTGTTGAATATTGGTTATAAGTCATGAAGTCATTTATTTGATTTGATGCCCCTTTGTTCACATTTTGCTATGCAGTATATGTTGTTGATGAGGATTGCATGAAGTCATTTGATGCCCCTTGGTTCACATTTTGCTATGCAAAGAACACCCCCTGAACAGCCCTATGAACCATGTATTCCCCGTGTGACTAAATTATTTTGCTTCATTATGTAATGTTATAGTAGACAACATTTTGGGAGATGAATCATTTTGCTTCATAATGTAATGTTATAGTAGTACCACTATTAACTTCATGATGATACCCTCACAGTGTTTACGGTGAAAATGGTAACTGTTTATTTGTTTAATTATATTTAGTAGCAATGAATCACACCCACAATTTGTATTAGTTGTGCAAGTATCGATACTTTCATTATGTTGTTTTAACAGATGGCAGATATCGACGTAGTATGGGAGCACGGCCAGAAGGTGGGTGCCGGATTTAGATGCAAGTACTGTCTCAAAAAGAAGAAAGGAGGCAGTGCTACTCGATTCAAGCAGCACTTGGCAGAACGTGGTACGGGTGTCATCTATTGTAGTAAAGTTCCAGCGGACGTTCGCGAGTACTTTCAGCGTAAGATGGACATGACAAAAGATAAGAGTAAGGAAAGGAGAGATGACATGATGAGAAAAGAAGCAACAGTAGCTGGAGATTCCCCATCGAGGTGAAGTGTATACTCAAAGTACACGGGTGATGCTGATGAGGAGGCCTAATTGCAGCATGCCATTGCTGCCTCCAGAGCGGAGGCAAAATTTAGAACTGATCAGGTGGGAGGTACAAGCACGGTGATGGCAGTGGCACCTCCAGGGGAGCTGGAGGGGATCACGGTCTGTTGTCCAGATTGTTTCGCAATTTTGTGACAATACAAGAATAACGAAGCTATGCCTACTCCGCAACTTCAATTGAAAGGTATTATAATGTAAATGATGTTCACAAGTGGATAGTAATGAAATTGCGCATGATTTTGCTATGTGGTTATGTAAATGCCTATTTTTGCACTTGTGTAATTGTAGTATTGCAATGAAAGACTATTTATGGACATATTATTGTGAAATGCCTAATTTACAACTTTTAAAGGTCTAAAATATAGCAAAGGTTATGTCGATTTTTTTCAAATTTAGGAAAGATCATTCTGGAGTTTTTTCGTATCTTCACATACCTTATTTATATATTTATTACATTTTTACTAAAATTTAGCCTTCCCAGTATTTTTACAAATTTTACAAGATTTTTTTTTGCATTTCCCCCTATTTTTTGATTTTTCCCCATTTTCTCGAGTTTGGCGATTTTCTCAGTCGGTTTTCACGGTTTTTCACCAAAACTGCTCGGTTTTTCATCAAAACTACTCGGTTTTTTGCCCAAACCAAGCGGTTTTGGTTTGCATTGTTTTTCATAAAAACCGTTCGGTTTTTCGCAAAAACCGCACGGTTTTTATGTCAAAAACCACGGTTTTCTCGCGCAAGTTTGACTAGAATTCAAACTGGTTTAAATTTACAAATTGTTCGGTTTTTCGCGGTTTTCGAACAGTTTTTCGTGAAAACCGAAACCGTTAGGCTGACGAAAACTGGGTTCGAAACGGTTTTGTGAACCCTGATCTCCACACCTCCAAGTCAATTTTACCAAAGAGGATTCCTACCAAGAACGTAAAAATCTGTATCTCGTATAAATTACTGCTTCGATTTGATTTGCGCAAGAAATTTCTTTCTACAATTATATACATCCATTTAGTACAATAAAAATAATTAAAATTAATGCTTCGAAAGAAACTTCTTTGTAAAATTATATGCATCCATTTAATACAATAAAAATAATTATATTTCATAAGGCAGCCACTACAGTGTACACCATAATTTTTCTCTGCGTTATTCAAGCCGACATGTCTCTCAAGGGCATGCACAATGTTATGATATTAGCTCTTTATATACTTTAATACGTAAGATTTTTTGCTTATATAGAGAAGGAAGAGTATAACCGATGATCATATAGACAACGTAAAATATAATTGTATAATTTATTGTTTATAATAAATACTTTTTTATAGCATAATTAAAATAGATTGCAGGATGCCACAGTGACAATCTTAATATATTATCTATCATAGAAATTATCTTTAGATGATATATAAAACTATATAGACAACAATTGTTTCTACGACTGTACATACTCTAAATATAATCGAGGATTTCCCACAGTAATGTGCGGGGATCTTCTGGTTGCTATAGCGCTTTAGACTATCTCTAGCGGCATCCCTTCAGCCCCCAAATCTCTTCGCAGACAGATCCCAAGCGCTCCAACAACTTCCCTTCACGGTTCCCTTGGAAGGGATTTGAAGTGAGAATCTTTTTAGAAAAAGATTATCTTTCCAATCCCTATACAAAACCCTTCGAGGGGATGCTGTTGGAGATGATAGGAATGAAGGGAATGGATATAGGGAAGGAATGAGGAAAAAGAAGGAAAATAAGGGAAATTGCAGGAGATAGTTTTAGATCAACTTCTGATCTCTAGCGTAAAAAAGATAAAATAAAAATAAAAGAAAACAAAAGAGAAGAAAGACAAAATAGGGTGAGCAATCTATACCATTGGATCTGAACGAACCGGCTTCACGAGGGCATTGGCTGCCGTATATATATACTACCTTTCCTATTTGTGGAAGAATTCGCGGCCTTAGGATCGCTCGGCTCAAATTTTTTTTTGCGTTTTGATCCTTACATAAATTACGAATAGATCCTTTGTGATTTTTGTGAGGGAAGATATTCTTTTATGAATCGCGTTTGGGTCTCTCGTGCGTCATTTTATAGAAAAAAAACCTCCCGTTAAATTCAAATCGCGAACAAACCCTTTTTAATTTTTCAGGATAGAGGACAGGTCCAAAAACGTAACAGTCAGGTCCTTGCTCCTTACGTCTAGGTCATTTTTCCGTTTTTCCTAGGAAAAAATATTTTCATCACCAGAAATATGTATGCAGCTCTATCTCTAGACTTTTTTCTCATCTCGATCTTTGATATTTTTTAAAACATGTATTATTACTCGGTGAACGCATAGAGTGTTAGACTCGACAAAAGAAGGTTGTCATCTCTAATAATTTTTCACCTTTTTCCTATAGACTTTTTCCTCACCGCGGTTTTCCGGCTCATTCTCCAATATTTTTCAGATAATTTGTTGAAAGATATATTTCTACAACTCTATTCTCTATTTTTTCCCATTTCGCTCATTATTTCGACGATTTAAAAAATAAAACGCTGCGAAAAAAAGAAATTTTTTCTACAAAAAAATGACATACACGGCGTGTTACGCCGTAAAAATTTTTATATTCTTTCAACCGTTTCGTTCATTATTTCGACGATTTAAAAAATAAAACTTCACCATTTTTCTATAAAAAATGACAACGCACGACGCGTTAGGCGGCGAAAAATTTTTGGTACTGAAGCGCGCAGCACTCCACCCTTCAGGCCTTCACCGCTGGCTCTCTGGTCCGTTATGTTTATCCATTTGTCCCCTTCTACGCGAAATACCTGCACTTCCTGATAAAAAAAAAAACCTGCACTTCCAGCCTCCCACCAGCTCCGCCGACTCAGCCGAGCGGCCATGGGCGCCGCCGGCCTCCCGGCACCGGTACTCGAAACCCTACTCCCCTTCTTTCTTTCTTCGTCCCGCTGCTTCTTTCTTCTTCCAATATGTCGAAATCTTGCGGACTATTAGCTGGGTGGAGCGGTTGTTTTCTTGTCCCTTGTCGATTTGGGTTTGTTCGTGAAACTCGGGTTGGGTTTAGTTGGATTGGATTCGTAACGATGAACGAAGACAACTACACGAGTAGTGGGTTTGGTTTTCTTTCTTTTATTTTTGTGACGAGTGTGCTAATTTTCTAGGTCAATGGAAGTTATTCCCATGTTAAATTCATCAGTAGAAGTAACTAATGATGATATAACTTGCCATTGTTCATCTCTTGGTCTTTTGTTCTTTTATATTTCTGTCCACTTTAAGGGAGATTGCAAAGTTAAATTATGTTTGAGCAAAACGTCATTTCTTTCACGGTTTCGCCCACTTTCTTTCATTTGTTTTTTATATTTTGTGTAAATTTTGTTTGAACAATCTTTTATTTAATTAGGCTTTTTAATTGCTGAGTTTCACAATACTCTGTTTGGAAGATAAGCTTATCATTTGCGGTGTGCATTTGTCTATGTTGTAGGGATGCCTGCAAAAATTTGGTTGGGGTGCTGATGTGGAAAATTTTGGTTTAAAGATGGCCAACTATGGAACCCATAAGGCATTAAATTTTCGGTGCTTCGCTTCCAGTGGGCGTGGATTTGGGGCTGATTCTACGAATAAGCGAAAAGTTGGTTCCTTCAATCCTCTATTTTCCTTTCCTTGATTCTGTGCAGACGCGGTATATTCCATCTTTCATTATTTTAAACAAGAAAGGAACTGAAGCTACCTTCTAGCCTAAATAAGGTTATTAATTATGTTATGTTCTCTTCCAACATCTTGTTGAATGATAAAAGCCAACTTGCACTCTATCACAAGAAGTTTGATTCCCTAAGGGTCCACTTTGCCTTTTCATTTCCTTCAGATTAAAAGCAAAAAGAGGCCAAAGGATGTTGCACTGGAACCAAGGTACACACCTTAAAACATGCTGTTATGGGAGTTTTTTCTTCATACTAGGAAATAATTGTATCATGTTATCAATTTATGGTGTGGTCATTGGCACTTTTTTTTTTCACTGTGTACCTCTCATATTTTACAATATTCAAGTCCATTTCAAAAACAGAAACAAGTGCATAGTTGAAGAGCCATTTAACTTTTTAGTGGAATATTTTCAACAAATAGATAAATGACATAAAAAAGGAATATTTTCAACTAGGATAGATGTTTTCAGTAAATGTTAAAATAGACACTATAATTCTGCTATGCACCATGCTCTCAACAAAAGAATGTATAATGTTACTCGTGTATCATGTCTGCATCACACATCAATATCAAATGATTAAACACTATCCCAGTATCCCCCGTTTGCAAAAGTGATATGTTGCAAATTCCATCCCCTTTAATCATTAATAGCAGGTGAAAACGTGTTTATTCTGCTGCTGCTGAGGGCTTAAAAGATGGGTTGTCTTATCCTGTTATTAGCTACAACATAAGGAGTTGCAGAGGCACTCAAATAGAAGTATGACAAAGAAAAACGTACCCATACAGTGTCATTATTTCAATTGCAAGGTTTCTGAAACTACAGGGTTACTCTAAGAACTGATCATACAGTAAGAATGAAACATACGTAAAAGAGTGATGCAGAAAAGAACTGTGTACAGACTATGAGAAATCACTAGAATTTGACTTAATGATTGGGAACTCCAATGGGAAAGTGTTTCATCACTTCTGGAACATTTTCAAAGCCAAAGTGGTCCTTTCTACCCATGGTTATCACGGCATCGCCAAGGCGACGCCTAGTCACTGCCTAGGCGTCCTGGTGGCCGGAGAGGGATGCTAGGACCCGGTACCTCGCTTAGAGATCGTTAGGCGGCCGCCTGGACATCTAGTCGAGGCGGCGGCACAACTAGGTGTCCAGTCCAGGCATCATGGCGGCCGACTAATAAGATCCCCCCTCCCGATCCAGCGATCCCCCATCGCCATTGCTACTGCTGCTGGTGCTGCCACCGTTGCCACTGCTCTACTCCCTTTGCTGCTTTCTTTGCTGCTGGTGCTGTCCTTGTTGATGCCGCTGCTGCTATTGGTGCCATCCCTGCCGCTATCGTTGCTGCTGGTGCCATCCCCTAGCCACTACTCTGCTGCTCTGCTCCCTCGGCTACTCCTGCCGTTGCTCCCTCCACTGCTCTACTCCCACCGCTGCTCCCTCTGCTGCTCGCTCCCCGCTGCAGCCGCCACTGCTGCTAGTGCCGTCCCCGCTGCAGCCGCCACTGCTGCTGCTGTGTTGCTGCTCTGCTCCCTGAGTTGCTTCCTTTGCTCCCTCAGTTGCTCTGCTCCCTCTGCCGACACTGTGCTACTCCCCTTATGTTGTTGCTACTGCTAACTAGTGCTCCTCCTTTTGTTTGGTCGTCTAACTGTCGCCTAGGCATTTAGGTGCTCTGGAGGTGACTCCTCGCCAGGGCACTGTGATAATATCATAAAGTTTAGCTTGCTCAGAGTGTGTATCTTGTACGACAAGAACAAAACTCCCTAGAATGCAAAATAATGTAACCAAAGATATTTCCGTTGAATTAATGTTTGTACACCAGCACATCAAACTTTCAGCACCTGACACTTAAATTCCTTTCATCCTTTGAAAGTTCAAACTAGCAGTGACTCAGCTCATAGCAATGTCCTCATATGAAACAATATATGATATTTTTAAAACTTAATTGTATATTTTTTAGAATTCATATTAAGCATGTCAATATTTTTATTTCTTAATTGTTAAACCGCTTTCAGGGCTGCATACCCCAATGGGACTACAAGGTGGGGTGGCCACATTCCAACCACTATTTAGAGCATTGGTTCTACCTATGAGTCGTTTGCCTTGCCTTTCTTGTTAGATTTTTTTTCTCAATCCATAAAAGTTAATAATTGGACCTCGCATGCTACTAATATATGCAAATAAATAATTTTTTGCGTTAAGGTGTAACTTCTTAGTTGTTTGTCCTTTATTTTCACCAAATATGTAGCTCAAATCAAACATTGAAGTAACCTTAACTAGTTCATATTATTCTTAAAACAGTGCTGAACAGTTTCATAAGATTCTTTTTTATTTTAGTCATAATTTTTTTTTCTGTTCATACAGCAAGATTACATCTGGAGATTCGAAGAAAAGGGACCATTGTAAGTTCACTTCAATTTTTAGTTAATTACAAGTAGTTTTGCATTTAATCAATTTCACTTTGCATTATAGCCTTGTCAGCTAAATATTGCTAAAAATGTTTGTTCTGTAACTAATATTTGCATTGGTTTATGTATTTCTTAGATTATCTGAGTGATGTTTCAAATGTAGTTGGTTTGGGCTTGCTCTTGGAATCCTGCAGTCCCATTTCTATTAATAGCACCTTATTTGGCCTACTGTTCCCATAAGTAGAATTTGCATCGTTTAATTTAGTTTAAAACCTTAAATGCGACAAGAACAAAATGTTGGAATGAACACTTGATTCTATTCCATAGGTCAAGTGGCCAACATATGGTCATGTACAAGGCATGGTAAATAAGCAGAAAACACCTTTTACAGAGATCTAATATATACAAGGTACATATACTCCTAGCACAAAAAATGTTCAGACACTAGCTTGCCAAATTCAAACTTATCCACCAGCTCGGTATCTAAACAGTACATCAGACAGGGCGGTGCTACAATTCATTTAAACCATAACTCTTGTGCATTGTGCTTTGGTTGATCTTGTTTCATGGACATTTTTTTCCTATTAAACTGAATGATAACGCCAAGACAAAATCATTTTTCTTGGTTGGTTTATATTTCTTTCTAGCAAGAACAATGCGTAGTGTCATTTTTGTTAGTTTTATCATGTAGTTATATCTTTTTGAGTTTTAGTGTACTGGTATTCTAGTGTTTAGTACTGGAATGCGCTAGGGTTTATTAGTTCTACCGTTGTTCATTATTATAAAGTTGATTGTTATCCTATTATTGTTTTGATATACCAGTGAGCTGGCAACCCCAGCTTGAAACCTCCAATCTCTGTATGTCTTGCTTTCAATATATGCTTGGTAATTGACCTTTGATCTATATATAAGACATAAACTAATGTTTTGCTTGTAGCTTTGATGTTTGGCAGATATGAGATTTTTTTGCCACTTCACCTATATTCACTTTCACCAGTGACATGTATCAATACTTGGACATTCATGTTTTTAGGGGCGCCAGAATTAAGCATTGGAGGAGAAAACAAATCTCGTAAATCAGTCATGGATAAGCAATTTCTGGAAAAAGTAGAAGCCGTTCGAAGGTATTGACGATTGGCATCATACTATACTGAGTGAAAAAGCAGATCTGTTTGTTCTAGAATTAAGTCTAAGTACAATCCTAATTTTGCTATTGTTGGAAAATTTGTGAGCAAGTTGATTGATACATGAGACATCGAGACTCAATATGGTACCAAACCGAGAGGATCTCAGGTTAAAATCCGTTTGGCCTATATATTGAAAAATATAAAAAAGTATATGTTGTGTGTTTTGCCTAGCCAGTGATCACACCAGATTTAGCCATTGCCTTCTTTAGCGTGCTGCACTCTTGCATGACTGACCTTCGCACCATCAGGATCTAGACTATACCTTTCTAGATGCCCCCCCCCAGCTCTGTAGACGTCCATATGATCAAATCAACATCACTTTTGTATCATTTTGATTTTGGTTGAAGCCACTGTTCAGGGTGGCCTTGCATCATGCTGTGTTCTAGAAATAACCTGTTGCATATTTTTCTGACAATTGCCAAGGGGCAGGAACAGGGAAATTGTGGAGGGTCTAGCTCTGCTTAATGCCTATGCAGGGTGTACTCCATGCAGTGTATAAAAATCCAAATGTAAAGTTTACAAAATAGTCAGCTTCTCCTTTATCATTCATATAATATAACCCTGTGGATATTTTATGTTTCCACGTCTGCACGCCTGGCTTGAGGTACTGTAATAATCACAGTTGAAAAATATACACTGTCATTGAAATTTTCTCACATATGTCAATAGATTGGTGGATTTAATAATAAAGGAAGTAACCACTACGGCTTTCCTGTACCTTTCCTAAATGTGATATAAAAAATAAAAAGTTAATTCTCACCTTCAAAAGTAAGACAACATCTACTCATGTACTAGTGTTTTCCCTTTTCTAATCTCCAGGTTGGTTGAAAGTTTTAGTTGCCAAAGCTGGAAAATGTGAAATCATTGTCTGCAACATTTTACTGAGATTAGTGAGTCTACAAGATACAAAACTAATAATGATGCTGTACTGTGATTCTTGTCTCCATACCAAATGCCATGAATATTTACCGAGCTGATATTTATGTCTAATAATTAGTTGTTGGATAAATTGCAGTTTTATTCTGTCACAAGAGCATGCATACACGAATAAGATTTTTGTAATAGTTCATAATTTGCACTATAGTGGCCAGTTCTTGACAATATTTACACTCTAGGCACTGAAAAATTATTACTACCTATGATTCCAAATGTAAGTTGTTTTTGAATTTGTGCTGGTCAAACATTTTTAGGTTTGATCATATATGTATAAAAATACCAAGATTCAGAGCATAAAATTGCTATTACTAGATTCATAATGGAATATATTTTCATAATGTACAGTTATTTTTATTTGAAACAACACATTTTTATAGAAATTGATGGTCAAAGTGTCACCTTGAAGGCCATGTCGATGTCCAACACAACTTAATTTGAAATCAGAGGAGTATTTGGTATATCTCATTGGAAACATTCTTATTTAATGTTTATTAATGCGCTCAACTCATCAGCTTCTGTTCTTATTATGTTTTTTATAGGTCTGCACTTGAGAAAAAGGAAGCAGAAGAGAACAAGAATTATGAAGCTATAGATTATGATGCTCCGATTGAATCAGACAAGAGTACAATTGGCTTTGGTACAAGGGTCAGTTTTTCTTATGTAACTTTTTCGTGTTTTCACTATTTGCTAGCTTGCATTTGAAATACTTATCAGAATTTTCTCCAGCAGGTTGGAATTGGTATAGCTGTTGTGGTCTTTGGACTAGTCTTTGCTTTTGGGGATTTCCTTCCTTATGGAAGGTAAATTTTCATCTATAACCAAATATACCATTCCTATTTTACTGTTTGTGTCCATACTCTGTGCATGTTTTTCATTTTCTTACATGTGTAAATTAGATATAATGTTCTTCTACACTTGCAAACCATCATTTCCATGTAGTGTGATGATTTTCGCTTGACAAGGTGGAATGCATAAAAAAGCTGTCTTGAAATCAACCCAGCTACTGACAGAAACCAAAGTTTTAACTGTTCCTGCTGAACATCTTGATACCTACTGCAAAGGTGAGGTAATTGGATGTGGTGCAATTGTATTATCAGAAAATAAAAAACCATGCTTATCAAGGCGTTGTTGAAGCGACACTTCAGTGGTAAGGCAGCCAAGTGGGGTTGCGCCATGCCGGCGCCTTGCCGGAGCAGCCTATGGCGTCCACCTCATGGCTGTGGTGTCGTTGAGGTGACGCTGAGGCAGGGGATGGCGTTGGTGTGGCCCAAGCCGGCCGCCACAGGATTAGGGGACCGGGATAAGAAACCTTGAATTGAAACCCAGAGGGATACAATTCATACCTTGGCAAATTGAAGACCGAGGGGGAACCCTAGCACCACGCCGACTCCGCCCGGTCCTCACTGGATCTGGCAGGAGAATAGCCAATCCGCGCCACTGCTCCTTTGATCCGCGCTGCCAGTCCTTTGCGCCACCGCTCCAGAGCTTCGTCGACATTCCTTTGCTCCTCTGCACTAGGTACGGGGAGGCGATGGGGGAGGGAGACGCGATCAAGGAAGGTGGGGCTCGGGGGAAAGAAGAAACGATGGGGGGAGATAGAGGTTTGGGGGTGGGGGCTCAGGGAAGAACCCAAGAATGGAAGCAGTGCACAGCAAAGCAACAAGCAGCACGGTACTGTAGTAGTAGAAGTACCGTGTTATTGGTACTATAGTAGACCTGTACTGTAGTAGTAGAAGTACTTTGGTAGACCTGTACTGTAGTAGTAATACTGTGGTAGTAGTAGTAGAAGTACTGTAGCACCTGCAGACCTTTAGAAGTATTGTCGTAGCAGTAGATGTCTAGCAGTAGTAACTATTAGTAGTGTAGTAACACTAGTAATAGAGTGCCAGTAGGCAGCAGTAGTACTATAAGTGTATGGCATCGTCTCGCCGTGCACCTTAAGCACTTCAGCGGTAAAAAGGTGGTGAGTCGCCACACCTTGCCTTATCGTTTTAATAACCTTGTAACGTCGCCACGCCTTGCCTTATCGCTTTAATAACCTTTTAAAAAACAGTAAATGAACCAATAAAAAATTGCATTAGTCTTCTCCTTTTAAGCTCACTTTCCGTAGATGCCTTTGCTGAAAGAAGGCCAGAACTAAAAAATTTACGTACTACAGATTTTTAGTTGAAGTCCATTAGAGCTAGCTTGACATGCAGCATAACCAACTAAACACGGATCATAGATACTGCCGTCAATGAAAAATAGTTTTTGTGTTCTCCTTTAGCTACCACCATGGATGGTGACTTTGTGCTCATTTCATTAACCTAGAGATTGTGATGTAACCTAGTGCATTGGGGGGTAACTACTGAACATAGGGGGGCCAGGATGGCACTGATGAGGGTTAGGTGCTTAGGAGCAGGAGATCATGGACCGAGAGGAAGAACTGTGGGAAAGGCTGGATTAATTCATTCTTATTGCTTGATTCCAATGGTAGCATTTGATTCCTCTTCCATAGAGGTTGGGCCCCTAGCAACTCAATCTAATCTTTCCAACTAATTAAGATGACATTCTGATACAGGGTGCCCAATCTTCTTGATATAGGATCAAAGATAACTTGCATGGAACTTGACAAATCAAAGATACCTGGGACCAACGACTGCTTTCACAGGAGAGCTTCATGGGATAAGGTTGATGAGGCTGGCACTAGAAGTCTGTAACACTGTGAAATATGCAAGTCTTATCCTTTCACAGGAGAGGTTCTTCACAGGATAAGGTTGGCACTAGAACACTGTGAAATATGCAGAAAGGAATAAGGATAGAGAAGGGATAATAAGGTTGATGAGAGTGGACCAAGTGACTTGTCCTTGGGAGTTGGAATATTTTTAGTTTATTTGCTGCTGCATATGCATTATTTTGGTCGTCTAACTGTCGCCTAGGCGTCCAGGCGCCCGGAGGTGACTCGCCTTGCGGGTATCGTGATAACCATACTCTATACACAAAAAAGGAAAATTACAATATGTTAACTAATGTTGGTCAACTAGAGTGCTGATACTTGTTGACTCGATTAAATCTGAAAGGATGCGGGATTTGAACTTGACGTAAGTGAGAGATATTTTTGTAAAGTTCTAGGCTTTCCAAAAAGTCTAAGAACTCTTCAATCCGAGTTCGAACATGGGAGTTATGGCCTTTTTAAGACAGTATGGTCTCGCAATCCGAATTGATTTCTTCTCCAATCTGAGTTGCTTTCCTCTTTCTTCATGCACAAGGAAACTCTCTCCTTTTCTTTGCTCTCCAAACCAGATTTGGCTTCTGTTGTTTTTCTTTTCTCCTTTTTATTTCTTTCCTTTTCTTTCATCTTTCCTTCCATTTCTTCGCTCCTTTCCCTCTTGGCTTTGGCATTCTTTTCCCATGTGCCTACATGTTTCCATGTGGTTGGGGTGCCATGCGGCCATGCAGTTTGGCTGCATGCCCCTTCTTCGTGCTGCCTCATGCCTTCGGTCTCCACTGGATCCTTTGCGCTCCAGGCAACTAAGTCGGCCTCGGCCTCCCTTACTTGCCTCTGGGTTCCAACTTGGTATGTTGAAATAAGTAGAGTCAATTTGATGTCTTCAATTCCATCATACCTAACAATAAGAAAGGAACCACGATTAGGTAGTATACAATTCCCATGGGATAAAGTAAATTCACAAAGGAAAAGATTCACCTAGCAATATTTGATGTGGTCAATAATTCTTTCTAGTCAAATAATATATTTAATTGAAAATTGCTAAGCTTGTCTATATCTGCATCATCCTCCCTTTCTTCAAGAAAAACCGTCTTTGGCTTTTGATAAACTGAAAGTGTACTATGCAAAGAGAACAACATTTGTGCGTGGGATGAAGAGAAGAAAGGGTAGGAAATAAGAAAAAAAAGGAAGAGATAAAAATAAGGAAAGAAAAAGATAAGAAGCCAAATTTGGTTTAGAGAGAAGGAAAGAAAAGAGTTTTCTTGCACATGAAGAAATAGAAAACAACTCGGATTGGAGATTGAAACAACTCAGATTGCCAGACCAGCCTGTCTTAAAAAAGCCATAATTCTCACGTCTAAACTCAGATTTTGGTGTTCTTGGACTTTTTGGAAAACTTAGAACATCACCTAAACATCCCTCAATGTCGTCAAGTTCGGATTCCCCTTCCTTTTATGTTTAATTGGGCTGACAAGTATCAACACTCTAGTTGGCTGAAATTAGTTAACATATTCTAATTTTCCTTTTTATGTTTAGAGTCCAGTCCTAAATATGATATAGAGGCTAAGAGTTAGAGTAGGATTCAGCCCCTAGTAGAATTAGAGGTGGATTCGACTACTTTGGCTGCACCCCACATGAGTCCCCTATTTACTTGTGTTTCCTCTCTTGTAAAATTTAGACCATGAATGATATTTTCAGGTTGCAAATTGTATCTACTAGCATTACACGCTTTTTCTTATTGATTGGCACAGCCATAATAGAGAGCTTCTTCCAAAGATTGTTGTCTTTCCACTGTTGCTATTCCACAGACAGTCCGTGATCTGAATGGGGTTTTGTTAGAGGCGTCTTGGCTAATCGAGAGGCGAAAACCCTAGAGACTCCCGGAGGGTTTGGCCTATGAACTAAGGAGAACCACCATTTTACAGTTCAGGCCCTTTATAAGAAGGGTAATAACCTTAAATCTGCTAGATTTAGTATATGATGCTTTGAACTAGTCTGAGTTCTCGTGTTACAAGCGCATCCTTGACTTTTTCTAGTATTGCTTGGTCGTGATCTAGATCCGATCCCTTCCCATGCACCGAGGGCCTTATATAGGCAGGCTAAGGTAGGTACAGGAGGCCATCATCTTGATCTAAATACATTTAATGCTTTCTCGTCTTTGTCCTTCCTCGGCCTCATTAAATGCCTACTGCGTTCTTGCAGTCACGGATGGGACCCCTTGTGAGTAGGTGAGAGGCGTCGAGGAATGGGCTTGTTGCGAAACCCTTACTCTTGATAAATGCTTTCTGGCGCTGCTTCGTTCGACCTGATCTGGCGGTGAAAGAGGCTGGAAACCGTGTGCCCTTCTTCTTGCCTTTTGGCGGCGGCGAAGCGTCCTCGCCAATGCCGCTAGCCACGTGATGGCGCCGCGCGGCTGCTTTCGCTGCGGGCGCCACGTGACCGACGCTGGCCGTGAACGCGATCGCCGCCCGATGGCGACGCCCGTGAAATTTGGCGCGCCAGCGTCTTCGCCACTGCTCGCCGGCGCCACGTGGGCGGCGGCGTGCGTCTTCGCCACTGCTCGCCGGGCGCCACGTGATCGACCTTTGGCGGCGACGCGATCGCCGATGGAGCCGCCACGTGATGGCGGCCAGGCGGCGCGCGTCTTCGCCGCTTACTCGCCGGGCGCCCGTGACCGACGCCTGGCCGTGGATCGCCGCCTGATTGGCGCCACGTGTGGGTTGGGCGGCAGCAGGCGTCATTCGCTCGCCGGGCGCCACGTGACCGGCCGCAGGCGGGCGTGATCGCCGCCGATGGCACGCGTGGACCGCACTTTATGCGGTGGAGAGGGTACCCTAGCGTATAATACGCTGACAACTGTGAACTGAGAGATCGATATCATCCACTCATTGGTCTCAGTGCATTTATCGTCACCCATGTGATTAGAAGAATTAAAGAGTTGCAAGCCCATTGCTTCTGGCAGTGGGGGATCAGCTACGATTTGTCAAGTTCCGTGGCAGTTATCTTCGATCCTACGTCGAGAAGATCGGGCACCCCGTACCACGTTCCAACTAGATAAGATACTATCCTATCTCTAAATAAACCATACTTGATGGCTAAGTAATCTGCAGCCGTCTATAGCTTGTTGTGGCTGTTGCTTCCATTGGTGGGCTGCATATCTGATGTTGGCCAGTCAGCTGGTTATAACATGCACATGACAGAGATGGTCATAGATATGAAGAGAGTGAGAGGGGTTGGACAACATAAAGGACAAAAAAGGGTGACCAAAAAGCACTGTAAAGGCAAATGAGTTTAAAAATAGGGGCTTTATTGGTTTGATCTGAAACTATATATCAGATATCGAGGTTAGGAGGACAAAAGTAGAGGTAGCAAGAAAGGCTAACCAAAAATGATTAATGCTAGCATGAACAAATTCTGGTTCATATGTTGGAGACATACTGTAAGTCTAAAATGAACTAGACTCCTTAGGCAGGAAATTAACTTAGGTGATTGCTTAGGTTTTCCTGCTTTGATGATGAAATTCTGCTTAGGCCAGGAGAAAGATGTTCAGATCTAGGTGACAACAACTTTTCATGGAAATTAAACTGGTCAACACTCAACAATGAAGAACAAGGGGAAATCAAAGGAGATCCATGGAGGCAGAAAGAAACAGGAATGGAGAAGTCACAGGTGATGGCATCAACTGAATCAGGAAGTGCTAAGTGAGCAGAATGTTAACTCTGAACGCATAGAAAGGGTGAATTAATTAGAACTAAATGCTCGGTGAGAGGGAGAGTGATATTAGACATGGCAGCCGAAGAGGCCCGACAGTTTTTACTGATGGAGATAAGGATATGAAGAGCATGCAATCTTTTCTTGACTATTTTGTAAAATCTTGCAAGCTTTTTAAGTCATTGAATGCCTGATCTTTGTCCATTTTGTTAAAGGGATAATTCGATATATGCCATTGCTCAAGCTGCCATTTCGATATATGCCATTACAAAGCGTTAAACTTCTTTGAGTGCCATTCCTCAATACTTTGAAATATGCCATTACTTACTTTTCTCTAAGTTCAGTATTTGGTTTGTATTTCAATATGTATTTTTGTTGGAAGGTATTGCCTGATCTGACCACATGCGATCGACCTTTATGTGATTGAGGCAAGGCATAGCTGCTGTCACCTTTTGTCTGAAGGTCGATCGCATTGCCTCAGACCAACAAAAATCCATATTGAAATACAAACCAAATACGGTCAGAAACTTAGAGAAAAGTAAGTAATGGCATATTTCAAAGTATTGGAAGAGAGGAATGGCACCCAGCAGATTTAACGTTTTGTAATGGCATATATCGAAATGGCAGCTTAAGCAATGGCATATATCGAATTATCCCTTTGTTTAAATGTAAAGCTTCATGACAACAGCTTAGTTAATTAGCAAGTGATGCATTGGAGCTGAGTGGCCCATGAAATATGTATGTATAGAATATGAGTATCAAATGCTGAAGTTCTGTAATACATGTGTTGTTGTTTGTGTTTGAAGTATCCAGTGATATATTGAGTTAAAGATGATTGACAGTGTTGAAGTACAAGTATGCTGTATTGTTCATGCCATGCTTGTAAGTAAATTGTGTCATGTGTGAAACGCAGGTCTAGGTCATAAGAAAATTCTGATGATATTCACTTTTGCATTTGAAAATTGACTTGCTGTTATATGACTTATGTAAATAATTATTTTCTTGTGTTTGTTTGATTATCAATTAACTCCTACACTTCCCTTGTTACAGTGTTAACCCTAGCAAGGAAAGCACTGTGGTTAAAAAAATGCTTTCTGATGAGGAAAAAGAAAATTTTAAGGTAACCTTTATTTTTGCCCACAAAAGTATCTTAGGTTCATGTACTAACTAATTACTGTGAATTTGCAATGAATGAAATGTAGTGCATGTGTGGCATTGACCACAAGTAGTTTATAAAAGGCTTTTCTTTGAGCTTTGTATGGCTCAGAAAGACAAAACAGTTTTAGAAAAGGCTTGAGAATTATTGTATGTATTAATTGTATACTCCATTGTATGTGAAAGAAGAAATAAATTCGCATGGATGTTATGGCCATGAATAAATATTTTTTCTTGGGGAGTAATGGGAGCTTTGTATGCTGTTCAGCTGGACCATAATATTATATAGGTAGTGGTTTGTAGTGATTGAAATTTCAAATCTTTCTGAAGATGTTAGCTGAATATCAAGGAAGCATAGCATCATCTAGTGCTATTGCATAGCCGGCATATCACTCCATCTAAATACTCAGAATTGTAGGAAACAACATCATGCTCATACTACACAGTTGCTGAATGTGCAGTACTGATGAGTTGTACTGCACCTCTGATGATATGATTGATTTAAGAATGATATTCATTTGCAAGCTTATCTAAAAGAATCTCCAGAACATTGTGATTGCAATTCTCATTTGATTATTATACTAAGATATTGTCAATTCCTTTGATTAGAGGGCACTAGAAAGGTTTTGAAGCAACACTGAGGAAATCACCAAATGATCCTATTGCTCTTGAGGTGAATTGTTATTGCCTTCTTTCATCTATTTGGGTTAATACTGTATATTGTCTAAGGACTTTCTGGTCTTACTCTGTACCTTTTGTCAGCATATCAAATTAACAATGAAGTTTTTATCTGCTGGTGCATATGCACATAAAATGTGAAACAAAGAGTTTTCCAAGAGTCACCATGTTAGTTACTTAGTTAGAGCCTATTTGGTAGAGCTCTAGATTCCAGCTTCACCTGAAATCTGAAACTTATAGGCTAAAATAAAGTGAATTAAGTTTATATTTTTGGTCTAAAATGTAAACAAGATGATCTATCTAAACACTCTTAATGTACTCACAGCTTCAGCTTCACGAATCTGGTGAAGCTAGAATTTTCAGCTTCACCAGATTCACGAATCTGGACAAGCTGAATCCCTGCCAAACACACCCTTACTCTACTTATCTCCTAGTAGCCCAACCTCACAGGGTAGCTATCGAAACAGCTGACAACTAGACCTTACGCTAAAAGAATGTGAATGCATTGGCCTGAGCGGTCAATATTCAGAACACTATTGTACTTTTTTTTGGGGGGTTGAGATTAACATTTTGGGAAGGAAAATTTTGAGAATAATGATATGCATTTAAATACTTCAATTTCTTTAAATGTTATTTGATATTTACTACTGCTATTTTTGTTTTATTATGCATGACAGGGTGCAGCTGTATCGTTGGTTGAACTAGGTGAATATGAGAAGGCATCAGATCTCCTAGAGAAGCTAGTTAAGGTATTGTAATTTTGTGTCCCTTGTATTCATCATTTAGAGGTTGTGTCAAGATTATGAACTTATTGTATGGTCGAAACACACATTTTACTTGATGTAGGTAATCCCTGACAAATCAGAAGCATACCGTTTGCTAGGTGAAGTAAAGTTTGAGCTCAAGGATTACGAAGGGAGTTCCTCATCATACAAAAACTCTTTATCTGTAATGCACTTTGAATGCACTTCTATACTATATATGTTAGTTATTATCATAGTGATTTCTAATGCTAATACTTTATGGAACAGTCATCAGACAACATTGATTTTGATGTTCTCCGTGGGCTGACAAATTCATTACTTGCTGCTAAGAAGCCAGATCAGGTCCGTCAATAAATTATGATGTAGACATACCTTCATATATAATATTATTTAAATTTTTACTCTAGTTTTGACTATTTCATTCAAGCAAAACATATGTAATATTTTCTGAATTAATGCATTCCAAATTTTTTTAGGCAGTTGAAGTAATTCTGTCGTGCCGACAAAAGTTGAATGAAAAGAGTCAAACACGACTTACTGATTTGGAGGTTGCAAATAACAATGATGCCGAGAAGTCTCAAGATATTGATCCTATCCAAGTAAGTGTGTTGTCATATCATATTTGTTGTTGCTACTTATATTTTGTAAAATTACATGTTTTTCATCAGGGTTCATGAAGCTGCACAAGATTGTGTAAGAACAACTCCGCCTTGCAGCTACAAAATTGACAGCACAAGTGTTGAAGGAACTACTTCAACGTGCTGCTCTAAATATCTCTCAAGATACGTAGGAATGCCAAAAAGGCGTGAAAATTTAATCCATAACCCTTGAAACATAAAATATAATCCATGGTCTAAAACATGTTCTTTTGGTGGGTAGAGAGTACATGAGTGTGCGTCCAAAACTAGATGCTCTCACCTCTATTTATGGACTACATGCTGCTCACAAATCTGCTAGAGCAAGTAAATATGACATCCTATTAGGCTATCACTTATGACTAAGCAAAACAGGATATCATACTACTAGAAGTCTAAGGAGTACATGAAATCATCAAACATAAGGGCAAAGTCTAGAAGCAAGTTTCAGGGAGATTAAGGATAAGTTCTCACAAGCTCTTGTCTTGGTGTTACCTTATATCAACAAGACTTGTGAACTAGAATGTGAGGCAAGTGTTGTTGGAATAATAGATTCTGTCTCAAGAAAGGAAGCCATTGTTTTTTTTTTGTTTTGTTTTGTTTTTGTGAGAAGCTAAGTGAAGCAAGGTAGAAAGTCACCTACCAACAAATATACTATTTCCACAGCGTTGAAGACATGGGGCGTTTGTTTGTTGCCTAAGAAGTTCATTATTTACATTGACCATTAGTCCTTGAAGCATTTGAGAGATACATGCTACCATTATGGGTAGCATAATTGGAGAGGTTTAATCACCTCATTGTTAATATTAAGGAGCAACCAATGGAGTATCTAATGCTTTAAGTTAGCGTGCTTGCCTTGATTTCATTTTAAGATGAATTTCCAGGTCTAGGTCAAATAAAGGAGTTGTACGAGAATGATACAGACGTTGGTGTTAGGTTTCGATGAAGCACATCAAAGAGCAACCATTAGGTGAAGACCATGTGGTGCAAGATGGCTATCTTTTCATGAATGATCATTTATGCACTCCAATCAGTTGTTTACGTGAATAGCTGATTAGAAACCTATATTCGAGTGATCTTGGTGGTCATGTTGTGAGTGACAAGACCATAGCTAACCTAAAGTGTTGTTAGTTTTGGCCACACCTAAAGAGAGATGTTGGAAGTTTGTCCAAAGATGCCATATATGTTAGACCTACAAGTGCCAAGTTTAGAACACTGGTTTGCCTGTTCCTAAAATTCCTAAAATCAAGTGTGAGTTCAACATTCTCAATAGCCCATTTCTCTGGTTGCAAAAATGGCTGTTGGTCCAAAATTAAGTTTTTTATTTCCACTACAAGCAGTAACTAAAAAAACCATTGAAGCAGTCACTTGGAAGGTATCAACTCCTAAACATAATTTATATCCATCCAGAATGGTAGAATCCATGGAGTGATATTCTATTTTTGCAGTTTTGCTTGGTGATGCTGTTTGAAATCATTAATTTTCGCTACGCTAGCTAAAAAACTGAAGTAGAAGCATGCAAGTAATCTATATGCCTCTACGGTGTCTAATGATTACCTAATGGAAATTGTAGTATGCAGTTATGCAGTTAGGCTCAAGCGGGAGAGGTAGAGGGTGGGCATGTGATATTTTGTCGTCGAATGAGTAGAGGTCTCCTCAATTGTTTTTCCCTAAAAAAAATAAAAAACTTGTCAAATGGAAAACTGAAAGTGGTTTGCAGGGAATTCGAGAGAGGTTGGGAGGAGATTGAGCTGGTCAGCTGGGAATTTTTTATTTTATTTTGACACTGCATGGGTTGGCATGGAAAAGGGCTGAGCAAATTCTAGTGAGTTTAGCTGTTAGATTTTGTGGATTGGAGTGTGATTAAGGGCAGATATTGACTTAAGAATATAAATTGACGGTTGACAATGCTTTTGAGTTGTTTGGTGGTAAATTCCAAATTCAAAATTTGTGTGTTATATGGTAGCACGGGGTTGAGTTCTAAACAGCCAGTGGAGGATGATGAGGGACATAAATAAATCTGAAGCAAATTTTAGTTTTGCTACTTATACTTCCACAATTCTACTTAACCGTTAAGTTCGACAACGCCATGTTTTCCTTAGTCATTAAGTTGTAAGATATCATGTTTCGCTTAGTCTTTAAGTGATAGGATGACATGTTTACTAGCTGTAGTCATGTTGTATGGGGCTTTAGGTTGCATATAAACAGAGGTAAGAGCCCATCTCTAGTTTTGGTACACATTCATGTAATTTCTACCCACCTGGATCAGATCTTGGTACACATTCATGTTTTAGATCCTGGATCAGATCTTGTGTTTTAAGGTGTTTTGGATTAAACTCTTGATGCCTTTAGGCATTCCTACGTCTCTAGAGCGTTATCTAGAATGACATGTTAGAGTGGTTCCTTCAACACCAATGCTGTCATGCTGTAGATGTAAGTTGAGTTTTTCCTTCAAAACCTTGTGCTGCTTCAGTCCTAGCGCATTAAGATTTAAGATCGGTGCTACAGCTATTTTGTTTGTATAATTGTGATGGTTGAGCCATGTGTATTGTGTGGCATCCTAGTTCACTTGACGCACTTTATTATTTCCATATCACGCAAGGATTCCAAAATTATAACTACATAATCCAACAGTACTCCTAAGGAGTTTGATTGGCATTGTTTCTTCAGTTTAAAAACCTTTTTCATTCATACTCTGATTTTAAAGACCATGTAGTGTCATACTGTCATATAGAGTTCCTGCCCTGCAGAAATGTGCCTGACATCACTGGAAAATAGGATCCTGCACTCAGTGAAGCTCGAAGCTTTTTCAACGTACAATTTGTTGCAGCTTGATATTCATGAATGGTTTTGTAACATAGCTTCACTTTTTAAACTAATATATGGGTGCCATAGCATGTGTCATGAATAAATGTGGAGTCTCCTATAACACATATTATAAGAGATATAGATCAACGTTGAAATGTCAGCCACCACAAGCTAGACAATTAGCTACTCAGCAGCAATCAGTGTCAAATCACGTTATTTAATTGGACTGAGACTCCAGACCTAAATGTTTGTTTGGACAGCCTAATTTGTCACAATTTGAGTAATTGATGGTTAATAGGACAACATAGACATGAGTCTTAAGTGTTATATTCTTTTCATATGCTATCACAGGTTGATCTGCTTTTAGGGAAGGCATATTCTGATTGGGGCCATATCAGTGATGCTGTTGCTGTTTATGATAAGCTAATTAATGAACAACCTGAAGACTTCCGTGGTTATCTGGCGAAGGTATTGATCAAGTGCTTATTTTGTGCTTTACCTAATAGTTTCACTGAAGCTTTCTAGGACAATGTAAAGCTTGAAAGACAGCAATGGCCTTTATTATTCCAATATATTTGACATGCTAAACCAATATATCCAATTTGAACAAAAATAAGGGAACCACCTCTTGATGGGGCGATGGAGCCATGGGAGTATGATTCCACCCAAAAGGATTTGAATCCTGGTGCCCACTTTTAAACATGCACATGAGTACGCCTTAGTGGGAACCTGCATCCCCACATTTCATGTGGTTGTAGATTTATTTGCAGCCTCTAAAGTTCTAGGCATGTGCTAGGGGACACTCGTGGGTGTGCGTGGTGTGCGTGTGTGGTGGTGTGTGTGCGGGTTCATCTACCTTGTTATCTGGAAGAAAATTTTAACGGAATAAGTAACATATCTAGGGCTTACCATGGATCAATTCTTGGATTTTACTAAATTTGAAGTGCTGCTACTTCAGTTATGGAATTGCTGTGCTGTGATATTAACTAGTTATGTGTTTCTATTATGAAGTGATAATAATCATAGATTGTGTATTTCTGTTGCTGACTTGTATAGCAAGCAGTTTTAACCATTTTGCTCTTATCCATCCGGTAGGGAATCGTATTGAGGGAAAATGGTAAACAAGGTGATGCAGAAAGAATGTTTATTCAGGTACTGTTTTCATTTGTGATCTGACATACCAAACTGTTAACATGGTACAAAATGATTTACAGTCTTAAATATCAGAACAATTAAAAAAATATGATGTCCATGGGCATTAGGGATCTATGCATTTGATTACCGTCATGCTGCTCTATAGCCATCCACCAACTATACATTTTTACACCATTTGCTCATTTAGAGGTAAAAGTAATCTGAAATGAAGATAACAGGGATGAGACAGAA
This sequence comes from Guadua angustifolia, assembly GCA_036346375.1. Lineage (NCBI taxonomy): Eukaryota > Viridiplantae > Streptophyta > Magnoliopsida > Poales > Poaceae > Guadua > Guadua angustifolia. The sequence goes on from CM070513.1 coordinate 29,097,807, forward strand.
AGTTGCTTTCTAATTGATGAGCAATTAATAGAAACAAATGTCTTCGATCTTCAGAATGTAATGTGTCACTTTACTTCCATGTAGGCGAAATTCTTCGCTCCAGAGGCAGCAAAGGCACTGGTTGATCGGTATGCACAAAGATGACCTACGGGCTCAGTAGGACATCTTTCAATGGTAAAAAAATTTCCTTTTTGTTGAGATACCAGTGCATTCCTTTTAAGTTGGTAGGACTTTTACCTACTGTGTTCAATCTCTAGATTCAGTGCAGCGAAGGAGACAGTGACAGATGTAGTTGTCAAGAAATAGATCAAGGTGGTGATGATAGTGCATAGGTGGACAGCCAACATGTTAGGGCCTGTGAATTATATTCCCACCAGTGACCAGTGTCGCCTTATAATGTGTGCAACCAACACAAATTAATTTTGATCAAAGATATTGTTTAGAATGTATAGTTTACATATATGAAAAATGATACGAGTGAATTTGTTATAACAAAATGCTTTCATAATTTTCACTTATATATTTTTTTGAATATGTGATAATAAAAATTACTGGTCAAAGTTTCATCTTATAATTTGGGAAATTTACTGGTCAAAGTTTCATCTTATAATTTGGGACAGGAGGGAGTATCAATTTATAGTAATTTGGGAGGTTTTGTATTCTTTTCTTTCTGAGCTGTTCAGAGTAAAAAATATCCAACACCACTACTACAGAACATAGTATCACAGACGGTTCAAAATTGATATCTCAGATGGTTTAGTGAACCATCAATAATGAAATGTCAATGATAAAAGGGCACATCATGATTTCTTCGTTTGGGGCATCTCCAGCGTGATAGTTTTGCAAATTTTATATATATCATCGATATAGGCCTTCGCGTAACCCAGAGCTATCGTGCATAATTGCCCCTTGACCAGATCGATACGCGCTCCAAGCAGCCTGCAAGTGAACGGAGCTATTGGCAAGCCTTACTTAGAGATTATATGGCGTGGCTATCTACATAAAGGTACACAACAATTAGCTAATTAACATATCCAGCAGGTTTATCTATGGAGCATTATATATATATATATTGCATGGATGTAGGGATGAAAACGGATAGTAATTCGGATATCAATTTTTTTGTCTTTGTTCTTCAATGGAAAACAAATAGGATATATAATTTTCTATCCGAATTCATATTCTTGTTTGTGGTGTTGAGCTTATTCAAATTCATAAAAATGAACCTCAAATTCATTATATATTTATTTAAATGATAGAAACAAAATTAGGATATCAATCGGATACGGATTAGGATATTTTTCACCTTTTATTTATGGAAGCAAATAATGCGTAATTTTTTAATCTAATTTTATAATCTTATTTTTATAATCTTATTTTTTATAATGAGCTTGCTAAAGTGTTAAAAATGAAAACCAAAATCGTTATATATCTATTTAAAAATGTCAATTTGTTCATAAATTGATATCTTTTCATCAATGGATGTCATCAACATAAAATTTGGCATCATCCACATCTATCTTGGGGGGCAGACGCGCAGTTACTCTGACGGTTAGTTGGGCTCAATTGCGTCTATACTTCTAGGGCTTGCATGTTCCGTATGTGCATCTCCGGACCACCTTGTGCTCTATTTTTTTCCTCAAGGCTTCTTAGCTGATTGTTGAATTGCGCTCTTAGCATTTTCTTAACCCTTTCCTCAATGAGTGATACTAGTTGTTCCTCGCGCTCGGCTTTGGTTCTCTTCCTACTCCGGTACGTGTCGGAATCTTGTGGGAATCCTATTTTCCAAGGAACGTAAACACCTTTGTGTCACGTATGACCTAGGTGCTTCTTGTTTTTCAAGGCTGTGGAGAGTATCTTTCTCCCTATCTACTTGGAAAGACTCTGGAAAGATTCAGTTCTCAACGCTATCTGTGTCTAAGATCTCAACATGTTATTTCACTTATGAAGTTATATATGGACTAATTACAAACTATGTAGTTCAATATGTTACCAAGTGTTGGGGCACTTCCTCATCTATGTGGTTTGCAAAGGACATACCGTCCAAAAACATGGGACATGACTTCGCTCTTACCTAGTTTCGGGTGTGTGGGTCTAAGATCAAGGCAAATGGTAGGGAGGCCTCCTTCTAGATTGCCTTATCATCCTTTCTCCATTACGTGATCTTACCTATGTACCTATTGATGCTGAGTCTATGTAGGTGGGTGTTTTTTTGCCTGGATAGTCTTGTACGTTTCACTTTGATGAATGAATTTTTTCATCATCTTCATCTTAACAAATCATTCTTAGATGTCTTCAGTGATGAATCCGTACTTCTGAAATAGAGTCATTTCCTTATTCACGTAATTATTGACAATGGTGCTCTTCAAATTCTTCCACGCCTTTGTCGCCACTAACAATACATACCGTCGCAGTGTGTGCATGGCGTCTTTTGTAAGCTCGAATGATGTGAAAATTTCTATCACCAGGTTATCACACTCCTCATCTATCAGTGACTTCTAGGATGGATAGGTTATAAAGACCTTTACCGTCTAACTATCCCGCACAATGTCCAGAATTCTACCGTTGCCTTAGGAGGTGTGGTAGGGGCCTATCGTACGGATCGACCGCCGTGATGGTATATCGGCTCTAGGTCTTTTACTTAGCCCTCTTTCACCACGCCTCGGTTTTCTTATATTCAGCTTATAAGATCTATTCGGCGACAAGGAATGAGGGGATGTTATCTCTTTTTAACTAGGTTGTATTAGGTCCTAAAAGATTAGGCAAGTTGGCAAATCAACCATTCACTGACGGTCGTAGAAAAGGAAATATAGTAAATTTATTCTTTAGAATAAGGAAAGAGATTAGATCGCTCTGCTCTCTTGTAATAAGAGTATTGTTCATAGTTGAATTTCCTTTCTTTTTTTAATAGCATCTTATCGGCGATTAGGTGGACAATTATTATTATGGCACTTTATTTGTGGGATGAAAAATATTTTTGTCTGCTAGGGAGATTATAGTTTTAAAAAGATTTTTATCTTCAGAATAAGGTAAGAGAAGAGATCATTTCGCTCTCTTTTGCCACTCCATTTCAACATGACTCAATCTACCTAATTATCATAGAATAAAAGTCTAGCCCCCTTTACACAATAGTATAGAGTATGGACAGAGAGCTTAGGTGTCGAGCTATTAAAGGTCATTAGACCTTCAATCTCCTCGCTACAAGGTGTAGGGTTGTTAGAGATTAATCTCTTATCTCCACTATACTTAAGGTCAAATAATCACAATTGAATTTAAACAATTAACGAAGTAAATAAGGCCTTGAACTCTTATCTTCCTAAATTATACTACGAACAGAGTAATCAATATACATAGCAGTGATCAAAAGTGCAGCATAAAGAGTACTGAATAAATTGATCAAGCTAAAAGATAGTGAAGTCATACTTTCTAGTACTAACAGGAAGCAATACTTTCTAGCACTATCAGTTCAAGGCCATATTTACAACTTTAATTGTTTTAGTTTATCAATGGCCCATTTCATCATAGAGCAATCAAAAGGACAGCAAACCATGAGAAGGTCTCAAGACAATTAAATTATCTAGCTCCGTCACGTGCAAAGTTCTCGAGACAATTAAATTGTTTGGCCCCTTTGCAAGATAGTAAAGAGTATGTAGTAATATTAGCACGTGACAAAATAAATATCCACGAACCAAATGACAAAAACAGGTGTACTACTGCACTATTACCCAAATAGCGGCAATTAGAAGGAACTAGTTTGCTCACTTAATTTGCTAAATTGAATAGGAGAACAATTCTATCCTAACAAACAGGAAACAGAGACAACCAAGAAGATACTACTAAACTGTAAAACAGAGACAACCATTAAAGGTTTTATTTTCCTCCTTATCAGATTAGATTCAACAAATTTATGCCATTGTGTCCCAGATCACGTGTATGCAACTGTGCATGCAAAAGGAGTGAGAAAAAAAATAAAGAACAATGATGCAACAATACAGGAATCATCCAATAAAGTTTGTGATGGATGCAATGCCTCCGTAGTAACAATTGATACATAGTATATTTGGCTATTTACATAGAAAGCAATAGGTGATATAGTTGAGCCAATCCAGCTAGAACTAAGACTTAACAAAAACCATGAGCTTGTCAGGTTAACTATTGTTTCCAAGTTTCCAACAAAAAGCCAAATGGATATGAGAGGGTAACAGTGAGATATTTAGATAAACCTACATCTGTACTTTGAGAAAAATAACTCACTTTTGATACAACATTAGGAATAGATAAAGCCAAGTGGTATCTATGATCAAAAGAGAGTGATCTCATATTTTGCACAAATTTTTGCAAGTGAGCATACTATAAAATGCTGTTTGCCTATGAATTTTTGAAGATGTTTTGAAATGCACAAGTATGCACACAAAATCCTTTTCTTCTTTTTGTTACCAGTCAAAATCTTTGTCCTCGTGTAGTCATGTTTGTGTAAAACTTAGCCACACTAATACATGTTGATCATTTTCAACAAGGGAAAATTGGCTCACAAGTTATTTGTTATCAGCTTAAGTTTTTGTTGCTGTTCTTTAGTCATAGATCCTGAAAGCCCAAAACTAGTACGATGCTCAACAGGCCATCAGTTAGGCAGCTACCAAGCTCTAATTCTGGTGAGGTCTTCTGGTCATGGCTGTTTTAACACAAATTGGAACTGCATCATACACAAATTTGAACTTCTAGAAAATCCAAAATAAGCCATATAAACATGACAGAAATATTTTTATACAATTGATTGACTCTAAGACGCAAATGCCGGTGAGTAAGAAATGCACTGACTAACACGCACAAACTATCAAGCTGCACTGATGAGGTTCTAGACAACTGGTGCACAAGGTAGCTGGCAATATACGCTAAAAACAAGGCCATGAACAGAAATGATTGGATTCACTAATCATTAATCAAGTAGCTGAGTGGCATCATTGACCATGTAACTGATAAGGATATGATGTGACCTTGATCAGGATATGATGTGACCCAATTTATCACATCAAACGTAATATTATATACTGAAAATAGTTGTATATGGTTAACCAATAATACATGGGATGAAAAAAACACACGCATACATACATCAGTAAAGGCGGGTAGGAAATTGCACTAGACAAGGTTGTAGGCTTGTAGCTTTCGTCGAGTGTAAAAGCATAGGTGGCAAATTATGTCAACAAAAATGAAAGCAATAATTCACACCAACTTAGAAGATATGCCTATGTAGGAATTTTTTTGTGCAACTGCCAACGTTGGAAAATATGCACACAAATAGACACTTTTGTGCAGTGACACCAATTTACCAAACAATAATAATGTCAACTCGTAAACATTTCCCCACGAAATGAGCTAAAGGATTCATGCGTTGCCGAATTATGCCATTTTTTTTTCCAAGTAGACAGCATAGCATAAATCTGAACTGGCTCTGGTGTCAATTTCTAGTATCTCTTTGCTGGATCCAACAATTCCAGAATTAATTAATTAATCTCATGGTATCGATTTATACTCATGTAGTTAGTATATTAGATATTTCTGTTAATGGCAATCCAGAGTACAATCACAAGGCAGATTCACTAAAAATGAGCTGACTCACGCACGGGCGGTGATCACGGGATGAGGCAGTGTGGGACGAGGCGGCTGCACACACACAACAAAGCTGGTCGGGTGCAGGTGGAGGTTGCGGGATGACTCATGCACGCCCGGAGGCAGGCGAAGCTGCCGCCAGGGGGAGAGGGCCGACTAGGATTAGGGCTTGGGGGAGGGTGCCGTCGAGGAGGGGGGAGGTCGCCACCGAGAGGTGAGGTAGGGTAGGGTTAGGGCGTTGGTGAGGGAAAAGGAGACAAGCTTTAGGCGTTGGCGAGGGAAAAAGAAAGGGGCAAAAAGAAGACAAGCGCAGGCCAAGACCATCATAGACGGTTTTGAGCCTAAACTGTTTGTGATGATCTCATCACAAATGGTTTAGACCCATAGCTATTTGTGATGAGGGTTTTATTTTTTAATTCTGGTCACAGTTGGCTAGTAGCATTTGTTGCTATATAAGTACTCATTTGGGAGCTAAAAGCATTTGAGGATTTACCAAAGTTCCTATTTCTTGGCCATACTTTCTGTTTTTTGTTCACATGTTGCAACTGTACAGTCTAGACAAGTATCATTTACTTTCTGGTTTCTATTCACATGTTGCCACTCTAGAGTCTAGGCAAGCATCACTAAAAAAAAACAAACATCACAAGATACAAATTTTCACCATTTTCTGTTTAAGGTGATATGAAATGGATCCATGGTCTACTTCAACATGCATTAACTGTTTGATATCGGAAGCTAGGAACTTGTGTCTTTTCAACATTGATAAACTTGTGTAATCTTATATATGTTTCACCAAACAGATTCAAACTTGCGCATCTAGTTCATAGTGAGCTTAATTATGGTATATATTTACTTTTCACATATATTTATTTAAGCCAGTGCATCATACCAATGACAAATGCATCATTTGACCTGAAAAAAGGAAGGTTATATTGCCAACCGTGGCATGTGATCGTACATATTCTAATGTACCACTTAATATATTTTGCTTTGAAAGTAGGAAAATGGACATAATTCCGTTCTCATTGCAAAATGATTGTATTCACAAATCTATTTCGTTATTCATGATTTTTTTTAATTTAGACATGACAAACAAACATGGCGACCTCGTCATAACTCCACTTGTTTATTTTTTTATATAAAAATTAGCTATTCACGATGATCGAGGCATATGTAACTAGTTTTCTCAGGTTGTTTTTCCGGAATGTTAGGCCATTTTTGATAGGAGGCAACTCGTTAAACTGATTGTAATCTTTCTCATCTACTATATTCTTAACTTTGACAATCCTCTTTTTTCCTTGAAGAACTACGTGGCACTTCTTATTAGACGGATCTGTTACATAGAAAACTTGAATAACTTGGTTAGTGAGTACGAATGGTTTGTCTTAGTATACAACACGTTCGAGGTCATAGTAGTAATGCTGTACTTGTCAATCTTCACCTGTTGAATGTGTACCCAACAGCACCAAAATGAGGGTATCTTGAATAGTACATAGTCGATCTTCCAAATCTTCTCTATGAACCCATAGTACAAGCTCCTTGTCGACCCAGCGGTATTGAACGCATCTATGTGGATACCATTGTTCTGGTTTGTGCTCTTTATATCCTGATCTCTCGTGTAAAATATGTACCCATTTAAGTTATATCCTTTCCATGTTACAAGTGTATATGTTGGCCCTTTTGCCAACCATGTCAGCATATCACCTAACGAGCTCGTAGTGATGAGTCGCTTCTTCAACAATTTGTTGAATGATCCAAGACATACAGTGTCAGATTCTCTTCCCGTAGCCAGTTCTTGTGCTCATTGATATACGGGGACACTATAGCTATGTGTTGCAAAACTATAAAATGGGTTTGAGCACACATAATCGAATCAGGCATGATTGCTTTTCTTACGATGATCACGATACCCTGGAGCCTCCCCTCATGGCGAAATCGAGGTACACCTCTCGGTTCAACCTAAGCCATATAATCAACACATAATTCAATAACCTCTTCGGTTGTATAACCTTTGACAATGTTACTATCCAGTCGAGATCGATTCCGTACATAGGACTTGAGAATTTTCATATACCTCTCGAACGAGTAATACTACGTCAGAGCACAGGCCCGTACATCTTTATCTTTCTCATAAGGTGAATAATGAAATAGACCATGATATCAAAAAATGACGAAGGGAAATGCATCTCAAGATTACATAGTCATCACCACCTCGCGTGCAGAGCATCTAGTCCTTGGGATCGATGACCTTCTGAGCAATTATGTTAAAGAAATAACACAGCTTTGTGATTGTCTCATAGACTTTAATCGGTAAAATACTTCTAATTGCGATAGGGAGCATCTATGTCATAACCACATGGCAATCATGAGATTTCATGCCAGTTAAGTTCAAATATTACATCGAAAAAAGTCTCTTTATGTTGATGAAGTAGTCTCTACAGTATCTTGAAAACTATTTATTTAATACTTTCTTGAAGCTGCAATACAAAATCTTCATACTTTTACCCTATAACTTTAAGTATGTATTTCCCTACTTCTAATATCGTTTAACTATTTTTGCGTAACACAATGTGGGACTAATGGGCTATGTTGACATATATGTGCATGTTTCACTGGGTCCTCCTCATCATCGAGTTAGATGCTAGCAGGATTTTTGTCTTGGACTCGAGGAGAAAATCAACTAATTTGTATCAAGACTTTTGGGACATGCTGAACAGATAAACTCGATCGTTGCGTTATTGCTCTAGCAATATTCCATTCTATTGCATTTAAGTTTATTTACTATTCAAAATCATTCACAGGTCATTCACACGATATTGCAAGAAAAGTGTTCGGTACTGTCCCTACAAGAAAGATTTTCAAATAATAACCGACTTTCCATGCATGAGGCAGGACCTAGGAAACAATTTATATGAATACTATGTATGTACAAATGTACATTCAATTGTCATGGAGAGTGTAGACTATAACGAAGCCATGGTATATAATTACACATTGATACCTACTTTTCTTTCATTTAACATATATCATCATTAATTAACTTTCTCATTTCTTCAATAACATCGCTACAAGATGAGAACCAATAAGTTAATACTAATAGAAATTTTAGCAATTCAAGCGCAGATCGCCGGATTCATTCATGATGAGGTCATCAATCCAAACGGCGAGTTCCATGAGCAACCTTCTTCTGTAGTCGGTGCAAAACCATAGTGAATGAGATGTAGTCACACTATATTTGTAAATAGACTATTGTAAAAACCAAATATTGTGATGCTTTAATATATTTCAATTATGATTTAACGACGTTTTATATACTATATTGTTCTACCATATTAATATAACGATGCTTTGTATTAACATGTAATTCAAATATGTTAATATGGTATAACAAATTATGATTTAACGATGCTTTATATTAATACATTGTAGAAAAATATTGTATAAAAATATATAATGTAGAAAAAATATGCAATAAAAAACATCTGGGCATGATTTGATAAAGCATTACAGAAAAGGACATCGACATAGTGTTTGTTTGTCATCTATAGTTACATCTAAGTACATAATGTGCCGTCGATGGCACAAGTATGACTATCAGCACAGGACAAACTCTTGTGACTCTCAGCCGATCACAGAATTTTAATGAAGTCCTTGGTCTCTTGTGAAGTCATTGAGAATTCATGTCCTGAAACTTTCACACGTGTGGCTAGAAATTGAACGCGTGAACTGTATACACTTGTACAGTCCGGCACTGGCGAAATGTTACCTTTGTTTACTGGAGGGTGTTACCAGCGGATCTTAAGTAGTAGAGGAACTAGAAATTGATAACAGTACTGTTGACAGATATATATGCAACTTACAGGAGCAAGACACGTAGAGGAAACTATTTTTAGGCTACCTCAAACTACATGAAGTAAAATTTATAAACACATCAGCGACCTTGTCGTCCGCAGCTGATCTAAAGAGCATCTACGTGTAGTCTGAAAACAAACGATACTTCTGTTCGTTTGTTAAACGGATGGCAGGAGCTGATTCGAATAGTGCATGATTCCCAAGGACGACGCTGGCCGTCAAGCACCCCGTGGCCACGTCAGCTAGCAGATCTGGGAAAGCCTCTCGGCCACAACTTCCGGTGGGCCGGCCGACCCCGGTGTCGCACTCTTTCATTCCGTCTCCCGTGAACCTGATCGCAAGTGGGAGCGCTGACATGCGTGACAGAGGACAAAGCAACAAGAGAGCTTCACGGGCTAGCTAGCGATCGATGCCAGGGGATATTGAGGGGCTAGCGCCTGTGTTCTTCACATATTGCACAGCACGGCAGCAGCGCTCACGTTGTTGCCCGCAATAGATATAGCAACAGCAAATGCTTGTTACTTTTGTTTTCTCTTCCTGTGTATGATGCCTCGGTTCCAAAAGATTGTTCATGGTGTGCAATGCTATGTAGTGTTGCCAATGCACAACAGCGCTCATGCTAGTAGCCACAATAGCAATAGCATGCATGGTACCATTGTTTTTCTTCTCTCTCCCCCCTTTGAATGATGCCTCCGTTTTTTTTCCCCTCTAAAAGGGTGTTCAGTAAATTCTACCAACCAAACACGTCCATGCTTGATGTGCAATGCCATCTTTAGTGTTGCCAATGTGGCGAGGGGAGAGAACAAAACACCCTCAAAAGACCATTTATCTCGTTGTTACAACTTACAAACCGAAGATAGTTGCACTTGAATGTAAGTATGTAACTACAAAATGGCTGCAACTGAAAGGCAGGGACCCCTTGTCAAAACCACAAACTTGCAAGTCCGAACAGCCAAAAACTGCCTGCATCCACGCTATAAATTATACCCCGTCAACATTCCACCAATCAATCATTCCGACGTACACCACGCTCTCCTCTCAAAACAGCATTCAGTGAGCCGCAGCAGCGTGCAACATGGTCAAGAAGGCTCTGGCGCTGGCTGCCCTCCTGGTCGTCGCGGTGGCCTTTGCCGCGGCCCCGGTGCCCGCTCACGCCGTGTGCAACATGAGCAACGACCAGTTCATGAAGTGCCAGCCGGCAGCCGCGGCGACGACGAACCCGACGCCGGACCCATCGACCGACTGCTGCACGGCGTTGCAGGACGCGGACCTGGCGTGCCTTTGCTCGTACAAGAACTCGCCCTGGCTGAGCCTCTACAACATTGACCCGAAGCGCGCCATGGAGCTGCCCGCCAAGTGCGGCCTCACCCCGCCAGCCAACTGCTAGATCCATCCATCGATGCAACATAATTATACTATGTCCTCTGTGCTCTGGCGTTGATATAGCATAAATGGCAGGAGCTACATACATATGAAGCTAGCCGTTTGTTCGATCTTGTCGTCCGTGTGTCAGTAGTGTGCGTGTAAGAGTTTTGTCATCTGTGGTTTGAACTGCATGCATATCTCAGCTCAGCTGTGACTACGTATAGTATTACTGCTGGCTAATTAACTGTTGCCAGTACTTGCATTGCATGCCCTCTATATACTCGTGGTTTGTTCCAGTGCTATCACTTGCGAGTGGATTAATTTATACAAAAGCTTGTAGCTAGCTTTAATTTATTGATCATATAGCTAGCTAGCGGAGAGAACTTTGTGCGATTGTCTAGTCAAAAGTCGACCCAAATAGCCACCCGAAGTTCCTGTTGCGAAATTATTACATTTTTTTGTTTGCCTCTTATATTTGTGTCCCTGTTGCGAAATTATAGAGGAATTTCTACTACTACCCTCGTGTAATTCTCCTGGGCGACACAGGAGGCGATACAACAAAGCATTCAGAGACAATATTCCCCACCACCTGGCCACCTGTTCGGACTAATCAGACAAACCAAATAAGGAAGAAGAGTTCAATTCTGATTCAGTTACTTGAATCCTTTTGTGATTTTTAGGGCTGTAGGTTATGGATATAAATTTTTAGGTAGTCCTGAGGTTTGTAAGCAAGCAAGGAAGCAAAGAACTAATAAAAGTATTAGTTGTGTTTTGTGCTTGTTTAACATTTTATTTCAGTCTTGGTGTTCTGTGCTAACAAGTGATACCTACATCTTCTCAATTCCTCTGAGGAGGTGCCATCAACAGGATGATGGTGAGAAAAGAAAATAGTATCTTGTTGCTCACACAGAGCAACTATGCTGCATGCATGGTCATTGAAGATGCTTGTCAACTTGCAAGCACAAGGCGTGTGGGATATTGTGATGAGCGGCGACATCGATGACCAGAAGGATAGAGTGGCTCTTGCTGCCATCTATTAGAGCATACCGAAGATGTCCTCCTAATGATGGCTGAGAAAGACTCTACCAAGGAAAGCATGAGAGATGCTTAAAATAATGCACATGGACGCTAATTGCGTCAAGGAGGTGAAGATCCAAACCTTGAGGAGTGATTTCAAGGTGATTCATGTAAAGAAAAGCGAGTCAATGAATGATTTCGCCATGAAACTGATGACAATCACCAATGGCATCCGAGCGCTACGCAAACGTGATGAGGACATTCCAAGGACATCAAACGAAACATTCCATCACTACTACAGAATGGTACATCACTATTACTTTATCTAGGTCGGTTCTTAAGTTTAAAAAAAAATGATTGTGATAGATAACTTAGGAGGGATGTCAATAATAATCACTATCGGTCCTTAGATTAGAAGCGATTGTGATGTAGTACTAGGTACATCGCAATCAATTCTTATGCAAGAAGTGATAGTGATTGCATGATTATCACTACCGGTTCTCACAAAAAAACCAATAGTGATGAGCATGCGCATCACTATCGCTTCTTACATAAGAACCAATAGTGATGTGCATATTCACATCATTATCACTTCTTTTGTAAGAATCGATAGTGATGACAATTCACATCTCTATCGTTTGTTAAGTAAGAATCGATTGTGATGTGTCTCGCTGGGTTATTTATAACCCTTGAACTGAACTCTTTTCTGTTGTTGTTCTAGAGGAGGTTTCTTCGTCTCCACCTAAAAAAACAATACATATTTTGGTTGGAAGCAATATTTGGGTGAGAAAATTTGAAATCCTCAATGGTGGGTGTGTTAAGAGGGTAAATTTGAAACTCAAGCTTAAGGAGATTTCTCTTCTTTTTGTAAAATTTGTGATTTTCTTCAAAATGTGAGCCACCTAAAAAAAATACATATTTTGGGTGGAAGCAATACATGGGTGAGAAAATTTGAAATCCTCAATGGTGGGTGTGTTAAAAGGGTAAATTTGAAACTCAAGCTTAAGGAGATTTCTCTTCTTTTTGTAATTTGTGATTTTCTTCAAAATGTGAGCATTCCTTCAAACCCTTTCAATTTTGTACTCGATAATTTCAATATGTTACGAAGAAAGTTTAGGTTGAACTAGAACATGTATATCCTATCAGATTTCACACTCATTATTTGATATGCACACATCTATTTAGTTATCATTGTAGCGCTCTCATGTTAATCTGGAATTATTGTTGCTGTCATATGATGAATATTAGAGTTTAGGCTGCAGAACCTACGTTTCCAGTTCGAGTGTTCTTGTTTATAAATATGCCGATTGAAATGGCATATTTATAAGCAAGCAGTCTCAAATTCTTCACGTTTTTTGGATAGCTCAAGGATATGTACATGGTTCGAGTAAGTTTTTGAGCTGTTGTACAGCTCCAAAGAAGATTTCGATAGCATCTCCCTAGTGTTCTCCAGATACACACCCCTCTTGACACCAATAGCCTAAACGATTGTAACATCCTAGAAATTAACTAAATAAATAAAGTGGCTTGACAAGATTTTATTTCATACTTGAGTTTTTCATCTGAGTTTAAATTCTGGAATTTTCTTTTACTTCCCAAATGTTATTATTAAATTTATATTCTTTAAATACCTAACCTAATGCATAAAAGAAACTCACAAAAAATCTAAGGTAACATACTATAGCAAATAATTTTATAAGATACTAGGACTCAATGTGAGTATGAATATAATTTTTTTAGAATTTTTGCTCAGCATTAAATGCCCAAAAAATTCAAAAATATTTTGGGATTAGTCAAATTTGAAGAATTTTCATTTGCAAACCACAGCAGGAAATTGAACAAAACCAAAGAAAATGGAAATTACATTCGATTATCTTCATATGAAAAAAATATCTAGAAATTTTAAAGCTACCCAAGACCATTTGCTAGTCACTTGAAATGTCAACCTCTTTCAACCCAAAATTTCTCTGAATGCTACAGTACGCATACGATGAGCTCGATGAAATGCAGAAGCCTCTCTATTTGTGAGTGCGGGCCAAGATGGTCGGGGACTCACCAGTCAGCCTCTCTAGGCGTGGCTCACCCCTATGCCCTTCTCCCTACCCATATTCAATGGATCTGAGTCCATCTGTTAGTCCGAAGAAATTTTGCTATATAAGTAGAAGAAGCTTGGTACTCTTTGTAACATAACACAGAAAAGAATCAACGTGAAGGAAGAAGAGAAGGTAGCTCTGTTGGTTTTGTGTGCTGTCCTGAAACCAAAGGTCACCGGTTCAAGTCTCCTGGCCGTAGTTTGTTTTAATTGTTTTTTGGTTCTTCGTTTTGTGTTCCAAGTTTCAAAATAGCTGAGCCTCGGCTCCTCCATCGACTGAAGCTCCTCACTGCAAACCTCGATGCAATGTCGCCGCCTTGGCCCTCTTCTTCTCCAGTGCAGGCTTCTTAGTGGTTCCCAGCTTTGGCTACCCTCCGCCACATCTGGACAGCCGGTCTACACCCTTTTTCCACTTATTGACCTTGTTCTCTACCTCTCTTGCAGCCCAAGCCGAGTGTGCTCACTAACTACGCCAACCTCTGGCCAAACTCCATTGCCAGCCAAGTAGAGTTCTAGGGTAAGCTCAAATATTTTTGCACACCTACTTGTCACAATTGAACACATGGCACGGTGGTAGAGCACTTGCGTGTGAACTAGCCTATCCAGAGTTTGAATCCCAGGGAAATTCATATTTTTTTCTCTTGCCTCCTTTTATTCAACCTTTATATATTTTACTAGGAAGGTCCAAATGAGGTAAACTCAGTTTCTAAATTTGTGTTAAACCATGTAGATTCAGATTATACAATAAAACTTCATACGTTTACTGGAGATTAACCGATTTGAATCAAGTTTGTTTCCAAACCCATTTATATACCATGAAACAACTATGAAAACCATAACTCTTAAAATCATGAAATTATTCTCACATGCTCTTGTGATCATTAATGTTCGATTTTTGTAAAAACATTTAGATTTAAATTCAGTTTGAACAAAAAAATAAATGTGGAAAGCCTATCTTGTATAGGAAATCAGATAGTTAAAATTTGTACCAAACGAATCCAAATCTTGCCAAAACCAGTTTGGCTACACTCCTGATGTTACAAGGGTCCCAAATATACAAAAACATTTATGTTTTGCAATAGTTTACAACATTTGCTCAATAATCGAAGTTTCAACATGGGAAATGTCATGAGCAACTTGGTGAAATACTGTCAAGTATTGTCTTTGTTTTTGCAAAAACTTTTGGAAATGGTTATGGAATTGGGTTGGTAAACTTGTGAGCCAATGGTGGCCATTTTTACTTAACTGTTCATAGCCATGGAGTGCTGTGAAATGATGTATGAGGACTTTATTTATTGTTATTTAGTTTCTTATTAAATGCTCTTCACAATTCCATTACCGTTTTATGAGATAATCACTTCTTAAACAAAATCTGCTTTATGCTGAAAATGAGACTAGTGTAGAAACTTGTTAACCTTGATCTAGCCTTGCATTTCCGTACACTAAAGTCTTGCTAGTACATTCGTGTACTCATGGTTGCCTATTCTAAACAATATAAACGATAGTATGGAGGAATGGCCCGAGGACACGTACTTTACCCTGAGATCCGATGATTATGTTGACGGATGAACATGGGCTTTTCCAATTCGGTTGTCTTTGAGTTTTATGGATGGGCATACCACTGTGCTACTTTTGTTGTAAGTTTAAATTCCGTTGCAACTTAAATTTTGGCATGTAATATTTGGCCAGTCGGCCGCTTCTTGTAATATTAAATAGTTGTAATAGTTCTAGTTTATATTTATGCTATGTTAAACTACTTAGACTTGTGTGTATGTGTTGTGATTCATCTCGAATGCGGCATATGTGGGTGCTAGGCGTTGATCTTGGGAACTAACACTAGATACATATCTGGGTACTTGAAATTGTTATCAACCATTGAATGTGTAAACTCGAGTGATTGTCGTTCTTTGGCCATTGATCGCACTCCCCTCGGAGAGTGTGGGTGATACCAAGGTTCTGAGATGTACAACGAGTGCTTTGCTTGGTTGAGTTGGTGCAATAGAATCAAAACTCTCATGGACACATAAGTATGTATGGTGCAACTAGGTGGCTTATATTGTTTGGGTGTGGGCTATTTAGTTAATATTCCGTGCACGGGACTTTTGGATGACACTAAGCATACACTTAAGTGGAGTATGGGTGTCACCTTGAGTCCAATGCACTTGTGAGAATTGATTCATATTTTCTAGTGCCCACAAGAGGTGGTATCAGAGCCCATACGACTGTAAGAAAAGCTTTAGTTAGCATGGTCGATAGTTAAGGTTAAACATTTCTCTCAAAAGATTATTTTCGACTATAAAAGTTATTTGTGAAAATGTGGAATGCTATTATTATCCCTTTCATAGGTTTTCCTTCTCATCCTACCTTACAACGTGAATTTTGCTCATCTCAAACTTCAAAAGTTGGTTTTCCGAAAACAACACCTACTTTGATCTACTTCTTATGCCATTCAAAATTCGATGAAGACTAAGTCTTAAAATTGTAAAAGCAAAAATTTTGAAAACTTAAAATTTGGTAGGACCATTATGAAGCTTCCCTAACCTTTCCTTTTCCGCACCGTCTCCTTGGGAGCGAAAATATAAAAATCTTACCTTGTTTCAAAAACTAGTTAGGCCGCAAGTTGATATAAGGTTAAGGAAGTTTAGGCTGTTGTTTGATCAACTTAGAGACATAGAAAACTTCACTAAAATTTTGGAATGGGTTTTCACTGGGTCGAGACTAAGCCCATAGGATTTCGTGAGATTCTAACCTAAGGAATGGGGGTTAGAACCTTAAAAGTGGGTAGAATGCGCAGAATAGCCATTCTGGATAGAACCTCACTTATTCAATTTTCTAGGAAAATTCGGCATCGCAAAAATTTTGAAAATTTTATCATAGGTACATATCTCCTCGGGAAAGCTACCCAAAAATTTTTGTAATTTAATCAATTCTGTAACAGTACCTAAAAATTCAATGGATCTTCTGTACAGAACAGTCAACATTTCTGATTTTCAGATTATCACGTTTCACTTTACCGTCTATGTTGCTTTCCATATTAGGTCTTGCTAACTTACAACTTTTCTTTCTTAGATGGCATGACAATGGGAGCCCCACTATTACACCCGAGCGATCGTTGAGGGTTCCGTCCAACAAACTCTATGGGACATGTTACACCGTGCGGGTTTCACCAAACCACCAGAGTATCTCCTCTCCCACACTGTGACTAGCCCTGCCCCGGGATTGTATGCTGCTGAGGTGACCAACCATGGTGGCCATGAGGGAGAGCTGGCTCGATGCTATCACGGGATGGCACCGACTCCACTCGTTGCATTGTATGATGGGGCATATGTCGCCCTCGTTCAGCTTTTGGTACGATCTCCCCGAGCTGTCACAGCTATGCCCCTACTATCCCTCATGAGAGAGGGATAGCCTAGACAATATGTACATCACACCGGATGCCACCCTAGATGCCACACTAGCTTGGCATGTGGGGTTGCTGAATTCGCTCGATCGATATCTCTGTGCTCGAGGGCCATATGGCTCCATTGAGCGATCTTGGCTTTTTCACCCCAGAGGTCATGTATGGAGAGCCTGGAGCCAACAATCCTGTAGAGGACCTACTGTGTCCTACAGTACTGTGGAGTATATGGATCACAGGTATCTGCAAGGCAGGCCTGTGAGGCCCAACAGGATAAGGCCAGGCCTAGTTGATTGCTTGGAAGTCGAAGCTACCAGGGTTGCGTCAGGCGTATGGAACAAGGAAGCCCTGAAGATGGCAACAGATCCGGATTAGGTAGGATGCAATCGTAATCTAGATCGTTACCAAACGGATATGTACAAGAGATATAATCCCTATCTTGTATCCGACCCGGACTCCCCCTTCTAACCGCCCTCCTCTGCTATATAAAGGGAGGGGTGGAGGAACATTAGCATATCAGATCATTAGCGAATAAGCGAGACACATATAATCCCAGAGCACAGGACTAGGGTATTATCTCCTCTGCAAGAGCCCGAACCTGTATAATTCTTGCGTCTTGTGCTACCATCGAGTTTGGATCCGACGCTTAGCCCCGTTTTCATTATTGCCGACAACAAACGTCGATAGTTGGCGCGCCAGGTAGGGGCTGCGTTAAGATCAATCTCAGCAAGCTCAATGGCCTCCATCAACGGAATCATTGTCACCTTCGCTCCCACCGAGGCATTCTGCTTTGGAAGTCTGGAGTTCATCGCTGACAATCTTGGCAGGCTTATCCTTTCGGATTCAGACTAGATCCAATCTGGAAGTAATTCCACTGCTCTCTCGGCCAGGCAGCCACTCGGATCAAGGAAGGCTATGGCTATCTATCCCTGGACAGTAAGCCAAGAGTCTGCTCTTCGATCTAGATGAGGTTCGGTCAAGGACGAGTCCCGAGTGGTGAAAAGCTTCAGCAAACCACTCGGATCCAAAGGTCAGCCCAATCTGCCTTATTGTTCTTCTAACTCAGAAAGCAGGGCTGGAGGCCTTCAAAGCTTTCGCGGCATCTTCGTGATTAAAGACCCACGGACTGAATCCTAGCAATAGAAAGATGCCGCGGAAGCCGCAGAGGCAGAGCGCCTTCATCGTGAGGCACAAGAAACTCGGACGAGGGCTCTCCAGGCCAGAGGTCGCAATATCAACGAAGACATCCTGCAAACGAAGATGGGGAACCAATCGGTGTTTCATACCCCTCAGCGGAATATCGTCGCATCAAAGATACTTCTCGACACATTGGGACCAATGCTCGGTCCCGACAGCCCAGCTGCTCCGATCATGGCCCAAGTCAAGGCCATGGTGACGGCAGCGGCAATCCAACAACATCAGGAAGATCTAGGGGTGAAAGAATATTCCTGTGCTCACGCAGTCACTCAGATTGTAAGCAGCAATATTGCTTGCCGTCGGACCATGCGCGGCCGACTTGAACTTCGTCGGGGTGAAGATGCCCGTCGAAGCATCAATCGTGACCTTCGCTTGGATCTGGACGCCAGGCGAAGAGAGCGTGAAGATGAAGAGCGCCGCCGGTGCAAAGACGACTACGAGCATTTTGGCATCAATCATGATGGCCGGGACGACCGCAAAAGTCCACACTGCCGCGATAAGGGCGATAGCGAGGACTGCCAAGCCAGATCACCTCCTCGGCGCTCCCCACGTCGATGCAACGATGGGCCTATTGATGGGATCCGTTCCTTCACTCCCGGCTTCGCTGAGTGCTTTGGCCTGAAGGTTTCAATCCTAAAAGCATCACCAAATTCGATGGAGAAAGAGATCCAGAAGCTTGGCTGTAAGTTTATTCCCTTGCAATCAAGGCAGCCGGAGGTGACCGCAACATACTGGCAAATTATTTGCCAGTCACACTTACCCCTTCGGCTCAAGCCTGGCTCATTGGACTTCCGGTGAATTCTATAGATTCCTGGGGAGATCTTTGCGAGCAGTTCATCACCAACTTCTAGTGCACCTACGAAAGGCCTGGGACCTAGTGGGACCTGTACCAGCTTCATTAGAGGAAGAGTGAGACTCTTCGAGAATTTATCCGGTGCTTCATGCAGAAGAAGAACACGATCCGGGATATCTCGGAAGTTGCGGTCATTGCGGCATTCCAGAAGGGTTTCAACGACCCTAACTTGATTATAAAGATGTCCCGGAAGCCGCCAACCACGGAAGAGAAATGTTTGAATTGGTAGACTGTTACGCAACGGCCTCGGATGCCTTAGCCGAACATCAAGATGATCGCCACGGTGAAAGGACAAGAAGGATCACGCCAAGTCCTCCAGGCAGCGAGATAAGAAGCGAAAGCCCGAAGAACTGGTTGCGATGGCCGAACGCGACCGACCTCGTGCGCCACGGATGGACGATTATGACGCTGTGATGGACGCAACTTGCCATTTCCATCCTAAGGGAAAACATGTTGCGAAGGATTGCTTCACTCTGAGAAGGTTTGCGAAGGAGAGCATCAAGACTTCGTTCATCACACCGTTTGGAGCATTTTGCTATGTCACAATGCCGTTCGGTCTGGAAAACGCTAGTGCAACCTATCAGCGTGCAATACAACGGTGTTTTCACACTCAAATCGGACGCAATGTGGAGGCATATGTAGATGATGTCATCATCAAATCTCGTGCAAAGGAGGACCTCGTATCCGATTTCACCGAGACATTTGAAAGCCCAAGGGCCTACAAAATGAAGCTCAACCCCGAGAAGTGTGTCTTTGGAGTCCCCTCAGGAAAACTATTCAGATTCATTGTGTCGCAGCGGGGCATCGAAGCAAACCCGGAGAAGATCAATGCTATCCTGAAGATGAAGCCACTGACTTGCCAGAAAGACGTCCAGAAGCTCACAGGCTGCATGGTGGCACTCGGCAGGTTCATTTCACGCTTTTGCTCACGCGGGGTGCCTTTTTTCAAACTTCTGAAGAACTAGGGTATTTTTCAATGGACCTCCGAGGCGCAGCAAGCTTTCGAGAACCTCAAGCCATTCTTGTCCTCACCGCCGGTACTGGTCTCACTGATGCCCGAGGAACCCCTTCTACTTTACATTGCTGCAACGACTCATGTAGTCAGCACCGTAATCATCGTAGAGCGAGAGGAAGCAGGGCACCTCCAGAAGGTTCAGCGGCCAGTTTACTTCATCAGCGAGGTGTTAGGCAAATCCAAAGCACGGTATCCTCAGGAACCTAAAACCTAAGCACGGTGCACGCGTCCTACTGCCTCGATGAGAGCGTCCCTCGCCTCGACAAGCTTTGGGACGGCTTCGACCAGCGCGTGGACAGCGACGACATCGCGGGCTGCAGCTTCTTCTTCCGCAAGTTCAGCCAGCGCGCAAGCTCATAATCAGGCCAAAGTTCGGCAAGGAAGGCCTCTTCCTCATTAGGCACCGGCGGAGCCTCATCTTCAAAGTCAAAGATTGGCTCCTCCGCCGGGGAGGGGGGGGAGATGGCGGAGCCTCATCGCCAAACGAAGGGATGAAGAAGCCATTGAAGGTCTAAGGAGGAACGTCGAAGGTTGCAGAGAAAAACCGAGAAACGAGTGATCGCTCAAGTAGCGGTGATACTCTTATATACCCAAAGCATGGAAGCCGAACAGTTTTTGAGTAAATGCTAGCGTAGGAAGCCGAAGTGGCCCGGAAGACATGCAGGCACTAGGACTCGAAGCGGCTCAGAAGACGTACGGCTGTGGGACACAAATCAGACATGACGCATGCAAGCATTTGGTCAAAAAAGAATCTCAAGACACGATGAAGCAATTAAAAGCTAAACACGGCTCAAGCTGCAAAGCATTTTTTCCAAGGCACAAAGAATGATTACAAACCAAGTCTCAACAAATGGATGTCTACACGGGACCCAAGTCCAGGTTCTCTGCTAGGGTGGCAGAAGTGTCCCTAACCTCGTCAAGCAGGGCAGCAGCTTGATCATCATCGACGGTGCAGGCAAAACCCTCCCTGATAGCCTCGAACTCCACCTGTGGATATAGGGACTTCATGATGGCCAGAGCTTGACTGGCGCTCGTGACCGCCGTCTCCTTCAGGTGTGCTACTAGCTTCTTGGGCCCTTCTGCCAGCTACTGGATTGTGGCATCCGCATCGTTGGGCCTAGCTTCACTAGGACTCAAGATTTGCAACAGCGCCTCGAAGCCTTCCCGGAGTTTGTCGACTTGCGCTTCAGTAGCCTTGATCTTTTCATCAAGGACGTGATACTGAGCTTTCAACTTAACCTGATACTCTGCAAGACCAGTCGGATTAACCCAAAGACGTTAAAAAGCACAACAGGAACAAAGGACGAGTCGGAAGCAAACCTTCCAGCTCTAGCTCCAGCTTGTCCGACTTGGTTTGGGCCTCCTCCTCAGATTTCTCCAGTTCCTTGACCTACTTCTGGGCGGTTTTGAGCTTTCCCTGAAGACCTGCAATGACGAAGACCGAAACCAAGACAAGAATAATGAGTTAAAGGGCGGAAGACTAAAAAGGTGGTTTAAGGTAGTCGGACAAGGCGGTTACCGCTAAGGGAGCTCGTTAAGTTTAGCTTGTCCACCTTGGAAGCCTGAACTTGGGCCTAGAGTCTTTCCAGCTCCGCTCGGTTCTCATTCCGAACCTTACCGAGTTCCTCCTGTAACTCGACACGGACCCGCTGGACCTAGGCCTCATAGTCCCGCCTCATCTTGGTCTTCGGGAGTATCTCCCGGAGAAGGGCATCCCTTTTCTTGGTGCGCTACCCCAGACACTAAAGGCAACACAATGAATGACAAAGTTACACTACGCACCGGAGACAAAAAGAAGAGAACTTCTAACCAACTCGGCGCAAGAAACTCATGCAAGCCAACCGGGAGCAGCCGAAGGCGTGGTCACAGAACGCCTCCCATTCCTTCTCCTCATCTTTGTCATCAAAGGCTGTCCACTCGCCATCCTCGTCGAAGAAGGCAACCCGCAATGGAGATTTCGGGCGAGAGGACCAAGGGATTTCTTCCGGCGGAGGCGAAGGGCGGGCGGCAGGCCTCAGGGGCACCATTTGGCCAGTCGGCCCGGGAGGAGTACGCGGCCGAGAGCTGTCCGAATTTGAGTCAGCGCCGGTGACCTGGGCCACGGGAGCAATCAGGGGAGTTGTTGCCGCCGGCTCCGGGGCCACTTCGTGGGCGGCGGGCGCGGCATCAGCCAACACCTCAGTACCTGGTTGGCTTGAGGCATCTTCGGCAACAGCCTCCCGGGGCTCCCTGCATGGCACGTCCATGAGAACTTCATCAACAGGCTTCCTGGGAAAAGAAGCAGTCAGGGCATGACCCGGAAAAACAAAAGGAAGAGCTAGCAAGGAAACCAACCTTTTATATCTCCTTATCTTTATCCCTGAGCTCTTCCGACTGGAGGATTCACCTGCAGAAGAGCCCGGCCGCACGTTGGGTGCGGGGAATGTTGAGTCTCCAAATGGGTGCGGGGGCGGAGGTGCCCCGCCGACCGAGTGCCGGGCTAGGGGCTCGGGAGCATTCGGGCCCTCGGACCGGCTCGTTGATGAGGAGGTCATCGGCGAGATGCGCGTGGCTACTGAGTCACGAACCTTTGGGCCTCCAGTCGGGCGCACGTTAGCCACTAACTGCCTCCTTTTCTCCTTGAGCACATGGATGGCTAGGCATTTCCCATTTCCCATGGGATCTTCGGCTTCCGCTGGCTTGTCTTTCTTCGCACTCGGCGCTGGCAGGGCATTTCCTTTTGGCGCTCTTGTGCTGAGGGAATTCGGGCAGCGACGCATTAGAGAAGAAGGCATCACGACCCTATAAGTATAGGAAACAAACACATGCTTGATCGCAGTACTAAAGAATCAGAAAATCCAACTTTGGGAGATAAGAAAGCATCTTACCGGAGGCGAAGGATGTTGGGATTATGCCCAATAGCGTATCATGCGCCACATATGATGTGGGCTTGGTAATGACGCGTCATATATGATGTGGGCTTAGCGGGCCACGTTGGACGTGGGCTACGAACCATATTGGGCCTCTAGCATAGGGGCCCAACTAAGGGGCTATATAAAGGGAGGCGGTGGAGGCTTTGAGACATATGAGCTTCTAGGTTTTCCTCTCCTCCAAACCTTAGCCGTCGTCTCTCCCAAGGGTTCACGCATGAGGTGCTAGCATACCTGTGTGGATGGATTCTAATCCCTGTACTTGTGGATACCGTAGAGGCATTGCACCTGCGGCGCTAATAGAAGCGAACCTGAAAGGAGGCGCAATCAGATTCACGCACAGTTTCTAGACACGATTTTGTTTTGTTGATTCCTGTTGATCCAGAAGATATTTGGAGGCGAAACTGGATGCATTTGAAAGTTTATCTCGTTAGCTTTCAGTGGATACCAAGAACGCCTAAAACGGAGCTCGTATGTGGCCTGGGCGTCCATTTTAAGTCGGACTGCTCCTGGAGGTCGCGAACTTCCGCGAGGACTTCCGGCGCTTCGTCTACCTCAACGCCGCCTACGATCTGGTCGTGGGGCTTGGCCATGGAGTGGCAAGGCCTTGTGGCACCAGCGAGGAGGAGGCATGGCATGTATGGCTACTTCCACGACGCGCGGATCGATTGAACTGGCGTCATCGACTCGTCTTCCGCTGCACTGCGCGTCGTAAGGTAACGATCCGATCTATGGTCAATTACTTCCAGGGTGTCCTGGGTAGTCGCGGTAGAGAATTTGATTATGTGCTAGTGTAGCCCCCGCGTTTCCCAACAGTGGTATCAGAGCCATCCTGTTTAGTTCTTGATCTAGATCGGTTTTGGTCGCATATGTGATATGCGGGGTACTAGATGCAATCTACTACCGTTCTTCTTGTAGCCGATTGGATCAGTTAGTTAGGAAGAATCCAACTGATTAATGGAGATTAATCTGAAACTTTGATTGATGGGATCAATCGAGAGTTAGATTGGATCGATCAAATGGACTATGGCGCAAATGTTGCGTTTAGTCATCATGATATCATTAGTGGATTTGATTAGATTGGACTTGCATGTTGTGTTGATGAGATCAATATAGTATGTGCATACGGTAAATATTCATTAGTAGGATATGTGATATATTACTAAAGTAGTATATGTGATATATTACTAAATTAGTTGTTCTAATCAGTTCATTAATATATTTGAGTTGATATAGAGATCAACGAAATCATGCCTTGTTTGTTGATGTGATCAACACAAGGTCGACTTCGGATTTTAGTAGATTTGATCATCGCTACAGATTGGGTTGGCCCCTAGGAAAGGTTCTCGAGGCAGCGCAGCTGGGATACGCCGTGTAAAGTCTAGTTTGTAGGATGTCGCCGAAAGTAATTTCGGAAACCACTCGGCATTGCTCGGTGCTACCCGGACCACTCGGTAATGAGCAAATTGTTGTTCAGATAACTTGGTGTTGTTCGGTGGTACTCGGCACTACTCGACGTTACTCGGTACCGCTCGGTTTTTGCTTGGAGGAGCTCGAGTTGGTCGGGGGCATGATGTGTGGTTAATATGATTAACTCGATGGATCTTTTATTGAAATTATGACCAATATTGATTGTGTGTATATTTTTCATTCTGATCCATAGAGGGCTATATAGTTGCGCTATTAATCACAGTTGAAATTAGATTTCTTTGTATTATAGCCTTTATGATACCTCGCAATATGCTATGGTGGGTCTTGTTGGATATTTGTATTCGGTTAAGGAGAATTTATCTGTCTGCACCACATGCTTGATGTGCCGTGGCCGAGTGAATATTTGATTCATGGTCGAGAGGAGCCGCCAGATCGTCCTCGGGTTATCGAATGTCCCGTCGTCCACATCGAATTGGAGGTTAGCAACGGATCGCGGTGGCGCCGCAGGTGCTAACACCCAAGCCCAATGGAGACAACGTCACCCCATTCGATGAACTCGACAACCGCCCCAGATTCCCTAGATATGCGACCGAACACGCCCAGATCGCCCAAGATACCGGTTTCAATGCGATATCAATTCAATTTGCATAAAGGGGCAACGAACTCGAAACCAAGCAACCAAACACGACGCTGAAACACCCGCACAAAGACAACCCGACAACCACCAAACCACACTTAGCAACAACTCCAAGACTCTAAACCACACCGAACTAAGAATTTGACCAAGACTCCAAAATCTGAAAATTTCGCATGACCCTCCTAGAACCTATGGACATCCACTCAGCAGACAAGAAAACACAGTTGCAGTATATATATATATCCAAAAGTAATGCAACAACCACAACAGCAGTACGATCACAATTAGAAGCCATCCACGAGACATCGACAGAGACTTAAACAACGACGAAACACAGTTTAAAAGGCTATCTATACAACAAAAGGAATCAAATCGCAACACATTAGCAAAATAAAACTTCTCCGGAAGTGTTCTGCCCCTGAACACTTCCGGGCGTGTGCGATGTCGCGCTAAGCCTCTACTCGGTGTCCCGCCCGGTCACCGAGAGGCAGTAAGGGCAGAACTCGCATCCGCCCACCTGATCCTCACCTGAAAACCACAAAGCAGAAGCATGAGTACAGAAGGTACTCGCAAGACTTACCCGGGGTCCATATATGACCGACTCCAAAGGAGATGCATTTGGCGGTAGCAAGGTAAACAGGCTTAGGTTAAAAGTGCGGAAATGCTTAACTTTGTTTCAATTTTAGTCATCTACTCAAGTTTTTCTCAATATAATTAGCAGTCGTAAAAGCACCTACCTCTAGCATGATATTGTAATTAATGAATGTAAAGCAAGTCATCTCATATCAAAATTTAGCTCAAGCCCAACGGCGAACCACAAGTTCAAGTTGTTTACTACGCAGAAGAAGTTCGCACCAAGCGTGCTCATATCCGAGAGCGCTGTAATTGAATCGCTTAATTAACCTGCGCAGGAAGCATTGATCGCACGACACTTACCACAAGGGCCTAGTGTCAACCCTCCCAATCATACCCAATCGCTAAAGCGCCCTCCCGTGGTCCGAAAACCTAGCACCCCTCGAGCAGCCCAAGCCCGGCTTGGCGCCGAGAGTCGCCTAAGCCTCGCCTCAACCACGCCCAATCACGTGAAGTTACGGTCCATCGATTCCATATGAGAGAAAGAGCAGCCACTGCACCATAATCGGGCATGCAACCAACCGAGGTGTGCTCAATCTTATTCCACTTACGGATTGGTCCTAATCGACATGACGGGCTACACATTTGAGTCTCCGCACCCAAATGAACCAACTCCCCTTGGGTCCACAATTCATTTCTTTCCAAAACCTTTCCCAATTCCAAGTCCGACATAATGTAGTATGTGTGTAATGATAACAACCGCAAGTGACAGAACCCTCCGTCACTTGGCCCAACCCCGACATCTAAGCATTCTAAGCACGCACTCATTAATACCCATAGTCTAGCTCAAAAGGAGATATTCGATTTAATACAAGGGGTGTACGTGCAGCAAATAGGATCTATTCCTATCCCACATGGCAATTCCTAATGCAATACTTAACATTTCAATTAATCACATTATTCTCAAAAATAACGATACATAAGGATAAACATGCTTAGGTGCTTGCTCGCAGCTTCGCCGGATCCTCAACGACAACTTGCTCACCGATGTCCCTCGACCACGGCCACGCCACCCTCCCGGTTTCGTTCTCTACACGAGCAGTGCATATGAATGAGATGCATGCAATGCATATGAAATGAAATGCTAAATGCATATGAAATGAAAACACCAAATGAATCATCCAAGCTAGCTCCAAAAGTGCAAACATTCAATTCAATTTAAAACTGAAAACACAAATGCTAAACTCCACTTCTATTCTATAGAAAAAAATCTGAAAATACAAGCACATTCCTCTAATCAAGCATAACTCTTGAATGCTTAACCTAAAATTTTATTTCTTGGACTCTAAAAGACCACAAGAGGTTGATCTAACTTTACCTTGCATCATAACATTCAGATTACAAAATTAAGGTCTGCAATTAAACTCTGAACTTTAGTCCCAAGTCTGAATTTTCAGAAACACCGGTTTCAGGACAGCATGTATACAAATGACCATAACTTTTTGATCACTTAGCAAAATTGAGCAAACTCAGAGCCTACACGACCATAAGACATAGAACTACAAATTAGCTTCAACCAATCACTCAGATTCTGCCCAGGTAACTCCCAGTTCAGCCAGCAACAGAGGGCAGTTTTCAGAGTTCAGTATTTTTCAAAGTTTCAGACAGCATGCACAAAATTCAACATATAAATTGCTATACTTAGTAGAATTGAGTAAAGGATGATATTTTCACAATCTACAAGAAATTTTCTAAAACTTCACAGGCAAAATTGATTTCTAATTCGGCCTCTAACTAATTCTTATTCACAGCTCAAGTTTCTACCCGAAATCTTCAGCATTTTCAGAGCAGCAAGCACTAAAATAGACATAACTTTCAGCTGGATTAACGAAATGAGGTGATTCCAGTTGGAAATGAAAGATAATTTGATTACCCACAACTTTCTCTACAGCCAACGTAGCAGGAGATGCTCAGAATTTTCTCAAATCAGCTCGAAACAGTAGCTAAAAATTCTGCTCGAAAATTCAGAACTTGCTCCAAACCCTAGATTGGTTATTCCCCATTCAAACCTTGATTCTCCACTCATCTAAGCCCCCAATACATCATGGCAGCACCCAAGACCAGGAAATAACCCATCAAAACCTAAACCCTAGGGAAACCTTACCTCATGGAAGTGGAGGAAGAGGAGGGGCTGCACTTGGAGGAGGTGATGCAGGAGGAGGACGACCTGGGAGCAGCAGGGGAGAGGCGCCCAGCTTGGGGAGGTGCTGGAGGAGAGCTTGTGGAGGCTGGCTTGGGGAGGAAAAATGAGAAGGAGAGGGCTGCTTGGGGAAGAACTCCAGGAAAATGCTATTCGGTTTGCTTGGGGGAGGAAGGAAAAGAGTGAGTGAGGCTGGGAGGAGAAACCAAGAAAAGAAAAGTGCTGCTTTGGTTGGCTGCCCTAATTCCTTTTGTGTGTTACTCACTTGACCCCACTTGTAAGGGTTGGCTAAGCCTCCAAATTTCAGCGCTTGGTTTCAGTTTTGACGCCTGATTTAAATTAGCACTTGATGTTGGATTGGGCTCAAAACTCAACCATTGTATAGAGAAAAGTTTCTAGTTTTCATTTTACTAATGAGCTCACTCTAGATCCTTATAGTTCCCAAGTTACAAGGCTTTGAACTTTAATGAAAACCACATTTGTACATCTGAAATTTCTAGCTCTTAAATTTGGCTAAGTTGGAAATTCTTAAGTGGCGTTTAGAATATTAACTGAAATTGAAATTGATCTCAAATGCGCCAAAACTCGGTTGGCGCTAATGTTAGCCGCAGAAGACGAATTCGAATTTGGGGCCATGACAAATCCTCCCCCCTTAGGGGAATCTCGCCCCGAGATTCTAAACGAGCGTCTGATTAGGAAGACAACTACAGAGGGAAAAGCTGAAGGATCGGCGAGTAATACTCACATGTCTTGGAAGAATTCGGGATACTCGTTCTTCAGACGATCCTCGGGCTCCCAAGTTGCTTCGTCCTTCGTGTGATTACTCCACTGTACTTTATAGAACTTGAGAGTTCTTCATCGTGTTCTGCGCTCCGATTCTTCTAGAACCCGGATAGGATGCTCCGCATAAGACAGATCCGGTTCAGGTGCGACTCCGAGGTCTTCCACCTCAAGAGACTCGAACGTAGTACGAAGACACTTCTTCAGCTGGGAGACGTGGAACACGTCATGAACCATTCCGAGCGAAGGAGGAAGCTCTAGCTGATATGCTACTTGGCTGCGCTTTCCAAGGATCTTGAACGGCCCTACGTAGCGAGGTGCCAGCTTTCCTTTAACTCCGAATCGACGGGTGCCACGGAGAGGAGAAACCTTCAGATAGACGAAGTCGCCAATGTCGAAGGAGAGGGTCTCTACGGCGATCAACAGAACTCTTCGTCGCGACGCGCTATCCTCGATTTTCATGGATAGTCCGACCTTTTCTTCCGCTCCACAACTAACTCAGCCCAATCAAGGAGCGTTCTCCACTTTCGACAAATTCAGCGGCGCCGACAACCGCGACCATAAAGTGCCTCGAACGGAGACATCCGGATCTTGGTTTGGTAGCCGTTGTTGTACGCGAACTTCGGCGACGGAGACACTCTTCCCACTTCTTCCCGTATGACAAGATACAAGCCCTCAACATGTCCTCGAGGATCTGATTGACCCTCTCGGCCCGACGTCGGCCACCGAGGGTGGTATGTTGAATGTGGAGCAACTTCGCGCCCAAAGCTTCATGTAGGCTTCTCCGAACCGAGAGATAAACCGAGAGCCTCGATCCGATATTATCCGCTTTGGTACTCGTGGAGACACACGATCCGAGAGATATATAGCTCGCATATCTCTTGGTCGAATAAGTGGTCCGGACGCCGAAGTGCGCGGACTTCGCTCGACCGGTCGACGATCACCCAAATTGAATCATGGCTCGAGGAAGTGGTCGGCAGCCGGTAATGAAGTCCATGGTGACATCCTCCCACTTCCAAACCGAACAGAAGAGGTCAAGAGTACCGTTGGCTTGAGGTGTTCGGCCTTCACCCGCTTGCAGACGTCGCACTCCGTCACATAGCGAAGCGACCTCGCTTCATGCGAGCCCACCAAAACTGCCGTCTCAGGTCTTGATACATCTTGTTACTGCCCGGGTGAATGGTAAACAAGGAGTTATGCACCTCATCAAGAATCTTCCTTCTCAACTCTTGGTCTTTAGGGACGACTAGGCGCTTGCCGAACCATAAAGTTCCACAATCATCAAGATGAAAACAAGTAGCTTGGCCAGAATTCAACTTGTCACGCTCGGGCAACACCTGCACCAAAGCAAGCTGATCAAAGAGGAGGTCAATACGAGGAAGAGGGTACTTATTCTTTATGGTGACTGTGTTCAAAGGATGACAATCAACACATAGGCGAAGAGAACCGCCCTTCTTGGTCACGAAGAGAGCCGAGTAACCCCAAGGTGAGGAGCTTCGGACGAATGAATCCCTTTGTCCATCGGCCATTTCAGTTGATTCTTCAATTCGCCAATTCATCGGGCGGCATTCGACACGGCCACTTGAAACTAGAGCACCCCGGTGAAGTTCAACTCTGAACTCAATATCCCGATCGGGCAAAGATCCTCGCAATTCATTGGGAACACATTCGAGTATTCAGAAACCACGAAAATGGACTCTAACTCCTCATGGAAGGGATAGGTTCTTAGACTTAGCTAAAAATTTGAATTAAAACATGACCCAGACAATAGCACAAGACAAAGGAATCCTACAAGTCTAACATACATAAATTTATGAATATGATTAATCTGTTAGAATTTTTCATAGGCTAAATTTATGAATATGATTCTCTATGGAAATTTTTTTTCCACTACACAAATTATTTATGTGCTTTTCATAATTGTTATGAGATCACATTATTTGGTAGAATTTGATTCTATGCAAATGTATGTGAATAGTTTGACACTCGTCTATATGATACATGTGAGGGTTCTTACTGAGGCTTACATATTAATTTGTGATATTTGACTAATATCAAGTAGGTGGCCCGGTGGACAGGAATGGGCACACGGTGATAATGATCACCGTGTCTTTGTGTTGGATTTATACCCAAGAGATAATCATGGGCCACGTGTGACGTGGGTTTTGTACCATGCTCGGACTCTAATGTAGAGGCCCACCGAGAGGCTTTATAAAGAGATGGGGTGGTGGCCAGAAAAGAGGAGACATTGTTGCGACTGCGACGTTGATTGGGACGATCACGACAAAGAGGAGATGTTGCTCGTGGACGATCGACTTCAGCAAGAAGACGATCGGCTTGCGAGGAGGTGATGATCGCTCCGTGGACGATCATCTACTTCCACTACATCGATGTGCGTTACGTCGAACTGGCTGTTTCGACCTTTCCTTCCGCTGCACTGTGCGTCTAGTGGTAACGACCTATGATCCCCTTCTTGCGAGAAGGTTCCTGTTTTATGTAGTAGATTTTTATTTTGTGCTAGCGTAGCATACTGTCGTGCCCCGAATTCCCATGGATTCGAACACTCTGTGTATTCTGTACTAGTCCAGGATCACGCTAGTACACACAGGATAAACAGGTTGAAGTACCACAATCATACACAGCGGAAATAAATAATAAGTACTTCAAGCATTAATAGCAACGAGTTACATGACCTTATGGTCGCCTTACAATAATTCGCCGCGCAGGGCGATAAATATTATCAGTATCAAGTTCATTCAGCGGAAGCAAAACACGATAGCGGAACCATTCCTAACCACAGGCTACTGAGTGCGGCTCAGCCCCTTAGTCCTCCTGGCCTTCAATGAACTCTTCCTCCCAAGCTGGTACGGCTTCATCTTCTGAGGTTTTTGTCGATGCAAGGGTGAGTATACAACATACTCAACAAGTCATGCACAATGCAGATCTATTACTACATGCATGGCTTATTCCAAAGGAAAGGCTTAATTGGTTATTTTTGCATAAAACAACATTTCTTTCAATAGGTAATCCTTATTAGATTGAAAGCAGTAAAGTCAATATTATGAGTAATTAATTTCTCAATTCGTTTTCCAAGGTTTTTGGCACACAGCCCTAATTTCATCCACACAGCTTTTTGGCACACAGCCACCCATTCCACATTTTCATTTTGAAAATCTAACCCTTGACTGTAATCACCGAGCAATGTCCAAGATCATGACACGGCTATTCAATAGATTCACACACACACTCTGCAGAGGTCAGTACACTTTACCCACAGGATACTGATCGTTCGCCACACAAAGCGATTGATTGTAACAAAGTCTTTCAGAGACTAACACTTAGCGATGATCCTCTCGAGATTGCCTTCCTAACACTTCCCTCACAGAGCCAAAGTTTAGAACAGCACATACCGTTAGATGGGTACCAAGTCGTAGCACGTGCACGCCCCCGTCTGACGTTACATTTTGGTGTAACTGTCACCCCGAGGTATCAAAGGAAAGATATTAGAAACCTACTTAACTAGGTCCGTCCCATTCCAGACAAGTGGTTGTACACGGAACTCAGCTCAAAGGCTCGCAAGGTTAAGTCCTTAATTGTCCCGCAAGACAACCCGTTTATACATCTCGCACACGACCTTCACAATCTTTTCATACATCCCATTGCCACACAGCCCACCGCACGAAGCCTTCTTGCCACTTGCCCGGTCCAAATCATTTCCCACCAGCTTTGCATTATTGCAACACATGCCAATGCCTATTTCATTGCACGAATAGCACCACACAGGTCGCTACCCTCAATTCCATTTCATGACATCATCGCATCATTCCAAAATGCGTTCCATAATTGTTTAGTCAATGTTCGTTTGATATTTGAAAGTCATTCCGCGCATACAAGCAAGCTAAGCGACTAATCACGGTCTAGCCTCCCGTGTTGGCATCATATTAGCATCCAACATAATTTAAACATCCTAGGGTGACAAGGTATTCAGGGCATATAATGTTTATTAACAGGGTGGCATAAGCAAGGTGGTATTTTAGCTACCTTTCCCATAATAAGCAATATTGTTTTTAATTAATATAGCATGCAATAATTGAATCAAATTATATTTGAAAATCTAGGGGCAATATGGTCAAAGCATGACTTGCCTTCAAGGAAGAGTTGATTCTGGTCGAGGCTCTGCGAAGGGTCTTCAAGCTCTCCTCATTTAATTCCTAAGAACTCCTGAGTCTACTCGACACAAGCAATCACACAATAAATACACTATACAGACAGCAAGATAAATTCTAAAAATAAAATAAAATCACCATTAAATAGTTCACATTTTACAAATTTTTGGACACTGGAATCACTCAAATCCGAGTTAAAATGCGAAAGTTATAGCCTTTACAATATTCTGAAAATTCAAAAATGAATAAACCGAATTAATCCTCTATTTTCCACCGATTTTTCGCTGATTTTCCCCTGCGACACGTGTCGGCACCGAGCGAGCCACGCCGCCCACGGTCCTCGACAGTGGGTTCGGATGACGCTCATGTCGACGTCAAGACAACCGAGGACTCACCCATCGACATGTGGGCCCGGTGAACAAGATTAGGACCAACCAAATAATGACACGCGCGAAGCATCAAGCCACGCGGCGCATTAAATCCCGGCCGTTGGATTCAAATCCAACGGTCGGTCTTTACCGAGCGGCGCACTGCTACTAAGCCTACGTGGCGTAATCGTGACCGTGCATTCGGGATCTAACGGCCTTCATCAAGCACTGCAGCCACAGCTACGCGGACGCACCAGCACGGTCGGATGCAGATCCAACGGCGCGTGGTACCCGAGCGATTCCCTATTCCCGCGCCTTCGTGGACGAACCCGAACGGTCGGATGGAAATCCAACGGCGGGAATCCACTGGAGCAAACTCAACTCAACCTTGCGGGGAATACGTGGCGCAACGTCGACCGCTCGATGAGAATCCTACGGCTAACGATATACCGAGCAGTTTACTATTCCTAAGCCTACGCGGCTCAATGAGTATCGTTCGATGAAGATCCAACGGACCAGATCTAACCAACTAATTAAACGTTAACTGTTACGGGAGGAAACGTGGCGGTACCTCGGTCGTTGGATGAAGATCCGACGGCTGAGGTGGGTCGCGAAGCTGCGAAGAAGAGACGGCGGCGCGAGTCACCGGACTTGGAGAAGATGCAGCGGGGATGGCGTTCCTGGGCGTCTCCGGTCGGAAGAAGTAGCCCGGCGGATACGTCCCGACTTGGGGAACTCGGTGAGGGTCTTGGCAACGGCGAGGAACGACGGACGGCGACGGAACACGAAGAAAACCGCGGCGGGGGTGAGCAGCTACTACGGCGAGCTCCCGAGAGGGCTACGGAGGGCGAGAGCGCACGAGAGTTGAGGCGAAATGAGCGGGGTGGAGTGCTGAGCACGGTGATATACTCTACTCGCTCGGACAGCCTCGAGACGCGCGAAGAAATCCCCGACACGATCTGCGGCGGCCAATGGCGACGGCGGCGCGACAGTCGCCTCGTCCCGAGACCGATCGGTCCCATCGCGCCGTCCGATCGTCATCCAACGGCGCGGATCGAAAAACGGTTCGGCGATTTAGTGCCACGCGTCAGCCATCTAACGGCCACTTACCGGAATCCAATGGCTCGAGTGCCACGGACGACGCGTCCCAACGGCAACCGTCCGATCGTGATCGAACGAACCCGGGTCGGCCGTGCTAGGGTTTTTGAGGGTCAAGACAAGTGTTGGGCTTTACCACATCGTAGCTAGCTTAAAATTCGATTTTAGCAATAAAAATAATTCCAGAAAATAAAAGTAATTATTTAGGGCTCTAAAAATACCCGAAAAATTCTAGAAAAATTCCAGAAAATATTTTAAGATATTTAGAGCTTGAATAAAATATTTTCATTTATTTCTGATAAATACTTTTTCTTATATTGAATAATTAAGAGAAGGGTAGTTTAAATAAATGTCAATTAAATCCAATAAATCCCCAAAATTCAGATAAATTCAATTAAATGCAATTAAAGGTTGATTAA
Organism: Guadua angustifolia; assembly: GCA_036346375.1. Lineage (NCBI taxonomy): Eukaryota > Viridiplantae > Streptophyta > Magnoliopsida > Poales > Poaceae > Guadua > Guadua angustifolia. The sequence continues at coordinate 29,132,786 of CM070513.1, forward strand.
TTCATAAAAAACTCAAATAACTCCAAAATTTAAAATCCGACCAAATTTCGGGACGTTACACATACCGTGTATCCCTTCACTTGGGTCATACTGGCGCACATGTTAATAGTGTATTTTCGTGATGGTTTATACGCTCTACTATTCTTTCATCTTGATAGAATAGATTTTCTAAAAATTAAGAGTGTTTGCTCTTCCAACAACCGCACCTATTAAGGTCTTGTATGTTAGCGGTAGTTTTCGCCAAAGCAGGTGTGTTAATTTACTCGATCAATAGGGTGAAGTCGGACTTCACAACATAGTGTTGGTTTTACTTTGACGGCTTATCAAAACGGTTTTGAGCTTCGGGGAAAGGGTGTTGGTGCTGTGCATCGGCGCATGCCACTCAACATACAAGAGTCACATACGATGTGATCGGCAAAAGGGTTGCCTACCTATGTCACTGGGTTCTGGCGGTGAGCCAAAGTTCACTAGGACTTTAGTGAATATGGATTTTGTCCTACTACAAATCATTAAAGGGAATGTGACTTGAGTGGGAGTATCTTTTGTTAATTTGTTAACGAAGGGTACACAACATAAACATAGTTTAATATTTGTGGATTACCTCGTGCTTTACTATTTGAGATATATATTTGATATGAATTTCTTATTAATGCATTGTGGTTGATATTGATTTTGAGAATTGTTCTCTTATTGTTGAAAGGAATATTTGTTCTAAAGAATAGTACCTAGATGAACTAGTTTGAAATGCAATCTGAATTGAAACGGTGTTTGTTGGAAACACTACAGTTGATTTCTTAGTGTTTACTATCTCATTTTTGCCACCGTGAAGTCTGAGCTTTTGAAGCAATATGAAATCATGGATGTTTATAATATGATTATGAACTTAGATGGCATATTTGAGAACCAGACATGAGCTAAAGGATTTGATCCCGAAGCCACTGTTTGCGTGCATGTTAACATAAGAGAATTCGGTCAGCCATCATGTAGTCGATATGTTGATTACATTGGGCATTGGAAAATATGATTCTCCCTTTAGCTAATGGTTAGCTATTGATGTGATTTTTTGGTTGCTCTTTTTTGAGCATTGAGCTGAACGTTTTGATGAATAGCTTGGATAAATCATTGGCCGAGATGCATATGATGCATGTTAAAATTGGAAAGCATTAAGATCAATTTTAATCATGTGTTGATGGTTCGAAATTTTGGTCAACTTATAAAGGAGGCCAAGTCATGTGTGAAAGGGAAAAGGTCAAGTTGGATCTGAAGTACTGATCTAGACTTGTGAAGTCGAAGATTGGCGCTACCCTAACAACACAAGGTAGGATTCTGGATTAATGGCAAGGGTGTAAAAGTTGTCTCGTTTGATGTTGACATACTTTTGATGACCCAACCCGAAGGATCAATGTTGGAATTAAATAATTGTTATTATGTTCTGGGCACAAGCAAAAACAATTTTTCTGCTTCTCTTTGGGAGTAGAAGATTGATTTGCTTTGTGGACATGCTCCATTAGTGAATGGATGTGTATTTGGATCCTGATGATACACATGTGTTGTGCCATTGTTTTCATTATCTATATGTTGGTATACTTTAGAAATAATAGTGCTCATAAAAGGGGTTCCATCAAGTCACAGAGAATGAACCATATATGATATGGATCGGAAAGTTTTTCATACTGTTTTATCAAAGTTTGAATTGTGGAGTACATGTAAGACGTCTGATGAACTCACTCTCAACTTAGATAAATATTTCTTTGTGAAGTGCAAAGTGTTTGTACATTTTAAAGGGGGCGAGAATAAATTATTTGTTGCTCGGAATGGTTGATTTTGGAGAAAATATTTTTCTAAAATAGTCAGTGGGAGCAAAATGTGACTCGAAGTAGTTCAGGGATCATTAGAAAGTGTTTCTGTTCCTACTAAATTTTCATATTATGTATAAGTTGTTGTATGTTTTATGAAAAATAAACCGACCCTACATATGTTCTAAAGCCGCATTAGTCACCTATATGATAGGGATGACAATTGTTGTCAGACTATGATGAGCTTAAGACTTGTGAGGAAGTGTGATGGGCCTATGCTCTGAAAGATGGTTTAAAGCCATGGGATCTAAAGATGAGTTGTGCGTGATGATTAAGTTATGAACTTGATTAATCTGCTTAATGCTATCTGGATCGATCTAGCTATTGTTGCATATTTGATATGCGAGATGGGTGTCAAAACGGCTCCCTGCTTTGTGGAGACCTAAGTGAGAATGTGTTCTTGACATGACCTCAAGGTTTTGATGATCCATAAGATGCTATAGTATGCAAGTTTATGAAACAAGTATCTCAGAGTTAGATATTTGCTTTGATGTAAAGTCAAAGTGTTTGCTAGTTCATCAAGGGAAAGTGGGAGCACATTTACATTTGATCTTATATATGTATGACATATTGGTGATCAGAAATAATATTTCGTAAATCTGCCATGTCTTAATTAAGAAATTTTTCTTCATAGAAGACTTTGGGACAGATTGGAAATTTTGGCATAAAAATCTATCGAGATAGATTTAAAAGGCTAATTGGATTAGTGCTTTATGTTGACATAATGTTGAATGGTTCAGCCGAGAATGTGTTCTCATGTATGTCACATTGGATAGCAATACTCAGTAATTTAATACTTGATGAGCTTGATAATTGCCAAAATTAAGGTTCACACCCTGAGCGCATTAAGGTGAATGTCACCGAATATGCCGATGTCAATCAAATCCGGGTGAATGTCACTGGATGTTTTGGAAAGGAACATTCTAAGATACTTATGAAGTAAAACGATTGTGTTCTTTGGTGGTGAGGAAATACGGCATGTAATGGTTACATTGCGCATTAGTTTCCAAACCAATACTTAATGGAGGTTGAGAAGCTGGAACTGTTTCAGGCCTAGACAAATATTACCACAACCTTTATGAAAGGCACACATGAGCATTGAATATTGATATTCAATTGGTACGCTCTAGTGTTAGTGGAGAAAACATAAGTGATAAGCCAACTAGCTTGGCCATGGGGATGATCAGTATCACTTCTATGTTTATGATGGATAATATGTTATCACAGTTCCTTGAATAACATCATCAGTATTGATCAACAAGTACGACTTGTTCGTGGAACTCGTTTACTATATGTTGTTATTCTAAATTGGTCCTTGATCTTATATCATAATCTGAACAATTATGATTCAAAGATTAGCACATGCATTGGTTGATGATCAGGTTCCCGGATCATTGATATGCGGATATCAAATCAATGGTGTGGACACTTGTTGGTGAACAAGGGTAGTTGGACAGACCCACTCTGAGACATTGCTGAGACTGTTATCTTAGAAGTGCCATCAGATTGTAGTCTCGAGTGATACACCTATATGGTCCTTAGACTTGAGATCGTCATGGATTCCCAGCATGTGGACTCGTATGCTTTGGGGTTATCAAACGCTACACCGTAACTGGGTAGTTATAAAGATAACTACTGGGTATGTCACGAAACATTGCCAGGGGTTTGATCGGTCAAGATAGAATTTGCCCCTCCTCGATGACGGGAGAGATACCTCTGGGCCCCTCGGTGTGGATGGATTGGAAAGTGCGTGGCCATGCCTGTGATTAAAGAGTTAATCACATCCCCGAATCCATCACATTGACGAGTAAAATGGTCGAGCTATCAATAGGGGTAGCACATATCTTGCCCTGAGCTTGATTGGTATCGTGCGTCAAAAGGATTGGTATATGTTGAATGTGTCAAGGTTCTGCTGATATGATCATTCTGTGCATTCAGGGGTCAATATGTGCTGCTAGGCACCGCTATTGATCTTTGGATTGGAAAGGTGTTTTCGAATCCACTGCCGACTTGTACATGAACCTACAGGGTCACACACTTAAGGGGGTTGGAATACTCTTTGCATAATTGTCTATTGTGCAAGTGGGAGATTGTTGGGATTATACCCAATAGCGTATCATGTGCCACATATGATGTGGACTTGGTAATGACAGGTCATATATGATGTGGGCTTAGCGGGCCATGTTGGACGTGGGCTACAAACCTTATTGGGCCTCTAGCATAGGGGCCCAACTAAGGGGCTATATAAAGGGAGGCGGTGGAGGCTTTGAGACATATGAGCTTCTAGGTTTTCCTCTCCTCCAAATCCTAGCCATCGTCTCTCCTAAGTGTTCACGCATGAGGTGCTAGCATACCTGCATGGATGGATTCTAATCCCTGTACGTGTGGATACCGTAGAGGCGTTGCACCTGTGGCGCTAATAGAAGCGAACCTGAAAGGAGGCGCAATCAGATTCGCGCACAGTTTCTAGACACGATCTTGTTTTGTTGATTCCTGTTGATCCAGAAGGAATTTGGAGGCGAGATTGGATTTTTTTGAAAGCTTATCTCGTTAGCTTTCGGTGGATACCAAGAATGCCCAAAACGGAGCTCGTATGTGGCCTGGGCGTCCATTTTATGTCGGACTGCTCCTAGAAGTCGCGAACTTCCGCGAGGACTTCCGGCGCTTCGTCTACCTCAACGCCGCCTATGATCTGGTCGTGGGGCTTGGACATGGAGTGGCAAGGCCTTGCGGCACCAGCGAGGAGGAGGCGTGGCATGTACGGCTACTTCCACGACGCGCGGATCGATTGAACTGGCTTCATTGACTCGTCTTTCGCTGCACTGCGCGTCGTAAGGTAACGATCCGATCTATGGTCAATTACTTCCATGGTGTCCTGGGTAGTCGCGGTAGAGAATTTGATTATGTGCTAGTGTAGCCCCCGCATTTCCGAACAGAGGACTCGTTTTGTTGAAGGGCTTCGGGCACCCAGTGTTGACGATTTGGGTGCCTTGGACAAAGAAATCACCCTGACGTCCAAGGAGAGTATTCCTGTGAATCGACTCAAGGGCTTCCCGGGTGGTATCGCGCTCCCCTTCATAATCATAACCAAGATTGACCCGCTTCTTGAGGGGTTGTACTCGGCGAAAGCCAAAATTAAGGATGATCGCAACTCCGGTTAGTCCATCTTCCTTCAATTTGGGAATCATCTCCATGAGCTCCTCCACCTGGTCCATCCCACCGTCCGAGGGGAGCGAAGTCCAATCCATCGAAGTCCTGGGCGGGACTCTGGAAAAGGAAGGAAGTGAAGGTTTGGGGTTGGCACAGTAAAACCATTCTCGATGCCAGCCTTTGTTTGAGGTCTTGAAGGGAATAGCGAAATAGGACTTCTTCAAGCCATCCCTTAGGTAGAATCCAACACCCCCAACTGCTTTGGGGAATTCTAGTTTGGGAAAGGTTTGAGAAGGAAAAGATGGCAGAAGAGGTTGAAATGCGGGCAAATGCCAAGAAAAGCCTTACAGAGATGAACAAAAATAGCATTTTGAAGTATGGAATTTGGATTGAGATGGGCAATTCAATTTCATAAAAATGAAGAAGACCACGGAGAAAAGCGCAGGTGGGAAGGCTGAACCCACGCTGAAAGAAGGACTCAAAAACGACCACCTCCTTAGTATGGGGTGTGGGGCAAGATTCACCAGCAGCAGGACGGGTGGAGAGCATCACCAATGGGGGGAAGACGCCGCCGGTGACCAATCCCTCGAATCGCTTTTCCATCGTCACCGAAGTGGCCAAATCTTTGGCTGAGGCTGATGAAGGAGCGTGTTTGGAGGAAGGAGAAAATATTTTTTGGCGAAGGAACTAGCAACTGCGTTGGATTGGGCTTGCGAGAGATGCTAACCCTAGCGGCGGAGATCGCAAGAGAAGCGCCGAAAGTGAGAAGATGAAGGGGCAGGTGAAGAACAGTGCGTAGGAAACCGCTTCGTTCGCACCGAGTCTCATATTTATAGGGAGCGATGGTAACTTTTGCCTTGAGCGGGAAAACGCTTTGCCTTCTGCATGTCTTGGGGTTGCCCTAGGGCACGCCTCAAGATGGGCCGATGGCCATGTGCAGTAATCGCTGTACACAGGCACAACTGGGCCGAATCCAGTTTGGGATATGGTACGCCCCATGATGGGCCAAGGGCCAAAAATTGCATCAGACGGAAGTTGGGTACCTTCCAAACTAAACTATCTTCTTATGATATGCCTCATGTCAGGTCGCATGCTGGTCAACGTTCAAAACGGAATCAGATATCATAAGTTAATTCAAAACAAATATTCAAGTGGTATGCCTCGTGACAAGCCGAAAGTTGTGCGCCATAGCCCACAGGTACCGCTCGGCTAAAAGCCAACATAAACGGAGATATACTCCATGACTAGTCGCGTACTGGCTCAATAAATTAGGCCAGGAACAACTCAGAATGCTTACACGTGGAGCTCTATCGAGTTCTTCATGACCTCCTTGCCTACAATGGAGCACTCATGTCGTGCCCCGAATTTGCAAATCCGGACACTCTGTGTATTCTGCACTAGTCCAGGATCGCGCTAGTGCACACAGCATAAACATGGTTTAATGTACCACAAACATACACAGCGGAATAACAATAAAGTACATCAAACATGTATATAAACGAGTTGTACGACCTTATGGTCCCTTACAATAGTCTGCCACACAGGGCTTACAATACTTAAAGTAAACATAGTTCAACAGCGGAAAATAAAAAGTCGCGGTGCTTCATCTTCTCCACAGACGCATTGACTGAGGCTTGATTCTCTAGTTCTCTGGCCCTTCTACATACTCTTCTTCAAACGCAGGCGTAGTCTCTTCCTCTGGTAAGTTTGTCCACAAGGGTGAGTACACACCGTACTCAACAAGTCATGCACAAAATGCAGGTCTATTTACTACATGCATGGCTTTTTACAAGGAAAGGCTTTACTGGTTAATTTGCGTTTACATCAATAATTTAAACTGGTATATATTTAAATTGAAAGCATCAAAGTCATATAACTATCATATTTCCCAAGTTGTTTTCCACAATAATTTGGACACACAGCCCCTAATCATCTTTCTTTGACACACAGTCATCCCTCCCATTTTATTTTCAAACACTACCCCTTGACTATAATCCCCGAGCATTGTCCAGTACCGTGGACTCGGCTATTTGAATAGTTTTAACACTCTGCAGAGGTTGTACACTTTACCCACAAGATACAGTCGTACACCACAAAGGCGATTAACCGTAACAAAGCTTTTCAGAGACTTCTGTCTCAACCTAAGAACCTCTCCGTGTTGCCTTCACTATCACTTCCCTCACTCAAAGCCGAAGTATAGGACAGACGAACACCGTTGGATAGGGTACCAAGCCGTAGCACAGCATCTCCCTCTGATAGCTACCCCGTGTAACTGCCACCCCGAGGTATCAAAGGAAAGACATCAGAACCCTACTAAGCTAGGTCCTCCCATTCAGACATGTGGTTGTACGAGAGACTCAGGTCAAAGGCTTGCAAGGTAAGGTCCTTAACTGACCAAGGCAAGACATCCTTCTCTCAATTTGGCACACAGCCCTCACAACACTCAACCCACCCCCATTTGCCACACAGGCCCACCTGACACGAAGCCTCGGTCCACTTGCCCCAGTCTAAATCAATTCCACCCCAAGTTGTTCACAATGTAACACATGTTCATATTCATCTTTCATTTAGAACCACACAGGTCTCTACATTCCAATGTTAATACCAATATCATTCCACATTTCATTAAAAAGCATTCACTAATCTTTAGTCAGTGTTGATTTTTGTAATCTAAACAAAATGGTTCACGTACATGCATGGCTAAGCAACTATTCACGGTCTAGCCTCCCGTGTTGGCACAATATCATCAACCAACTAAATTTACCCAACTTAAGTTGTCAAGGAATCATGGCATACAAATGATATCAAGGTGGCATAAACAATTTGGTTGGATAGCTAATTTACCCAAAATAATTCAAGCCATTTTTAGTTGAATTAGCATGCATAGTTTAAAACAAAGTATATCTAAAAAACAAAATTAGGAGCAACATGGTCAAAGCATAACTTGCCTTCAAAAAGCTACTGATCCTGCTCCGAAGTCAAGTCTTGTAATGGAAATTCCCCCTCGCAAGCCTCCGGCAAACCCAACATCTATTTAAAATCAATATAAACACAATAAATATATTTTATAGAGAACAAACTCAACTCTAAAAATTCCGCAAAATTCACCAATAAATTGATCTTGATTTTACAAATTTTTAGAAATTGAAATCACTCAAATCGGAGTTAAAACGCAAAAGTTATAAGCATTTGAAATTTTACAATAAATCAAAAAGAATAAACCGAATTTCTTATTTATTTTTATACGGAAAATCCGAGAATTATGACGTCAGCATCACTATTTATGACATCAGCACTGAGTTAATTTCCTACCGAAAAAATATATTTAAAATTAATTATGACGTCATCATCACTATTTATGACGTCATCACCTAAAACATTTTCTACCGAATATCTATATTTTTGAAAATCGTATTTATGACGTCAACATGACGTCACTGCTGACGTCAGCATCAACCCCTGCCATGTTTGACAAGTGGGCCCCACCGATGACGTCAGCCGCTGACGCCAGCACGGACACGTGTCGATCATCCGAGCGTGACACGCGTCAGCGCATTTTCACCCGAGAGCTTGATTAATTCACAACCATCCGATCAAAAGTGAACGGTCGGATCAACCCAGCTAACGTCTCGGCTGACCCGGTCAAGCTTTGAGATTTGTGCGCTTGCCACGTGTCAAAATCTGCGCCGTGCGATGAAACCAACGGTCCCGATCGCACCGACACTTTGAATCCCCACTGCGATACGGACACGTGGCTTACCCGTGACCCTCGGATCAAAATCGAACGGCAGCCGTTAACCGGGTGACGTCGACAGCAGCGACGTCCTCTGTCGCCTCGATTTCCGCACGACACGCGTCAGCACGAGTCTGGCCCGGCACGCGGCGTGATCCCGAGCGTTTGATTCAAAATCAACGGCTCAGATTGCTTTAAAATTTATGCTAATATCTCAGATCTAATGGCTACAGATAATCAGCTACGTGGCTGAATCTCAACCGCACGATCAAAATCGAACGGCCAACAGTTGAAGATGGGGTTCACTGTTGCGATAACTATGTGGCTAAATCTAGACCATCCAACATGAATCCAACGGCTATCATCTAATGAAAATTCGAGCACACGTGGGCAATCCCGCTACGGGCACGTGGCGCTATCCTAGCCACTTATCTACAAATCTACAGCTATGAGTTGAAGATGCAACTCACTGTTTCGATGGCGACGTGGATGAACCAGAGGCGTCGATGGTGGATCGAACGGTCAACAAGCTTCGTGTTCCGGCGAAGATGCGGTGGAGATGGGTTGCCGGAGAGGAAGAAGACGACGGCTCCGTTGGCGCTCCGGTGTTGCTCTAGCGATAAGAAGTAGCTCCTCCGACGCGGCTTGACGAAAGGGTTACTCCGGTGACCTTAAACGCGGCGGAGAATGATCGGAGTGGGCGCAAATGGCGACGGAAAGGTCTCGGAACTCCGGCGAGGTTGTGAAGTGTCTACGGTGATTCTCGATACGCGTGAAATGGCTTGACGGGTGCGGAAGAGGGTGCTTTATACCGCACGGCGGTTAATGGGGCGGCGGAGTCATTACGACGGCGAGTAAATGCGGCGGTTTTGGATCGAAACGCACGGCGGCGGCGGCGCTTCCTTTCCTCGGAGACGAAGCGGCGTGGCGCACATCCATCCGTCCATGCGAAATCCAACGGCGCAAGCAACGAACCGACGCGGTTGAATCACAACCGTCGAATCAAGATCGCACGGTGAAAATAGGCGGCGACGCTAGGGTTTCTTCGGTGCGCACAGTAGTGGGCTCGGCCCATTACTGTTCAACCAATTTTTCAATTGTTTTTCAATAAAAATAATTCTAGAAATTCATTTGAATTATTTGAAGCATTTAAAATATCCGAAAAATTCTAGAAAAATTCCAAAAAATATTTTACGACATTTTGAACTCACATAAAATATTTCCATTTAAATTTTACAAAAACTTTTCATTATTAAATTAATTTCCAGAGAAGAACTAATTTCCAAAAATTCAAATAAATCCAAATAAATTCCAGAAATTCTCAAAAATTCAAAATAAATTATAAAATTCAAAAATAGCTAAATTTGAGGATGTTACAACTCGGCTGGAGAGAAAACCAGTCGGGAAATCCTGCCAATAAGAAGGCAATCCGATAGCAAAGCACTCGGGGGCTACTGTGGAGTATATGGATCACAGGTATCTACAAGACAGGCCTGTGAGGCCCAATAGGATAAGGCCAGGCCCAGTTGATTTCTTGGAAGCCGAAGCTACCAAGGTTGCGTCAGGCGTATGGAACAAGGAAGCCCTGAAGATGGCAACAGATCCGGATTAAGTAAGATGCAATCGTAATCCAGACCATTACCAAATGGATATATACAGGAGATATAATCCCTATCTTGTATCCGACCCAGACTCCCCCTTGTAACCGCCCTCCTCTACTATATAAAGGGAGGGGCGGAGGAACATCAGCATATCAGATCATTAGCGAATAAGCTAGACACATATAATCCCAGAGCACAGGACTAGGGTATTATCTCCTCCGCGAGAGCCCGAACCTGTATAATTCTTGCGTCTTGTGCTACCACCGAGTTTGGATCAGACGCCTAGCCCCGTTTTCATTATTGCCGACAACAAACGTCGACAGGTACTTACTGCCATGTCATCCGCTAGGTTCAGAAGTCAATGAGAGGCATTGGGCGCTGTGTCATAGCCGTTCACCCCAACAGCCCCGTGAGTGCGTTATGGGGTCAAACTCTTGTCTTTGGTGGGCGAGTGTATGTGTTGATGATGCCGGTCACACCCACAACACCGCCTGCAGCCCCTGACACTTTCGACGCCACCAACTGTTGCTGCAATGGTTAGATCTTATTCTAGATGACTTCGAGTGCAGGGCTCACTTTTGGGTAGTGATGTGAGCAAATTTTGGTTGTACTTTTGTGGTGAAAGATATTGTAAAGACAATAGCAGGATGAGTCATGAATGTTAGAATGACCCCTGTGATGTAACATAACCCTATGATATGATCAACTCTACTAAAGTTATCAAAATCTATTGCAGACATCAAAATCTGCCCTTGCTGTCCATGATTTAAATTGAGCATGAAAATCGATTCTCAAATCTGAAATTGCATGCTTAATTATTTTATCTTCGTTGTGACACCATCTCGAGATAATATCTTCTTTGTTTCGCACTTGTTACCTGACTTTCTTGTATGTAATAGGATGCCGATAACTCGATCCATCAACACGCTCTTGGCAAGTGGTGCTGCCCAAAATGGCCGCATCCCAGAGGGTGAGGTGCCCAACCCAGCGCACGTTAACCCTCTGCATCCAAGGTCACACTCTCATGAGGCGCAACTCTTTGGTATGCCTGTACAGGTGCAAGAAAGTAACCATCATGACCAAGAAGTGCAAAGTGAGGAGTTGCCACCTCCTCTATCAGTAGCACAGGTTCTGGTTATGCAAATCTATCTTCTTGAGAGAATGGTACAAAACACTGAGAACCTAAACGCTGTCGCCAGTTACGGTGGAATGGTAGCCATGCCACCTCAGTCACGCTTGGTGGAGTTTTAGCGAACTCGCCTGCCATGTTTCTCTTCATCATCCGACCCATTGGAAGCTGATGACTAGCTTTGGGATATTGAAAGTAAGCTTGATATCGCACACTGTAATGAGGAGGAAAATGTGCAGTACGGTGCATACTATCTCCAAGGCACTACAACAGCCTGGTGGGATAGCTTCAAAGCAATTTTCCTGTTGGGACAAATCACTTCTTGGGAAGCTTTCAAAAGATGCTTTCCACTCTGCCCACATTCCCTTGAGCATAATTGAGATCAAGAAGAGAGAATTCTACAATCTCAAACAAGGTTCCATGATGGTCATGGAATTCCTCCACCATTTCAACTACCTTGCTCGGTACGTTACTGATGAGATACCGAGTGAGGCAAGGAAGATTGCTCTCTTTCAAGAGCGAGTCAATGAGGAGGTGTGGCACTCCCTTGCTGGCATTGATATCTCCAATATGTAGACATTGGTGGATAAGGCCATCCGAGTGGAAGACAGTGCAAAGGCGGTGACTAAAAGCCGCAAATGCAAATGGATGGCGCGGAAATCGGCAAGTAGCAGATCCTCAAAACTACGTACTTGGCAGCCATCCACTGCTCGTTCATCTGCACCACCACCTCCAAGACCTCAAGGGCATGTTTCTTGTCCTTCACCACCTACTACGGTTCGACAATATAACGCGTAGGATAGTCCTTTGGAAGTCAAAACAAGGCCACAGCCATCACTTGCTTCTCTTGCAATGAGAAGGGGCATTATGAAAATAATTGCATGCAAAAGAAAAAACCAGTGACTCGTCCTCAGCCCCAGAATACTTGGCCACGTTCCCAAAGTACAGTGAGCAGACGTGAAAGCTCACAAAGTGACCGGCTAGCTCCTAAGCCGGCCAAAGGTTATTGACATGGCCAACTTAACCATATCACAGCAGAAGAAACAAGCAACACACCTAATGTGGTGTTAGGTATCTTTCTTGTGCATTCAACTCCTAGATTGGTTTTATTTGATTCCATGGCATCTCATTCATTCACATCTACAAAATTTGTTGAGCAACAAAAGATTTAAGTCAACTACCTAAATAATAACATGCTAATCTATTCACTTGGGTCTATCATGAGAATAAAACTTATAAGTCTGGGTGTTCGAATCGTGATCAATGGGGTAGACTTTGAAGGTGATCTAATCAAGATCAACTCACCTGGACTTAATGTTATAATTGGCATGGATTGGCTATCTAAAAACAAAGGGCACAATGATTGTGCTAACCAGGCTATCTCCTTGGTCAATCCTGACGGTACTGATGTCACCTACACCTCCTATAGGGCCTCTACCTTATAATAGCCATCTCTCCACTCTCTCTCAGTTCCTGTGGTGTGTCAAGTGCATGTGGCATGCAATTACCCCAATATCTTCCCTGAGGAGTTGCCAGGTATGCCACCAGACCAGGATATGGATTTTGTTATTGATCTCTTGCTCGGGACAGCACCTATCTCTAAACGTCCCTATCGAATGCCCCTAGATGAGATGGTTAAATTGAAGAAACAAATCAAAGAGCAACTTGACAAGGGTTTCTCCACCCAAGCTTGTCACCTTGGGGAAGTCCAGTACTGTTCGTCAAAAAGAAGGACAACAGCCTTTGGATGTGTGTTGATTATCGCCTATTGAATGAAGTCAACATAAAAAACAAGTATCCACTCCCTCGAATTGATGACTTGTTTGACCAGATGAATGGGGTTCAAGTCTTCTCAAAAATTGATCTTAGACTTGGGTATTTCCATCTCAAAATTTGTCCTAAGGACATTCCAAAGACTGCCATCACCACCCGCTATGGGTTGTATGAATACACTGTAGTATTCTTTGGACTCACTAACGCACCTACCACATTCATGAATCTTATGAACAAGGTGTTCATGGAATTTTGGACAAATTCATAATGGTATTTATCGATGATATCCTCATCTACTCCAAGAATGAAGAAGAGCATGACAAGCTTCGCAAGCAACAACTTTATGCAAAATTTAGCAAATGCGAGTTTTGGCTAAACGAAGTTGGCTTCTTAGGTCATGTCCTATCCAAAGGATGTGTCACAGCTGATCTGAGCAAAGTGCAAGATGTGCTTGCTTGGGAACAATCTCAAACTGTTCTTGAGATCCGAAGCATCCTCGATCTTACCGGATATTACCGCCGGTTCATCGAGAACTTCTTCAAGATAGCCAAGCTAATGACTGAATTACTAAAGAAAGAGAAGAAGTTCAAGTTGTCACTAGCTTGTGAAGTGTGTTTTTGAGAGCTAAAACAAAAACTCACATTAGCCCCAATTCTTACACTGCCTAACATACACAAAAGCTTTGACATGTATTGTGACACATCCTGCCTAGACCTCGGATGTGTGCTGATGTAAGAGGGTAAAGTTGTGGGTTATGCTTCCCACCAATTGAAGGCTGATGAAACCAATTATCCCACTCATAATTTAGAGTTGGCAGCCGACGTTCATGCTCTCAAGATATGGCGGTATTACCTCATCGGTAATTGGTGTGAAATATACACCGATCACAAAAGTTTGAAATATTTCTTCACCCAACCAGATCTGAACCTTAGGTAATGAGTATGGCTTGAGTTAATCAAAGACTATGATCTGAGTATCTATTATCATCTATGCAAAGCAAATGTAGTGGCCGATGCGCTCAATCGGAAGCTACATGCCATCAACAACTCCATCCTTGTCAATCAACCAGAGTTGATCGAGGAGTTCCGTAAACTCAATTTGGAAGTGGTTAAGAAAGGGTATGTGGCTGCCCTAACCCTTCAACCAACCCTTGAATTACAATTAAGGCCGATCAACTTAAGGATAAAGGAGTGGCTAAAATTAAGCGCAAGATGAATGAAGATGCATAGTCGGAGTTCTCTGAGAATGCTGATGGATTAGTCATGCGAAGACAATGAATATGTGTTTCGGGTGACCCTGAAATCAACGGGTTGATCCTAAAGGAGGCACATGAGTCCCCTTTATCTATCCACCCCAGGAGCACCAAAATGAATCAAGCCCTCCGAGAGAAGTTTTGTTGGCCTGATATGAAATGAGACATTGCCGTGCATGTTGCCGTTTGCAATGTGTGCTAGCGTGTAAAAGCTGAACACTAGTGACCTGTGGGAATGCTTCAACCCTTGCAGATTCCCGAATTGAAATGGGATGAAGTTGGCATGGACTTCATCACCGGCCTACCCAAAATGCCAAATGGGCATGACTCCATGTGGGTTATTGTTGGCTGTCTGACTAAAGTAGCCGTTTTCATACCCGTGCGTGTCACTTATAATGGTGCTAAACTCACCGAACTCTATTTGAACCATATTGTTCGACTCCATGGAATTCCTAAAGTTATCATTTCCGATCATGGCACTCAATTTATGTCTCAGTTTTGGGGAAGACTGCATGAACTTCTCAAAACCAAATTGTTCTTCAGCACAGCCTTTCATCCTTAGACAGGAGGCCAAACTGAAAAGACAAATCAAATTTTGGAAGATATGCTGAGAACATGTGTGCTAACATATAGCACCAATTGGGAGAAGTGCTTAGCGTTCACCGAATTCTCCTACAATAATAGCTTCCAATTTAGTCTCCAAATGTCATCCTTCGAGGCACTCTATGGCAGAAAGTGTTGAACACCCTTATTTTGGTTTGAGGTAGGCAAAAGACAACTCTTCGGACTAGACATAATCAAAGATGCTGAAGATCACGTCCAACTAATCAGAAGTCGTCTAAAGGAAGTACGGTCACGACAGAAGAGCTACGCTGACAATCATCACCGAGAGCTGAGATTCAAGGTTAACGATCTTGTTTATCTCAAAGTCTCTTCGTGGCGTGGCACATATCGATTCCGAGTTCATGGGAAGCTAGCACCTCGATTCATTGGTCCATATTGAATCATTGCGAAAAGAGGTGAAGTGGCTTATCAACTCGAGCTTCCGCCTCAACTCCCCAATGTTCATGACGTGTTCCATGTCTCTCAGCTAAAGAAGTGTCTCCGAGCCCCCACCGAATTCACACCATTGGACACCATTTATTTGCAACCCAATCTTTCATATCGCGAATGTCCAATTCATATTCTGGATGATGCCAAGCGTCATACTCGGAACCATCTTGATAGAATGTTAAAAATCTAGTGGAGTAACCACACCGAGGAAGAGGCCATTTGGGAATGTGAGGATCACCTTAGAGCAAAGTTTCCATCTTTCTTTGATGAACCTAGCTAATCTCGAGGACAAGATTATTATAAGGGAGTAGGTTTGTAACATCCTAGAAATTAAGCAAATAAATAAAGTGGCTTGAGAAGATTTTATTTCATACTAGAGTTTTTCATCCGAGTTTAAATTTTAGAATTTTCTTTTACTTCCCAAATGTTATTATTAAATGTATGTCCTTTAAATACCTAACCTAATGCATAAAAGAAACTCATAAAAATCCAAGGTAACATGCTATAGAAAATAATTTTATAAGATACTACAAAGTGAGCATGACTATAAATTTTTTAGAATTTTTTCTCAGCATTTAAATACCTAAAAAATTCAAAAATAGTTTGAGATCAGTGAATTTGAAGAATTTTCATTTTCAAACTGTAGTAAAAATTGAGCAAAACCAAAGAAAATGGAATCTACATTCCATGATCCTCATACAAAAAAATTATCTAGAAATTTTAAAGGTACCCAAGACCATTTGCTAGTCACATCAAATGTCAACCTATTTCAAACAAAAATTTCTCTCAGTGCTACAATACGCACATGATGAGCTCGATGGAATGCAGCAGCCTCTCTATCTCTAAGTGTGGGCCAAGATGGCCGGGGGAGCTCCTTGGCCTCACCCTGACATTGAGAAATAGCTGAGCCTCGGTAGTTCCAACCACTGAAGCTCCTCACTGCAAACACCGACGCAACATCGCCGCCTTGGTCCTCTTCTTCTCCAGTGCAGGCTTCTCAGTGGTTCCCAGCTCTAGCTTCCCTTTGCCGCATCTGGATAGCCGGTCTACTCCCTTTTTCCACTTCCTAACCTTGTTCTCTACCTATCCTACAACCCAAGCCGAGTGTGCTTACTAACTACGCCAACCTCCAACCAAACTCCATTGCCAGCCGAGTAGAGCTCTAGGGTAAGTAACGGTAAGCTCAAATATTTTTGCACATGTACTTGTCACAAGTGAACACATGGCATAGTGGTACAGACTTGCGTGTGAACCAGCCAATCTGGAGTTCGAATCCCAGAGAAATTCATATTTTTCCTTTTGCCTCATTTTATTCAACATTTTATATCTTTTGCAAAGAAGGTCCAAATGAGGTAAACTCAGTTTCTAAATTTGTGTTAAGCCATGTAAATTCAGATTATACAATAAAACTTCATACATTCACTGGGGATTAACCTATTTGAATCATGTTTGTTTTGAAGCCCTTTTATTTACCATGAAACAACTATGAAAACCATAGCACCAAAAATCCTGAAATTATTGTCACATTCTCGTGTGATCATTAAAGTTCCATTTTTGTAAAAAAATTTAGATTTTTTGAATTCAGTTTGAAAAAAAATTAATGTGGAAAGCCTCTCTTGTATAGGAAATCAAATAGTTAAAATTTGTACCAAACAAATCCAAATCTTGGCAAAACTAGTTTGGCTACACTCTTGATGTTACAAGGGTCCCAAATATGGAAAAACATTTAAGTTTTGCCATAGTTTACAGCATATGCTCAATAGTTGAATTTTCAACACGGGAAAGGTCCGAATAGTCATAACTTGTGCAAACAAATAGCAAATTTGATGAAACCAAATGTTAGAACTTAAAAATGATATTCTTACTAATTATGAAAAAATATCTCATAGTTGTGCTATTGTCGGGACCCGAATATGCAAATTCGGACCCTCTGTGTATTCAGCACTAGTCTAGGATCACGCTAGTGCACACAGTCTCAACATAAGTGAAATATCACAATCATAAACAACGGAATAATAAAAGTAATACAATTACATAATATAAAACTGTTGAACGACCTTAAGGTCGACCTTACACTTGAGAGGCCTTGATGGCTTTAACTCCAAATAGGTAAATAGCAGCGAAACGAAGAAACGTCAGTGACTCCTATCAATATGCTACAGGCAACTGACAAGGTTCAACTCCTAGATATTCGCCTCCTCGTGGAACTTCTCCTCCTTCGAAGTTGTAGTCATCTTCTCATCTAATGATTTGTTGTTTGCAAGGGGGGGGGGGGTGAGTACACACAGTACTCAGCAAGTCATGCACATAATGCAATTCTAATATTCTACATGCATGGCTTATTACAAAGGATAGGCTAAAGTTCATTTGTAGTACAACATTCTTTGATAAATACAATAGTAGATTGCAAAGCAGTAAAACAATAATAGAGGTAATAACTTTCACAATTATTTCACAAGTAAAGCATTTCACGACTAATTAAAGTCAAGTTCATCAATTCCATCCCAAGTATTCTCCAAAAACCAAGTTATTTTCATGAAAGTCTAACCCTTGACTGTAATCCCCGAGCAATGCTCAATACCATGAGCACGGCTATTCGAATAGGTTGTACACTCTGCAGAGGTTATACACTTTACCCACAAGATATAATCAACTCACCACGCCAGCTGTGAATCCCATACAAGAGTATGCGAATGAGCGATCATAACAAAGCCTTTCCAAAGATCCGTCTAAACCCAGTACTGCCCGCTAAGGTTTCAACACTCGAGGGACTGGTTACCACACCCAGGGCCCCCCTCTTGCGCCATGTGAGTTTCCACCCGCTCCTCCGGGACTCACACCACCACGACAGTACCAAAGAATAGATTTCACTGTTTACTCAGCTAGGTCCGTCCCATTCCGGAACTTGTGGTTGTATGAAAGACTCAGGTCAAAGGCTCGCAAGGTTAAGTTCTTAGTTGACCGAGGCAAGACTAACCAAGTGTGATCTCAATATCCAAAACCAACAAAAACCAAATACGACCGCCCAGTTGCCACTCTTGGCCCACCAGAAATAATCTTGCCACTTGCCCCAGTCCAAGTATTTTTCCCACCCCAGTTCTTTACCATTGCACCACATGCCATCATCAACTCAATAACACATGTCTCATTCACAAAACAAGTTCCATATCTCATTAAGTCAATATTAACTTTGATATTCCAAAATCATGAAATATCTACGTGGTGGGGCTAAGCATACTACTTACGGTCTACTCAACCCATGTTGGCAAATTATTAATGTCCAACTATTAATCCACAACCTAGGGTGACAAATGATTCATGGCCTACAATTATATACGACAAGGTGGCATGCAGCAACTAGGCATTCAACTAATCCTAGAACTTATTTAAAACCAATTCTATTAAATTAGCATGCAATAATTTAAATCAAAATAATTTGCTATGATAGGTTCAACATGATCAAACACAACTTGCTTGGCCCTTGCAATTTTTATTATTCTTTACTCTTTATCTTCAATCCTTGATCCTCGATCTTCAATCTCCGCTTGCTTGATCCTCAGCTCCTTCGAGCGACTTAAAAACGCGTCTAACGATAAACAAACACAAATACAACAAAACTCAAAAGGCAAATCAAGTAAACTCCAAATTAAGAACGAATAACATTGGGCACAACGGCTTAGATGAAATTAAGAACTTGAATGGATTAGGTTGATGATTAGACAAAAGAGAACAACTTTCGGAAAATACACCGAAGAGAAAGATTAATAACTGGGAAAGAAGGAATAATATTCCTAAGAATATTTCTTTTGAAGTTATTATCTTGATTGGATAGCCGATGTCATATGGACTCTCGATCTATAGACCGGGTCCACGAAGTTACATTAGTTCGCCATGAACTAAGCAGATGCTCGAGGTTGACTTTCGTTGATCGAATGGCACAGTACACCAAAAGGAAGATAGACTGATAGACTAGTCTGGCACAAGAATATGACATATGGCTAATGGTCTATCGACCAAGACCACGAATGAATTCTAGGTTAATAGCAGATTAGATTTTCAAGGATAAGACAAGGATGGATGGGATCGACATCCACTATGGTTCGATCCGGAGTTTAGTCCTACATCGAGGACGGGACTCGACGACGACGAGGCGGTGATGACAGGAATACGGGCTGAACTCAACGTGATGGGCTAGATCACAATAAGGCGATAGAAAAGGTAAGGACATCACATTAGGGCTTTCACTTGCATGCACCCATGCGATGGCAGCGATACGATGAGAGCAAAGCGTTAACGGTGGAACGTTAACGATGGAACGTTAACGATGAATATGAAGCGTTAACAGAACACTTATGAGATTACATGGTGGCGACCATCGGTACAATGGTAGGGCAGCGAGGTCATGACATGGCTAATGTTTGATTTGCGATTTGTAGGCACACATGTCGTGACGCAACGACAAATTGGACCAAAGGTTAAGTCCGGGTTTGAGCGAAACGATTCAAGGATGGATACACTTGGCATAGGGTAGGATGGTAGGGTTGGCTCTGCGATTAGAGGTTACCAAGGATGGCGAACCGAAATGCGCACCGATACAAAGGACTAAGCCAAATGACAACGGGTAGATTCTAGAACATGGCTTTGACGGCAACCGGGGATCAAATGAACTTCACCAATGGGCAAAACAGGGGATATTGATCTACTGGACACAATGACATGGCCACGACAAACCAAAATGGTTGGTGGCACAAGACGATGCGCGATGGCAGCAAAAGGCGGCGGCCGATGAATAAAAATAATTTCGGTAGATGCAACAGCAAGGGGGAAGTGTCCATCACGTAGAACGTGACAAGACGAACTCAACGGTATAGGCGGATTTTGCGGCGACCCAATGGACAGATCACAAACTGCCGATGAACAACTCTTGGAGCTAATATATTAAACGGTCATAACTATTAAAGTACTATATGAAACTTAACCAAATTTTACAGAGAGCTATTTGGGATCATTTGGCACAATATGACATGAACGGATCTGAGTTTTACCTTCTGGATCAACGGGGAACGCGTGACGAACTTTCCTGCTGTCGGTATGTAGTCTGATTGGGGAAGATTGATTTTTCTACACAAATTCCTTGGGTAAAACCTTGAGTTAGGGTGAGCACCGTGTAGAGAACATCAAGAGGAGTCTACAGTAAAAATTGTACGGTCAAATTCACAACAAAGAGAGAAAACGGGAAGAAACAAGATTTAAGATTGGAACGGACATAACTTTTGATTCCATGGATGAAACTGCACCAAATTTGGAAGAGAAGTAGATGGCACTATAGGGCACAAGGTGACGTGAATGGATTCTATATAAACTCACCGAGATGGTGAGGAACCCGATGCAAAGTTTGGCCGATGCAGGGTGGCATGAATAGATTGATCTGATGAAATATAGGGTTTGGGGGATGATCTAGACATTAGGGCTGAGTGGGAGGGGTCTAGGAACTCTTATATAGGCTAGGGGAGTCGTGTTGTACAAGGAGAGATAAGAAAAATCGAATTCGGATCAAAAACGGATTTAATCGAGCAGTTGGCGGATAATGCATAGTAACTGGGTGACGTGGCTCATTCTGGTGTGTCGAATTGGAATCAGAGGGCTGTGGCGGCTCGGCGACGTGGCCGAACAAGGAGGCGACACGTGGCAGTGTGAGAAGGAGTTCTAGAAATTCATTTAATTCAAGAAAAATAGAAACATTATCAGGAAAATTCCAGAAAAATTTTAGAAAATATTTCATGACATTTTTAACTCTTAATAAAATATTTTCAACAAAACTTTATATAAATTTTTTCAAATTTTTAATTAATTCCATAAAGGACTTAATTCAAATTAATTTATTTGAGGCAATAAAAATACCAGAAAAATTCTAGAAAAATTCTAGAAAGTATTTTGGAACTCAAATAAAATGTTTTCAGAAGAACTTTATTTTCTCTTTTGAAATATTTAATTACTTTAAGTAAAAGGCTTAGTTTAAATTAATTCCGAATAATTCCAAATAAATTCCAACAATTCCAAAACAAAATACAAAAATAATCCTAGAAGCACCAGGAACCCAAATAAGACTGAATTTCTTTTAATTGAAGTTTATATTAGTCAAATTAAATTGTTTTGACTTTAGAAAATTTTAGTTTAAGCTTTATTTAAGCGCGAAAATAGCGGGATTTCTGGAAAGCTATTCTTCACAAAAGATTTTTGAAAACCTAAATTTTGGGATGTTACAAACCTCCCCCCTTAACAGAACCTCGTCCCCGAGATTCAAAGCTGACTATAGAAATAGGATCAGGGAGACTCAACCCTTGAGACTTCCACGAACTTCCAAGCAACTACACACTGGACAAGGTCTCTTCTGAAGAACTGCTTGATATCATCCAAAAATTTGTAGGTTGCTTTTCGTAATAAAATCCTTTTGCAATTCAACTGATTCCCATAGGGTCTTATTTTCTGACACTAGAAGGCACTTCTTCTGCTGAGATTCTTGAAAGACATTACACACCTATGCTGACATCTCTTGGAAGCTTCACTGACAAGCATCCTTGCTTTTGCTCGTTGATACTAGATTTTCTGCTTCTCGCATGTATTGGACAAACTGCAGCTGAGGACGAATGAATATGCAACCCTGCGGTCCCAAACAAAGCTTGAACACCTTTTTTTTATCTTTGAACATTACAAGCTGGGTTGATTCTCAAAGATAACTCTTGAATGGAGACACAAGAAAGGAACTTCTCAAGATTCTACTCGAACTGGCAACTCAAGTTATTTGATAACTGCTTCACTGTGCGTGGATATCTTGGAAAATCCAGACACTACTTTATTTAAACTCGGTGACACTGATCAGAATAAATATGGCAATCCTTATCAACTGGTACGCTGGTAGCTTCACAAAATCACATCCTTACAGAGGCTTGGACTTTTGAGGTCTTTGAATCTTTTTTTGGTTGGTCTAGTACCATCTTTGTTGGCCTGATACTGTCTTTGTCGGCTTGATTCTCGAGTATTGACTTAAACTCTGTATCAACTGGATTTTCTCTCACATTGAACTCAAGCTTTAATTATCACTGAAGTGATGGTATGTGTCTGCTAGCTTGCACTGTACTGGCTAGAGTACTCTTCAAGGGAACAATTACCCTTTGTAGTTATTAAGCAGACGCAACAACTCTTTCTTCTGATGTGATGGCACATCTACCTCCTTGACTCAACCATAACAGAATAGACAGTCCTCCGCTGTCTCCAACAAACTAAAGTTAACTTGATCACAACTTTATCTCAGGAACACTCTAGCTCCTCTTAACTGATTACATCTCCTGCCATGGACCCAAACTGTCTTGCACATGGGTAACTAATTTAACTCCAAGCATAAATATCTCAAGCATTGATTTCCAATATGATAAGCTTTATTAAAAATTTTGGTCTTAACAATGGACAAATTAACCATCAGCATTCTGTTACTGGCACTTGCGGCATGGCTTCATCTTAAACTGCTTCACAATTCACTTTCTGGCGCAAGTGTCTCGGTAGGTGGAGGACTAGGGTTTAAGTGGATAGGTATAACACCTTTTCTCCTGGGACAATTATTGGCAAAGTATTCTGGCTCATTGCATCTGAAGCAACGCTTGACCGACATCTGTTGGCTTCCTCTTGACATGGCACTAATCTTGGTAGGGGTAGAGCTAAGATCGACGTGATTCGCAGTGATCACTTCCTTCTAAGAGCAATTATTAGCGAGATGTCCTGGCTGGCGACAAACAAAGCAAATTCTAGACAATAAGCTTCTCCCTTGCGGACTTTTCACTAGGGTGGTGTTATGGAAACTCTGACCATCAGGGCGAAACACAGGTGAAGGTGTCCCGAACAAAGTCTAGCAGTACGGCAATTAAGTTGTTGCGGGGCACTCCTCATTCGCTGTTGCGGTGATCCTTCTTGACGATCTTTCTGACGCTTGCGGTTGTCCTCCAATTCCTTGCACTCATCTTCTAGATCAAGGGTCTTGTTAACCAATTACTCTTGCTTCAACTGACTCTTGGAGCAAGTTGCTTCCATAGTCTTACCCCTCACTTTTGGTGTTATAGTCTTTACTGAAGTAATTTCGGGAATGATTATGGCTTCAGAGTATGCTTGATCTTTCTGTGGGCATTCCTTAACAAAATAACCTAACTCACCACAGTTGTAACATAAATGTTTTGGTCATCGTGCTGGGTTGCTGGGTCATTCTCTAGCCCAGTGTCCTCATTTATCACACAAGAAATAGTTCCATGGTGACTAAGTATCACAGATTTCCTGAGGTAGATAGATAGGGTTGACATGTTTCTTCTTCGTTTCTTCACATGGCATAGCAAGTACGGATAGCAATCCTTCTCTTTTCGCTAACTCTTGAGCAATGACTACTCGAAAATTCTATCGCTGATGCCGAGTCACAGCGGTCACTATTGGATCCAGGGAACAGTGAGCTGGACAATGATCTTGGCCTTCACAAAGATAGCAGGTGATGTTGTTTATAGGACATTCTCCAGGTTTAGTGGCTTCCTTCATAGCTAGAACAATTAGTTGCATGTTTATCAACGGTGTGTCCTACTTCGCCACAACGGATGTATGTACGATCTTCTGATTGGTTTGGTTGACAACACTTCAAAGAACAACGTCCCGGTATGGTATCGGGTGTGAAGGTACCATTCTTCCTTGTCTTACTGTGGTTTCACTGTCTTTTGATGACGTGAAGAGCCGACGAAAGGCAGTGGTAAACTCTAACCAAGTGAGGGTATGTTCATCCCTAGAGGTGGCATAGAAACTCTTCTACCAGACTAATGCATTTCCTTCTAGCTGGCACGTAGCGTAGAGAACCTTCTCTTTATCTTCACATTGCACCAAAGCCAGCTTCTCTTCTATGATGCGAAGCCAAATTTCTGCATCTCTGAGAGTGGCTGATCCATCAAACGTGGGTGGTTTGGTCTTCATGAACAAGGTAATCTTTGACTGTGAACAAGAGGTTGCGACTTCAGTTGGGGAGGGATTGATGTTGGCACTAATAACATTCATCTGTTGCATCATTGTCTGCATAAGCAAAGTCTAAGCGGTGAACAACTGATCCAAGTTTTGAATTGTCACGGTTGGTACAGTGGACAGCTGCTGGTCACTATCTGCTTTAGCATCGACACCAAGAGTAGCAATCGAACTAACGTGAATCGCCCTGAGTCACCGCTACGGTCGATCCTTTCCAACCTGTTGACCACCTGTGGTTTAGGTAAGAGGAATAGCATAGATGAGGTTCATGAATCCTAGTGCAGGGAACAAAGTTTAACCCAAAAACTTATACAAACATTATTAATAACTTGGCATGGTTGCTTATCCAAGCCTAGAAGCTCAGCAACGATCACGCACACTCAAAGAAACAAGGAAAACCAAATTAACCTAAACACACAATAATCTATCGATAAGAGGGTAACACTTCTATCTTAGACAGACGCGACTCTCACACATGAGTCTCAACTGGCTACGAAAGCACTGGTTCTTCTAGCTTCTAGAACACTTCATCGATCCACTTTTCTTGAGTTCGACGATTCCTGTCTTCACGATCTTCAAGATTGGCAGCGACACCCAGCGCTTTCTCCTTAAGTGTGAAACAACGATAACTATTTGGAATAACTCAGATAAGATCTTCATTTAAAACAACGGGGAAAGATAGAAATTTTCAGCAAGGAGAAAAGAATAGAAGAATAAGACAAGTCAAGAACTTATCATTCTTTGAAGTTAAAATTTTCTTTTAGAAAATAATTTTTAAGTTTCTAAAGAACGGCCAATCTATCTAGGGTCAAGACCTACAGTCAGAATGGCTCGATACCACCTCTGTCGGGACCCGAATATCCAAATCCGGACCCTCTGTGTATTCTCAGACTAGTCCAGGATTGCGCTAGTGCACACAGTCTCAACATAGATGAAATATCACAAGCATACACAACGGAATAATAAAAGTAATACAATTACATAATATAAAATGGTTGAACGACCTTAAGGTTGACCTTACACTTGAGAGGCCTTGATGGCTTTAACTCCAAATAGGTAAACAGCAGCGGAATGAAGAAACGTCGGTGACTCCCATCAATATGCCACAGGCAACTGACAAGGTTCAACTCCTAGGTATTCGCCTCCTCGTGGAACTTCTCCTCCTTCGAAGTTGTAGTAATCTTCTCATCTGATGATTTGTTGTTTGCAAGGGGTAGTGAGTACACACAGTACTGTAACACCCTATCACCTCCAGTGCCCCGAATGTTACCTCCTTAATTAACCACAACCACAAATCACTAGAGGAGGACAGCAAAACGACTTGAACAAGCTAAAAGGGGGCCGAACTTACTAAAAATTTCGGCAGCACCTCCTCTAAAATTAGGACATCCACTCAGCAGACAAAAGAGATCAATTGATAATGAAAACATAACAAAGCCATTCACAATCAACCAACCATCAAAAACTGCCATGGCAACTACTAGTCATCATGATCAGCTAAGCAAGTATACAAGGATAAGATATACGCAAAAGACAAGTGCTACATCATACAACTAAGGTTTATAGTCCTAAACATTCATCCATTACTTACAATTCCTCCCAACCAAAAGAAAACAAGTTCATCACCATCACCACTATAACCAAAAGTAAGGATATTGTCCTAATCTAGCTACATGAAGTTATCGTGAGTGAATTGAGCTAGCCCATCTCCCAAAATGCCGCCTTGGAGTTCCCTAGAATGAAACATCAACACAAATGTGAGCTCATCACTCAGCAAAGTGTAATGCGAAAGGAAATTAATGTGAACATGTACAATTATACATATGAATTACATGACTCTACGCATATAAGGAATTTAACACGCACATTCTCATCCAACTCAACTCATTAGGCCTTTACTCACAGTCACAATTATGCAATGCATCATGCATGCTCATGAATGCAACCATCTTTGGCTCATACCGGTATTGCCGGATGCACGCTCGTCGGCATGCACCCTCTCATCCCTCCCATCCCGTGGAGGGGCCTACTCTTACTGTCTCGCTCCCATTCATCACGATGAATAGGACTACGAGGTAGGACTTTGGTGCTCACTACGGGTGAGCACCGAGGCCCGCATCAACATGGGATGCCCCGTCCATTATGAATGCAAGAGTGTAAATGGCACACATAGATCATATCTTCATTCATTTCTAATCATTATTGCAAGACATAACAGAATGCATCACATAGATAAATATTACTTTCATAAACCCTCATTCGCGGTAGTCTATTCAAGATTCACAATTAAGTCATCAATATAATTTCTTTCATGTGAGTAAGGTCCTAAATAACATTAACCTTTACATTACCACAACATGCATATCACATTACACTTGCCTTCAACTGCGAGGAGGAGGGTGGTGAGAAGTTGAAGCCTCTCCCGAAGCTACTCCCCCTGAAAATAACATTCGTAAGCTCAACTTTCGAATTCTAGATAGGACACAACGACCATACACACAACACTACTACACCTGAAAGCACAAAAGACCGAAAACTCCGGCGATTAGAAATCCGGACAGCAAACGCTCTATAGAGCTTAATTCCTAATTGGTTGAACCAAAAATGGGGTTCTTTACCTTTAATTATCGATAAGAGGCTAATCTACAACTACCTCACAACCACTCATGCGGGAGGTGCCTTGAAGGTCTACAAATCGCAATACAACTCATCCGCAAAAACTGAGCTCGCTGAAATTTCCCAAATCCAGGATGTCGACTTCCAAAGAGTGTATCTTTTGATTGGCTAAATGGATTTTCGCGTTCTTATACTCGAAACAACTGCAAGGGAATGAACTATACGAATGACATAGCCACTCACTTGGCCAACCCTCCAGCTGATCCCAGATCGATGATGAACAGCGAGTACCGACCATTCAACACGATCTGGACAGCTCTCACGGAAACAGCCATAACTTTCAAACGGTTGGGTCGATTCGTGATTTCTTGAGCTCTGATTCAACTTAAGAACTCTAGCTTCGTTTTTCTCTATAGCCAACCTGACAGAAAGTGAATCTAACTTCCCCGAATAGAGCTCCAAAGTCTGCTTTGGAACAATCCCACAACAGCCCAAAACCGGCGGGGTTTCTCCCCTCCAATCCTAGACATTTCTCCTACCAAAACCTGATTCTAGGAACCCCAGGCTATCTCCAATCAAGAAAAAGACCCAATCACCAAATCCCTAGAGTCCTCACCTTCCTTACCATCAAAGGGGTGAAGAAGGGATGGAGGTCGGCCTTGGCAGCAGGGGCGGTAGGAGAAAGCCAGGAGGATGGGCAACGCCGGCAGGGAGCTGCAGAGGAGGTGGCCGGCAGGGACGACAGGGCTGGCAGCACCGGCTGGACCTAGGGCCGGAGTAGGCGACGCTGGCAGGAAACAGCAAATCGGCAGCACCTGGGCATGCACCTCGGCTGGAACGGCAGTGCTTGGGCAGGGAAGACGCTGCCTGGGTAGCGCTCGGCAAAGAAATCGGCGGGGAGTGCTGGCCTTCGGCAGGGATGGGCAGGAGCGAGTGGGCCTGGAAGGGAGGAGCTCACCCCATGCGCCAACAGCCAGGGAAGAAATGAGGGAAGTCTGCTGGCTTGGGAAAAAAATCAGCAAGGCAAGATGTTGGAAGCAATGACAGCCACTCAATTCCAAGAGAGAGAGAGGGTAGGTGGAGAGGGGAATTTCCAAAAACACCCTCCCAAAACCAAAACCTTTAGCTCTTAACCTCCCAAATGGAACAAACACCTCGGAGAAAACCTGCCAGACGGCCCCAGCACGCCCGACTGAAGGCACAAAGGTTGGGGGCGAGGTTTCGCGATATTACACTCTCCCCCCCTTAAAGGAATTCGACCCCGAATTCCATGGGCACTAACGAACAAACGAAGAGACCTCAGAAGATAAATTACAATACATACCTGATAGGAACAACTCTGGATACTTCTCAAGCATGTGAGATTCCAGTTCTCAAGTCGCTTCCCGCTCGGATTGATGGGACCACAGGACCTTGACGAACTTCAGCGTTCTATTTTTCAATACCCGCTCTGACTCGTCCAAGATTCGCACTGGCCTAGACTCGAAGGTGAGATCTTGATCAATCACCAAGGGCTCAAGAGGGACAACCAAATTTGGATCATGCAGGAACTTCCTCAGCATAGACACATGGAAAACATTGTGTACTCCGTGCATCGATTCGGGAAGTTCCAACCGATAGGCCACCTTCCCTACTCAGCGATAATAGGAATGGCCCAACGCATTCGGCTAAGCTTCCCTTTCGGTCCAAACCGAACAACACCTTTAGTGGGAGACACCCTCAGCAACACGCTGTCCCCCACCTCAAACTCCAAGTCTCGCCTCCTCACATCAGCATAACTCTTTTGTCTACTCTGGGCTGCAAGAAGATTTTGCCTCATCTCTGCCACTCGCTCAACCGTTTGCTGAACCCAATCTGGGCCAAGGACTACCCTTTCCCCCACGGCATCCCAACATAGGGGGGAACGGCACTTTCGCCCATAAAGCACTTCATAAGGGGCAGCTCGAATACTTGCCTGAAAGCTATTATTATATGCAAATTCAGCAAGAGGTAAATGGTCTTCTCAACTACCCTTCCACGCCAAGATACATGACCTGAGCATATCCTCCAAAGTCTGAATGGTACGCTCAGACTGTCCATCTGTCTGCGGGTGGAACGCAGTGCTAAGACGGAGATGAGTGCCCAAAGCACTCTGCAAACCCTCCCAAAATTTAGAGACAAACTTTGCGTCATGATCAGATACGATTGTCTTGGGTACACCATGAAGTCTCACTATTTCCTGCACATAAATAGGAGCCAAATCACTTGTTGAGTTTGTTGTGCGAATGGGAATGAAGTGAGCAGACTTGCTGAAATGATCCACAATAACCCAAATAGCATCCTTCCCTCATCGGGTACGAGGTAGACCAACCACAAAATCCATGGATATATCATCCCATGGCCAAACAGGGACTTCCAACGGCTGAAGCAATCCAGCGGGACGCTTATGCTCGCCTTCACCTTCTGACAAACTCCACAAGATGCTATGAACTGAGCAATGTTAACCCTCATCCTTTTCCACCAAAAGCACCTTTTCAAATCCCGATACATTTTAGTCTCACAAGGATGAACTGTATACGGGGTGCTATGAGCTTCCTTCAGAATGTCATCCTTAACTTGAGACTTTTGAGGCACACAAAGGCGGCCTCTAAACCTCAGAGCGCCAGCCTCATCCAGGCTAAAATCTCCAATCTTGCCCTCAGAATGCGCTTCCTCACTTGTCAAGCATTCGGTCATCTTGTACAGCCTCACGACACGCCGAATTGCAGACTCTAAGATCATTTGAGTCTCAGCTTGCATGGTGCCAGCAAAACAATATGAGATTCCCAAATGCTCAAAATCAGCTATGAGACAGTCGAGGGCAGGAGGCAACGCCTTGCGGCTAAGAGCATCCGCCACAACATTAGCTTTCCCCGGATAATACTAAATGGTGAGATCATAGTCTTTTATCAACTCCAACCACCTTCTCTGTCTCAAATTCAAATCTTTCTGAGTGAAAATGTATTTGAGGCTTTTGTGGTCAGTGAAGATATCACAAGATTCTCCATACAGGTAATGTCTCCAAATCTTCAAGGCAAAGACCACGGCGGCTAGCTCTAGATCATAGGTTGGGTAATTCTGCTCATGCATTTTCAGCTGCCTTGATGCATAAGCAAAAACCTTGCCCCCTTGCATAAGCACACAACCAAGGCCCACATGAGAAGCATCAGAATAAATGGTGAAACACTCTCCTGGCTCAGGAAGAGTGAGAACAGGAGCAGTCACCAGTTTGTCCTTCAAGGTGTAGAAACTGCGCTCACAGTCGGCAGACTATTGGAATTTCACTCCCTTTCGAGTCAATTGAGAAAGAGGCTTAGCAATGATGGAGAAGTCTTGAACAAAGCGACGGTAGTAGCCAGCCATCCCAAGGAAACTACGCACTTCTTTAACATTAGAAGGCCTCTTCCAATCCACAATTGTAGAAACCTTCCTAGGATCAACAGATATGCCTTCCTGGTTGATGATATGACCAAGGAATCCCACTTTCGAAATCCAAAATTCACACTTCTTTAACCTGGCATAGAATTGATTCTCCCTCAACGAGCAAAGCACAAGCCTCAAATGACGAGCATGCTCCTCTTCTGACTTGGAGTAGATTAAAATATCATCGATGAACACTACTACAAAATCATCAAGATACTCATGTAGCAAATTGTTCATCGTCTCCATAAAAACAGCAGGGGCATTGGTTAAACCAAAGGACATAACCTTATATTCATAATGCCCATACCTAGTGGAGAAAGCTGTTTTCTCAATATCTTGCTCCCTCACACGAATTTGATTGTAACCCGATTGAAGATCAATCTTAGAGAACACCTTTGCTCCCTTCAATTGGTCAAACAAATCTTCGATGCGAGGTAGAGGGTATTTGTTCTTGATGGTCACCAAATTGAGAGCACGATAATCTACACACATACGCCAACCCCCATCTTTCTTAGCAACAAAAAGGACAGGCGCTCCCCACGGTGACACACTACGCTGAATCAGCCCCTTAGACAATAAATCGTCCAATTGCTTCTTCAGCTCCTCTTGAAAAGGACGAGCCAAGCGATAAGGCGCCAAAGAAATAGGTCGCGCGCCCGGGACAAGATCAATCCGAAATTCCACGTCCCTTCTTGGCGGCAACCTAGGCAGTTCATCGGAAACACATCAGCAAATTCCTTCACCACAGGAATCTCCTCAATGGTTACTGTATTGGTTGGTTTTTCTGACATGGCCAAGAGTACCCCTGACTTTAACATACGACGGCCAAGAAATAAACTAGCAAGCACAAAGAGGGAGTTGGAGGGTACACCACCCTGAAAAACCAACTCAACCCCTGAGGATGCCTGCAAGGCAACTGTTTTCCAGTAGCAACAAATTTTGGCGCGGTATTGATGTAACCAATCCATGCCCAAGATAACATCGAACGGGGCCAACTGGATAACCATCAGATTAGCAAAGAAATCCTCATCATCAATGGTAATAGTGCAACCCGAGCATACCATTGAACTTGAAATAAGACCACTAGGAGAAGTAACCACCACAGACTTAGCAATACACTGCATCCCCAACTTAGCCCTTCTAGCAAACTCAATTGACACAAAAGAATAGGATGCTCCTGAATCAAAGAGAACAAAAGCATCAGCTGAATTCACAAGTAGAGTACCTGCCACCACATCTAGACGCCCATTGTCTCAAGATCGGCAGGTATAGACTCTGGTGGCGCCGGACGGCGGAGTTTCGACACCTGCGGGAGCGGCACCGACACTGGAGGTGGTGCAACAAACTGAGGGGGAGCCGACGGTTGGGGCTGCCAAGAAGCCGCGGGTGGTGCCCACGCAGAAGGCTGCGGAAGAACTGGAGTTGCAGCCAACATCTGAACTGATCCCTTGGAAGAAGCACTCTGAGTCGGGGTGGGTGGCACCGGCTCCCACTTGATGATGCTGTTGGGATTCGACCGGCACACTCGCCCCATATGGCTAGGACGACCACAATGATGACACTCCCTCGACCAAAGACACTCCGCAGCGCGATGCCCACCACCGCACTTGAAACAAATCATACCTTGCCCTGGAACAGGGCGAAAAGCCGCACGCTGGAAGGACGATGAAGATGAACGAGGGTTCTTTGCCTTGGTTCCCGAGGAGGAACCTTGTCCCCCCTTATGTTTCTTGGAAGGGGGTCGCTGAAAGGACCCACCTCCCCCACCAAAACCTCTCTTCTGCCCACCACCAGGAGCTACAAAAGCTCCTGCACCACCAGAGAGAAACTTTTCTTTAGAAAGCTCCAATTCAAGCTCCATGCCCTTAGCTTGATCCACCACAGCCATGGTCACGGGAACGGTGGCTCCCATGACCACTCTGAATTCCTGGTTGAGGCCTCTACGGAACCTTCGAGCCTTCTCTTGATCATTCGATGCCACTGCAGGTATGAAACGGACAATATTGTTGAACTCCCTCTCATAATCCGCCACCGACTTCTTGCCCTGGGAGAGGGTGGATAAAGAGTACTCCATCCTCTCAAGAAAGGACTCGGGGTAAAACTTGGCTCGAAAGTGGTGGACGAAATCCTCCCATGTAACTGGTCCAAGAGTGGGGGCCTCGCTACAAGAACCCCTCCCACCGAGATATCCGCTGGTTTTCAACCGAAGGCCACAAAGCGAGCCTTCGACCGACGCCATCTCTAGGACCTCAAATCGCTTTCTCCAAATACCGGAGCCAATCTGCGGATTGGACCGGTGTGCCTGTTCCGTCAAAAGTATCCAGGCGGAGGGACATCCACTCCCGGAGGCTCATCCTAGCCTCTGGCGCTACAGGGGCAATGGGGGCTCTGCTGCGGTGGAGGCACCACAGCCAGAGCCACTGAACGCTACCGACGCAACTCCGTGACCACCTCTGGTAATGCTGCACTGGGCCAAGGTGGCAGCCTCAACCCTTGGCTGCGCTGCAGGGACACCCTCCTGAACAGGTGCCGGTGCATTGAGCGAACCGCTTCCCTCAGCAACCGACTCAGCGACACCCTGAGGTGGGTGTCGCCCACCTCGACCATGGCCTCGACGGCCACCATGACCCGGAGGGCGGCCTCTACCCCTCGGCATAGCTACAACCACCACAATCTAACATCAGCACAAAACTCAGTACAACAACATACTAGCATTTCATCTATCAAGAACATAAAACACATAGAACAATAAAGCGCGATGCAATGATTTACCATACCCTTCCTATTGTGCCCCAAGTGTGTCAAAATTTTACTTTCTTAGTTAGCCTACAACAAGTTTTAAATTTATTTACCCAAAGCAACTTCTAAAGAGTAATGCACCTAGGTCGCGCTCTAGGTTTATAATCCATGGACCTAACGCCGCTCGATACCAATCAGAACACTCGCACCTCCAAAGGCCCGAATGTTACCTTCTTAATTAACCACAACCACAAATCACTAGAGGAGGACAGCAAAATGACTTGAACAAGCTAAAAGGGGGCCGAACTTACTAAAAATTTCGGCAGCACCTTCTCTAAAATTAGGACATCCACTCAGCAGACAAAAGTGATCAATTGATAATGAAAACATAACAAAGCCATTCACAATCAACCAACCATCATAAACTGCCATGGCAACTACTAGTCATCATGATCAGCTAAGCAAGTATACAAGGATAAGATATACGCAAAAGACAAGAGCTACATCATAGAACTAAGGTTTATAGTCCTAAACATTCATCCATTACTTACAATTCCTCCCAACCAAAAGAAAACAAGTTCATCACCATCACCACTATAACCAAAAGTAAGGATATTGTCCTAATCTTGCTACATGAAGTTATCGTGAGTGAAGTGAGCTAGCCCATCTCCCAAAATGCTGCCTTGGAGTTCCCTAGAATGAAACATCAACACAAATGTGAGCTCATCACTCAGCAAAGTGTAATGCGAAAGGAAATTAATGTGAACATGTACAATTATACATATGAATTACATGACTCTACGCATATAAGGAATTTAACACGCACATTATCATCCAACTCAACTCATTAGGCCTTTACTCACAGTCACAATTATGCAATGCATCATGCATGCTCATGAATGCAACCATCTTTGGCTCATACCGGTATTGCCGGATGCACGCCCATCGGCATGCACCCTCTCATCCCTCCCATCCCGTGGAGGGGCCTACTCTTACTGTCTAGCTCTCATTCATCTCGATGAATAGGACTACGAGGTAAGACTTTTGTGCTCACTACGGGTGAGCAACGAGGCCCGCATCAACATGGGACGCCCCGTCCATTATGAATGCAAGAGTGTAAATGGCACACATAGATCACATCTTCATTCATTTCTAATCATTATTGCAAGACATAACAGAATGCATCACATAGATAAATATTACTTTCATAAACCCTCATTCGCGGTAGTCTATTCAAGATTCACAATTAAGTCATCAATATAATTTCTTTCATGTGAGTAAGGTCCTAAATAACATTAACCTTTACATTACCACAACATGCATATCACATTACACTTGCCTTCAACTGCGAGGAGGAGGGTGGCGAGAAGTTGAAGCCTCTCCCAAAGCTACTCCCCCTGAAAATAACATTCGTAAGCTCAACTTTCAAATTCTAGATAGGTCACAACGACCATACACACAACACTACTACACCTGAATGCACAAAAGACCGAAAACTCCGGCGATTAGAAATCCGGACAGCAAACGCTCTAAAGAGCTTAATTCCTAATTGGTTGAACCAAAAATGGGGTTCTTTACCTTTAATTATCCATAAGAGGCTAATCTACAACTACCTCACAACCACTCATGCGGGAGGTGCCTTGAAGGTCTACAAATCGCAACTACAACTCATCCGCAAAAACTGAGCTCGCTGAAATTTCCCAAATCTAGGACGTCGACTTCCAAAGAGCGTATCTTTTGATTGGCTAAACGGATTTTCGCGTTCTTATACTTGAAACGACTGCAAGGGAATGAACTATACGAATGACATAGCCACTCACTTGGCCAACCCACCAGCTGATCCCAGATCGACGATGAACAGCGAGTACCGACCATTCAACATGATTTGGACAGCTCTCACGGAAACAGCCATAACTTTCAAACAATTGGGCCGATTCGCGATTTCTTGAGCTCTGATTCAACTTAAGAACCCTAGCTTCGTTTTTCTCTATAGCCAACCTGACAGCAAGTGACTCTAACTTGCCCGAATCGAGCTCCAAATTCTGCTATGGAACAATCCCACAACAGCCCAAAACCAACGGGGTTTCTCCCCTCCAATCCTAGACATTTCTCCCACCAAAACCTAATTCTAGGAACCCTAGGCTATCTCCAATCAAGAAAAAGACCCAATCACCAAATCCCTAGAGTCCTCACCTTCCTTACCATCAAAGGGGTGAAGAAGGGATGGAGGTCGGCCATGGCAGCAAGGGCGGCAGGAGAAAGCCAGGAGGATGGGCAACGCCGGCAGGGAGCTGCAGAGGAGGTGGCAGCAGGACGACAGGGCTGGCAGCACCGGCCGGACCTGGGGCTGGAGCAGGCGACGCTGGCAGGAAATAGCAAATCAGCAACACCTGGGCTTGCACCTCGGCTGGAACGGCAGTGCTTGGGCAGGAAGACGCCGCCGAGCAAAGGCCGCAAAGAAATCGTGGGAGGCTTGGCCTTGGCGAGGATGGGCAGGAGCGAGTGGGCCTGGAAGGGAGGAGCTCACCCCATGCGCCAACAACCAGGGAAGAAATGAGGGAAGTCTGCTGGCTTGGGAAAAAAATCAGCAAGGCAGGATGCTGGAAGCAATGACAGCCACTCAATTCCAAGAGAGAGAGAGGGTAGGTGGAGAGGGGAATTTCCAAAAGCACCCCTCCCAAAACCAAAACCTTTAGCTCTTAACCTCCCAAATGGAACAAACACCTCGGAGAAAACTTGCTAGATGGCCCCAGCACGCCCGACTGAAGGCACAAAGGTTGGGGCGAGGTTTCGCGATATTACAAGTACTCAGCAAGTCATGCACAGAATGCAATTCTAATATTCTACATGCATGGCTTATTACAAAGGATAGGCTAAAGTTCATTTGTAGTTCAACATTCTTGATAAATACAATAGTAGATTGCAAAGCAGTAAAACAATAATAGAGGTAATAACTTTCACAATTATTTCACAAGTAAAGAATTTCGCCACTAATTAAAGTCAAGTTCATCAATTCCATCCCAAGTATTCTCCAAAAAGCAAGTTATTTTCATGAAAGTCTAACCCTTGACTGTAATCTCCGAGCAATGCTCAATACCGTGAGCACGGCTATTTGAATAGGTTGTACACTCTGCAGAGGTTATACACTTTACCCACAAGATATAATCAACTCACCATGCCAGCCGTGAATCGCCATACAAGAGTATGTGAATGAGCGATCATAACAAAGCCTTTCCAAAGATCCGTCTAAACCCAGTACTGCCTGCTAAGGTTTCAACACTAGAGGGACTGGTTACCACACCCAGGGCCCCCCTCTTGCGCCATATGAGTTTCCACCCGCTCCTCCGGGACTCACACCACCACGACAGTACCAAAGAATAGATTTCACAGTTTACTCAGCTAGGTTCGTCCCATTCCGGAACTTGTGGTTGTATGAAAGACTCAGGTCAAAGGCTCGCAAGGTTAAGTCCTTAGTTGACCGAGGCAATACTAACCAAGTGTGATCTCAATATCCAAAACCAACAAAAACCAAATACGACCGCCCAGTTTCAACTCTTGGCCCACCAGAAACAATCTTGCCACTTGCCCCAGTCTAAATCATTTTCCCACCCCAGTTCTTTACCATTGCACCACGTGCCATCATCAACTCAATAACACATGTCTCATTCACAAAACACGTTCCATATCTCATTAAGTCAATATTAACTTTGATATTCCAAAATCATGAAATATCTATGTGGCGGGGCTAAGCATACTACTTACGGTCTACTCAACCCATGTTGGCAAATTATTAATGTCCAACTATTAATCCACAACCTAGGGTGACAAATGATTCATGGCCTACAATTATATACGACAAGGTGGCATACAGCAACGAGGCATTTAACTAATCCCAGAACTTATTTAAAACCAATTCTATTAAATTAGCATGCAATAATTTAAATCAAAATAATTTGCTATGATAGGTTCAACATGATCAAACACAACTTGCCTGGCCCTTGCAATTTTTATTATCCTTTACTCTTTATCTTCGATCCTTGATCCTCGATCTTCAATCTCCGCTTGCTTGATCCTCAGCTCCTTCGAGCGACTTCCGGCAACGCATCTAACGATAAACAAGCACAAATACAACAAAACTCAAAAGGAAAATTAAGTAAACTCCAAATTAAGAACGAATAGCATTGGGCACAACGGCTTAGATGAAATTAGGAATTTGAATGGATTAGGTCGATGATTAGACAAAGAGAACGACTTTGGAAAATACATCAAGAGAAAGATTAATAACTGGGAAAGAAGGAATAATATTCCTAAGAATATTTCTTTCGAAGTTATTATCTTGATTGGATAGCCGATGTCATATGGACTCTCGATCTATAGACCGGGTCTATGAAGTTACGTTAGTTCACCATGAACTAAGCAGATGCTCGAGGTTGACTTTCGTTGATCGAATGGCACAGTCGACCAAAAGGAAGATAGACTAATAGACTAGGTCTGGCACAAGAATATGACATATGGCTAATGGTCTATCGACCAAGACCACGAATGAATTCTAGGTTAATGGCTGATTAGACTTTCAAGGATAAGACAAGGACGGATGGGATCGACATCCACTATGGTTCGATCCGGAGTTTAGTCCTACAACGAGGACGGGACTCGACGACGACGAGGCGGTGATGATAGGAATACGGGGCTGAACTCAACGTGATGGGCTAGATCACAGTAAGGCGATAGAAAAGGTAAGGAAATCACATTAGGACTTTCACTTGCATGCACCTATGCGATGGCAGCGATATGATGAGAGCAAAGTGTTAACGGTGGAACGTTAACGGCGGAACGTTAGCGATGAATATGAAGCGTTAACAGAACACTTATGAGATTACAAGGTGGCGACCATCGGTACAATGGTAGGACAGCGAGGTCATGACATGGCTAATGTTTGATTTGCGATCTGTAGGCACACATGTCATGACGTAACGACAAATTGGACAAAAGGTTAAGTCCGGGTTTGAGAGAAACGATTCAAGGATAGATACACTTGGCATAGGGTAAGATGGTAGGGTTGGCTCTGCGATTAGAGGTTACCAAGGATGGCGAACCGAAATGCGCACCGATACAAAGGACTAGGCCAAAAGACGACGGGTAGATTCTAGAACATGGCTTTGACGGCAACAGGGGATCAAACGAACTTCACCAATGGGCAAAACAGGGGATATTGATCTACTAGACACAATGACATGGCCACGACAAACCAAAATGGTTGGTGGCATAAGACAACGCGCGATGGCGGCAAAAGGCGGCGGCCGACGAATAAAAATAATTTCGGTAGATGCAACAGCAAGGGGGAAGTGTCCATCACGTAGAACGCAACGAGACGAACTCAACGGTATAGGTGGATTTGGCGGCGACCCAATGGACAGATCACAAACTGCCGATGAACGGCTCCTGAAGCTAATAGATCAAACGGTCATAACTATTAAAGTACTATATGAAACCTAACCAAATTTTACAGAGAGCTTTCTGGGATCATTTGGCACAATATGACATGAACGGATCTGAGTTTTACCTTCTGGATGAACGGGGAACGCGTGACGAAGTTTCCTGCTATCGGTATGCAGTCTGATTGGGGAAGATTGATTTTTCTACACGAATTCCTTGGGCAAAACCTTGAGTTAGGGTGAGCACCATGTAGAGGACATCAAGAGGAGTCTATTGTAAAAATTTCACAGTCAAATTCGCAACAAAGAGATAGAACGGGCAGAAACAAGATTTGAGATTGGAATGGACATAACTTTTGATTACATAGATGAAATTGGACCAAATTTGGAAAAGAGCTAGATGGCACTATAGGGCACAAGGTGACGTGAATGGATTCTTTAAAAACTCACCGAGATGGCGAGGAATGCGATGCAAAGTTCGGCCGATGCAGGGTGGCATGAATAGATTGATCTGAAGAAATATAGGGTTTGGGGGATGATCTGGACATTAGGGCTGCGTGGGAGGGGTCTAGGAACTCTTATATAGGCTAGGGGAGTCGTGTTGTACAAGGAGAGATAAGAAAAATCGAATTCGGATCAAAAACGGATTTAATCGAGCAGTTGGCGGACAATGCATAGTAACTGGGTGATGTGGCTCATTCTGGTGCGTCGGATCGGAATCGGAGGGCTGTGGCGGCTCAGCGACGTGGCCGAAGAAGGAGGCAACACGTGGCAGCGCGAGAAGGAGTTCTAGAAATTCATTTAATTCCAGAAAAATAGAAACATTTTCAGGAAAATTCCAAAAAAATTTTAGAAAATATTTCATGACATTTTTAACTCTTAATAAAATATTTTCAACAAAACTTTATATAAATTTTTTCAAATTTTTAATTAATTCCATAAAGGACTTAATTCAAATTAATTCATTTGAGGCAATAAAAATACCAGAAAAATTCTAGAAAAATTTTAGAAAATATTTTGGAACATTTTGGAACTCAAATAAAATATTTTTAGAAGAACTTTATTTTAATTTTTGAAATATTTAATTACTTTAAGTAAAAGGCTTAGTTTAAATTAATTATGAATAATTCCAAGTAAATTCCAACAATTCCAAAAAAAAATACAAAAATAATCCTAGAAGCACAAGGAACCCAAATAAGACTGAATTTCTTTTAATGGAAGTTTATATTAATCAAATTAAATTGTTTTGACTTTAGAAAATTCCAGTTTAAGCTTTATTTAAGCGAGAAAACAGCGGGGATTTCTGGAAAGCTAATCTTCACAAAAGATTTTTGAAAACCCAAATTTTGGGATGTTACAGGTATGTTGATATATTTCCATATAAGGCACTAGTAGTCATTTATATGAAAAACATCACAGATGAAAGCAAAATATAACAGAAATAACTTTAAAACACTCCAAGAGTCATCCCCAACTAATGCCTAAAAAATGGATAAAACTACTTGTATGGTGTTGACGCCAACTAGAAACGAAAATTGAACGTAAAATGTGTAGAACTTAGAATCACTTAAGCCTTTTCGACAACCTATAAAATAGCATGGCTAAATGCAAAAATTTAGAGGAATTACCTAGAAACACTCTTCATTATATGTACTACCATAATCTAAAAAAACATTCTATTTAGAACTTGCTTTGCACCTGAATTCCGCTAATGCAAACACCCTAAGTGAAATTAGTCGCATAGGGTATAGAACTATTTAAGCTTTTTCGGCCATCCGTAGAATAACTCGTCTAAACACAAATTTTGGCAGGGCCAGCCTAGAAACACTATTTGGTATATGGACTACCATATTCTAAAAAATAGTATTTACAACTTGCTTTGCATCAAAATCCTATTAGCCCAAAACCCTTAAGTGATTTAGCCATAGAACATCATTATATGAATAGTAATACTTAAGAAACTTTTAGTTGGAGTAATTGTGCCACAATAATCATCATACAAATAGGTACGAATGGCTAGTAGGATGATGTTACAGGCCTAACAAGTATAAATCATCATTTGTACTTAATATGCTTAAGGCTAAGTACTATTCACACATAACACCTTAACTGATGTCTTAATTCTATTAATCCAAATAACTTTTGCCTCTTGAATTTGAAATTTAAAATATTTGAATATATAATTGTTGGCGCCAAAAACGTGAAGAGGGTTTCTGGCCCACAACACACCAGATGAACACCGGGTTCAGTTTTGCACGAGCGTGCCAATCGATTTGACCCTGCAATCGATAA
The DNA here is from genome assembly GCA_036346375.1 of Guadua angustifolia. Lineage (NCBI taxonomy): Eukaryota > Viridiplantae > Streptophyta > Magnoliopsida > Poales > Poaceae > Guadua > Guadua angustifolia. The sequence continues at coordinate 29,173,895 of CM070513.1, forward strand.
GGGAAGTAATGTAAAATTCAATCAAGCTGATCCTTGAAGTGAATCGGCTAAGAATCAAGAATCAGCCAGAAAGCCGATTAGAAAGGTAACTAGACTAGTCGATTAAGACTAATCCGAGGGTAGAAGGTAGATCGATTCTGAAAAGGCGATGCGCAACAAGATAGAACAAATCAAACCTGAAAAAGCCAATGACGATCAAACAATCGGCGATGCGCAACTTTATTTGATCGATGTCGACTTACAGAGGAAAGATTACAATGCTAAAAAGACTAAGAACTACGAAAGCAAGAACTAGTAGATGTGTTGATTGTTGTCTTCCAGCGACCCTAGCACGCCTTATATATCCATTTGGCCGATCCGAGTCCCGATCCAACACGATGATGCAATCCGAATAAACCGTAGTTTCTGCTTGGACTCGCTTCCAAATATTATCCGTGCATTATCCAAATCTTTTTGGGGCGCTCCGTGTTGTATCTAAACTCACGTTTTCTGCCGATTCCTCTCGTAGTTTCCGAAAACTGGTGCAAACATATGCCCCCCATTTGTGGAAGATAACTTGGTATCTTTCAAAAATTCGTTGGTTCCTTCATCCATCGGCTTCTTTACCCATCGGCTTCTTCCTTACTAGCTAGAGAACATGTTCCAGTAACTGCTGCATTAATTGCGCCGTACGCACCATAATTTCCCCGTGTCGCTTCGATAATTGTTCCCGCCATTTTCACTTTTCACCATGCTATATATATGCGGGACCCCCACAGTCATTTGTACTCTCTCTAGCTCTCGCACCTTCTGCAATCGGCTTCGCTCCTTCAATCGTCTTCTTGGTGCTGGTGATCAAGCTCTCCACCTCCCTCATCGGCTAAATGGACCCCTCACAGGTACTGATCCCGATTCCTGAAAGTGAAGATCAATACTACCTAGGACCGGTAGGAAACTCAACTGCTGATACAGTTATTGATGAGGAAATTCCTAGACTCCCTTTATCGGCTAAAGGATATAACATATCAGAATGGGGAAAAAGCTTTAGGGCTTGGCCGACGGCTCTCAAAGGCTGGAGAAGCTGGTACATCCGGGTGTCGGCTCAAAAGAGGTCTGAATGGGAACGCATGGGCATAGCTGATGTCTTCCACTGAGTCTTGCAAACCCTGAAGCCAATGAGCCCTTGGTGGCCACAGCCTATTATTTTTGGTCGGATACTCTAAATGCTTTTCTTTTCCGGACTGGCCCCATCGGCCCAACCCTCTTAGACATAGCCGAGCTTTGTTGCCTTAGACCGGATAGAGACCAGATATCGGCTTTTAGCGGCAAGCCAAGATACAAACTAATTCGATCAAAAGGCGAGGGATGGTCTAAGTATATCCAGCACAACAATAGGATAAATGGTCTGGTATCGGATGAGGAACATGCGGCTTTCCTGAACCTGTGGCTGGATCGGTTTCTATTTTGTGGAGCTTCCTTGGGTCCGACGCAAGTATTCCAGTTTGTGGCAGAGCAGCTGGTACAGGGCCGTCGGCTTGCACTTGGAAAAATGCTCCTTGGTGCTGTTTACCAGATGATGCATGTTATTCGGAGTCGGCTTGCACTTGGAAAAATGCTCCTTGGTGCTAAGTCGACGAAAGCTCCGGCCTGTCGCCAAAAACGCACCGAGCAAAGTGCCGAGAGTTCTCCCCACGCATCGATTTTTGTAGAGGTAGATCCTTTTGCTTCTTTTGAGTATTTTACCGATTCCTAACGCATCCTTTGCGGATTTCAGCCGGCGATGTCTTCGCAAGCCGCCGGGGCATTGGCCGATCTTCAAAATGCCAGTGCTATTAGTCCACCGATACTGCCTCCTCCAGCATGGCTCCCTGCTCCTTCGCCTCCTCAGCCGACCACCCAGGAAGCTGCGCCGGAGGAGTCAACGGACCCAGATGACTTGCTCGGCTTTACCTTGGACGAGCTGGCCGACCCAGAAGTGATTGCCCCTGACGACTATGTGGCAGACATCCGTAATATCATAACCGTCTCCCAGAAGGCATCCGCTGCGGTTGTCCAATCGGGCCCGAATATGCAGGAGAAGCTGAATCGGCTTTTGACTGCGATTTCCCAACCGGAGGCAAACATCCTGGCTAATGCTCAGCCGATCCGGGACGCAATGGCTGTTGTTGAAGCCGATCTCCCGCCTGAGGCTCTTAAGGCTATTTTAGACGTCTATCACATAGACGAAAGGAGAGCTGAAGTCGAGGCTGCAACGGCCAGAATAGTCCGACGAGAAGCTCAAGCAGCCGATCAGCACCGGCTAGATGAGTTGGTGGCAGACGCAAAGGCCAAGAAGAAGAAATATGATGAAGATTCTTCTACTCTCAAGGCTGCCAAGTCCTCTATGCAACAATTGGAGTCGACGAAGAAGCGGCTTGAAGAGGAATTGGCAAATGTGGAAGAAGAGCTCGCAAACAATCTTGCCTTGGTGACTGCAACATCAACTTCTCTGAAAAATCAGAAGTCTGACATTGGCTTGGCTGTAGCGAAGGTGAAAGATCAATCGGCCAAGCTTGTTCCAGTGCCCGGCACCGCCAAGGCCGACGAAGATATACTTTATGGAGTCACACAAACGTTGGCTAAAAGGCCAACTGCTGGCCTTTGCCGACTTTGGGTGCCAAGCATCCTCGGTCGGCTTGTAATTTTATTGATGTGTTGTTTCAGAACGATGTTGCTTCTGCTGTACTTTTGCTACATACTTTAATCAGCTGTTTAACCGATTATTTTTATCTGATTTAATCGGCTGCTTAACCGATTTGTCCCTGAATTCTTTGTGTTGTGCCTTAATTACGCACCGATCCAAACGCTAGGGTAGTACAACTTTAGGTACTTTCCGTTAATCGCCTTTGGTAACACCAACCCTTCAAGTGTTTCGAGTATATACGCATTTCCGCCAACAAGCCGATTAACTTTGTATGGTCCTTCCCAGGTGGGTGACCATTTGCCGAATCGACTATCTTTAGAACCAATCGGTAATACTGTTTTCCAAACCAAATCGGCCTCACTGAAGGACTTGGGCACGACTTTCTTATTGTAGGCCCTTGCCACTTTTTCTTTATTCTTTTTAAGCCGATTTAAAGTAATCAACCTTAACTCCGCCAAGTCATCCAAATTGTACAGCATCAATTCTTTGTATTCATCGGTTGATAGATTATTTTGCTTTGCCACTCGCATAGATTCTATATTTATTTCTATGGGCAATATGGCCTCCTGTCCATACACCAACTGGTATGGTGATAACTTAGTCGACCCATGAAACGCTAGCCGATAAGCCCATAAAGATTTCGATAATGTAGAGTGCCAAGTTCGAGGCTTTTCGTCAATTTTTCTTTTAATTAACTTGATCAAAGTTTTGTTAGATGACTCGGCTTGTCCATTAGCCTGAGCGTAGTATGGCGAAGAGTTGAGCAATTTGATGCCCAAGCTATTTGCGAAGTTTTTGAAATCGTTAGACATGAACACAGTTCCTTGATTGGTTGTGATAGTCTGAGGGATACCGAATCGATGGACGATGTGTTCATTAACAAAGCCGATAGCTTCTACACTAGTAATCTTTTTGAGTGGAACGGCTTCAACCCATTTTGAAAAATAGTCTATGGCTGCGAGTATGAACTTGTGGCCTTTGCTGGATGCTGGGAATATTTGTCCGATTACATCTATCCCCCATCCTCTGAACGGCCATGGCTTAACAATCGGGTATAAAGCCGATGTTGGTGCGAGTTGCACATTCCCAAACTTCTGACAACTTTGGCAGCCTTTGTAATACTTGAAACAGTCTTCCAACATGGTCGGCCAAAAATACCCAGTTCGTCTTAGGATCCACTTCATCTTGTGAGCCGATTGATGCGCGCCGCAAATTCCTTCATGAATTTCTCCTATGGCTACTTTTGCTTCCTCATCTCCAAGGCATCTCAACAGCAAACCTTCCATTGTCCGATAATATAGCTCTCCTTCCAGTACAACGTACTTTAATGCTTGTTGACACACTTTTCGCGCGGTAGGTCTAGATGGGTCCATTAGATAAGCTTTTATTTCTGTTCTCCAATCGGCTTTAGCGACGCACAGAACTGTTTTATTGATCACATCAAATGCTTCATATCGGCTTTTTTCCTTATAGCCTGAAGATGTCTGAGCCAATGTGTTGGCTTTGTCGTTCATTTCCCTGGGTATATGGCTGATACAAAATGACGTAAAAGTGTTGATGATAGCAAGACAATGCTGTAGATACTTTGATAGCACCTCGTCGTTGCATTTAAATTCCCCTTTAACCTGTTGCACCACCAACAATGAGTCACCATATGCTTCCACACTACTCGCCCCGACACTGTCTATCAACTGCAGACCTTTGAGCAGTGCTTCATATTCGGCTTGATAATTAGAACATCGGCTTGTAAGCTGATATGCAAACTCGATGTTATACCCTTTTGGTGAAATCAGCACAATACCTATTCAACTCCCTTCTTGACAAACTGACCCATCAAAATACAGTTGCCATGGTGCCATATCGACTATTCCTGCCATGGTATCATATCCAGTTATGAAATCGGCTACTGCTTGGCCTTTAATGGCTTTGGCCGATTCGTACTGTAGGTCGAACTCGGTCAGAGCATAAGCCCACTTCCCGAGTCGTCCTCTCAAGATTGGTGCGGACAGCATATATTTGATGATATCGTTTCGGCATACTACTATGCAAGTTGATGCTAGTATGTAATGCCTCAATTTCGTACAAGCGAAATATAAGGATAAGCACAATTTCTCTATCGGTGGGTACCTGGTTTCGGTTTCAGGAGTCGTCGGCTTAAGTAAAATATTACTCGCTCCTTGCCATCAACTTCTTGCGCCAATACAGCTCCGATGGTCTCGTTTTCAGCTGATATATATAATTTGAAGGGAATTCGCTTTTGTGGTGCGGCCAAGACTGGTGGCGACGCTAGATACTGTTTTATATCGTTGAAAGCTTTTTGCTGATCGGCTCCCCATATAAAGTCTCGATCATCCTTTAATTTCAGCAATGGCGTAAAGGCTTGAATTCTACCAGATTGGTTCGAAATAAATCGCCTTAAGTAATTAATTTTACCGATCAGTTTCTGCAAGTCATTCTTACACATTGGCGGTTTTGTATCGGCTATGGCCTTAACTCTTGTTTGGTTAACTTCAATCCCTCTTTGGTGAACCATAAAACCCAGGAACTGGCCGGCTGATACACCAAACGCGCACTTCAAAGGGTTCATTTTGAACCCATGAGCTCTTGTATTTTGGAGCACCCTTTCTAAATCGGCCAAGTGTTGCCAGTCTTCCTTAGACTTAACCACCACGTCGTCAATGTAAATTTCAACAATGTGGCCGATTAGGTCGTGAAAAATCAAATTCATGGCGCGTTGATAGGTGGCGCTTTGCATTTTTAGGCGAATGTCATTCTTGGCCATTCATATAACCCTATCACACGGGGCATCTCAAGGCGGTTTAGGGACATCGGCTTCCGCCATGAATATCTGGTTATACCCAGCATTCCCGTCAAGGAAACTGATGATCTTATTACCCGATGCAGCATCGATAAGCATATCGGCTATAGGCATCGGATACTCGTCTTTTGGCGTGGCTTTGTTCAAATCTCTAAAGTCTACACACACCCTGAGTTTACCATTCTTTTTCTTGACAGGAACAATATTGGACACCCATTCGGCGTACCGACAAGGCCTTATGAACTTGGCTTCCAATAATCTCTCAATTTCTTCTTTTATCACACTATATAGTTCTGGATTACAACGCCACGGAAGTTGTTTATATGGCCGATACCCCGCTTGATAGGTAGCCGATGTTCTACTAGCTGCCGGCTTAACCTGCATCTCATAGTATTCCCAAAGAAACAATCCCTGTATTCCCTAAGTATTTTGACCAACTTATTTTTGTATTCTGGACCTAAGTATGCACTTACAAAAGTTGGCCTTTTCCTATCACCTTCTCCTATATCAACTTCTTCAAGCATATCGGCAGAAGTGAAACCTTGCCCCAATTTTTCGCTCTGGAAATCTTCAATGGCTTCGCAGGAGTCTATCCTGTGCCGATAGCTTCTTGCCCTATCCTGTAATACTTGGATCATTTCTGACTCCATCTCCTTAGAATTTCATTTGCCCGATCAAACATGCCTGGCTTCACGCTGATCGGCATCAAACCTGACTTCCCAATGCATATGAAATCACAATCGTCTAGAGCTTTACCTGATATGCACTCCACTTCTTCATGTGGCCAATTCGCATCGGAACTAGCCATAGCAATATGGGCCGATGTATCGGCTGAGACGACCTCAACTTCATCTCCGTTCCACTGAACTAGCAGTTGATGCATGGTCGATGGTATGCAGCAATTGGCATGTATCCAATCGCGTCCAAGGAGCACACTATAATTTCCCTTTTCTTCAATCACAAAAAACGCGGTCGGCAAGGTCTTGCTACCGACGGTTAATTCCGTAACCATCACTCCCTTTGCCTCAGTGGGGTCTCCTGTGAAATCATTAAGTACAATATTTGTCTTTATCAAGTCTTCATCGGTTTTTCCCAGTTTCCTGCAGGTGGTGAGTGGCATCAAATTCATAGTAGCCCCTCCATCAACCAGCATCCTGGAAATCGGCTTTCCATTGATGTAACCTTTCAAGTACAACGGCTTGAGATGCCGATGGGGATCTTGCGGCTTTTCGAATATAGCATCTTGTGCGCCCAAGCATAATTGAGCAAATGTGTCTTTAACCGATTCAGTTTTAATTTTGAATTCGGCCGGTAGGGTGAATACCATGTTGATATCCATGGGAGGCGTGTCATCTCGAATCATTGGTGATAGCAAATCATCCGAAGAATCTGATTCATTGTCGGCTTGTTGTTTCTTCCTCCATTCCTTCGTGACAAGTTTCACTGGCCGCAACTCATTAAACGCTTGGTCTCTATGTTTCTCTTCTTCGGCCTCTCTTATCTCTTGTGTCCTCAGGTGTTGAAGCCGTCTGCGTTACGATCGGCTAAGTCCAGTCGGACACCACCTGGGTTTAGGCTCCAATGGCTTGCGGATTTTACCGATCAAGTTTTCTGTTGGTCCCTTTTCCCTGTCTTGGTTTGGTGTACCTAGCCTCTCTTTTATCGGCATCTCATGCCCTGACTTATCTTGGTCTGGTGTTGGCCTGGATAGGCGCTCCTTTACCGATTGCCTTGGCCATCTTTTTTGTGGATAATGTTCCATGGGGCATGCCCTTGGAGATGGTAGTGCCATACCTTTTTCCCAGCAGAATTGCCAAAAAGGACATCTTTCATGAGCTATTTCTGCGTTGTTTGGCCGACGCAAATTACTTAGCCGAAACACATTGTTTGGCTGATACGGTTCGTTTGATCGGCGAGACTGCTGTCTTTGCCGATGGCTCATCCTGTCATATTTTTCAAGTAACTGTGAGAAGGTTGGCCTGGATTTGAACGCTGGTTTCCGCGGTGGAGTTCTTTCAGCTTTGTACCATTGTCCGACTTGTAATTCCCCTTTTGGCTTCACAGTCCTAGAATTTTTTCCGTCTTGATCGGCTTCAATTTGAAGTGAGCCGATCGTTATCTTTAGTGTTTCTCCCTGTGAGCTTGACTCTATGTAGACTTGCCGCGTCACTCTGGGATTCTCGTTGACAATCTGCTTCCCTTTGCTGGAGCACTGGACCATGTTAATTGGGAAAGGATTGACATCGACTTCCATGGCCGGCTCTTCTGCAAACATGAGCCGACCATCTTCAATGGCGGCCTGTATCTACTGTCGAAAGATATTGCAGTCGTTAGTGTTATGAGAAAAGGATTGATGCCACTTACAAGATCGCCGCTTGATCTCATCGGCTGAAGGTATGGTATGCCCTTCAGGTAGTCGTATCAATTTTTCTTGTAAGAACATGTCGAATATGCGGTCGCACTTGGACATGTCGAAAGCGTACTTAACCTCCGACTTACTCCTAGTCGGCTTGAGCCATGAACAGACAAGTGGTTTTTTAGAACCCTTTATCCATTCGGCTATATTCACATCTGCTTCATCTTCAGAAGTTTCACTTGAACTATATTCAACCATGTTTATTTTAGCTTTGTCTTTCCCATTGCCATTTAATCTAATTTTATCCTTGAATTATTTACTCAAATATCGGCTTTCCTATGCCGACACACGATGGAGCAGGTGACTTAAATCAGTGAACTCCTGCCCAGCAAGTTTTTCTTTAAGTGGGGGAATTAACCCTTGTAAGGCTAAATCGGCTAGTTGGTTATCAGGCAATATTACACGGAAGCAGCGATTCCGTACTTCTCTAAATCTCCTAACGTAATCCGAAGCCGACTCCCCAAATTTTTGCCGAACAGCACTCAGGTCTGAAATTCTTAATTCTAAGCTACCGGAGAAAAAGTATTCATGAAATCAACTTTCTAAATCGTTCCAAAAATGGACTGAATTTGGAGGCAGATTAGTAAACCAAGTGAAGGCAGTCCCGGATAAAGATAGGGGAAAAAGCCTAATCTTTAGCCCATCGGACTGAGCTGCTTCACCACACTGAGCGATAAATCTTCCAACATGCTCTAAAGTGGTAACCGAATCATCCCCTGAAAACTTTGCAAAATCAAGAATTCTAAAGTTATGAGGATATGGCATGCGGTTAATGTAATCTGGGTATGGCTTTCTATAGCCGATTGTCTTTCCTTTGGGCTGCAAGCCAAATTGATCTCTCAAGACTACGGAAATTTGATCAGCCCAGTTAATGCTGTTGTCCGATGGAACACTAGGGTTTGGCCAATTATTTTGGGTAGTGTCCTGCCCCCCGAGTGTAAACTCGGGTGCTCGGCTTGTTCTACCAGATGGGTATTGTTGCCATGCTTCAACCCCATCGGCCCTAGTAGCCGTAACGTCAGGCAATGGAACAAATGGATCGGCGTACGTCACTACTTTATACGGAGCCAAATTTCTAACTTGGGTTGGTCCTTGAGGTTTATAATTTCCATCGAATTCAACCGGCTGAGAAGCCGACTGGACATAGTGAGTCCCTGACGCTGATGGATCTAGTTTTGCAGCGTTAGTATATGCATGAATATGAGTAACCGGACTCGGGCGGGGATTCGGTGGAACCAACACGGTGGGTTGGGTCGGCATTAGCGAGGGTGCTGGTGCCGACGCTTTGATCGTGCTGGTGTTTGGAGCCACAGAATACACAGGATACGTCGGGAGTGGCTGCAATGGGTCCATCAATCCCCCAGACGTAGCCAACTCTTGTGCAATCGTTTTCACACTATTCTCTATCATCGGCTTCAAGGTCGTGACCAAAGCCGATGATTGATTAATTAATGCATGATGCACAGATTGTTCAATCATAGCAGATAACTCGGCTTGAGCTAGCAAGTATCGGCCACGGAGTTGATGTGACGCCACCGCCAAGCGGATTGATGTTGGAAGTGCCATCTTCACGTGACTCCCGTCGGGTTTTTTGATAGCAACCCAACATCAATTTCTCTAAGGCAGCTTTCCGATCTTCGATCTCCTTGCGCTGCTCTGGAGTTAAATCGTCCAAAGTGGGGACGATTATGGCTTCGATGTTAACGTCGGATGGCGCGACAGATTTACCTGCAGTCATCTTGTCGATCGGTCCCACCGGGCGTGCCAAAAATGTGTTGGCGCCAAAAACGTGAAGAGGGTTTCTGGCCCACAACACACCAGATGAACACCGGGTTCAGTTTTGCGCGAGCGTGCCAATCGATTTGACCCTGCAATCGATAAGGGAAGTAATGTAAAATTCGATCAAGCCGATCCTTGAAGTGAATCGGCTAAGAATCAAGAATCAGCCAGAAAGCCGATTAGAAAGGTAACTAGACTAGTCGATTAAGACTAATTCGAGGGTAGAAGGTAGATCGATTCTGAAAAGGCGATGCGCAACAAGATAGAACAAATCAAACCTGAAAAAGCCAATGACGATCAAACAATCGGCGATGCGCAACTTTATTTGATCGATGTCGACTTACAGAGGAAAGATTACAATGCTAAAAAGACTAAGAACTACAGAAAGCAAGAACTAGTAGATGTGTTGATTGTTGTCTTCCAAGCAGCCCTAGCACGCCTTATATATCCGATGGCCGATCCGAGTCCCGATCCAACACGATGATGCAATCCGAATCGGCTTCGTAGTTTCCTGTTTGGACTCTGTTTCCAAATATTATCCATGCATTATCCAAATCTTTTTGGGGCGCTCCGTGTTGTATCTAAACTCACGTTTTCTGCCCATTCCTCTCGTAGTTTCCAAAAACTGGTGCAAACAATAATTTAAGCCTCTCAAAATCATAAACAACCTTTATGTATGTAATCAACAAGTAAAGTAACACATTCATGCGAACGGCCTCACATACATTAAGTACTAATGAAGTTATTATACAAGTAACAATTGACAACTCAAAATCACTATGCACCTCTTGGTAAGTATTTAGTTTGTATTTACATCTGATTTCTTTTTTCCCTATTTGATATGTTGTTATTTGCTTTTGACATGATTCTTATTTTTGACACATAGATGGCGACATTTCTGAGTTGGTTGATAACGACCCCGACTACGATCCTGACTGCAACCTCAACAATGAGCAACTTGGTAAGCACCTCCTTTGAACATGTTGATCTCATATTTACAAAGTTATGTTGTTTTATCAAATATATGCATACGTGTATGTTTTAAACTTGCTATGAAGTCTCACCACCTAAGAATAAGTCACATGCAACTCAACAATATAATTCTAGCATAAGAAATAAAATTTAGTGACATTGAACCTACACCCTACCTCAATTCTAATAACTTTCTCACTTGGCGAACAAAACCACCCTTTTGTTGTCCCGATGGTTTAAAGGTTATAAGTTCCACTCTTATAACCCAAATCTCGGGGGCTAAGAACTTTATGAAATTACTGAAAATAACCCACATGTTAACCAATTCTCTCAAATAAAACATTTAGCCTTTCATATTTAGCCCTGAAACCCGATATGCTACTACACTGGACAATAGATTTCAAAATATCATAGCTAATTTTATAAAATTCTAAATGAAGTAAAGGATGACATTTTTGAAATCTAATGAAAATTTCATAACTTAATCTGGTCATTCAAAAATTTAATTCAACTTCTAGATAGCCCTACTCTACAGTTTTCCATGACTATTACCAGCAGAGATAGATTCTGGCAGCAGTCAAACAAATAGCCATAACTTTTAAACTACCTAACAAAAATGTGATCTTGGTCTCTAAATAAACTTAAGATGATGATCTACAACTTTCCCAACGGCCAACCCCTCTGGAAATGTCCAGAACTATTTTCAATCTCTACCCTAACATGGGGGTTTGCGATGCCCGAACCCAGACCATGCCCAACCTGAGATTTTCCCCACATCCAACCTAATTACAGCACAAGTTTGAAGGATTCTGTGGGCACCCAGAAATATGAATCGATTCTCACACGTGCGTTGGACTTAGAGGTGACACCCATACTCCACTTAAGTGTATGCTCACTGCCACCCAAAAGTCCCGTGCACGGAGTATTGACTAAATGGCCCTCACCCAAACTAATATGAGCCACATAGTCGCACCGTACACACTTACGCGTCCATGAGAGTTTCGATTCCATTTGAACAACCATACCGGGATCGAGACCAACTCATCCAAGCATAGCACTCACCGTTCGTCTCAGGACCTTGGTATCGCCCACACCCTCCAAGGGGAGCAAGAGAAATAGCCAAAGAACGAGACGGTCGCACGAGTTTATGCATTGATGGTTGATGTCAATTCCAGGTACCCGGATATGTGTCTAGTGCTAGTTCCCAAGATCAACGCCTAGCACCCACATATACCGCATTCGAGATGTATCGCAACACATACACATCAATCTAAGTAGTTGGAATAGCATAAACATAAACTACAACTAATATAACTGCTTACTATTACAGGTAGTGGCCGACTGGCCAAATATTACATGTCCAAAAGTAAATTGCAGCGGAAATTAAACATATACTAAAAGTAGGACAACGGTATGCCCATCCATAAAACCCAAAGGAAACCGACTTGGAAAAGCCCAAGTTCATCCGTCAACAAGATCGTCGAAACCCGGAGTGAGTACGTGTCGTTAGAGAGTTCTTCCACTCCGTTGTCTATATTGTTTAGATTAAGCAACCGTGAGTACACGTATGTACTCGCAAGACTTTAGTGTATGGAAATAAAGTAAATGCATGGCTAGATCAAGGAATCAAGCTTCTACACTAGTCTCATTTTCAGCATAAGGCAGATTTTGTTTGCAAGTAAAAGATTAATAAAACGGTAACGAATTTATAAAGAGCAATTAATATAAAGCTAAATAAAAGTAAGTAGAGTTCATAGATGACATTTCACAGCCCTCCTTGGCTGTGATCAACAAGTAGAAACAGCCACCAATGGCTTCCCAATCCACCAACCCATTCCAACACCATTTCCAAAAGCTTTAGCAAAAGCAAAGACTATACTTGACATTATTTTCCCAAGTTGCTCATGACCGTGAGCACGGCTATTTAATTAGATTTTAATCTCTGCAGAGAGTGTACACTTTACCCACATGACACATTCTAGCAATCGTGGCAATCACGCCTCGCGATACTCATCATTCCTAATTTGCTAGATTGTGACGAAACCGTTCAACTAGTTAAAGTTTAATCTTGCACCCGCCCCGGTGATGTTAAACCCTTGTCACAGTCTGGAGATCCTGAACCACGATAGTGCCCTCCATCGAGAACTCTCCCCATGACAAGGCATGCACCCTTGTATTGGAATGCTTGGGCCCCAACGCCTCGGTGAAGGGAGCACCTACGAGCAACACCGTTCCTCGATGTGCCCTTACTACTCCGGCCTCCGAAGATACAAGATCAAATTTCAACTAATCTAATGAGTTTAGGCTATCCCATACTAGCACATGTGGTTGTACGAAATCACTTAGGTGATAGCATCAAGTTCGGTCCTTAACTGACCCAGGCGAGAATCTCCCCCTAACTACGCGTGAGGTCCTTTTCACGCCTCAAGTTAAGTTATAACTCGCCGCATCTAAATCATAAGTTTTGAGTTGGATTTTTACCAAGATACATGGAAACCATACCTCGGTTCCGTACAAATAAACAAAGTTTCTCATAGTAGTTAAAATGGTATCCAACATTTAAAATTCATTCTAATCAGCATGTCTAAGCATATACATATGTTAATCTCGCAAGTTTTACCCAAGTGACATTAATTATTGTCTACACCATTACTAGGTTACAATGGCAGTAATTCAAACGTCAAGGTAAAGGAAATGCATACAATTGGATTTAGCTACCATCACCCACAGTATAGCAAGTTTAAAACAAACACGCATGCATATAGTTTGATAAAACAAAATAACATTGAAATATGGGATCAAAATGGTCAAAGGAGGGTGCTTGCCTGGTTGCTCTTCTTCGGGAATGTAACCTGGATCGTAGTCGGTGTCGGTATCAATCGGATCCGAAATATCATCGTCTACGCGTCGAATAATAAGAACAGAGACAAAAGCAAACAACATCGAATCAAATGGGGCAAAAAGAAATCAGATAAAATTACCAAATTAAATCTCACCAAGAAGGTCATGGTGGATTTTGAGTTCTCAAATTGTCACTTGCATAGTAATCTTATTAGTACTCAATGTATGTGAGGCTTTTAGCATGAATATGGTACTTTCATTCACCGATTTCATGGAACTTTTAGCTACGAGCACACATAGGGTTGTTTACGAATTCAAGAGGCTATAATTGTGTGTTTTAGTATTTATAACTTCGAATTCAAGATGCAAAAATTATTTGGATTGATAAAAGTAAAACATTCACTAAAGGTTTTGCTTGAATAGTCCTTAACTTTAAGTGTTCATGCATGGGAGCGATTTCTACAAGTTAGATATCAAATTTAAAGTTATTTGCTGTTGCTATATGGTCATGGGATGTTTTCTTGCATTGCGGCAACCTTGGACGAAGACTCTACTCTTAACTATTCACATAATATGGTTCCGACAATATCATCATTTAGGGTTTTTGTGTTAACGTATTTTATTTGACAATTAAGTCATAATTAAAATATTTTTACATAATTTAGTTATCCATATATTGAAGTAGGTTTCTGGACCAATTCCCCTAAAGTTTGTGTTTAGAAGAGCTGTTTTACAAGTCCTTGAAGAGGCTTAAGTGATAACTGTTCTGTGCAGTTTGTGATCATTTAGGATCTTTCTTATGATTGGATTAATATGCAAATGAAGTTATAATTAATATATTTTTCCAGATTCTAGTAGAATAGGTATCAGACACTGATCCTAGGCTATTTTCTCATAACTTTATGTTTATGTGTGATATTTTACGGACTGCCGAAAAGGTTTAAATGACCACACTTTTAGCGTTATTGCGGTTCAGTTTTCTTTCTTCATTTGCGACTGCACCGAATGGGATAATCTAACCATTTTTTATGCATTAGTAAGGAATATCCCTAAGAGTGTTTTAAAGTTGATTCGCGATATTTCTCATTTGTTCAAGGTGTTTTTCATATGAGTAATTATTCGGGCTTAGTATGAGCTCAACTTAAAATTGATCAAACTGACATTACTTCTACATGGCAAGCTAGGGCATATCATTTCAAGGTAATGGGAGTTGGTTTTGTCGAGTTTGAGGCTTGTTTGCTATAGTTACGACCAAATTAATGTTTTGCACATGGAATGTTCGACTATCGAGCAACTAATGCGAACAAAGGTAAAATCTAAATATTTTTATATGCTTTTGATCTTTGCAATCCCAGAAGTGCAACTGAATTGGTCTCACTAAATTTTGAGCTCATTTAATTCAGATTTTAACCCTTTGATTCTTGCACGTAAGAAAGGCCTTCTACACTTGATTTTTAATTCAAATCTAAATGTTTATGCAAAAATAGAACATGCAAGGTTGCAGAAACATATGTGATTTATTTCATGATTTTTAGAACTAGGGTTTTCATAGTTTCTTCATAACACTTAAAATGGGACTTTTATTCAAATTCTATTTAAACGTTTTTTCTGCAAGTAACATATAACTTTTTATTGCATATTTTGAATCCTTACTAACTAACTCAAATTTAGAAACTGAGTTTACATTAATCAGAGATTCCTAGCAAAAGATATAATGGTTTAATCACATGAGGCAAAATAAAAAAAATAAAGTGGCAGAAGTGGGATTTGAACTCAGGACCTACTGGTTCAAGCACTGGTGCATTACCACTACGCCATGCATTCATTTGTGACAAAAACCAGTGGTAAAATACTTAAGTCTACCTTACAAACCCTAGAGCTTCAAAACCCAACAATGGCGATGCGGCTTTAGGCTTCGGTTGAACAGAGAAGTGAGCTGCAGGGGGAGATGGGGCTTGGCCGGGGAGGTTTTTGGCGTCGGTGCAGGTCACTGTTGCTAGCAGCGGTGGCACGAAGCTAGCCGTGGTTGCACTGGCGGAGGGAGCAGGACGCAGCGAGTTAGCTCCTCTTGCGCAGACACTTGCAACCGATGCTGGCGAAAGGATGGCAAGACTCGGCTGCATGCAAGGCGGAGGAGCAAGGTCAGGGAGCTGAGCAAGTCTCACAGCAGGATGGGTTGGCAGAAGAGCTCACCGGCGTGGATATTACTGCATGCACAGCTCGCCCAGGTTGCTCCGGCTTTGGCAAGCTCACGACAGAGGGAAACAACCAGGCGAGCAAAGGGTGAGGAGGGAGGCTTCGCTGGCTTTATTGCAACGCAATGGAGCTCACGAGGTGTAGCGTGGGAGTGCTGGCAAGGCTGGTGACTGATCAAGTTGCTGCCGCCGCGTGGCGCAAGGAAACTGCTAGCACAGCATGCAGCGAGAAGAAAAGGCGTACCGTGGCAGCTCTCGGGCAGGAAGCTGGAGAGGGAGAGAGGGAGAAGGAAGAGAGGAGTGCTTGGGAGGCTAGCCAGTGGGTCCAGGCATGCGTGGGGCCTCCTGCCAGTGACTTAGTCAAGGTTTTCATCGAGCACAGTGGTCACGTTTGGCAGTTGGGTGAAATTGAGTGCATAAATGACATGGTGGTTGGGCAGGCTTGGCA
This sequence comes from Guadua angustifolia, assembly GCA_036346375.1. Taxonomy (NCBI): domain Eukaryota; kingdom Viridiplantae; phylum Streptophyta; class Magnoliopsida; order Poales; family Poaceae; genus Guadua; species Guadua angustifolia. The sequence continues at coordinate 29,190,026 of CM070513.1, forward strand.
AGGGGTGAAAACTTGCTTGAAAAATTCTGTAAATTTTTGAGTAGGTAGTTCAGAGGATCTACTTTCAATTTTCATTGGATTCATCTCATTATCTATTGTCATTTAAGAACAATAATTCTCCAAACTTGACTAGTTTTTAGTCAGTTTTACATTTTTCCCATAAAACAAATAAGATTCATCCTATGTGTTACTTTTTATAGATAATTCTGATGATTATTGGGAGTTAACATAAAAATTTTAGCTGAGTATCTTATCTGGAAGAATTGTTAAAATTCTTTCATTGCTGGTAAGCGTTATGTTGATTTCTGTCCTTATTTTATTTAAGGAAAAAAATGGATTCAAGAAATTCTTAGACCTCTTGAGAGAGTTCCAAGTGAGATAATAATTATTGTATAAAAATTTCAAATCAATATCCTGCATATTTATTTTTCTATTAATTCTGACATTTCAGATTTTAAATTTTCATTGATTTTGTTTTTAAATTTTAAAAGGCCCTAATTCTAATTTTTAATTTTTGATATTTTTACTAGAGGTTAATACTGTTATGAGGAAGACATGATAAGTTTTCATCCATAGATAATCTTTGATTATTTTTGTAGAATTCTGTCATGTCATTGTTTTGAAGTTGAAACATGTTACTTTATTATTTACTTCTTTACCTAGCTCATTAAAATCTTTGGACAGCTGAAAAGATGTGGTGGAGAATTCCCTTAGTTTAATGGGATTTTTACTAGCATTTTACTTTTATCTTTTACCATTTTACTTTTACTCCTTTACTAATTTCATTTATTGATTTTTCTTTTTAACCCAAAATTCAAAGAGTAATTAATATGGTTGGAATTGTTTTAGAAAAGATGGGAATTCAATGTAAGATTACCCTCTCAACTCATTTTCAAAGTTTGTTTATTTTGGACCAAAAGTTTTAATGCAGCAACTTGTTCTTTTCTTTCGATTGACAAACTAGAAAATGAAGAAGAGGATAATATTTAAAATGAAAATCTTGGTTTCAGATAAATTGTTTACTCAACTCCATTTTTAAAATTTTAAATTGTTATTTTTACTATTTTTGAAATTTTTGGGATGTTACAAACCTACCCCCCTTACAAAAATCTCGTCCTCGAGATTTGCGGGGACTAGACTGGTTTAGGGAATGTTTTCTCGGTGATGATGTTATCTTTTCATTTTCACATTGTCTTTAGTACAGTTGTTTCATTGAACCTTTTTCTTGTGATTCCATGTTGGTGTCCCTAGAATGGCGAAGGTTTTGATTTGGGTTTCACGTAAACAGATGAGGGACATTAACACATTCTACATATCTCTTTTTATTGGCTAAGGTTTGATAACATGGATAAGCTGGTTCAAGGAGAGGTATGGAATATATTGGAAAGAAAGGATGTATAGCAACTATAGTTTTTCTGGGAAGGACCAAATGTCGACATCGAGGAGGGTATTCAAATATAGACTAATTTGTATAAGTCAACAAGTGTTGCTTAGGTTAGTTGCGAATAAATTCTATTCTAGGTTGACCTCTTAGCACAGGAGGTGAAGGTTTATATTGAGAGTAGGGCAGAGATACTTCAAGAATTAGGTTCACTACAACACGGATATAGCTTTCGGGGCATTTAATTTTACATGGCATTTGAGTCAAATGCCACCAAATTTCGCTTTTGCGGCATTTATTTGGATTTAGGGGCGTTCAATTGTCTGGCACATAATATTTGCCGGTGAAAAAATTTCCTGGCATAAAATATATGCCAGCTTATCATTTTATTAAGGGGGCATTTATAAATGTCGGTTTAAAATCTATACCGGCATATATTATTTGCCGAATAATATGGAAAGAGGGGCACATAACAAATATCGAGATAGAGTAAGGATGGCATTTTTTATATGCCATACAATGCAAATGCCGTGGATTCTCTCTTTTAGGTGGGAATTAGCTAGCTAGCTAGAACTTTTGGTGTCGAACGGCGCGCGGGAGTACACGCGCCGGGACCCTCTCCCAAAAATAAAAAATATTTGTTAAAGCCTCAATCTCCCAAAACCAAAATCCAATCCCCTTCGTTCTTGTCCTCTCCACTTCCCGTATACTCGCCAACCCCATCCGATCGATCGACCGCACTACCGCCCTCCCCGCCGAGGCCAGGCGTCTGCAGCCTTCCCCGGGAACATCCTCCGCATCGTCGACAGCGACACGGCCATCGTCACCCCCAACACGGCGTCATCCTCCCGCCCGACACCGCGCCCGGCCTCCTCGCCGGTGTGATCTGCCCGCAGTTTCGCCATGATCAGAATCGCTCCCGTGCCTCCTCAAGAAGAGGATTGGAGTGGCAGCTAGCGCCCGGATCTGAAGCACCTCCTGCCCTTCCCCTTCACTGGATGGTCCCCATCGATCTTGGCCCTTGCGTGTTGCGGCAAGGGGCGACGGGCACGTCGCGGTGTGGCCTACGGTGGGGGAGGGGGTGACAAGCAGCGAGCGACGGGGCCGGCCGACCGAGCGCGGGCAGGCTGCAGGAATAGGGCCCTTGCTTCTCGAGCGGCTAGTAGCATTGGCTTAATGTCCATCAGCCATAGCAACCTCTTCACGTTGATTTGTGCTGCCAGCTACGGGTAACCACTTTGCATTCTCTTGCACTGCATTCTGCATTCTCTTGCACTGCATTCTGCATTCTCTTGGCTTCAGGTTGGTGGATGTTGAATTTTTTGTAGTGGTCAAGAATCCTTAAAACTGTACATGTGAGTATATGTTGTGGTGATGATACAAACAAATTTGGTGGGGTTTAAGGTTATTGAGTCTAGATTCTACAATTCTGCTTCCATATGCATAAGAGAATTATGAATTGCAGAAGTTTTCTGATTTGGGGTTTGTATTGCTTGGTCCTCATGTTAATTGGCAAGGAGACAGGTAATTAGTAGATGAAGTTTGGTGCTCCTTGCGCTGATATATAATCATAACTCTAACCTGAAGAAAGAAAAATGTTCTTATCAGAATAGTTGTCGGATGAATGTCCAGAAATAGTGAAAGAAACAAGGTAGGTGTTGAAATCCTCTAGGTCAGTGTTGAAATCCTTCACTACTCTATCTCTTAAATTGAGGGACATTGTTCCATCTAAAATCTCATGTATTGTGTAAGGTTGTTATTCAGTGAAAACTCCAGCAAATCAAGCATATTCTGACACCGGTGTACGTCCCTAGTCCCATCGCCTTATAATGCCCCGCCACTACCAGGATATGGCCTCCACCCCTGAGTTTGTCATTGCTGTGGATGGTAAGCTGCTTTAATTTCAGTCTTTGACTCGTTGAGACCAAGCAAAAGTTCTTGTATGCAGTATTTTGTGTACTCAGAATCTCTTCTGTGTAACTAAAAGTATTTTGTTGCCTTATTCGTTTGAGGACAAAACCATTAGATTCCAGTCAAGTGACTACTCATCATGTGTGGATGTATACCTGCAGGTTGACCTCGATGTACAGACAAGAAGCACTGCTCTTGCCAAGAGTCAGATCTGTTAGCAGTCGAATGAATTTTTCTCTGAATTTTCATTGTTGTGTGCCTATCCTCCAATGCCTTTCCAATCCCACGGGCTAGAGCTAGTCCGAAATTTGTTGTCTGCCATTTGATGTTCATGAATTTAACAATTTGATGAGTCTTAGTGACTAGTGTACTTTGGCTGCCATAAACTATCCTTACGTTAATCTTCGTCTTAAATTACAGTTACTCAGGTGCTCTTAAATTTGTTCTCTTGCCTTTGCATTTTGCCATCTCGAATCATGAGGAGCACTTCTATTTTAGTTGATTGATTTTTTCTTGGTCGCTATCCGATCTGTTTGGCTTCTTGCAGTCACACAAGAAATCCCTAAGTCCATCCTTGATCTATCCCCAATCAGGCAACGGTTCATCAAATCCCAACCTAGCATTGGCTAGTGGTAAGTGTATTTGTCCGCGTTCATCTAAATTTTGGTTAAAATCTCTAGTTTTGGGTAATTTCTTGATGGAATTCGCTGCTATTCTCTCCTTGCCCAAGTAGGAATTTTGTATTGTTATGTTCTAATAGGAATAATATCTATTTACTAGCAGCACAAATATGGACAAGAAATGGATGCGTTTGCCTAGGCACACCATCGAGTACGAAAATGGTGTTAATCTTTTTTTGGAGTTTGCATTTTCAAAGTCAGCAAGAGATGACACAATCCGTTGCCCTTGCCATCGTTGTGCTAATTTGTATTGGTTAGATAAGAGCAGTGTTTATAATCACTTGACTTGTAATGGCTTTTTGGGAGGATACAATGAATGGATATTCCATGGTGAGGATTTGTGTCCTCAACCTGAAAATAAATCAGACACACAAGGGAAAATTGATATGGATGATGAAATAGATGCCATGCTTAGAGATGGACTTGGTTTTTTTGGTGAAAGTACTAGAGATGGAAACAATAGTGATAACATAGGAGAGAAAGATGTAGACACTGAAACATACTATAGGTTGGCCAATGAAGCTAGCAAGGAATTATACCTAGGATGTCAGAGGTTTTCAAAACTGCAGTTCATTGTTAGGCTTCTTAACATAAAAAATCTGCAGCAATGAGGCAAATGGAGATCGAAAATGCAGAACTACGAGAGAGAATGGAGAACGCTGAACGAAGGTGTGAAAGATCTGAACAGAATTATAATGAACTTAAAAGGATGCTACTAGCAATGCAACAAGGAGTAGGATCACCAGGGGTAGAATCTACTACTGCTAACAATAGAGGGCAATCTGTTGTTGCTGCTGAAAATGAAGGAAGATCTGCTGGTCATGATAATGAACCAAGATATGTTGTTGCTGCTGAAAATGAAGGAAGATCTACTACTCATGATAATGAACCAAGAGTTGTTGCTCAAGAAATTATTGGTACAAATAATTGTGCAAGATCTAATATTGGTGCTGGTAATGAAGATAGAGTTGTTTCCATTGACAAAGTGGTAGAATATGGTAATCATGAGAAGGGAACTATTGGTAAAAGTAGAGCCCAATCTATTCATAATGGTAGAAATGGTTCAGCGACTAATGAGACAAAACGAAGGAAGAACGTTTAAAGATAATTTGTTGGTAATGTGCTACTTGTCGATAATTTCTTTGGAAAGTTCAACATTTTTATTGTATTGATGTTAATGCATTCTTAAAATCTTTAGGGCAAGACTACAACTAATGGCTTGTTGTTGCAATCATCACACACTGATAATGGATTTGTTGTGGATGACACAAATCAAACAAGGACCAGAAAGTTTACAGAAAAACAAGATGGGGTATATTATTATCTTAAAGTGCTTGTATAATTCAAAAATTTTATGGCCTGACTTTATATCGGCATTCATTTTGTAGGATGGTAAGGAAGTTAGTTTGCGTTCACTAATTGGCCCAAACCTTCTGGCATATGGTAGACTTAGATGCACTAACAAAAAAGCTAAAGGCTTAGATGGACTGCCCTGAGGAGAATACTATGAGATCATAGTTGATGTCGTGCTTGATAAAAATGTGTTGTTGCCTCGAGTGCAAGGGCATGTTACGAAATTGGGTGCTGCTATTGGTCGTTGCATTGTGTGGCCACTTCAAAATGTATGAATTTCACTTTATTGTACAACAGTTGTATTAATTGTGTATAACTTTCTTATGGATCTGATTTTTCTAACAGGTTGTTCAAAAGGATGGATCCCCACTAAATATGTCTAAACGTGCAATAGGTAATTATTCTAGGACATGTACAAAGTTCAGTTTACTAATAAACTTGCAGGAGTACCATTATATTTACCTTCCCACTTTTTTCTTTACTTTTGCAGACTTCCGCAAGTGATTGAATTATGGATGCAATTAGCCTTTTGCTAAAGGAAAGTTCTAATTATAGTGTAGTGCTCTGACCTCAAAGCAACTAGGTTTATTTTGTGTAGTAATGCCAAGTGGAAGCAAGCTGTATATATCTGTGCCTTTTGCTACTAGTTAGGCTATGGTTGGAAAGATTTCTGGATGGACTTTGCACTAAACTATATGTGCTGGATGGATATGTGAGATGTGATGCAATTAGCCTTTTGCTAAAGGAAAGTTCTAATTATAGTGTAGTGCTCTGACCCTTGATATGTAATTCAAGGCAACTTGGTTTATTTTGTGTAGTAATGCCAAGTGGAAGCAAGCTGTATATATCTGTGCCTTTTGCTACTAGTTAGGCTATGGTTGGAAAGATTTCTGGATGGACTTTGCACTAAACTATATGTCTTTGGATGGATATATATGTGAGATGTGTTAATCCATGGATTACTATATATATGTGCTAGATGGAATTTGTACTGGACTCTATATGTGTTGGATATGTGAGATGTGTTAATCCATCAATTACTATATAATTGGCTCATTTTGTAGGATGAATTTGTATTGAACTTTCTCTCTGTGTTAAATGGATGTAAATTTGTACTGAACTATATATGTGCCAGCTGAATTTGTATTGAACTATATATGTGCTGGATGAATACTGATTTTAGATTATGTGTTGGATGTACCTTCAAGACTTGGAAACTATGAAAAGTTCTATTTAGGAACAGGTGAACCTTATAAGATGATCCCTAATGAATATTTGACTTGACAATCCCCTGCTAGCTGCTTCAGCTTCTCTTTGGTTAGTCTATCTTGCATTCTATAATAATACTTTTACTACTGCATTATTCTTTTGTTGCTTTCTTAAATAAATCTTGGGAACTCTATTTAGGGCACTATTCAAAACTGGGAGATTCTAGCATTAAACCAAGGTCATTTGCATTGTCTGAATTCCATTTTCCGCTTTTGATTGGGGACAAGATAAAGGTATGATTCTGTGAAAAACGACCTTTGCCCCTTTTCTCTTTGATTTACTTTGTTTTCTCACATTATTGTATGTCCCCCTATATGTATTTCTTTATAAAGACAACACATAACACTGTAAATTTTAGGTTGTGAACAGAATCATCGACAACTTGTGGAGGAACTCATAGTTGATAATACACCGAATCTTCAAAAGGGATCATTGGACTTTGTAGTGATGCATCAACTGGACTTTTCTATGCATATGATGAAAATTCTATATTCGAGGTTTAGGACACTCGATATTGCTTTGAGTCATGTAATAAATGCTTCTAGAATTGCTTTGCTAATGCTATCTGTTGTCTAGGTATCTACTCGATGAGGGTCGTGACATGTGGCAAGTATACTTGGATATGAAGGAATATTTGCTACTTTGTCCCATTGCCGTAACTCATTCCAAATGAGACCACATCTATCTAGTGCGGGTAATGTTCATACATGTTGATGCATGTGAGCATGTTTGCACAATAATCTGCTTTTTTGCCCCCACATTATTTTCTTCTATATGATGATAAGTTGGGACTTATTTTGAATCTTGTGATGATCGGTGACTTCGTTCTTGTATAAAACCTTCTCTTTTGCGGTGATCTGTCATTTCTTTCGCAAAAAGAGTATTACGTAGTGACTTCCTTCTATAAAAGGTGAGACCCTTCTTGTTAATTGTGTTCCTTAGTAAGGGTGGGGTTATTGCTATTCGGCCGCCTGTTCACATTGAGATAAGTGCCATGTTTCTTGGTTTTAGATGAATTATATCGTATCATTTGAGGAGATCGACTTGAAATTATACGAGTTGCATAAATGGATAAATGTAAAAAAAAAGCCATTTCTTTAATTTAGATGGTTCTTTTGTACTTGTAAGGCATGAGATGGCCTTGTGTTTTCTCGTCTGTTTCATTGCATTGCTGATTCATGTGTAAGCCTCTGACCAGCCTGTTCAAAACTTTGTATGTCTAAAGACTGATTTTGAATGTCATATGAAACTACTTGTTTTGTCAAGATTGCCCTATCGTCTTGGCTTTCGCCCCTTTAGTGACTAATTTTGAACTTCCTATTATCCAATCAAAATTTGATGTGCTGACTGTTGAGTTATTATCCTCTTTCACATTTAAACATGTTCTTACCATGTTTATTTCAGCATTGTACATATAAGTATTATTTTTCTTCATGGATGTTGTGCTATCTTGTTGAAGTGGATATTGCATCTGTTTGTAGGTGGGACTTCTCTAATCAAGACCTTCGACTCTGAATTTTGCAGATAACTATTTTTTCAGCATCAATGCCCTAGCTGTTTTCTTTCGTAGTTTATCTTATCAATTGATAATGAAATTATTATTTCCCTATTCCTTTTAGTCATCCTTTGTGTGATTTGGTGCAGAGTTCTTTGATGCAGAAATTAAAAAGCTAAAGTGAAACCTTATTATTTCCCTTTGTTTGTTCTTGAGAATGTTCTCTGAATGAGAAGGATCACATTGAGGGCTTTGCACCGAGGTGTGCATTTAACTCTTGTCCTTTACACTTTGCTTCAGTTTTGTTCCAGTTAGGATATTGGTTTAGTTCGCTATTCATCCTTTCCAACTATGGCGTCACTTCTTTTGAAAAAAAACAACAGTTGAAAGAAAGAAAACCTACATTGAATGATGCATGCAGAAGTATTGAGAGTTGAAGTTGTTGTTACTTCTTTTTGGTCTGAACAAACCTTGAAAGATTTGTTTTGCTTTGACTTGTGGAATGGTTGCTCATTGAACTTTTGAGATGCCCACACAATCAGAGCTATCAAATATTCAGAATAATCTCAAGTATGCCGCTATTTATCCTCTCTTTCGTTCTATCTTTCTTTTTTGGTTATGATGGAGGTAATTGGACCTGAATCACTCACTTTCATTTGTGAAAGTCTAACACATAATTCTCATGAAGAAACTCCTGGGCCGTTATGAAGTGTTGTGCTTAGGAAAGGTTGGTTTTGAATAGATAATTTAAATTCAAGTACTCCTCAAGAAAAGATACTCTCTTTGTAGAAGGAGAAAAAGGAATGAACAATGTGTCCTGTACTCTGTCAAACTGTATGAATTCCAAACTAGTTTCTTCTTTGGCTAGTCGTTCCATGCGACTTTACTTTGAGTTTGTTCAGACCAATGAAATTGAGTAATTGTGTGACCGTGGTTGTTGGCGGTACTTGCTTTTCATCATTTCTGAAATAGTTTTTTGGTCCATTATGATGCACATATGCGAGTGGAGTTAATGTTTCATAAAAGCTGTTATTTCTTTAATTAAATTTCTTTCGTGCTATCTTGCTATGTACCTCATAAATCGTGCCATAAATATTTCACCGTAAGACTTGTTATTTCTTTATCTCATATTTTATGTTGTCCTCTGGACATATATGTAAAAAAGAAGAAGATAAGCAACCTATTAATTTGTAATTATCTTGCGGGTATCATGGGCGGTTACAAAATCGGAAAATCGACCTAGAAGCTCCTATTGCAATCCGTCCCACCGGTGAGGAGACATCATGTGTATCCATACTTCTCTAAATGGATAAGAAGCCACGGGACTTACCTTTCAGGTGTAACCAGTGGTGCAATGTTGTTAGATGGGAGTTTAGCAACCCAACTCCTTTCATAAGGTAGCTCATTGTTCGGTGGCTTATCATGTTTGTCTGTGCACTTCTCCCTGTTTGCTTTATTTGCTCTATTGTCTGCAAGACACTACCATCCTAGCATCGTTGTCTTACTAGCGCATGATTGCCTGTTTGCTAACATGTTGTTGGAAAGGAAGAATATTCATTTGTGTGTGAGTAAAATAAACAATACCAAGATGGCTAGTGATCCCACATCTCTTTTCCCCCATTAAATCATAAAATAGCTCGTGCAAACATTTTTTCTTGCCATCATTGTGATTTTGTGTGAGACCATTTGAAACAAAAGGACTGAAGGAAGATTGGGAAATGGCCAAATGGGGTTTTTGAAACTTTGAAATTTGCAATGCAGATGATTCACCACCTATTCCTCATGGCTCACGTGTAAAGGTAGTTCTTTCTTCTGCTTGTCAAGTGTTTTTGGCTCATGTGCATGTCTGTGTCGGTCAATGACTCTTTTGATAGTCGGTGCGAATGGATACTCCATCCGAGATAAAGGATTCAATTCTGCTGGATCAAGTACTCTGTGCAGGCCCCGGGAGATATACCATACAACGGGATATATTATGATCCTTCTGAAGAGGCACTTCTTTTCATCTTTTGTACTTCTAAAATTTTCCTTTATTAGTACTTATGTGCTTAAGCAAAAAGAAAAAAAGGAAAAAAGTCTGTTATCTTTTATCCATGGAGCCTCGGAAGTGTACTTTCAAGTTGTGCAACTTTCTATTTGCTTTTGTACAGCATATAGATAGATTGCTTGGATAATATTAAAGAATACATTTAATATCATAAGGAGCTCATATTACTTCTGAAATACTTCTTCGGTTGGATACTTTGGACATAGTGAAATTGGCTTTTATTTTTGCTACTCATGGTAAAATTAATGAAATGACACATTTTGTGAGTACTCATGGTAAAATTAATGAAATTACACCTTGTGCAAGCAATTCTTTCACTCTCCATATTGATTTGAAAGGAAAATGGGAATAATCTGCTAACACATCCTACTACTACTTTATTGCAAAATCACATACAAAAGAAAACTCTTCTTTCTTGTTTTTCTCTTCTTTCTTTTTTCTCTGACAGTGAAGTGCATTTCTTGTTTTTCTCTTCTTTCTTTTTCTCCTCTTTACCGCCATCCTTGTAAACTAAGAAAGGGATCAAAATTGTAAAATTTGATTGGTCCTTTTCAACCCAGCAACTAAACCATTTTCTTTCTGTATAGATTGGTCCTTTTCAACCCAGCAAGGGCGAGAAAGCAAAACTGACTGTGAAAGTCCGACTTAACATCCATGGGATAGTCTCAGTTGAATTAACAACTGTGAGTGAGAAAGTTAGCTCCTTTACTTGCTTTGTTTGCAACTATTTTTTGACGGAAATCAGTATGAGGAAATCACTTAAATGTCTCTGTATGCTGATGATGGAGGAGGAGGAAGTCAAAGTTCCAGTTGCAACTACAAATTAATGAGCCAACAAAAGATTCACTAAGATGGAGACAGATGAGGCACCTAATTGAGTCTGCATCGAACTGATGTAAACATGCAGAAGCCAAAGCTTCGGAGATCTTCTTGGGGAGGATGCTGAAAATGGCGCACTGATTTTGAGGAAAAATCTATTCCAATGGGCCGATGCTAAGGTATTGCACCACAAACCACTACACCAGTGATTGCCTGAAGCTTCCATCCTTTGCCTCTAGTTGAAGAATATATACAAAATCAATTGCAACTAGTTGAAGAATGGTTAGGCAGATAAGCATTCAGATTGTAATTTATCAGTAACATTTTCCTACTTTTATGGGTGTGTTCTTGGCATGATGAAGAGAAATTTGTTTCACCCCCTTTGTATTAAAGTTTTTGTGATATATTACTTTTGATATTTGAGATTAGTTGGCTCAATTGAATTTCATAACAAATGTTGAATTCAAGAATGGCTGAGTGTTGTATGGGCTATTATGCTATTCCCTGTTGATTATATTGAATTGGGACAATTTTATATGTGCCACCTTTGCTCTAAGATGGCATAAATGCCGTACTAGACCATTCCCGGCATTTAATATGTGCCATCAGCAGGCAACCCCGACATTTATTATATGACGGCTTAATACTATTCCTGACATTTTTTGTGTGCCATCAATGGACAACCCTAGCATCTAATATGTGTCAGGGTAACTCTATTCTCGGTATTTGTTATGTGTCGTAGATAGCCAACCCCGACCGGTAACTCTATTTATTTGTTATGTGTCGAGATAACTCATTTAATATGTGCTGGTAACTCTATTCCGGCATTTGTTATGTGGCGTAGATAGCCAACCCGGCATTTAATATGTGCCAGGTAACTCTATTCCGGCATTTGTTATTGCCGAGATAGCCAACCCCAAGATTTAATATGTGCATTTATTATTTGTTATGTGTCGTAGATAGTCAACCCCGGCATTCATTATATGCCGAGCTAGATAAACGTCGGGGATTACTTTTCCCTGACGGCGTTTTCCTTGACGGCCAATAAATGCCGGGGAAAGTGTTTTGGGGGCGTTTAGGCACTTATAGCGGCATATATAAGCGTTGTTAGTAGCTTACTATGTTGTAGTGGTTGAGGTAGACATGAAGGTTAATTTGAGAAGATTGTGAACCTTATCATTTATTACTTCCAGTGGATATATTGGTGGACTAGGTCACGACATCCTACAACCATTTTCGTTGAAATGTTGGGATCGGGGAAAGATGGTTTGATGGGGTTAATCCAGGTTACAAGCTAGGCAACATTCCGTTCATTAGGGTATTAATTTGAGATTGGTCTTTACTTGGATTAGGTGATTGTCAGTTAGTTTATAAGGCAACATTTCGTTTCTTTAAAATTTTATTAATTAAGGTTTCTTATTAAGTAGGGTTGGCACGTCGTAAATTTTCAACCGAAGGGTTTAGTATTTACGAGAGTAACCCGAGGAGCACTTAGAAGATCTTACAATATAACTCCAAAGCACAAAAGATCACCTTCTCAAACCAACACATAGGGAGCCTATAATTACTATTTAGCTACGTATCTAACGTATTTGGCCTAACAAAACTACCTCTAATGCGGACACAAAATGGGGACCCTCTCTTTGTCCTTAAGGCGTCACTTGCAGCTAGTTCGCGCGAAGTCAAGACAACAACTATCCTTTTGTAATTGTCACGCAACTACTACTAGTTATTACCGTCATTGTCGCTCTCCTTTCCCTTATTCCTCCCCCGCAACTAATGTGTAGTGATTTTTCTTTTCAAAAAGGCAAATAAAGAATTTGGAAAATAGATAAGGTTAGTTTTAATGCATAGGTACATCATGAGGAGTACATAGAGCATCAAGGATTACGAATGACCCAAAAGAAGAAAAGAATCATGCAGGCTAATCAATTATATTTCCACGGATTGTTAGATCGAGAAGATCCGAAAAAGATTTTCGAGGAGATTTGTAAGGACTTGGTTGCAGCTATTATAGATCATGATTATCCCGAGATAATGATCGCATCAATGATAAGTTAGCATGCTTGCAGGGAGATTGAGAGATAACACTTGATTTCATAGACATTGTTAGTAAGCACTTGAGTTACTCAGTGATAGATAGTTCTTCAAGATCAGGATTCAGATCGATACCGAGTAGATTTGAGATAAGGAATAACCTTTGAGATCTTGATTTTAGAAGGTTAATAGAAACATGAGTTAGTTAGATCTCGCACAGATAAATCGGATGAAAGATCGATACTTTTCCATCTAACGATTCATGGACACAATGATCGATTTGATGATTCATAGACATAGATACAGACTTGAGGATTCATAGTTATAATGATCGATTTAATGATTGTTAGTAGATCAATGATATAATGATAGATAGTGGCTCACACTTGCATAGTTTCGAAGAGATAGAGCAAGATTAAAGATCATAGTCAATTCGATATGAGAAGAATGAAGAGAATTATTCATGATACGAGGATGATATTTGCCATGCAATGAGATGCACTTGATAGTTAGGGTACACCAGAGAGGTTCACATTCTTTTATGGGAGTAGATGTATATGGAAGGATAAAATTGTTTCGTAACGATTTACGTGATGAGAATGATTTAACTTAAGGAAAGGTATGTGATATGTCGGAGTGATTGAGATGGAAGGTAGGATGCATAAGAACTAGAGTAATCGAGAGAAAGGCAGAAAATTCACCTTAGGGAGAGTATATAAGTACGATAACAAATTTGGACGGCCATACGGTTGTTGATGAGATCACATTGGAGATGTATTACCAACGCAACATGGAGGTCGAAGGTGTTTGATTCAAATTGGTCATTCGTGCTATATGAGCAAATTCTGAAAAGGGTACATAATTTGGAACCATAGATGGAAAGAATAATAGACATAACGAATCAAAATACAAGAGAAAGTTTTGATTTGGAACAGAAGTAGGGAAGAGTTAACATACACAGTATACATTTTCTTTTTAAACATATTATAGGAAACTTTGAGTATTTTTATTAAAATAGATGGATACAAGCTGCACACACACACCATCTTAATGAGATAGCATTTGTTACAGCTTGGGCCTGGCAACAGAATAATCAAAGATAGCCATGGAGAGGTGCTAAAACAGAAAAACTGTGATGCTAAAGGTTCTGTCCAGCTGGTTTGTGGAATTTTTAGGTGCTGCTAAATAGCTGATAAAATTGCGAAAATTTTTGAGTAGCTTTCTGGAATAGTTATGCACCTAAGGAAAAATTTTAGAAAATTTTACTCTGGCAGATTTATCTAGAGAATTGAAGAAGTGAGATTCTGTCCAGATCAGTCGTTCTGCGCGTACTACCCCCTTTTAAGGTTCTAACCTCCGCTCCTTAAGTCGGAATTTCGCAAGATCCTATGGGCTTAGTCTCAACCCAAAGTTGACTCATTCCAAAATTTTAGTGAAAATTTTCTATGTCTCTAAGTTGAGCAAACGAGAGCCTAAATTTCCTTAACCTTACATTTACTTGCGGCCTATCTAGTTTTTGAAACAGGGTAAGGTTTTAAAAACTTTCGCCTCCAAAGGAGACGGTGCAGAGCAAGGAGAGATTACAGATCTTCATGCTAGCCCTATTGAATTTTTTTATGTTTTGGGTTTTATAACTTCAAAACTTAGTCTCCATCAATTTTTGAATAGGATAAGAAGTAGAGCAAAGGTTTTATGATGTTGTCTCCTAGAAAACCAATTTTTTTGAAGTTTGAGATGAGCTCAAAATCTTTTGAAAAGGTAGGTTGAGGAGGAAAACATATGGAAGAGATAAGGATAGCATTCTACATTTTCACAAATAACTTTTATAACCAAAAATAATCTTTTGAGAGAAAACATTGTCCTTATCTATCGACCATGCTAACTAAGGCTTTTCCTATAGTCGTATGGGCTTTGATACCACCTCTTGTGGGCACCCGGAAATATGAATCGATTCTCACACGTGCGTTAGACTTAGAGGTGACACCCATACTCCACTTAAGTGTATGCTCACTGCCACCCAAAAGTCCCGTGCACGAAGTATTAACTAAATGGCCCTCACCCAAACAAATATGAGCCACATAGTCACACCATACACACTTACGCGTCCATGAGAGTTTCGATTCCATTCCGAACAACCATACCGGGATCGAGACCAACTCATCCAAGCATAGCACTCATCGTCCATCTCAGGACCTTGGTATCGCCCACACCCACCAAGGGGAGCAAGAGCAATAGCCAGAGAACGACGGTCGCACGAGTTTATGCATTGATGGTTGATGTCAATTCCAGGTACCCGGATATGTGTCTAGTGCTAGTTCCCAAGATCAACGCCTAGCACCCACATATACCGCATTCGAGATGTATCGCAACACATACACATGAATCTAAGTAGTTGGAATAGCATAAACATAAACTACAACTAATACAACTGCTTACTATTACAGGTAGTGGCCGACCGGCCAAATATTACATGTCCAAAAGTAAATTGCAGCGGAAATTAAACATATACCAAAAGTAGGACAGCGGTATGCCCATCCATAAAACCCAAAGGCAACCGACTTGGAAATGCCCAAGTTCATCCGTCAACAAGATCGTCGAAACCCGGAGTGAGTACGTGTCGTCAGAGAGTTCTTCCACTCCGTTGTCTATATTGTTTAGATTAAGCAACCGTGAGTACACGTGTGTACTCGCAAGACTTTAGTGTATGGAAATAAAGTAAATGCATGGCTAGATCAAGGAATCAAGCTTCTACACTAGTCTCATTTTCAGCATAAGGCAGATTTTGTTTGCAAGTAAAAGATTAATAAAACGGTAACAAATTTGTAAAGAGCAATTAATATAAAGCTAAATAATAGTAAGTAGAGTTCATAGATGACATTTCACAGCCCTCCTTGGCTTTGATCAACAAGTAAAAACAGCCACCAATGGCTTCCCAATCCACCAACCCATTCCAACACCATTTCAAAAAGCTTTAGCAAAAGCAAAGACTATACTTGACATTATTTTCCCAAGTTGCTCATGACCGCGAGCACGGCTAATTAATTAGATTTTAATCTCTGCAGAGAGTGTACACTTTACTCACATGACACATTCTAGCAATCATGGCAATCACGCCTCGCGATACTCATCGTTCCCGATTTGCTAGATTGTGACGAAACCGTTCAACTAGTTAAAGTTTAATCTTGCACCCGCCCCGGTGATGTTAAACCCTTGTCATAGTTCGGAGATCCTGAATCACGATGGTGCCCTCCATCGGGAACTCTCCCCATGACAAGGCATGCACCGTTGTATTGGAATGCTTGGGCCCCAACGCCTCGGTGAAGGGAGCACCTACGAGCAACACCGTTCCTCGATGTGCCCTTACTACTCCGGCCTCCGAAGATACAAGATCAAATTTCAACTAATCTAATGAGTTTAGGCTATCCCATACTAGCACATGTGGTTGTACGAAATCACTTAGGTGATAGCATCAAGTTCGGTCCTTAACTGACCCAGGCGAGAATCTCCCCCTAACTACGCGTGAGGTCCTTTTCACGCCTCAAGTTAAGTAATAACTCGTCCGCGTTTAAATCATAAGTTTTGAGTTGGATTTTTACCAAGATACATGGAAACCATACCTCGGTTCCGTACAAATAAACAAAGTTGCTCATAGTAGTTAAAATGGTATCTAACATTTAAAATTCGTTTTAATGAGCATGTCTAAGCATATATATATGTTAATCTCGCAAGTTTTACCCAAGTGACATTAATTATTGTCTACACCATTACTAGGTTACAATGGTAGTAATTCAAACGTCAAGGTAATGGAAATGCATACAATTGGATTTAGCTACCATCACCAACAATATAGCAAGTTTAAAACATATACGCATGCATATAGTTTGATAAAACAAAATAACATTGAAATATGGGATCAAAATGGTCAAAGGAGGGTGCTTGCCTGGTTGCTCTTCTTTGGGAATGTAACCCGGATCGTAGTCGGTGTCGGTATCAATCGGATCCGAAATATCATCGTCTACGCGTCGAATAATAAAAACAGAGACAAAAGCAAACAACATCGAATCAAATGGGGCAAAAAGAAATAAGATAAAATTACCAAATTAAATTTTACCAAGAAGGTCATGGTGGATTTTGAGTTCTCAAATTGTCACTTGCATAGTAATCTTATTAGTACTCAATGTATGTGAGGCTTTTAGTATGAATGTGGTACTTTCATTCACTGATTTCATGGAACTTTAGCTACGAGCACACATAGGGTTGTTTACGAATTCAAGAGGCTATAATTGTGTGTTTTTGTATTTATAACTTTGAATTCAAGATGCAAAAATTGTTTGGATTGATAAAAGTAAAACATTCACTAAAGGTTTTGCTTGAATAGTCCTTAAGTTTAAGTGTTCATACATGGGAGCAAATTCTACAAGTTAGATCTCAAATTTAAAGTTATTTGCTATTGCTATATGGTCATGGGATGTTTTCTTGCATTGCGGCAACCTTGGACGCAGACTCTACTCTTAACTATTCACATAATATGGTTCCGACAATATCATCATTTAGGGTTTTTGTGTTAACGTATTTTATTTGACAATTAAGTCATAATTAAAATATTTTTACATAATTTAGTTATCCATATATTGAAGTAGGTTTCTGGACCAATTCCCCTAAAGTTTGTGTTTAGACGAGCTGTTTTACAAGTCCTTGAAGAGGCTTATGTGATAACGATTCTATGCAGTTTGTGATCATTTAGGGTCTTTCTTGTGATTGGATTAATATGCAAATGAAGTTATAATTAATATATTTTTCCAGATTTTGGTAGAATAGGTATTAGACACTAATCCTAGCCTATTTTCTCATAACTTTATGTTTATGTGTGATATTTTACGGACTGCCGAAAAGGCTTAAATGACCACACTTTTAGCGTTATTGCGGTTCAGTTTTCTTTCTTCATTTGCGACTGCACCGAATGGGATAATCTAACCATTTTTCAGGCATTAGTAAGGAATATCCCTAAGAGTGTTTTAAAGTTGATTCCGTGATATTTCTCATTTGTTCAAGGTGTTTTTCATATGAGTAATTATTCGGGCTTAGTATGAGCTTAACTTAAAATTGATCAAACTGACATTACTTCTACATGGCAAGCTAGGGCATATCATTTCAAGTCATAGGAGTCGTTTTTGTCGAGTTTGAGGCTTGTTTGCTATAGTTACGACCAAATTAATGTTTTGCACATGGAATGTTTGACTATCAAGTAACTAATGCGAACAAAGGTAAAATCTAAATATTTTTATATACTTTTGATCTTTGCAATCCCAGAAGTGCAACTAAATTGGTCTCACTAAATTTTGAGCTCATTTAATTCATATTTTAACCCTTTGATTCTTGCACGTAAGAAAGGCCTTCTACACTTGATTTTTAATTCAAATCTAAATGTTTATGCAAAAATAGAACATGCAAGGTTGCAGAAACATATGTGATTTATTTCATGATTTTTAGAACTAGGGTTTTCGTAGTTTCTTCATAACACTTAAAATGGGACTTTTATTCAAATTCTATTTAAAGGTTTTTCCTGCAAGTAACATATAACTTTTTATTGCATATTTTGAGTCCTTACTAACTATCTCAAATTTAGAAACTGAGTTTGCGTTAATCAGAGATTCCTAGCAAAAGATATAAGGGTTTAATCACATGAGGCAAAATAAAAAAAATAAAGTGGCAGAAGTGGGATTTGAACTCAGGACCTACTAGTTCAAGCATTGGTGCATTACCACTACGCCATGCATTCTTTTGTGACAAAAGCCAGTGGTAAAATACTTAAGTCTACCTTACAAACCCTAGAGTTTCAAAACCCAACAATGGCGATGCGGCTCTGGGCCTCGGTTGAACTGGAGAAGTGAGTTGCAGGGGGAGATGGGGCTTGGCGAGGAGGTTTTTGGCGTCGGCGCAGGTCACCGGAGCTGGCAGCGGCCACCTGGTGGCCGTGGTTGCTGTGGCGGGGAGCCGAACGCATGAAGCTAGCTCTCTTCTTGCAGACACTTGCAACCGATGCTGGCGAAAGGATCGCAAGACTCGGCTGCATGCAAGATGGAGGAGCAAGGTCAGGGAGCTGAGCAAGTCTCACAGCAAGATGGGTTGGCTGAAGAGCTCACCGGCGAGGATATTACTGCATGCACAGCTCGCCCCGGTTGCTCCGGCTTTGGCAAGCTCACGGCAGAGGGAAACAACTAGGCGAGCAAAGGGTGAGGAGGGAGGCTTCGCTGGCTTTATTGCAACGCAACGGAACTCACGAGGTGTAGCGTGGGCGTGCTGGCGAGGCTGGTGAATGATCAAGTCACTGCGTGCGTGGCGCAAAAAAACTGGCCTGCACAAAGATGCGGCGAGAAAAAAGGCGTCGTGGCGGCTCTCGGGCAGAAGTCGAGAGAGAGAGGGAGAAGGAAGAGAGGAGTTCTTGGGAGGTGTAACACCCCAATTTTTGCTTTTCTTGCATTTAAATGGTATTTTGAATTTTTGGGAATTTCTGGAATTTATTTGGAATTATTTGAATTTATTTTGAATTAAACATTTATCAAATTAATTAAATAATGGAAAAGTTAAAATAAAGTTTTGCTGAAAATATTTTATTTGAGTCACAAATGTCCTAAAATATTTATGAGAATTTTTCCAGATTTTTCTCGATATTTTAATGCCCCAAATAAATCATTTTATTTTCGGGATTATTTTAATCGGAAAAGAGTTAAAATCCGGATGAACAAGATAATGAGAAATGCATGCGCCCAGCTCCGAAAAACCCTAAGCGGTGGCGTTCGATCTCCATCCGACGGTCCACGCGCCACGTCGTCTCTCGAATCGCCGCCGGACGCCGCCGCCGTGCGGGCCTCGGTTTCGCTTTCCACGACGCCGAGGGCACTATTTAACGCGCCGCCACACGCCTCGTGAAGCCCTAGACGCGCCGCACCTTTTGCCCTAGCTCACGCCACCGAGACGCCGCCGCCTGCCGCCACGACCTCGCCAAGTCCGGCCGTCTGGCCGACTTTCTTCGCGTCGGTTTCATCACGCCCGTGATTCTCCGCCGTCGAGCCACCCCCGAACTTACCTCGTCGCGCCGCGTCGGGAGCATCACCGCACGTCGCCGGAGGACCACGGAAACGCCGCGCGCCACGTCGTCGTCTTCGTCTCCGGTGAAGCAGAGCCGCCGCACCATCGCCGCCAAGTCGAGCTTCCACAGCCGTCCGATCTCCAATCAACGACCCGGATTCCGCCACGTCGCCCCATAAACAGTAAACCCCATCTTCTAACCTCCGCCGTTAGATGTAGATCTAAGGGCAGCCGTAGTGCCACGTCGCGCCTCACTGTGCATGAGACGCTGACAAGGCGGGCCCGCATGTCGGCCGCCAAGACGAGCGATCAGGCACGTGTCATCGACGACGCGACCCACATGTCGCCACACCGAAACCTTTATTCACGAGGCGCCGACAAAGACGGGCCCACGTCGGCCACCAGACGCACTGCGTGTGACGTCACCGCTAACGTCATGCTGACGTCACGGTGGGACCCACTTGTCAGAGAGATAGCCGAGTCGTGCTGACGTCACGATGACGTCATGCTGACGTCATCACGGGAGCCGGTCAGGTACTGACGCCAGCCAGGCCACGTGTCACTCTGGTGGCGACACGTGTCATGATGACGCAATAATTGATTTTCAAAAAGAAATATTTATTTAATTCGGTATATTGATTTTAAATATATTTTGAAACTTTAGATGCTTATAACTTTTATGCTTTTAACTCCGATTTGAGTGATTCCAATTTCTATAAATTTTAAAATTGTGATCTTTCTGTTTATGAATTTTAATTGAATTTTTGAGCACTATTTGCCCACTGTTTATTTATTTTATTGTTTGTGTTTACGCTATGCTGAGGCGTTGAAGTGCCGAAGGTTTCGAGGAGAGGTTCTGACCGAGAGCAAGCTCAGAGCGAATCAAGATTTTTGAAGGCAAGTTGTGTTTGATCATGTCGAACCTACTAGAGCAAATTATTTTGATTTAAACTATTGCATGCTAATTTGATAGAAATGATTTTGAATAAGTTTTGGGATTAGTTAAATGCCTAAGTTGATGTATGCCACCTTGTCATATATAATTGTAGGCCATGAATCTTTTGTCACCCTAGGATATGGATTAATAGTTGGACTTTTATAATTTGCCAACATGGGTTGAGTAGACCAAGTAGTATGCTTAGCCCCGCCACGTGGACGCTTTCATGATTTTGGAATACCAAAGTGAATATCGACTTAATGAGATATTGAACATGCTTTGTGAATGAGACATGTGTTATTGAGTTGATGATGGCACGTGGTGCAATGGTAAAGAACTCGTGGGAAAATGATTTACACGGGGCAAATGGCAAGATTGTTTCGTGGGCCAAGAGTGGCAACTGGCGGTCGATTTGGTTTTTGGATAATTGAGATCACACTTGGTTAGTCTTACCTCGGTCAACTAAGGACTTAACCTTGCGAGCATTTGAACTGAAGTCTCTCATACAGCCACAAGCCCGTAATGGGACGGACTTAGCTGAGTAAACCGGGAAATCTATTCTTTGGTACTGCTGTGGTGGTGTGAGGTCCGGAGAAGCGGAATGAGAACTCACATGGCGCAAGAGGGGGCCAGGTGTGGTAACCATCCCTCTAGTGTTGAAACCTTAGCGGCAAGATCTTGGGTTTAGATGGAACTTTGGAAAAGCTTCGTTACAAGTTATTTGCCTTGGTGGTATTTGATCAGATCTTGTGGGTAAAGTGTATAACCTCTGCAGAGTGTACAACCTATTCAATAGCCGTGTTTCACGTAATGAGCATCGCTTCATGATTACGGCCAAGGGTTAGATTTTTATGAAAATGAATTGTTTATGGAAAATGCTTGGGTTGATGATGATGAACTTGACTTAGGATGGAGAAATGATCTACGATTGAAATGTTTAGAAAGCTATTATTCCTACTCTTTGCTTTTATCTTTGCAATCTATTACATGCTTATCTTGAATGTCAGATCGCTTCATGAACCATAGCCTATCCTTTGTACTAAGCCATGCATGTAGAATATTAGAATTGCATTCTCAGGCATGACTTGCCGAGTGCTCAAAGTACTCACCCCACAACAACACAACTCAGCTTGAAGAAGAAGCAACCCCTCGTCAGAGGAGGAGTATCGAGGAGCCGATTTAACTAGGAGCGAGCCCAATCGGTTGTTCGTGGCAAATTGGTTGGCGCCACGAGTTTATTTTATTTCCGCGCTTTTGAATATTTTAATAAGTTTTCGCCTCATGAGGCGATGATCAGTAACTCGACCATAAGGTCGATCAACCATTTCTTTTATACATTTAAGAAAAGTACTCTACTATTTCGTTGGATATGTCTCGTGATATGTACCGATGTTGAGATGTGTGCACTAGCGTGATCCTCGACTAGTGCTGAAACACAGAGGGTCCGGATTTGCAAATTCGGGTCCCGACAGGAGGCTGGCCAGTGGGTCCAGGCATGCGTGGGGCCTCCTGCCAGTGACTTAGCCAAGGTTTTCATCGAGCACAGTGGTCACGTTTGGCAGTTGGGCAAAATTGAGTGCAGAAATGACATTGTGGTTGGGTAGGCTTGGCAAGGGATGAAAACTTGCTTAAAAAATTCTATAAATTTTTGAGTAGGTAGTTCAAAGGTTCTACTTTCCATTTTCTTTGGATTCATCTCATTATCTATTGTCATTTGAGAACAGTAATTCTCCAAACTTGACTGGTTTTTAGTCAGTTTTACATTTTTCCCATAAAACAAATTAGCTTCATCCTATGTGTAACCTTTTATAGATAATTCTGATGATTATTGGGAGTTAACATAAAAATTTCAGCTGAGTATCTTATCTGGAAGAATTGTTAAAATTCTTTCATTGCTGGTAAGCGTTATGCTGATTTATGTTTTTATTTTATTTAAGGACAAAATGGATTCAAGAAATTCGTAGACCTCTTGAGAGAGTTCCAAATGGGATAATAATTATTGTATAAAAAATTCAAATCAATATCCTGCATATTTATTTTTCTAAAAATGCAAATATATAAAAATCATATGCGGGTAAAGAATGCAAATAATGTCAAACATTTGCACCCTGGTATGTCTTTTAAAATCATAAATAAAAATTTGCATAAAATAAAAAATGAGCTCGAAGGACCTTGTATGCACTTCTAGATTCCCGAAAGTGTTAGTAGGTTGAACTCCAGGCTTTCCATTTGATCCTTTGAGTTGCCTTGCTTCTAGCTTTGAAACTATTGCTAATTGATGCACTTGTCAAATCTTGCTAAAAATGACATATTTAATATTAACTTGACAGCAAAGTTTGTTATTTGCACATGGACATATCTTAGTTTAGTCTAATTTGAAATTGATTAGATTGGTGTCATATTTTATCATTATAGTTACTTGGATAATCTTCAAAGCTCTTCTAGATACATTTCATGCATTCATATATAAAGGGGGCGAAAATGCTTTCTAGATGCCTCTATTGCCAAAAGGGGGAGAATTTGTAGAAAATGCATCAGTGCATATTGAAAGATTAAAAAAATGGTATTACACTTTGGATCTTATGATTTGTTGAGAACTTAATAATTATCTTAAAACATAAGCATTTTTCTCTTTCTTGAGTTTAGCTCTAAATCTTTTTCGCCAAATTGGTCATGATCTCACTTCATCTTTTTGAACCAAGTTTAGCTTAGAATTCAAATTGCTTTCCTTCTTCAAACTCAAAATTTTATGCCTTTTCATGTGTTTGTCAATATACTCCTCAAAGGGGAGATTGAAAGACCAACTAGAGGTCTACCCATACTAGTGATGAGTATTTGACTAAGTTTGAGCTTGGCATGCTATAGATTGAGTTTGATTTGAATTAGATTTTTAATTTGAAGCAATTTGATATTTGACTGTCTTTTTCATAGATACCGGCCATGGTAGCGTGGTGCTACCAGTAGAGCGGTAGCACCGGACCAGAGAGCGGTGAAAAAAACATGAGAGGGTGTTTTTAGGGGGTTCAGACAACCCGGTGCTACCTTCCATGTCAGCCCGGTGCTACCGGTGGAGCGGTAGCACTGGCCCAATTGGCCGGTGTGAAAATTCTAGAAAAGGTGTACTATTGGCATTGCAATAGAGCGGTGCTACTAGACTGGGGGTAGTAGCACCGGTCTACCAGGGCAGTGCTACCGACCTGTGAGCGGTAGCACCGGCCTTCTGAGTGTGATTAATATAATTAATAATTTTATGATGATTATTGCATATAATTTTGGACGTTGCCATCGAAAGGGTTTTCCTTGTCTTTAATGGTTGCAGGATGATAGTGCTAGGCGAGGAGCGTCGGAGGTCCTAACGGTCGTGGATCATTAGAAGATGATCGGAGATGGACTCCGTGCAAGCCAAGAAGACGAGGAACTGATGAGATGCTAGCTAGACGCAGCGTGGATTAAGTAGGGCCGTCGGATCGTTGTCTAGTTGATAGGATAGCGGGCCTAGTTAGTGTGCTTTGAAAACCGTGCAAGAAAACCTAGTTTATTGATGGGTTTTGGGTTAGCCCTTTCATGGATATGTGAGTGGGTGAATCCTAGCCCGTGTTGGAGTGCTCTTGGGTTGAGGGACTCATCCATGGGTGGTAACTGGCCCAAGAGTAGTATAAATAGGGGGAAGGGGTAGCCTTCTCCTATTGATGGTTTTAGAGGTTTTGTACTCCTTTGAGCTTTTGCCCACCTTGCTGTGTGGCTTTATAAACCTCCCCTTCAAGAAATGCAACTCATTTATTTGTATACTTAATTTCATTTATGCATTTACATTATGTCTTAAATTCCGCATTTACTTTCCTGCAATTTGCATTTATGCAATTTGGATTTGCCTCCCCTCCTTCTACGTGCTTGTGTTTCTTGTGCCAAGGATGGTGATTGATGAATGAATCTTCTACAGATCATATGCCAATCATCTAGGCAAATGCATGCAAGTTTCTTGCAGAAAACCAATTTTGTACACTTGCGTGAATGATTCTTGAAAATCACATTTTTGGAAGTTTAGACTTGATTTCTTGCTTGCTATGACAAGTGGGAAACTATCTAAGATCATCTTGATCATCAAAAACCCTTGAGTAAGTGTTAGATCGAGTTCTTGAATTTTTTGTGAACTTGGTGTGTTCTTCCTTCTAAGGAAAAAGCTCAGAACATTAATGATAATCCTTGCGATTGAGGTTGGAACATGTTCCTAACATCCTTAGTATCACATTCACCAAGTTTCGTGAGTTTTTGTCAAGCCAATCAAAAGATTCCTCAAAATTTGCTTTTGACTCATGCTATTTTTTCAATCTGTTCTTCAGCTGTTCTTGAGCCCGGTGCTACTGGCCACCCAACGGTAGCACCAGCCATTCAGGGCAGTTATCTCATTTTGTGTGTCTCTTTTTGAGGATTTTTCTTTGAGGGATTGTTTGGATTATTTGGAGTGAGGAAAATTTTATTTTATTATCATTCACCCCCCTCTGATCACCATCTCAATCCATCATCCACCTTATACTCAGCTACCAACTTCCTCCCTTGGTAGAGAGTGGCAAAAACAAGCTCCATCCTCTTAAGGAAGGACTCCAAATAGATCTTCATCCAAAACTACTAGGTAAAGACCTCCCAAGTGACTGCACTGTGGGCGGGGGTCCTATCTGCAAACATCCCCTTCCATGAGATATCCGCCTAGCCCTTTAGTTGAAAGGCCAGAATATGAGGCCTCTGATATGAGGTCATCTCCAATGCACCGAACTGCCTCTCTGTATAACGCATCCAGTCTGCTGCATGGCCTAGTGTGCCTGCCTCATCAAAAGTGTTGACACAAAGATACATCCAATCTCGGAGACTCATCCTAGGCTCGGGCATAGCTGGGGTAACCGCAGGGACAACCACAGGTGGAGGCACAACTACAAGGGTTGCCTAAACCTATTGTCATAGCTCTTGAACCTCCCTCTGCAGTGACTACAATAAGGCAGTAGACGCGCCTGCTGCCCCCGCCTCAAACTACCCAGTGGGAGCACCGTCTTGGGCCAAGGCATGGGCATTGAGCGAGCCACTTCCCTTAGCGACTGACTCAACAACTTCATGAGATGGGTGGCTATCACCTCGACCACGGCCTCGATTGCCACGATGACCTTGACCTTTACTCGTCGGCATAGCTATAAGACATAAGAACAAAATCACACCGTCAAATCATGCATCAACATAACATCATATACCAATATAAACAACTCTCAACATCATAACCAAAATAAAGTGTTAAAGTGCAATGAAATGATTCACCATACCCTTCCAGCTATGCATCAAAGTGTGTCATGTTTTTAAGGTATTTAATTAACTAACCTGTAACACCCTGGTATCTCCTGTACCCTAAATGTTACACCCTCAAGCACCAACATTACAAATCACCATGAAATGTTAGTAACGCAAGCTAACATACTAGTAGGTTTTTTTCTTTTCTGGTCTACTAACCATCCCGAGCCAACAATCATACAACTATCTGTTCCAAGACACATCGTTTCAATTATAATTTCGGCATGATCAACAAATAACTTTCGTACAACCCATAAGTCAACATTTTAGTATTCCAAGTTTATTCAACCGATAAATAATTCCAACCACTCATTATAATCTCCACGAGACATATTTCATAAATGAGGCCCCAAAGAAAACCTTCATCAAGGACAATTCCCAATTAATTTCATGACTCGCAACAATTCGCATAAAACACTAATCAACTTTCACCTTAGATCACTTACCATCTCGATTAATCTTTCTCTACCAAACAATAAGTTAGGTTGTCTTTAAACAACCAACAAATTCACTTTAATCACATTAGTAGTTTACATCATCTTAATGTTCTAACTACATATCACATACTTAAAGTTTTGAACATCCTCGTGAGTCACCTACCCTTGGAAAAATAGGATGCGACTCCAGCCTTTAAGGAAAAACAATGATTCTTAAACATGAACAACACCAATAAACATTTTTTTCTTTTCAGAAAAACTCCAACCATAAATCACAAGGAACTCAACTCTCAAATTCCCAAACTCTGGCATACAAAAGCTCTTCAAATAAATCTCAAGATTTACAACTTCCACAAGGAAGAAGGATGCAAGGATGCTTTCACGAAAACCAAGCGATCAACCAATCCCCTTTTTATGGCAAAGCCTTAACACCAAATTCCACATGACTTAGGTTTTACATCAAAACTTTAATAAGCTCTTTTGAACTCAAAGAAGGACAATCACGGAAACCATATACTATTTTTCTCCACAAAACAACCAAACAAACAGAATGGCAAAACAGTAGCGATAACAATCCAAAAAGAATCATCACTAATCTTTTCTCCTTGTCTCCAACCGTCAAGGACAAAAGAAACCATCCTTCTCCACCCACTCTCTAAACTACGTCGCAAAAGACGGCGACCCTCACCTACAAGAGGTCCCCAAACTTCCAGGGGTGGCTCTAACCAGCCACGCCCACAACCACGGCCCTTAATACGGCCAAAAGAACAAAGCCTAAAACCTTTCGGCTTAACCAGTTCACTTAAACATACTGATTCAAATAATGCTTTCATAATCAAAGCAATATGCATCAACAACTTTAGCATTCAATATCAAAGCTTAAATACAACATTTAGGCGTAATACAATGATACCCATACCCCTTCTACTATGCATCAAAGTGCGTCAAGTTTTAAGTTAATTAACCAATCTATTCCAGATTTTATAGTTATTGCCTATGGCCAAGTTTTAACGAGTAGATACCTATACCATGTTTCTACTCTTCCAAGTCAACATTTTAGTTTACTCTAGAGTAAATTGCTAAATTCACATGCCCATGGACCTAAAGCCCGCTTTGATACCAATTATAACACCCCGGTATCTCCCGCACCCTGAATGTTACACCCTCAAGCACCAACATTACAAATCACCATGAAATGTTAGTAACACAAGCTAACATACTAGTAGGTTTGCCGAACTTAACTAAAAATTTCGGCAGCACCTTCCCTAAAATTCGGACATCCACTCAGTAGACAAAAGAATAATTAACATATGTACAACAATTCATGACATCTAACTAGCTACCATAACTAAATAAACACATAACATGGAAGAGTAAGTACAACATATAACAATCATAGTATCATTCATAGTGACGGGAGCAAAATAAAGCGATAACCACATAGTGAATCACAGGAACCATTTAAGATACATAAGTTCAACCAAACATAAGAGAAATATATTACAACGACTCTGACTACATGGATGATTAGTGTGAGTGAAGTGGTGCTAAACCCCTTTCCCATATGCCGCTCTCCATGTACCTAAAAACAATTAAATAAACAAGCGTGAGTCCAAGACTCAGCAAAGTATATCAAATAATAATTTCATAACCAATTAACGCATTTAAATCCACAACATGATTATAATTCTTATATAACTCAATAAAACAATTATATCAACACCATTTACCTCCTTTACCTCATTGCTTATTTCACACACATATCTCCTTAAGCCTTTTGGGAGGAGTCCATGACTCTATCTCAAATCCACATATTTCCAATTAACACAATAATTATCATTAGCAATGCAATGCAACATGTATGCTCGTGAATGCACCTTTCTCTACACATACCGGTATTGCCGAATGCACACCGTCGGTGTGTACCCTCTCATTCCCTTCCATCCCATGGAGGGGCCTACTCTTTCTGTTTCGCTCCCATCCAACCATGTGGATGGGACTACGAGGTAGGACTTTCGTAGTCACTACGTGTGAGCACAGAGGCCCACATAAGCATGAGATGCCTCTTCCTTCATGAATGCACAAATGCAATTGACATAAATAAATTGCAAACTATATTCATTTCTAACATTTGCATAACCACAACCATTTCAAAATCTTTTAATATAACATACTAAGAAATATACCATTATGATTAATGTACAGATTAGTATATATATTCATAATGATTAGCAAGAAATCAATACCCTAGCATCATACTAGTTGATACACTTGTCTTTACCCACTCGAAATGGAGTAGCAAGAAGTTGCGGCCACCCCCGAGATCACATTTCCTGCAATAACATATTCATACATATCAAAACAAAGCAATCATAACAATAAGCAACATCAAGCCTAGCCCCAAAAATTCATCAAGCTGCCACTCGGATAGCAAGCCACTAAAATATACATATCTTTTACATGGCCTATCCAACACTCGCATTCTCAATCTCTAATAAAACTTAAGAACACCACGCACATTTTCGCAACAACCGGACCCTTTGGAACTGAGCAAAATACCCTTAAAACTTAATCTGAACCTCAGTCTAGAACTGCTCTAAATCTCTGAATTTCTAGCAATACTCAGTTTGGATAGCTAACTTCTTCATAGCATAACTATTACAAGACAACTTCAAATTAAGCAAATGAAGACATTTTCAGAATCTACATAAAATTTGCCATCTATCTCTAGGCAATTAGAAAATCTAATTCGGCCTTCAACTAGTCCTAAATCGGTTGAGCAAAATCTGATATTCCTAACTGTAACACCCCGGCGCCAAACGCACCGCGAATGCTGCCAAAAGACCCTAAACCTTATACCTCTACTAAAAGATTAAACCAACCTTGAAACTCCCCAAACCAGATTAAAACTAAGTCACCGAATTTTAGAAAATTTCGGCTTGACCTCTCTAGAAAACAGGACATCCACTCAGCAGATGAAAACATTTGCGGAGGATATTATTCTAGCGGGTCCTTAGTTAACCAATCACAAAACCAATAGAATTTAATAAACTCCACCACGACGCATAACACATTACAATCTTATTAGATACATCAAGATGAATGAATCGGTTAAACGAATTGTCGGAGACCGCGATGGTACGTGTTACTACTCCCAACCCGACGAGCCAGCTTCAAAGTACCTAAAACAAGAAAACAAACAAACGTGAGTCCAAGACTCAGCAAAGCGCAATCAGGCATAAAAATAATGAACTCGACTAGAATATAAATGCTACAAGACATAAAGTAAAAGTTTCTTTAATTGATATCCATAAATAAAAGAAACAGTTTGAATTCATATACAACCAAACGTAAGAGCACAACTACTTCATCTTTTGACATAACCAATACTTAATTGAAATCATCCAGTAAAAGAAGCAGTATCTATCCCCATTTACCACATACAACTCGGAAACGTAACTAAACCATACTCACACCTCAATAATCGTTCCAAGATGAGTCCACGACTCAATCCTCAACTTGTGATTTCCCCTTCTCATCAATTAACATTTACCAATTGCAACACACAATGCAATGCTTTTATGCTCTCATCCCTTTTTCTCATGAATCAAAACAATGAATGCACCATGCATGCTCATAATGCACATTGTCATAGCGTATCTGGGGTATAGCTGAGTGCACACCGCCGATGTGCACCCTCAATCCCAACCATCCGTGGCGGGGCCTACTCTTCTTCGACCGCTCCCATTCACCTCGATGAATGGGACTACGAGGTAGGACTTTTGTGCTCACTACGAGTGAGCACCGAGGTTCCGTGATCAACATGGGACGCCTCGTCCATCATGAATGCAATTATGCAATTGACGTGAATGCATTTCATCCCTCATTCATTTTCACCACACATAGCCATAACCAATATGGAAGTACCAATTAACTTGCTATTTCCCCAATGTGATTCATTCGAGAGTAAATAAAGTCATGAATAAATTTCAGGGAAAGGCATCACATAATTTCTATAAAGTAGATTAAATTTACAGATATGAATTAGGTGATTATAGTGCAAGCTTGTCCCTACACTTGCATCAACATAACCATACTCGTTCGTACAATTTCGTAATGCAATGCAATAAATGGGAATTGAATAACTTACTTACCAATTTGCTAACATTCATCCATCCTCATAATAAATCTCAAGATTTACAACTTCCACAAGGAAGAAGGATGCTTTCACGAAAGAGAAACCAAGAGATCAACCAATCCCCTTTTTATGGCAAAGCCTTAACACCAAATTCCACATGACTTAGGTTTTACATCAAAACTTTAATAAGCTCTTTTGAACTCAAAGAAGGACAATCACGGAAACCATATACTATTTTTCTCCACAAAACAACCAATCAAACAGAATGGCAAAACAGTAGCGATAACAATCCAAAAAGAATCATCACTAATCTTTTCTCCTTGTCTCCAACCGTCAAGGACAAAAGAAACCATCCTTCTCCACCCACTCTCTAAACTACGTCGCAAAAGACGGCGACCCTCACCTACAAGAGGTCCCCAAACTTCCAGGGGTGGCTCTAACCAGCCACGCCCACAACCACGGCCCTTAATATGGCCAAAAGAACAAAGCCTAAAACCTTTCGGCTTAACCAGTTCACTTAAACATACTGATTCAAATAATGCTTTCATAATCAAAGCAATATGCATCAACAACTTTAGCATTCAATATCAAAGCTTAAATACAACATTTAGGCGTAATACAATGATACCCATACCCCTTCTACTATGCATCAAAGGCCAAGTTTTAAGTTAATTAACCAATCTATTCCAGATTTTATAGTTATTGCCTATGGCCAAGTTTTAACGAGTAGATACCTATACCATGTTTCTACTCTTCCAAGTCAACATTTTAGTTTACTCTAGAGTAAATTGCTAAATTCACATGCCCATGGACCTAAAGCCCGCTTTGATACCAATTATAACACCCCGGTATCTCCCGCACCCTGAATGTTACACCCTCAAGCACCAACATTACAAATCACCATGAAATGTTAGTAACACAAGCTAACATACTAGTAGGTTTGCCGAACTTAACTAAAAATTTCGGCAGCATCTTCCCTAAAATTCAGACATCCACTCAGTAGACAAAAGAATAATTAACATATGTACAACAATTCATGACATCTAACTAGCTACCATAACTAAATAAACACATAACATGGAAGAGTAAGTACAACATATAACAATCATAGTATCATTCATAGTGACGGGAGCAAAATAAAGCGATAACCACATAGTGAATCACAGGAACCATTTAAGATACATAAGTTCAACCAAACATAAGAGAAATATATTACAACGACTGACTACATGGATGATTAGTGTGAGTGAAGTGGTGCTAAACCCTTTCCCATATGCCGCCTCCATGTACCTAAAAACAATTAAATAAACAAGCGTGAGTCCAAGACTCAAAGAAAGTATATCAAATAATAATTTCATAACCAATTAACGATTTAAATCCACAACATGATTATAATTTTATATAACTCAATAAAACAATTATATCAACACCATTTACCTCCTTTACCTCATTGCTTATTTCACACACATATCTCCTTAAGCCTTTTGGGAGGAGTCCATGACTCTATCTCAAATCCACATATTTCCAATTAACACAATAATTATCATTAGCAATGCAATGCAACATGTATGCTCGTGAATGCACCTTTCTACACATACCAGATTGTTAATGCACACCGTCGGTGTGTACCCTCTCATTCCCTTCCATCCCATGGAGGGGCCTACTTTTCTGTTTCGCTCCCATCCAACCATGTGGATGGGACTACGAGGTAGGACTTTCGTAGTCACTACGCAGGAGCACAGAGGCCCACATAAGCATGAGATGCCTCTTCCTTCATGAATGCACAAATGCAATTGACATAAATAAATTGCAAACTATATTCATTTCTAACATTTGCATAACCACAACCATTTCAAAATCTTTTAATATAACATACTAAGAAATATACCATTATGATTAATGTACAGATTAGTATATATATTCATAATGATTAGCAAGAAATCAATACCCTAGCATCATACTAGTTGATACACTTGTCTTTACCCACTCGAAATGGAGTAGCAAGAAGTTGCGCCACCCCGAGATCACATTTCTGCAATAACATATTCATACATATCAAAACAAAGCAATCATAACAATAAGCAACATCAAGCCTAGCCCAAAAATTCATCAAGTCGCCACTGGATAGCAAGCCACTAAAATATACATATCTTTTACATGGCCTATCCAACACTCGTGATTCTCGATCTCTAATAAAACTTAAGAACACCACGACATTTTCGCAACAACCGACCCTTTGAACCGAGCAAAATACCCTTAAAACTTAATCTGAACCTCGCCTAGAACCGCTCTAAATCTCAATTTCTAGCAATACTCGTTTGATAGCTAACTTCTTCATAGCATAACTATTACAAGACAACTTCAAATTAAGCAAATGAAGACATTTTCAGAATCTACATAAAATTTGCCATCTATCTCTAGGCAATTAGAAAATCTAATTCGGCCTTCAACTAGTCCTAAATCGCAGAGCAAAATCTGATATTCCTAACTGTAACACCCCGGCGCCAAACGCACTGCGAATGCTGCCAAAAGACCCTAAACCTTATACCTCTACTAAAAGATTAAACCAACCTTGAAACTCCCCAAACCAGATTAAAACTAAGTCACCGAATTTTAGAAAATTTCGGCTTGACCTCTCTAGAAAACAGGACATCCACTCAATGCATGTAAAATATTTGCAGAGGATATTATTCTAAAGGTGTCCTTAGTTAACCAATCACAAAAACAATAGAATTTAATAAACTCCACCACGACGCATAACACATTACAATCTTATTAGATACATCAAGACCGAATGAATCGGTTAAACGAATTGTCGGAGACCGCAATGGTACGCAGCATTACTCCCAACCCGACGAGCCACTTCAAAGTACCTAAAACAAGAAAACAAACAAACGTGAGTCCAAGACTCAAGAAAGCTTAATCGTGCATAAAAATAATGAACTCGACTAGAATATAAATGCTACAAGACATAAAGTAAAAGTTTCTTTAATTGATATCCATAAATAAAAGAAACAGCTTTGAATTCATATACAACCAAACGTAAGAGCACAACTACTTCATCTTTTGACATAACCAATACTTAATTGAAATCATCCAAGAAAAGAAGCAAGATTCATCCCCATTTACCACATACAACTCGGAAACGAATTCAAACCATACTCACACCTCAATAATCGCTCCAAGATGAGTCCACGACTCAATCCTCAACTTGTGATTTCCTTCTCATCAATTAACATTTACCAATTGCAACACACAATGCAATGCTTTTATGCTCTCATCCCTTTTTCTCATGAATCAAAACAATGAATGCACCATGCATGCTCATAATGCACATTGTCATAGCGATACCAGATAGCTGAGTGCACACCCGCCGATGTGCACCCTCAATCCCAACCATCCGTGGCGGGGCCTACTTTATCGACTCGCTCCCATTCACCTCGATGAATGGGACTACGAGGTAGGACTTTTGTGCTCACTACGAGTGAGCACCGAGGCCCAGATCAACATGGGACGCCTCGTCCATCATGAATGCAATTATGCAATTGACGTGAATGCATTTCATCCCTCATTCATTTTCACCACACATAGCCATAACCAATATGGAAGTACCAATTAACTTGCTATTTCCCCAATGTGATTCATTCGAGAGTAAATAAAGTCATGAATAAATTTCAGGGAAAGGCATCACATAATTTCTATAAAGTAGATTAAATTTACAGATATGAATTAGGTGATTATAGTGCAAGCTTGTCCCTACACTTGCATCAACATAACCATACTGCTCGACAATTTCGTAATGCAATGCAATAAATGGGAATTGAATAACTTACTTACCAATTTGCTAACATTCATCCATCCTCATCACCATACTAAAAACAACTTCTAGACATGCTATTAAACATAATCACGTCATTAGAATTTTCATAATCTTATCGCAAACAAAGCATTTAACATCCTAATAACGCTCTAGGGGTTGCACTTGCCTTTAACCTCGGCGAGGAACAGACGGCCCACTGCAGCGCTAGCAACCACCAACCCTAGCTAGAGAACAGAAATCCAAGATAGGGCAAGGCACGATTGTCACATTCACAAATTTATCGGAAATTAAAGAAGCAAGGTTACATAAGAGTATAATAATAACACACTACTCGATATGGGACTTTATACATTTCAAGATTAACCATTGAATGGCAGCCTTCCTCAAATTTCTCTAGGAAACCAGCAACCTAGCGATCGGTGTTCTCCACCCACTCTTCCAGGAGTTTTGCTACTAAACTCCACTAGGAATACGCATATACTTGACTCAGGACATATAAACAGGTAAACTTCACAAGGTTAAGTTTCTTGGTTCAAGCTATCAAATGTAAAGCATTATCTATGCTTGAATTGCGAATGTTCAATAACTAAGCTAGGACTTGTGTCAATGAGGAAGGGTCTCGACATCGTTACCATGATCATCAGAGATTTATAAGTGATCGCATATCAAGCAATGGCCCTAAAGTGACAACTACCATATACCAAGATAGCATGCACAACCATGAATACTAGGCTCTAATCCAATAATAAAAAACAAACAGATAATTATATAATGCTCACGATGAGCATTTCCACATTTTTTTAGAATCCCATAATGGCTCATCTACAAGAAAAGCTGCTATACATCAATGCTAACCACATCAAACAAAAATAACACAGAACATATACTCTACTTCAAATATGCCAGTACCTCAAGCTCACAATTTAATGGGAATCAAAATCGCAGGCAATACCAATTCATTCTCATGAAAGCCTAGCTAGGCATTAACACAAACACCTTGCATGCAAGGAAAAAATACCTAGGCTAGACTACCTCAAAGCACATCCATGGAGGAAGGAGGGAGATGGGGGAGGTGCAAGGCCGGAGGGTGGCTCGTTGCCGGCCAGAGGTGCCAGAGCAATCCAAGGACCGCGGGTCAGAATCGCTGCATCGTCAGGTTGCAGCTTCTTCTTCTTCTTGCCAAGGCCGCTACTCGGCAGGGGAAAAGGAGGAGATGGGCGCCGGCCAAAAGGGGAGGAGCCGACTTGGCTACTGGGGGGAGGCGCAGGGAAGGAGCACAGGGTGGCATCGGCAAGCTTGGCTAGAGAGACGCGCCGGCAGGGGAGGTGGTCGGCCGCCGTAGGCGCCAGAGCCAAGACAAAGGGAGCTGGAGGCGAGTTGGAGACTGGAGATGCTGGGCTCGGGTCGGCCGGGAGGGGAGCAGGGGCGCCTGGAGGAGCTCGGGCCAGGGAGCGTCGCCCAGGCTGGAGTCGGGAGGGGAAGAAAAACTAGAGGCGCATGAGCTTGGCTGGTTGGGGAAAATATCCTGCCTCCAAGATTCTTAGCCACACAATAGAAGAGAGAGAGGTTAGGTGAGGGAGGGAAATTCCAAAAAAAACCCCTCCAAACCCAAGCCCATCTTATAACCAATAGCGCGAACTAAATAAAATTTCACTTCTTGGCGCGAAACGACAACTGTCAAGAAAATACAACTTACTGCCAAACAATACAGCTCAAAAGATACTTCAACCGAAAAACTAGCGCAACATCCAAAACCTTTACTGAAAGCTTCGAAAATGCGACAATATATTTATTTTTTTTCCAGATACAAATCCCTGAATCACGAAGGTGGAATCATTATCGGCCGAAACCCTAGCAAAAGAGATTTGCGGCATTACACTAACTAGTTCAGAACTCGAATAGTAGATAGTAAATCGAGCATAACATTCAAATGGCTGAACTAAAATTTGAGTTCTTGTACTCTAAATGACCACAAGAGGATAATGTACAATTATCATATAGCCATTCATTTAGGATATGCATAAAATATTCCCAGATTAGATGTGAACAGAGGTTATATGCATTGACAATAGTTCTCAATAGCAAGTACTAAAATGAGCACAACTTTTAATTGGCTAAGTAAAAACTTGTATTCTTGGGCTCCAAATGACCATAAGAGGATAATATACAATTTTCATATAGCCATTCATTCAGGAGATGCATAAAATATTTCCAGATCAGATATGAACAGAGGTTATATGCATTGACAATAGTTCTGAACAGCAGGTACTAAAATGAGCATAAATTTTAATTGGCTAAGGAAAAACTTGCATTCTTAGGCTCCAAATGACTAAAAGAGGATAATATACAATTATCATATAGCCATATATTCAGTAGATACATAAAATATTCCTAGATCAGATATGAAAAGAGGTTATTTGCATTGACAGTAGTTCTCAACAGCAGGTACTAAAATGAGCATAACTTTTAATTGGCTAAGCAAAAACTTGCATTCTTGGGCTCCAAATGAACACAAGAGAATAATATACAATTGTCATATAGCCATTCATTCAAGAGATGGATAAAAGTTTCCCAGATCAGATATGAACAGAGGTTATATGTATTTACAGTAGTTCTGAACAGAAGGTACTAAAATGAGCATAACTTTTAATTGGCTAAGCAAAACTTGCATTCTTGGGCTCCAAATGACCAAAAGAGGATAATATACAATTATCATATAGGCATTAATTTAGGAAATGCATAAATTGTCCTCAAATAGCACTCTGACTCTCAAACTGAATTCTGAACCTTCAGCAGCTTCAGATTTCAGGACAGCAAACTTCAAAATAGTATAACTATTAATTCTTGAATACAAATCAAGGAAACAAGGATATTTTCTTAATCTACAGGAAATTGTCTAACTTTTTCCAAGCAATTAGAAATTCTAATTCGGCCTGCATCTAGCCTTAAACAGTAGTTTAACATTTCAGCTATCAACACGAGCACAATCAGAAAAGCCAGCTCTAAAATGACCATAACTTTTGATTGGCTGAATGAAATTTAGTGTGTCTTGATCTCAGATTAAAGGGGATTCGATGAGCTACAACTTTCTCTATAGCCAAATATTCAGAAAATTCTTTTAACTAGCTCAAAACTCAACCCTAACAGATAGGCAAAACTCAGCCTGAAAACAGCAGTTTTTCCTCTAAAACCTAGAACCACTTTTCCCCCCAAAATCCCCAAAATCCAAACCCTAGAATACCCCTACCCACTAGATAACTCCATTAGGGCAACATGCACCCTCCCAAAACCAAGAAATTCTCAGCTCCAAGCTCTTCAGGAAGAAGAGGGAGGGGAGGGACTGCTGCTGCTCTCTAGGGGGAGGGAGGAAGCTGGCTGGAGGAGGAAGAGCTAGGGGGGTGCACTAGCTTGAGGACCACCAGGGAGCAGGGAGGCGCCATGGACAGGGAGCAGCACTAGCCTAGGGAGGGAGGAGGCGCAGGGAGCAAAGAAAGAAGAAGAGGGGAAGAAGAAGCAGCCGGGTAGGGAAGACAAAACAGGAAAAGGGTCGGGTGAGGGGAGGAAAAACGGGAGGGGAAAAAGAGAAAAAAGGTGGGGAAAAAGAAATTCACCCGTGACAGAAAAACATTTGCCTGCGACAATTCATCTATGACATTACATAACCTATGTCAAATTTTTAAAGTCATTGTGATATGGCAAGATTTTAAATATTGCATACCTAAGCCATATTTCTAATTTTCACAACGCAAAATTTTAGTTCACTCTAAAATAATTTACTAAATTCAAGCAAATAGACTTGAAGCCCACTCTGATACCAACTGAAATTCCCCAGAACAACACAAGCCCTGAAAGTCACCATAACACCCACAAATACTATCAAATACTGCAATTAAACATAAATTTCAGCAAGCAACCTAAATAAAATTTCACATCTATAATAAGCCATGAACCACAAATATGAGCATAATATATAAGCAACTCTGAAACCATCAATCTTTTCCATAATAACAACTAGAAAGGCATTCTAGCTATTAATTTCAGCAAAAACAACATCACATAACTAGCCAAAGATTGCGCTCAAAGACTAACATAAGTTATCCATTGAACAAGATAGCATTTAATCAAAAAGACCAAATAGATCATACTCGAAAGGTAAACAATGATCCATGACTAAACTAACTAATTTATTCTTTAAGGTGAAATTAATTCAAAGCTATGTATCAAGAAAGGGCATGAATACGAGTGACATGGTGAAGCTAAGTTCCATCCCTGCATGATGTCCTCAAAGTACCTAAAACATTGAATAAACAAGCATGAGTCCAAAAACTCAGCAAAATATATCATATAATGATAAAATATAAGAAGTTACTCAACAACAAGATACAACATGTTTCAACATCTGTACAAGTAGTGAACCTCAACAATTAGAATCACATTTTTAATCTCATATGCAATGCATCATGCTTTCATGCTCAAAAAAGCACCATTCATAGCCTATACCGATATAGCTTGAGTGCAAACCCATCAGTGTCGCACCCCTTCTTTTCCTACCACTCTAGTGGAGGGGCCTACAAGTAGGTCTCATTCCATCCATCGCTGTGGATGGACTAGTTGGTAGGTCTTACAGTAGAGCACATCAAATTAGTCATATAGCCTCATATGACTTTTTAACTAACCTGGCTCGAATTCTTTTCATATCGTGAATGCAAATGTTGCAACATATTATTCCAATTTTACATTTGTCATGTAACCATACTAACCAATGACCATACAATAACATGCATTCAACCATCATATAAACATCTCGACCATAATATGACAGCAACAACATATTTCATAAATAAATTCAGCAAGATAGCAGCTTATTTTTTTGACCCAAAGTTCATCTCAACCATCTTTGGTCCTATGATATACCTATCTCCTTACCAAGTGAAGGAGAGGGGCATGAGCTTGAGGCCACACCCGGAATCACACCACCTACGACAAATAAACCTCCACAAAAACATGCCACAATAGTATATATGCCAAATAAAACCATACCGCAAATAAGCAAAGAACCCTAAGTTAAACTATTCTTCTCGACAACCAATAAAACCCTTACTATCCTATCGGTTGGAATACAATAAATTTTAACTCAAAATCCCAAAAATAAGAACTCATATAATTTATAAAATCTACACATGGATATCTACAATATTCTAGTTATCCAACTTTTTTAATGACTATATCTAATCCCTCGAATTCAGCCCAGAAAAACTGATCTGTCGTCACCCTGGATAACATAATTCATAATTTTGTAACTATTTCTATACAACGCCAAATTAAGCAAACAATGACTTTTTTGAAATATATAGGAAATTTTCTAGCTTTATCTAGTTATTGAAATAATTTAATTCGACATCTTGATAGCCCTAATTTACAATATACCACAACTTCTTCCAATAGAAATAGTTTGTGGATAGTAGGGCTTCAAATGGCCATAACTTTTACACCATTAAACCAAATTTCATATTTTTGATCTTTAATTAAACTTAAGACAATGATCTATAACTTTCAACCAACCCCTCTAAAAAAAGACTAGAACTACTTCAAAACTCAAATCTAAAATAAAAAATAGTGCTACATGAGACCAGAACTATCCTAACATAACTTCCCCCAATCCCCATATAATCACAACACCAAAACCAAGAACTCTAACATGGTCTCTCTAAATTCCAGTTCCCAAGACCACCACCAATCTAAAACCAAAAACATAAATACCTTCCTGAAGACCCATGGGATAAACGACGGAAGCGAAACTCTCACTTCAAATCATGCATTCTTTGTCTTTCCTCTCCCCAAACTCCAGTAAGGAAAATGCTAGTGGGAGGGGAAGTCACTAGGGCATGAGTGGCAAACTCTAGGGGGAAGAAAGCAAGAGGGGAGGGGCACACCAAGGGAGAGGAGGGAGCGCCCAAGGAGGAGGAGCCAAGGGCAGTCGAGGGGTTGGAGGTGCAGGGGAGGGGCTGTCCACCAGAAAGGAGGGGGGCTAG
This sequence comes from Guadua angustifolia, assembly GCA_036346375.1. Classification (NCBI taxonomy): domain Eukaryota; kingdom Viridiplantae; phylum Streptophyta; class Magnoliopsida; order Poales; family Poaceae; genus Guadua; species Guadua angustifolia. The sequence continues at coordinate 29,230,802 of CM070513.1, forward strand.
GGGTGTTGATGCTACTAGGGAAGGGTGGGAGGAGGTGGGCTAGGATTTGACTAAAAATCCCAATCAACTTGGGCCAATACTAGCCACGGATGGCCCACAATGGCCCTTTAGACCCAAATCAGCTCACACACACACCACTGCAACCCAAAATGGTTTAAAACACTATTTAGGATATTACAGTGACACGGTAGCTAATTGAGTGATACGTTAGCACCATCGGTTGACCAAGTTACACACAACGATTATGTGGCTACCATGTTAGCACCCGATTGTCCACCTCCCACCAATGCTCTGGTCAGGCTTGTGGTGGTGCTTCACCGGAGCCAGAACAAATGACCAAGGAAATGATAGAATTGACCCTATTTTTCATTTTGGCCCTCTAGGGTAAAGTCATGACTGTATGTTGATAAATGGGCCTAACAAACTTAAAAGCCCACAATGCATTTAATAAATCCATCCTCATTCGAATGGTCAGGTCTCCGACATTTCAGTCAAAGATGGTCAAAACTTGCTTCACACTGATCATCGCCGACCAACGAAGTGGCCACCTAGACCAGCAAACTAGTCAGGGACAAGCACTTTTTCCTATATATGTCACCATGTGGTAGTTATCTGATAGGAACACATAACCACTTAGAAGTTATCATCAGAAAAGGCACTCTTTGGCAAGAAGATACCGTTTGGCAGGAAGGCGTCTCTTGGTTACACGACACCTCTTCTGAAAGTCAACTGCCGCCTCTTCATCAAGTATATATAGGAGGCCTTTCCGCACTGTTAAGGGCATGATCGATCATCTAGCATCTCGCAATCGCAATCAGAATCTTGAATCTGTTGTTTTACAATTCACAGCCAACATCCTATAACAAGTTTATTCTATCACAATCACTTGGCTAATAAAGAAGCAATTTTCATTGTCTCCATTTTGATATCTAAGGGCCTGCAATTTATTATTTCTGTAATTTTGATTAAGGGAACCAAGGTCCTTGACATCGACAACTAGCACTAGAAGGAGGTCTTTCAGATATACAAATCAAGAAAATCTCCACAATGGATGAAGCAAATTGGTTTGTTCTCACCGATTATGTCCATCTCACTACTGACGATGAGCCAATACAAGAACAATGTAAGTGCAACTTTTACTTTTAATATGTTATTGCCAAGGAGTTAGCAAAGATTGAGGCAAAGGTAGAGGCCAAAGAATAATCATCCAATGTGCCAAAACGTGAAATTGACAACGAAAATGTGTCAAATGGCAGTAATAACCTTTTGAATAACTCAGCTTTGGAAGATCATCTCCAAGAATTAGATTACACACCATCATTAGACGAAGATGGACAATTGACGTCCTTTGTCTACTTGAGTTTTCTTGTTTGCACGGTCATCGGTGAATAGATGCGCAATAGGTGGAACGTGAAGAATGTGAAGCTCAAGAAACTACCGAAAAGGCCGCCCAGAGTGAATATGAGTGGTGTGTGGCAGAAAAACAAAAATCTATTGATGAGGTCAAATGCTTGTATTTCTGGAATTAACCAATTACCTCATGAAGATTTCAAGTCTCTGGAGGACAACCACATCAAGACACATTTATTATGCCACCACCTCCACAGGCAGTGGTAAGAGACCCCATCTTTGCTCAAAGTAGTTTGCAACAAACCACCCCCGTTAAGAAAATTCACATTTTATCAAATGCAATTCTTAATCATCAAACGGAGGGGGATGATGCACTGAACGCAATTGTCATATGATCTATTGCTATTGACCTACAAGAAGCTACTAACGAAGTACAAGTAAGGTCTGTGTCTACAAGGTCTCAGACCGAATCCCACATGGAGGTATCCTCGTTTGGTCGACGCCAATGAGGAATTAGCCACCGGAGAAGAGGAGGTCCATGATGGAGAGTCATCTTTGAATGCTTAACCCCAAGTGACATTTCAATCGTGGTTGGTGATGACCTCGTTCTCCTGAAAATATGTACCAAGCAACTAATGTACGATTACATTCTAGTCTATATACAATATGTAAAGCTTTCTTCCCTAGGCTCAAAAACAAAAACTAGCCTAAAAAATTCAAACAAGGATCTCTGGAGAGTTTTAATGGAACTCAGAATCAGTAAGAATTCTTGCAGGTTTATACTACCGCCATCCAGGGCGTTGGAGGTGATGAAAAGGTAATGGCCAACTACCTTCCTATAGTTTTGAAAGGATTAGCATGAACTTGGCTATTTAATTAGCTAGAGGGTTCTATTTTTACTTGAAAAAATTTGTGCCATGCAATCTTAAATAATTTCAAAAGTTGGTATGCTAAGCTGGTAGATTTACATTGTCTTTGCCAAGTTTCTGGTGAAAATTCGCAACAATTTATTAAGAGGTTTGTAGAAGTATGAAATACCATTTCTAATATATATAATAGTTCTATGATCTATGCTTTTAAGTAGGCCATCCACTATAAACAGTTCACTAAATATCTTAACATTCATCTACCATCTACCATACTAGAATAGTTCAATATGGCAGATCGATGCTCATGACTCTATTGAGTAGAACCAAATGGTCAATAAAGGTCTGAAGTTTGCGAGGGGATGAATAAGAAAAGGAAGAAAAACATATGCAGCAAGAAGTTGCAGGCATTTCAGAACAACCTACGTACTCCAAGGGTAAGGCACCTTGGAAGAAATTAGCTGGTCCACAAGATAACCAGTCTAGTTCTAAAAAGCCTGGTGTGACCAGTAACAATGGTCATTGGAGTCCGTTAAACAATGTTTCCAGATGTGACTTGCGAAATTGATGTACTTAACAAAAGTGCATGGATGATTTTTACTCTGGTAAGGGCCCTATGCCTACCCTACCAGAAGAGTCAAGTAATAAAGATGCAAATGGCAATGAAGAAATTGGCTATCAGAAGGCTAACAATCATGTCAATGTCATATTCAGATGATCATCTGCATATACATCAAAAAGGTAGTTCCAAACATCATGGAGGGAGGTCAACAACATCGATAACTGGATTGGAAAACTAGAGTATCCCAAGTGGTTGGATGTCGACCTCACCTTCAATAGGTAATATTGCCCAAAAGATATCTAGTCCCTAAAAAACTTCCATTTGTAGTTTCTCCTAATGTTATTAATTGTAATGTTGAAAGGGTTTTAATTGATGGAGGGAGTTCTTTGGACTTAATTTTTGTTCATACCTTGGATGAGATGCAAATCCCTCATTCTAGGATAAGACCTATTATGAACCCATTCCTTGAGGTTGTACCTAGTCAACCAGTAACTCCAATGGGACATATAATATTACATGTCAGCTTTGGAAGTGTTGACAACTTCAGAACGAAATTGATTTCATTTGAAATTCTTAATTTTGAGTCAACATGTAATGCCATTCTAGGTATACCTTCACTAACCATTCTCACGGTAGCAACTCATCATGCCTACCAGAGTTTAAAGATTCTTGGTCCAAAAGGCATGATTAATGTGCAAGGTAACCAACATAATTCACAAACTTTTGATCGCAAGTTACATGAAATCGTTGATAAATTACCATTAAGTAATACTGATGGCACAGAAAAATCTTGTAAATCCAACAAGATGGTGTGGTTGAAGACAATTCCTCAGCGCAATGAGCAAATAACAAAAGTTCTCATTGATCTTGCCAAACTATCAAAACTGTTCAGATAGAGTCATCAATGGATGCCAAATAGGAAGACACACCCATTACTTTCCTCTAGGCTAATGTAGATGTGTTTGCATGGAAACTATCCGACATGCCTTGGGTCCCAAGAGAAGTAATAGCACATAGGTTAGCCATACGATCTAACATATGACCAGTGAAGAAGAAGATACGGCAATTCACTCCTGATCAGCAAGAAGCCATCCGACAAGAGTTGGATAAACTCTTCGAAATTGGTTTCATTAGCAAAGTTGATCATCTTGATTGGCTTGTGAATCCAGTCATGGTCAAGAAAGCAAACAGTAAGTGGTGCATGTGTGTTGATTTCACCAATTTAAATAAAACTTATTCAAAAGATGATTTTCTTTTGAATTGGATCGACCAATTGGTAGATTCAATAGCAGACTGTGAATTAATGAGTTTCCTATATGCATACTTAGGTTATTATCAAATAAGCATGATAAGTGAAGATGGACAAAACTTCCTTCATAATTAACCCTGCTAGGCATCTGCTGCTACAGGAAAATGCCTTTCAACCTGAAAACCACTAGAGCCATGTACCTGTGACTTATGTAGAAGACTTTTCATAGTTAGATAGGGCATAATAGGCTCACTACAAAAAGCAACATAGGCTCTAATCATTTGTCAAACTTGGCTAAAACCTTCAGTAATTTGAATAAACATAAAATTAAGCTTAATCCAAAAAAGTGTGTTTTTGGCATTTCTTCTAGAAAATTGCTTGATTTTCTTGTTTATTCGCAAGGTACCGAGGTAAATCCTATAAAAATTCAAGCCATTAAATCCCTAAGAACACCTTCTACATTAAATGAGGTTCAAAGTCTAACTGGTCATATGGCTGCTCTCAGTCGTTTTATCTTGAGATCAGCAGAACGTGGTTTGTCTTTCTTCAAGGTAATAAGGAAACAAGACAAGTTCGATTGGTGAGATGAATTAGTGGATAAAGCCTTTAATGACATAATGCCTATTTGTAAAGCCCACCTACTCTGGTCTTGCCCAATCCTAGAGATCCTTTATTGGTTTATTTAGTGGCTTCAAATAATATGGTTAGTGTTGTACTAATTGTTGAGTGAGATCAAATTTAGAAACCTATTTATTATGTAAGCAAGGTTTTCCATAACTTATCTATTAAAGCGCATGGGATTGCCGCTCATTCAGCCAGGCCACGTCACCCCAATTTTTACAGACATCCATCACTTGCGTGCGTAGGATCCGACTGTCCACACACCGGTAAGGCTTGGCCTGTAAAGCGCCATGAAATCCAGCCCCGCGGACGCCTCGAGAAGCCTCTTCCGTCTTCCCTATCGCCCAATGCGATCCCTGTCACCCTACGCGCGCGTCCACTTCACCCCCGCGACCCTGCCACCTCCCCTCCGCAAGGCGGGCGACGTCTCCACCGGTGCCCCGCCTCCTCACGTCCTCCGCTCGCCCACCGTCGCCTCCTCCTCATGGGTTTCGTCCTTTCGGAGCCCTCCGTGTTGCGCCGATCCTTCCGTCCATTCGTCCCCTTCTACAGTCTTCGAGGCCGCGCCTGAGAACAAGAAGCCCTAGGCCCCTGTCCTAGATCCACACCCCTCCACCTGCCTCCTATGGCAGCTTCGGCGTTGCCACTCACCTCCCATGGCAAGCTCCGGCGCCGCCGCTCGCTACCATCGTCCTAATCTCCATCATGGCCCTCCTCCCTCGCGGGCTCTTCTCCATAGGCCCCTGCTCTAGCCAAAGCGTGGCACCCAAGTTCGGATTCGATATGGAACAAACAAGATGTGATTTTTCTTTATCAGAAAGGAATATTTTTTCTACTCTCAGGTGAATACTTCGCTAGATCGTTTCTTTCTCTTCTCTATATTTTCCCTGTATTATTATGTGTTCTTTTTGTTGACCAGAGTATTCTGCTGGAGCTGAGAAAAATGTTTTTTTGTTGTTTTATCTATCGGATTGAAGTGAAGGAGCTAATACTGGAAATTTGTGTCGGCAAGGTGGCGGTCATTGCAGCACCGGAACCGGTACACCTACACCTCGGTTGTGTTCCCCCAAGAACTACCCTCAAATGCTAGCTCTTGTGCCGATTGAGGTCTCCTCATTCATAGGCTTCGCCCAATTGAACAATTTGATCTAGCTCGCATGATGTGCCTGCCATCCGAGATGGTAACCACCGCTGCCTCAGCAAAACATCAGTTACGAATGGTTTTATTTTGGGGGCTTTGCATTTGCTTTCATTTTCGGTGTAGAAGCTGCAATGTTGTGCTGGTTAGGGATAGATCAGGTTAGGGTTTTGCAATACATGCTAGATTTCGTTGATTATTACTTCTATCACGTTAGTATGCGTGGATTGGGTCGTGATGCGATTGGTTTTACAACCTATGGTGCTTAGACCGGGGGCTGTTGAAGTTTCCAAAAACTTCTAGAGCAGTTGGCCGAGTGCCATTCGTGGCGAGCTCTTTGTTTTTAAGGGCTCATTGATTCGTCATTTGTTCTATAGGAAATATGCTTTCCAAGCAAGTAACATTGCTAAACGGTAGTCTTTAGTTCTTCGTGTTTAATGTTGCTTTTTCCCTGGCCTGCTGATTCATCTTCGAAAGATCTTGCCATGTACTGTATGCCATGACTTGTGGGCTGTGAAGTGAACCCACAAATGAAGTTCTTTCATATGTATTTTTTACTTAGAAAATATTTTAAGATGTGATTGGTCAGTGCTTCCTTCATGATAACTTCTGTCCACTAATATGGGATAACAATACATTTACCCTGGTGCTTTGTTGATACATTTGGGCTAGCTTCCTTGGCTCCTTTTCTTATATTATGCATATTGATTTACTATCATTTTGTTTCACATATGCTTTCATCACTTACTTTATAGTGCTAATGAGAAATTGCAGGTCATGGTCATGACACCACAGCGGTTGCTACAAGCTTTAACACGTGCTTTCTTGACCTTGGACAAGATTAGTAACATGATATTTAATGAATGCCATGATGCAACCGATAACCACCCTTATACTAGAATAATGAAGGTATTGTGAGACATCATGTTATGATGGTATTTTTTATACTAACACAGCACTTTCTTTTAATTTTTTCATTCTAAAGTTAGTGTGTTTGTCTTTTGAACAGGAGTTCAGCCACAGATCTGAACATAACCAAATATGTTTGCTATGACAACATCACCTATTATAAAAAAGTCAAGCATTGACCATTGATACATTTGGACAAGCTTCCTTGGCTCCTTTTCTTACATTATGCATATTGATTTACTATCATTTTGTTTCACATATGCTTTCATCACTTGCTTTGTAGTGCTAATGAGAAATTGCAGGTCATGGTCACGACACCACAGCTGTTGCTACAAGCTTTAACTCGTGCTTTCTTGACCTTGGACATCGGTTAGTAACATGATATTTAATGAATGCCATGATGCAACTGATAACCACCCTTAAACTATATAATGAAGGTATTGTTAGGCATCATGTTATGATGGTATTTTTTATACTAATACAACACTTTCTTTTAATTTTTTCATTCTAAAGTTAATGTGTTTGTCTTTTGAACAGGAGTTCAACCACAGATTTGAACATAGCCAAATGTGTTTGCTATGATAGCATCACCTGTTATAAGAAAAGGTAAGCATTGACCAAAAGTATAAATTGCTCTCTTTTTTTGGTTACATTGCATGCATCACAACATGTTCAGGGTTACTTATTTACTTACATGCTCAAATATTGAATAAACTAATGAACTTTATGTTAAACATAGAATTTGAGTTGGTAAAATGATTTCTAAAATTAATCATGATGCCATGTATTAACTTGATTGGAGAGTATGATAAACAATGTTGATGGTAGATCCAAGAGACTTGTCTATGGTTAATGAAATAAAAATTGGAGAAGATCGGTAGTACCTTTTTCTATTAACAATGTCATTTAGGTCATGTACTTAGCCTACCATGTCATGGCCAAAAGAAGGATCGGGAATCCGCAGGAAGAGCACTTCAAAGACATAATCTACAGTTGTACATCTGCCATAGATTTCTTTGGGACTTCTTTGTGACAGATAATTTTTCGCAAGTTATATCTAATATGTTTGTGCATTTATGTAATAATTTTTTACTGTGGGTTAATGCTCCCTTGTGGTGTCATATCGAAAAATTGCTTGTTCCTTGCTGTGTAGGTGGTCCAGCTTTAGTTATCTTACTGTGTTCTAGCAACAGATACATTGCTGCATTGCTTTCACTTCATTTGAGCATGCATCGTTTTTTTTGTTTCACTACAACTGCTAAATTCAACCAACTCTACATTTTTTTTCGTTTTTTTGTTTATTCTATGTATATTATTTCCTCTTTAAACAGAGAACTACATACGGGTCTACGATGTGCGACAAGAGTTTTTTAGTGGAGTTATGTGCACTGCTTTAGAACATTTACCTCTACCAAATTCTTTTAAATTCTGTCTCACTGCAGATTACTTCATTGATTATCAAGGCTGGTGCTTGGTGCTATATGCTTACAATTATTGTACTGGAGACAAGAATTTACATCTGCAAGTTTAGATGGTGCATCCGATTTATGCTAATATACGGGATAGTTGGGGAACCCGCTATACTCAATCTTGAGCTTTCTGTGAGGCAATACTGCAGTTCAAGGTATAATACATTTCTAAAATCATTTTCCTTAATGAAATTTGTTGGGTGGTGGCCCAAAGATTTATGCTCTTCAGAATTTTTTATGTAGCCTAACTTCTGTGTTTTTCTTTTGCAGTTCAGTATTTTACTTATACTACAATGAAATAATATGGTAGGTTTGCAACATTTTGATCTCTATAATCATATTCAGTGATCTCTTTTGTATGCTGAATGTATCCTTTTTGACATATCTATCGTATCTTTATTTGGGTACCATTGTACATTTTGTATGTTTACCAAAATTTATTTGCATAGACATTAATAAGAACATATATTTTATCGAAAATTATCTTATACATCCCAACAGCTGTTAAGACAAAAGTAGGGGCATGAACAGAGGAGATAACCAACAATAGAAAGAAAGGGTGTGAAAATTTCCAAGAAGCAGCATGCTCTCAAAGGTGCGTACATTTCTCAAACGAACCACTCGCTTAATTTCTTTGCATCCGTAAAACAATGGAATTCTTTGTGTTATTCTTGTCCGTGCACTGATGATCTCAACAACATCTATTCTTTGTGGTTGTTTCAGGGAGTGTGAATAAGCGGTCAGTTGGTCACAAGTATGACCGAATGGATATAGTTGACGAGGAGGCACCGCTTATGGAGCTAGACAAAGGTATGTCAATTAAACAAATAATTGCTTTCTCATACATAATATTAGTTTTTCTGTTCATACATCATATTAATTTTTCTTGTTGAGAGAATTTTGGAGTGCATTTCGTCATATTTATTACATAGTGTTATCCACATATGAGCTGCACATTGCAAGAATCGATCCTTACATGTTATAATATGCATAGTGTTGCCTTTAAAGAGCTTTCCTTCACCTAGGACGGCCTTATGGCAGCATGACATGGGGTGTTAGAAGGGTATACCGCTTGTTAGATTGAATCTAGATACCTCAGATCAATCACCAAAAGCAATATATGTTTTCAGAGGACCCTCTAAATTATCCCATGTTCCCCAGTGCTCGCCTCGGTCGCTCTGTCCACTCTCCTCCCAAAAATCGACCGGATCTCCGCGTTCGTCTCTGCCGTGGTGCCTTGCTGGCCGCCGGCTCCACCGCTTGCACGACATGCGGGAGATCAGGGTGTATGTTTTTCTAATGGATGCAGTGTTTTTTCTTCCATAGCCTCAGGATGGGATATTGCAGATTGAAATCATGCCTGAGCTGATTTTATTTGTATGCAGGTATTTGGGATTAGGAAGCAACCACTGCACAAATTGATTTGACGCTTGGAACGCTTGCCATAGACTAAGATGCGCCCTTTTCATTACTAAAAAAGGCTGTACCCTCTTCCATTTGTTTTCTTTCTTACATGCAGATTGATCCGATCGATATGATTTGCCGTTTTATATCTATTTTCATGAGATTTATACTTCATAAAATTTAGTTATGTGACGATGATTTAAACCTTAAGCTAATTGCTATGCTGTCATATGATATAGCTTTAAGTTAATCTTACTTTTAACTTAAGGACCATCGGTATGCTGATAAGATCTGTATTTTCTTTTATATATGGATTCCAAGTTTTATGCTCTCATAGCAAAGGCATGGCTTTCTACAGACAGACAATTGGAGAGAAAGGTGAGTTAGATGTTATATCAATTGTTGCATTACATTTTCTTGCCTTTAAACCTCTATTAAACATTGCATTTTCTTGCTTTTAACCTTCTATGAAACTTTGAGGGTGTGAAATTTTGTTTAATGAAACTAAGAATTGAGTTATCCTAGAACCAACATTTCATGTCAATATCATGATGTGGTACAGAACTGAAGGAGAAGCACCAAAACATTAGTAGTCCCACTCAACCAGTTGATATTACTAATACATGTAGATAGGTAAAAAAGTTAGCATTTGGTCGATTTGACCAGATGCTGATGTTTGAATCCATACTATTTTCCCTTTTTTCTTACATTGTCTGTGCTGACGTACCGTGAATAGTTGTTGATAGCGAAAATTGATCATATGCCCCAAAGTTCATGGGTCATTGCCAAAATTACCTCGGACACATTGGCGTTGGTACATTGGTAGGTTATAGGCACCTTCGATTCGTAGCTTTGATTTGTGCATTTGAGCCGTTAGTTCTGCTATTCGCTTAACATGGCCCCTTTGATAGTATGATGTATGTTGCCTTTATGTGGCCTATGATGTTGGAATAGTTGATGGCATCGTTATTTCAGGTGATTGCATAACACAGTGTTTTTGAGAGAGGTTTTTCCCCTGGATAAGGGTGTCTTAACAGGATATGTGAGTTATTGACTCAACCTTTTCCTCATGTGCTTTGATTTGTTCTATCGTGTCAAGATGCCCAGCTGCAGTCGTTGGCTTGCTCAATACCAAATTCTAGATGTTGTCGATAGCTTTGTTGATAAGTTCTAGATGAGTAAAACAGATGCCTTCAGTTATTATAGGATAATATGTTTCAGTGTTCCTAAGCTAATGATGTTAGGTACTTCTTTTTGTGGGGAGTAGAATTCAGCAATGGTGGGGACTATTTGGTAGAATGCTTTATCAATATTGTAAGTACACATCTTGTCAGCACAATTGGTATTTCTTCTCAAAATACCTTTATTTCTACAATATATACGCATTTCGATTTATGTGCGTTGCAACTTCTGGTGGCTTTTGCTTCAGTTGTGTCTTATTTGTATTACCTATGCATGGTTAGTTGTTAGTAATGATCTCATTATCTCATTTTTAACAACAAACCTGCTTAAAAAATTGTAATTCCATGCTAGCTTTTTATTCGGTTACTGGCTTACTGCTGCAAATGGATTTATGATTAGAGGAACTAATTACTATGGTACGAGTGGAGGAACTAATTATATACAATGAATTTATGATTGAATTCTTTCTTAGGAGATGAATTTATGATTGAATTCTTTCTTAGGAGTTTAGTTTGTTTGAGATTGGCTTTGGAAGGTGACTTTCCAGAAAATAAAAGGTCTTAATAGTACATACAATAGAGAAATTTATTTGACAAGCGAAATCGTTTCAGATTGTACATCCTTGAAGCTTCAATATGGAAAGTTTGCTCCTTGTTTGGGTTACACACTACTACAAAAGGGACTATATTAGACACACCATCATAGACGGTTTTAAGAGAAAACCGCTCGTGATGTGTTTAAGCACATCACGCACGGTTTGTGGATAAAACCGCTCACGATATCTAATTATCACGCATTTATTTCAAATACGCACTATCTGTGATGTAGCCAGACATCATCACGCAGACGGTTTGTGGATAAAACCGCTCGTGATGCGTGAAGTATCACGATGGGTTTAGCTACAAACCGGCCGATGTTAGGTACAACTTCATAGACGGTTGGTGGATAAATCATGCAGGATATTTCGTCATCACGACGTGTTTGTCCACGAACCGTCTGTGATCATAAATTGAAATCTCAAAGAAATGCGCCGCCATACAAAAAAAAAGAGTAATGGATGGAGAACATTATAGATTGCATTATAATTAAGAATTAATGCATTATAGATTGCATTATATATATAAGATCATTACAAAAGCGTTATAGATTGCATTATACATAAGAAGCATTACGAAAGATCGACTACTAGTCGCATAAAAGCTAGTATATATACTTTAACTAAAACAGATCACTAGAGCTTGCTACTCGTCATCGCTGCCGGAGGAAGCCGAGTGGGTCGAGTCCGCGGAGTCCTCGCTATGCCGTCCCGATCTCGCCGAGCCGGCTCGGTCTGGTCATCCTCCGCCTCCCACCATCGCGATATCCTCCGACGAGTCGTAGCTTTCATCGGAGGAGGACGAGGTCATGGGCGCTGGACGCTTTTCCCGGGCTGGGAGGTGGAGGAGGCCGGGCGCCGGACGCTTTGCCAGCGCAGGGAGGCGGAGGCATCAAGCGAGGGGCGCGGTGGAGGCGGAGGCGCCCAAAGGAGGGGCGCGGTGGAGGCGGAGGCGGCCAAGGAAGCAGAGCACCATGGAGATGGCACCGGCAGAAGGCCAGAGCTATTCGCGCTGGTCATGCCACGGGTATGGTTGGAGGTGGCGGCGGTGGGGTGGAGTTGTTTGGTGTGTTGCTCATGGCTTGGTATTTTGCTTGTGCTTGGGTCGGAGGAGGTAGTGTGGAGGCAGAGTACGTAGTGCGCCGGCTGAGGGTTCTTAAAAGGCAAATGCAATTGCATTGGGAAGACAAAGAATTAATTGGGAAGACGAAGTGATGCGATATGACCTTGTTAGCCAAGCAATAAGGCTCAAGATTGGGAAGACGATCGAGACGATCAAGTACCGGGCAAGAAGACGAAGGGTCATCATTGCGGACTGTTTTAGTTAAAAACCGTTTGTGACTGATGTGACATCGCAGACGGTTTTTGACTAAAACCGTCTGAGAAGTTATCCGAGACGGTTTTTCTTATAAACCGTCTGTGATCTCATGTGACATTACGGACGGTTTTTATATAAAACCGTCTGCGATACATCTCTCACATCGCAGACGGTGTTATCGACTAACCGTCTGGGATGTCCCACATCGCAGACGGTTTGTAGAAAAAACCGTCTGCGATGATACCTCTTACGTGTATAAGCAGAGAGCCTCGACGTACCGTCTCTGTTTTTTTAGGTTTTCCTCGACCGTCTCTGAGGTTGTTGCGATTGTGGCATTCCTTGTGAAAGAGGCCCTAGATTTGGAGATTTGATTGCAGATCCTTGTACTCTTGGTCATGCAAGGTTAGTAATTGCTTTTAATCTGAATTATATTTTATATCTAGCTTGGGGAAATGAAGCTGTGTTCTAGATCTAGCTTGTTGAATCTATCTTGGTGCGGAGGGAAATGAATTAAGCTGGTTAATTTGTTCTTTGTGATGTGAAGTAGATATATTTGCTATACCTTGTGCAGATCCATTTGTACTTTACGATCTAAATTCGTCATTTAACACCTATTGTTACATATGTACCATAGATGGACCGAAACTGGATGTACACTGAGAACCGTGCTAGTGCCGAGTACATTAATGGTGTCTTCGCTTTTAGAAGAGCTGCAGAGGTAGATATGTCGAACAAGGGGGTGAAATTTATGCCTTGTCCATGCATTGACTGCGAGAATCTCCGGATGTTTCGAAACCCAACACAGATTGAAGAACACTTGATTCTTCGAGGTTTCAAAAGGGGATACACATGTTGGACCAGTCATGGTGAAGAGCAGATTATGCAGGAGCAAGTAGTACTACCATGGTGGACGAAGTCGATAATACTCCGGATGATATCGACTGTGCTTTCGATGACAATCTGGATCAGATGCTACGGGATGCAGAAGGGAACCGTGATGAGCAGGAGTATGTAAAATTTCGGGGCTTGATGGACGACTCGGAGAAACCTTTGTTCCCAGGTTGCAAGTCCAGATACACAAGATTGTCGTCTGTGCTGGAATTGCTGAAATTAAAGCCAAGCAACGGTTGGTCCGACAAGAGTTTCACGGCGCTATTGGGTCTGTTAGCGGATATGCTTCCAGAGGGAAACGAGTTGCCAACAATGACCTACAAAGCCAAAAAGGTTCTTTGTCCCTTGGGAATGGAAGTAGAAAGAATACATGCATGTCCAAATGACTGTATCTTGTACCGCAAACAGACACAAACTTGCATGTATGTCCGGTGTGCAACGCATCCAGGTACAAGCGTAAAGATAGATCAGATGATGACGCCGAGGGCATGGAGGTGAAGAAAGGACCTCCCGCTAAGGTGCCGTGGTATCTGCCTATAATTCTCCGTTTGAGGTGGTTGTTTGCGAACCTAAAAGAGGCAAAATTGCTTCGATTGCACTCGGATGAGCGTAAGAACGATGGAATGACTAGGCACCCTGCTGATTCAACTCAGTGGAGAAACATTGATCGGAGGTTTGAAGAATTCGCAGCGGATTCGAGGAATATAAGGTTCGGATTGAGTACAGATGGAATAAATCCTTTCGGTAACATGAGCAGCCGTCATAGCACTTGGCCTGTAAATCTCTGTGTGTACAACCTTCCTCCTTGGTTGTGTATAAAGCGAAAGTACATGTTGATGTCTATACTCATCGAAGGCTCGAAGCAACCTGGGAACGATATTGATGTGTACCTAGCACCATTGGTGGAAGATCTGAACACATTGTGGGCTCCTGGGGTGCAGGTATGGGATGCTCACAAATGAGAGTACTTCACTTTGCGCTGCCTATTGTTCTGCGCCATAAATGATTATCCTGCCCTTGCTAACCTATCGGGGCAGAGTACAAAAGGAGCTAAAGCATGTACACACTGCTTGGATGACACCGAGAGTGTCTAGCTAAATCACTCACGCAAAACCGTGTACATGCGTCACCGTAGGTTCCTTCGGAGAAATCACCCATATCGCAAGATGAAGAAACAATTCGATGGCACAACCGAAGACGCTTTAGCTCCAAAGCCTTTAAGCGGGCCAGACATTCATGATATGGTTAAGAAGTTGGATGTTGCGCTAGGGAAGGGACATAAATCGAGGACCCGTGAGAAGAGCATGTGGAAGAAGAGATCAATATTTTGGGACCTACCTTATTGGGAGCATCTAGAAGTTTGGCATCGTGATCGACGTAATGCACGTGGAGAAGAATGTCCGTGATAGCTTGATTGGTCTCTTCATCAACATTAAGGGTAAAACAAAGGACGGTATCAATGCATGGCTTGACTTGGTCGATATGGGCATCGACACGAAAGTTAGCACCAAAGAGACCTAAAAGGTTGAATATATCGCGAGCACGCTAGTTACACTGGCCCAAGGCCGAGAGAAAGGAACTGTGCTAATGCTTGCATGGTGTGAAAGTTCCATCCTGCTACTCGTCCAACTCAAGAGACTTGTTTCATGAATGATTTGAGTTTAATCGGCATGAAGTCCCATGATTGCTATGTGCTTATGACACGATGCTCTCTGTGGCAATTAGAAGTATTTTACCGACTAAGGTTCGGGAGACAATCACAAGGTCAGGTTATTTCTTTAACACAATTGCTCGTAAGGTCATCAATCCCGAAGGACTTGATGCTTTGCGGTATGCAGGTGGTAATGACTCTATGTAATCTTGAGATGTATTTCCTCCGTCATTTTTCGATATCATGGTCCATCTCATTGTTCACCTTGTGAGGGAGATAAAGATGTGCGGCCTGTGTTCCTACGTAGCATGTACCCGCTCGAGAGGTACATAGGAATTCTCAAATCCTACATACGGAATCGATCTCGACTGGAGGGTAGCATTATTGAAGGTTATGCAACAGATGAGGTCATTGAATTCTGCGTGGATTACATGGCTCAGGTCGAACCGATAGGTGTGCCTCGATCCCGCCATGAGGGGAGGCTCAGGCATCGTGACCATCTAAGGAAAGCAATCACACCTGATCCAGTTGCGTGCGCCAAAGCCCATTTCACAGTTTTGCAACGCATGTATATTGTGGCCCCATATATCGACGAGCACAAGAATTGGCTACAACAACACAATCCGACGCGGTCGGAGTACTGGATCATCAGACATCATAACCTTCACTTCAACAGCTGGTTCAAGGAGCGACAGCCCATTACTGGAAGCATGTCATGTGAGACGCTGACATGGTTGGCAAAAGGGCCAGCTTTTACGGTTGTAACATGGAAAGGATATGATTTAAATGGGTACACATTTTACACGAGAGATCAGGACAAGAAGAGCACAAACCAGAATAGCGGTGTTCGCATCGATGCGCTGAATACCGCTGCATCGATGAGGAGATCGTACTATGGGTTCATTGAGGAAATTTGGGAGCTCGATTATGTGCTATTCAAGATCCCCTTATTTCAGTGCCGTTGGGCTAACCTGCAGCATGTGAAGGTTGACAAGTACGGCGTCACAACTGTGGACCTCGAACGTGTCGGATACTAAGAGGAACCATTCGTTCTCGCTAACCAAGTCTTCTATGTAACCGACCCGTCCAACAAGCAGCGCCACGTTGTTCTTCAGGGAAAAAGGAGGATTGTCGGAGTCGAGAATGTGGTAGATGAGGAAGAATACAATCAGTTCGACGAGTTGCCTCCTATTGGTACCGGTGTCACAATCCAGGAAGACCAACCTGACGAAACTAGCTACACACGTGTTGATCATCGTGAAGGGCTAATTTTTGTACAAAATAATAAACAAGTGTTTTCATGAGGACCTCTATGTATATATACCAAGTGTTCCTGTATTAAATTTAATTAATTAATGACAAGTATTAATTACTGAGATGCATGCTGTATTGATTAAAATTAAGCAGGTGTATGTGTATATGGACATGTATTAATTACTGAGACGTATTGATTAAAATTAAGCAGGTGTATAGAGTGGCCCATCCCAGACGGTTCCTAAATTAAACCGTCTGGGATGGAGTCATTCCAAACGGTTCTGGGATTGAACCGTCTGGGGTGTATTCGCCCTGCACGCTTCAAGCCCGTAACCGCTCGGGAAAATCATGGAGCCAGACGGTTGGGATTGAACCGTCTGGGACGATACACCCTGCACGGTTCTATCCCAGAACCGTTTGGAATGGTCTTTCCGCACCACTCAATAAATCCCGTGCGCTTGCCATTTCACCAAGTCCCACGTACACTTAGTTTATTGCAACCCTAGCTCCTCCCCACTGACGGCGCCCTAGCTCCTCGGGTCAGGTTTTCGCCCTAGCTCTGAGGTGCCCTCCTTCGCCTTGGTCTCCTCCCTCGGCAAGACTCCCACTCTGGTCGCACCTCGCCCTAACTCCTGAGGTGCCCTCCCGCCTTGGTCTCCTCCTCATGGCGCCCCTTGGCCCCGCCTCCCCACGGTGGTGTATCCTCCCCTAGGTGGTGTCTCTCTCCATTGGTGGTGCCCTTCTCCTCCCCCCTCCGCTTATTTTTTGCCTTGCTTGCTCCACGATTCGAAAGTCCGTTCCTCCGTGGGTATTTTCCGCTCGCACTTGATTCTTGCTGGCTGAGATACTAGTGTTGCTCTGTGATGAAATTATGGTTACTACATGAATATGACAATTGATGAAATGATTTAAGCTTTGAACAGCTAGACTTGTATGAAATTATTGGATTGATGAGATGATTTAAGCCTTGAACTGCTAGACTTGTATGAAATTATTGGATTATATTCACGGTTCTGCTCAATTTGTATTCATTTATGTTATCGCTTTGATTTTGTCGGTATTATATCACTGTCTATTGATTGGTTCATAGATGTTGATCTGATTTAGCTAGCTAGTGGTCAGGTAATAGTTGCTTCTGTCAGTTGATTTTTCTTATATTAATCTGAACTAAGTTGCTTATATTTATTCTCGTTAATGATCTTTGAACTAGTGCAGCGGGTAAGATGGCATGAATGGACGAGGGAGGACGACGAGGCGGTCTAGAATGAGGTCGCGTCGCCATTTTCCTCGATCGTGGACCAGCGTGCGTCTCAAACTTGGTAAGAGCGAGGTCACGTCACACTTCTCTCTGGGCTGGCGTGTCCTTTGCAAACCCGCCGATGAGGAAGTGTCCCAATGCCTCATATCGTTGAGCACACGGAATCTTCGAGGGCTCTTTCACTTGAACAAAGAGAAAGACATGCTCTCACGGCCTTGGGGAAACAAGGAGAGAGGCGGCATAGAACGTGCTAGCCCAAGAAGCACATGTGCGATTCACCTAACCAAATCTTCTGCATTTGCTGGCGTCCACCTCTGTGCATGAAGCCAAATTTACTCCTGATGACAACATGCAGGTAACATGTCTGCAATGATCCTTACCTACACTTTTAATGTTGGACTTGTTAGCTAATTACTTGTGTACCCTTATGTAAGGGGCACACCGCAATCTGCAAGTGAGGCTTGCTAACAGCTCGTGTTCCCAGTCGCTTTGGGGACAAGCATATGCATTCGGAGAAGGGTCATTACTGCACGATCATCCGTTACAACCGGGCTACGCGAAGGTCAATGTCGATGGTGTACATGAAATTTTCAAGGCCGTCACGCTGGACTTCCCCCCAAACGACGAGATCGTCACACTAGGGGATACCATCGGCACATTCATCCAATTGGCCCAAGAAGGACATCTCCTTCGATGCCCACCTAGGAGCACCGGAAGGTACAAGATCCTAGATGCACCACATCATGCGCGGAGCTACCAACACTACCAAAGCCATGCCATGCAGGAACGGCCGACCAAATCGGCTCTGACGTCTCGCCCCCGCAGACCATTCTCGCTGAGAAGGGCCCAATCATTTCCTGAGAAGACGAAGCTTGGTAGCAAGGCACGCGGAGACAAGGGCAAATCGAAATATACCACGCCAGCCCATGACTTTCCATTTGCCCCATTGGCGTGACAATTCGAGCTGGGGCAACCATTCGTACCGGCTGACCGCAACGAGAAGCTTTCATTATCCTGCTTTAGATTGCAACAATGGTGCATGCAACAAGCCAACAAGTCGATGGCAGAACGGCAAACGAGTATCTCCGTGACCTTCTCGGAGGAGTATTTCTTACACCGGGCTTTAGATGGCGTCTTTGTGGTCGGCTTCAACGACTTGTTCGATCTGTACAACCTCAGAGCGCTCAATGCCTCACTCATAAGATGCTGGTCAATGTAAGTGCACCGTCTACATTTCTGACGCACCGATAAATGTCATATATATCATCCTTCATTTTGTATATGTAGAATCATGATCCACGAAGCAATAACAAGGAAAGAACCGGTGGGTTTCGTTGACCCACACATTTTGTCCCAATAAACCATGGATGAAGATAAACAATTCGTTTATGACTACATGCAAACAGTAATGCGGGCTCATTTGGACAAAAAATTCATACTTTTACCCTACAACCCGCAGTAAGTGCTTCATCCAGATGCTATACTCATTGATTCTACTATATATCTCACCTCGAAGATAGGTTCAATGACCACGACGACATACCTTTGTAGGTATCACTGGGTTCTAATCGTAATTATACCGAGACAGAATCGGGTCATTTATCTTGATTCCAAGAAGGGCGGCACCCACAATTTGAAGCCTATCAGAGATTTTCTCGACACATCGTTCGGTGTCTACAAAATGACAGGAGGGCCACACAAGAAGGGCCCAGCCACTCTAAAGCATATTTTTAACTTTCCGATATCCGATAGTATGCAATAATCCTTCACACTCCATTATAATACCTTTAGAACTAATTAAACTATTTTGTTTTGGCAGTGCCACCAGCAGCCAAAGGCCACTGACCTATGTGGATTCTATGTTTGCCACTACATGTCACTCCTCATTGGTTCCAAGCAAACTAATGTCATGCAGGTCTGTCAATCTTCCAACAAATGTCTCCACTTTTTAATTTATATACACGCGAGACTTTACTTTCCTCATTGACAGGCCTGGAAATGCGCTGAAACTACATTGGAACAGGCTGACCTTCGAAGTATTCGAGGACAACTCTGTGCCTTCTTGCTACATGAGGTCTTAGATCCAACAAGCAGATGCTACTCAGGGCTCAACAATTAATTAGTTTACCAGACATTAATATTAATTTTGATCTAAACCTTCTGAAGTGAATTTGTCATTTATACTTATGAATCCAATTTGTTATTATTACATTTGTTGTATTTCTGAAATGGATTGATGCGATGTGCATATGTTGTAATGTGTGATGTTAGTTGAATCACGAAATGGATGCGCTATATGTTGTGTAACATGTGATTGGAGTACAATTTTTAAATTTGTCATAATAATATGCTAGTCATACTCTGTATACTGTCTTTTGTTTTAGAGGGCATGGCTAGCAATTCCTGAGGCTAGCCAATATATTAAATTTAGTATAAAATAGAAAAAAAGCATCACAGACGGTTCTAACTGCGGCACCGTTTTGGATGAGGAAAAATCACAGACGGTTTAAAATTGGAACCGTCTGTGATATATTATACTTCACAGACGGTTCTTATTTGAAACCGTCTGAGATATGCCAATCATCATAGACGGTTCGTACTTAAAACCGTTTGTGATATTTTACACTTTACAGACGGTTCGTACTTAAAATCCTCTGAAATATGCCACTCATCATAGACAATTTGTAACTGAAACCGTTTGAGATAATACCACATTACAGACAGTTTGTAAGTGGAACCGTCTGTGATGTTATTTTTTCTAGACGGTTGGAAAACCGTCTGTAATGATTGTTTGTCATAACTGACACTTGCTTACAGATGGTTCAGAAAACCGTCTGTGATGAGGTTTCTGAACCGTCTGTGATTAACTTTTCTGTACTAGTGATGGCATCCATTTGTTTGGAGCCCATTCCGAAGCTTATTTGGGCCATGATGTATTACACTGAGGGTACAATTATGAATTATCTCTGTGTAATGATCTTTATCTTTTAGCCTACAGCAGGTAAAAATACCTACCGTCATGCTAGCTAAACTGTTTTATGAATTTCCTTACTGAAGTTATGTCTAATGGATAGGCATCGTTATATTAATATGTGGGAACAAGCATGTTTTTCTAGAGCCGTTTAGGTGGTGAAAACCAGAACCATCACATGGAAACCGGGTGGTTTCAGCGAGTCCTTTTGTTCAAAATTCAAATTTAGGTGTTTCAGATTTTTGATGTTTGGGCTGTAAACTAGATAATTGATAGGACTCTAAAAACTGGGCGCTTCTGAACCCTGGCAATAGGGCCTTCACACACTGTCAGCATGTGTTGCCATTGATGCACTGGTTTCGTTTGTTATTTCAAACACATCATGCGCCTGCATATTTCATATTACCACGTGCTATTCACCTACCTAATTGACTATTCAGGTTTAACTGGTAGCGCTCTAGCTAATCACTGATTATTCAAACAGTTAGCTTAATTAGCTGGGGACATGATATGTCTTAGTCTACCTTACATATGCGTAGGATTTGAGAATTGACTATCCGAGTTGAGCCGGTAGCACTCACTAATCACGGATTATTGACTGTCGACAATTAGGTGGGGACGTGATAGAACGGAGAATTTAAATAAAAAACACATGTCTGCATATTCTGCTATATATCTATTGGTATTACGATTGGTATGAAGCTGCTTATATCAGTGTGGGCAAAACAAAGGACCGATATAAAAGTATTTTGTTGTAAATCAACATGCGAAGGTATTTTAGAGATTGGTAACTTTGGAAACTTGTACATCGATAATGTCGCTGTACTCTACACTAGGGTACCCTCTCCGCCGCAAAAGTAATAGGCCCAAAAAGCGGCCTGGCCCAGCTTGGCGGCCTGGCGATCACGCCATGCCCGCCAGGTGAAAAGCCCACGTAGGCCTGGCGGCGATCGGCGACCATACCTTTCACGGGCGAAGCGCCCACGTGGCACCCGGCGCGCGGCGGGCGATCACGCCCACCGCCCGTAGGAGAGCTACATGGCCTGGCGGCAGCTAGGCAATCACGCCTGCCGCCAGCGGCGGTTTCGCTGGCGCCTCGGTGAAGCGGCCGGCGATTATGCCACTCTTGCCGGCGAGGCCGCATAGCCACAGGAGAGCGGCAGGCGGCGGCCTACACGATGCCTCGGCGGGTAGCCGGGATCATCCCCCACCGGCGAGGAGCCCGATAGCCCTCGGCGAAAGCGACCGAGCGATCACGCCACTCGCCCGAGCCAAGTGGCCTACGGTGCCTCGGCGGCGGCCGAGCGATCACGCCTTGCCCGCCGGGCGAGGTGCCCGCATAGCCTGGCGGCAGCCGAAGTGATCACGCCACCTTTCGAGCGGCGAGCCCGCATGGCCCCCGTGCAAGCGGCCTATGCGGGCATTGGCTTATGAGGCGGCCTTACGAGTGGGCGGGCATCTGGCCCCCCTCGCCAGGCCATGGAGGCAACCAAAGGAATGAGGGGAAGGCTTCCCCTAAAAGTCTCCCTTCCCTGGCACCTCGTGTCAGGGTCATTGATTATGAAGGATTCTGCTACCGACACGACAACGGCACGTCCCTCTGACACCTCTTACCAAACCCGTCGCAGGGGTGTCATGTCCCGGACGGACCGAGCGAGGCCTCTCACCGACATTAAATGAGGTTTGAAGGATGAGGCCACGGAGGCATGCTAGTAAATGAGTCGTGGGTCGACGTGTAAGTTGTAATGATGGCTGTAATTAATGTTCTATAGATAAGCATAGCATCACCTTCTCCCCTATCCAGGCCAGCTCGTCTATATAAGGGCGCCTAAGTGCATGGGGGAGGGGGTCGGAGAATGAGTGAGTCGATCGTCAAGAACACACAGAAGTAGACATAAAAGAAAACCCCTATAAACACTTCGACACTTCGCCAACAAAGATCAAGCAGGACGTAGGGCTATTACCCACTCTAAGGGCTGAACCTGGGTAAATCGTGGTGTCCACCGACTTGTCAATTCCCGGATCCACCGTTGAGAGACATTAGGGTTTCCAACCATGAAGATGCCCTCTATCAAACCATAATTTCCGTCCAAGGGGTAGCCCACTCTGTTCATCGACGGGATCCTGTCAGGCAAAACACGCTGACAGATGAGTAAGCAGCATGGTTTTGTTTCAGACAAGGGGGAAACTTCCTCATCAGCTTGCCATGTTTGTTTCAGATTTCTTTTGTCAAATCTTAAATGCCGAAAAGGTCAGACCACGTCTCAGTCGTATTGCAACCTATGCTTCTTATCATGTTTGTAAAAGAACACGTTTGAGCTTCATAATCTTCCTATGAGAGGTGTTAATTCTGTAGTGAGAAGAAACACCGTACCTCAAAATTGAAGGCTAAATGTCAATATCAATCAGGTTAGTCCCACTTGAAAAATCATACTTGCTCTCATATTCCTTTTTAAAAAAACTGCTCTTGAATGTTTTTTCCTATTGTGATTTGAGTTGGATTATTCTTTAGTTCTATTATTCTTTGTGCTTGTTTTGGTATCACATCAAGTAGAGCATCATAATAGAAAATCTCTAAGAGGATGATGCATTCAGAGAACAGTATGTTCTTTCTAAAGAACAATCCTTACTTTCCATGACCTCCTGTGCAGCTTCGGAATTTCCCATCTTCCATGTCTTTCTTCAATTTGATGAGGGCTGGGCGTCCCCTGACCGGTCAGCGCACGGTTAGCAGGCCCCCCAAGCTTGGGAGGCCCCGACTACGACCTAGGGCATACCAAGGCGCTCGACCCAGGGCGCCCGACCCCGAGCTCGGGGTCCGCATGACATTAAGCTCAGGTCGCCCCTCGTCTGTGCCGGTATTTTCTCCCCCTTGGATTCCGGATCATACGTGGGATCGTGGGAGGCGAAGTTGGCACATGCAGCAGATTCAGAGCAGTGACTGCCAGCCCTCAACGTGCATGAAGGCCACTACCCGGGAATATCTCCCGTCCGTTACGGGCAGGGAGGTTATAAGTCTAAGGATGCGTACGTTGAAGACAACGACACACAAGAGCTCGAGCGCTAGACACCGCCATTGTTGAGCTTGAGCTGTAATACACATTTGTACTCGAAAGCAACAAAGATCACTGCCGCAAGGCGACTGGAGTAGAGCTATTACCTTCGCAGGGGCTCGAACCAGTATAAACCTTTGTCTCACGCTCGTTGTCGCCTAGCTCCGACCTACGGCACGTCGCACTCTTTCCCTCGCCGAGCCAAGCCCTGCTCGGGTCCCAAGTCTCACTGACCCCTACTTCATTTCTGCGGTTGGCGATCCCGATCGTCGACAGCTGGCGCCCACCGTGGGGCCCAATTGGCTTTGCTCGTTTGTAGGTAAACTCCAAGATCTTGGGAGCATGGCGCATTTCATCGACGGACATTCCTCGAGCGTGGGCTCGGGCGCGGATTCCGACTCAGCGTCCCTGTTCTCGCCCTCGCCACCACCACGCGAATGACGTGTCTCGATGGCAGACAGTCATGGCGCGGGTGGAGCTGCGGACGGCCGCGATCCACAGACCCCTGAGGACGCCATCCGGATGGTCAATGTCGCCATCAACCAGGCCATAACTGCCCTCCGGCGGGAGGACCAGGAGAAGGCCGGCGCATCCACCGGCCAACCCAAACTCCCCCATCAAGAGAGCGCCTCCGCGCTATCGCCCACGTCATGGTCGATCCCGATAGGGTGAAGTCGGAGCTTTTCGGCCGAGCCACGGCGAAAAACTCGATCAGCTGCGGCAGAGGCCATACCTCGAAGACGGCAAAGCGGCACTCGGGGACCCCTCCACGAGAAGTGACGACAACTCGTGTCTGCGGGCAAGCACCGCCGGACGCCCCGTGAGGGCACCCTTCGCGGCGGCGGTCTCAGGACGTTGCTTTGACGCCGCCACATCTCCGTCCCGCAGGTACTAACCCGAGCAAGGTCAGGCGCGAACCGGGCCCTGCGAGCTCCGCATCGGCCAACAAATGAAGTCTGGGGACCTCTCCCGATGTTCGCCCGAACACCGCCGAGTCCGGAGATCGTCTGCGCTACCTCGGAGTGACTCCAGCAGCGTCATGGTCGTTGTCGCCAGAGGTCGGGCTGCCGAGGCAGCCTCGACTCCGAGTCCAGCAGCAGCGAGGGGCTTGTCGGCGACGACCACACGAGTACACGCTGTCGACCCTCTTGCGCATGGTGATTACGACAACCTTCGCGCGCTGCGGCTGCCGGCTTCGGTTGAAGCGGCGTTGATAAGCGCTCGATGGGACTAAGAACCCCGACGAGTTCCTATCCATCTACTCGACCGCCATCTTGGCGGCCGGTGGCGATGAGCTCGTAATGGCGAATTACCTCCCGACCGTACTTGATGGCACCACGCGGACCTGGCTCTTCAACCAAAAACCCGGTTCCTTCAGGTCGTGGCGCCAAATCCAGAGTGCCCTCCGCTCCAACTTTTAGAGTTGCTACGAGCGGCCGGGGAGGGAGAAGGGCCTGGATCGTGTTATCTAGGGCAAGAACGAGCCGCTTCGCGACTTCGTGCGATGGTTTATCCACACAAGGAACCTGATCCCGAGTATCTCCGACGAAGCCGTCATAAAGGCTTTCAAGTTCGGCGTCCGCGATCGGCGCCTCATCGAAGACTTGGAGATTACCTCGAGGCTCAGCGTCAACAAGCTTTTCCGTCTGGCGGAGCGGTACGCAGATGCGGACGACGCTGTCCGCTGGAAATGCGACTACGACCAAGGTAGGCTCGGTCTGAATCCCACAGAGGCTGGACCATCCAACTACAAGGGCGCCGACCACGGCGTCCGCTGCCAAGAAGCGGAAGCGCGACCGCAGGAACGGCGGAGGGTTGCCGTGAGTGATCGTCTCGGTAGACGGCCAGCGCGAGGTCCTTGAAGTCCGAGATCGAGCTCGGGAGGGTCCCCGACCTCGCCAAGGTCGGCCTCGACCTCGTCAGGTGCAAAACTAGCCCTAGTAGGAGGCCGACAGCTGAGCCCCGCTGACCCAATGCTCGGCCCGCAAGTGAGGCGTCGAGCTACGATGAAGTGAAGTTCTGCTTGTTCTATAGGGCAGCTGGCCACGACCTGCGAACCTGCAGGGCTTGGCAAAGCAAGTTGGAAGCTTTCTCGATGGTGGGAGAAATGCTGTATTCTGCGAAGAAGCGGTGACCGGTGGACGGGGTGAGCAGAGGCGGAACCGGGACAACCTCGACCTAGAATTCCAACAGGGTGAGCGCCGCATCAATGTTATCTTCGGCGGCTTGTCGGCCTACCAGTCTCGGCGCGAACTCAAGGCCGCCTCGCGAACCATTTTCCTGGTCGCTGCCGGGAGGCCCATCGAGCAGCACTGCAAGTGGGCTGGGGCCACCATCACCTTCTCTCCGGAGGACGCGCTCCAAGGTATGTCCCGAGATCTGAAGACCGCCCTGGTCGTGACCCCGACCATTAGCAACACCGCGGTCGGTCGTGTGATGGTCGATGGCGGAAGCTCCCTTAACTTGCTGCAGGCCGGAGCGCTTGACCGGATGCAGATTCCCCGGTCGAAGGTCAAGAACATCGCTGTCCCCTTTTGGGATTGTTCCTGGGAGCTCGACCGTCCCTTTGGGGCAGGTGGTCTTGCTCGTCACCTTCGGCGACGCGGCCAATTTCCGTACCGAGCTGATAACCTTCGAGGTGGTCGAGGGGGACCTCCCGTACAACGCCATCCTCGGGCGACCCGCCGTGATCAAGTTCATGGCGGTCAACCACTATGGCCATCGGTGCATGAAGTTGCCCGGCCCCAACGGCATCATAACCGTGCAGGGCGACCTACAGGCGGCGCACGAGTGCGAGACCAAGGCCTTGGCTCTCGCCGGCATGCTGCCCCAGCGAGGCCTAGATGGGATGGTGAAGAGCGCTCGGCGAGAGGCGCGATCCGGCCAATGAGGACGAAAAGGTCTTGCGCTCGAGAAAACAACCCGACCGAGTCGTCCATGTCTCGGACGAGCTGAGTTCCAAATAGGAACTTGAGCTCGTCACCTTCCTCCGCGCCAACAAGGGCATATTCGCTTGGGAGCCTACGGACATGCCTGGTGTCCCGAGGGAGGTGATCGAGCACAAGTTGCAGGTGAGACCCGACTCTCGGCCTGTGCGCCAGAAGCTGCGTCGTTTCTCCCCTGAGAAGGTCGCGGTCATCAAGGAAAATCTTGAGAAGCTTTTGAAGGCCGGTTTCATTCGTGAGATCGACTACTCCGAGTGGCTGGCAAACCCGGTCATTGTCCAAAAAAAGGGCAGAAAGTGGAGAATGTGCGTGGATCACACAGGTTTGAACTCGAAGGACAACTTCCCGCTACCGCGCATCGACCAGATCGTCGACTCCGCGAACGCCAAGATGCTGAGCTTCTTGGATGCCTATTCGGTACCATCAGATCAAAGCTGGCGGTTGGCAGCGAGCAAGGCGTCGTTCATCACCCGTTCGGCACCTCTTGCTAGCACGACCATGTCGTTTGGCTGCGTAATCACGGGGCACGTTCGGCGTCTAATGACCAAGACCCGACCCCGGATCGGTCGCAACCTTGAGGTCTCGTGGGCGACATCATAGTCAGCGATGCGACTTTGGGTCCCGATCTTTCGATGAGAGGAGGGTAACTATCGATTTGGTAGGAATCGATGTTGGCCCGACTACAACCGCGTCTAGGGCGATCGCCTTAGCAACCGATACAACAACTCCGAGATGGTTATTGATCTCGCCGAGACGCGATCAACGACCACGAAGGTCATTGTTCTGCAAGCAATCGAAGAACATAGCAAGAACAAAATGAACAACCAACTAAATTGGCAAATATGTATTAAGCTCAAATATGAAAGAAACACAAGCGGTGGGGTTACAGTAGCGATAAAAGCAGGCGGTCTAGTCGACGCGGCGTGATTATCGGTATGTAGCAAAGGCTAGACATAACTAAACAAAACCCAAGTCCTAGATGAGGGTTTGGGTGGTTATTTATACTAGGGAGCAGGAGAGGGTCGTCCATAGCATAGGAGACCTAATACAACTCAAGTTCAAAACACCAAGCCTACTTTGACTAGAGTTTGACTCAGACTGAAAAAGCATCGTTCGGTTTTTGGCAGTTTCCGGACTCATCTGAAGGAGTTTTGAGGTGAGACCAGATCCTTTGGAAAGTAGACTTCGAGACCTTTCAAACGTGTACTCATGGGCCTCCAGAACCCTCCGGAATCGAAAGTTATGGCACTTTAAAGTCAGTGTTGTTTCTGAGGCCGAATTGGACTCGAACTCGGACTGAAAAAGTATTCTAGATTGTTTTGCGTTTTCCCGTTGACTCGAAGGGAATTTTAAGGTGATCTCAGATCCGTTTGAAAGAGGACGACCAGAGCTTTCGTTCTTGTACTCATAGAGCTCCAGAAGCCTTCTGCAATAAAAGTTATGGCCGTTTGAATTTGACCATCTCTGGGAGTCGAAGCTGATTCCTATTTGCTTTTCCCTCGGACGCGAACTCCTTGTGGTTTGCAAGTCTTCCCCAAGGTTCCTAAGAATAATCAAATCATCACAAGTATTAAATAGCATTCCATTCATATTATCACTAATGGAAAGGCTGTGGGAGCATTCACGAAGATTAAAGCGTAGATGCGCTAGCTCGAGTAACCGATCCTTGGATAATAGCAGCGTGTTCAAATTGATGTGTAGATGTGGCTATATCCATAGAAGTGATGTCCTCATCATTCTCCCCTTCTTGCATTTGAGTAGTCCTCGACTCAAGCTCCTCCCTTTGGGCGTCTTGACACAAAACATCCTCATATAGGATCTGCATTTATTTAAATAAAATAGTAGCTCTGCCTCTTTATATATTTTAAATACAAGAAAAAATATTTAGAGGATTCACGATAATTATCGATATAGCTCAAGACCTCTTTCGACATATAATGGCACGATGATTAATCGTAAGTGCTTGAGTCATCGGTCCTTGGACTATTGTAGGTTCGGCTCCTTGGTGAGTTGTAGTAGGCGTGGTTGTATCAAAGAGGTGATGTCCTCATCGAGGCGGCCAAGGTGGCGGCCTAGCTGCTGGAGGTGAAGGTCCCATGCCCGAAGCCTAGGCGGCCCAGGTGGTAGCCGATTTGGCGTAGATGATGATACCAAATTCAAAAGCCAAGAAGGCCAAGCGTGTGATCGCCTGGCCAAGGTGGAGGTCGGTGAAAACTTGCGGTGAAAGCAAAGCATAGTAGGAATAGCCTTGGTCATATCCATGCGAACATGGTCTCATTATTCTCCTTTCTTGAATTGGAGTCGTCCTCGACTCCATGGCATCTCTGTGAAAGGTTAGTGGCAACAACAGGCGAAGCAACATGCACATCCTTTGTAGTCAAAGCAATGGTGGAAGAACAAATGTAAACACGATGAACCATATAATTTCCTTTCTCATTATATTGGCCAATAACATGAAAAATATTTCTCTGTAAGCATGGCGATTGCAATGAAGAGCAAGTTTCTCCTCTAAACTATTTAGATCACATAGAGTATTAAATTCAATGTAACCTAAAGTATCTAAAGAAGACATCAATTTAAGCTCATCTTTTCTTTAGTGATGTGAAGAACATATCATCATCGGCACAAGTGAAAGTTTCATATCCATTCACTAGTTGTGAAGTTGATATAAGTGAAACATTCCCGCACAACTCTTCTTTATCACAATTAATAGCAAGCATATCTTCTTGTGACAAAGGAAAATCACCTATGAGTTCCACTAATGGTTGCTCTAATGGCACATTTAAACAATTGTGAAAGAGAATTATATGTGTCATTAATGAGAATATCCCGAATCTCTTTATTTAATCCATTAAAAAATCTATTTTCAATTTCCTCATCACATTCATTTAACCCACTAAGTTTTAACAAGGTTTTAAATTCTCTATAGTATTCCTTTACCTTCATCTTACCTTGTTGTAAATGTTTTAAATCAATAAAAGCATCGAACTCATCATATTCTTCATATCCATCACTAGAAGGAGATGGAGCAATTGAAGTACACTTCTTCTCATGGCGTCTGGTGATGTATCCTGTCATTGTTAGTAGAAAACAAGGAAAAACAAAACCATATGTAATCCCCTATCAACTACTTGATGTGGCTAGACAAGTCACTCACACTCAACTTGTTCAATCAAGTTCTACTCAACTTTGTTTGCCGCTATTTCGTCTACGACACATGGAGGGCTTAATCCAGAAGCAAGGTCTTTCCACCCACCTTTGCTAGGCCAGCACGTCAAAAACATCCACCAAGGACAGCCCACGCACCAAGGAAAGCCCAACATCAAGCTCAGTTCGTCTCCAATTCCAGTTCGGCCATCCAGGAGCAGCAGGACTTTAAACGGACGCCACGGCCACATCCGAACTCCGTTTTCGACGTTCGACCACTCGTTTGAAAGGTATCGAGATATAATTTCAAATGAATCCAGTCCCATGGCCAAATTCGTCCTGAAGCGTTAGAAAACTACAGAACAATCTAACGGGAATTCGTCTCCGAGTCCGGTTCGGCCATCCAGGAGCAGCAGTATTTCAAACGGACATAACTTGGACTCCCGGACTCCGTTTTCAGCGTACGACCACCCGTTTGAAAGCTTAGGAGATAAGCTTTCCAATGCATCTAGCCCCACTGCCAAATTCATCCTGAAGTGTCAGGAAACTACAGAACAATCTAACGGGAATTCGTCTCCGAGTCCGGTTCGGCCATCCAGGAGCAGCTGTACTTCAAACGGACATAACTTGGACTCCCGGACTCCGTTTTCGGTGTATGACCACCCGTTTGAAAGCTTAGGAGATAAGCTTTCCAATGGATCTAGCCCCCCTTCCAAATTCATCTTGAAGCAATGAGAAATCACAGGACAAGATTACGGGACAGAATTACCAGGTGCTGCGTCACCTTCCTTTTGGGCCTATGGCCCATGTATCTTAGGGTTTTGGTGGCCACCGCTGTTTTGGCTGCCCTACACCTCCTGGCTGCCTAGATATATGTGGCTACCACCGTTCTTTTATGCTTAGGTTTTGTTGTGTTTTGGTAGACCCCTTGTGCGTCCCTCCTCGTATTCGCATGTGTCGACTAGACCACCCGTGACGAGAAACAGAACCTCACCCTTGTATCTTTGAGATTATTGGATTATAATTGCTCTCACCTTGTTCTTGCATGTTCTCGGTTGCAGCAGGTACAAGGATCAATCGGAGTCTTTGATTGGTTGATCGCCTCGATAATGGTGATGTTGCGATTGCTTGATTCTTGATCTCGTGGTTGCTTGCCGATCCATCTACTTAAATGCGCTATCAAACCGGCGTGCTCGTTCTCATCGAAGATCGGGCCGACCTAGTGCACATCAAGTGGTATCGAACTTGATTTGCTTGGTGAGAACACCCTTATCTTTGTTTAGTTCATATTGTTTGTCCTAGAGTCCAGAAAATCAGCCCAAAAAAAAATCTGTTCGTCATGTGTTTGATCTAATCCGAGCCCCTTTTGGCCTTTACTATTACTGCCTAGTTTAATTCTTGTTGAATTTGCGTTGCATCGTCGTGTCATTGCTGGTCTTAGTGTTTTGATCTTTAGAGTTTCGAGTTCTTGTCACGTTCTTGTCAGTGAGTTGAACTCCATCACGTCGCCGCGTCCAATTCGGATCCTCCTCTGTCCAGTTCGGTATTTTGGTCATAACTCTCTCATACGAACTCGGATTTTGCTGTTCTTATACTTTCCTAAAAGCTTGAGAAATTATTTACAACTTTGTCCATTGTGAAACTTTCCAGAAACGCCGTCTTCTTGCCTAAAATCGCGTTGGATTGGAATCTGGTTTCGTCCTGGATTTTCTGAGCAGTCTGTATTTCGGGGTCAATATCTCTGGCTTCCCTTATCCAAAATAGACATTCCATATATGCAAATTGATCAGCTCGAAAATATCTACAACTTTCCAGTTATACTTTTTTGCATTGGAAGCCAATAAAAACCCGAAAAAAGCATTTGAAGTTTCTGCATAGTAGATATGTTTGCAGCAGGAAAAAAGTTTGAGTTGTAATTCATCATATGTGCCACTTGTTGATATAGAAGGAAGAAAAATTAAAAAAAAGGCAAGTGCATATAAAAGAGCCGCACTAAAAGGTGGAAAAAGAAGCCCTAGATATTTGCTTGTGTGCTGTGGTCATTCTGGTTGCTGTTTATGTGACTTCATTGGTGTCGAGGGCTCGCGTCTCTAATGCGGTCTAGCCTAGGACCAGCAAAATACCGTCGTTGAGCGTTCTTTCAACTTGTTTTGGCTAGTGTGGTTCTAGTATATCCTTTGCTACATATTATACCTATCCAAGCTCCACCTTCTATTAACCACGGGAGAAGCACCTTGCAATCGCTTTGTCACCCACGAGTCTGATTACCATCATCCCTCGATTGAACCTTGAAAAGTGTAGGGTAGGCTGGTAAGAACTTGGTGTGAGCTTGGCGTGTGAGATCCTCCACTTGTCCACATATTAGTAGATAGGAATATACATTTTTGCGTGTATTTTTCTTGTCTACCACTAATAATGGCAGTCCACGAAAAACGATGATCTATACTTGAGGATGATCCAAGCATTCCTTGAGGAACAAAAGAAATATATCGGAAACTTAATCATGAGTTTGAGAAAAGAAGAAATTGAAAGAAGAAAGCACAGTGAGTTCATAGAGAAATGGCGAAATGGAGAGTTAAAAATGAAAAGGTCGAGCATGGGACTATCCCTTGACCAAGAATGAGAAGGAACTCTTGAAGAAAGAAGTCAAGCCTACACAATCTAAGAAGAAGGAAAGTAAGTGTATTTCAATATGTAGCGATAAGAATGTGCTTGCTATTCCTGCGACTAACCACAGAAGCAAGAATGATCAAGATGGTGTGCACAGAGTCTTTGCAATGACGGACAACTACATGAGCCTCATGTCTCATCGCCTACTTAGTGCACCGATGGAACATGCCAATGAAACTCAACGCAACAACTTATTCCAAACTAAGTTTGTTGTGCAGAACATGCGACTACCGTCATCATTGATGGAGAAGCTGTAGCAACCTCGCAGAAGTCTACACATGGTCAAGAAACTTGGCTTGACCATGACTCCACTCAACAACCTTACTCAATGGAATGGTTCAACTCAATTGGTAAGGTTCGGTAACTAAAGCTGTGCAAGTTCTGTCTCCATTGGTTCATACCATGATCATATTTGTTGTGATGTCATACCTATGGAATCATGTTCACTTTTATTAGGTAGACCTTGGTTATATGATGTTGATGCTATTCACTATGGTAGAACCAATCAATATACTTTCAAGTTTAATGGAAAGAAATTGGTTTTGAATCCAATGACTCTGGTTGAGCTAGCCAAAATTAATGCAAAAGAACTAATGGTAAAGAACATGAGGATGACAAACTTGTTAGTGGTGTACAACAATCTAAACCAATGTTCAAGAAAGAAATTCTTTTAAATAAGATTGTTTCCTCACATGATATTGCTTTGGACATCTGTTTCCTTGGCTCTGTTGCCACTAACTTTTGCGGGATCATGAGAAGGAGTCGAGGGCGACTCAATTCAGAAGGGGAGGATGATGAGGACATCACCAACATGGATCGACCAGCGTGACCACTGCCCTCCTACCTCTCCGGCTTCTCCAATGACTACCGGCCTTCTCCATCTTCGTCACAAATGATCGGCTGCGGCAACCGTCGCCGAGACCTTAATCAAAAGCTCATCTATTCAAGCCCATATGAACAGACAAGGGCCTCAAGCACACACCGAGAACAGCCCACGCATCAAGGAAGGCCCATATGGAAGCCCAAGATGCCAAAAAGCCCGGTTCGGCCATCCAGCAGCATGCCAACTTCAAGCGGGCATAACTTGGGCTCCGGACTCCGTTTTCAGCGTCGACCACCCGTTTGAAAGCTTAGGAGATAAGCTTTCCAATGGATCAACCCCACTTCAAATTCACTCCAGAACGATAGGAAAATTCGGAACAATGTCACGGGCAGAAATTCAGGGTGCTGCATCACCTCACTTTTGGGCCTATGGCCCATGTATCTTAGGGTTTTGGTGGCCACCGCTGTTTTGGCTTGCCCTACTCCTCTGGCCGCCGCTATATATGTGGCGCCACGTTCTTTTTTACGCTTAGGTTTTGTTGTGTTTGGTAGACCCGTGTCGTCCCTCCTCGTGTTGGCGGCGTGTCGACTAGACCTTCCCGAGACGAAAGCAGAACCTCAACTTGTTTCGTTTGATTTCAATACTATCTATTCAGATTGCTTCATGCTTTGTTCCTTGTTTTCTACTAACAATACCAAAACATAACAAAACCTAAGCGTAAAAGAACGGCGGCGGCCACATATATATAGGCGGCCAAGAGGTGTCGGGCAGCCAAAACAGCGGTGGCCACCAATACCCTAAGATACATGGGCCATAGGCCCAAAAGTGGGGTGATGCAGCACCCTGAATTTCTGGCTCGTGATATTGTTCCGCATTTTCCTGTCATTCTGGAGTGAATTTGGAAGTGGGGCTGGATCCATTAAAAAGCTTATCTCCTAAGCTTTCAAACGGGTGGTCGCACGCTGAAAACGGAGTCCGGGAGCCCAAGTTATGCCCGTTTGAAGTTGGCATGCTGCTGGATGGCCGAACCGGGGTTTTGGCATCTTGGGCTTCCATATGGGCCTTCCTTGACGCGTGGGCTATTCTCGAGTGTGTTGAGGCCCTTGTCTGTTGATGTGGGCTTGAATAGCTGAGCTTTTGGATTAAGGCCTCTCGGCGACGATGTTCTTCTGCTGGCGTGATCATTTGTGAAGAAGATGGGCAGCGTCGGTAGTCATTGGAGAAGCAGGAGAGGAAGGAGGGCAGCGGTCACGCTGGTCATATCCATGTTGGTGATGTCCTCATCATCCTCCTTCTTGAATTGGAGTCATCCCGACTCCTTCTCATGATCTGCAAAGGTTGGTGCAGGAGGCAAGAAGCAGATGTGCAAAGCAATATCATATGGAAACAATCTTATTTAAAAGAATTACTTTCTTGAACATTGGTTTAGATTGTTGTACACCACTAACAAGTTTGTCATCCTTATGTTCTTTACCATTAGTTCTTTTTGCTTTAATTTTGGCTAGCTCAGCAGGAGTCATTGGATTCAAAACCAATTTCTTTCCATTAAACTTGAAAGTATATTGATTGGTTCTACCATAGTGAATAGCATCAACATCATATAACTAAGGTCTACCTAATAAAAGTGAACATGATTCCATAGGTATGACATCACAACAAACATGATCATGGTATGAACCAATGGAGCAGGAATTTGCACAGTTTGTGTTACTCAACCTTACCAATTGTGTTGAACCATTCCATTGAGTAAGGTTCTGAAGTGGAGTCGTGGTCAAGCCAAGTTTCTCGACCATGTGTGGACTTGCGAGGTTGCTAGGTTTCTCCATTAATGATGGCGTACCGCGGCGTTCTGCACAACAAACTTAGTTTGGAATAAGTTGTTATGCTGAGTTTCATTGGCATGTTCCTTTGGTGCACTAAGTATATGGCGAGACATGAGGCTCATGTAGTTGTCCGTCATTGCAAGCACTCTTGCACACCATCTTGATCATTCTTGCCCTACGGGGTTAGTCGCGGGAATAGCAAGCACATTCTTATCGTTACATATTAAAATACACTTACTATCCTTCTTCTTAGATTGTGTAGGCATGACTTCTTTCTTCTTGAGAGTTCCTTCTCATTCTTGGTCGAAGGATAGTCCCATGCTCGACCTTTTCATTTTTAACTCTCCATTTCGCCATTTCTCCATGAACTCATTGTGCTTTTTTTCTTTCAATTTCTTCTCTTTTTAAACTCATGATTAAGTTTCCGATATATCTTTGTTCTGGTGGAATGCTTGGATCATCCTCAAGTATAGATCATCGTTTTTTGTGGACTCGCCATTATTAGTGGTAGACAAGAAAATATACACAAAATGTATATTCCTATCTACTAATATGTGGACGATGGAGGATCTCACACGCTAAAGCTCACACCAAGTTCTTACCAGCTTACTCCTACACTTTTCAAGGTTCAATCGAGGATGATGGTAATCTGCACTTTCGTGGTGACAAAGCGATTGCAAGGTGCTTTCTCCTGTGGTTAATAGTAGGTGGAGCTTGGATAGGTATAATATGTAGCAAAGGATATACTAGAACCACACTAGCCAAAACAAGTTGAAAGAGCGTTAAGGATTTGTATTTGCTTTGGTCCTAGGCTAGACCGCAGTACTGAGACCTGAGACGGACACCAATGAAGTCATAGGCTTAATGCACCGTAATGACTACTGACACACAAGCAAATAGCTAGGGCTTCTTTTCCTCCTTTTAGTGCGGTTCTTTTATATGCACTTGCCTTTTCTTTTTTTTTTTTTCTTCCTTTTATATCAAAGTGGCACATATGATGAATTACAACTCAAAAATTTTCCTGCTGCAAAAGCAGATCTACTATGCTGAAACTTCAAACGCTGTTTCGGGTTTTTATTGGCTTCCAATGCAAAAACGTATAACTGGAAAGTTGTAGATCTTTCGAGCTGATTAATTTGCATATATGGAACGTCTATTTTGGATAAAGGAAGCTAGAGATATTGACCCCGAAATACAGACTGCTCAGAAAATCAGGATGAAGACAGATTCCAATCCGAGGATTTTGGGCAAGAACACGGCGTTTTGGAAAGTTTCACAATGGACAAAGTTGTAGATAATTTCTCAAAATTTCAGGAAAGTAGAAGAACAGAAAATCGAGTTGTATGAGGGAGTTATGACTAAAATACGAACTGGACAGAGGAGAACCGGATTGGACGCGACGACGCGATGGAGTTCAACTTCTGACAAGAACGTGACAAGAACTCGAAACTCTAAGGATCAAAACACTAAGATCAGCAACGACACGACGATGTAGCGCAAATTCAACAAGAATTAAACTAGGTAGTAATAGTAAAGGCCAAAAGGGCTCGGATTAGATCAAACACACGACAAACAGAATTTTTTATGGCTATTTTACGGACTCTAGGATGAACAAGATGAACTAAACAAAGATAAGGTGTTCTCACGAGGCAACCGTCACTCGATACCACTTGATGCGACTAGGTCGGCCCGATCTTACGATGAAACGATACGTCGGTTTGATAGCGCTCAAGTAGATGGATGGCTACTAACCACGAGATCAACAACCAAGCAATGGCGTCACCACACGAGGCGATCAAGCGAATCAAAGACTCCGATCGATCCTTGTACCAAGCGAGAACATGCAAGAACAAGGTGAAAGCAATTCCAATCCAATAATCTCAAAGATCAAGGGTGAGGTTCTGTTTCGTAATGCGGTGGTCTAGTCGACACTTGAACGAGGAGGGACGACAAGGGTCTACCAAAACACAACAAAACCTGAGCGTAAAAAGAGCGGCGGCCACATATATAGCGGCGAAGAGGTGTCGGGCCAAAATAGCGGTGGCCAATACCCTAAGATACATGGGCCATAGGCTAAAAAGTGAGTGATGCAGCACCGTGAATTTCTAGCTCGTGATATTGTTCCGCATTTTCCTGTCGTTCTGAAGTGAATTTGGAAGCGGGGCTGGATACATTAAAAAGCTTATCTCCTAAGCTTTCAAACGGGTGGTCGCACGCTGAAAACGGAGTCCGGGAGCCCAAGTTATGCCCGTTTGAAGTTGGTATGCTGCTAGATGGCCGAACCGGGCTTTTTGGCATCTTGGGCTTCCATATGGGCCTTCCTTGACAGCGTGCGCTGTTCTCGGGGTGTGTGCTTGAGGCCCTTTGTCTGTTGATGTGGGCTTGAATAGCTGAGCTTTTGGATTAAGGCCTCGGCGACGATGTTGTTCTTGGCGTCGATCATTTGTGACGAAGATGGAGCGGCGTCGGTAGTCATTGGAGAAGCGGAGAGGAAGGAGGGCGTGATCGGTCACGCTGGTCATATCCATGTTGGTGATGTCCTCATCACATAGTCAGAAGATCCTCCGGCGACCCACGTTCGAGACCTCGAGAAACCTTCAACAACTGAGCAGTACAAGATCAAGCTCAATCCGAGAAGTGCGTGTTGGCGCTGCATCGGGGAAGGTGCTCGGCTACATGATCGGGGCTCGGAGGTTGGCGAACCCGAGAAGATCGAGGCGATCGAAGATGGCGCCCGACCTCGATCAAGCGGTCGCTGAGCCTCACGAGCCGCATGGCCAGCCCTCGAAGAGTTCATCTCGAGGCTCGGCGAGAGCAGGCTTCCGTTCTTCAAGGCTCTGCGCAAGCATAGGAGCTTCAGTGGGCGTCGGGGCTGGCGGTCCTTTGATGAGTGAAGGCTTACAGTCGACCCGCCCACACTCACGACCCCTACGGCCCGTGAGGTTGCTACTCTACCTTGCGGCCACCACTAAAGCTGTCGGTATCATCACAGTTCTTGGCGGGATCAGCATAACCCGATCTATTACGTCGTGAAAGTCTTGCGGCAGAAGAGCGCTACCCATGAGTCTAAACTCTTGTATGCTCTTCTCATGGCTTCGCGCAAGCTTCGACATTATTTCCAAGCGCACTCTGTGGTGGTCCCGAGCAATTTCCCGCTCGGGGACATCTTGCAGAACCCAGAAGGCGGCGGGCGAATCGCCAAGTGGGCTATGGAATTGGCGGCATTCGACGTCTAGGTCGTGGCCCGAACGGCCATCAAGTCGCAGGCACTCGCCGACTTCGTGGTTGAGCAGACGTCGCAACCCGCGCCCGAGCCAGAGGTCGAGGAAGAGAAGCCCTGGACCATGTACTTTGACGGCTCGAGGTCCATCAAGCGCTCGGAGGCTGGAGTTCTTATTCTCACCCCGCGCGGCGACCATTTGAGGTACGTAGTCGCTTTGGGTTTCCAGTGACCAACAACGTGGCCGAGTATGAAGCTCTCTTGGCGGGCCTAAGAGCTTGCAAGGCATTGGGCGTGCGTCGATTGATCGTCAAAGGCAACTCCCAGCTCGTCGTCAATCTGTACAACAAGGAGTACCAGTGCTCGGAGGACTCAATGGCGAAGTACCTAGCCGAGGTACGCAAGTCGGAGAAATGGTTTCAGAACCTGGAGCTCCAGCACATACCCAGGAGAGACAACTCGAGCACCGACTTCCTATCCAAGCTCGCCTCCTCCGATGACGAGGTCCCGCCCGATGTCATCCTGGAGACGTTGGCTGCTCCCTCGATCTCCGGTCAGGAGGTCTTGCTCGCCGTGGTCGAAGGTATTCCCTCCTGGGCTGAATCAATACATAATTTCCTTGCGAAGGGCGACCTACCGCCCGACCCTACCGAGAGGAGCAGGACCAAGCGCCAGGCGAGTTTGTACACGCTCGTCGAGGGGACGCTCTATAGGCGGAATATTTCCGGCATCCTGACGCGACGCGTCTCTTCGGAGGAGGGTAAGTACCTCTTAAATGACATTCACTCAGGCCTCTGCGGAGCGCACTCTTCGTACAGGACAATGGTCGGCAAGGCGTTCCGTATGGGGTATTACTGGCCTTCGGCGCTTCAGGATGCTCGCGATATCGTTCACACCTGTCGAGCATGCCAGTTTCACGCCCGGAAGTCGCATCAGCCCGCATACGCGCTTCAGACTATCCCACTTGCCTGGCCCTTCTCGACACAGAAATTTGGACATCCTCGGCCCTTTTCCTCGGTGGTCGGGGGCAAGAAGTTCCTGTTCGTTGCTGTGGACACTTTCACCAAGTGGATTGAAGCTGAGCCGGTCTCGACCATCACTGCTCGAGCGGCCGTCCATTTCTTCCGTTTGTTCGTGGTCACCAGTGCACGGGTTCCATGCAAAATTATCGCGACAACGGTATCCGGTTTACCATGAGTTGTTCGGGAGTTCTGCGAGCCTCGGCATCAAAGTATGCCGCTTTTGTGGCTCAACCCCGAACAGCGGAGGCGGGAGCGCGCCAAGCGGCCAAATCGTCGAGCGTCAAGAAATGAGTTGCAGATGAGCTCGAACAATACGGCAAGACCTAGGTGGGCGAACTTCTTTGTCTTATGGTCTATTCACGTACCCGCGATCGGCGAACCCAGGTCCCTCCCTTCGGCTCGTGTTGTTGATCTTGAAGCGTCCCGCCTCCTGAGGATTCTGTTGGGCTCTGCCGGGTCGACAATGCGACCATGTTGACTTCGAGCACGAACGGTCTCTCGACCTTACCCTCGCAGAAGAAGTAAGATGCCGTGCACTTCTACGATCAGCGCACTACACCGCAAGCTCTTCGCGAGACATGCGTCTCGGTCGATGCGACCTAGGAAGCTCCTTGTTGGGGACTGGCCACGAGGCGGATTCGGGGCTCGTCCAGCACCAACAAGCTATCCCTTGATGGGAGGGCCCCTATAGAGTTGTTTCAATAGATGCATACGGGGCTTCTGGGCTAGCGATGCCCGATGGCAGAGAGCTCTCTAGCTCGTGGAACATAGATCAGCTTCGGAAATTCTATGTGTAACCTCCTATATCTTACATTTTCAGTAAAGCTGTTCTTCCATTCTCGTCCTTTATAACCTTTTTCGTTTGTGATTACGCTGTCATTTTTGTCGATACTTTTTCAAGCATGACCTTCGTGCACTGCGCACTCGCTCGTGGTCTAAGCTTCGTGAGCTTAACGTTCACCCCCAGTGGTCGAGCCAAACGTAAGTCAAATCCCTTCGCAATCTGGCTCTCCCCTGTGCCCGGGCTCGAGCCAAGCACCTCGCGGTTTTGACCGTCGAGCGTCTTGGCGTGGTTATTGGTAAATGATTTGACGTTAGTGCAGGTGCGACCATCTCTTTACCGAACTCATTTTTGTCACGTTGTTTCCCCACGAGCCCTTCCTCAACTCTGCAGGTCGTAGTCGATCGCATACGTCTAAGTCTTGTGTCCAAAGCCGACGTTGCTCGACCTTGGACCCAACGGGGGCTGGATAAGGCTATCCTATTGGCACACGACCTAAGAAGTCTGGGACTAAGGGTGGGAAGGGCAAACTCCAAGTATCCTCAGCTACGAATTTAAATCAAGACAAGGATTTCTTAGTTCTCCAAAAGAAATTCAGCTCTATTAGAACATTTTGTTCTCAGTCGTTTTTTACAGGTCGGCCATTTTGCGGGCAAGCTTCTCCTGCTCGAGCACAGCTACCTTGGCCCTCAGGGTCGCTATCTCTCTCTGGTACTAGAGGGCTTCCTTGGCGGCTTCCACAGCTCGGCGCCGTTCATCTTCAAGCTGAGCAACGGCGCTCCTCGCCGCTTTGCTGGTGCGCCCAAGCTTCTCCTCGAGCCCCAAGGCCTTGGCCTCAAGCTCGGGAGATGCCTTTGCCGCGGAGGACGCCCGCTCCGCGGAGGCCTTCTCCAGCGCCTCGACCTTGGTCCGCTCGGCCTCGAGTGCCTTGGCGGCGCGCTCAAGCTTTCCCTCAAGTTTGAGGATTTTGGCCTCGAGCTCGGGGGATACCTTCGCCGTGGACGCCTGCTCCGCGGAGGCCTTCTCCAGCGCCACGACCTTGGCCCACTCAACCTCGAGTGCCTTGCTGGCGCACCCAAGCTCCTCCTCGAGCCCCAGGACCTTGGCCTTAAGCTCGGAAGATGCCTTCTCCGCAGAAGCTTTCTCCAGCGCTTCGACCTTGGCCCGCTCGGCCTCGAGCGCCTTGGACGACCGCGCGCGCTCTTGCTCCACGGCCTTATAGCCGTGCTCGCGCTCGGAGGTTCTGGCCTGCTCGAGCTCGGTGGCATGGGCTACTTCTTGCCCCCTCATCGTCGCGCGAAGATCGTCGAGCTCCTTGGCTTTCTGCTCGAGCTCTGCCTGGTCGATCTCGATGGTCCTGACGAGCCTGAAGCGCTCGACCTCCCGCGCCTCCACCACATTCAGGAGGCCCCTCAGCACATCGGTGTGCTCTTGGAGGCCTTGCAGCCCTTTGGAGACGTCGTCGATCGCCTTCATGACAGGAAGAGTTGCCCGAAGTAAGAAAGGAAGCTAGGAACTCAGGCTAATAAGCGGCGAAATATGTGGAAGGTCCCTTACCCGTGGCGACCCTCCAGGCGTGCGCGGGTGAACTCTTCGCGGTCGTCAATGCGGTCGTGGGGATCTCCTCCTCCTCGTCGCCCCCTGCTCCTGGGGGGAGGTCAACCGCGGCTACCCCCGACGCGCTTTGGCGAAGACCTTCAGTCTCCGACCCGTGGACGACCTGGGATTCCGTCGCCTCCCCCGGAGGGTTCAACTCGTCGGCGGGGGAGGGGGCAACCGTGGCATTGGCCCCGACCTCTGTGGTCAGAGGGGCCACGACCTCGGTGCCCGACACGGCCGCGGGAGTGCAGGTCTGCGACACTCCTGTGGTTATGCCATCTTCGGTGGCCAAGCGGCACCCGACACAGGCATCCAGCGGCCAAGGTCGTAAGATCGAGCGACACCGCGGCTGCGGCGTGGTGGTGCTGAGTGCCTTCATGGCCGCGCCTCGGAAGGATCGGCGGCGTAAACCTCGGTGGTCGTGAAGCCTCGCCGGTCTTAGTAGTCCTCGCTCGTCGCGGGCTGGATCTCCTCGGTCGAGTCGTCGACCCTTTGGTCGAACTCGCCGACCGGGCCCCGGCTCGGGGGCCCAAAGGGAGAATGCGCCCGGCCTGAGGGCCGACGCGGGGCCAGCATGTAGGAGTCCGCCTCCTCCTCCTCAGACTTGGACTCGCCCTGGACAATAACCATCATCAAAACAGGCAAGTTTCGAGTGCGGGAGCTCGAGGTCTACGATCAAGAACAGACACTAAGCCAGAAAAACACGAAGGGGGTGAAACGAAAGAAAAGCCAAAGACTCACCTGGGTCACCAGCCTCCGCCTCGTCGAGGGCCGGCGTACGTCTTGTTGCCCCGGTGACACAGGGGCACTTCGCTTTCGCGCCCCGCCGGCCTGGGACCTCGGAGCTTGTGCCGGGTCTGCGTCATCTGTGTGGCGGACACAGTGGGCGACCTTAGGGGCCACTGGGCGGTGAGGCTCGAAGTCTGGCGGCGGCCAGCTGTTCTTTGCGGAAAGGGACCCGAATCAGAAGGTGAATGAGCACGAGCAAAGGACCTGGGGGCTCGACCATGGGAATCCTTACCGTGGCACGGTTACCCCACTCGACTTGGGGCTTCTTCACCACCTGGCGGTCTGGCCCGGACGCGGGAGGCCTCCTCTTCCCCTTCTTGCCCTTGCCCCCGCCGGGTAGCGGAAGCATCCTCCTAGCCATCTCGGTCAGTTCTTGGTGATCCTGCGGGCAAGCGTGGATCAAGAGGGGCCCCGTGGGCACTTAAGTTGAATATTTGGTCTGGCCGACCTACCTCGTCTTTGCGGCGCAATACGTTCCTCAGCACGGGCTCGCCGAGGGTGTACTCGGTCGCCGCCTTCCCGAACATCTCGGTCATCCGGGCGGCAATCCAGCCCTCCTCGGCGCTGCTGAAGAAACCGGGTCATCAGGAGGAACCGGGGAGCAAATCCACAGAAAAAACTTGAGGCGAAGCAACTTACCGACCGTCCCTTCACGGGTCACGTCGTCGCGATCCCGGATCTTGTAGAAGGGTGCTCCCTCTGGCACAGGGGGAACACACGACTTCTCAGGAAGTCGTTGGTGATAGCCTGCCCGGTGAGGCCTCGCGTGGCGCAGATATGGATGGTCGCGATGGCCTCTTGGTCGTCGTCCAGGTTGCCCGACTCCGGGGTCTCCTTCTTTCCGCCGAGGGGGGTCCCATCGAACTCCAGCGTGCCGCCCTCGCCCCGTTTCAGGTAAAACCATCGCTCGGACCACGGGCCGAGGGAGTCGCGGAAGCACATTTTGGGGAAGGACCACGGAATGCCTGTCTACTGCCGGAAATAGAGGCACCCGACCACGGGGTCCTTCCTGGTGCGGAAAAGGGAGAAGAAGCGGAAAAACAGCGAGGGGGTGGGATGAATTCCGAGGAACCCCTCGCATAGATGAGAGA
This sequence comes from Guadua angustifolia, assembly GCA_036346375.1. Classification (NCBI taxonomy): domain Eukaryota; kingdom Viridiplantae; phylum Streptophyta; class Magnoliopsida; order Poales; family Poaceae; genus Guadua; species Guadua angustifolia. Next base: position 29,274,453 of record CM070513.1, read on the forward strand.
AGATGGAAAGCAGAAGGACGGAATTGGGTACAGGTTGATTAACTTGATCTCGCAGATGTTGAGGACGTCTGCAAGGAACTCGCTCTCCGGTGCCCGCAGGCTGAAGAGCATGTACTGCTCCGTGCTAACGAACTCGTCGTCCCGTGGCTGCGGCTCGGTCTCCCTGTCAGGCAGTCCCCACGAGTACTGATCCAGCAGCCCCAGGCTCTCGAGCACTTTCATCCTCGACAGCGTCAGAGTGCTTTTCCCGAGTTTGGCCATGGCGGTCGAGATAGGGCTTTGGTCGGAGGGAGAAGGAGGGCTCAGGCAAGAGGACAAAGATTACGAAGAGGTAGAGATCGGGGAGTGCTAGCGATCGCAAACTTTATAGGGCCAGGGCACTTCGGGCTCGTGAATCGAAGGCATCTCGAGGCGGCGGTCGGGGTGATCTGACGGGAGGCAGTTCAAGGCTGCTTGTGGAGATCGGCGTCATGAGCGGTTCCTTGTCGGCCCGTCTGAGGGAGTTGGAGAACAAGAGGTGCTAGGTGTCGTTTCGTCAAGGCCTGGCGTTGTGTTTCCGCCGGACCTCGACCTCGCGCGCAAAGTTTCGGGAGACCAGCCCTATATGTGGAGGCTCAAGGTCGGCCCGAGTCCCGGCCACGACCTTAAGCCTCGGGGCTAGGCGGCGGGTCGGGCGTCCTGATCGGTCGGTCATGCAGTCAAACAGCCCCCAAGCTCGGGAGGCCCCGACTACGACCTGGGGCATACTAAGGCGCTCGACCCAGGACGCCCGACCCCGAGCTCGGGGTCCGCACGACCTTAGGCTCGGGTCGCCCTAAATGCATGCGGTATTTTTCTCCCCTTGGATTCCGGATCGTACGTGGGATCGTGGGAAGCGAGTTTGTACGTCGCGGCGGTCGGAGCGATGTTGCCGACCCTCAAGCGTGCATGAAGGCCACTACCCGGGAATATCTCCCGTCCATTACGGGCAGGGAGGTTATAAGTCTAAGGATGCGTACGTTGAAGACAACGACACACAAGAGCTCGAGTGCTAGACATTGCCATTGCTGAGCTTGAGCTGTAATACACATTTGTACTCGAAAGCAACAAAGATCACTGCCGCAAGGCGACTGGAGTAGAGCTATTACCTTCGCAGGGGCTCGAACCAGTATAAACCTTCGTCTCACGCTCGTTGTCGCCTAGCTCCGACCTACAGCACGTCGCACTCTTTCCCTCGCCGAGCCTAGCCCTGCTCGGGTCCCAAGTCTCACTGACCCCTACTTCATTTCTGCTGTTGGCGATCCCGATCGTCGACACAATTGCATCTTCATGTTCTGCTTATTGCGATTTGTTTGGAGGAATGCATTTGAAATAGCAATCCTATAGCTTATATCGATAAGCTATATATGGGGTTGTTCCCTATTTAATTTTTCTACCCCTCTATAGTTGTTCTTTTGACAAATTTTTCCAATACCCATAGATTTTCATGGGTGTTCTTATGTTCTACATTTTATTTAATGATTTACAAATTAGTCTGTATTATTAGGTACTTATAATGAATCAGAATCATTCCTATATCTTGCTAGACTACCGAGACTTTCACGGGTGTTCTTATGTTCTACATTTTATTTTACGATTTACAGATTAGTCTGGATTATTAGGTACTTATAATGAATCAACATCATTCCTATATTTTGTTAGACTACTGGCTATCTCATACCATACGGCGTAGCGTAGCGCACAATCCAACCTAGTTGACCTAAAGAGTGACACCCTTAGGTTCAAAAGTTGCTTTATGCTCTATTAGTAACTTCCAGAAAACTAAGACATTATTTCCAATCTCTTCGAATTACAATACCATCATCTTTTGCCATGGAAAAAAGTTTATATAACCAAGACGTAACTGGTCATGTCGCTAAGTGGGTAGTCAAATTGGGATTATTTGATATCCATTTTGTAGCCTGAACAACAATTAAGTCTCAAATTCTGATAGATTTTATCACTGAATAGACAAATAGTGAAGCCTCTATACAAGAGAATAGGACTAATACCGACCACTGGAAACTATACTTTGTTGGTTCTCGAGAGATAAAGGGCTTGGGGACTGGCATAGCATTAGTTACACCTCAAGACGACTAGTTAAAATATGTAATCTAGATACATTTCCCTACTACTAACAATGTGGCAGAGTATAAAAGTCTTCTAACTGGGGTCCGAGCAGCAAAATTCCTTACAGTCTATTGACATCTTGCGGTGGGTGATTTGCAATTAGTTATAAACCAGGTTTGCAAGGAATACAGGATGTCTGATGAGGTAATGGTTCACTACCTAGATGGAATGGCTCACTACCTAGATGAAGTGAGGAAATTGGAAAATACTTTAGTCATTTTGAAGTCTGATACATTTTTGTGAAAAAACAATGTTTTAATGGACCAATTATGCAAACTGGGTTCTCACGGTCACCTATTACAATAGGTGTGTTTCTCTGAATATCTATCTAAGCCTTCTATAGATACATCCATAGGACAATGCTCGACCAATGAAGAGGTTAGAGTTCTTGAGCTAGAATACTGATTGAGCTAAACCATTTAAAACCTATCTAGAGAATGGGACACTGCCTGAGGATATCTATGAAAAAGACAAACTAATTGAAAAGGCATGAATGTGTAAAATTCTCAACAATACCTTATATAGGAAGGGAATGCATGGTATTTTGATGCGATGTATAACCCAGGAACAGGGAAAAACATTGCTTAATGATATATATGGGGCTTGTGTGGATCACATGCTTCATACATAGCACTAGTTGATAAAGCTTTCTAACAAGGTTTTATTGCCCACTGCCTTACAAGATGCAATGCATCTAGTGAAAAATTGTGAGCAATGTTAATTTCATGCTCGCTAAATACATTTACCTACCAATCAGCTACAAGTGATACCTCTGTCATGGCCATTCTCGACATGGGTAATTGATATAGTAGGTCCTATACCAAGAGCAATTAACAGATTTAAATTCCTATTTGTTTCAATTGATACATTCATAAAATGTATTGAAGCTAAACCTGTAGTCTATATTACGGCTAAAGTTGCAAAGAAATTCTTTGTGAGAAACACAGTCACTAGATTTGCTGTACCAAGTACACTAATTACTGATAATGGATCATAATTGGTTAGTGGTCTATTTCAGGATTATTTTGATGAAATAGGCACAAAAATTTGTTACGCTTCAGTCGCTCATCTGTAGAGTAACAGAGCAGTTGAAAGAACTAATAGCCAAATCATAGAAGGTATAAAGAAAGGAGTGTTTGATCGTGTTGTCAAATGCTCAAGGGCTTGGGTAGATGACCACTACTCAATGCTCTCGGCTATCAAAACAATGACCATTAGGGCAACAGGAGAAACTCCTTATCAACTGGTCTACTAAGCAGAAGCTATGTTGCCAGGTAGGATTTACTTGGGATCTACATGAAATTCTTTCTATGAATAGGTCAACCAAGAAGATTAGCACAAATATGATATTAATCTCTTGGAAGAAATGCGAGATCAAACACTTATTGGGTCAATGGCCTATTTGCAAGGCTTAAGAAAATATTATAGTAAAAGAGTACAACCACGTACATTAAACGTGTGCAACTTGGTTCTAAGGCATATCCAGAATCAATCTAACTTGCATAAGTTATCTCCCAAATGGGAAGATCCCTTTACTATAGTATCAATCATGTGATCAGACTCCGTTCAACATGCTATAGAAAATAGAAGAATCTTGTCCAATACTTGGAATATCTAGCATCTTCATAGGTTCTATGTGCAAATAAGTTTCTTTTTTTAATTTACATATATCATCTCTTTTAGTTATGTATCTAAACTGTGTTTATTTTGATAATCCCATGAGAACTCATAAGAGTCATCATTTGACTGACTTCTTTGAACACAACATATAAGGTTGCTAGTCGAGTTATGAGATAACATCTAATAGATACTTTTCTTGTAAACAAGTTCTCACTGCATTGAAACTCATTAGTATGACCTTATCTCCAATCTGCTGTTGATTAATACCAAATACTATGTGAAAAGAGCTGATCAACGCCTATAGAACTATTTGTATTCTGAACACATTGTTGTTCAGTGCACAAATAGTTGGAAGCTAGTGATATACTCAGAAAAATATGTATAGAACAAACACAATGGAAAATATGACACAAAAAGAGATTCTTTTTTCATTCAGATCGAGCGCCAGTTTCTCCAATTCAACTACGCCCTTGTAGAAATGCCTCAACTTTATGAAGAGAGTACCTATTTGGGAAGAAATTGAAGCTCAGAGTTCTGAAATACCACAACTTTACCAAGAGAGTACCTACATGGGAAGAAATTGAAGCTCAAAGTTGTACTTTCATAGTCTACGCTATGACAGGGATATGCTTTTCAATAATCTTCAACTGATCGTTCACCCCCTCGACCTATTCATTAAACGATGGATTTGTATGTTGTACTTCATTTCCTTTTAAATCCGTTATGATTTTTCCATGCTGCTTAAGAATAACGTTCATAGTATTTCCTACCTCTCTGAACTATGGCCAAGTCTTTTGTCCAAATCTTTATTTGGTCAGTGAGTTTCTCCATTTCATCCTTCATCACCGACCATTGCTCTTGTACTTTAAGTTTTTCCTTTTCCCATTTGGCAAGTTAAGACTTGTTGGCCTTTATTGTATTTTTTAAATATGCAAAGTTTAAATTCATATTTGCTTTTAGTTTTTCCCAAACAAAAAATTGAATTTGCATAGGTCGGAATTCTTTTTTTACCTACTATCTCAGAATCCCTTACTAGAAGAGTATTCTTATACTCCTCGGAGAGCCTTTGAAGTTTGTCTTCATTCCTTTATAGGCCTCATGGAGTCTAGCAATTTTATCCACAAAATAGTCCTTGGCAGAAATGAGATCGAACTTGTATCCTTTAGCAGTGTTTTGAGCCACTAGGAATTGCTTCTCTTGTTCTTTTATTTGTTCTTCTTGTCCATGTCAAAGTAGTTATTTCAGAACAAAAAGGATGAGAGAAAAGATGGAAGAAATAATAGTAAAGCTTATACTTACTTTTTTAGTTTTTTCTACTTCGGCTCTTGCTAAAGTCCTTGCCCGTTGGCTTAGTGGTCAAATATTTCTTGCAAATGCTATAAAAAGGCAAAAAAGGCAAATGAATTAGGTGTTATATTTCCTAAAAATGAAGAGCAAGAGACAAGATGAATACCTTCACTTACAATTTATCAAAAACTTACTTAAATTCTCTCTGATTGGGTTGACCAAAAAGAGGCCAGTAGAGGAGTCACTAGTTGGATGATTACCCTTTCAGTTGGTACCTCCTCACTATTACCAACGTTTTCTCTACAGGAGGAAGGTCTTCAATCTCCCCACTAGCAAAAGCCTCCACTTCGGTCATGGCAGTCATCCCGACCACCTCGGTTATAGTTTCCGAAGGAGGATGAACCTCCTCTGTGGTCGGTAGATCTTGATCGACTAGTGATCCACCACCAACTGCTAGAAGGTTTCCATCTTTGATGTCAAGTAGGTTTGTTTGCCAACTGGTCATAGTAGCCTCATCGGTCAAAGCTAAGGCATGTTCCACACTAGTCGTCGGTAGGTTGACCAGCAGATTAGCCTCAACAACAACATGTGTAGCTGCATCCTGATCCATAGGGGGATTGAGAGCAGTTGCCTAGGGCTAAGAACAAATAAAAAAATTTCTTAGTTTATCAAGACCAGTAATCAGAAATAAAGGTATATGCAAAAAAAATTTACATACATGCATTGGAGTTATGAGTTTATTTCCCCAGAAAGTGTGAGTGGAGACACCTCAAAGTTTAGGTCAGAGATTTTCTTCTTCCTCCTTATAATTAGAGGAATATTGTTGAATATCCAAATATGGGATATGGGCATGCGCCGTAAAGTCAGAAATCACGTCACGTACATATTTACCATTAGCAAGATATTTCTTATATCTTTAGCCCAAGTATGTGGGGTAAGGTATACGCGGAAAGGATATCGCTTGCAGGGAAAGCTTCTATCCTACTCCCGATATAGGGAGACCTACATGAATACGCCCGGTGGTTATGGAAGTTCAGATATGATACAGGGATAATAACGGCAACAGGACTCCTCATCGACTACGACTCAGTACTCCAGCCCACTATATAAGGACCAGGGAGGACGTCGTCAAGGATAGAGCCAATCAGAAGTGAGCGCAAGCCAGAAGAAGTCAAGTGCAACCAATAGCAAACCAGCATAGAGCGTTAGCTTTCATCCAAGATCATCCACAAGCCGTAGTCCAGCCATCCCCCAGATTGGTAGTTTTTCCTTGTAATCAGTGATACCCCCATTGATCTGTAATTTCTTCATCGATCTCAATTGTCGCCGACACAGGAGTTGGGTATTACTCATCGACGAGGCCCGAACCTATCTGCATTGTGTATTCCCTCTTGCATGTTTGACCCTGCATATCTCGAAGGTACCCGAGCATAAGTGTGTTGTCGATCACTAACTGTCGACGATCGGGATCGCCGGACCACAGAAATGAAAGGGGATCGCGTATATGGGACCCTAGATCGACTTCACTCACTGAAGGGTCGGTCCTACTGCTCCAATGGTTGGAGGCAAAGACAAAGAACGGAACACGAGAATTATACTGGTTCGAGCCCCTGTTGATAGGTAATAGCTCTACTTCTATTCTTGCCCAGAGGCAATGAATCTCACTATATTTGAGTACAGGGATGTGCGCTCTAGCTCGAGCTTTTGTAGCCTAAGCGCTTGTGTGTGTATATTGCAATGTTGATGTCCTTGAGTACATAGGTCTCAGGGGGTTATATATCCCTCTTAGCCATTACTGGAAACCTCCTGGAGAGATTCCCGGGAGAGTGGCTTCGTGCGCAATGAAGGTGGCCATAACCGTCCCGGATTTTCCTCCCATGCCTAGCTTAACTCCACCACTTAAGGGCCTCCGTAACCGCCGGTTGAATGCACGATTCGCATCCCGAGCTTGACCCCTTTGAGTGGAGGCTGACTCCTTGCCCCCCAGCTCGAGGTCGTAAGGGAGCCACGCGGTCTATGTCGTGGTCGAAGACCTCGTGGCTCGAGCTCAGCGAGGGGCCTTGTTGACCATCCGTTGACCAGGCATAGATTTTCTCAGTCCCCAACAGCTAGCCCCCGAGGCTCAGGTCATACTTGGGTACTTGGGATGACCTCAAGCCTCACGATCTGGAAAAGGGGACTATCTTTTGGTCGTGCGTAGAGCTGCCCAGGCCCAAGGTCGAGGTCGGACGGAGACCAACCACAAGGCTTAACGCAGTTACACCTGGCGGCCCTTGGCCTTGAAATCCTAGTACGGACACGGAAGAACAGCAGAACCACCTGCGACACCTCGATTCTGCCACCAAATCTCTAAATGCACCTGTCAAATCAAAACCGGCGCATCTTTTGAGATGCCAAGTCTTCTAACCAATGACGGTCGAGGCCTATAAATCCCGAACCATCAGCACTCCTAAAGAATTCCTGAACTCTCTTGAATCTTCTTCAATCTTGCCCTCTCTGGCCTTCTGCTCAACCTACCCTTTCTCCCCCGACCAAGCACCAAGCAACCTTCATGGCCAAGCTTGGGAAGAGCTCCTTGTTGCTAGCCCGGATGAAGGAACTCAAGAGCTTGGGGAAGCTGGACCCAGTGACATGGCGGTTCTTGAGGGCGGAAGACAGGAGCCGCAGCCCCAAGGCAGCGAGCTCATCAAGACCTAGAGCACTACATGCTCTTGACTTGTGGACTTTGAGAGGCGACCGTGGCCTCGGTCCTCACGCAATGCGAGATCGAGCTCGTCAATCTGGTGCTGAACTCTATCCTCCTTCTTTCCATCTTCTCCCATCTATGCGAGGGGTTCCTTGGGATCCTTCCCACCCCTTCTCTCTCTTTCGTTTCTTTTCTTTGTTCCGCAATGGGAAGGACCCTGTGGTCGGTTGCCTTTATTTTCAACTGAGACGGGACTTCCCTAGGCCTTCCCCCAGCTCCATGCTCGGGATTCTTTCAGTCCATGGACTGAGAGATGGTTCTATTTGAAGAGGGGCGAGGACGGCGTGCTCGCGTACGATGGAGCGCCCATCATCGTCAAGCGCCAGACCGCCGAGGCGGAGGACCTAACGGTCGACCAGGAGGCCATCGCCGCCATCCACATCTGCGCCACTCACGGTCTCACCAGGTAGGCCATCGCCAATGATTTCTTGCAGGGTCGGGTGTTTCCTCTGCGAAAGAGGCTGCACCCGTTCTATGAGATCAAGGGCGTGACGACCCCACCTGCGAGAGCACGTCCGGTAAGTTTTCTCAAGTACAAGCTTGTTTGAGTCCAGCCTTGAGGCCTTCTTACGACCTTGTTCTTTCAGCAGCGCCAAAGGAGTCCTGGGTAGTAGCCCGGATGACAGAAATGTTCGGGAAGGCGGCGTTCGATTACTCCATTGACGAGCCTATCCCAAAGAACGTGCTAAGACAAAGCGCCGAGGTAAGTTACCTTCAGCCAGGTCCTAACTCGGGAACACTTGGAGCCTGCTCTTACCTTGAGGTGTATTTGCAGGTGAATCAAGAGTTGCTTCAGACGGCGAAGTGCATGCTGCCATTGCCCGGAGCAGGCAAGGGCAAGAAGGCGAGCAAGAGGCCACTTCCGAACACCCCGAGCAGCAGGGCCTCGAAGAAGCAGTATCTCGAGTGGGGCGACCGTGTAGTGGTGAGTTCAAGCATGAATCCTTGCCTAGTAACGGACTGTAGTTGACGAATACCCATAGCAGGGATACACCACAACAAAGTATACATTTATTTCAAGATCGCATTTCTCCGAGTTATCTAGCCTCGGAGTCCAGGCTAAAGGTGAAACCGACATGGCCCTCGTCCCTTACTGGAAGGGGTTTGCTGCCGAATCTCGGGTCGGGCACTTGCCCATTCTACCGACCAGGGGCCGACACCTCCGACACCTACTCAGGCCAGGCCATGCGCCGGGTATTACCACAGGTTCAGCCAGGACCCGACCGGGGTCCCATAAGCAGCGGCCTGATCTCTGCCACGTCGTGATCTCGCCCGGCGGGCACTTTGTTACAGCAGGCGTAATGGTAATATTAGGGCGGACGGTTCCTTCCCAAAGGCAACCATAGGCGGCCTCAGCTAAAGCACCCATATTTTCAAGACGTCAACATCGGCAGGCGAATACGCGCCCTCCGAAAAGGGTGCCGCCCGTTGTGTCTACCCATCCCGTATGGGGCCTTTGGAACTGTCGGTCATCATGACCGAAGACCAGGTCGCCCAGACGAAGAGCCTGCCCGTCATCATGACCGAAGACTAGGATGCCCGGACGGGGCATTCCCTTGTTTATTATTCAAATCCTCGTGTAACCTGCCCCCTCGGCCTATATAAAGGGAGGTAGGGCCCTTGGAGGTGGGGGATATATAGATTTTCTTTCCTTCACACGCACTCACACAAGTTCGCTCACGGGCACCGCCCCTTTAGATCACTCAGGGTTCTCAGGCCGGGTCGGCGCCGAGCGTAGGAAATCCTCCGATTTCTTCTTTCGGCGAGTGCTAAGGGCACATCCTCGGCCTCCGTTTGTAATCTATGTTTACTCTCCGAGCTCAGGAATTCAAACCGCCACCACTGGAATGAAGTAGGGACATTCAGCCCGAACGAGTATAAATCTGAGGCTTCTTTGGTCTAACCATTCGAGGAGAGGGAGCGCGTGATCCCCTATACTTACGAATTTACTTGCCGGTTATACGAAACACCGACAGTAGTAGATTTTGATCTTTTCTTACCTTTCCTCGCAGCAGCAGAGGGCGGCGGCCTCCGCCAGGACCCCCAGCCCCTAGGCGGCTCTAGGGGCTCGATCGCAGGGCCCCAGGCCAGCCACCACGGGCAACCCGGCAACACTGTGCGCTCCAAGGTCTCTGGCGCGAGGTGCACGGAGTAGGGCCACTTACTCACCCTCAGGCGCTGAGACCAACCACAAGCCCTCGCGAGACGAAGGCTCGTGACTTAGGTACTTTGTTTTCCCTTTGATCGCAAAATTCCTTTCCGCCTTAGCTTAGCAATCTTCCCTTGCCGCAGACCTTGAGTGCCCAAACTCACCCCCAACCCTCCATGACAATGGCTATCATCCAGGGTGAATCCGAGTCTGAGGAGGAGGCTTCGTACAAGCTGGTGCACCGCTTCCCCGTGAGTCAGGGTCGCGCCACCGGAGGCCCCCATCGTTGGGTCGTGGCTGGCGAGTCTGAATGAAGGAGGGCCTAGCCTGCCACTGACGAAGAGGAGACTAACGACGTGGCGGCCTCTGAAGTCGAGGTCTCCCCAGCTAGGACTGCAACGGGGAGTGAATTTCAGGATGACTCCCCCGCCGTGGCCGTGACCGTCCAAGACGTTGCCGCCGTGGTCGCCACGACCGTCGAGGCCGGGGCGACCCCGACCACTGAAGCCGGCAACCAACCGGCCGATGGCTCCGAGGAGGACCAAGTTAGTGACCCGGCCGAGGCCATCCTCGGGGAAGAAGAAGAGGACCCCTCGACCGCGGAGATCGAGGCCAACTTGGTCGAGGGGGCCTTGTCCGAAGGCGAGCTTGGCCTCTTAGCAAACGAGGAGGCTCGAGCCGAGGCCGCCATCGGCGAAGTTGGCCTTGCGCCAGAAGAACTTTGACCCGGCACCTCAACCTTGGCTGGGTAATACTGTGCCCGAGGTGTCAAGCAGCAGACCAACCGGGCCTTACCGCGCGATCTTCGAAGACCGCCTTAGCCAGGTACGGGATGCTTTCCCCGCACTCCTTTTATCCCAAGACTTGTTTTTCTTTGACGCAACCTGACCCCCTCCCCCCTCTTTTTATCTGGCAAGCTATTGGCCTCATTAGTCAGGGGCTCCAGGGTCTTTAGAACCATTCTGATGCTCTGAAGATCCTGTTCGACAAGGTGGAGGATGGGAGGTTGACCTGCACCGGCTCGAGGTGACTCTGGCGGCCGAGCGGGAGGAGGCTGAGCGAAGGACTGTGACCAACACCGCCAAGCTCGCAACCCTCCAAGGTACATTGTTGGCGCTGGAAGCAACTCACGCGTCTGAGCTCAACCAATCTATCAGCACCAAGCGTGAGCACGCCTTCCAGGCCTTGGAGGAAGAGCGTGCTCGGTTGGCCAAAGCGCTCGAGGCGGAGCGGGCGAAGGTGGAGAAGCTGCAGAAGGAGGTCGCGGACCAAGCGGTCACCTCGGTGAAAGCCCCCGCCGAGCTCGAAGCGAAGGTTGCCGAGCTCGTGGAGAAACTTGGGCGGGCGACCAAGGCAGCGAAGAATGCCCTGGCCCAACTCCAAAGCGAGCGAAGCCGTGCCGCCGACTCTGCAGCTAAAGCTCTTCGTCTTCAAGGCGAGCTATCAACACTGAGGGTGAAGGTTGCTGAGCTCGAGTAGGAGAAGCTTGCCCGCGACATGGCCGACCTGTAACTTAGACCAGCCCTTAGGTTTTTGTACTTAGTACTTTGTAAGTAAGAACTTAATGAAACAAAATCATTTTGAAATGAACTTGTGCCTCCTTGTTTGTTTGTTTTCTGTTGTGTACTTAGCTTTTCTCGAGGTAATATGGCCTTGTCCCGCCCCCGTTGTGGTCGAGAATTAGAACAGCGTGACCTTGGGCACAAGTCAAAACCACGAAACTCACCAAGTACCTAATGACACAAAAGTCGGTGAAAGGTTGTGTCTCAGAGGCCGTTAGAGTCATTAAGCATAACAAAGCTTAAAACTTGTATAAAAATGCTTAGTCCCAAAGACTACAGGGTCGCTTAGACCATAAAACAACGATCGCGATGTATGCCCCCGACGATCAGAATGTGGGCTATGGTTCAGGATACTGTCACAAGGGAGGCGGGATATGAGCGAGTCGACTTACGAGATGGCATGACCCACGGAGGAATAGCGCAAGCTCATAACATTGAGATCAAGTTAAAGAGCACAACGTCTGGAGTCGGATCACGAAACCGTTAACTCGTTAAAGCTATACATACACTCTGGGCTAGACCTCTGATTCAAGTCCTGCCACAGGGGAAGCCGTGACGCGATAAGGATCGGCTTACTGCTGGTATAACCCCTGGAGGTGAATCGTAAGGTCGCGATACCCAGTGCAAAGTATAAGATTAAGAAGGGACACAAAGAACAATATAGCCAACAAATAACAACTTTTTATTGAAATTTGAGACAAAAGCGTTGCACATAGAATTTTCGGAGCTGATCAATATTCCACGAGTTCGAGAGCTCTCTGCCATCGAGCATTGCTAGCCAGTAAGCCCCCGTGCAATCTATTGAAATGATTCTATAGGGGCCCTCCCACTATGGGAATAACTTATTGGTGTTGGACGAGCCCTGGATTTGTCTTAGGGCTAGGTCCCCAACAAGGAGCTCCCTAGGTCGTACCGATCGAGACGCATGTCTGCGAAGAGCTTCTGGTGTCTTGTTGATCATAGCGATGCGGCATCTTACTTCTTACGCGGGGTAAGGTCAAGAGGCCGTTCTTGCTCAAGTCGACTTCGATCGAAAGTGACCCTAGCGAGCCAGTGACCTCTGAAGGTAGGGCGGCTTGATCGAATACAAGTCGGAAGGGGTTGACCCGTTCTTGGTGACCGTGTAATGCGTATAGACCATAAGATGGTGGGAAGTTCATCCACCAAGGTCCGGCCGTGTCGTTCGAGCTCATCCGAAACTCGCTTCTTGCCGCCTTGAACAATTTGCCCGTTAGCGCGCTCTACTGCTCAATTGCTCTACGGGTGACCCACCGAAGCGTAACACACTTTGGTGCTTATGTCCTCGCAATATTCCTAGAACAATTCACTGGTAAACTATGTTCCATTATCAGTAATGATTCTGCATGGAACCCCATACCTGGTGACAAAGATCGAGCGAAAAAACTTGACAGCCACCCGAGCAGTGATGGTCAAGATAGGTTCAGCCTCTATCCACTTGGTGATGGTGTCAATAGCAACAAACAGAAATTTCTTTCCTCCAACCGCCTGAGAAAAAGGGCCTAGCACATCGAGCCTCCATGTCGAGAAGGGCCATGCAAGCGGAATGGTCTGAAGCGTGTAGGCCGATTGGTGTGACTTTCGAGCATGGAACTGGCAAGCTCGACAGGTGTGAACAATATCCTGAGCATCTTGTAGTGCTGTTGGCTAGTAAAACCCCATGCGGAAAGCTTTGCCAACCATTATCCTGAAAGAAGAGTGCGCTCCACAGAGACCCAAGTGGATGTCGTTTAGCTGATACTTACCCTCTTCCGAGGTGATGCACTTCGTTAAGACTCCAGAGACACTCTAGTGATAAAGCCGACCATCAATGATCTTGTACGAGCATGCGTGGCCCTTGACCCTACACCGCTCGGTGGGGTCAAACGAGAGTTCACCCCGTGCGAGGAAGTTGTAGATCGATTCTGCCCATGGGGGAGCACCTTCAATGAACACGACCGAGACCTCCTGGTCAGCGATCGAGGGTGCCGCCATGGTCTCAAGGACGATGTCCGGGGGAATATCATCATCAGACGACCCGAGCTTGGAGAGGAGGTCAGCGCAAGAGTTGTCCTTCCTAGGTATGTGCACGAGTTCCAAATTCCGGAACCACTTCTCCATTTTACGTACCTCGACAAGATATTTGGCCATCGAGTCTTCCGAATATTGATAATCTTTGTTGAATTGGTTCACCACCAACTGAGAATCACCCTTGATGATCAATCAGCGCACGCCCAATGCCTTACAAGCTCAAAGACTCACAGGAGAGCTTCATATTCTGCCACATTATTAGTGGCCAGAAATCCAAAACGGACCACATACCTCAATTTGTCTCCTCGAGGGGTGAGATTGAGGATCCCAGCCCCCGAGCGCTTGAATGACCTTGAACCGTCGAAGTACATGACCCAAGGTGCTTCTTCCTCGACCTCACACTCGGAAACTGGCTGCGACATCTGCTTGACCGTGAAATCAGCAAGCGTTTGCGACTTGATGGCCGTGCGTGCCACGAACTGTATGTTGAACACAGCCAACACCATGGCCCACTTGGCGATGTGACCTCTAGCCTCCGGGTTCCTCAAGATTTCACTGAGCAGGAAATTGCTCGGGACTACCACCGAATGTGCCTGAAAATAATGCCGAAGCTTATGCGAAGCCATAAGGAGAGCATAGAGCAACTTCTGAACCTAGGGGTAGCGCTCCTTTGGTCCGTGAAGCACTTCACTAACATAGTAGATTGGATGCTGCCGACTATCACGCAGCCACCAAAGGCCGGCGGCTTGAGTGGCTGACCATAAGATAGAGTAGCAAAGTTGCGAAGTCGTGGTAGGGGTGGAGCTTGAAAGTGCGCTTTTAGCTCGTCGAAGGACCGTTGTGCCTCGAGGCGTCCACTCGTAGTCTCCTTGCTTACGCAAGTTCTTAAAAAACGACGGCTCACACTCGCCAAGTCTTGAGATGAGCAAAGTGAGGCGGCCATTCGACCGAGTGAAGCCTTTGTGCACCTTTCTTGAAGTCGGTGGAGCCAACTTTTAATTGCCTCAATCTTCTCAGGGTTGAGACGACTCACGAGCCCACGATCATGTAGCCGAGGACCTTTCGAGGCGACCGGCTACACACTTCTCAGGATTGAGTTTGATCCTATTCTTGTTCAGGTTGGCGAAGGTTTCTTCTAGGTCCCAAACGTGGCTGTCTTCGGAAGAGCTCTTAATGATGATGTCATCCATATAGACCTCGAGGTTGCGGCCTATCTGAGAGTCGAAGGTCTTGGTCACCAGGCGTTGAAACATTGCGCCCGCATTGCGAAGACCAAAGGACATGGTTGTGTAACAGTATGTCCCGAATGGTGTTATGAAGGCCATTTTTCTCTCGTCATCGACTGCTAGCTTGATTTGATGGTACCCGGAGTATGCATCCAGGAAACTCAACATCTTGGCGTTCGAGGTGGAGTCGACGATCTGGTCTATTCGCGAAAGGGGAAAGTTGTCCTTCGGGCAGGCCGAGTTTAGACCCGTGTGATCCATGCACATCCTCCACTTTCCACCTTATGCACGATGACTGGGTTGGCTAGCCACTCGGAGTAGTCGATCTCACGAATGAAACCAACCTTCGAGAGCTTGTCGAGATTCTCCTTGATTACCGCCACCTTTTCGGGGGAGAAATGTCGTAGCTTCTGGCGCATGGGTCGACTATTCGACCCCACTTGCAGCTTGTGCTCGATCAATCCCTTGGGACGCCCGGCATATCCGCCTGTTCCCAAGCAAATATGTTCTTGTTGGTGCAGAGGAAGGTGACGAGCTTGAGTTCCTATTTGGAACTCAGCTCGGACGAAACATGCTTGCACTTGCTCGTGTTGCCCTCCTCGAGCTGCACAGCCTTTGTTGCCCCGCTGGGCTGGATGATCGCCTTATGGCGAGCAATCTTCATGGCTGCCTCGGGACCTCGCTGGGGTAGCATGTTGGCGAGGCCAAGGCCTGGGTCCCGCATCCGTGCACCGCCTTGAGATCGCCCCGCAGTTATGATGCCATTGGGCCCTAGAATTTCATGCAGTAGTGGCCGTAGTGGTTTGCCGCCATGAACTTGACTAAAGCCGGGCGCCCGAGGATGGCGTTGTAGGGAATATCTCCTTCGACCACCTCGAAGGTGATTAGTTCGGTGTGGAAGTTGTCCAAGGCGCTGAAGGTGACAGGCAAGACCACCTGCCCGAGGGGGTGGTCGAGCTTCCAGGAACGATCCTGAAGAATGGAACCGCGATGTTTTTGACCTTCGATCGGAGAATCTGCATCCGGTCGAGGGTGCTGGCCAAGTGTAAATTGAGGGAACTGCCCCCATCGATCATGACCCGCCCAACCATGGTGTTGCTGATGATCAAGGTCACAACCAGTGCAGTCTTAAGGTCTTTGGACATACCTTGGGTAGCGTCCTCCCATTAAAAGGTTATCGTGGCCCCAGCCCACTTGCAGGGTTGGTCAATAGGCCTCCCGGCGGAAGCTTGGTAAACGGTGCACGCAACATCCTTGATCTCATGCCAAGATTGGTACACGCCGATGAGCCGTCGAAGATGACATCGATCCGGCGATCACCCTGCTAAAATTCCAGGTCGAGGTCAGCCTGGTCTGCTCCGGTGTTGACCCTGTCGGGTTGCTCCCCTTCCTTCGGGAGTTTGGGCATCTCTCCACGCCCATCATAGAAGGCGTCCAACCTATTCTGCTTGGCCCTGCAGCTTCGCAGGTCGTGGCCCGGGACCCTATGGAACAGATAAAAGTTCTCTTCATCGTACCGAGGACGCCCTTTAGGGTCTTGTGGCTAGCCGTCGACTGCTTAGGGACCCAGGTGGCGATCCTTGCCAAGGTCGGCTCTACTGTGAGGTCGTGGCGATTTGAGTCGGGGGCCCTTCTTGGCCCGGTTCTCGCACCTCCATGACTTCGCGTGACTATTTGCGAAAACAACCACCCGCGCCCGGCCATCACCATGCTTGCGGTCCCTCTTCCGCTTCTTGGCGGTCGAGCCTGGATCGGTGCTCTTGGTGTTAGAGGAACCAGCCTCTCCCGAGTTGATACCGAGCTTACCTTGGTCATAGTCACGCTTCCAGTGAACCGCGTCGTCTGCGTCTGCGTAGCGCTCCGCCATGCGAAACAGCTTGTTGACAGTGAGCCTCGTCGTAATCTCCAGGTCCTTGGTGAGGCGCCGGTCGCGGACGCCGAACTTGAAGGCCTTGATCATGGCCTCGTCAGAGACGCTTGGAATCAGGTTCCTCGTGCGAATGAACCGCCGCATGAAGTCATGGAGGGGCTCATTCTTCCCCTGGATAACGCGGTCCAAGTCCTTCTCCCTACCAGGCCGCTCATAACAACTCTGAAAATTAGAGCGAAGGGCGCTTTGTACCTGACGCCATGATCGGAAGGAAGCAGGCTTCTGGTTGAAGAGCCAGGTGCATGTGGCTCCATCCAACACTATCGGGAGATAATTGGCCATCACCGCCTCGTCTCCCCCGGCCGCCAAGATCGCGGTGGAGTAAATTGAAAGAAATTCATCAGGGTTCTTTGTCCCATCGAACCGCTCGATCAAGGCAGGCTTGAAATGGGCCAGCCAGTGCACTCGACGAAGGTCGTCAGAGTACGCCGAGCAGACATAAGTCGGAACAGGGGTCGCGCCTAGGAAGGTGGTCGCCACTGCTGGAGTCGGAGTCACGATCGCCCTGGCGACTAGACCTACGACCACGTCGGTCATGGCGATGGGCACGAGCATCGCCCAGGAGGTACCGCAAGCATTCGTGGACCTGTGATGCCTCGGTGGAATGTGCGGGAAAGACAGAGCATCGCTGTTTGCTAGAATGAGTCGTTGTAGCCGGTCGTTGCCGTCGCCATCACGAGGTTGCACTCGAGGCGATGGTCGCGGAGAGTCGGGACAAATCCGGGATCGTGGCGCGAAGGAGACGATGGGGGTGCTTGGTTGCTGTGAAGCTGCCATCACTCTTGAGGAGCAGGGACCGGAGTGGCGACTTTGGTGCTGTGAAGGTATGGTTTCAACAGTGGCTTTGTCGAGCTCGTCTGTGAGAGCTCGACCAAAAAGGCTGTAACACCCCAATTTTTTCTTTTCTCGCATTTAAGTGGTATTTTGAATTTTTGGGAATTTTTGGAATTTATTTGGATTTAATTGGAATTTAGTTATTTACTAAATCAACTAAATATTGGGAAATTCTAAATAAAGTTTTATTAAAAATATTTTATTTGAGTCCCAAATATCCTAAAATATTTTTGAAAAATTTTCCAGAATTTTTCTGGTATTTTTAGTGCCCCAAATGGATTAAATGATTTTTGGCAATTAATTTCAAAAAGAAAAGACAGAGAAAAACCCTACTATAGTGTTGCACCGGCCCAACACTGTGTGCGCCGTAGCCCAACCCGCTGCGCCGCTGAAAACCCTAACTAGCGTACCGTCCGATTCCGATCGGACGGCTGCGAGCTGTCCGCGTGGGCGCTTGCGCATGGCCGTTGGATCCGGTCGGATCGGACGATCCCCACCGCGCCATGTCGCCTCTCCGTAGCCACACCGGACTCCACCGCCGCGCCCGAGTAGGCCTCGGTTTCCGCAAATTTTACGGACGTCGAGGTCCCTTTTTAATGCGCCGCCACTTGTGCCGTGAAGCCCTAGCCGCGCCACACCCAGTCGTACTTTCCTCGTCGTCTGAGCCGCCGCAGGAGCTCGCCGAAGTCCCGAAGCCATCAGCCGCATTCTCTGAGCCGTTCCGCCATCGTCGTTCATCCTCCGCCGTCAGGGGCACCGTCGAACTTATCTCGCCGAGCCGCGTCGGAGGAGCCACTTCATCACGCTGGAGGAGCTCGGGGGCACCGTTCCACACGTCGTCGTCTTCGTCTCCGATGGAATCACGCCGCCGCACCATCGTCACTGAGCCGAGCTTCTTCCGCCGTCCGATCGTGCATCAACGCTCCAGATTTCGCCGCGTCATCCCATAACAGTAAACCTTATCCCTAACTCTTAGCCGTTACATCAAGATTTGAAGGCTTAGATTGGATCCATGCTAGATTTATTTCAGACCGTAGGATCTAGATCGTGTGGTTTGGAGTGATGCGCATAGTGTGGGATTAGATCTGTTCTCAATCGTTGGATTGGATTTGTGTGGTTAGGATTGGATCTGTTATTCTCATCTAGAACAGATTAGGACCGTTAGATCTTAATCCTAGGGCTCTAGCGTTGCCGCGTCGCGTTAATGCCATCTTGTCGATACCGCGCGGTTGGTCTCCGTCGTGCGGCGTGTAGCGCATCGTCGCCGCCTGCCGTCTTGGTCGGATCAAGATCGAGGTAGCAAAGCGCCACGCGTCATGTCCGCATCACATCTGAGTCAATTCGGGAGGGATAATCCGAGCCGTTCAGTTTGAATCGAACGGTTGTGATCGCGTCGTTCTTCGGTGAATAAAGTCGCGCCGCGTGTCGAGGGGATCCGATCGGGCAAGTAATCTCAGCCGTCCGTTTGAACGAACGGGCCCGATTGAATCATGGGCGCACGAATCTTGAAGCACCAGCACCGCACAGTGCGTGTGACGTCATGCTTGCCCAATAATTAATTTTTTCTTTACAAAAACAATTCCGTGGAAATTCATTTCGGGCTGACATCAGCAGAGGCCATGCTGACGTCATATTTGCCAATTTCCTGTACAAAAATAAATATGGAAAATTCAGTTTATTCTTTTTAATTTATTTTCAAACTTCAATTGGCTATAACTATTGCGTTTTAACTTTGATTTGAGTGATTTTAGTTTCTAAAAATTTATAAAATCACGCTCTTTCTGTTTATGAATTTTATTTGAATTTTAGACTTGAGTTGCTCTCTGTTTTATTTATTGCTATTTGGGTATGTCAGCGTAGACATCGAGGTGCCCAAAGGTTTCGAAGGAGAAGGTTTGACCCAGGAGCAAGCTCAAGAATTTAAACAGTACTTTTTGAAGTCAAGTTGTGTTTGATCATGTTGAACCTATCATAGCAAATTATTTTGATTTAAATTATTGCATGCTAATTTAATAGAATTGGTTTTAAATAAGTTCTGGGGGTGGTAACCAGTCCCTCCAGTGTTGAAACCTTAGCGGGCAGTACTGGGTTTAGACGGATATTTGGAAAGGCTTTGTTACGGTTACACGCCTTGGTGGCATTTGACTGTATCTTCTGCGTAAAGTGTATAACCTCTGCAGAGTGTACAACCTATTCGAATAGCCGTGCTCACGGTATTGAGCATCGCTCGGTGATTCTGATCAAGGTTAGACTTTCATGAAAATAACTTGTTTATGGAAAATGCTTGGGATGGTATTGATGAACTTGACTTAAGTTGTGAAATGATTTACCTGTGAAATAATTGTGAAAATTATTACCTTTATTATTGTTTTACTGCTTTGCAATCTATTACTGTATTATCTTAAATGCTATACTACGAATGAGCTGTAGCCTATCCTTTGTACTAAGCCATACATGTAGAATATTATAATTGCATTCTGTACATGACTTGCTAAGTGCTCAAAGTACTCACCCTTGCAACAACACAACCTCAGTTGAAGAAGAAGCCACCCACCTTTGGAGGAGTTTGGGAGGAGCCGGCGAACTAGGGAAGCGAGCCGGTCAGGTTACTGTGTGAGCAAATTGGTTGGCGCCACGAGTTTATTTTATTTCCGCTGCACTTGGTTATTTTAATAAGTCTTCACCCTGTGAGGCGTACTTTTGTAACTCGGCCATAAGGTCGAGCGACTAGATTTATTATTTAATTAAGTACTTTACTATTCCGTTGGATATGGTAGTGATCGTACCGATGTTGAGGCTGTGTGCACTAAGCGTGATCTGGACTAGTGCTGAATACCTGAGAGGGTGGGATTTGCACATTCGGGTCCCGATAAATTTGATATCGAGCCATCTTGTTGTAGGGGTGGCCCTTAGATAGAATGGTCGTAGTAAGGATAAAACTATTTTATAAAAGTTAAAAAGTGTTAAGATGATGAACGCATTCTCAACTTATCCCCTTCTCTCTTTTCATACCCCTTGCTGAATTTTTATGTTCTCACTTTGGTTTAAAATTTCTGAGTTTTCACGTGAGTGTCCTGTTGGCAGATGAGGATGATCCACTCTTTTGGAGAGTGCACTGGAGGGTACGCCGCGGAGCTATGGCGTATGATGCAGCTGCTAGGAGGGTACGACAGGCCGATCTACCAGGGAACTACCATAGTGTAGGCAGGACTGGATATCACCTGGGATGTTACGATCACGGTCTACGCTCGGGAGAGGGCGAGGGCGAGTCGTCCCATCCGCATCACTGCCAGGAGGTCATCCAGGAGACATCGCGTCTGGCGATGAGGCAGATTGCTCGTACCTACTCCAGGGAGTTGGAAGGCACAGTGTTTCGTCATCATCCGTGTCGAGACAACCGCTACAACCGGGAGACCATAGAGGGGGAGGATGCCACGATCACCCACCTGGCGAGGTATGTCATCGCTCAAGAGGATGCTATCGATGAGATTGTCCAGGAGCTACAGAGGACCCGGGACGAGGTCACGGAGGTGAGGACCCATCTGCGGGAGTCTTGCGAGTACTTGGCTCACTCAATCCAGAGGGTTAGGGAGCTAGAGGCAGTATGTCTGAGACTGGCCGGAGCCAATCTTTGGGCTGCCGACCCTGGACCGGAGGAGCCACACAGTGGGAGCAGCGGCCGGGCTGGAACGAGCGAGCGAGCGAGAGGAGGACATTGCGTCATCAGCTATTGTTGTGGAGGGGCACGAAGATCGCTTTGCGCCAATGCCACTGCACCCGCCGGTGTATCCACTGGGAAGTTCCCGTGGGGGATGGCTCGAGGAGTGAGCGTTAGGATTAGCAGTTGAGACTCCTGTGTTGAGTTGCGTCATGGAATAAGAGTCACCTTTAGAGGCGTTAGACTCCCGAGTGTCTGTTTGATTTGCTTCTTTCATGCTTGTGAGTGATCGGTATGTGTTGCATGGCCCTTAGGCATTGTGAGCAACCATACTCCGATATTAATGAAGTATAAAGTTGGATTTTGCGTTACACCTTTGACCCCGCATAAGTATTCTACTACTTATCTATTCTTATTTCCCTCTTGTCTCTAAATCTTGGAGCAATCGACAGATGGTGAACACTCGAGGAAACCAGGGAGGAAATGGGAGTGGTTCTCGCTTAGCTGGAAACACTGATGATGGAGGACAGGGACCCCAACCAGCACCGCCAGTAGATATGCAGAATTTTGGAGCCTTTCTTGCTGCACAGACTCAGTTAATGCATGCCATGATGCAGCAGATGTAGCAGGTCACCGCCCAAGCCGCTGCCACCCAGGCTAATCAAGTCAACCCAGTGCAACACCCACACTCGAGGTTGTCAGAGTTCATGAGGACTCGTCCGCCCACATTCTCTAGGAATGCCAATCCATTGGAGGCGGATGATTGGCTGAGAGTGATAGAGAGAAAGTTGCACATCACTCAGTGTGAAGGAAATGAGAGAGTACTCTATGACTCCCATCAGCTTGTGGGAACTGCAGCAGAATGGTGGGAAAACTTCTGCGTTGCTCATGAGCACCCACAGGACATCAGCTGGGAGGAGTTCATGACTGCTTCCCGTCAGTATCATGTGCCCGAAGGCATAATGGAGCTGAAAAAGGAGGAGTTCAGGGCACTGAAGCAGGGCAACCAATCCGTGTCTGAATATCTGAACAGGTTCACATAGTTGCACCTTCCTTTTGAGGGCGTAAAGCGGACAAGGCTAGGCAGTCTCGCTTTATGAAGGGACTGAATTCAGGGCTGCAGGTGGGACTCATAACCCACACCTTTCTTGATTTTCAAGAGTTAGTGAACAAGGCGCTGATATTGGAGGACAAGCGCAAGGAGCTGGAGGACAACCGGAAGCGTAGGATGGCACAGCAGGGAGCGCGTCAGGGGACACAGCGTTTGAGGGTTGCACCGAACCAGTTCTTCAGGTTTCAGCCAAGGAATGTGATGACGACGCCGCCACCAGCATCGAGACCTGCCGGGCAAAGTTACCAGACACCGACACACGGCCGAATGCAGCCGCAGGAGCGGCAGTGTCGGCGATCAAATGTTGTTTAAATGCACTTGAGCAGGGCATTTCGCCAACCAATGCCCAAGAAAGGAGGAGGAGTGACGCCAGTTCGCTTCAACCTCGGGACTACTCCAGCAAAGACACCTAAGCTAGGAGCAAGTCATGAAGCTACACAATCAGGAGCTGCAACACAGATGGTGGTGAGAGGCAGAGTTAATCATGTCACCGCGGATGCAGTGCAGAACACGTCGGACGTCGTACTGGGTAACTTACTTGTTAACTCAGTACCTGCAACAGTTTTATTTGATTCTAGAGCTTCGCATTCGTTTATACCTCGGATTTTTGCTGTGAACAATGGGTTGAAAATGGTGAACCTTAGGCATGTATTGTTAGTGCAATCCCCGAGATCAGAACTCCGATGTGATGTAGGATGTTCTGGGGTAAAGTTGCTTATAGACGGAACAGAGTTCCTAGCGAACCTAGTAGTGTTGGATACCCAAACCCTAGATGTTATTTTGGGAATGGACTGGTTGTCCAAGCACAAGGTCGTATTAGACTGTGGACGAAGAGTCATATCAGTCGAGAGCCCTTGTGGGAGAAGAATAGAGTTTCATGCAACTGCCGTTCGGGATGGACAATTGATGGTCAACAGTGTGAAGGCCGTCAGCATAGAAGACGTTCTAGTTGTTAGTGAGTACCCGGATGTATTTCCTGAAGATCTACCTGGTATGCCGCCAGATAGGGACATAGAGTTTGTGATCGAGCTAGTACCTGGAATAGCCCCGATAGCTAAGAGACCTTATCGGATGTCAACCGATGAGTTGGTAGAAATGAAGAAGCAGATTGAGGAACTGATGGAAAAAGGATTTATCAGACCCAGTTCATCACCATGGGGAGCACCGATTCTGTTTGTCAAGAAGAAGGACGGAAGTTACTGGATGTGTGTGGATTACCGAGCACTAAATGAGGTCACTATAAAGAACAAGTATCCGCTACCCCGGATCGATGATCTATTTGACCAGTTGAGAGGAGCCGGAGTTTTCTCCAAGATTGACCTACGATCGGGATATCACCAGCTGAAGATTCGACCAGAGAGGACGTGCTGAAGACCGCATTTTCGTCAAGATATGGACACTACGAGTTTACAGTTATGTCCTTTGGTTTGACGAATGCACCTGCGTATTTCATGAACATGATGAATAAGGTTTTCATGGAGTACCTAGATAAGTTTGTTGTTGTGTTTATAGATGACATTCTAGTCTACTCCAAGACAAGAGAAGAGCATGCAGAACATCTGAGGCTAGTTCTAGAGAAGCTAAGAGAACAACAACTTTTCGCTAAGTTTAGCAAGTGTGATTTCTAGAAGAACAAGGTCGAATTTCTTGGACATGTGATGACCGCCGAAGGAGTCGCAGTCGATCCAAGCAAGGTGGAAGCAGTGTTGCATTGGGGGCAACCGAAGCCGGTGACCCAGATCCGAAGTTTCCTTGGAATGGCTGGTTATTACCGCCGATTTATTGAAGGATTCTCAACGATTGCGAGACCTCTTACGCAATTGTTGAAAAAGGAGAAGAAGTTTGCATGGGCGCTAGGAATGCGGCGGAGTTTTCGGAGTGAAGAAATGTTTGACAACGACACGGTGTTAGTTCTACCAGATTTAAGCCAGAGCTTTGATATATACTGTGATGCATCACGCCAAGGACTTGGTTGCGTGTTGATGTAGAACAGAAAGGTCGTCGCATATGCATCAAGGCAGTTAAGGCCACATGAGGAGAACTATATGACGCATGACCTAGAATTAGCAGCCGTAGTGCACGCCTTAAAGTTATGGCGGCACTATCTGATTGGAAACAAATGTGAGGTGTACATGGACCATAAGAGTCTTAAATATATCTTTACTCAATCGGACCTGAATATGAGGCAAAGAAGGTGGTTGGAACTAATTAAGGATTACAATCTGGGGATTCATTATCACCCCGGGAAGGCCAATGTGGTGGCTGATGCTTTGAGTCAGAAGAGCCACACTGTGAACATGTTGGAGGAAGAAAGTCAGGTTGAGTTATGCAAGGAATTCCAGAAGATGAAGTTGGAAGTCGTAACTAAGGGATTTTTAGCCGCTCTAGAGGTGAAGCCTACCTTGGAAGATCAGATCCGAAAAGGTCAGAAGTTTGATGCCAAGATTCAGATGATCAAGTCCAAGATGGAGGAAGGCAAGGCGAAAGATTTCAAGCTGGATGAGCAAGGTACATTGTGGATCAAGAATCGCATTTGCGTGCCGCACAAGAAGGAGCTAAAGCAGCTGATTCTGGAAGAAGCCCATGACTCCAAGTTTTTCATTCATCCGGGAAGCGCCAAGATGTATCAAGATTTGAAGGAGAGATTTTGGTGGCCAAGCATGAAGCGTGAAGTTGCCGAGCATGTTACGTTGTGCAACATATGCCAAAGAGTCAAAGCAATGCATCAGAGGCCAGTAGGATTGTTACATCCACTAAAGATACCCGAGTGGAAATGGGAGGAAATCAGAATGGACTTCATTACCGGTTTACCGAGGACTTAGAAAGGGTATGACTCCATATGGGTTATAGTGGACTGTTTGACAAAGGTCGCTCATTTTATACCAGTGAAGACTACTTACTCGGGAGACCGCTTAGCAGATCTGTATATGTCGAGGATTGTATGTCTGCATGGAGTTTCGTAGAAGATCGTCATCGGACAGAGGTACCCAGTTTACCTCAAGATTTTGGGATAAGTTGCATGAGGCCATGGGGACCCGTCTGAACTTTAGTACAGCTTATCACCCGCAGACGGAAGGACAGACAGAAAGAGTTAATCAGATTCTGGAGGACATGTTGAGAGCATGTGCATTGGCCTATACAACCTCATGGGATAAGTGTCTGCCGTACGCTGAGTTCAGCTACAACAATAGCTACCAGGCAAGTTTGCAGATGTCGCCATTTGAAGCGTTATATGGGAGACCCTGTAGGACCCCATTGAATTGGAATGGGACCGGAGAGCGTCATGTGTTTGGGCCGGATATTCTCCGAGAGGCTGAAGAGCAGATAGCCATGATCAGGGAAAGATTGAAGATTGCACAATCGAGACAGAAAAGTTATGCCGATAATCGCCGTAGGGAGTTGAGCTTTGAGCTGGAAGATTTTGTGTATCTCAGGGTTACGCCTCTCAAAGGAGTTAAGAGGTTCCACGCTAAAGGGAAGCTAGCGCCAAGATATGTTGGCCCATTCAGGATCTTAAGTCGTAGAGGTGAAGTTGTGTACCAGCTGGAGTTACCGCAGTCTTTAGCGGGAGTGCATGATGTGTTCCATGTGTCACAACTCAAGAAGTTTCTCCGAGTGCCAAACGAGCAGATGCCATTAGAGTAGATTGAGTTGCAAGAAGATTTAACCTACAAGGAGCACCCAGTGAAGATTTTGGACACGATGGATCGAGAAGCGAGAAATAAGTCAACCCGCTTCTGTAGAGTTCAGTGGAGCAACCATTCAAGAGTGAAGCAACTTGGGAGTGCGAGGTGGATCTGAAGAAAGAATTCCCTAACCTATTCCTTAGTCAGCCCTGAATCTCGGGGTCGAGATTCTGTTAAGGGGAGGAGGTTTGTAACACCCCAATTTTTGCTTTTCTCGCATTTAAGTGGTATTTTGAATTTTTGGGAATTTTTGGAATTTATTTGGATTTAATTGGAATTTAGCTATTTACTAAATCAACTAAATATTGGGAAATTCTAAACAAAGTTTTGTTGCAAATATTTTATTTGAGTCCCAAATATCCTAAAATAGTTTTGAGAAATTTTCCAGAATTTTTCTGGTATTTTTAGTGCCCCAAATGGATTAAATGATTTTTGGGAATTAATTTAAAAAGGAAAAGCCAGAGAAAAACCCTGCTATAGTGTTGGTAGGCCCGACAACATGTGCTTGTGTAAGCTAAGCTCATTGCTTGTGAAAACCCTAACTAAGCGCCGTCCGATTCCGATCAGGCAGTGCAGTGTCTCGTGGGCGCTAGCATGGCCGTTGGATCCGGTCGGATCGGATGATTCCCACCGCGCCATGTCGCCTCTCCGTAGCTGCGCCGAACTCCGCCGCCACGCTCGAGTGGGCCTCGGTTTCCACGAATTTTACGGACGTCGAGGTCCCTTTTAATCTTGTGCCACTTGTCTTGGTGAAGCCCTAGCCGCGCCGCACCAGTAGTACTTTCCTTATCATCGATTGCCGCCGGAGACTCGCTTGAGTCCAAGCCATCCGCCGCATTCTCTGAGCTGTTCCGCCGTCGCCGTTCATGTTCCGCCGTCACCGGGGCACCGTCAAACTCATCTCGCCGAGCCGCGTCGGAGGAGCCACTTCATCACGCCGGAGGAGCTCGGGGGCGCCGTTCCGCACGTCGTCATCTTCGTCTCCGGTGGAATCACGCCGCCGCACCATCGTCACCGAGCCGAGCTTCTTCCGCCGTTCGATCATGCATCAACGCTCCGGATTCCGCCGCGTCATCCTGTAACAGTAAACCTCATCCCTAACTCTTAGCCGTTAGATCAAGATTTGAAGGCTTAGATTGGATCCATGCTAGATTTATTTCAGACCGTAGGATCTAGATCGTGTGGTTTGGAGTGATGCGCGTAGTGCTGGATTAGATCTGTTCTCAGCCATTGGATTGGATTTGTGTGGTTAGGATTGGATATGTTATTCTCATCAAGAACAGATTATGACCGTTAGATCTTAATCCTAGGGCTCTAGCGTTGCCGCGTCGCGTTAATGCCATCGCCATCCGATACGCGCTGATTGGTCTCCGATCGTGCCATGTGTCGCATCGTCGCTTCGCCGCCGTGCCGTCGGATCTAGATCCGAGGGTAGCCGTAGCGCCACGCGTCGTGTCTGCATCACATCTGAGTCAATTCTGGAGGGACAATCCGAGCCGTTTAGTTTGAATCGAACGGTTGTGATCGCGTCGTGATTCGGCGAATAGGGTCGCGCCGCGTGTCGGGGGGGATCCGATCGGGCAAGTGATCTCAGCCGTCTGTTTGAACGGACAGGCCCGATTGAATCATGGGCGCACGAATCTTAAAGCACCAGCGCCGCACAGTGCGTGTGACGTCATGCTGACGTCATGCTTGTGCAATAATTAGTTTTTTCTTTATAAAAATAATTTCGTGGAAATTCATTTCGGGCTGACGTCACCAGAGGCCGTGCTGATGTCATATTTCCCAATTTCAGGTACAAAAATAAATATGAAAAATTCGGTTTATTCTTTTTAATTTATTTTTCAAACTTCAATTGGCTCTAAGTTTTGCGTTTTAACTCCGATTAGAGTCATTTTAATTTCTAAAAATTTGTAAAATCAAACTCTTTTTGTTTATGAATTTTATTTGAATTTTAGACTTGAGTTTCTCTCTGTTTTATTTATTTATTACTATTTTGGTATGTTACACGTAGACGTTGAGGTGCCCGAAGGTTTCGAAGAAGTTTTGACCCAGAAGCAAGCTCAAGAACCAGAACCAGTACTTTTTGAAGGCAAGTTGTGTTTGATCATGTTGAACCTATCATAGCAAATTATTTTGATTTAAATTATTGCATGCTAATTTAATAGAATTGGTTTTAAATAAGTTCTTGGATTAGTTAAATGCCTAGTTGCTGTATGCCACCTTGTCGTATATAATTGTAGGCCATGAATCATTTGTCGCCCTAGGTTGTGGATTAATAGTTGGACATTAATAATTTGCCAACATGGGTTGAGTAGACCGTAAGTAGTATGCTTAGCCCCGCCACGTAGATATTTCATGATTTTGGAATATTAAAGTTAGGGGGTGTTTGGGACAGCTCCAGCTCCACCAAAATTTATGGAGTTGGTGGAGTAGGGTATTTCTAGCTCCAGAAATTTATGAAGCTGGAGCTATGGGTATATTAAGAGTGTTTAGGTAGATCATTTTGTTTACATTTTAGACTAAAAATATAAACTTAATTTACTTTATTTTAGCCTATAAGTTTCAGATCTGAACTGAAGTTGGGAGCTGGAGCTCTCCCAAACAAGGCCTTAATATTGACTTAATGAGATATGGAACGTGTTTTGTGAATGAGACATGTGTTATTGAGTGGATGATGGCACATGGTGCAATGGTAAAGAACTGGGGTGGGAAAATGATTTAGACTGGGGCAAGTGGCAAGATTGTTTCTGGTGGGCCAAGAGTGGCAACTGGGCGGTCGTATTTGGTTTTGTTGATTTTGGATATTTGAGATCACACTTGGTTATTCTTACCTCGGTCAACTAAGGACTTAACCTTGCAAGCCTTTGAACTGAGTCTTCCATACAACCACAAGTTCCGGAATGGGACGGACCATGCTGAGTAAACTGTGAAATATATTCTTTGGTACTGTCGTGGTGGTGTGAGTCCCAGAGGAGCGGGTGAAAATTCACATGCCACAAGAGGGGGGCCCTGGGTGTGCTAACCAGTCCCTCCAGTGTTGAAACCTTAGCGGGCAGTACTGGGTTTAGAAGGATGTTTGGAAAGGCTTTGTTATGGTTACTCGCCTTGATGGCATTTGACTATATCTTGTGGGTAAAGTGTATAACCTCTGCAAAGTGTACAACCTATTCGAATAGCCGTGCTCACGGTATTGAGCATCGCTCAGTGATTACAGCCAAGGGTTAGACTTTCATGAAAATAACTTGTTTATGGAAAATGCTTGGGATGGTATTGATGAACTTGACTTAAGTTGTGAAATGATTTACCTGTGAAATAATTGTGAAAGTTATTACCTTTATTATTGTTTTACTGCTTTGCAATCTATTACTGTATTATCTTAAATGCTATACTACAAATGAGCCGTAGCCTATCCTTTGTACTAAGCCATACATGTAGAATATTAGAATTGCATTCTGTGCATGACTTGCTGAGTGCTCAAAGTACTCACCCTTGCAACAACACAACCTCAGTTGAAGAAGAAGCCACCCCTGCACTGGAGGAGGAGTTTCAGGAGCAGTCGACGAACTAGGGAGCGAGTCCAGTCAGTTGCTTGTGGCAAATTGGTTGGCGCCGCGAGTTTATTTTATTTTCGCTGCACTTGGTTATTTTAATAAGTCTTCACCCTGTGAGGCGTACTTTTGTAACTCAGCCATAAGGTCGAGCGACTAGTTTGATTATTTAATTAAGTACTTTACTATTCCGTTGGATATGACTGTGATATGTACCGATGTTGAGACTGTGTGCACTAGCGTGATCCTGGACTAGTGCTGAATACACAGAGGGTCCGGATTTGCACATTCGGGTCCCGACAAAGGCCCGACTCTCACGAGCAGGGTCGGTCATAACCCAGGTGATGCATGGAGGTGCTCGCCCGACCGAGGGAGCTTCGAACGTCTCGACGAAGTTCCAATCTTCTCACGCTCCTCTCGCTGGAGGGTGGTTATGGCCTGGTTGATGGCGACTTGGGCCATCTGGTGAGCATCTTCAGGGTTCTTCAGACTGTGCTCCCCACCTCCACATTTGTGCCACGGCTAGCAGCCATGAAAACAAACTGATCATGCAGTGGTGGAGAGGGCAAAAACAGGGATGGAGCTTCCATGCTCGGGGACCGCATTCGAACCCGAACTTGCAGTATGTCCCGCAGCGACGGACGCCATGCCTCCAAGGTTTTGAAATTCTTTCGAATGAGCGAAGCTTTCATGCCCCACGGTGGGCGCCAGCTATCGACGATCGGGATCGCTGGACCACAGAAATGAAAGGGGGGATCGCGTATATGGGACCCTAGATCGATTTCACTCACTGAAGTGTCGGTCCTATTGCTCTAATGATCGGAGGCAAAGACAAAGAACAGAACATCGAGAATTATACTTGTTCGAGCCCCTATTGATAGGTAATAGCTCCACTTCCAGTCTTGCCCGGAAGTGGTGAATCTCACTATGCTTGAGTACAGGGATGTGCGCTCTAGCTCGAGCTTCTGTAGCCTAAGCGCTTGTGTGTGTGTGTTGCGATGTTGATGTCCCTGAGTACATAGGTCCCAGGGGGTTATATATCCCTCTTAGACGTTACTGGAAACCTCCCGGAGAGATTCCCGGGAGAGTGGCTTCGTGCGCAATGAAGGTGGCCATAACTGTCCCAAATTTGCCACCCACGCCTGGCTTAACTCCACCACTTAAGGGCCTCTGAATCCCGGTTGAATGCACTATTCACATCCCGAGCTTGACCCTTCCAAGCGGAGGCTGACTCCTTGCCCCCCAGCTTGAGGTCATAAGGGAGCCGCGCGGTCTATGTCATGGTCAAAGACCTCGTGGCTCGAGCCCGAGAGAGGGGCCTTGCTGACCATCCATTGACCAGGCATAGATTTTCTCAGTCCCCGACACTAACCTTCGACAGCTGGCACGCCAGGTAGGGGCCTTCAGCTATTTTTGCGGACTGATCATGTCTTCAACACACACCAATGCTAGAATTCTCAACATCAGCCAAGCCCCACCAATAGGCTCTGAGATCATCTTCGGAACCATGTTGTACCAATGGGGTCCAACCTGTAACCTCGAGCACATCGGCTTCATCGAGTCCTATTGCAAGGACCCATGCCAAGAAGTGTGCTTCATCGAGTTTGACCCTCTAGAGCCCACTGTCTTCAAGTGCGTGGACATAGAGAGCGATAGCGACAGCAACAGTGTTGACCACAGCAGTCAAAGCAGTAGTCGTGCAGATCGCCACGTGTTCATGGCCAAAGTCAGTAAAGGCACAACTGTCGGAAGTTCCCAAGAGAGGGACCCTAGAGCAGAAGCCTTGGGTAACTAGGAAGGTCACATTCCTCCGGGCACACCCCAAGATCATGGAGCAATAACCACTGCAGCGCATGCAGCAACGGATATTATTGCTCTTGGCATAGCGGACCATCGTCGTAACCCAACAGCCGCAGCTGCTTCAGGGATCGCAGCTAGATTATCAAAAAACCTCAACCTGGACAATCCTTTGACACCTCACCCACAAATGCAAGGTTTCCAGGGCAGCAGGTCCTTTAGTAGCGTGACCACAATGGCGCGCCCGGCCGCGTTCCAAGAACAACATTCCAATAGATCCACCTGTGGAGTACATGGACCCCAGGTATCTGCAGGATAGGCCCGTGAGACCCGCTTAGAAGGGGATGGTCCAAGCCGACTGCATAAAGATGGATACCACTTGGGTTGCTTCCAACGTACGCAACACGGAAACCCTGAAGATAGCAACCAACCCTGATTAGATAGGATACGATTGTAATCTAGACCGTTATCATGTTCAGCAGATAAGGATAGAGATAGAATCTTCATCTTGTAACCGATCAGGACTCTTCTTTGTAACCACACCCCTCTACAATATAAAGGGGGGCTGGGAAATATTAGCATCAGATCATCAGCAATAAGCTAGACACATATAATACCAGAGCACAGGATTAGGGTATTATCTCCTCTGCGAGAGCCCGAACCTATATAATTCCTGTGTCTTATGCTACCATCGAGTTTGGATCCAATGCCTAGCCCCGTTTTCATTATTGCCGACAACAAACGTCGACAATTGGTGCACCAGGTAGGGGCTGCGTTAGGATCAACCTCGTCAAGCTCGATGGCGATCCTCAGCGGAGTTGTTGTCACCTTCGCGTCCGGCCAGGCCTTCTGTTTTAGGAGTCTGGACTTCGTCGCCGATAATCTCAACAAGCTCAATCTTTCAGATTCGAACCAGATCTAATCTAGAAAAGGTATCATTACTCTTTTGTCTGGATGACTGCTCGGATCAGGGAATGCCACGGCCATCTGGTCTCAAGCAGTAAGCCAGGGGTCTTCTCCTCAACTCGGACACAGAAAAGCTCCGATCAAGGATGAGTCCTGGGTGGTGGGCATCATCAGCACCAAACCACTTGGATTCGGAGATCAGTTTGATTTGTCTCCTTGTTCTTCTTACTCAGAGAGCAGTGCAAGAAGTTGCCATGGCTTTCGTGACATCTTCGTGATTGAAGACCACGAACTGAGTCCCAGTAGCAAAAGGATGCCGTAGATGCCGCGGAGGCAGAGCGCCTTCGTCGTGAGGCCCAAGAGGCACGCGCAAAGTCTCTCCAAGCCAGGGGTCGCAATGTCAATGAGGACATTCTGCAGACGAAGATGTGGAACCAATTAGTTTTCCATACGCCTCAGCAGAATATCGTCACCTCAAAGACGCTGCTTGACACCCTGGGACTAATGCTCAGTCTTGATAGTCCAGCTGCCCTGATCGTGGCCCAAGTTAAGAACCAGCGGAGAAGGCGTGCTCTCGCGCCAGTGCAGCCACTCAGACTACTAGCAGCAATACTGCCCACAGTCGGTCCATGCGCGGTTGGCATGAGGTTTGTCGAGGCGAGGATGCCCGTCAGAGTATCAGCCGCGATCTCTGCTTGGACCTTAATGCCAGGTGACGTGAGTGGGAAGACGATGAACGCCGCCAGCTCGAAGACGACTATGAGCATTTCGGCATCGACCATGATGGCCGGGATGACCGCAGGGATCACCATCGCCGCTGGTTAGAGTGACGACGAGGGCCGCCAAGTCAGAATGCCACCTAGACGATATCTGCACCGGCATAATGACAGGCCCATTGATGGTGTCTGTACTTTCACTCCCTGGCTCTGCCGAGTAGTTTGGCCCGAATGTTTCAATCCTAAGGGCACCACCAAATTCGATGGGGAAAGGGACCCAAAATCTTGGCTACAGGTCTATTCTCTCACAATCAAGGCAACCGGAGGTGGCCACAATGTGATGGCAAACTATTTGACAGTCACGCTCACGCTCAATAGATTCCTAGGGAGATCTTTGTGACCAGGTCATCGCTAACTTCCACGGCACCTAAGAGAGGCCTGGAACCCCGTGGGACTTGTACCAACTCCATTAGAAGAAGGGTGAGTCTCTTTGGGAGTTCATTAGGTGCTTCATGCAAAAAAAGAATACCATTCGGGATGTCTCGGAAGCAGTTGTCATAGCGGTGTTCCAGAAAGGCGTCTGCGATGCCGACTTGATTAAGAAGATGTCCCAGAAGCCACCAACCATGGTCAAAGAGATGTTCACCCTAGTAGATCGCTATGCCATGGCCTTGGACTCCCTAGCCGAGTGCCAAGAGGATCGTCTGTGGCAGAAGGATAAAAAAGATCACGCCGAGTCCTCCAAGCAGAAGGACAGGAAGCGGAAAGGTGAGGAGTTGGTCGCGGTAGCTGAGCGCGGTCGGCCTCGAGCACCGCAAACGGATGACTACGACAAGGTAATGGATGCAGTCTGTCCTTTTCATCCAAAGGGGAGCATGCAGCCAAGGATTGCTTCATTCTTAGAAGGTTCGCGAAGGAAAGCAACAAGCGAGCGGGCCAAGATAAAGGTGAGGCGGGCAAGAAGCAAGACCCCCCTGACGATGATGGAGGTGAATACCAGGCGACTAAACGTGAGCTCAACTACATATTCGGGGGCTCGGCAGCGTATGAGTCCAAGCGGAAGTAGAAACTTACCGCTCAGGAGGTCAACGCTGTCACAGGTTCCAATCACATTCAATCGCTCGGATCATCCCGATCATATTCCTTACCCAGGTAGATATCCTCTGGTACAAAATCCTATTATTTGCAGTGTTAAGCCTAAGACGGTGCTGGTCGACGAAGGGAGTGGACTCAATGTTCTTTTCTCCTAGACCTTTGATGATATGAAGATCTCCCGCTTCAAGCTGAAGTGTGGATCATCGCCGTTCCATGGAGTAATCCCCGGGACCTCGACGGTACCACTCGGGCAGATCACCTTGCGGTCACGTTCGGGACAAAGGATAACTACTGGATGGAATACCTTAACTTTGAGGTAGCTGAACTTTGAGACGGCATACCATGCCATCTTGGGAAGGCTGGGCCTAGCCAGATTCATGGTTGTGCCTCATTATACTTAACTTGCGCTGAAGGAGCCAGGGCCGAAAGGCATTATCACAATTCGTGGTGATGTCAAGTAGTCCTTCATGTGCGATAGGGAGAGCTGCGAGATGGCTGAGATGCAGGAAGTAGCGGCTGACTAGGAGAAGATCCGACTGGCGGCTACGCTCCAGGAAAATGAAGGAGATGTCCCAGCCAAGAAGCAGGCTAAGTCAAGCATGAAGCCTGATGAGGGAGTCAAGAAGAAGATACTTGACTTGTCCAGCTCGACCCAAATGGCCCTGATTGGGACAGGGCTCGACAGCAAATAGGAAGATGCACTCGTCACTTTCCTTCGGGCAAACCAGGACATTTTTGCTTGGAAACCATCAGATATGCCCGGTGTCCCTAGGAAGGTGATCGAGCACTCCCTCAACGTGGATGGGAATACGAAGCCTATCAAGTAGAGGCTCCGACAGTTCACGCAACATTGCCGTGACGTTATCAGGGAAGAGATCACTAAGCTTTTAGCTGTAGGATTCATAAAGGAAGTGTATTATCCCGACTGGTTAGCGAACCCAGTTCTTGTTCGTAAAAAGAATAAAAGTTGGCACATGTGTGTTGATTATACTGATCTCAATAAGGCATGCCCAAAAGATCCATTCGGGTTGCCTCGCATTGATCAGGTGGTGGATTCAACCGCTGGGTGTGAGCTCTTGAGTTTTTTATATGCCTACTCGGGGTATCACCAGATCAGGTTAAAAGAGGAAGACTACATCAAGACTTTGTTCATCACCCCGTTTGGGGCTTTCTGTTATGTCACAATGCCATTCAGGTTGAAAAACACTGGCGCAACCTATCAGCGCGCGATACAACAGTGTTTTCACACTCAACTCGGGTGCAAGTGGAAGCATACGTGGATAATGTCATTGTTAAATCTCGTTTAAAGGATGACCTCATATCTGATTTGGCCGAGACATTTGAAAGCCTCAGGGCCTACAAGATGAAGCTTAACCCCAAGAAGTGCATCTTCGAGTCCCTTAGGGAAAGCTACTCGGATTTATCATGTCACATCGCGGTATCGAGGCAAACCTGGAGAAGATCAATGCCATCCTAAAAATGAAACCCCCAACTTGCCAGAAGGACGTCCAGAAGCTCATAGGATGCATGGTGTCACTCGGTAGATTCATTTCCCGCTTGGGGTCGTGGGGCATGCCGTTCTTCAAGCTCCTGAAGAAACAGGGAAACTTTTAGTGGACTCCCGAGGCTCAGCAGGCTTTCGAGGATCTTAAGATATTATTAACCACGCCACCGGTATTAGTCTCACCGATGCCCGAAGAACCCCTTTTGCTCTACATAGCAGCAACGACTCATGTAGTCAGCACTGCAATTGTTGTGGAGCGGGAGGAGGCAGGACACTTGCAGAAGATTCAGCACACAATTTATTTCGTCAGCGAGGTGTTGGGTGAGTCCAAGGTACGATACCCTCAAGTGTAGAAGCTATTGCATGCCGTACTACTTACCTCACGCAAGCTTAAGCACTATTTCCAAGAACATTCGATTTCGGTGGTTACTTTCTTTCGATTGGGGACATACTCCATAATCGAGAAGCCATTGGGAGAATCGCGAAATGGACAATCAAGCTCAGAGCTTTCGAGATCTCTTTCAACCCGTGAACTACCATCAAATCTCAAGTACTCGCCGGCTTCATCGCCGAGTGGGTAGAGCAGCAGAATCCCACAACCGTTGAGGAGCTCGAGTACTGGACAATGTACTTTGATGGTTCCCTCATGCTCAGCGGCGCGGTGGCTGGTGTAGTGCTCATCTCTCCGATAGGGGATCGGCTGAAGTACGTCATTCAAATCCACTTTTCGGCATCAAACAACACCGCTGAGTATGAGGCACTCATCCATAGGCTCTGTATCACCATATTGCTCGGTATCCGATGATTGACGGTTCGCGGGGACTCCTAGCTGGTGATTAATCAAGTCAAAAGGATTGGTCGTGCGTCGGCGACAATATGGTGGCATATTGCCAGGAAGTGCGCATGCTGGAGGACAAGTTTGATGGGCTAGAGCTCATCCATGTGCTCCATTGAGATAATGAGGCAGCAGACAAGCTCGCAAGACTAGGCTCCAGTCGGGTGATTGTTTCGGGTAGCGTATTTATCGAAGAGCTTCACAAACCCACGATAAGCTGACAGCAGAAATTGGGCAAGCCAGAGGAAAAGCCGACCGAGGTGGAAGTTTTGGTTATCAACCCTGACTGGACAACTCCATTTTTGGATTATTTGTTGAAAGACAAGCTTCCTGAAGATCGCGTGGAGGCAGAGCGCATCACACGCTGAAGCAAAAGCTACGTGGTGGTTGGTGAGGAACTCTTTTAGAAGAGTGCCTCCGGAGTCCTGAGGCGCTGCATATCAGAGCAAGAAGGGAAGAATCTTCTTCGAGAAATCCACTCGGGAATTTGCGGGCATCATGCAGCGTCAAGTACCCTGGTAGGCAAGGCTTATCGTCAAGGCTTCTTCTGGCTAACTGCTGTATCAGACACTGAAGACATCGTTCGCACCTATGAAGGTTGTTAGTTTTTTGCTCAACAAATACACATGCCGGCGCAAGAGCTGCAGACCATCCCGATCACCTGGCCTTTCATAGTCTAGGGGTTCGATATGGTTAGACCCTTGAAGAAGGCTCAGTGGTGGTTTTACTCATCTCTTCATCGCCATCAACAAATTTACGAAGTGGATAGAGGCTAAGCCTGTCACCATGATCACAGTGGCCAAGGCCAAGGAATTCTTTCAAGAAATTGTGGTCAGATTTGGTGTGCCAAACAGAATTATCACTGATAATGGCACTCAGTTCCAGGGTGAAGAGTTTCAGGATTGGTGCGATGAGCTCGGCATCAAGATCTGCTTTACTTCTATGGGTCATCTCCGGAGTAATGGGCAGGTCGAACGAGCCAATGGCATGGTGCTGCAAGGGCTAAAAGCAAGGATTTTTTATCGTCTCAAGCCATATACTA
The DNA here is from genome assembly GCA_036346375.1 of Guadua angustifolia. NCBI lineage: Eukaryota > Viridiplantae > Streptophyta > Magnoliopsida > Poales > Poaceae > Guadua > Guadua angustifolia. The sequence goes on from CM070513.1 coordinate 29,311,884, forward strand.
CGCGATGGGTAAAAGAATTGCCTTCAGTGCTCTGGGGGCTGAGAACTACACCTAGTAGGGCTACCGGGCAGTCACCTTTTTTCCTAGTATATGGTTCATAGGCAATCTTACCTACCAAGTTGGCATTCGGATCCTCGCGGGTTCAGAGCTACAAGGAAGCTGAGTCGGAGGCCAAGGACGTCGTAGCAATCCAGTCGTCCAGGTACCTCCAGGGCTTGCGTCGCTATCACGATCGAAATGTTCGAGGCCGTGCTTTCTCTAAAGGAGATCTGGTCCTAAGAAGGAATCAGAAAAGAGAGCACAAGCTATCCCCAAGTTGGGAAGGACCCTACATCGTCAATGAGGTGACGCGTCCGGGGGCTTACAGACTCAAACGTAAAGACGGCGTGGTTATCAGCAATACATGGAACATAGAGCAGCTATGTTGCTTTTACTCTTGAATCTTGTACATTGATCATGATTATTATGAATAAAGTTTTTTCTTGACTTGCTACTCAATTGACACTCAATTAAGCAGTAAGTCGGGGGCTACACTTAATAGTGTTGGGCATGCACAACCCTTCTTATGAGTCATTTTTTACTTTTTCTTCCTAACAATTGCGATTGAGCCCGAGTGCGCTAACTCCGAGTAGTGAAACTTTGATCCCATGAATGGCGAACTCTAGTCACTGAAAGCGCATGCCTGGGAGAAAGAGCCATGAGCCGACTCCCGATGCTCGGGGGCTAGACTAGTCGGGCAGAGCACTTAAATGAAAGAAGATAAAACCACTTGGACAAACTCAAAGATCAGCAGGGAAGAAAGAGTAAACGACATTAAAATTTCATGAAATCAAACATTAGGTCCGAATATGTTATTACATTGCATAAACTTTACAGGCAGCTAAACCCAAGTGTAGTGCACGCGACCTACTACCTCGATGAGGGCGTCCCTTGCCTAGGCAAGCTTTGGGATGACCTCGATCAGCACGTCGACGTCGGTGGTGTCATGGGCAGTGGCCTCCCGCTCCACAAGCTCGGCCATGGCGAGCTCGAAGTCGGCCCAAAGCTCGACGAGGAGGACCTCCTTGTCGGTAGGCGCCGGCGGAGCCTCGTCTTCAAAACCGAAGACCAGCTCCTCTGCTAGAGGAGGAGATGGCGGGACCTCATCAGCGGGCGAAGAAGAATGAGATGGGAAGCCATAGTTATTTAGCTTCAGAAGATCTTCAACTTGATCCATATCACAGCTCGGAGGGGTCGTGATCCAGGAAGCAGAGAATGTAGGTGTGAGCCCGGTGCAGGGGGGAAGAAAAGGACCGGGATTGGAGCAGTAAAACCACTCCCGATGCTAGCCCTTGTTGGAGGATTTGAAGGGGATGGAGAAGTAAGCCTTCTTCAACCCATAGCGCAATTGGAAGCCGGCACCCCCAACCACCTTAGGGGCATTCTTGCTTGGGTAAGGTTTAAGAAGAAAAAGGTGGCAGAAAAGGCTAAGATACGGGCGAATTCCAAGAAACGCCTTGCATAGATGAACAAAGATGGAAATTTGAAGAATGGAATTACGATTTAGGTTGATTAATTCAATTTTGTAAAAATGGAGAAGGCCACAAAAGAAAGCGTTGCTTGGCAGGCCAAATCCGCATTGGAAAAAGATTCAAAAACCACAATCTCATCAGATTGGGGAGTAGGGAAGGATTCACCTGCGACTGGACGCGCGCAGATCAACTCCAAGCAAGGAAGGACTCCAAAGGTAACTAACTCCTTCAAGTGTTGCTCTGTCGTTATCGAGGTAGCCCAATCCTTGGGGGAGGGCTGCACGGGAGCGTTCTGGGAGGAGGAAGAAGAAGACATCTTCGGAAGGGCTTAGCAGCGGCGCAAGATTGGGGAATGCGGCGCTGGTTAACCCTAGCGGTGGAGATTGTTGTGGAAATGTCTAAACTCAGAAGACGAAGGGGCAAGTGAGAGCAGTGCGCAGAAAGCCTCTTTGCTCGCACCGAGTCTCATATTTATAGGAAGCAACGCTGAATTTCACCTTGAAGTGGGAAAAGTCGTTTCGCCTTCCATACTTTGTCTAGACCTGACCTAGGGTATGCCCCATGATGGGCCGCCAGTTGTGCGTCACAACCGTCGTGCACAAATGCTCTCAGGCCAAATTTAGTTTGGGATATGGTACGCCCCACGATGGGTCGATTGCTAATAACCATATCAAACGGAATTTGGGTACCTTTCAAACCAAATCATAATGTCTTCTTGTGATATGCCTCATGATAGGTTGAATGCTGGTTACCGCACAAGACAGAATCAGATATAACAAGTTGATTCAGAACAAAGATTCTAAGGGTACGCCCCATAATGGCTGCCAGCTGTATATCGAGAAAATCGGGTGCAGGTGCCACTCGGACAATCCATGGTACACCCCATAATGGGTCAAAAGCTGTGCACCATGACAATTGGACATAGGTACCACTCAGCTAAAGCCAACTCAAACAAGGGTATGCTCCAATATGAGCTAATTGCCCGTTCAATAATTGGGCTGGATACCACTCTGTAAAATCAAGCATGGAGCTCTATTGAGTCCTTCATGATCTCCTTGCCTACAACATAGCACTCGGCTAGTAAAGAAAACCAGTCGGGAGATTATGCCAAGAACTAGAGTACTCGGCGTGAAGCACGACTCAGCTGGGGTGTAACCAGGAAGTTGGCAACTCGATCGCAAAGCACTCGAGGGCTACTGTGGAGTACATGGACCCCAGGTATCCGCAGGGTAGGCCCGTGAGGCCCACTCGGAAGGCGATGGGCCGAGCCGACTGCATAAAGACAGATACCACTTGGGCTGCTTCCAACGTGCGCAACACGAAAACCCTGAAGATAGCAACTGACCCTGATTAGGTACGATACGATTGTAATCAAGACCATTATCATGTTTAGTGGATAAGGATAGAGATAGAATCTTCATCTTATAACCGATTAGGACTCTTCTTTGTAACCGCACCCCTCTACTATATAAAAGAGGGGGGCGGGGAAATATCAGCATGAGATCATCAGCAATAAGCTAGACACATATAATCCCAGAGCACAGGATTAGGGTATTATCTCCTTCGTGAGAGTCCGAACCTATATAATTCTTGTGTCTTGTGCTACTATCGTGTTTGGATCCAACACCTAGCCCTATTTTCATTATTGCCGACAACAAATGTCGACACCACCCTAGTGACGTCTTCAGCACCCCTGAGGCCAACGTCCAGTGCACTCACATGCTATTGAAGTCTCTCCCACCATTGGACCTGGCCAACCCTATAACGCCGGTGTTCGACTAGATGAAGATGCTGCTCAATGCGGCACAAGCTTAGACTGCTCGAGTAGCCAACTCCAGGTTCGGGCAGCCAAGCCGACAGGGCACCTAGAGCTGGCTGCCAGGACCATCCTACAACAGTCGCCGAGCAGCAAAATCAGCGGTGGCTAGTTCTAGCCATCATATTTCTAGGATGGTCCACTCGAACTCGCACCAGGGATACCCTGGAGACCTCCGAGATTGAATCCCGCATGATCATCAAGACTTGCGCGATATCCTATGAGATCGGAGAGAAGAGTGGGACCGTGAAGAGCATGAAAGGCGAGATAATGAATCCTCATCCTCAAGAGGCTGATCTCTGACATGACATATGCGCTGCAGTAGATCTTCGCCCTCAAGGGACCGCTCGCTGCCACGACACAGGTCCCCCCTCGGCAAGATGCACACAGAGGACAACGCCATATAACACCAGAAGATATCGATGAGGGGTGCAAGGCGTTCACTCCAGCACTGTGCGCAATCAAATGGCTGGACAAGCTCAAGCCCGGTCCGGTTGAGAAGTATTCAGGGAAGATCAACCCTATTGAATGGCTACAGATCTATACTACAGTCATGAGAGCAGCTGGAGGCAACGAGACAGTGTTGACCAACTACTTGCTCACCACTCTCGATGGGGTAGCTACATCTTGGCTACTCAACCTCCCGCTTCAGTCGATATCGTCATGGGCTGAGTTGCGGGCACAGTTCATTGCCAATTTTCAAGGTGCATATGAACGCCCTGGGACGCGTAGTGACTTGCATCGGCTAATGCAAAAGCCAGGAGAGTTGCTGCGCAGCTTCATTCGATGATTCAGTGACAAATGGAACCGATCCCCAACATCTCGGATGAGGCAGTGATTGTTGCCTTCGAGAATAAGGTGAAGAATGGATATCTGAAGGGGAAGCCCGCCACCCGGAAGATCAAAATCACCAAGGAGCTCTTCGAGTTGGCGGACAAGTGCACCATCCATGCCGAAGCCCGAGACCACCTCGATAATCCAAAGCTTGGCAATGACAAGGTCGAGTCGTCCAAGCAAAAGGCGAAGAGGAACAAGAACCACAGGGAGAAACGCAAGGGCGACTCTACCATGGATGCGGTCGAAAGGGGCAAAACGCGCAACCTAAGCGACAACAAAGGTCGAAGCCATGGGGGAGGCAAGTACTGCCCCGTCCATCACTCGGACAATCACGACTTCGACGAGTGCTAGGTAATCGGCAAGAAAGTCCAGGAGAAGCTCAAGGCCGCCCTTGGCGAGTGCGGCATCGAGCAGGCTAGAGACAAGCTCAAGGATGATGAACCCGAGTATAGGGGAGCTAAGCACAAGCTGGCACACATCTTCGGGGGGTTTGCCATGTACGAGTCCAAGAGGTAGTACAAGGCAGTTGAGAGAGAAGTCAATCTAACCACGTCAGCTCTCCCTTAATTCGACCAGTCGGATCATCCGACTTTGGTCCCACATCCAGGGCGATAGCATATAGTGGTCGAGCACACCATTGTAAACATCAAGGTCGCTCGAACATTAGTCGATGGAGGAAGCTCGTTGAACCTCATCTTCGCAAAAATGCTGGATAACATGGGTATTCCCCGGACTGAGATAAAAGCCAGAGCCGAGTTGTTTCATGGCATAACTCCACGCTCATTGGCTACCCCACTGGGTCAAATTGAGTTGCTAGTCACATTCGGCATGCCGAACAACTTCCGTACTGAGAAGATCCTCTTCGACGTAGCGCATTTTGAGACCGTGTATAATGTGATCCTAGGCCACCCAATGCTGGCCAAATTCATGGCAGTAGTGCACTATGCGTACCAGACAGTCAAGATGCCGGCGCCAAAGCGAGTCCTCACGATCAAGGGCGACTAGTGCGCGGCGGTCATGTGTGACAAAAAGAGCCTACAGATGGCTGAGTATCTCGACCGACCAGCAGCCAGCGCCGGCGATGAGAGAGCTAAGCGCCAGAAACCCCAAGGCAATAATTGGGTTTCCATGTCCAACGGAGCCACCAACGACCAAGTCGACGACGGTAGGAAGGTCAAGAAGATCTGCAAAGAGGTCAAGACAGTGCCCCTCAACCCAATAGAGCCATCCAAGATGGTCAAGGTAGGAGCCGACCTCGACCCTAAATAGGAACTTGAGCTCATCACTTTCCTTCGGGCAAACCACGACGTGTTCGCATGGCAACCGTCCGATATGCCCGCAGTCTCCAGGGAGGTGATCGAGCATCGATTAGTTGTGGAGCCAAGTACCAAGCCCATGGTTCTAAAGCAACATAGATTCACGGAGGATGGGAAGCAAGCCATACAAGAGAAGGTCGGCAAACTCCTGAAGGTTGGCTTCATCTGAGAGGTCCGCCATCCAACGTGGCTAGCGAATCCAGTACTTGTAAAGAAGGCCAACGGCAAGTGGAGGATGTGCGTCGACTACACCGACCTTAATAAGGCATGTCCAAATGACCATTTCCCTCTCCCTTGCATTGCCCAGATAGTGGATTCCACTGCAGGTTGTGAATTGCTAAGTTTTCTAGATGCCTTTTCGGGGTATCACCAAAATAGCATGTCCGCGGAGGATAAAGAAAAAACAGATTTTACTACTCCTTTCGGTGTATTCTGTTATGTGAAGACGCCCTTTGGTCTGAAATGTGCTGGTGCGATGTATCAACGATGCATTCAAAACTGCTTGAAATCCCAAATAGAACGCAATGTGGAAGCATACATTGATGACATCGTAGTAAAATCGAGAACCAAGGGCACTCTGGTCGGGGACCTTGGCGAAACATTCGACAACCTTAGGAAGTATCGGATGATGCTTAACCCCGAGAAGTGCATGTTAGATGTCCCGTCCAACAAGCTTCTTGGCTTCCTAGTGTCTAGTAGAGGCATCAAGGCCAACCCACACAAGATCGAGGTGGTAAACCAAATGCACCCTCCACAAATGCTAAGAGAGGTACAAAAGCTTGCAGGATGCATTGCTGCCCTCAGTCGATTCATCTCTCGGATGGGTGAACAGGGGCTACCTTTCTTCAAGCTGCTTAAGAAGCACACAACTTCAAGTGGACCAAGGAGGCCGAAGAAGCCTTTCAAGATCTAAAAAGGTATTTATCGTCTCCGTCAATTATGGTTTCACCTAACGAAAAAGAGGAGCTTTTCCTTTACATTGCAGCTACCCCACAAGTAGTAAGCACGGTCCTGGTAGTTGAACGTGATTGCCCCGATCAAAAGACCAAGATCCAAAAACCGGTGTACTACTTGAGCAAAGTCCTGCATGGATCCAAATCACGATATCCTCAGATACAGAAGATGATATACGCCATCTTGATGACTACTTCCAAGCGCATAAAATCATGGTGATGACCACGTACCTGCTGAAAAAGGTGCTGCACAATAGAGACATAACAGGATGGATCACGGGAGTACAAAAATGTACCAAGATCTCAGACAAGAGTATTGGTGGCCTGGCATGAAAAAGGACATCGCCGCCTAATGTTGCAATTTGTGACATGTGTCAGTGAGTCAAAGCCGAGCATCAATGCTCTGCTGTACTTCTCTAGCTTTTGAAAATTCTAGAGTGGAAGTGGGACGACATAAGTATGGATTTCATAACTGGACTACCAAAAACTAGAAAAGAGAATGACTCTATTTGGGTAGTTGTTGACTGATTGACTAAAGTGGCTCACTTTATACTAGTCAAGACCACCTATTTTGGAGATAGGCTTGCCGAATTATATTTGGAGAATATTGTTCATCTTCATGGTGTCTCAAAGACCATTGTTTCTAATTGTGGTTCCCAGTTTACATCTCGTTTCTAGGAAAGCTTACATAGCCTTTTGGGGACTTTGTTAAATTTTAGTACTGCTTATCATCCTAAGACAAACGGGCAAACAGAATAAACCAGATTTTGGAAGACCTGTTAAGAGCCTGTGTGCTATCTTATAGCACTAATTGGGAGAAAAGCTTACCTTTTGCAGAATTCTCATATAATAATAGTTTCCAAGTCAGTCTTCAAATGACACCTTTTGAAGCACTTTACGGAAGAAAATGCAGAACCCCTCTCTTTTGGTCTAAAGCGTGAGAAAGAAAATTCTATGGACCAAATCTCACCCAGGAAGCTCAAGATCAATTGGAAATAATTAAGAGCCGATTGAAAGAAGACCAATCTCGCCAAAAGAGTTATGCCGACCATTGATGATGTAAACTCAGCTTTGAAATTGGTGATTTTGTCTCTCTAAAAGTCTCACCACTCTAAGGAGTTCGCCGATTTCAAATCCACGGAAAATTAGCTCTTTGTTATATTGGGCCATATCAAATTCTTGAGAAAATGGGCAAAATGCCATATAAACTGGAATTGCCACCCCAATTATCTGAAGTCCACAATGTCTTTCACGTATCCCAACTTAAAAAGTGCCTTCGTCTTCCTACTGAACTCACCAATCTAGAGAGTATTGATCTGCAACCTAATCTAACTTATTGAGAGCATCCAATCCGTATTCTTGAAGAAGCAGAAAGGCACACAAGGAGAAAATCTCATAAAATGTTGAAAATTCAATAGAGCAACCATTCTGAAGATGAAGCTACATGGAAACGTGAAGATCTTCTGTGAAAAGAATTCCCTGATCTCTTGTAACCCTCGCAAAATCTCGAGGGCGAGATTTCCATAAGGAGGGTAGATCTGTAACATCCTGAAATTCAGTAAGGTAATAAAAAGTTAATAAAATATTGAAATAAGTTTAATTTGTATCTTTTTTGGTTTTTTACTGAATTTTCTCTGGATTTTCCTATTTTTCTTGAATATTTCTTAGAAGGGAAAACTCTTTTCCTAATTATTTAACAAAGGAATAAGTAATAAGAAAAGGGATGTAAAACAAAAAAATGATAAAAATTCCTAAAAAACCTTGTAATTATCCTGGACCTCGAAATATAAATTTTTAAGTCATGTCCATGCATTAAAATGTGAAATGAAGGGTGAATTAAGAAGCTTTGACTAGTAACAGTGATCATGTCAGATTTTAATAAAAATATTCCCTGATAAATATGATGTGAAAATTTTTATATTATCTTTACTCTAGCTGGTAAATCTATAGTAAACATTTCAAGGGATAATCATGACATTTGTTATTTCCAAAAAATTAAAAATAGAAAAATTGAAAATATGAAAATGCAAGTGTCATTATTTTAGTAAATAAACCATAATGCATTTGAAGTTGCAATTTTTACAAAAGACTATTATGGCCAAATGCCCAACAATATATGAACACTTAAATAAATCAAAATCAGAAAGTATGAATTTGAGCACTGTATCTTGTCAGAATTTTTTCAAATTCTATGATGAACAATATCGTCTGAAAATTTTATAGTATAGAGATAACTATCCATCCATCACACAGTAAAATTCCCATAAACTATTGGACAATATAGTTAACGGATTCATTGAACTAAATTGGGCTCGGCTTGTAGTAAAATTTGAAGTTCTCTTTTGTTGTCTCTACCGTGCGGGCCGGGTACTATTCTGGACCCCACCCATCAGCGATGCTTGCTATCATCTTCCTCCTCTCTCGGCTGAGTCTCTCGCACATGCGCCATGATCATCACTTCGGCTGTAGCTCATGCCACCGGTGCAGTTCACACTGTCTGAGGTAACCGCCTCAATCCTAACTTGCCACGCCTCCACCGTGCATAGAAATTTTGCAGCGCCGCCCATTACTTCACCTGTTCAAGCATAGCAGAGCTTCCCGCCAAGTCTTCGTCATGTTTCAGCTCCTCCGCAGCTGTTCTCAACTATAAATACCTGCTCTGGAGTCGCAGATAGATGCACCTAACTTCTCCTCTGGTTTTAGCCTCTATCATTCACTAAGCACTACAAATTCCATCGTTTTCCATCAAAACCGAAGAACCCTAACTCTCAGATCATAACCAATTGACGGATGTATAATGGACTATTCACCAATTCTTTTTGGTTATATTATTAGCAATACAAGGGCATCAATAGCCTCTGTTATTTTCAGGAATCATCAACTGAGTTGTGCTGCCACCGTGTACCCTTCTTCTCCAAGTCCAACGAACGGTGGTAAGCTCCTTCTGTGAACTCTAGTAGCTCCCAATAGGCAAAATGGAACATTTAGTGAACACTGATGCTAAACCTGACACCCATTCAACCGGAGAAGTGCTCTATCACCGGCGTAGCTTGCCGCTTCCTCCATCGCCGCTTAGCCATGGTGGCGAGGTAGCTCCGGTTGCTGCCGGGACGAATCAGTACCACTCCTAGTTGCGCAATGAGCTGCTGATTCTAGCCATGCTACCGATTCAGTCTCTCTGATAGTAGATCACTGCCGGCGAGCTCAAAATCACCATGCTCTATTTACTGTCGCTGCCCTGCGAGACCTCCTTGTCAGTGACCGTGGCTGAGTGTTGTGTGGGGAACCGTCCCCGGGACTCCACTGATTCACCCAAATGCATGGCATTTCTCAAGTGAATCAAGGGAACCTCGTGCGTCCCATGATTATACCCGTGTTGGTCCCAGGATAGTTCGCCAATACGAGCATTCTCATTCAACAGTTGACATCACAACACATACATAATTAGCGGAAGCATAAACGTTATTACATACCAAAAGTAGGACTGCTGTCCATAATGACATATTTAAAGTTATTACATCAAGTAGCAGCGGAAATCATAAGGTAAACAACAAAAGAGTCCAGCATGGCATGCCCCCAAACCCTCAGGCAACCAACTGGGGCAAGAACGGCAACTATACTTTAGCATTATCAAGTCGGCCCGGTAAAGTCCCCTGTAATGCCTCTTCCTCACCTGCAGCAAGTGGACAATCCGATTGAGTACAAAGAGTGTACTCGCACAATAATATAAGTTGTATGCTGGTTTCTAACTACATGTGGTTGCTACATCAAAGGAAGGCAATTGGCAATGTTCAAAGATAAAGCAATGTTTGGAGTAAATCATAAAACAAGTATAGATTGACAAATTGCATTTTGTAAACATTTGCAAAAGCTCATACATAATGTAACATCATCATAATCACATTCATCTCATGCCTTCAAGCATTCTCCAAACATGAGTTCCATCGCTCATGTTCCAACACACACACAAGTACTCCAATACTTGTGTCTCTTTTCCCACTCCCATCCCATTCTTACTAAGTCCTTAATACTCACCCAAAGGATCGACAATTCAAGAGATCGCCCTAACCATGGACGCTGCTATTCAATAGTTTAAACTCGCAGAGGTACGACTTTATCCACACGACACGCCACACTCAGAAGCCAAGCTTATTAACACATTTCCTTAGATGTGCCTACGAGGCTAACGTGACAAACCATTTTCCAAAGATGCATGGTAGTGTATCTAAACCATCCGGATGATCGTGGACCTCGATCCCGCGTGCCCAAAGGCTCGGTGTGTGTGGATCAAGGAGTACACCCGTTGTTGGACATCCCCAACTCAACAAAGTTCGAGGGACTCCGAGGACCTTCCTTGGCGCTCCACTAAGCCCAAGAAATTCGGCGACATTCCTTGATGCTCCACTAAGCTCAAGGAATTCGAGTACACATGGTTTACATACCCTAGTCATACACAAGTACTTGGTTACGCCGTCCCATAAACGGCGGTGGTTCGCACGATAGTTACTCAAAAGACGCTACCGTGATTTAATCCTTAGGTCCTTAACCAAAATCTCTACTCATTAACAACAATTAAAACAACATCATCATAATAATTTCAATCATTTGCACCAATGGACTAAGTCCATCTATCGCGTTTCTAACGACGCTATAAGCATGGCTAACAATTCACACGAACCCATATATAATAATAAACCAACCACCTAGGGCGACAATAGCACACGAAGAACATGATAAGGATAACATCATAATGTGGGAATAGCTAAGATTTCTACCCAATCATAATTGTAATTGAAAAGTAAGCATGCAATTGCTAAAATACTTTCAAAATGTAACTTTCAAATAGTAGGAGCAATCATGGTCAAAGAGTAAGGTAGTGCCTTGTCGCCGATCTTGGTCTCAAAAGCGTAGTCGCACTCGGTGTGCCCTCCAAACGCCAACACCTAACGGAAAATCCAATTCAATAAACACCAAACAAGGATTCAAATAGTGCACATGAGTAAAAGATGCATGACATGCTCATGATGTGTAATATTAATCATAATATGCAAGTACTAATTGAGTTTTAGCGCCAAAAGTTCAAGTCTTAAGGCTTTTATCGAATTATGTTCGGAGTATCCGGATGTCACTTCGGACTGTCCGAGTGGACCCTCTCGGTATGAAGTTGAATTATGTTCGGACTATCCGAGTGTCACTTCGGACTGTCCGAGCAGACTCTCTCGGTATGAAGTTTAAATTCTCTTCGGACTGTCCGAAATATGATTCGGAGTATCCGAAGGTAGGTTCGGAGTATCCGAGGGGTACCTCGGAATGTCCGAGCAGACCTTCTCGGTTAGCCAATGCAGCCCTCAAGTTAAAATCCTATTCGACTGTCCAGAAATTCTATTCGAGTATCCGGGGTTCGGAATGTCCGAGTTCGACTATCCGAGCCGGGCGCTCGCTTCAAAACGGCTATTTGTCTATTATCCTCTACACTTCCAAGTAATGAGCTAGGGTTTTAAAGGGATGGACTAGGGCTTCAAAGGGATGGACTAAGGTAGAAACTTACCACTACAAGGTTGCCTTTGCCCAAAGTGGATGTTGGCTTTGGCGAGAAACGACGAAGAATGTCACAACGCCGGTCTTCGGTTCACCTCCTCCTAGCTCGAGTAGCCGACAATGCCCTCACTTGCTCGTGTTTGCAGCAGCTACTAGACCTCCTCTTCAAGCTTCCATACGACATGCCAATCGATTCAAAGTGTGAGGATGGATTCCATGGGGAAAATAGCAATGCTACAAGAGCAGAAATTTCAGAACAAGGATAGCAAGAAAAATGATTGCCACTTACCCAAAACTTGGTTCCTCAAGAATCCATTTGGATGGATGTGAAGCTCTTAACCTTGGCTACAAGGTGGTGTAACATGCACAAACCAAAACCCAAGTTTGGAGGGGATTTGAGGGGGAGAAATGGCAAGAGTGGAGAAGAACACCTTGCTGTTTTTCTGTTCTTGAGTTGAGCAAATGAGCAGGAAAGGGGAGAAGAAACCAAGGTTGAGACCTTATATAGGCTGCCCACTCATGCCTTACATGTGGGGCTAGGTCCCACATGTCATAGAGTGGTGGAAGAGTGGGTATGGGTGGTTGAAGTGAGAAAAAGCATGGATAGGATGTGCAGTCCACAATTTTCTAAGCAATGGTAGGTCCCATGTGTCATTGACTTGTCATGTACATAGGTAGGGGTGAGTAGTGTAGCAACTAGTAGGGTAGGTATGTGCAGCCTTCACTCCTCTCTTTTATTCATATGGCCCACATGTCAATGACTAAGGCAAAATGGCATGTGTGCAGTTTGGAAAATGATGTTTAGGGTTTTGCTACTCCCTCTTAATGCAAGATGAATGTCCTAACACTTGTATGATTATTATTAACTGAGGATGCAACGACAGTATGGGAGATGTTAGCGCGACAAGCCTCACTTACCGGACTAGAGAAAAATCGGGCTGTTACATGTTGTGTGCGTGGCATGTGTCACTGAGAAGTGGCACCAGCATGTCAGCGAGAGCAACACATTCCAATTCGGCTTAAACTTCAAACTTGAATATCTTTTGCATATTTAGTCCAAATAGAGTGAAACAAAATGCGAAATTCATCTAAAATCAACATATTTCAGATTATGTGAAAATATTTTGAAAATCTTCTTTGGAAAAATATTAAAATATAGAGCTAAAGGAAAGGAATGAAAATAGACTATACACAAAAATTATGTAATCAAATTCAAACTTTATCGAAAATAATTTCTCTGCAATCCTTGTTGATGAGGACATCACTTCCATGGATACAACCACATCTACACATCAATTTGAACCCATTGCAATTATACAAGGACCGGTTACTCGAGCTCGTGTACGACAGTTTAATCATCAGGTGAATGCGTTCCTAAGCCTCCCCATTAGTGATAATATGAATGGGATGCTATTTAATACTTGTGATGATTTGATTGTACTTAGGAACCATGGAGAAGGACCCTCGTGGAGCAAAATTGGGCCAAAGATCAAGTTCAAGTCAGATTGGGAAGAGAACAAGTCCGAGTCTAGTTAGGCCTCACCAATAGCGCTAAGTTTAAAAGGCCATAACTTTTGATTCTGAAGGTTTCTGGAGGTCCATGAGTACACGTTTGAAAGATCTCGGAGTCTACTTTCCAATGGATCTAGCCCCAATGCCAAATTCATCTTGAAACAATAGAAAATCACAGAAGAGTGTCACGGGCTAGAAATTCCGGGTGCTGCGCCACCTGTTCTTTTGGGCCCAAAGCCCATGTAACCCTAGGGCACCCCTTGGCCGCCCCCCCATGGCTGCTGCACACCCCTAGCTGCTCCCTAGCCACCACTTACCTTTATATATTGTTTGTTACATCCGTACTTTAGTTTTTGGGTTTTGTTTATTTGATAGTTTAGCCATTGCTACTATTTTGAGTCTTCCAGACGTGCTCAACAAACCGCCTAAGAAGCTCCTTGTTTCGTAACCCCACCTTATCAATCCTTCATCTTTATTTGCAATTTCAGATTGCCTTTACCTTTGTTCTTGCTTGTTCTTGGTTGCATGCAGAATTGAACTCGTGTTCAAAGTTGATCGTGCCAACGGCAAGATCAATAACCCTCTGAGTTGGTTTAGCGATTGCTAAGGCGCATCATCGTCGTACGTTGTAGTCGGATCGCCAAAGTCAATTCCACCAAATTGAAGTTATTACTCTCATCGAAAGATTGGGACCCAAAGTCACATCACTTGTACTTCTAGCAACATGAATATGTAAAAAAATTTGAAAGCTCAACTTGTTTAAGCCTTTTTCTAGCAAAGATTAGTTTCAATGTGAACAATATACAAAAGAATAAATAAATCAATACAAAGAAAATTTAAAAATCTATTAGATCACTGGTATGAAAAGATATGGCAGTAAGATGCTTGAATTTAGGGAGCCATGATTTAAATCTATGTATACATATAAACCATACTCTAGCTTGGGCACATATGTATGTGTGGGTATACATTTAGAATAATAAGGAAATATTAGCTCCTAGAGATGTTAGAAATGAATCTATAAGTCCAACAAATATGATAGGGCAGTAGTAGACAACAACACACTGAAGATATGATTCCAAAATTTATAAATATATTGCTTTGAATCTGAATCCTATTAAATCACTTGATGTGTTGTAACACTAATTTTCCTACTTTAAATAATTTTTCATCTTAAATTCAATAAAATAAAAGGAATAATTCATATGAAGCAAGAAGTGCTAGATGACGTTTAATCTAAGAGTGATGCTAATAACCACAAATAATAAAGCAATATATACACCTAAACACAATTAATAACGTTGTTGTTGAACACCTCTATTTCAACAATTGCGTCTCCATTTGAATGTTCAATTTTTCTTTTATTTGTTCTTATTTGGGTCTATTGTTCCTTGTGTATTTTTCTAGAACAACGAATAGGGTACGACGATTCAGAGTTGGTAGACAATGACATCACCTGTGGAGTGCATGGACCCTGGTATCTACAAGGTAGGCGGATAAGGAAAGAGATACAATCTCCATCTTGTAACCGATTGAACTCTCCTTTGTAACCGCACCCCTCTACTATATAAAGGGGGTAAGGTAGCGTCATGAACATGAGAAGATCATCTGCAATAGGCTAGATACACATAATCTCAAAGCACAAGACTAGGGTATTATCTCCACCATGAGAGCCTGGACCTATATAATTCTTGCGTCTTGTGCTACCATCGAGTTTAGATCCATCGCCTTGCCCCATTTTCATTATTGCCAGCAACAAACGTCGACAGTTGGCACGCCAGGTAGGGGGAGCATCAAGATCAATCTCATCGAACTCGATGGCAATCCTCAGCGAAGTTATTGGCACCTTCGCGCCCGCCTAGGCCTTCCACTTTGGGAGCCTGGACTTCGTCGCCGATAAATTCGGTAAGCTCGTTCTTTCAGATTCGGATCAGATCCAATCTGGAAAGGGCGCCACTGCTCCTTTGTTCGGTTAACCTCTCAGATCGAGGAATGCCACAGTCATTTGCTCTCAGGTAGTAAGCAGGGGGTTTGCTCCTCGACTTGGACTCGGAAAGGGTCCGATCAAACCTGAGTCCCGAGTGGTAGGCAACGTCAAACCACTCGGATTTAGAGGCCGGTTTTGTCCGTCTCCTTGTTCCTTTGACCTAGAGAGCAGTGCAGGAAGTTGCTAGGGATTCCATGGCATCTTCAAGATTGAAAACCTTTGAACTGAATCCCAACAGCAGAAGGATGCTACAGAGGCAGAGCGCCTTCGTTGGGAGGCCCAGGAAACGCGAGCAAAGTCTCTCCAAACCAGGGGCCGCATTGTCAATGAGTACATCCTGCAGACAAAGATGGGGAATCAATCAGTTTTCCATACCCCTCAACAGAACATCGTCACCTCAAAGACGTTGCTTGACACCTTGGGACTGATGCTCGGTCTAGACAACCCAGCTGCCCCCATCGTGGCCCAAGTGAAGGCCATGGTGACGGTGGCAGCCATTCAACAGAACCAGGAGGAACCAACGGAGAAGGCACGCTCTCGTGCTCGCACAGCCACTCAGACAGCAAGTAGTAACACTGCCCACAGCTGGGCCATGCGTGGCCGGTGTGAGCCACGTCCTCGACAAGGAGAAGATGCCCGTCAGAGTATCAGCCACGATCTCCATTTAGACCTTAACGCCAGGCGACGCGAACGGGAAGATGATGAACACTGCTGACGTGAAGACGACTACGGGCGTTTCGGCATCGATCGTGATGGCCGGGACGACAAGAATCTACACCGACGCGGTCGGAATGATGACGAGGGCTGCCGAGTCAGAACACCACCTCGACAATCTCCGCACAGGCGTAATGACGGGCCTATGGATGGTGTTCGCGCTTTCACCCCTCGACTTCGCCGAGTGGTCTGGCCCGAAGGTTTCAACCCTAAAGGCATCACCAAATTCGACGGGGAGAGGGACCCAGAAGCTTGGCTACAGGTCTACTCTCTTGCAATCAAGGCTGCTGGGGCGACCACAACGTGATGGCAAACTATCTGTCGATCACCCTTACCCCTTCAGCTCAAGCTTAGCTCACAGGACTTCTAGAGAACTCTATAGATTCCTGGGGAGATCTTTGCAAGCAGTTCATTACCAACTTTCAGGGCACTTATGAGAGGCCCAGAACTAAGTGGGATCTGTACCAACTTCATCAGAAGAAGGATGAGACCCTTCGGGGGTTCATTCGGCGCTTCATGTAGAAGAAAAATACGATCCGTGACATGTCAGAAGCCGCCATCATCGCAGCCTTCCAAAAAGGGGTGAATGATCAAGACTTAATCAAAAAGATGTCCAAGAAGCCGCCCTCTACGGTAAGAGAGATGTTCGAGCTAGCAGACCGCTATGCAACCGCCTCGAATGCCCTGTTCGAGCGCCAGGAGGATCGCCCACGGCAAAGGGACAAGAAAGACCACGCCGAGTCCTCCAAGCAGAAGGACAGGAAGCGGAAGGCAGAGGAGATGGTTGCTATAGACGAGCACGGACACCCTCAAGCACCGCGAACGGACGACTACGACAAGGCAATGGATGTAGTATGTCCCTTTCACCCTAAAGGGAAGCATGCCGCCAAGGACTGCTTCACTCTCTAAAGGTTCGCGAAGGAAAGCAACAAGCGAGCGGGCCAGGACCAATGTGAGGCAGGCAAGAAGCAAGATCCTCTAGAAAATGATGGAGGTGAATATCAGACGACTGAACGCAAGCTCAACTACATATTTGGGGGCATGGTGGCATATGAATTCAAGCGGAAGCAGAAACTCACCGCTCAGGAAGTCAACACAGTTACACCGGTAGTCCCCCAGTACCTGAGATGGTCCGAGGTCCCAATCACGTTCGATCGTTCAGATCATCCCGACCATATTCTTTACCCAGGTAGATATCCTCTGGTGCTCGATCATGTTGTTCACAGCGTTAGGCTTAAAAGGGTGCTGGTCGACAAAGGAAGTGGGCTCAACGTTCTTTTCTCCAAGACCTTCAATGATATGAAGATCCCCCGCTCAGAGCTGAAACGTGGTTCATCACCGTTCCATGGGGTAATCCCTGGGACCTCAACAGTACCACTCGGGCAGATCACTCTGCCGGTCACAATCGAAACTAAGGACAACTACCGAATGGAAAATCTCAACTTTGAAGTGGCCGATTTCGAGACGGCATACCATGCCATCTTGGGAAGACCGGGTCTCACTGTCCCTCACTATACTTACCTTGCGCTCAAGATGCCAGGACCAAAGGGCATCATCACAATTCGTGGCAATGTCGAATAGTCCTTCATGTGCGACAGGGAAAGCTGCGAGATGGCAGAGATGCATGAAGCGGCGGCTGGCCAAAAAAAGATTCGTTCGTCGGCTACACTCCACCAGAACGAAGGAGACATCCTAGCCAAGAAGCAGGCCAAATCAAGCATGAAGCCTGATGAAGAAGTAAAAAAGTGGTACTTGACCTGTCCAACTCGGCCCAAACGGTCCTGATTGGGACAGGGCTCGATCACAAATAGGAAGACGCACTCGTCACTTTCCTCCAGGTAAACCGGGACATTTTTGCTTGGAAGCCATCCGATATGCCCGGTG
This sequence comes from Guadua angustifolia, assembly GCA_036346375.1. NCBI lineage: Eukaryota > Viridiplantae > Streptophyta > Magnoliopsida > Poales > Poaceae > Guadua > Guadua angustifolia. The sequence goes on from CM070513.1 coordinate 29,329,952, forward strand.
TCCCGAGGGAAGTGATCGAGCACTCCCTTAACATCGACGAGAAGGCGAAGCCCATGAAGCAACGACTCCAGCGCTTCACGCAAGATCACCATGACACCATCAGGGAAGAGATCATAAAGCTTTTAGCAGCAGAATTCATAAAAGAAGTGTATCATCCCGACTGGTTAGCGAACCCAGTTCTTGTTCGCAAAAAGAATAAAAGCTGGCGCATGTGTGTTGATTATACTGATCTCAATAAAGCAAGCCCAAAAGATCCATTCGGATTGCTCCGCATCGATCAAGTGGTGGACTCGACCTCCAGCTGTGAGCTCCTAAGTTTCCTAGACGCCTACTCAGGATATCACTAGATCAGGCTGAAAGAAGAGGACTATATCAAGACATCATTCATAACTCCGTTCGGCGCTTTCTGCTACGTCACAATGCCATTCGGGATGAAAAACGCTGACGCAACCTATCAACGCACGATACAGCGGTGTTTTCACACTCAACTCAGATGCAACATGGAAGCATACATAGATGATGTCGTCATCAAAACCTGTGCAAAGGAGGATCTCATATCCAATTTTGTCGAGATGTTTGAAAGACTTAGGGCTTACAAGATGAAACTCAACCCGGAGAAGTGCGTCTTCGGAGTCCTTTCCGGAAAGCTACTCGGGTTTATCGTGTCATGTTGCGGTATCGAAGTTAACCCGGAGAAGATCAATGCCATCCTGAAGATGAAACCCCTGACTTACCAAAAGGACGTCCAGAAACTCACAGGATGCATGGTGACACTCGGTAGGTTTATTTCTCGCTTGGGATCCTAGGGTATGCCATTTTTCAAGCTCCTGAAGAAGCAGGGCAACTTCCAATGGACTTTAGAGGTGCAGCAACCTTTCAAGGATCTCAAGGTGTTCTTGACCATGTTGCCGGTATTAGTCTCACCAATGCCCAGAGAACCCCTTTTTCTCTACATAGCGGCAACGACTCATGTAGTTAGCGCTGCAATCATTCTGGAGCGAGAAGAAGTAGGACACCTGCAGAAGGTCCAGTGCCCGGTATATTTCGTTAGCGAGGTGCTGGGCGAGTCTAAGGTACGATACCCACAAGTACAGAAACTTAAACATTATTTTCAAGAGCATTCGATTTCGGTGGTCACTTGCATTCCGATTGGAGATATACTCCACAACCGGGAAGCCACGGGAGAATCGAAAAGTGGGCAGTCGAGCTCGGAGCCTTCGAAATTTATTTCAAACCATGAACCTTCATCAAATCCCAAGTACTCGCCGGCTTCGCCGCCGAGTGGATAGAGATGCAGAATTCCACAGCCATCGAGGAGCTCGAGTACTGACAATGTACTTCGACGGTTCCCTCATGCTCAACGGCGCGGGAGCTGGTGTAGTGCTCATCTCCCCGACAGGGGATTAGCTGAAATACATCCTCCAAATCCACTTCTCAGCATCAAACAACGATGCTGAGTACGAGGCACTCATCCATGGACTCCGTATCACCATATCACTTGGTATTCAATGATTGACGGTTCACGGAGACTCCCAACTGGAAATTAGTCAAGTGCAGAAGGATTAGTTTGTGCGTTGAAGACAATATGGTGGCATATTGCCAGGAAGTGCGCAAACTAGAAGGCAACTTTGACGAGCTGGAGCTCATCCATGTGCTTTGTCGGGACAATGAGTAAGCAAATGAGCTCGCAAGATTAGGCTCCAGTCGGGTGACAGTTCCAACTAGCGTATTTGTTAAAGAACTTCACAAACCCACAATAAGCCGACGACAAGAATCGAGCAAGCCAAAAGAAAAGCCAGCCGAGGCAGAAGTTTTGGTCATCAACCCCGACTAGACAACTCTGTTTTTGAATTATCTATTGAAAGATGAGCTCCCTGAAGATCATGTGCAAGCAAAGCGCATGACGCGCCAAAGCAAAAGCTACATGGTGGTCGGCAAGGAACTCTTTTGGAAGAGTGCCTCCAGAGTCTTGAGGCGCTGCATATCAGAGCAAGAGGGGAAAAATCTTCTCAGAGAAATCCACTCAGGAATCTGCGGACATCACGCAGCGGTAAGCACCTTGGTAGGCAAGGCTTATCGTCAAGGCTTTTTCTGGCCTATTGTCAGACGATGCGAAGACATCGTCAGACCGCGAAGGTTGTCGATTCTTCCTTAGCAAATACACGCATCAACAAGAAGAGTTGCAGACCATCTCGATCACCTGGCCATTCATAATCTGGGGCCTCGACATGGTTGGACCCCTAAAACAGGCTCAAGGTGGTTTCACTCACCTCTTCGTTAACGTCGACAAATTCACAAAATGGATTGAGGCCAAACCAGTTGCCACAATCACAGCAGCGAAGGCCAAGGAGTTGTTCTAGGATATTGTGGTAAGATTTGGCGTACCAAAAAGAATTATCACCGATAATGGCACTCAATTCAGAGGCAAAGAATTTCAAGACTGGTGCGATGAGCTCGGCATCAAAATTTACTTTGCTTCGGTGACTCATCCCCGGAGTATTGGACAGGTTGAGCGAGCCAATGGCATGGTGTTGCAGGGGCTAAAAGCAAGGATCTTCGAACGTCTCAAGCCATATGCCACACAATAGGTAAAAGAATTGCCTTCAGTTCTTTGGGGATTGAGAACTACCCCTAGTAGGGTAATAGGGCAGTCACCTTTTTTCTTGGTATATAGCTCAAAAGCGGTCTTGTGGACCGAATTGACATTTGGATCCCCACGAGTTCGGAGCTACAAGGAAGCCGGGTCGGAGGAAAACCGAACGGAGGATCTTGACCGACTGGAGGAGGCTAGGGACATCGCTGCAATCTAGTCGGCTAGGTACCTCTAGGGCTTTCATCGTTATCATGATCGGAACGTTCGAAGCCATGCTTTCTCCAAAGGAAATCTGTTCTTGAGGAGGAGCCAAAAGAGCGAGCATAAGCTTTCCCCACACTGGGAAGGTCCTTACATCATCCATGAAGTAATGTGCCCGAGGGCTTACAGACTCAAGTGCGAAGATGGCATGATTATCAGCAATACATGGAACATAGAGCAGCTACGTCACTTCTACTCCAAAATTTTGTACATTCATTATGATTGTTATGAACAAAGTTTTTCTTGACTTGCTACTCAATTATTGCTCAATTAAGGAGTAAGTTGGGGGCTACACCTAAAAGTGTTGCGCATACGCAACTCTTCTCAGGAGTCCTTTTTACCTTTCTTCCCTAACGATTGTGACTAAGCCTAAGTGTGATAACTTCAAGTAGTGAAACTCTAACCCCATGAACGGCGAACTCTAGTCACTCAAAAACGCGTGCCTGGGGAGAAAGGGCCATGAGCCGACTCCCGACGCCTGGGGGCTAGACTAGTCGGGTAGAGTGTTTAAACAAAATAGGATAAAACCACTCAGGCAGGCTCAAAAATCAGTAGAGAAGAAAGTGGAAACGACATTAAAATTTGATAAAACCAAAATAGTTCTGAACATATCATTACATTGTATAAATATTACAGGTAAAATAAACCTAAGCACGGCGCGTGCGGCCTATGGACGGCCTCGATCAACGCATCGACATCAGTGGCATCGTGGGCAGTGGCTTCTTCTTGAGCAAGCTTAGCCAACGCAAGATCGTAGTCGCCCGAGCTTGGCAAGAAAAGCCTCCTCATTGTTTGGCGCCGACGGCCCCTCGTCTTCAAAATCAAAAACCAACTCCTCCGACGACTGGGGAGACGGCGAGACCTCGTTGGCTAGCGAAGATGAATGAGATGAAGAGGCCATTGAGGGGTTGCGAAAGCGGTCGAAGGCTGCCAAGCAGATGAAGATTGGGAAGAGGATGATCGCTTTCACAGCAGTGACATCCTTATATATCCAAAATACAGAAGGCGAATAGCTTCGAATAAATGCTAGCACGGGAAGCCGAGACGTTTCCGTGTTCGCATGAAGCTGAACTGAGCATGAATGGGCACGCAAGCATTAACTCGAAGATCTCTTGGGAAACAACAAAGCTGCCATGATTAGGAGTTAATAGCAGAAGACAAAAGTTAAACTCCAGATGATAAGGCGGAGCAATCACAATTGAAGTTCCGCATGCACAACATGCAAGACTTAGGTCCAGATTTTCCACTAAAGAGGCTGAAGTGTCCTTAACCTCGTCAAAAAGGGCCCCAACCTGGACATCATCGATGGTTCCAGTGAAGCCCTCCTTGACAGCTCCAAGGTCCACTCGGGGATAAGGATTTCACGATCGCTAGGGCTTTGCTCGCACTCGTGGTCGCCATCTCCCGAATATGGACCTGGAGCCTATCGGGCCCTTCCGTTAGCTGAAGAATGATTTCATCATTATTGCCCCGCCCTGCCTCTTCAGGGTTCAGGAACTTCACCATCGCCTCTAAAGCTTCTCAATGCCTGACACATAATGCCTCTATAGATTTGACCCGTTCACCAAGAACACTGAATTGAGCCTGTGTCTTCTTTCGGTATTATGCAAACGTTCGGATCATTACCAAAAGTACTACAAAGGAAGGTGAAGCCAAGTTCAGAACATACCTTCCAGATCCTGACCCAGCTTCTTCGAATTGGTTCGAGCTTGGAATTCAGAGCTCTTCAGTGCCTTGAGTTGTTCCTCAGATGACTTAAGCTCTTCTTGAAGGCCGGCAATGGTCAGGTCACGCGCTGCAGCAGGGAAAATGGTTAGAAGACAAGCAATCAAAACCCTACAGCAAGATGGATGGAGACACTTACATCAGAGTGAGCCTGCCAAGCTCAATTTCTCCTCTCCCAAGGCCTGGATTTGGGCCAGGAGCCTTCGAACCTCGGCTTGGCCCTCACCCCTGACTTGCTCTACCTCAGCCCTGCACTCAGCCCGGACACGCTCAAGGTTGGCCTCGTGCTCCCGCCGCAATTTGAGCTTTGGGAGTACCTCCTAGAGGATAGCCTCCCTCTTCTCGGAGCAGTCTCCCACAGCCTGAGCATCACAAGGAAGAAGATTAACAAAGGACACTCCGGCTGCCTTGGGCAATAAAGAGGAAGGGGCTGGCAAGCTCACCTAGATTATCCTAGCGCTTTCAATAGCATGGTGATAAAGCTCCTCCCTCATTTTCTTCTCATCCTTATTGCCAAAGGGCTCCCACTCGTCCTCCTTGTTGCACAGTATGATTTGCACCGGAGGCTTGGGGTGAGGTGGAAATCGTGGGGGCCCCGAGGGATCTCCTCGATCGGGGGGGATAGGGAGGCGGCCTCCAGGGCCATAGGTCTCGTGATCGGTATGGGCAAAGCATTCGGCGACGATGAAGATGTCTTGGACTTAGGAGCCGCCTTGTAATTCTTAGGGCCAGATCCGGGAGCCGGTAAAGCAGACTCGGTCGGGTCGGGATCGGCCTCTACCCCTCGGGCAAGGAAGTAGCCGGAGAGGCCCCCATTGCCTGGTCCCCGACGTTCTCGTCCCTGGCACCCAGGGGCGGCATGGTCGGGGCGGTCGTGGGAACTTCATCTGACGGCACCTGCAAAAAGAAGAATGAAATCAAGACACACTCCAGCAGATCGAGAATAAATGTCGATGGGAAGGCAGACCTGTCTGACTTCCTTATCTTAACTCTGGATGCTTTCCGGGTAGTAGAACCACTTGAGGGAGGTTCCAACCTCGTGTCAGATTTAATACGGGGGAAGTCGGCGATGCCGAGGGTCGAGCTACAGGCCCCTTGATTGTTGAGCTTCCAGCCACGCGGGATGGTTTCTGAACCTCTTCGACCACTGGCTCCTTCCCCTTCCCGGCGCTTGGCCCAGTGCCGAGCTCTGGGGCTACCGCGCAAGATGCCATTTCTACCACTTGCGTCGCAGGGGGCTCTCTGATCGCAGGTCCCCCGGTCGGGCGTGGGGGCGTGAGGACCTCCTCGGTTCTTGGCCTTTTCTCCCTCTCTGCCCTCGGCCCATCAACCGAAGGGCTGGCAGGCCGCTTTCGCTTAGCACCCTTGTGCAGGGGAGCGGGAGGAATCGGAGCATCGGAAAAGAAGGCAATTCGATCCTAAAAATGGTGGTGAAGCACAAAACCAGTCAGCATTCCATCAAAGGTTAGTGATCAGAAACTAACAAAAGAGAAAATGTTCACCGCAGGAGGAGGACGTTTCACAAAGAAATGCAGCGGACGACCTTGAAGCTGAACAGCGGTGCCTTGAGCGAAGAAGTCATTCACCCGATCAACCAGCACCTCTCGGGGAACGGATGGAATGGATTCAGGTGCCTCGTGGGTGGGATCATCCAACCCGTGGTACTCAAATCCCAGATGGACCCTCTCCTTGAGGCCGTGGATCAGCTTCATAATATTTGGACAAATTCGTAGTTATCTTCATCGATGATATTCTGATATACTCCAAAGATGAAGGACAACATGAGAAGCATTTGCGTTTAGTTTTGGAAAAACTCAGGGAACATAAGCTTTATGCCAAGTTCAGCAAATGCGAGTTTTGGATAAAAGAAGTCTCTTTCTTGGGCCATGTCATTTCAGCTGGAGGAGTTGCTGTTGACCCGAGTAAAGTAAAGGATGTACTTGATTGGAAGCAACCCAAATTAGTGACTCAAATTAGAAGTTTTCTTGGTATGGCTGGATATTATAGAAGATTCATAGAAGATTTTTCCAAAATTGCGAAACCACTTACACAACTATTAAAGAAAGAAAAGAAGTTTGAATGGACCCAGTCGTGCGAAGATAGTTTCCAAGTGCTCAAGAAGAAACTAACCTCTGCTCCAGTATTGACGTTACCAGATATACAAAAGGACTTTGTGGTTTATTGTAATGCTTCGAAGCAAGGTTTAGGTTGTGTGTTGATGCAAGAAGGTAAAGTGGTGGCCTATGCATCTAGGCAGTTACGCCCTCATGAGGAAAATTACCCTACTCATGATTTGGAGTTAGCATACATGCCCTTAAAATTTGGAGGTATTACCTCATCGGGAATCGAACTGAGATATGCATTGACCATAAGAGCTTAAAGTATATATTCACTCAACCAGATTTAAATATGAGGCAAAGAAGATGGTTGGAGCTGATAAAGGATTATGATGTTGGAATCCATTATCACCCTAGGAAAGATAATGTAGTGGCTGATGTTCTGAGTAGGAAGAATTATTGTAATAGTATATTAGTTAAGGAAAGCCAACTAGCTTTGCACGAAGAATTCAAGAGAATGAATTTGGAGATAGTGGAGCAAGGATACATTAATATGATGAAACTACGACCTACCTTGGAGGACCAAATTCGAGAAGCTCAGAAAGAAGATGCAGAGGTTCTGGAAATTATTGAGAGGATGAAGAAAAGAAAAGCTCCAGGATTTACAACAGATGAAAAAGGAACTCTATGGTTTGGGAAAAGAATTTTTGTACCCAATAAGAAAGAAATCAAGGAAATGATCTTAAAGGAAGCTCATGAGACCGCCTACTCCATTCATCCAGGAAGTACCAAAATGTACTTGGATATGAGAGGATCGTACTGGTGGACTAGTATGAAGAGAGAAATTGCAGTGTTTGTTGCTTTGTGTGATATCTGCCAGCGGGTGAAAGATGAGCATCAGAGACCTGCGGGGCTACTACAACCGTTAAAAATTTCCGAATGGAAATGGGAAGAGGTTGGAATGGATTTCATTACTGGATTACCAAGGACTCAATCTGGATATGATTCAATCTGGGTTATAATTGATCGTCTGACTAAATATGCTCATTTCATTCCTGTTAAAACCACCTATACTGGGGACAAATTGACAGAGTTGTACATGACAAAGGTAGTGTGTTTGCATGGAGTATCTAAGAAAATTGTGTCAGATAGAGGTACTCAGTTCACCTCAAAGTTTTGGCAAAAGTTGCATAGTTTATTGGGCACGAACCTTAACTTCAGCACATGTAACACCCCAAATTTTTGGCTTTTTATTTAGTTAATAGTGTGTTATTGCAAAATTGTGCTTTTTGTGAATTTTCTAGATTTAATTGGATTTTTTGGAACTTATTTGAATTATTTCAAATTAAAAGTATTTTTTTTTGCCAAAAACAAATTATAAATAGATAAGTTTAAAATAAAGTTTTTCTAAAAATATTTTATTTGAGTCCAGAATGCCTCAAAGTATTTTTGAGAATTTTCTGGGATTTTTATTGGTATTTTTGTTGCCCTAAATAAATCAAACTATTTTCCCATATTTATTTTAAATAGAAAAACCAGAGTAATTCGTTGTGAACAGTGTTGGGCTTGGCCCAGCACTGTGCGCACTAACGGCCCGCCTGTGCGGCCCAGCCGCTTAGCCCAGCTCCTAGAAGCCCTGTCGCCGGCCATTGGATCCGGATCCAGCGATCCGCCTCTCCGCAAAACCCTAGCTCATTAGAGCTGTTAGATTTGGATCGCACGGTCACCATCCTTCGAGCCGAAGCGAAACCCTAATGAATCTAAGCCGTTGTGAGCCGCCGTGTGTCCGGCCGAGATGAAGTGAATCGTGACCATTGATCTTGCCTCGTGGACGGTCATACGCCGTCGTCTCGGGCGAGGACTCTGAGTCCACCGCGGATTCGCCGCCGCCTCAAATCTCCATGCCGTACGCGTCGTGCGAGGGGTATTTAAAGCCCGAGCACCCCGTCCGAGGTTCCCCGTGAGCCGCCGCCTCTTTTCGTTGTTGCGCCGTCACTCGTGCCGCCGTGAAGTTCGCACAAGACCTCGTCAAAGTTCGAAAATACGCCACCGCGGTTCTTGCTGCCTTGCACCGCCATCAAGTCGCCGACTGCCATGCCTGAGCCCAGATCCGGACTCCTTCCATCGCGCCACGCATGTTCCACTGCTCTACATCACCGGAATCTCACCAAAGCGCCGTAGGCCGTGTCGTCGTCCTCAGCACCGGTGGTCTGCGCCGCCGCATCGCCCTCGTAGCGCTGAGCATCGTCGACCGTCCGATCCCCAGTGAATGCCTTAGATCACGCCATGTCATCTCGGGGAGCCGTGAGCGCCTCGGGTACTCGTCGCCGTACGATCGAAGGTAATCGGCTAGGATCGAGCCACGTCGCTAGGTCAACAGTACTCCTGATCTTCTACCCGTAGCCGTTCGATCCGATCGAGTGGCTTAGATGCGGCCACGTCGCTAGCCCCAGTGATATCTAGGCGCCGTTGGATGCCAATCGGATGGTCAACGTTGCGCCACGTCGCCTCGGTCCCTGGCCGTCCGATGAAGATCCAGTGTGCCTCGGTTGATCCAAGCCAGGGCTGATGTCACGCCTACGTAAGAAACCAAATTTCCTTTACAAAAATAATTCGGTTAATAGTTGATTTTCCAATTTTCTGAATTTTTAGGAATTTGAATCTTCCGACAGCTCGTTCTCCCTCATACGAACTCCGATTGAGGTGATTCAAATTTCTAAAAATTTGTAAAATTGAGATCTATCTATTGGTGAATTTTATTTGATTTTTAGAGTTTGTTTTCTCTCTGTTTTAGTATTTATTTGGCATTCTCTTTCGTTTCGCATAGATGATAAATTGTGCGACGCATCCGGGGAAGATTCATCGACCCAAGACCAAGGTCCAGAGATGGATAAGGGCTTTCTTGAGGCAAGTTGTGCTTTGATCATGTTGAACCCATGTTTGCAAAATTGCTATTTTGTGTTCACCTTATTGCATATTATTTCATGTGTATGAATGATTTCAACCTAAATTGGGATTTAGGTATCATACCCTTTGAATTATACCCTACCTTGTCGATTGTATGCCATGATCCACTTGTCACCCTAGATTGGTTCACTATAGTTGGATAATAATAAAATCAACATGGGATGGTTAGATCGGATTAGATTGCTTAGCCATGCCACGTCATCACATGTACTTGAATCTTTGATAAATAATCTTGACTAATGGAATATGGAACAATGTTATGAATTTGTGTGTCATGTGTGGTCACACAATGAGATTGAGTTGTTGTGGCGATGGATGTCACGCAACGATATTAAATTGTTGATGGCACGTGGTGCTTGGTAATCAACTGGGGTGGTTATGATTTTAGATAGGAGCAAGTGGCAAGGGAAAGTGTGCCTGGGTGGGCCTGATGGGCAAAGGGTATGTGTAAGTTTTGCTTTGATCAACCCTAAGGACACCTTGCGAGCCTTTGACCTAAGTCAATCATGCAACCACATGGTTGTTATGGGGCAGTCTAGCTGATTAATTTGCAATGCTTTAGCTTTAGTACTATCGTGGTGGTGTGAGACCTGGGTAGTGGTAACCAGTCCTCGCACGGGGTGGCTCACATGGCGCAAGAGGGGGGACCTGGATGTGGTAACCAGTCCCACCAGTGTTGAAACCTCTGCGGGTAGTACTGGGTTAAGGCAGAACATTGTAAAGGCTTTGTCATGATTCTCTGCCGGCACACCAAGGGAAGTGTGCTAAATGGCCAGGCACAAAGAGATTATCATGTCGTGTGGGTAAAGTGCATAACCTCTACAGAGTGTACAAACTATTCGGATAGCCGTGCTCACGGTATTGATTAATGCTCGGGAATTACAGTCAAGGGATTATACTTTTGCAAAATAAAACTTGGGTTGGATGGCAGGTTGCCATGGAAGGTTGAATCTTGACTTAGGATGAGAAACTTGGTTTATTTGAGAAATGCTGAATCTATCTATTATTGTTATTTCTTTTTACTATCTTTTTAATCTATTTTTTGTATTGGTTCATAAATGCTGCTTTACTGCAAAATAGCCATTGTTAGCCATTCCTTTGGAATAAGCCTTGCATATAGTTATGTTAGAATTGCATTCTGTGCACAACTTGTTGAGTGCTTTATGTACTCACCCTTGCCTACAATATCATCAGTGCTGAAGAAGGTGTATCATGAAGGGACGAATGTTTAGGGAGCGAGCCTTGTCGGTTGTCTGTGGTATACTGAGGGGTTACCTACGTCTTCATTCCGCTGTAGTTCAATTTGGGTTGTTCAGCCTTGTGAGGCATCGTTATGTAAGTTGACCATAAGGTCATTCAACTAGTATATTTAGTATATAATATCTTTTATCTTATTTCCGCTGTGTATGATTGTGATATTCACTAATGTTGAGCCTGTGTGCACTAGCGTGATCCTGGACTAGTGCGGTATACACAGAGGGTCCGGATTTGCATATTCTGGTCCCGACAAAGGTGATATCAGAGCCATACTGACTGTAGGTCTTGGCCCTAGATAGTTGGTCGTCTCTATAGGTCCTTCAAATTTATTTTCTAAATTAAAAGACCTAACATAGAAGAATAATGTGTTCTTGACTTATCTCATTCTTCTATTTCTGTCCTTACCAAAAATTCTTTCTTTTCCTTTGCTAAAATTTCTTTCTCTTACCTCTGCTAAATTGAGTTAAAAAAATCTTACCTAAGCTGTCTTGAGTAGAAAAACGATATACCACACTTTAGGAGATGGCATCGAGTGCCTACTGCTACCATAATGATCATGAAGGAAAGAATCATCAAGCTCGTGGGAGAGCAGATCAATGAAGTGTATCAAGAGTTAGAAGACTTAGTGCTTCAAGTAACCAGTTGAGACTCATGTGTGGGAGTCGCGTTTCCTAAGAGTGTCGCCCATGTAGACGGTAGTATTGTGTGTTTAGGTTGAATTGGTTCTTCTTGATTGTTGGGTGTGCAGTATGTGTTGCAAAGCTTTTAGGCTTATATAAGCAACCATACCAAGTTATTAATATTGATTGCTCAAGTTATTGGGTTAAACCTATCTCCCCTGTATTAGGATCTCTGCTTCTTACCTATGCTATTTTCCCTCTTTCCTAACCCCTTTGAGGTAATCAAGCAGATGGTTCAGAATAGTGGTAGCAACGGAGCTAGTGGAAGTGAAAATCAACTTAGTAGAAACTCCAAGGATGGATCAGTTCTTCAACCGTCACTACAGATAGATATGCAAAGTTTCAAAGAGTTTTTGGCCGCTCAGACTTAGTTGATGAAAGCAATGACGAAACAAATGCAGAATATGACCAAGCAAGCTAATATCAATAAAGCGTCTCGGACGGTCAGTGATAATTCCTATACTTACTCAAGGTTATCAAAATTCATAAGGACACGTCCGCCAACATTTTCAGGAAATGCCTCACCTTCAAAAGCGAAAGATTGGCTCAAGACCATTGAAAGGAAGCTACTCATAGCTCAGTGCAGAAGTGATGAGGAGGTATTATATGCTTCATACCAGTTACAAGGAGTTGCTGCTGATTAGTGGGAGGAATATTGGGCAAACCATGAAGCCTCACAGAGTATCACTTGGAATGAATTTATTGATGCTTTTCATGATGTCTTTATTTCACCAAAGAATAGTATGGTCACAATAGATTCAAAGAAGAATGCTACCCCTGTACCTTGTTCGAGATCTAGACGATGTTCTTTGAAGTGCTATCAACTAGACAAGTCAGAAGACCGCGCACACATTTGCTGTGGAGAAATAGGACATACCGCAGATGAGCGTGCGATCAATTGCTCCAGCTATGGAGGAATCCATTCTCCTGGAGAATGTCCTATGAGCAACATCACATGTTACCTTTGTGAAGGTCAAGATCACTGTCCAACTCAATGTCCCTTGGATCCGGTAGTCACTGCTCGTGACCCATCCTCAACGAAAGAATCCACAGGCTATAGTCGCTCGAGAATTGTCAACAAGAGGTGGAATGTCGGCTGCATAGGAGATGCTGCTTGAAGAGCTAAAAACGCAGCACCTTGATCCTATCAGCCTTCATCAAGAAACCAGTAAGTGGCCATCACCCACGGTAGGTCCCTGGTATGGTGAAGAAGATTGTTTTGCCAAGAGATGTGCTGCGAATCAACAAGTAAAGAATCACAAGAAGAGCAGCATTGAGTGCTACAACTGTCACAGAAAAGGCCATTACGCTAACCGATGTCCACAAAGAAGACAAATAGTATATACAGTCGCGGACATACCGGAAGTCACCGCAGTCCGGTATATAATGCCAAGAATGGGCGGTAAAGTTGCAAGAGAAGTTTTGCCCAGAGAATCAGTTGAAGAAAGGGAGGCTAAGCGAAGACACTGTCTTGAACAAGGAATGCTCAAGAAAAAGAGTTTGCCTTAAACTCTGCTATATTTGCCATAAACCTGAGCATTTTGCCAATAAATGCCCTCAATGGAAAGCAATCACGTTGGTTCAAGTCAATTCCAACTCCGTCCCTGTCGAAGCCCCAACGCAAATGCTAAATCAAGGAAGTTAGGAGCCATGAGTTTATTTAATGCAATATCGTAACCCTATTTGTAAAGTAAAGAGATTAGTGATGAATTCCATGTAAAGGTTTTCTTGTCGAAGGAAATAAAGCAGAAATGGTTTATACGTTGGTATACAGAGTATTGGAATGAAAAGCAATAATGAAAAATGATGATTGGATGTTTCTCTAAGAGTGTTCTTGCGTTTATGGTTCACCTGAAAAATGATACATGTGCAATGGTTGCTAGTTTAGTGGTACCCCAAATGATCTTATTTAACCAGAGGAGTTGTCGTTGTCAGTAAGTGCTCAGTTGTGCTAGATTCAACCAGAATTTAAGGGTTCAGTGCCTATTGAATGAGTAGAGTTTCAAGCGGATCATATTGTGATTGGATACTTAGACCTTTGACATTATTCCTGGAATTAGTTGGATGCTCAAACATAAGACTATTTTGGTGAAGAGTATATCGATTTAAAGCCCTGAATGGAAAAAAGGGGGTTTCAAGTGATGATAGTTTGTGTTAGCCAGCTGATGGATAATAGTGTAGAATTTTCCAATTAGAGGACGTGCCAGATGTTAGAGAATACCTTGATATATTTTCCAAGAATTTGCCTGGTGTACTGTCATATCGAAAGATCAAGTTCGTGAGCAAATTAGTACCCGGTACAACACCAATAGTGAAAAGACCATGTCAAATGTCTACTAAGGAATTAATGGGAAATAAAAAAGCATATCGAAGAGTTACTATAAAAAGTTTTGAGAAGACTTAGTGCGTCACCGTGGGAGCTCCTGTTTATCGAAAAGGAAAATGGAAGATCGGAAAAGTGCACTGAATCGTGCTCTAAATGAAGAAAGGATCAAAAACAAGTATCCAATGCCAGGATCGACAACATGTTTGGACAGTTGAGAAGAGAGTTGGAATTTCTATAGGATAAAACTTCGCTCCAGCTATCATCAATTGAGGAGTCATATGAAGGATGTTTCTAGGATTGTTCTCTACGCGATATGGACAGTATAAGTTTTGGCTATACCTCCTGAATTGACCAATGCCCCTCATACTTCATAAACATGATAACTAAGGTGTTTATGGATTATTTGGATAAATTCCTGATTGCTATATGGATGACATTCAAGTATACTCTAAGACAAGAGAAGAACATGCAGAACATGTTAAATTGGTTTTGGAAAGATTGCGAGAGCAGCAGTCGTACGCTAAGTGCAACAAGTGTGAATTCTGGAAGGAAAGGGTGGAATTACGTTAGCCACGCAAAGACTGTTAAAGGAGTTGTTGTTGAGCCAGCAAGGTGGAAGCTGTGTTACATTGGAAGCAACCAAAGTTCGTTACTTAGATTGGAAGTTCTGGGAATGGCAAGATATTATCGCTGGTTCATAGAAGGGTTCTCGACAACAGCTAGACCTCTTATGCAATTGTTGAAAAGAAAAAGTTGCATGGACGCCAGGGTGTGAAAATAGTTTGGAAGTTGAAGAAAGCGGTTAACATCAATACCTGTGTAGTATTACCAGCTGTGCGGAGCAGTTTTGACACATACGGCGTTGCTTTAGACATGATCTAAGACGTGAATCAGCATAAAATGGCAAGGTTGTTGCCTATGCACTGAGGCAATTGAGACAACATGAGGAGAAGTATCCTACGTATGACTTGGAGTTAGCCGTCGTAGTGTGCGATTAAAAAAATGGTGCCACTATCTCGTCGAAAATAGATATAAACCATAAGAGTCCAAATTATACATTTACTTAGTCAGACCTTAATATGGAACGAAGAAAATGGCTGGAAATGATCAAGACTCTAGTGTCAGAATCCATGGGCATCTTGGTAAGGCCAATGTGGTAGTCGACGTTTGAGTTACGAGGCTACAGTGCGAATATGTTGATAATAAGCAATTAACTAGGGTTCTGCAAAGAATTTGAGAGGGCAAAAATGGAGATGTTCGACAAAATTTCATAGCTACTTTGGAAATAAAACCAACATTAGTAGATCAGATCACAGGAAGTTCGAAGGGAGAGGAAATACAAAATCCAGTAAAGGAAAGAAGAAGGCTTAGCCAAGAAGCAGAATTTTGAGTGATTAGGATACCATGAGGATTTAAGGTTGAACCAGTGTGCCGGATAGGAAGATCCTAAGCAGATGATACTTGAGGAAACCCATGATTCTAAGTATTTGATTCATCCAGAAAGTGCCAAGATGTAATGAGGTCTAAAGAAAAAGTATTGGGGGTCCAAAATGAAGAGCGAAGCTAATGGATAGGATGCTTGATGTGATGTGGGTCAGAGAATGAAGGCAATGCATTGGCAACCGGTTGGTTCGCTACAGCTGTGCAGATCCCTGATGGGAAGTTGGAGGCAAACAAGTAAAAGGATCTATAGTATGAGGATTTTCCCATAACTCAGAAAGGATATGATTTCGTATGAATCATCGTTGATTGCTTTACCAAAGTTGCGCGTTTCATACCACTGAGGACTACGTGTTCAAAAGGTCGTTTGGCAGATATGTATATATCAGGGATTGAGTGACTGCATGAGGTGCCTAAGAAGATTGTGTCCGATAAAGACGAATGGTCAAACGGAAAGAGTTAATTAGATTCTGGAAGATATGTTGAGAGCTTGTGCGTTAGCGTATGCCATGTCTTGGGATAAAAGCTTGCCATATGCAGAGTTCAGTTAAAATAATTGTACTAGGCTAGTTGCAGATGTCACCATTTGAAGCCTTACATGGTCGTGCCTATCGTACCCTATTGAATGAAACGAAAAGAATGTTCAGTGTTTGGGCCTGAGATTCTCAAGGAGGCCGAGGAGCAAGTTGCCATGATCAAGGAAAGACTAAAAGCAGTGCAGTCAAGGCAGAAGAGCTATGCCGACAATCGCCATCATGATTTGAGTTTTGAAACCAATGATTTCTTGTATCCCAGAGTCACTCCCCATAAAGGTGTAAAAAGATCTCATGCCAAAGGGAAGCTTGCGCCTAGGTTTGTTGGACCGTTCAAAATATGGACCCGTTGAGGAGAGGTTGCGTATCAGTTGGAGTTACCGCAGTCGTTAGCAGGTGTGCATGATGTGTTCCATGTGGCCCAGCTCAAGAAATGCCTCAGAGTGCCAGCATAATAGATGCCGTTAGGAGCAATCGAGTTGCAAGAAGACCTGACTTACAAGGAGCAGCCGATCAAGATTCTAGATGTAATGGAGCGTAGGACCAGAAACAAGTCTGTCCACTTTTACAGAGTTCAATGGAGCAAGCATTCAGAGAGCAAAGCAACCTGGAAATGTGAAGAGGGCATAAAGGTAGAATTCCAAAACCTATTCTCTAGATAGCCCTGAATCTCGGGGTCGAGATTCTGTTAAGGGGGGAGGTTTGTAACATCCCAAATTTCTGGCTTTTTATTTAGTTAATAGTGTGTCATTGCAAAATTGTGCTTTTTGTGAATTTTCTAGATTTAATTGGATTTTTGGAATTTATTTGAATTATTTCAAATTAAAAGTATTTTGTTTTTGCCAAAAACAAATTATAAATAGATAAGTTTAAAATAAATTTTTTCTAAAAATATTTTATTTGAGTCCAGAATGCCTCAAAGTATTTTTGAGAATTTTCTAGGATTTTTATTGGTATTTTTGTTGCCCTAAATAAATCAAACTATTTTCCCATATTTATTTTAAATAGAAAAACCCGAGTAATTCGTTGTGAGCAGTGTTGGGCTTGGCCTAGCACTGTGCGCGCTAACGGCCCGCCCATGCGGCCCAGCCGCTTAGCCCAGCTCCTAGAAGCCCTATTGTCGGCCGTTGAATCTTGATCCAGCGATCCGCCTCTCCGCAAAACCCTAGTGCCTTAGAGCCGTTAGATTTGGATCGCACGGTCACCATCCTTCGAGCCGAAGCGAAACCCTAATGAATCTGAGCCGTTGTGGGCCACTATGTGTCCGGCCGAGATGAAGTGAATCGTGACCATTGATCTTGCCTCGTGGACGGTCATACGCCGTCGTCTCGGCGAGGACTCTAAGTCCGCCACGGATTCACCGCCGCCTCGAATCTCCGCGCCGTACGTGTCGTGAGAGGGGTATTTAAAGCCCGAGCACCCCGTCCGAGGTTCCCCGTGAGCCGCCGCCTCTTTTCGCTGTTGCGTCGTCGCTCGTGCCGCCGTGAAGTTCGCGCAAGACCTCGCCGAAGTTCGAAAACACGCCACCGCGGTTCTTGCTGCCTTGCGCTACCGTCAAGTCGCCGACCACCGTGCTCGAGCCCAGATCCGGACTCCTTCCATCGCGCCGCACTTGTTCCACTGCCCTACGTCGCCGGAATCTCACCGAAGCGCCGTAGGCCGTGTCGTCATCCTCAGCTCCGATGGTCTACGCCGCCGCATCGCCCTCATCAACGCTGAGCATCGTCGACTGTCCGATCCCCAGTGAACGCCTTAGATCATGCCACGTCGTCTCGGGGAGCCATGAGCGCCTCGGGTACTCGTCGCCGTCCGATCGAAGGTAATCGGCCAGGTCGAGCCATGTCGCTAGGTCAACAGTACTCCTCATCTTCTACACATAGCTGTTCGATCCGATCGAGTGGCTCAGGTGCGGCCACGTCGCTAGCCCCTGTGATATCTAGGCGCCGTTGGATGCCAATCGGATGGTCAACGTTGCTCCACATCGCCTCGGTCCCTGGCCATCCGATGAAGATCCAGTGTTCCTCAGTTGATCCAAGCCAGGGCTGACGTCACGCCTACGCAATAAAGTGAATTTCCTTTACAAAAATAATTCGGTTAATAGTTGATTTTCCAATTTTCCGAATTTTTAGGAATTTGAATCTTCCAAGAGCTCGTTCTCCCTCATACGAACTCTGATTGAGGTGATTCAAATTTCTAAACATTTGTAAAATTGAGATCTATCTATTGGTAAATTTTATTTGATTTTTAGAGTTTGTTTGCTCTCTGTTTTAGTATTTATTTGGCATTCTCTTTCGTTTCGCGTAGACGATAAATTCTGCGACGCATCCGGGGAAGATTCATCGACCCAAGACCAAGGTCCAGAGAAGGATAAGGGCTTTCTTGAGGCAAGTTGTGCTTTGATCATGTTGAACCCATATTTGCCAAATTGCTATTTTGTGTTCACCTTATTGCATATTATTTCATGTGTATAAATGATTTCAACCTAAATTGGGATTTAGGTATCATACCCTTTGAATTATACCCTACCTTGTCGATTGTATGCCATGATCCACTTGTCACCCTAGATTGGTTCACTATAGTTGGTTAATAATAAAATCAACATGGGATGGTTAGATCGGATTAGATTGCTTAGCCATGCCACGTCATCACATGTACTTGAATCTTTGATAAATAATCTTGACTAATGGAATATGGAACAATGTTATGAATTTGTGTGTCATGTGTGGTCACACGATGAGATTGAGTTGTTGTGGCGATGGATGTCATGCAACGATATTGAATTGTTGATGTCACGTGGTGCTTGGTAATCAACTGGGGTGGTTATGATTTTAGATCGGAGCAAGTGGCAAGGGCAAGTGTGCCTGGGTGGGCCCGATGGGCAAAGGGTATGTGTAAGTCTTGCTTTGATCAACCCTAAGGACACCTTGCGAGCATTTGACCTAAGTCAATCATGCAACCACATGGCTGTTATGGGGCAGCCTAGCTGATTAATTTGCAATGCTTTAGCTTTAGTACTATCGTGGTGGTGTGAGACCCGGGTAGTGGTAACCAGTCCTCACACGGGGTGGCTCACATGGCGCAAGAGGGGGGCCCTGGATGTGGTAACCAGTCCCACCCGTGTTGAAACCTCAGCGGGTAGTACTGGGTTGAGGCAGAACATTGTAAAGGCTTTGTCATGATTCTCTGCCGGCACACCAAGGGAAGTGTGCTAAATGGCCAGGCACAAAGAGATTATCATGTCGTGTAGGTAAAGCGCATAACCTCTGTAGAGTGTACAAACTATTTGGATAGTCGTGCTCATGGTATTGAGCAATGCTCGGGAATTACAGTCAAGGGATTAGACTTTTGCAAAATAAAACTTGGGTTGGATGGCAGGTTGCCATGGAAGGTTGAATCTTGACTTAGGATGAGAAACTTGGTTTATTTGAGAAATGCTGAATCTATCTATTATTGTTATTTCTTTTTACTATCTTTTTAATCTATTTTTTGTATTGGTTCATAAATGCTGCTTTACTGCAAAATAGCCATTGTTAGCCATTCCTTTGGAATAAGCCTTGCATATAGTTATGTTAGAATTGCATTCTGTGCACAACTTGTTGAGTGCTTTATATACTCATCCTTGCCTACAATATCATCAGTGCTGAACAAGGTGTATCATGAAGGGACGAATGTTTAGGGTGCAAGCCTTGTCGGTTGCCTGTGGTATACTGAGGGGTTACCTACGTCTTCATTCCGGTGCAGTTCAATTTGGGTTGTTCAGCCTTGTGAGGCATCGTTATGTAAGTTGACCATAAGGTCATTCAACTGGTATATTAAGTATATAATGTCTTTTATCTTATTTTCGCTATGTATGATTGTGATATTCACTAATGTTGAGCCTGTGTGCACTAGCGTGATCCTGGACTAGTGTGGTATACACAGAGGGTCCGGATTTGCATATTCGGGTCCTGACAGCACAACATATCATCCACAAACAGATGGCCAGACTGAAAGGGTAAATCAGGTTTTAGAAGATATGTTCAGATCCTGCGCTTTGACAAACAAGACAAGTTGGGATAAGAGTTTGCCTTATGCATAGTTTTCATACAACAATGGGTATGAATCAAGTATTCAGATGTCACCTTTCGAGGCATTATATGGATGCAAGTGTCGAACTGTTAGTGATATGCCCTAGAGGCGATTATGTGAGATAATTGTATCATACGTCTATGTTCATGTACTTATCAGTTCCATGAATAAATGTCACTCCTTTGTTTATTGAGTATGACTTAATTGTGAAATACATTGGTTATATGATATTATTCTAAACGATCCTGGTCACATATCATTATGTGGGACAAGATGTGACCGAAGACATGTATTGATTGATGGTAATATTTCACATACCATAGATATGGAGATATCAAATCAATAATGTGGGCACATGTTAGAGAACATGGGGTTGATAGACCGCTCCGAGACATCGATGAGATTGTTATCTTTGAAGTGCCATCAGAGTGTAGTCTCGAGTGGTATACCTATACGATCCTTTGACCTGAGATTCTTATTGATTCTCAGCATGTGTAATTGTATACTTTGGGGCTATCAAACGCTTCTCCGTAGCAGGGGAGTTATAAAGGTAGCTTACGAGTATGCCATGAAACAAGACGTGAGATATAAGAGATCAAGATGGAATTTGCCCCTCCTTGATAACGGGAGAGATATCTCTGGGCCCCTCGGTGTGGATGGATAAGGAAAAGTGCATGGGCATGCCAAAGTGATTAAAGTGTTAATCACGAATTATATCCATTACATTGACGAGTGAATGGGTCGAGCTATCACAAGGATGGCATGCATCTTGCCTTGAGCTTCACTGGTATCGTGTGGCAAAAGGATTGGTATAAGAGTATATCAAGGTTCAGCCGATACGATCACTCGTGTATTCGGGGACAACATGTCCCGCTAGGAACCATCGTTGTCCGATGGTCGGAAAAGAGGTTTCGGGGCCATGGCCGTTTATGCATGAACCTAATGGGTCGCACACTTAATGGGTTGAACATGCCAAAATGGATAAGGATCCATTAGTGGGTTTCATGGATATGATCTGCGGGGACGAGGTTCCTAATGGGCTTTTATCGAGAAGGCCCATTAGCGCACGCCTATATAAAGGCGTGGGGTGGTGCTGCGGGTTGATGTTTTTCACCACAAAGCCCTAGCCGTCGACTCTGGCGAAATCCTAGCCGTCACAAGACGTGGTGCTAGCACACCGGCGCACGGCGTTCCACCCCGGACGTGTGGATACCAGAGGCGTCGCAGCTCGCTGCGCGCTACCGATTGGCGAGAACCTCTTCTTCCGCCGCTAACGTGCTCCAAAGGCGTTGCGGCGCGATCGCGAGGAGACGATCAACTCCGGCATCTACTATCAGTACTTTGGAGTACGGGACGCTTCACCCACTCTTCTTCCGCCGCTAACGTGCTCTAAGGGTAATGATCCATGATCCACTACTCGCATGTATCCTGGTTGAATGCGTAGAAAATTTTATTTTCGGCTAGCGTAGCCTACGCGTTCCCTTCACGAACACCACTTTATTGGAAGGAAACTGGAGAAGGAAAAGTGTTTGGACTAGATGTACCCAAGGAGGCAGAAGAACAAGTGAGGTGGATCCAGCAAAAATTAAAAGCTGCTCAAAGCCGATAGAAAAGCTATGCTGATAACTGACGTCGGGACCTAAAATTTGCCGAGGGCAACTTCGTGTATCTGAAAGTTTCACCAATGAAAGGAATCAAACGATTTCGGGTTAGCGGAAAGCTTGCACCTACCGTTCAAAGTTTTGGACAAAAGAGGCGAGGTGGCGTATCAATTGGAATTACCTCTACAACTAACTGACGTGCATGATGTATTTCATGTGTCTCAACTAAGAAAATGTCTTCGAGTACCAGAGGAACACATGTCCTTAGAACAGTTAGATTTACAGCAGGATGTTTCTTATAAGGAATACCCAATACAGATTTTGGATGAGGCAGTTCGCAAAACTCGCAGCAGAAGTATCAAATTCTGTAAGGTGCAGTGGAGCAACCATACCGAGAGGGAGGCTACTTGGGAGCGTGAAAAGGACCTATGAGCATAATTCCCAAATATTTTTCCCAGCTGTATCGAATCTCGGGGTCGAGATTCCTTTTAAGGGGGGTAGGTTTGTAACATCCTCATTTTTATAAAAAAAAATCAATCGCGCATGTAGCATTAGTAAAAAAAATAAAAGATAATAAAAATAAAATAAAATCATGTTTATAATAAAAACATTTGAAAAATGAGAATGTTCTTTTCAAATATTTTCAAAATTTTGACTTATAAATTAAGTTTGTTAATTTTATAAAGATTTGTACAAGTGTTTGATTTACTAACAGAATTTTGCAGAAAATCTTTATATCAAAAAATTCCAAAACTAAGTTTATTAGGTTCCAAATATTCCCTAGTATTTTAGATAATTTTTCCAAGATTTGTAGAGTCATTTTACTATTTTATCTCGAGCGCTATCTGTGTCAGCCAAATAAAATCTGAAAAAAAATCCGGTCAACAAATCAAGCCATCAGACATCATCTTCAACTCGCCCGAGAAACGCTTACTTTCTCTCTCCTCCATTAGAGCAATCGAAGAGATTCCGGATCTCCTTCATTTAAGCACCAAAAATTCTAGAAGATCCACATTGCATCCTCATCAGTCCACAACCGTTTCCCAAATTAATTCTCCACAAATTTTCTTTTAAATCGCATAAAAACATTAACTCGGCCGTTTCCGTTTCCTCCGCAATTTCTAGCTCTCCGGTGCTCCTCCCGCACTATAAGAAGGGGCATTGGGTGACTATATTCGTCGTCAACCCATCCCTCCACTTCTCTTGAGCTCCCACTACTCGATTTCGCCGGATTTTGCAAGGTATTGAAGTTGTGTTTTCTTTTACCATTTTTAGTTTTTCTAGCCACCCTCCCTAGCCACAGACATCGGCATCGGTACCGCACTGCGTCGAGCCGTCGCCAATGAGGTCCAGCTTGCCACCCCGGTCATCTTCCTGTGCACCGTGGATTGTGCGCCGTGGATGTTTTCTCATGGATGAAGAGTAGTGATGCTACAGTACACATGATGAACAGAGTAGCCAAATTATCTAGTTTGTACATGTTCTTTTCATTAACTTGTGATTTTTGTTGCAAACTCGTTTTAGCTCCAAATTGCATGCAACAAATTTTGTTAATTAGTAAAAATTAATACCTATTCATGATAATTTTTTGAAATTTTATAAATAAATTTATTCTATCAAATAATTCGCGCAAAAAATCTAAACTTACGAATTTTATATCTCTTAAAATATGTATCCAAAAATGTTGAAATAAATTTTATAAATCTTATAAAATGCTAAATTATATATCTGGATGTTTTCATGAAATTATAAATTAATTTGATAATTTGTATTTTTGACTATATGTTTATTCGTTGTTTTTCGTCGATAGAAACGTTCGACGTCGACGCCGTCGCTGATCCGCAAGAAGACAACCCTCTCCTCGCTGACCAAAGGCAAGTTCCCAACAAATTTTTGCAAGTTCCCTTGAAGCATGTTGATCCATGTTTTCAAATACTTTGTAGATTTACAAACTTACATGCTATGTTGATTACAAAAAAAATATATTATGATAGATTGTAGTTAAATACCTTGTAAATATGTATGCTTGCTACATATTTATCCATCTGTCCTTTGGCTGCCCTAGAATGATTAATTATAATATAAATGGCTTGACACCTTATTTAGTATAATAGTTGTGCTTAGTTATGCTAAATACTATTTGTATGTTTAATTGAAGGCTTGTTACTTGAAATTCTAAATGATTGAGTGAAAATATTATTTAAAAAGGGCAGTTGGTGCTACCTGTTTGGTAAAATAAAAGAAAAGATTTGGTATTATAAAACTTGAATAGGGTGGAAGGTTGCAAGACGGGTGCAGAATGCACGAGATTCGGGTTTGAGTTTGTACTACCCTAGTCACCCTAAGGACCGATCCCTTGTGATTGTCAAACAATGTACAACAAAGGCTGCCGGGTTCGGTATGGGACGGCCTAGCCGAGTAGCTAGTGAAAACTTAATTAAGGCATGCCAGACGGTGGAGTAGGCGTGGTTGGAGCCACAGGAGTCCTACAGGCGCAAGAGGGGGCTTCCATTATGGTTGTAGCCATTTGGCGGTGAAACCTCAGCGGGCGTGACTTAGTGAAAATGTAGCTAGAGAAATGGCCTTGTGATTTTCGCTTGGCGTTATATGCCAAAGGAAGTGTATGACCAAAAAGAGTGAAATATCTCTCGCGGGTAAAGCGTGCAAACTCTACAGAGTAAACAAACTATTCGAATAGCCGTACCCACGGTCAAGGGTGGACAGAGGGCGTTGTCACATGGTAGATTTCCCCTATTTGGTTTCAAAATAAGATTTTTACAAAATAAAGCACGATTGGAGCCGTGAATGTTTTGATTTGATAAAAGTCCACAGTTGGAGCCGTGAATGTTTTGATTTGATAAAAGTATGCGGTTGGAGCCGTGAATGTTTTGATTTGATAAAAGTCCATGGTTGGGGCCACGAGGAAAAGATTTCAAAAGAAAACCACAGTTGATGCTGTGGAAAAATATTCTTAAAACAAAACCATGGTCGATGCCGTGAGTTGGTCTATGTTTTGTTTTTTCCACGGTTGAAGCCGTGTCCTGAAAAGTTTGAAACTCTCATTTCTTAAAAGAAAATACCTTTGAAAACTGCTCTTCAAAATTCTAGGATAAAATCTTAAAATTGGTTTTTGCAAATTAACCATTACCCTCCCTTGAATTAAACTACATACTGCATTTCCTTTTCGGATTTGTTGAGTATGTTGCATACTCACCCTCGCTTTTCATTGCGGGGTTGCTTATTCCATAAAGTAGATCAGGAGATCAGAGATAGTTATCCAATAGCCTGCATCCCACCGTTTGACATATGCGATGAAGGCTTTGAAGAGGAGGATTATCCAGACGTCTAGGATAGTGTTTTCTCCAATCTTTGCCTGTGGTGTTTTGGACTTCGCTTCATCAAGTTTATTTGCCAGTTTAATGTTTTCGTTGCTGTATGACCTACGGGTCCAACTCTTGTAATAATGGGTCATGTCGGCCAGTACTCTGAATTAGATTTTTATTTATTGCATGGTTATGGTCCATACTGTTATGATCTGTGTGTACTAGCTATTGATCCAGGGACTAGTACAGGTAAACATAGCTGGGACCCATATCCTTTTTGCGGGTTCCGACATCACACCACCGCTCTTCCTCTCTCTCATCCTTTTGTATGCATGAAAGAATTTGCAAGCTAAAAGAGCAAGCTCAATTTCTGAAAATTTGTCCAGTTAGCCATCACTTAGCTCGTAAAGGGTGGAGAGAGAGAATCCAACAGAAATACTAAGGAAAGATCTAGTGGGATCAGTGACCAAGACCATCGACTGAGATTTCGTCTTGCGAGAGATGACATCGATCTCATGAGTCTTAAGTCAGAATCAGGGTCGACATGTCGGTAGTGTCTTTGATGGTGGTCACTTTCATTTCCCAAACTCGAAGGTCGAGTGCGGTCAAGAAATGTTGAGCATTATCCGAACTAGGGTATGTGCAACCAACTGCTCGGAGATCATTCAAAATCTTCGTAAAATAACCAAAGCACTCGTCAAGACTCTTACCAGCATGTTGTTCAAATTTGTTGTATTCACGCTTTTGCTGATCCTGCCTCATGGTCTTGATTTGAGTGGTGCCCTCATGGTAAGCATCAAGAGTCACCGAAATCTCATGAGCAGATCACAGGTGAGAGATCCTATCATACTCACTATGGCCATGGCTTTGTTTGAGGATGTTCCTTGCCTTAGCATTTGCCTTAACGTTAGCCATATTACCGGTCGTGACGTGCTCATCGGCAGGAACCACAAATAGGAGCTTCACCTTCTGACATATTAGGAAACCCTGGGCAGTGATGTACAACTCCATTAGAGATTTCCAAAATGAAAAATCAATTCTAGAAAAAATAGGAGGCTTGGTGGAGTATTTGATCATCGCTATAGCTCTTGAGACCGGCTAAGATCTACGGAAGAGCAAAACCGGCTCTGATACCAATTGAAGGACCGAGATGGCGAACACAGGGGTGTGAATGGTCACAAAACAAAATTTTCCCCCACAAAATACTCCAACTAAGACCTCAAAAAGATCCAAAGAAAAAGGAATCAATTCAAATCTTGGTTTTAGAAAGGAGAATAAAACCAAATCATAGAAGTCACTTTCTAAAAATCAAAAACAGATTTTCTAGAAACTGTCCTCACATGGAGCATGTGATTGGAGGATTTCTAGATCTCTAAAAATTTTAGAAAATGAATTCTGAAGGACTCCACCAAAAACCACCTCAAAATTCCTTATAGAAAAATTAGGACAAATCAAAAACCACAGACTGTTAGGAATTTTGAGCAGAAAGTTTGGGGCTCGATATTTAATTCATGGAGCACAAATGGTGCAACCAGTGGACTCTCCAAGTTTTGTACAGATGGATATGCAAGTCATACACCTTCTCCAACAAGAATCTCTCAAAATTAATTTTTCTAGAGTTTTCTAAAAATCAAGCACTCACTGTTGCGTGAAGAACAAGTTTTGGACAGAGTTGCAACTTGATAGAAAATTTGATCTCTAGTCTATCCTAGGGTGCAATAGAGATGTAAAATCATATGAGCACACTCAAGACAACCAAGATCAGTAGCATTTTGAAGGACGGTAGGCAAATCTAAATTGCGAGAAAGTAATTCGCGTAAAAGTAAATTACAGGAATTTAAATGCTAAATTTAAGACTTAAAGTAAATTCGCAATGTAAATTCAAGCATGAATGAAAATGATTTGCATTTTAGGAAGGAAAGTTTTACAAAGCCCCACAACAAAATGGGCAAAGCTCAAAGGAGCACAAAAACCTCTACAACCTTCAAGAGATGAAAGCTACCCCTTCACCCCTATTTATACTACTCTTGGGCCACCAACCACCCTCGGATGAGTCCCTCAACCCTAGAGCACTCATGAAGGGCTAGGATTAACCCACTCAACTAGCCATGCAAGGGCTAACCCAAAACCCACTCACACAAAGGGTTTTCTTGCACGGTTTTCAAAGCATACTACCTAGACCTACTAACCAATCAACTACACCATGATCCAATAGCCCTCATCGATCCACGCAGCATCTAGCTAGCATCATCACCTTTCCTTGTCTTCTTGGCTTGCTGGGACTCTATCTCCAATCATCTTTCGATGATCTTCAACCGTCTGGTCCTCCGACGCACCTCACCTAGTCCCAGTCATCCTCCGCCTCATCATGACCTAGCGCCATCGTCCTGCAACTATCAAAGACAAGAACCCATCACATAGCAATGTCCAAAATATATGCAATAATCATCACAAAATCCTTAATTAAAATATTAACACTCAGGAGATCCGGTGCTACCCCCCGACCAGTAGCACCGCTCTGCCATGACCGGTAGCACCAAAAAAGTCAATCAAATCTCAAATTTCTCCAAATTGAAAATCCAATTCAAATCAAACTCAATTCCAAAGCAAACCAAGCTCAAATCAAGTCAATTACTCATCACAAACAAGGATAGACCTTCATCCACATGGTCCTTCACAATTATACAACCACTTGTCTATTATGGGGCAGCCTAGCTGACTAATTTGCAATGTCTTAGTTTTAGTACTGCTTGTGGTGGTGTGTCCGGGTTCACGGATAAACTCACATGGCGCAAGAGAGGGGCCCTGTTGTGGTGGTTTAGCCCTTCAATGTTGAAACTTCTGCGGGCAATACTGGGTTAAGGCATGGCATTGTAAAGGCTTTGGTATAATCACTCGCCTGTGTGGTGTATGATTGTATAATGTGGGTAAAGTGCATAACTTCTGTAGAGTGTAAATCTATTTAGATAGCCGTACTCACGGTATTGAGCGTAGCTTAGGAATTATAGTTAACGGTTAGTTAATAAAATGGAAACTAGATGGGATGGCAGGTTGCCACATGGAAGGTTGGAAATTGATTTAGGATTGGAAATTTGGTTTATCTCAAAAATCTAAAACTATTAATTATTGTTCTCTGTTTTTATGTCTTTTCAATCTATATATTGTACTTGTTCATAAATACTGCTTTACAACAAAATAGCCATTATTAGCCCTTTTCCTTTGGAATAAGCCTTGCATATAGTATGTTATGATTGCATTTTGTGCACAACTTGTTGAGTGCTCCATATACTCATCCTTGCCATCACCAGCCAATCAACAATTGAGGACTCATCGCCTTTGTTGGAGGAGGAATTCCAAGAGAATGGAGGTCACTAGGCCTAAGCCTTGTCAGTCACCTATGGTGAACTGATGAGTCACCAACGTCTTCTATTTTTCCACTGCATTTGTCTTAGTCTTTATTTCAAATCTAGCCCTATGTGGCTTAATAATGTAAGTTAGTCATAAGATCATACACCTCGAATAACCGTCTGTGAAGAGGCCCAGATCACAGATGGTTTCGAATTGGAACCATCTGTGAAGAGGACAAGATCACAGACAGTTTCAATTGATATCGTCTGTGATCTCGACCTCTTCATAGATGGTTCCAATTTGAAACCGTCTAGGATTAGCCCATCATCACAAATAATTCTTAGTTACAACCGTTTGGGACAAGCCCATTATCACAGATAGTTCTTTTTTAGAACCGTCTGTGATGAGTTTTTTCACAGACAGTTGGAAAACTATCTACAATGACTCTGTGTCATCACTGACACTTACTTACAGATGGCTCACAAAACCATCTGTGATGTGGTTTACGAACCGTATGTGATGATTGTTCTGTAGTAGTGTTATATCAATAAATGGAGTCTTAATATTCTTAACACTGTGTATGATGTGATATTCGCCAACATTGAACTTGTGCACTAGGGACTAGTGCAGTAAACACAGTGGGTTCGAATTGGTGAATTTGGGTCCTAACAATGAATGTGCAATGATGGTCAATTTAGTAGTATTCAATGAGAAGCTTGTCAGTTCAGAAGATTGCCATTGCCAACAAGTATTCAGTATTGCTCAACCAAATATGGGATGTTTAGAGGTTCAGTTGCTTAATGAGGGAGTTTGGTTTTAAGCGAATCATGTCATGTGGGGTACTCAGACCCTTGACACTATTGTTGGAATTGAATGGAGTAGTTGTTCAAACATAAGTCTGTCTTGGAGTTTGGCCGAAGAGTTGTGTCAGTCAAGGGCCCTGATGGCGAGAAAGTGGAAGTTCAAGTGACCATAGTTTGTGATGGTTAGTTGATGGTTAATAATGTGGAATTTGTCAGCTTGGAAGATGTGCCAGTTGTTAAA
This sequence comes from Guadua angustifolia, assembly GCA_036346375.1. Taxonomy (NCBI): domain Eukaryota; kingdom Viridiplantae; phylum Streptophyta; class Magnoliopsida; order Poales; family Poaceae; genus Guadua; species Guadua angustifolia. Next base: position 29,359,175 of record CM070513.1, read on the forward strand.
GAAATTTCAAATGTAATTCCCAAGGATTTGCTTGGTCGTCACCAGATTGTGTGATCATGTTGATGATTGAGCTAGTGCTTGGTAGAATACCACTTGCAAGGTGATCGTATTGGATGCCAATGGAAGAATTAGTAGAAATGAAGAAGCAGACCGAGGAGTTACTAGGGGAAGGTTTTTACGAGACCTAGTTCATCTCCATGGGGAGCGTCTATTCTGATCGTTAGTAAGAAAGATGGAAGCTAGAGCAAGTTCATTAGTATCATGCTCTGAATGAGGGAACGATAAGGAATAAGTATATGTTGCCCAAGATTGATGATTGGTTAGATTAGTTAAGAGGAGTTGGAGTTTTCTCTAAGATAAATCTTCGATCAGTATATCATCAATTGAAGATTCCTGCGGAGGATATTTCTAAGATTACGTTTTCTACATGATATGAACATTATAAGTTTATAGTCATGTCATTTGAATTGACCAATGCTCCTGCATATCACATGATTATGATAAATGAAGTTTCATGGAGTATTTGGACAAGTTGTTGTTGTGTACGTAGAGGATGTACCTGTTTACTTCAAGTCAAAAATGGAGCATTCAGAACACTTGAGATTTGTCCTTGGAAAGCTACGACAACAACAGATGTATGCTAAGTTAGCGAGTGTGACTTTTGGGGAGAAGAAAGTTGAATTCCTTGGCGATGTGATGACTGCTAAAGGAGTTGCTAATGGTTCGAGCAAGTGAAAACAGTGTTGCATTGGGAATAGCTAAGATCAATTACCTAGATCCATAGTCTCCTGAGGATGGCAGGTTATTACCATTGATTCACCAAAGAATTTTCAATTATTACTAGACCACTTAGGCAATTGCTGAAAAGGAGAAGTCTACATGGACACCACAGTGTGAAGGGAGTTTTTTGAAATTGAAGAAACATCTAACGACAGCACTAGTGTTAGTACTATCAGATGTTCATATCAGCTTTGACGTATAAGATGATGCTTCTAGACAAGAACTTTGATGTGTATTAATGCAAATTGGTAGAGTGGGTGTGTATGGATCTAGGCAACTAAGGCCACATGAGGAGTATTATCCAATGCATGATTTGGAGTTACCTGCCGTAGAGCATGCCTTAAAGTTATGGCACCATTATTCTATCAGAAAAAGGAGGAATATGTACAGATCACAAGAGTCTGCATTCATTATCATCCTAATAAGGCTAATGTGGTAACTGATGCTTTAAGTTGAAAGAGCCATAGTGCTAATATGTTGGTGTTAGGTGATCAACCAAAGTATGCAAGGAATTTCAGAAGAGGGAACTAGAAGTTTCATGCAAGGATTTCTACCTGTATTGAAATATAAGCCAACACTAGAAGATTAGATCAGGGAAGGTCAGAGGGATGATGAGAAAATAAGTAGAATTAAGTCAGAAAGATAAAGGCTTAACTGAGGATTTTGCTGGGGATACACAAGGTACTATGTGGTTCAAGGGTCGAATCTGTGTACTAAACAAGGAGGAGCTTAAAAAGTTAATTCTTAAGGAAGCTCATGATTCCAAGTATTCTATTCATCTAGAAAGTGCCAAGATGTATCAACATCTAAAGAAAAGGTATTGGTGGTCTAAGATGAAGAGCGAAGCTATTGGATATGCTCTATGTGATGTGTGTCAGAGAATAAAGGCAATGCATTGGAGACCTGTTGGTTCATTATAGTCGTTGAAGATTTCTGAGTGGAAGTAGAAGGCAAACCGGTAATAAAATCCATGGTGCTAAGGATTTTCCTAGAACTCAGAAAGGTTATGATTCCATATGGGTCATCGAAGATCGTTCGACCAGAGTTGCTCACTTCAAATCAGTAAAGACTACCTATTCAGAAAATTGCTTAGCAGAGCTGTATATGTCAAGGATTGTATGTTTGCATGGTGTGCCTAAGAAAATTCTATCAGATAGAGGTAAATGTTGGGATAAGTTGCATGAAGCAATGGGAACTCGCTTGAATTTCAGTACAGCGTATAACCCGCAGATGGATGGTTAAACTAAAAGGGTTAATCAGATTCTTGATGATATGCTAATAGCTTGTGCATTAGCTTATGCAACATCATAGGATAAGTGTCGCCGTATGCAGAATTCAGCTATAACAATAGTTATCAGACTAGTTTGCAAATATCACCATTTGAGATTTTATATGGTCATGCCTGTCGTGCCCTGTTGAATTGGAATGAAACGGGAGAGCGTTTGGTGTTTGGACCTGGTATTCTCAAGGAAGCTAAAGAGCATATTGCTATGATAAGAGAGAGATTGAAAGTTGTACAGTCCAAGCAGAAGAACTACGCCGATAATTGTCATCGTGATTTGAGCTTTGAGCTGGATTATTTTGTGTATCTCATAGTTAACCCTCTTGAAGGAGTCAAAAGGTTTCACACTAAAGGAAAGATTAAACCAACACATGTTGGTCCATTCAAGATCCTGAGCTGACGAGCAAAGGTTACTTATCAGCTGGAATTGCCGCAGTTGTGGCAGGAGTGCACAATGTGTTTCATGTGTCACAGCCTAAGAGATGTCTCAGAGTGCTAATAGAGCAAAAGTCATTAGCAGCAATTGAACAGCAGGAGGATCTGATCTACAAGGAGTAGCTGATCAAGATTTTAGATGTGGTGGAACGCAAGACCAGAAGCAAGTCAAATCTCTTTTGCAAAGTACAATGGAGCAATCATTCAGTGGGTGAAGCTACCTAGGAGCGTGAAGAGGATTTGAAGTCAAAATTTCCTAACCTATTCACTAGTTTGCTCTAGATCTCATGGTCGAGATTCTATTAAGGGGGAAAGTTTGTAACATCCCAAAATTTTCTTTTAATATTTTTTATTGTTATTTGTGCATTTTGTGATTTTTCTGGATTTATTGGATTTTTCTTGATTTTATTTGGAATTATTTCAAATTAAGTATGTTGGCCTTTTGTGAAAATTAATTTTTTATAGATACAATTAATATAAAGTTTGGATAAAAATATTTTATTTGTGTTGAAAATATCTCAAAGTATTTATGAAATTTTTTTGGAATTTTTTAGGATATTTTTGTTGCTTTAAATAAATCAACAAAATTTTAGAAATTAAATTAAATCAAAAAGTATTAGAAAATAAAAAAATAGCGTCAGGCCGAAGCCCAACACTATGCGATTAGTTGGCCTATGCCGTCGGCATGTTTCTAGAAGGATCACCATCATGCATCGGATCGTGATCATGTGGCCATTATCAAGCCATGTAGACTAGGTGATATTGGCTGTTGGATCATTAAGGTGATATCCCGCTTGCTTGGGCGACTCAGGCTTGTTACTGCCAGGCTTGGGGTCATTGAGATGATCTTGGGCCTCAGTGCGTATAGTGTATTTATCCACCAACTCAAAGAGCTCCTTAGTGTTTCTGATCTTTCGAGTGGTGAGCTTTCCCTTCAGCTCTTTATCCTTGACACCGTTCTCGAAGGCCACTATGACTACTTCATCTGAGATGTCAGGAATCAGGTTGCACTTGTTGATGAAGCCGGATAAACGCAAGGACTCTCCTAGTTTTTACACAACCCAATGTAAGTCGTTGCGCGTTCCGGGGAATTCATACGTACCCTAAAAGTTAGCGATGAACTGGGCCCATAACTCCACCCATGAAGATATAGATTGAGGCGGAAGTGTGAGTAACCAAGATCTTGTTGCACCATCTAGAGTGGTGAGAAGATAGTTGGCCATCACCTTCTCGTTTCCTTTGGTAGCCCTTTTGACTGTAGTGTAGATCTACGCCACTCGATAGGGTTGATTTTGCCTGTGTACTTCTCAACTGGGCCTAGTTTAAACTTGTTAAGCCATCTGACCGCGTGCAGCTTAGGAGTGAATACTTTGCACCCATCATCGACATCCTCAGGGGTTGGTTGGCGTTGCCATTGACGTGCATCTTATCGAGGAGAGAACCTATGCCATGCCAGCAAGCGAACCCTTGAAGACAGTGATTCACCGCATCAGGCCCATCGTGCGGGAGATCGGTCCATCAAAGATGGGGACTCATTTTCTTATCGCTCACTTTCTTTGCGATCACGTTCTTCCCTTTGATTTTGTAGGACGTCACACAAATCTCAGCGATCATGAGGAATACGATCTCGAAGATCCCCAAGGCTTCCCCGATGGGGGTTGGAATGAACTGTCTTGGAGGTACGATGGCTAGAGCTAGCCACCGCTGATCTCGCTGCTCGATGACTATCGTGAGATGGTTCTGGCAGCTAACTCCTATCTTCTTGTTGGATAGGGCATCCAAACCTTGATTTGGCTTCTTGTGCAGTCTAGGCTTGCGCCGCATCGAGCAGCGTCTTCATCTGGTCGAACACTGGAGTCATCGGGTAGTCTGGATCCAGCGGTGAAAGAGATTTCAGTAGCATATGAGAGCACTGGACGTTTGCCTTAAGGGTACTAAAGATGTCGCTGTTATGGCTCTGGTGGGATCTGCTTTTGGGATGCGATTGGGCCCACTGTTGTGGTCATGCTATCAGAGAGTCTGCTATAATTGAAAATCTAGTGCTCGTGGGTGAGGCGTTGCTAGACTATCGAGGTCAAGCTGCCTCGATAGGTTGGCCACAATCCCGGGCGTAGCCGTGATGGTTGGACCTTGGCGATGATCTGCCGTGCTGGGAGCAATAGCATTTGTGGCCGCTTGCACTGCAATTGCCGCTACTATAGGATCTTTCAGCATGCACCAGGGGGTTTGGCTTCCCTAGCCTTCTGTGGTTTCTGCCCCTAGATCCCTCTCTTGGGAACTTTTGGCAGTAGTACTATTGCTGACTCTAGCCATGAATACGCATCAAACCGTCCAGCTACTACCCTGACTACTAAAGCGTCGCTGTCACTATTACTTTCTATTTCGATGCACTTGAGGACGTTGGGCTCCATAGTATTGAATTCTATGAAGCACATCTTTTCATCATGAGTCCTCGGAGCGGGACTAGATGAAGCCGAAGTGCTCAAGATCTCCAATCAACTCCCATCGGTAAAGCAAGGTTTTGAAGGCAATTTTAGATCCGACTACCGAGGCCTGATTGATGTCGAAAACTCTGGTGTGAACACAACGGAGACATGTCTATTATGCAAAAATAGCTAAAGGCCCCTACCTAGCACGTCAAATATTGAAGGTTAGAAATCGATAATAAACTTGTACTTTGGGTGCTTTTGAAATTAGCAGAGTCAAACACGAAATTAGGGGAACACGATATAGACAGTTTAGGGCCTCTAGATGGAGTAATACCCTACTCCTGTATGGATGATGTATGAGGTTGATGAATAGAGTATAAAGCAGGATGCCTAGCTCTAATTACAATGAAGATTGAAATTAGGGGAGGCTAAGCTATAGCTAAAGATGTTCTACTCAAAAGGGCCTTCTCACTTGTCTAACTTTGGATGGCTATAGTTTGAAAATTGCTTGTCCTCCTAGTTGCCTACCCTCATCTTTAAATAGTCGGGGTAGCCTTGCCTCAAGTCAAGTTGTAGTCAGTTTGGGATACAGGACCATGGCTGACGCCGCAGCGTATGCAAACTTTCTTAGAACATGATTGAGTCCTTCCCTGCACGAAGATATCCCCTCTACATATACCGTGTCCCATTGGACTAGGCTCGCGATATCCGGAGTCTCCAAATGTTTGCTTGAGCATATCTGGTCTAGTCTTTTGAGTTTCCCATGCATGTACATATTCCATATTTAGATATTCGACAGAATACTTGCTAGAAAACTTTTTTCGACTAGAGTGCAATAGGACGCATGGTTACCGCAGATGCCTCCATGGACATCGAGCAATATTTTATTATCCTATTCCTGAGTGATGCACTTCATCAATATTCTGTTACTCCCCTTTCGGTAGAGTTTGCCGTCTACTAATGCGTATATCTTAGACTTACGTGCAATTTTCTCGACTGAGGCATCATCATCAAAGATCTCTCAACCTTTGAGATAGGCTTGGAATGGAATCATCCAAGTCGGCTCGCGTTCGAGTAGTGCAGCTTTCATGTCTATGGATTCTACCTTGCTGACTCGAATAGGCTATTGATCGAGTTGGGTAGCATCTATCTTCTGTAAAGGGGAGATAGATGGTTTAAGGAGTTTCTCAACAAAGACTCCTACAGGCGCTGGTGAATGGGATGAAGCGAGCCTGGCAAGTAATCGGCAACGGAGTTACCACTTCGCCTGATATGCCTTACCTCGAGCCCTTCGAACTTGTGCTCCAACTTATGAAACTCATTCATGTATGTTGCCATATTATCATCCAAGCACTGGTACTCCTTCGACACTTGGTTTGTGATTAGCTGTGAGTCCCCTTTCATGAGTAATCGCCTGATCCCAAATGACGTAGCTATTCAAAACCAATTGACTAGTCCTTCATATTCTACAACATTATTTGAAGCTTGAAAATCAAGTTGAATGACATATTTGAGCTCCTCACCTGTCGGGGGACTTGAGCATGATGCTGAACCCTGAGCCTTGAAGCATGAGCGATCCATCGAAGAACATAGTCTAGTGGTTATCGATTGTTTTAAGTTCCTTTTCCTCGATGTGCGTCCATTCCGCGATGAAGTCTGCTAATACCCCTGATTAGACATTGGTCTGCGACGCAAAATCAATCTTGAACTCATTGAGTTCGACAGCCTAGTGTGCAATTTTTCCTATCGCCTCTGGGTTCCATATTACCTCCTTGAGCAGATACGTCTTCATGACCGTAATCTTGTGCGCCTAAAAGTAGTGCTGCGGCTTTCGGGAAGTTATCAGGATAGCGTACAACATCTTCTCTACTTGAGGGTATCGTAGCTTGGCGTCGTGCAAGACCTTGCTCATGTAGTACACTAGCTTCTGGACTTTGAACTTTTTCTCAGGGCAATCCTGCTCGACCCTCAGGACTATACTTACTACTTAAGGGGTAGCTACAATATACAAAAAGAGCTCCTCTTTTTCGCTAGGTGAAATCAAAATTGATGGAGATGATAAATACATTTTCAAGTTTCAAAAAGCTTTTTCTGCCTACTTGGTCCACTCAAAAGTGCCCCACTTCTTGAGTAGCTTGAATAAGGGTAGCCCTTGCTCGCCCATCTGAGAGATGAATCGACTAAGAGCTGTGATGCAGCCCACAAGCTTTTGCACTTCTCTTAGTGTCCGTAGTGGGCGCATTTGGTCGATAGCCTCAATTTTGTATGGGTTAGCCTCGATGCCTCAACTAGACACCAGGAAACCGAGAAGCTTACCAGATGGAACTCCAAACGTGCAATTCTCAGGGTTAAGCATAGTTCGATATATACTGATGTTGTTGAATGTTTCCTCGAGGCCACTGATTAAGGTGCTCTTGGTTTTCGATTTAACCACGATGTCATCGACGTATGTTTCTACATTGTGCCTGATTTGGGACTTCAAGCAGTTTTGAATACAGCATTGATACATAGCACTAGCACCTCTTAAACCAAAAGGCACCTCAATATAACAGAATACACCGAAAAGAGTAGTAAAAGCAATCTTCTCCTTATTCTCTATGGACATGCTAATTTTGTGATACCCTGAATAGGCATCTAGAAAACTTAGTAGTTCACAGCCCATAGTAGAGTCCACTATTTGGTCGATGTGGGGGAGAGGAAAAGGATCCTTAGGGTAGGCTTTGATGAGATCGGTGTAGTCGATGCACATCCTCCACTTGCCATTGGGCTTGTTGATGAGGATAGGGTTTGCCAGCCACATAGTGTGATGGGCCTCTTAGATGAAACTAGCCTTTAAGAGTTTGCTGACCTTCTCTTTGTAGTGACCCCCATTTTTACATAAATGTAAAAATGGAAATCTTATGTGCATACAGTGCTAGTCCCTGGATCAGTAGCTAGCACGCACATTTACAACAATTGGAATCACATCCATACACTTTATTGCAAATAATAATTGTAGCATACATAATAAGATCTTACAATTCAGAGAAATGCAGCGGAAAGAATCGAAGTCTTGTAGTATGCCCATACAGTCCCTTAGGCAACTGACAAGGAATAATCCCTAGAAAGATCTCGTTAACATTCCCGAATCCTGCGTAGAACAGTTTCATCGAGCTATTCTGATTATTTACCCTAAAAACAACGAATAAGCAAGGGTGAGTACTTGCGACTCAAGAAGACTTTAGCAAATCCTATAATACATGCAGGCCATTCAAAGGAAAGGCTTTCATGGTTATTTTGCAGAAAGCTAATTTGCAAAAGAATTTACTGAAGTGTAGAACATAAACGGAATTTAAGTAAAAGCAGTTTAATATGTAAGTATGAATCAGTAAATTGTACGAACCTTAGTTCCTTTGATCATCTCCATGAATCAATCATTGATAACATATATCAATCCGAAATAATTCCTTTCCAACAAGGATATCCAATCCAAATCATGATGCTTGACAGCACATATCAAAATCCACATTTTTGTAAAATAAAACAGCTAACTAATGCAGGCGCACCAAGTGTCCCATGACCATGGAATGGCTTTTTAAAAGATTTACACTCGCAGAGGTGTACAGCTTTACCCACAAGACATGAGTGACTCTTTTGTGTAATCGATATTAGCACACTTCCTTTGGTGTGCCGCAGAGAGTCATGACATAACCGTTACATTACTTAATCCTAACTTTGCACTAGCACGGGACGAAAACCCACAATATGGCGGAAGAACTCAGAGCATAGAAACGATGGAACTTCCCCACAGAGTGGCGTGCACCGTTGTATCGGTAAACGTTTGATCCATGATCACCTCAGTGTGGACGTTCCTTCGAGCAATCCATTAAGGAACAGCTCGTACTACTCCAGCCTTCCAATGTGCAAAGCTAGTTTCAAGTAACTTAATAGGTTAAGGCTGTCCCATACCAGCACTTGTGGTTGTACGGAAAGACTTGGATATAACGTGCAATTAGTTCGGTCCTTAATCCGACACGGGCAATAATCTCCCCCTAATCTACGTGCAATCTCTTCTGCACACCTGGCTAATGCCAATAATTGCCCGCACCAATATTATAATTTTATTTTCATTTTTAATTAAAGTAACCAAAAATCACCATCATGTCTCAACAAGTCTAAGAATCATCATCATTCCTCAGCATATCCAAGTATCATTTGATCAATGTCTCAATTTGATGTATACCAAGTCTAAAGCATGGCTAAGCATATTATTAAACATCGTGTATACCCAGAATGACATTATATATTGTCTAACCATGATTCTAAGGTGTCAAGGTTCACAAATTCATTTATATCAAGGAGGTTTCAGGAATCAATAGGTATAACTACCATTACCCACAATATAGCAGAGTTTAATGAACATACACATGCAATAAAAACATTTAATGAAAACATTTATAAAACTAGGACCAATATGGTCAAAGGGGGTGCTTGCCTTGCTTATTGATGTCTTCAACGAAGTTGAAGTCGCAGTCGATGACGGAATTAATAACGTCAGGTTCTACACGTCGCGAACAAAGAACATAGCAACAACAAATCTTCAATAAGAGAGATTCAAATAAAACCAGCTCATAGAACAAGTATGTTTTTAGGGTTTGATTATTTATGATGTGTAGTATTTGTATTGATTATTCACTTGTATATACATACTTACATACATATATGTACTTAATGACTTTTGATTAAGTATTTATGATGACTTTTGCTTTATAAATGGTTTCTAGTTGTTTTATAATTTCAGAATATTACAATTATGTGTTTTATTATTTCTAACCTCAGATTTGTATGGCCATAAATTAAATAAATTAGTTTTTGAGCTACTTTCTTACCATATTTAATAACATAAATATTTCCTATAGTGAACCCTAAGTATTTTTACATATTCAGGTTCTTAGTGACTCAAGGATTCTAACAAAATTTATTTGACTAAATTTTGACATTATTTACAAAATTTCTATATATGACATATTCAAATTCTTTCTTTAAATTAAAATATAAAATTCAAAAAAAGTTCAATATTTAAATATTTTTGAATATTATGAATCTACAGGATTTTACATGAATTTACAAATTTATTTCATCAAGTTTTGACTTATGGTTCAAAAGATATGAGCAATTGAATAAATTCGGATCTTAAAATGCTAATAAATCGAAATATTCCAAATATAGAAAATACGCTTTTGCTATGCTTTTACGCTTTCCATTTTCGGCCGATTCGGCCGAGGCACTAACAAGCCGGCCCTACGGCGAAAGGATCGATGTGTCTGCGGTCGACGTGTAGGGTCTGGCGACTATGCAATAGCAGAGGTCGATTTAACCGCCCACACTGGCAGAGGTCAAGGATTCAAAGCGGTGACTTAGGACCCCGCCAGCGATGATGTAAAATAGGGCCGGAGCTCTTGACTTCGGCCGGCGCAACGGCGGCGAACGGCGCATTTAAGCGGTACCACCATGAGCATCAAGACGTCCGTGCGCACTGTGGGACCCGCTTGTTGGTTGCGGAACGGCGGAGTTGGCGCGCCACCGTGGAGATCTGGCGGAGGCCATGGTCGCGAGCTAAAGCACCTAAAGCTTATCTCTTCCATGAAATTTTTGACGGCATGAGCATCGGTGGGTATTAAGCGTCGCGATTGAGCACTTTGTTTGAAAAGAATACATGTGGGATGGTGTTCTCACCGCATGGTCTTGCGGCGGTGGGAGGAGCTTGATGCGGTGGCTTGCGGAGAAGATAACCTTGGTATGATGGTGCGGAAGGTCTCCCGGTACCGTGAGGAAGCTCGGGCCAAGTGATTCGGGCGGGTTTGATGGAGTGGTTTCAATTGAGTTTCTCCCCAAATCGGGTTTCGCCAGATTTGAAGAAGAAAGGAGGCGCCGAGAGAAGTTTTTCAGTTGGCTAGGTGTGGTTGCTTGCCGTGATTGCCCGTGAAGAGAGTGAGTTGGTTTTATAGCGGATTATGGCGGTTTGGGCTTGGATTGATTGCTTCGTGAGGACACGAACTCTCCGAGGTGGTGCGCAGTTTCCTTGCCGTGGCAACGATCCTTAGCCAAATAGCCGCCGGGCAACGAATTGGCAAGATGTGCGGGCGAGGGCGCTGCGCTTGTCCGCCGACCTTGCGTCTATGGCAACCGATTGGGTCCGGTTCTTCGTCGTGGCAGCAGATCGGCGGAGGCAAAATGCGGCGGATTCTTCATCTCCTCGTGTCGCAGCAATTTCGGGCAACAGATGGCGTGATTGGCGACGTGGGCGTGCCGTGGATGAAGTTGCGGCGTGTGAAGGATAGGAACGGAGGCGCTGCTGGCTTGCTCGCTCATGGCGAGAGACGCCGCCCCTTCGTTCGATCTTTGGGAAAGAAAGACAAACAAAGGCCGATTCTTTTGGATGGTTGACACGTGTCTTGATCTAAGGCTGATATTAATCCAGCTCAAAAGAGGTTTTAACCAAAGGATATGTTTTACTGTTAAAATTATCGATTGACATAAGAATTGATGAGAATTTTGTGTAAGTCCGAACAAGGTGATAAGGTTTATGGAGATATTTTGAGGGCTCAGAAATTTTAATATTGTGTTTATTGATGTTTTACTTTTACTTTCCTTCATTTACCATTTTACAATTTCAATGCATTTAACTTTTCTTGCAAATGCAAAAGTTCAAGAAGACGCAAGAAGATTCAGAAATGGAAATTCAAATCAATATTATATTTCAAACTCATTTTGATATCTTATTTGTTTTGATAATAATGATTTTATGTTTTGAAATCTTCCATTTGATGAAGATTGAAATAGAATAAATGAGGAAAGAATATTATTTAGAATCAAAATCTTGATTTCAATTAAACTTTTAATTCATTTTCATTTTTAAATGTTAATCTTCATTTTTCTTTATTTTTGAATTTAGAGGGCTGTTACACTCTTGTATGGTCTGCTTCCGATCTTCTATGAATATGCGCTGCTTCTACACCCCAGGTTTGGTGTTTGGTTTCACAGCCAGTTGATGCTCGATCTCCTCCTTGGGCACCACGGGCATGTTGGACGATTGCCATGCAAACACATCATGGTTTGCCTAAAGAAAGGTGACGAGCTCCAGTTCCTATTTGGGGTTAAGATCGACGCCAACCATGACCATCTTGGAAGGCTTTGACGGGACTAAGCGCACCTTTTTGATAACCCCGTTGGTCTTCTTTCCCTTCTTGCGATTGTCGGCCAGGTCCTTGGAGGCACTATTGGACATGGGAGCTTGATAGCTACTCTTGGATATTTGGCGCTTAGCTCCCTTGTCGTCAACACTGGATGCCGATCCACAGAGATGCTCGGCCATCTCCAAACTCTTCTTGTCACACCTGACCACAACGCGCTGGTCTTCCTTAATTCTAAGGACTCCTTTTGGCGATGGCATCTTGATGGTCTCGTACATGTAGTGTACCACTACCATGAATTTGGCTAGCATTGGGCAGCCTAGGATCACATTATAGGTGGTATCAAAATCCACCACATTGAAGAGGATATTTTCAGTGCAAAAATTATCTGGCATGCCAAACATGACCGACAGCTCGATCTGGCCAAGTGGTATTGATGATGAAGGAAGAGTTATGCCATGGAATGGGTCGGCTCCAGCTTTTATTTCTATTTGGGGGATCCCCATGTTCTCCACTGTTTTCGCAAATATAAGTTTTAGCAAACTACATCCATCGACCAAGGTTTGGGCGACCTTAACATTGACGATGGTGGGCTCGACCACAATGGGATATCACCCTGGATGTGGAACCGAGGATGGGTAATATGATTGATCAAAGGAGATCGGCACTTTTGACCACTTGAGAAATCTTGGGAGAGCTGGTGTGGCCAGGTTGACCTCTCTTTTAGCTACCTTGTACTGTCCTTTGGACTCGTACGTGGCAGATCCCCCAAAAATATGCGCCAGCTTGTGATCAGCCCCACGGTATTCAAGCTCATCATCCTCGGGCTTTTCATTGGCTACTCGATTCCATGCTCAGCGAGGGCGGCCTTGAGCTTCTCTTGGACCTCCTTACTGATCACCTGGCACTTATCGAAGTCATGTTTGTCTGTATAATGGACTGGGTAGTATTTGTTTTCTCCACGGCTTTGGCCTTTGTTGTCATCAATATTGCATGCCATGCCCCTTTCTACCGTGGCTATAGTGGAGTCACTTTTCATTTCTCTCTGTAGTTCTTGTTCTTCTTTACCCCTTGCTTGGATGACTAAGGCTTGTCACTGTTAGGCTTAGGGTCATCAAGATGGTCTCTGGCCTCAGCGCGTATGGCATGTTTGTCTACCAACTCGAAGAGTTCCTTGGTGGTTCTAATCTTTTGAGTGTCAAGCTTTCCCTTCAACTCTCTATCCTTGACACCATTCTCGAATGCCACTATGACCGCTTCATTTCAGATATCAGGTATCAAGTTAGACTTGTCGCTAAAGCTTCAAATAATGCTATGCAATGACTCTCCTGTCTTCTGTATCACCCAATGCAAGTTGCTGCACGTTCTAGGGTGTTCATATGTACCCTAAAAATTGGCTATGAACTAGGCCCGCAACTCCGCCCACAATTATATCGATTGAGGTGGTAGGCTGAGTAACTAAGACCTTGATGCACCATCCAGGGTGGTGAGCAGGTAGTTGGTCATCACCTTCTTGTTTCCTCCGACAGTCCTCATGACTGTACTGTAGATCTACAACCATTCAACGAGGTTGATTTTGCCCTAGTACTTCTCAATAGGGCCTAGCTTGAACTTGTCCGGCAATCTGACTACGCATTGCTCAGGAGTGAACACTTTGCACCCTTCATCGATGTCCTCAGGGGTCACCTGTCATAGATATTATCGTGCTTCTTGTCGAGGAGGGAACCTACGTTGTGCCGGCGAGCGGTCCCTTGAAGGTGGAGATTTGCCTCGTCGAGCCCAACGTGTGGGAGATTGGCCCCTCAAAGGTGGAGACTCGTTTTCTCATCGCTCGCAGTCTTCACAGTCACGTTCATAAGCTAGACCGGCACAAATGCTCGATCGAAGAAGAACCGGTAGTGATAGTAACTTATCACGGCCGATTCTAAAAAATCTACAATGACACTATTACTACCGGTTCTTAAGATGAACTGACAGTGATAATAGAGGAAGTATCACTACCGGTTCGGAATCCAAACCGGCAGTGATAATAGTATTACTGTCGATTCGAAATCCAAACAAGTAGTGATAATATTTTTGAAAAATCATAACTTTTTCATACGGAGTCGTATAGAGACAAAATTTCTATGAAAATTATAGCTCTCGATGAGATCTACAACTTTGTAGTTGAAAAGTTTTTTATTTGAAGTCATTTTGATGTCCAAATAATCATTGAAACTTTCGGATACAAAGGGATAAAAGAAAAATATATGTTATAGTAGTTGAGAACTGTATGTTAGGTGAGATGGTAAGATAAGTTCATGCACAGCAGCAGGTCAGGAGTTCAAATTCTAACAATCGCATGCGCGCATACTCCACATGAAAATCACATGACTTGTGACTTGCGATACATGCTATCATTGCCAGTTCGCATACAAACCGGTAGTGATATTGGTATCACTGCCGATTCTAGAACCGGCAGTGATAGTTCGACTATCACTACTGACCAATAATTGTCTGTTCCAATATCTGACAATGATGCTAGTTTGGAACCTGCGGTGATTTGGTGTTTTGTAGTAGTGCCACTTTGTTGTGAGGCTTTGTAAACCTCCCTTCTCGGAATGAAATATTTATTTTCTTTATTCTGAATTTACTTTTCACATTTACATCATGTCTTAAATTTAGTATTTAAATTATGCACTTACTTTTTTGTAATTTATTTTCCACGCATTTGGATTTGCCTCCCCTCCTTCTGCTTGCTTGTGCTTCTTGTGCCGAGAATGTATGATTGATGGATGAATCTTCTCCAGATCATATCCTAATCATCTAGACAAACCTTGTGTGTTCTATGCAAGAAACAGATCATTTGTTCTTGAGAGAAACATTCTTGGAAGATCATGTTTATGTTGCTCTAGTCTTGTGTTCTTGCTTGCTGTGACATGTTGGAGGTTATTCAAGATCACCTTGATCATGAAAACCCCACAAGGAAGCCCAAGATCATGATTTTGATTTTTCCTCTTACTTGGTGCACTCTTCCTTTGATTCAAAAAAGTTCAAAACTTTGACGTCAATCCATAGGATTGATGGTTGGAATAGGTTCCAAGCTTCCATACGAAGGTGTATACCAAGTTTCATGTGTTTTGGACCAGCCGATCAAAAGATTTATCAAATTTTCTTTTGAGTTCATGCTTTGTTCATCCCCTGTTCTTGGGATCAGTACTACCGCCCTTATGAGTGGTAGCAGCACCCCACTAGTACTACCACCCTGCACTAGTAGCACTGGCTAGAATAGTCTTCTCTAATTTGTTTTGAGCTGATTTGCATGAGGTCTTGGTTTGATTGTTTTGAGTAGGAGAAAATTTATTTTGATATCGTTCACCCCCTTTGATAGCTATTCCGGTCCTTCAACAATTAGTGTGAATATACTATTATCGACGATCGAGATCGCCTGACCGCAAAAGTTTGTGGGGTTAATGTGAATGCAGGACTCAGAACTGGCTTCGCTCACTGAGGAAACAAACTCGCTGCTCTGATGGTCATAGGAAAGAGAAAAAGAGGGAGACACCGAGAATTATACTGGTTTGAGCCCCTGTGACAGGTAATAGCTCTACTACAGTCTTGCCCGGAGGTGGAGAAATTCACTATGTTTGAGTACAAAAAATGCTCTCTAGCTCGAGTTTCTGTGGTTTGAGTGTCTGTGTGTGTTCTATGTTGTGATCTGCCAGGCTTGAGTGTCTTGGGGGGGGGGTTATGCCTGTCGTGGCCATTACCAGAAATGGCCGGGAGAGATTCCCGGGAGAGTGGCTTCAAGCGCACTAAAGGTGGATCATAACCGCCCCGGATTTGTCACCCATGTCTGGCTTGACTCCATCATTTAAGGATCTTGGTAACCGTCAGTGTGAATGTTCGATCTAGATCCCGGAGCTCGACCCCTCCGAGTGGGAGCTGATTCCTTACCCTGTAGCTTGAGGTCGTGCCGGAGCCGTGTGGTCAACAACGTGGTCAAAGGCCTCACGGCTCAAACTCAAGCTAGGGGCTTGTTGACTTATCCATTGACCAGGTAGGGGTTTTAAAGTTCCAGACAGCTAGCCCCCGGGTCTTAAGTCGTAATCCAGGCACCTGGGATGACCTTGAGTCTCATGATCTGGAGAAGGGATGGTCTTCTGGTCGTGCTCAGAGTTGCTCAATCTCGAGGTCGAGCTTAATACTGCAATCAGGGTGTTGACTTAGATGCATCTGAAATGCACGGGCTTCCTTGTGCTTCGACCGAGCTCGGAAATGCTCGAGCTCGAGGTTAGACGTAGACCAACCAAGGGACCTGGTGCAATTACACCTGATGACCCTTGGGCTTCGATGTCTTGATATGGACACGAAAGAGCAGCGTAACAGCCCGCGACACCTCAATTCTGTTGCCAAATCTCTGAATGCGCCTGTCGAAGAACAACCGGTGTGCCTTTTGAGGCGCAACGGCCCACAGCTGTCATCGATCAGGGCTTATAAACCCTAAACCCTTGGCTCTTCTGAAAAATTCCCGAACTTCCTCGAATCCTTAGCATTCCCGACTTCCTTGTCTTCTGTCCAAACCGCCTTTTCTTCCCCAACCAAGCACCAAACTAACCTCATGGCCAAGTTCGGGAAGAGCTCTTTGTCGCTGGCAAGGATGAAGGAGCTCGAAGGTCTGGGGCTACTGGATCTGGCAACATGGCGGTTGCTAGGCGGGGAGACCGAGCCGCAGCCCCAGGAAGACGAACTCGTCAGCACCCAACAGTACATGCTCTTCGGCTTGCGGATGCTGGAGAGCGACTTCATGGCATTGGTCCTCGCACAATGCGAGATCAAACTCATCAACTTGGTGCCGAACTCCGTCCTTCTTCTTTCCATCTTTTCTCATTTGTGCGAGGGGTTCTTGGGAATCCTTCCTACCCCTCCTCTTTTTTCCCTTTTTCTCCTTGTTCTCACTGGGAAGGACCCCGTGGTTGGGTGCCTTTATTTCTGGTTGCGGACAGGACTTCCTTGGTCCTTCCCCCAACTCCATGCTCGGAACTCTCTTGGTCCATGAACCGATAGGTGGTTCTACCTGAAGAGGGGCAAAGACGGCGCGCTCGTGTATGATGGAGTGCCCATCGTCAGCAAGCGCCAGACCCCCGAGGCGGACGACCCGGTGGTCGACCAAGAAGCCGTCGCCACCATCCACATCTGCGCCACGCGTGGCCTCACCGGACAAGCCATCACCAACGATTTCCTGCGGAACTAGGTGTTCCCTCTGTGAAAGAGGTTGCAACCGTTCTACAAGATCGAGGGACGTGATGACCTCACCCGTGAGGGTCCGACTGGTAAGTCTTCTTGAACTAAAAACCGCTCAAGCCCGAGCTTAGGGTTAATCTATCTAATCTTGCTTTTCCAGCAGCACCAAGGAGTCCTGGCTAGCAGCCAGGATGACGAAGATGTTCAGGAAGGTGGCATTTGACTACTCCACGGACAACCCTGTTCCGAAGAACGTGCTGAGCCGGAGCGCCGAGGTAAGACATCTTGAGTCAGGTCCCAACTCAGGAATGTTTGGGCCCCGTCCTGCCCTTTGATTGTGCTTGTAGGATAGACAAGAGCTGCTCGAGACGGTGAAGCGGATGTGCCGCTGCCCAGAGCTAGCAAGGGCAAGAAGGCAGGCAAAAGACTGCCTTCAGATGCCCTGAGCGGCAGAGCCCCGAAGAAGCAGCATGTCGAGTGGGGCGACCACATAGTGGTAATTCTTCCCTTGGTCGAGCCTGAACCTTTATTCGAACTCATGCTTCTTTCTTTTCATCCATTTCTGATTCTGTTTTCCTCTCGCAGTAGCAAAGGGCTGCGACCGCCGCTAGGACTTCAAGCTCCCAGGCAGCCCTAGGGTCCCGATTGCAGGGCTCTACGTCTGCACGCCACGGGACCCGAGCCTCCGCAAGACTCCAAGGTCTCAAAGACGAGGCGCTCAAGAAGGGACGCTTCACCCTGAGCGCCGAGACTCCAGCGACCCCGCGAGGTGGAGGCTTGTGACTCAGGTACCCCACTTCTTCTTTGGTCATAAATTTTCCTTTCGCCTTAGCTTAGTAACCTTTCCTTACCGCAGACCTTGAGTGCTCGAACTCACCCTCGACATCCCCTAAAAATTGCTGTTGTTCAGGGCGAGTCTGAATCTGAGGAGGACCCCTCATTTGAACTGGTCCATCGCTCCGGCACGGGCCAGAATTGCAACTCTGTGGGCCTCCACAGTTGGGTCGCGGCCGGCGAGTCCGAGCAAGGACTCGCAGATATGGATGAGGACATAGCCTGAGCCACCACCGATGGAGAGGAGGCCGATGACACCGTGGCCGCTAGAGCCGAAGTCTCCCCGGCCAAAGCTGCAGCGAGGAGTGAAGCTTAGTGTGCCTCGGTCATTGAGGCTGAGGCTGTTCAAGCCGTTCCTACTGCGGTCGTTTCGACCGTCGAGGTTGGGATGACCCAGCCACCGAGGCCAACGATATATTGGCCGAAGCTACCGTGGGGGACCAAGCTGGAGACCCTGCTAGGGCCGCCGCGGAGGAAGAAGCGGAAGATACCCCAACCATGGAGGTCGGGGCCAGCTTGGTTGGAGCAGCTGAGCTCGAAGGCTAGTTAGGCCTTCAGGCAGACGAGGAGATCCAAACTGAAGTTGCTACTAGCGAACTTGACCATACGCCAGAGGAACTTCGCTCGGGCCCCTCGACCTCAGCGAAAGTCTGCACCGTGCTTGGGGTGCCAAGCAGCAGGTCCATCGAGCCTCAACATGTGGCTTTCGAAGATCGGCTTAGCCAGGTACGATACAACTCCTTCTTACTCCTCTTGTCTCTCGGCTCGCCCTTTTTTGATAAAGCATGATTTCCTTTGGATTTTGTAGGCTGTTGACCTTTCGCCTAGGGGCTTCAAGGTCTTTAGAGGCATTCTAACTCATTGAAGATCGTCTTCGACAAGGTGGAGGAACAGGAGAGCCACCTACTCCAACTCGAGGAAACTTTGGCGATCGAGCAGGAGGAGGCCGGGCGAAGGATAGGGGCCCATGCCACCGAGCTTGCCACCTCCAAGGAACGCTGAGGGCGCTCGAGGCCACCCAAGGTCCGAGCTCAGCCAGGCCATCAACACCGAGAGCGACCACGTGTTCAAGGCTGTGGAAGATGAATGTGCATGGTTAGCCAAGGTGCTCGAGGCTGAGCACGTGGACGCCTCCAAGGCCCTTAAAGTTGAGCGGGCGAAAGTGGAAGAGCTATAGAAGGTGGTCGGGAATCGAGTAGCCGCCCCAGCGAAAGCCTCCGCCGAGCTCGAGGCAAAGGTTGCCGAGCTTGAGGAGAAGCTAGGACGAGCGACCAAGATGGCGAAGAATGCTCTGGCCCAACTCCAAGATGAGCGAATCCATGCTGCCAGCTCTGCAGCCTAAACCCTTCGCTTGCAAGGCGAGCTATCAGCGCTATGAACAAAGGTCACCGAGCTCGAGAAGGAGAAGCTCGCCTGCGACATGGCAGACCTGTAGATAGGATTAAGTCTATGGACTTTGTAACTATGATTTTGTAAAGAAAAAGTTAATAAAACAAAACCATTCTTGAACAAAAAGTTTGTTGTATGAATTTTGCCTTGTTGTGCTTAGCCTTTTTCAGGGCAGTATGCCCTCGTCCAGCCCCCATTGTGGTTAAGGTCAAGCAACGCCGGCCTTAGACACAATCTCCACCAGTTAGGATGCTGTGACCTGCAAGGTCGGTAGAAGGTTTTCCATCCCATGGGGGAAAGCTGTAAGAGTTGAAGTCATTAAGCATAATAAGCATACTTCTATATGGAAGGAGCTAAGTTCCCAAAGGTTCTGGAGTCACTTAGATTAGACTCTAAAACTTCGAGCCCGATTTGTGCTTGCCCGACGGTCCCGAATGTGGACTTTGGTTCAAGTCCTGTTACGAGGGGAGCCGGGATGCGACGAGAATTGGCTTACAGGTGGCACGACCCCTGGAGGTGAACTTCAAGTTCACAACATTCGGATCAGGTTTGAAAGCACTTATACGTGGGTCGGATTCAGGAAAAACCCTAGCTCGACTAAAGCTATAATCCCTAGGCGGGATCTCTAATTCAAGCCCTGCTACAGGGGAAGCCGTGACGTGATAAGAATTAGCTTACTGCTGGCATGACCCCTGGAGGTGAATCCTGAGATCGCAACACCCCATACAAAGTATAGGAAAAAGAAGGAACACAAAGACCAATATAGCCAATGAATAATAACTTTTATTAAAAATTGAGACAAAGGTGTTACACATAGAATTTATGGAGTTGATCAATGTTCCACGAGTTCAAGAGCTCTTTGCCATCAAGCATCACCAGTCGGTAAGCCCCCGTGCGATCTGTTGAAACTACTCTATAGGGGCCCTCCCACTGTGGGGATAACTTGTTGGTGTTGGACAAGCCCTGAATTTGTCTTAGGTCTAGGTCCCCAACAAGGAGCTCCCTAGGTCATACCGATCGAGACGCATGTCTGCGAAGAGCCTACAAGTAATGCACCGATCATAGCAGTGCACGACATCTTACTTCTTCTACCAGGGTAAGGTCGAGAGACCGTTCTTGCTCGAAGTTGACTTGGTCGACCAAGCTGACCCTAGCAGAGCCTAGTGTGACCTCTGGAGGTAGGACGACTTTGGTACCGAATACAAGCCGGAAGGGGGTGGACCCTATTGCTCAACTGACCGTGGTACGAATGGACCATAAGACGGTGGGAAGTTCATCCACCCAGGTCCGGCCGTGTCGTTCGAGCTCATCTAAAACTCGCTTCTTGACGCCTTCAACAATCTATTTGTTGGTGCATTCCACCGCTCCATGCTTTGTGGGTGGCTCACCGAGGCATAACACACTTTGGTGCCCATATCTTCGCAGTATTCCTAGAACAATTCGCTAGTAAACTGTGTTCCATTGTCAGTAATAATTCTACTTGGAACTCCATACCTGATGACTACGAACAAGCGAAAAAACTTGACAGCAACACGAGTAGTGATGGCTGATACAAGTTCGGACTCGATCTACTTGGTGAAGGTGTTGATAACGACGAACAAGAATTTCTTCCCGCCAACCGCTTGGGGAAAGGGCCGAGGATGTCGAGCCCCCATGTCGAGAAGGGCCAAATGAGCGGGATGGTCTGGAGAGCGTAGGCTGGTTGATGTGACTTCCGAGCATGGAACTGGCAGGCTCGACAGGTGCGAACAATGTCCCGAGCATCCTGGAGCGCAATTTGCTAGTAGAACCCCATGCGGAAGGCCTTCCCGACCATTGTCCTGAAATAGGAATGCGCACCACAGAGACCCTAGTGGATGTCGTTTAACAGGTACTTACCCTTCTCCGAGGTGATGCATTTCATCAAGACACCAGAGACACTCCGATGGTAAAGTTTTCCATCGACGAGTTTGTATGAACGTGCCCGGTGCTTGATCCTACTCCTCTCAGTGGGGTCGGATGGGAGTTCGCCCTGCGTGAGGAATTTGTACATCGGCTCCACCCACGAGGGGACACCTTCAATGAAGACGACTGAAACTTCTTGGTCGGAGATCGAGGGTACTGCCAACGTCTCAAGGACGATGTCTGGAGGAACCTCATCATCGGATGACCTGAGCTTGGACAAGAGATCGACGCTGGAGTTGTCCGTCCTAGGCACATGCTTGATTTCCAGATTCCGGAACCACTTCTCCATTTTGCGTACCTCGGCGAGGTATTTGGCCATCGAGTCTTCCGAGCATTGATAATCTTTGTTAAATTGGTTGACAACGAGCTGGGAGTCAGCCTTGACGATCAACCAGCGCACGCCCAGTGCCTTGCAAGTTCGGAGACCCGCCAGGAGAGCCTCGTACTCTGCTATGTTATTGGTGGACAGAAATCCAAAATGAACTACATACCTCAATTTGTTTCCTCATGGGTGAGGATGAGGATACCAGCCCCCGAGCGCTTGAAAGATCTCGAACCGTCAAAGTACATGACCAGGGCTTTTCTTCCTCAACCTCAAGCTCGAGAACCGGCTGCGACGTTTGCTCGACCATGAAGTCAGCAAGCACTTGCGACTTGATGGCTGTGTGTGCCATGAACTGAATGTCGAACATAGCCAACTCCATGGCCCACTTGGCGATGCGACCTCTGGCCTCCGGGTTCCTTAGGATTTCACCTAGCGGGAAATTGCTCGGGACGACCACTGAGTGCACCTGGAAATAATGCCAGAGCTTGCATGAAGCCATAAGGAGGGCGTAGAGAAACTTCTTGACCTGAGGGTAGCGCTTCTTCGGTCCGTGAAGCATTTCGCTGACATAGTAGATCAAATGCTACCGACCATCTCGCTCAACCACCAAGATAGCGCTGACAGCCTGGGTTACAACCGCAAGGTAGAGCAACAACTTTTCGCCTTGCTGTGGGGTTGTGAGCAAAAGTGGACTCGAAAGATATACCTTTAGCTTATCGAAGGATCGTTGCACCTCGGGTGTCCACTCGAAGCTCCCTTGCTTACGCAGGGTCTTGAAGAATGGTAACCCATGCTCGCTGAGCCTTGAGATGAACTGGCTGAGGGCGGCCATGCGGCCCGTGAGGCATTGCACCTACCTTACCGAAGTCGGAGGAACCATCTTTTCGACTGCCTCTATCTTCTCCGGGTTCATGCCGACTCCTGAGCCCCCAATCATGTAGCCAACTACCTTTCCCGAGGTGGTGCCAAACACGCATTTTTCAGCATTATGCTTGATCCTATGCCTGTTCAGGTTGGCAAAGGTCTCCTCGAGATCTCGAATGTCGCTATCCTCATAAGAGCTCTTGACGATGATATCATCCACATAGACCTCGAGGTTGCAGCCGATCTGAGAGTCGAAGGTCTTGGCCATCAAGCGCTGGAATGTCGCGCCAGCGTTGCGGAGACCAAATGACATGGTTGTGTAGCAGTATGTCCCGAACAGCGTAATGAAGGCTGTTTTACTTTCATTGTCAACTGCCAGCTTGATTTGATGGTATCTGGAGTAGGTATCTAGGAAAATCAGCATCTTGGCATTTGCAGTGGAGTCAACGATTTGATCTATACATGGAAGGGGGAAATTATCCTTCGGGTATGCCGAATTCAAGCCCATGTGATCAATGCACATCCTCCATTTCCCACCTTTCTTCTGCACGATGACCGGGTTGGCCAACCATTCGGAGTAGTAGATCTCGTGAATGAAGCCGGCCTTCAACAGTTTGTTGAGATTCTCCCTTATTATATCTACCTTTTTAGGGGAGAAACAACGCAGCTTCTGGCACACAGGTCGACGGTCAGGCCTTACTTGCAACTTGTGCTCGATCACCTCCCTCGGGACTCCTGGCATGTCCTCCGGCTCCCAAGCGAATATGCTCTTGTTGGCACGGAGGAAGGTGACGAGCTCAAGTTCCTATTTAGGACTTAGCTTGGTCGAGATGTGAACACACTTGCTCGAGTTGCCTTCTTCAAGCTGCACAGCCTTCGTCATTCTGCTGGGCTGAATTGCCGCCTTCTGGCGGGCATTCACTACTAGAAATCTAGGCTTTTGCCACGAAACTTTTTACAACACCATAAATTCTGTTGCATTAGAGTGGTGTTATTGCCCCGATTTGAAAAATTAAAACATACATCCAATATATTACCATTAATTATCAGACGCTGCGATATTGTTAACTGTCGTGGCAAAAGGTTGGTCGTATTGCAACAAAAAATAAAATCGTTGCATTAAATAAGATTTTATTACCACGGGTAAATTTTGTTGCTATAATATTTTATTTCATGGCAATTTTTAATTTTATAGCCACGATTTCTTTTTACGTGGCAATAAGTATACATATGGGTCACGACATGTATCGGACAAATCCTATAGATTCAAATTTCAAATTTCTGCCCATGTTCTTCTTCTCCGAGTTCTTGTCCCTATTCTATGCTGCGACGCGCGGACCGCTTGTCTACCGAGCCCTCATCGTGTTTTTTCGCTACATCCGCCTCGGCCAGGTTTCGAATCTGAAGCCGGTCTCAGAATGGACCCGAACCAGAGAAAACAGTTTAATTGAATGGTCGGATTGGTTACGATTGCGATCAAAAATCTTCAACAGTGAGTTGTTCTTGGTGCTTTTACGAGCGACACCAATCTTCACGAAGCGAGGCAAGCGCCGCTATGGTCCGTCGGAAGGCGGAAGAGTCACAAGCCAACGGAGCCGCTTCAGCCGGCGCCCATCTTCGAGCCGGCTTCTTCGCCCGTGTCTCGCCGGCGTCACCCAACAGCCGGATCCGTGCGGCCATCCGCTTCTCTGGCCGAGTAGCCGTGCGTCGCCAGTTGCAGCCGCTCCGTTGGCTTGTGACTCTTGCTGCCTTCCGATCGGACCATAGCAGCGCTTGCCTCGCTTGTGAAGATTGTTGTCGCTCGTAAAGAGCACCGAAGAACCTTAACGGATAAAAAGGTCACGGAATAGTCGCTTAAGGTAGGAATAATCAGGCTTGTCATCAAACCGCAGTGAACGGCAATAATGGAAATATGATGCAAACTCAGTAGGATACCCACGACATAGTGCCTCAATTGATGTTGCAACTTTTTTCTCGCTAATTTTCTCATACTTTTGCTTCTTTGTTCCTGCTTTCAGACCTTGCCAAGGAAGGCTTCCCCTTAGGAAGTACATAAGTACATATCCAAGAGATTCCAAGTCATCTCTTCGGCTTTGTTTGTTTGTGCAGCTTTGCTCTGGTTTCTGAAATAAGAGCAGAACACCTTCAGTGAAATCTGTTATAGTCAATTCTCGTGTATTCAGTCAAAGTAAAAAAGGCTTAGCTGAAAACACATAACAGATGATGGCTAATGCACAAAATGCTTCTCATATACGACATGGAATCTCTGATCTCAGATCGACATGGAATGAGCGCATGGAGAAATTTCTCAAAATTTGACTATCTGAATGGCTACTCACCTCCTCCTCCTCCGACAAGTCTCCTAGTCCGCCGATGTCGCAGAGACGACTGCTCCTCCTCCAAGATGACGGTCGGGATCTCTATGAGGACGATGGGATCGGTGCTTGTGCCTCCACGGCGCTGCTCCTTCGCTCCTGGTCCTCTCCGATGTCACTGCAAGTGAAACGCCCGAGTCGTCGCGCCTCGATCTTGCGCCTAGGCGCAAGACCAAGCACCTTCTTGATCACTCCTCCCATGTCGCACTTCTAATGCAGCTAATTAGAAGTTCTTAATCTCCTATTTTATTTTCTTATTTTTTCATAAAGCTCAAACAACAAAAGAAACTTGTGCTATAAAATCAAACATCTATTTCTCCCGATTACATAAGTTTTTATGGTTTCTCCTCTAACATGAATTTAGGCATTCATAATATTAAAACAAATTTAGAAATGATATTCTTGGTATACGTCCCGAAAGATTTGAAAATAAATGATTCACCCTCTCTGCCTATGTCGTTTTGCTCTATCACCTATTCAAGCTAGTCTTTGTTCTCTAATGAGCTAAAAATTACTCAGAGGACTCCTCGCTACACTTCTAACATGCAAAGTAAATTCGCCACTAGAATTAGATCGGCAAGACAGAAAATTCATAAAGTTGACTCACCCTCTTTGCCACGCTTATTCGGTTCTATCGCCAATTCAAGAGAGCATTTATTCTCCGAATAAGGAGAAAATTTCATGATATACTCCCACTTGTAGTGATACCTTGCCATAGAAATTCGCCGCCGATTTCATTCGTATTACCTAGTAAAAATTATGGAAGTCAAGACACGCGCTTTTATGCATACATCGCTTGGCTCTATTAGGCTATTCAATGAGCATTTGTTCTCCGAATGAGCTAAAAATTTCGCAGAGAACTCCCACTTGCACCAAAAATATGCCACAAAAATTCACCATTTGAATTCATTCTATATTGCCTACAAAAAATCATAGAAGTCGACTCACCCTCTGTTGCATATGTCGTTTTGTTCTATCACCTATTCAAGCTAGTCTTTGTTCTTTGAATGAGCTAAAAATTACTCAGAGGACTCCTCGCTACACTTCTAACATGCAACAGAAATTAGCCACTAGAATTAGCTCACACAAAGACTGAGAAAATTCATAAAAGTTGACTCACCCTCTTTGCCTACGCTATTCGGTTCTATCGCCAATTCAAGAGAGTATTTATTCTCCAAATAAGGAGAAAATTTCATGATATACTCCCACTTGCAGTGATACCTTACCACAGAAATTAGCGCCGATTTCATTCTCAGATTACCCAAGAAAATCATGGAAGTCAGCACACGCTCTTTTGCGTACACCGTTTGGCTCTATTAGGCTATTCAGTCGAGCATTTGTTCTCTGAATGAGCTAAAAATTTCGCAGAGAACTCCCACTTACACCAAAAATGTGCCACAAAAATTCACCATTCGAATTCATTCTATATTGCCCACAAAAAATCATAGAAGTCGACTCACCCTCTGTTGCTTATGTCGTTTTGCTCTATCAGCCTATTCAAGCTAGTCTTTGTTCTCCTAATGAGCTAAAATTACTCAGAGGACTCAGCTACACTTCTAACATGCAATGAATTGCATGCAAGACAGAAAACATATATGATAAAAAACATATGTGCATCATATAGGGTATACTAGAACTTGGTAAAATAAATTGCAAAAATAAAGTGTGAATCAAAGCATGTATGTGTGCGTCGACGATCAGATTATGTTTCGAAAAAAAATTATTTTCTCATATTCTAATTGTTTGCATTTTAGCTCTGGTCTTTCTTTCCCTCCTTTTTGTTTCGATTTTCTGCGATATTTTGTCTTGCCAAGCGTCTCCCTCCATTTTTTTCCCATCCGAGCCCCCCCCGATCTGCCGCTCTCCCCCTTACGCTTTTGGTTTTGCGTTGCCCAGCGCCGCCAAACTCGCGCGACAAAACAAATCTCCAAAGCTACTTCCGAAACGGATCCTGGCGATCTCGCCCTCGGCACTGGGCACCGACGCGACAAAACAAATCTCCAAAGCTCCCCGGCGATCTCGCCCTCAGCACTGGGCACCGACGCGACGCCAGGGGGACTTCTCTGAGGGACGCCGGGGGGACTTCTCCGCGGGGATCTCCAAGATTGAGTCCTCGCTCCTTGCTCCTTTCTCTATTACAGTACTTAGAGTTCTATTCCAAGCATACTGTACTTTCTTTTTTATATTTTACACTGCTACATAAAGTGCGTCTGTAATCTTTTTTGTACTGTCACCTACTACAGAAGGTTAGCAATCAAAACTCTGGAAACCGCCAAAAACAAAAGAACAAGCATTTGATGGGTTCCAAACCTTTTTCTCAAATTAGCTATGAGCAGGTAAATATATGTTTGAATGCTCCTCTTTTCATAAATGATGTAGGATTAATATGCCATGTCCTTGCAATTTTAGAGAGACCCAGAAACAGGTGAAGAGCCAAATGATGTGCACCTCTGGATGAGCACTCACATGAAGAATGGGCAATGGTCGATGTCTGCATCTAAAAAGTTTATGTGAGTACTTCTTTAATATTGACTCACAATGTGTTTGTAATTTTTACAATCTTTCATAACTTCAATATTCAATTAACTTGTGTTCATCACTTAGGACGGGCATGCGAGAAGATTTGTGAGGTAGAATTACAGCGAGACAATGGCATCCTTTCACATGAACAGAAAACAATATTTTCCAATCAAGCTACAAGGAACTCACATCAAGCAAAACATCCCAACTTCACGGACAGGATACTTGGCTAAACGTCGAACACGCATCGAAAGGATGCAGCTCAAATCGAACAACAAGCCCGTGTTACGCCTACAACCCAACTACAAAATGTTGAGCTCCAAGGTGAGGTTCAAAAGTTAAAAGAGCAACTTGCAAATGAGATTGCTGAAAGGGATAGGATAGCGTAAGAAAGTAGGCGATAGATTCAAGAGGAGCAGAATGCAAGGCTTGCACTCGTGGAAGAGATGCTTTCATTGATTGCGTAACGAGAGAAGCATCAATACAACAGGTAAAGAAATTGGAAACAATTTAGTTCAATGATGGTTTTGCACATTATATGCGACCTTAATTTTTTTTTCTAATGCAGACTAACCCAACAAGCATCATCCCAAGTAATGATGCAGCTAGGACAGTTGTGGACAAGAATAATCACAACACTCGAAGTTCTAATGTCAAGCGTAATCTATTCAATAACGATTCCAATGGGACACCGCGTTATATAACTACCCAGCAGTTGAGGCAAGTTGCTAAAAATCATGGTCGGTGAAGGGCTGAACAAGGTATGAATTGCAAAGTTTATTTTTCAGCAATGCACTGTACATTATGATAATATACAGATCCACTATTTGTTTATGCTCAAAAGAATAAACCGTGCTTTTATTCAACAGGAGGATACAATTTGAGCGGAGCGTCTGGTCTCATCGCATGGTCAAGTCAAGCAAGTCTACAATGTGGAACAACCTATTCTCAAGTCACTAGTCAATAGATTAGTTCTGTTATTGCAATCTTAGTTGAGAAATTTAAAGTTTTCATTCAGAGATTACTACGAAATTATTCTATTATTGGTCCCTTTTACTTGATGTTTGTACATACAAAAAAAATTGTTACAAATGCTCTTATATATGATTTGATGCCTATAATTGATATTTCTGTTCGTGCAATTTCTAATTTGAGTACATTTCTTTTGCAACAACGGTATATAAGCAAATATTATTGCAATATGCATTGACGCCTCGTTGCAACAAAATGAATTGCTACAGATATAGATCGTTGTTATAATTTATTGCAACGAAGTTATTTCATTGCAATACATCATATTTCCACGAAAATTATTTCGTTGCGACCTCACTTATTGCCATGGATTGGTTTTTGTTGCAACTGCTGTCTAACGCAATGCCTAAACGTGTGGCAATAGAGATCTCTATTGCCACGACAATAAAAAAAATATTGCCACGGTATTAAGGTCATTGTGACTACTATCTAATGCAACGCATGAGAGCGTGGCAATAGAGACTACTATTGCCACGACAATTAAGACTATTACCACGTCAAACCGTCATTGCAACTACGGACTAATGCAACTCATATTCCCGTTGCAATTAGCATTACAATTGCAACAAAACGTAAATCGTGGCCCAAACTTTGGACCACGCAACTAATAGCCACGCCTGCCAACGATTGTCATATTGTGGCTATTGGTACATATTGCAACGAAATGGGCCCTATTGCAACGATTTCTCGCCGTTGCAAAAGCCCGAAATTCTAGTAGTGATTCTTCCTGGTATGCTGATGCGCCGCTGAAAATGACGTCAATCTGGCGATCACCCTGTTGGAACTCCAGGTCGAGGTCATCTAAATCCCCACTGGCATTGACCCTTTTGGGTTGCTCACCTTCTTTAGGAAGCATGGGCATCTCTCCACGCCCGTCATAGAAAGCGTCTAGCTTGTTTTGTCAGGCCCTGCAATTTCATAGGTCATGGCCTGGGGCCCTGTGAAATAGGCAGAACTTTTCATCATCGTACCTAGGTCGCCCTTCAGCACCCTGTGGTCGGGCGTCGATTCGCTGGGGCTCAGGCCGACGATTCCCCTACTGAGGTCGGCGCGATGCCTGTTGAGGTCATGGCTGAGCTCATTGGGGGCGGGGCTCTTCCTGGATCGGTTCCCACACCTCCATCACGTCACACTGGTCGTTCACCTTAACGACCACACGTGGCCAACCACCACCACTCTTGCGATTCCTCTTCTGCTTCTTGGCAGTCAGGCCCGAGTCACTGCTTTTAGCGTTAGATGAACCGGCTTCTCTAGAATTGAGGCCGAGTTTACCTTGGTCGTAGTCGCGCTTCCAACGAACCACATCGTCCACGTCCACGTACCATTTCGCCATGTGAAACAGCTTGTTAATGTTGAGCCTCGCCGTGATCTCCAAGTCCTCGGTGAGACGTCTGTCATGGACACCGAACTTGAAGGCCTTGATCACAGCATTATCAGAGACATTCGGGATTGAACTCCTCGTACGGATGAACCACCTCACGAAGTCATGGAGGGGCTCATTCTTGCCCTGAATGACATGATCTAGGTCTTTCTCCCTTCCAGGCCATTTGTAACAACTCTGGAAATTGGAGTAGAGAGCGCTTTGTATCTGGCGCCACGATCGAAAGGAGGCAGGATTCTGGTTGATGAACCAGGTATGTGTGGCGCCATCCAACACGGTCGGGAGGTAGTTGGCCATCACTGCTTCATCTCCCGACCGCCAAAATCGCGGTTGAGTAGATCAAAAGGAACTTGTCAGGGTTCTTTCTCCCGTCGAACTGCTCTATCAAGGCGGGCTTGAATCGAGCTGGCCAGCATACGCGATGAAGGTTGTCATAGTATGCCGAGCAGCCATAGGCTGGGATAGGACCACGTCGAGGAAGGTGATCGCTGCTGCTGTATCCGGAGTCGTGGTTGCCACGGTGGCTAGACCTACAACCACGCTGGTTGTGACAGTGAGCGCGGGCATCACCCGGGAGGTACCGCAGTCGATCGTGAACCCTGCGACGCCTGGGCGGAATGTCTGGGGAAAGGCTCCCAGACATGCTGCAGTTCGAATAGGAGCTACTGTAGCTCTGCTGATGTCGAATGTTGTCCGGGGTCATGTTCAAGGGATGGCGACGTGGAGGTGTCCGGGACGAATCTCGGGATCGATGACGCGTAGGTGACTGGCGCAGAGGCACTAACGCCTGCGCGAGGAGCTATCATCACTCATCAGGGAGCGTGATCTAGAGTGCTGACTTCGGTGCTGCGAAGGCATGACTTCGATAGTGGCTTTATCGAGCTCATCAGTGAGAGCTCGGCCAAAAAGATTCGACCTCACTCGAGCGGGATCGGTCATAACCCGGGCGATGGCACGGAGGCATTCGCCCGAGCGAGGAAGCTTGGATTGTCCGGATGAAGTACCAGCCTTCTCATGTTCCTCTCACCGAGGGTGGTTATGGTCGAGGTCGTGCGGGGGCCGTGTGGTCAACGACGAGGTCAAAGGCCTCACGGCTCGAGCTTGAGCTAGAGGCTTGTTGACTTATCCATTGACCAGGCAGGGGTTTTCCAGTCCCCGACAACTATGATATCAATGTGTGAGTATATTGTGTATGTAAATATAATGTGAATTTTTTAGTTGTGCATATAATATGAATCTATGAATTTATGGTGCTATTCCAAGAAAATAGCTTGGGATTTATCTCTATCAGTTCAATGCTCAGAACCAATAGAGACATGTAATCTCTATCAGTTCTGAGTGTGGAACCAATAGAGATAATATATGAATCTCTATCTATTCGAGGCTAATAACCGATAGAGATCAGGAGGATATCTCTATTGATTTTGAGCACGAAACTAACAGAAATTCATGGATTATCTCTATCGATTTCACACTCGAAACCGATAGAGATAATTTGTCTTCTAGGTTGGTTCCAAGCTCAGAATCAACCTAGATAGTGATATATCTCTAATGGGTGAAAATAGATTGTGATAACCGCTCGTCATTAGTGTCTAAGGACTTTGTATCGCCACCCAAACCAACCCAGATGATGAAAAAGAACTGACCTAGATGACCATTTCTGTACTATTATGTCTAAGGCCATAAAGTACTCATTAAATGCTTTTGATGTAAACTCTCCAGCATTATATACATTCATACGGATTGGATCCTATGATACAAAAACTTTTCCCTTAGTGCAATAATATCTAAAATCAGCTTTGCATAGATGTGATACCTAGTGAATAATAGATATACATGCACCCATATAGTGGATATTTTTTATTAATACCATTGAAGAAAACCATGTAATTCATCCATATCTTATGTTACAAGGGTCTTGTAATTTACTTGCCTTTCACACAGGCTTCACACATAAAGTGTGATACATTAGGGATGTCTTTAGACTTCAAGTTGTGACCAGCAGTGCTGTCATATATGGTATATCATATTATCTCCAGGATGACCCAAATGTTGGTATAACATTCTAAATAGTTCAGGGTCTTTAACCTGGACACTCATCACTACATATACTTCATCATGTTTAATAAACGTGTATTACAATCCGGAGGAGAACATAGGGAGTTTCTTCACTAGTTCTTTTGATATCCTTTTTTCTTAGTGATGAGAATGTACTCAGAACGATTTTCATTTCTTTTTCTATGTGGAAGCCATTGTTTTGGATATCCTTGAAACTTCTTAGATTTTTAGTTTAGTCCAGAACCAATAATTAATTCTCGATAACTATTTCTATCCCATCGATAAGATTGTCGTGGCTCTTCTAGTACCAGCAATATTATTGATCTTAGATCAAATGTTCTGGAAATACTTTATATCCCTTAGGATAGCATTTGTTGCATAACTGTGCACAAGATAGAGTCCATGTTCTCCTTCCATTGTACGACAATTCTATAAACGAGAGATAAATAATTGCATGAATTAAAAACATTGCATATGCATAAATGGGAACTTAAGACAAGGAAATGAGCTACATATACTTTTTTATTTCATGAAATAAATATTACTTTAATTGCTAATAGTAGTATAGTTGACTAATTCAGGATCAACAAAATTTGGTGTTTAATTTAGCAACACCATCCTAAATACACCATGAATTGACTCATAATTTTAAGGACAAAATAAAGGTTAGTTCTAAGGACTCTCCTTATCCTTCTGTGGGTATTGCCACATGCCCTAGTTCCCAGTTTCAGTAGCCCTCTCATGGCTCTCTCCTTGATTCTAGCTACCGCTTGAGCCATAATCTAGAGAGCATCTAGCAACCTTCCTACTATTTCAACTATTGCCTTTTGCTTCTACCTATTGCTTCCAATGAATCCCCTAGAGCTCGAGTCAAATCAAGAGTATGTCTTGAGCGACTAAGAAGTAGCACACCAGTATGCTCTATCTCCCATAGAGCATTGATTAGCAGATCATGATCTTCGAAGTTCCTTTCTCTCATAAGCATTCTGTTGGAAACATTCCCTAGATGATATTTATTGTCATGTCCCTTTCACAAATAGATCGCTATCTGCTGCTGATGATGTAAAAGGATCTTCTACTATTGCGCCTTACTACAAGTCTCAAGAATTTTACCCAATACCATCTTGAAGGATCGAGATGGCGATCAGAGGGGGGTGAATGATCATAATATAAAACTGGCTTGAAGATTTTTCTTCTTATCGGTGCTCCACAAATTCACCAACCCTCTAAAATCCAAACAACTAGACAACTATGTGTACCCCTATCTTGCATGCATGAGAACCATGGAATATGTGGGGAATTTTTCAATCACAATGCTGGTTTTCAAGTGTCCAAATAAAAAGAATCAACTCAAACCTTGCTTTTAAAAAGGAGATCAAGCCAAATCACTAAAGTCACTATCAGAAAAGCAAAAGCAAATTTTCCAGAAATTGTCCTCAATTGGAATAGGTGGTTGGTGGATTTATGGTGCTCTAGGATTTTTTGGAATAAATAATGAGTTGCGAAGCACTCCACCAAAGGTCAGCTCAAAACACCTTGTAGAAAAATCAGGAAACATCAAAAACCACAGACTGTTAGGAACATTGAGCAGAAAGTTTGGGGCTCGGTATTCACCTCATGGCGCCCAAACAGTGCAACCAGTGGACTCCCCAATTTTTGTACATATGTATATGTGAGTCATGCATCTTCTCCAACAAGAATCACTCAAAAATGGTTTTTCCATATTTTCCAAAAATAAAAAACTAACTACTGCGCGAAGAACAAGTTCTGGATAGATTTGCAACTTGATGAAAAACTTGATCTCTTGTCTATCCTAGGGTACAAGAGAGATGTAAAACCATATGAGCACCCTTAAGACATCCTAGATCAGCAACATTTAGAAGGAGGGGAGGCAAATCCAAATTGCAAGAAAGTAAATTATAGGAATTTAAATGTGGAATTTAAGACATAAAGTAAATGTGTAATGTAAATTCAAACATGAATTAAAATGATTTGCATTTAAGGAAGAGGAGGTTTACAAAGCCTTACAACAAAGTGGGCAAAACTCAAAGGATCACAAAAACCTCTATAACCCTCAAGGGGAGTAGGCTACCACTTCACCCCTATATTATACTACTCTTGGGCCACCTATTACCATTGGATAAGGGAAAAATTAGTCCAGTGACACCCAAT
Source organism: Guadua angustifolia (assembly GCA_036346375.1). NCBI lineage: Eukaryota > Viridiplantae > Streptophyta > Magnoliopsida > Poales > Poaceae > Guadua > Guadua angustifolia. The sequence goes on from CM070513.1 coordinate 29,393,390, forward strand.
TCGTTGGCTTTTAGTGATGTGTCTATGACACGTGGGTCCATCTGAGTGTATGACAGTGGGTTAGGGTGTCATAAAGTGAATAACGAATTTTAAAGAGTGTCAGTGGCACCAATCTCCCTTGGATAAGCCCCTCAACCCTAGAGCACTCATCAAGGGCTAGGATTAACCCACTCAACCAACCAAGCAAGGGCTAACCCAAAACCCACACACACAAGGGCTTTTCTTATATGGTTTTCAAAGCATACTACCTAGACTCGCTAACCTATTAACTAGACCGCGATCTGACGGTCCTCGTTGATCCATGTGGCATCTAGCTAGCACCATCTCCTTTCCCGGTCTTATTGGCATGCACGAACTCCATCTCCAATCATCTTTCGATGATCCCCAATCGTTTTGACCTTCGACGCACCTCACCTAGTCCCGATCATTCTCTGCCTCACCATGATCGAGCACAGTCTTCTTGCAACCATCAAAGACCAGGAAAACACCTCACATAGCAAAGTCTAAATAGATATACAATTAATCATCATAAAATCATTAATCATATCAAACTAACTCGGAAGATCCGTGCTACCGCCCCCTTGTCTGGTAGCACCGCTCTACTACAACGCACGAAAAACACTCTCTCTGAAATTATCACACCAACCAGTTGGACCAGTGCTACCGCCTGGTCGGTAGCACCGTGCTACATGGCCGGTAGCACCGGGAATGTCAACCGAGAACTCAAATTGCATCAAATTAAAAATCCAATTCAAATCAAACTAAATTCCAAAGTAAACCAACCTCAAATTTAGACAAATATTCATCACACACAAGTATAGACCTCCACATGATTTTTCAATCTCCCCCTTGATGAGTATATTGACAAACACAAGGAAAGGCATAAGTTTTGAGTTTGAAGAAAGATAGAAGAAAGCAATTTGAGTGCAAAGCCAAACTTGGTTCAAAATAGAAACAGAGATCATGACCAAGTTAGCGAAAAGAATTTTAGAGTTAATCTCAAGAAAGAGCAAGTTTTCCACAAAATCTCTAAAATCTAATAACATGAGTAGGCTAATGATCCATAGAAGATAGCAAAAACATTATCATGATCATAAGAACCAAGATGCATTATTTTTTTAATAACGATGCTTTTTCTATGATTTCTCCTCCTTTTGGCAATATAGGCATCAGGATAACATTTTCTCCCATTATGAATGCATGAGATGCAACCTAGAGGAGCTTTGAAAATTATCCAAGTGACTTACGAAGACAAGATATGACACCAAGTTAGTCAATTTCAAATTTTACTAAACTAAGACATGTCTAAATGCAAATAAGAAAATTTACTTGCTATCTTAGTTTTGAAAAGGTCATTTTTAGTAATTTTTGACATGAGCAACACTTAGCATTAATTTCAAGTCTAGAAGCAAAGCCACTCAAAGAATCAAATGGAGGACCTAGAGTTCAACCTACTCAACACTTTGGAAAATCTTGAAGTGCGTACAAAGACTTTCGAGCTTATTTTTCATGTAATGTAAATTTTCCTTTATAGCTTTTGAAAGATATAGCGGGGAGCAAATGTTTGACATTATTTGCATTCTTTACTCACATATGTTTTTTTATTTATTTGCATTTTTAAAACAATTGACTCAAGCAATATTCGATCATCTCAAGAAGGACTCTTAAGAGAATGATCTTGGTCTTACACAACACATTCCAACTTTATCCCAAGTGCAATGGGAAGTTGTCTTGTGAATGTGAGTTATCAAGTCTAATGTGCATAAAAAAAGTCAATTTTGTTTAATTGTCATTTCAGCACTTTGATTGATAAGCAGATGAAGGACTCAAGTATGGATTAATCTAGTTTAACCCAAGTTACTATAGGGACTATATAGAACTCCAAAATTTCATAAATCATGGCAAATACCGCTAGAGAAGAAACTCAGCAAGTATAAGAAACATGGTTCATTTAGTTTGTTTAAAGCTCATTTTTTAAGATTTAATAAGCTTAGCAAGATAAATGAACTTGGACATATCTAAATTAAAGCTTTTTTTCAAATGATTTAGCATGGTGCATATCACGAAAAATAAATCATTTGCAAAATAGACAAAGCCCATAAAATAGAAAATAAAATCTATATGCAGTGCATAAAACAGATTCTAAAACTCCCCCTCAACATGTGAGTCAATTTTAAGCACAAATCTAGTTTGAGTTGAATTATTATCACAATTGAGCACAAGGGAGATCAAAATGAACTCAAATAAAACCAGAAACATAGAATAAAGAGAAGAAATCAAGAATATGCAACTGGGTGACTACAGAGCATAGAAAAGATAGTAGAGAACACTAAGGCTTAAACTCGCTCTCATCTTTCCCAATGACTAACATAGTAAAGTTGCTTCTAGATCTCAAACTAAGGAGTGCACACAGACCCTGTCTACCCAGGGGGCCCAACACCTACTAAACTTATAAGACCGTGAGGGAACTCAACCTAGAGAAAAGAGAGAACAACTAATTAAGCATGATAACAACCTAAAGCACAAAATGAGAGGTCCATGCAAGGCATGCCAAAATTCTAAATGAAGTGAACTCACAACACTAGAGAATAAGCCCCATAAACACCTAGAACAAAACAAAAAAAAAAAAGGAAAAAACTGGAAGAGAATATACAATACATAATATACAAACCAGCTCCCCCTCAAAGAAGGTCGTAAGAGCACACAACTCCAAGTTCACTCCTCAAGGCAACAAACCTAGGCTATCAAAAGGCTTGGTAAAGATATCAGCCAACTGGTGGTCAATTTCCCCAAACTGAAGCACTATGTCTCCTTTCTCCACATGGTCTCCAAGGAAGTGATATCTAACATCAATGTGCTTGGTCCTAGAATACTGCACTCGGTTCTTAGCAATGCACGTAGCAGAAGTGTTATCAAAGAAAAGTTGAACACTCTCTATTTCTAACTCAAAATCCCGCAAGGTCGATCTCGTCCAGAGCACCTGGCTATAGCAACATACTCGGCCTCAGTAGTAGACTATGCAACTACGGACTACTTCCTAGATGACCAAGAAACAAGTGAAGTGCCAATGAATTGGCAAGTGCTAGAAATGCTCTTACTATCTATCCTACAGCCAGTAAAGTCAGCATCGAAAAAGGCTTGAAGGGATAGACAAGAAGAGGAAGAGTACGAAATACCATAATCAATAGTAGCTCAAATGTATCTAAATATGCGTTTCACCGCTTGGCGATGAGAGACATGAGGGGAAGCCTAAAAGCGAGCACACATGCACACGACAAAGTGTATGTTCGGCTGTGAAGCAATGAGATACAAGAGGGAGCCAATCATGCTTTGGAACTCCTTTTCATCAGTTACTCACCATCCTCATCGGGCTCAAGGACAGTAGTGGTGGCCATAGGAGTCATTACTAGCTTTCCATCAGACATATCAAACTGTCTCAAGAGATCTCGAGTGTACTTACCTTGGTGCAGGAAAATACTCTCCCAAGTCTACTTGATTTGGAAACCAAAAAAGTAGCTCAACTCGTCCATCATACTCATCTCAAACTCTATGCTCATCACCTCAAAAAACTGAGAGACAAGAGAATAAGAACCAACAAAGATAATATCATCCACATAAATTTGAACGAGAAGGAAATGAGAATCCTGGTGTCTAATGAACAGAGCTTTGTCTACTATACCCATTTTGAAACCATGACTGAGAAGATAGGACTTAAGTCTATCATACCAAGCTCTAGGGGCATACTTAAGTCCATACAAAGCTTTGGAAAGCTTGAAAACAAGGTTTGGGTATTTGGGCCTCTCAAATCCTGAAAGTTGCTTGACATAAACCTCTTCCTCAATGAGGCTATTGAGGAATGCACTTTTGACATCCATTTGATAGAGCTTAAAGCCCTGGGATGCAGAGAATGCAAGTAGGATCCTAATTGCCTCTAGTATAGCTACAGGGGCAAAGGTCTCCTTAAAGTCAAAACCCTCAACTTAAGTGAAGCCCTGTGCAACTAGCCTAGCCTTATTACGAATGATAACTCCATCCTCACTCTGCTTGTTTTTGAACACCTACATGGTCCCAATGACATTATGACCAGATGGGAGCTCTATAAGATGCTAGACTTTGTTCCTCTCAAAAATTTCCAATTCCTCATACACAACATTAATCCATGATTCATCAGATAATGCATGAATAACATACTTTAGATCGAAAGATGCAACAAAGGCAAAGTGAAGGCAGGAAGAAGATAATCCTGATTTTGAGTATGTCACACTCAAACAGGTCACCAATGATCTGATCAAGTGCATGAGAACATTAAATATGGCAGGGAGGACCAGTGCCAGAATTGGCCTCTACATCTTGAGCAGAGAGGTAAGAATAGAGTCACTCGCTGAAGGAGAGTCGGAAGGCAAGGGCTGATCTGTCTAAGGTGCAAAAATGGAAACAGGAGACACCTTAGGTATAGAGGGGACTGGATCAGGTGGGACACCATCATCCTCATCCTCTATGAAGATGGTCTCGGAGGGATAATAAGAGCTTGAAATATCAGGTCTAGCTCCTGGGCTAGCCTCATTAAATGTCGCGTCACATGTCTCTATCATCCTATTCACATCACAACTCCAGACCCTATAGCTATGAGAAGAAGTCGAGTAACCCAGAAAAATACCATCAGAAGAATGAGACTTAAACTTATCTAGGTCACCAGACTTCAAGATAAATTACTTGCAACCAAATACGCGAAAATGAGAAATACTGGGTTTTTGCCCATACCTCAATTCGTAAGAAGTGCGATGCAAATGTGCTCTGAAGAAAACACGATTAGAAACATGCCAAGTAGTAGCTATAGCCTTAGCGTAAAACATTCTAGGAGTACTATACTCGTCTAGCATCATTTTGGCCATCTCAACTACAGTCCGTTTCTTCCTTTCCTCTACACTATTTTGTTGAGGGGCGTAGGGAGAAGAGAACTGATGCTCTAAACTAGATTTCACACATAAATTCTCAAAGTAAAAGTTCTTGAACTCTATGCTATTATCACTATGTATAGCTCGTAAGGCACTTAGGAGCTCAATAGACAACCTACTAACAAAACCCCTGAAGTGAGAAAAGGTCTCATCGTTCGAGGACATGAAAAATACCCAAGAAAACCTTAAAAAATCATCAACAATGACAAGAACATACCACTTCCCTCCCGCAGACTGCACTCTAGCTAGACCAAAAGTGTCCACATGTAAAAGCTATCCTAATGCATCAATTATCACTATGATGACTAGGGGATGAAAGCAGTCGCCATCTTATCATGTCGGTAGGGAGAGCAAACTAAGTCTTTGACCATCTTGAGTTTGGATAGACCACAAATGAGGTCATGGCTGCTAACTTTGGTCAAATGATCAAAACCAATGTGACCAAGTCTCCTATGCTAGAAGGAGAAATCACAGGACTCAGGAGCAATCAAACAATGAAGAGAGTCTCTAGAAGAAGCAGACAAATTAGCACGAAAGACTCTCCAAAATCTAGAAATCCCGCAAACTAACTCCCTAGATGAATTAAGGATTCTACAAGCACTGATCTTAAAGCTTACCTTGAAAGAGTCATCGATAAGATGAGAAACAGAAAGCAAATTATACTACAGCTTACTAAGACAATGTCCCTAAGAATAAAATTTTCATTATTGCAAATGGTACTTTTAGCAATGACCCTACCTGAAGAGGCATCCCCAAAAGTGATCAGCTCATCACTGGGAACTCGGACTAGGGAAGAGAACCAACGAGAGTCTCCGGTCATATGGCAAGAACAACCAAAGTTAACAATCTAAACCTCTCCCTTCCCCATCCGACAAACCTGATCAAAACATAGAAGAGAGAGATGACTCAGTACTAGGATAAAAGTGAATATCTCGAAACCCAATATTAAACCATACAATGCCTCAAAGTGCTGGCCACAGAATAAGACTGGACTATAGTGACTCTTTGATGCTCAACTCTCACAAGATCAGAAGTAGCAACCCTAGTAGAGGATCTCAGAGATGGAACTAGGTTGGCCCGCCATGGTGCAACGGCCAGACCATTCCAGTGAGGCTCCCTGGATCTCCTACCAACCACCCCACGCCACTGATATCTACCTCGATGGGAAAAATGAGGAATATCAAAAGGACGGCGGTAAGACTGACCACGAGTAGCTCCATGACTAAGACTCAAATGAACAGCTTGAAAACCAAGTCCTGGATGCTGCCCAAAAACAAGCGACTCTCTAACCTGCATAGTAGCAGTGTGTGCCTTAGGAGTACACAGAGTCTGGGGATGACCTTGAATACCCCAAAGAGTAGCAAAAAACTCACGCCTTGTGATCTTGGCGCGCCTAAAGCATAAATTCTGGGTGTCCATCCCTCTGACAGAAGGTGCATGTATACTTACCATCGCCTTACCATAGGCTGAAGTAGCAGCAGGAGCAACCTTTTGATTACTGACCCTATGGACAACCCTAGCAGAGCTAAACATAGTAGTGCTCACTCTGGGAGCAACTACAATCTCACCACTCTTGGAGCCAGGCACAATGGTTGGAGGATGAGTCCTAGCAAGCTCCAAGAAGTCGAATCCTAGACATTGATTAAATCTATTGATCTTGTATTGGTCTAGAATGAGATTGAGCTTCTTCTTGCATCCTACAAACTTCTCGAGAGTGCTCATGAGATACTCACACACCCGAAAGAGAGTGGTATAGGAAGAATAGGGATGAGGGGAAGGAGAAGAAATAGAAGGAGAAGAACTACCAGCACGTGCATTTTTCTCCATTAGTACGGCTGCCTCAATCTTGAGGGCTTCACAAGAAACACAAGGAACATTACTAATCCTGAGGACTTGGGCTTCTAGCTTCTTCCTAATTTCGACTTGGATTTGATCTAAGTGCCCCTCAATCACAGAACAATGCAAGCAACTTTCTTATGACTTATCTAGTAAGTCCTTAGCAAGTTTAGCACATTTGACATTTAGAGATTTATTGTCAAGTTTTAGTTGCTTAAAGCCCTCACATGAGCTGACTGGATCCTTAGAAGCATGCAATTCCAGTTCATCATTTCTAGAAGAAAGCTTCCAAAGGTGACCACTCATGGCATCAATTTCAGTAAGCAATTTTGAGCAATTGTCACATGAAGGAGTAGAGTGAGCAAGAACAAAGCTGGCATATAAAGACATGGCATTGGAAGATTCATTGCTAGCATTCTTCAACCTAAGACTATCTAGTTTAGACAACACACTATCATGCATAGTCCTTAGATTCTCTATTTCCATAAGTAAGGCATCACACAAAGAACAGTCATCTGTGACTTGAGAGGGAGAAGATCTGAGAGAGGCTAACTCCCGTGTGAAGGTACCTATTTCCTTTTCAAGCTCCGTACATCTAGCTCTAGCTCTAGCATGAAAATTTTCTAGTTTGCAAAAAGCTTCATTGAGTTGGTCCTAGTAGCGTCCGAGTCGCTGATGTCATTGACATTTACCATGAAGCACATGCTAGACAACTTGTCGCCACCTTTCTTCTCTTATTGATCGTCCTCGCCTTCATCGCTCCATGTCTCCATGTTGGAGAGGCTGATGTCATCAAAGTCGTCAAGGACGCGATGGAAGAGCTTCTTGTTCTTCATGAAGTTGTGGTACTTCTACTCTCACGCTGGCTCACGAGCTGGAGGCTTCTTGTTGTGGTTCTTGTCGGTGTAGTCATTCTTTCCTGAATGGCTGGAGTCATTCTTGCCCTTCTCCAGCTTGGAGTAGTTTGCTCAAATGTAGTTGGGGCAACCACATTCGAAACATGTGATCATGCCACCTCTCTTCCTCTCTCTCTCACCCTCTTGTATGCATGAGAGAATTTGCAAGCAAAGCTAGCAAGCTCATTTTCTAGAAATTTGTCTAGTTGATCATCGCTTAGCGTGCAAAGGGTGGAGAGAGAGAATCCAGTAAAAGAATCAAGAGAAGATCTAATGAGATCAATGACCAAGGCCATCGACTGAGATTTCATTTTGCGAGAGACGACACTGATCTCATGAGTCTTGAGTTGGGAATAGAGCTCGTCAAGAGTAATGGTCAACAAGTAGGTAGTATCCTTAATGGTTGTCACATTAATTTCCCAAACTCAAAGGTCGAGTGCAGTCAAGAAATATCGAGCATTATCTGAGTCAGGACATGTGCAACCGACTGCTCGGAGGTCACTCAAAATCTTCGTAAAATAACCAAAGCACTCATCAAGACTCTCACCAGCGTGTTGTTCAAATTAATTGTATTCACACTTGTGCTGATCCTACCTCACGGTCTTGATTTGAGTAGTGCCCTTATGGTAAGCATCGTAGTCACCCAAATCTCGTGAGTGGATCGCAGGTGAGAGATCCTATTGTACTCACTATGGCTAAGACCCTGTATGAGGATATTCCTTGCTTTAGCTTTAGCCTCAACATCAGCCATATTGCCGGCCATGATGTGCTCATCGGCAGGAACCTCATACATGAGCTTCACCTGATGTACGACTCTATTCGAGATTTCCAAAATGGAAAATCAATTCAAAAAAAATAGGAGGTTTGGTGGAATATTTATCCATCGCCATGGCTCTTGAGACTGGTCAAGATCTTTTGAAGAGAAAAACCAGCTCTGATACCAATTGAAGGAGCAAGATGGCGATCAGAGGGTGAATGATCATAATATAAAACTGCCTTGAAGATTTTTCTTCGAACCGGTGCTCCTCAAATTCACCAACCCTCCAAAACCCGAACAACTAGACAATTATGTGTACCCCTAACTTACATGGATGAGAACCATGGAAAGCCAAATCATCAAAGTTACTTTTAGAAAAGTAAAAACAGATTTTTCAGAAATTGTCCTCAATTGGAGCATGTGGTTGGTGGACTTCTGGTGCTCTAGGATTTTTTGAAAATTTTCTCCCCATGAACAAATGAATCATGAAGCACTCCACCAAATACCACCTCAAAAACTCTTGTATAAAAATCAGAATAAATCAATACCACAGACTGTTAGAAACATCGACCAGAAAGTTTGGGGCTAGCTATTCATCTCATGGTGCCCAAACAGTGCAACCAGTGGACTCCTCAAATTTTTCACAGATATATATGTGAGTCATGCACCTTCTCCAACAAGAATCAATGAAAAATGATTTTTCTAGATGTTTTAAAAATCAAACACTGACTACTGTACGAAGAACAAGTTCTGGATAGATTTGCAACTTGATCGAAAACTTGATTTCTAGTCTATCGTAGTGTGCAAGAGAGATGTAAAACCATATGAGAACCCTCAAGACATCCTAGATCAGTAGCATTTAGGAGGGAGGCAAATCCAAATTGCGAGAAAGTAAATTGTGGGAATTTAAATGCTGAATTTAAGACATAGTAAATGCGTAATGTAAATTCAAACATGAATAAAAATAATTTGCATTTCAAAAAGTGGAGATTTACAAAGCCTCACAACAATGTAGGCAAAGCTCAAAGGAGCACAAAAACCTCTACAACCTTCAAGGGGAGAAGGCTACCACTTCACCCCTATTTATATGCTACTCTTGGGCCACCTACCACCCTTCAATGAGCCCCTCAACCCTAGAGCACTCATCAAGGGTTAGGATTAACCCACTCAACCAGCCATGCAAGGGCTAACCCAAAACCCACACATACAAGGGGTTTTCTTGCACGGTTTTCAAAGCATACAGCCTAGACCAGCTAACCTATTAACTAGTCAGCGATCCGACTATCCTTCTTGATCCACGCGGCTAGCACCCTCTCCTTTCCTTGTCTTCTTGGCTTGCACGTACTCCGTCTCCGATCATTTTCTGGCGATCCCCGATCGTCTGGACCTCCAACACACCTCACCTAGTCCCGATCCTCCTCCGCCTCAGCATGATCGAGCACCATTGTCCTGCAACCATCAAAGATAAGGAAAACACCTCACATAGCAAAGTCTAAAGAGATATGCAATTAATCATTACAAAATCATTAATCATATCAAACTAATTTGGAAGGTCCAGTGTTATTGCCCTCAGGCCTGTAGCATCGCCCGTAGTATGCCGGTGCTACTGCCCCCTTGGCCGGTAGCACCACTCTACTGCAACATGCGAAAAACACTCTCTCTCGAGTTCTCATACCGGCCAGTTGGACCAGTGCTACCGCCCAGTCTGTAGCACCACGCTACCATGCCTAGTAGCATCGAGAAGGCAACCAAAAACTCAAATTGCTTCAAATTGAAAATTCAATTCAAATCAAACTTAATTCTAAAGTAAACCAAGCTCAAATTTAGTCAAATACTCATCACACACAAGTATCTCCACATGGTCTTTCACATCTGTGGTTGGAGTAATTGATATCTCTTTTGTGCAAATTTCATATTACATATGCTATGTAGAATGTTTGTTGCTTGTCAGGTCTAGACAAGTACTTTTAAATTTAAAGTTGTTCCATTCATAGATAGATTTCTATTATTGTTAGTGTTGTGCTTTTTTAAGGGTATTGATAGATCTCAAATGTTTTTAAGGGAATTCTATACATACAGTACACTACATTCAAGGGCGTAGGAGCGCCGCCAACAATAAAGCCACATTATCTCCACTGGCATCACATGCTCCTCCATTGAATGCACACTCTGCCATATGTTTCTCTTCTCTTCCTTATATTAACATGATTGTATCATGCTGCCCCACGGTGTTAGGAAATGTACCGCAGATTGGTGAGATGTATCTCAACTACTTCTAATTTGGAATTAGTGGTAGTCATCCATTCTCCTCTAAAGCACATAATCTGTCGAACCTGTCACGAATGGCTGCAACCCAACCAATTAACTTTTTTTTCTTTTTGCAAAAAGACCCTACAGAACTATCTCCTCCTCGACTTCCTCAGCACCTCAGCCCCACGAACTCTATTCCTATGTCACGCAGGCTCTATTGCCACCGACTTGACGGGCGAGGGTAGGGTAGATCAGTTTCCTCCTCTAGGTCCTGCTCTGATCCTCCACAGCATGACCTCCTACACCGCCACTACGCTCGCCGAAACCCCAACCCTATTTGACTGCTTCCTCCCACTGCTTGCACCTCTGCCCAAGCCTAGCAAACCCTAGGCACTACTACATGGACTTAGAAACCGATAGCCACTTTGGCAACAAGCGCGTGCATAGCCGCTTGGGCCCAGCCCCCACGGCCACCTCATCGTTAACTTCTAAGAAGGTCTACATCTACTGGCGCTCCCTACCCCTACCACCATAGTGAGCTCCCCGAGGCTAACTCCAAGCGCACAAACCACAGTGCTCAAGCGCTTGCACAACCGCTTGGGCCTGGCCCCTGTGCCTTCTCGTTGTCAACTTTCGAGAAGGTCTACATCCACTGGAATGCCCAATTATGCAATTTCTTTCCTTGCCCCTATGTCCACAGCTAGCTCCCTAAGGCCACCTCCAAGCACCCAAACTGCAACGCTAGCTCCGATGGGCACATATGGCGCAACCCCAACTCTAGAGGCGAAGGGAGCCGTTGCGGCGATGGGACGAATAAATGGGGGAGGGACCTCATTGGTGCATATGGCAGAGCGAGGCACAAGGCTCCCGACCGGCCCTATAAGTACTTCCTCACCAGCAACTGTTCCTATGGCAACAAGTGCTGCTTCCCCCATAAATATTGTATGAGTGATTGTGGAATACAAAGACCCTAGGGATCCGCAAGGCAGGCCTGCAAGGCCCAACTGGATAAGGATGGGCCAAACTAATTGCATGAAGATGGACATTACCTGGGTTGATCCAGTCGTACGCAACAAGGGAACCCTGAAGATAGCAACCAACCTTGACTAGGTAGGATGCAATCTGTAATCTAGGATGTTATCAAACGGACATGTATAGAGATACGATCTCCACTCTGTAACCAGTCAGGACTCTCCTTTGTAACCACCCTCCTCTGTTATATAAAGGGGTGGGGAACATCAGCATGATAAGATCATTAGCAATAATCTAGCTACACATAAACCTAGAGCACAGGACTAGGGTATTATCTCCCCCGCGAGAGCCCGAACCTGTATAATTCTTGCGTCTTATGCTACCATCGAGTTTGGATCCAGTGCCTTGCCCCATTTTTATTATTGCCGACAACAAATGTCAACAGTTGGCGCGCTAGGTAGGGGCGATTAAGATCAATCTCAACAAGCTCGATGGCCTCCATCAACAGAATCGTCATCACCTTCGCTCTAGGCTAGGCTTTCCATTTCGAGAGCCTGGACTTCATCGCCGATAATCTTGGCAGACTTATCCTTTCGAATTCGGACCAAATCCAATCTGGAAGTGATTCCATTGTTCTCTCGGCCGGGCGACCGCTCGGATCAAGGAAGATCGTGGCCATCTGTCCACGGATAGTAAGCCAGGAGATTTTTCTTTGATCTGGACATTGAAAAGGGCCATCAAAGATGAGTCCTGAGTGGCGCGCAGCTTCAACAAACCACTTGGATCTAGAGGTTAGCCTAGTCGGTCTTATTGTTCTTCTGACATAGAAAGTAAGGCGGGAGGCTTTCAAAGCTTCGATGGCATTTTTGTGATCGAAGATCAACAGACTGAGTCCTAGCAGCAGAGAGACGCCGCAGAGACAGAGCGCCTTTGTCGTGGGGCCCAAGAAGCATAGGCAAAGGCTCTTTGGGCCAGAGGCCGTAATGTCAATGAAGACATCCTGCAGACGAAGATGAGGAACCAATCGGTTTTTCATACTCCTCAGCAGAATATCGTCGCATCGAATACACTTCTCGACACGTTGGGACCAATGCTCGGTCCCGATAGCCTAGCTGCCCCGATCGTGGCCCAAGTTAAGGCCATGGTGATGGCGGCAGTAATTCAACACCACCAGGAAGAACCAGCGGAGAAAGAATGTTCTCGTGACCGCGCAACCACTCAGACTGTGAGTAGTGATAACGCCCGCAGTCGATCCACATGCGATCGACGTGAACTTCGTTGAGGCGAGGATGCCCGACAGAGCATCAGTTGCAACCTTCGCTTGGACCTGAACGCCAGGCAACGAGATCATGAAGATGATGAGCGCCGCCGGCGCAAAGATGACAACGAGCGTCTCGGTATCCACCATGACGGCCGGGATGACCACAGAGATCTACACTGCCGCGGCAGGGGTGATAGCGAGGACCACCAAGCCAGATCACCTCCTCGATGCTCCCCACATCGATGCAACGATGGGCCTATTTATGGGATCCGTGCCTTCACTCCTCGGCTTCGCCAAGTGGTTTGGCATGAAGGTTTCAATCCCAAAAGTATCACCAAATTCGACGGAGAAAGAGATCTAGAAGCTTGGCTACAAGTTTATTCCCTTACAATCAAGGCAGCCGGGGGTGATCACAATGTAATGGCAAATTATCTGCTAGTCATGCTTACCCCTTCGGCTCAAGCTTGGCTCACAGGGCTTCCAGCGAATTCTATAGATTCCTAGGGAGATCTTTGCGAGCAGTTCATCACCAACTTCCAAGGCATCTATGAAAGGCCAAGGACTCAGTGGGACCTGTACCAAATTCATTAGAGGAAGGGTGAGACTCTCCGAGAATTTATTCGGCGCTTCATGCAGAAGAAGAACACGATCCGAGACATCTCGGAAGCTACGGTCATTGCGGCGTTCTAGAAGGGCATCAACGACCCCGACATGATTAAGAAGATGTCCCGAAACCGCCAACTACGGAAAGGGAGATGTTTGAATTAGCAGATCGTTACGCGACGGCCTCGGATGCCTTAGCAGAACATCAGGATGATTGCCCGCGGCAAAAAGATAAAAAGGACTATGCCGAGTCTTCCAGGCAGCGGGACAGGAAGCGTAAGCCCGAGGAGCAAGTCGCGGTGGCCAAGCACGGCCGACCCCGCACTCCGTGAACGGACGACTATGATACAGTAATGGACACAACTTGCCCGTTTCATCCTAAGGGAAAGCATGCAGCGAAAAATTGTTACACCCTGAAAAGGTTCGTGTGAGATCATGTGATGAAAAATTGGTTGAATGGTGAAATTGGCATTGTAAAGTGACTTTGGTTATAGCATGTGTGGTGCTTGTGCATGTACTATGGTGATATGATAATTATGCTGGTGATAGCATAATGGACTTTGCTTGATGCAATGCATTCATGTGAGTGGTTGCATGGACTATTTTTGAGGCAAGTCGTGGACTTGTGCTCAAATGATCGTTTGATTATGCTGGGGATGGCATAATGGTTTTGCTTAATGCAATGCACTCGTGTGAGTGGTTGCATGGATTAATCTTGAGTCAAGTCGTGGACTTGTGCTCGGACGCATTGTTTGTTACTTCATGTGCAGGTGTTGCTCGAGGGCGAACGTGGTCGATGACGGGACCGAAACTAGGTTCATGGAGGAACTGAGGTTCGAGACTAGGTTCAGGGAGGAATCGAGGTCTTGGTGGTCAAGGATGTCATGCGGGACGTTTGGGCTAGAGAACATGCATGTGAAGGTGGTTAGTCACGTATGTGCAAAGTGTGGGCCGATCATGCGTGTAAGGCTTTGGTTTTGGCCATGTTGGGCCAAGTTGAGATAGATACGAACTATTTCCATGTTGGAAGTGGAGTTGTATTCAATATCTCTGTTCTTGCATGCGTGCAAGAGTTGTTTTTGGTCATGTTGGGCCAGATTGAGATGAATATGAACTCTTTCCATGTTGGAAGTGGAGTTGTATTCAATCTCTCTGTTCTTGCTCTGTATAAATAGGTGGAGGTGTCCCCTGTTTATTATTGAGCGTTTTAGGGTTTTTTTGTTCCTGTGCCGTGAGCAAGGTTTTAGGGTTTGTACTCTTGTGTTGGAGTACTTTAGACAATGAAATAAAAATCAATCTTCCAAAAAGTTATTTCTGGCGGCTGTGCATTGTGAGAGAAGTTTTTCTGGTTCTAGGGTTTAGACCTTGATCAAGCATACATGCCAAGAAAAGCTTCTGAAGACCATCATGGCTGTAGAATCGTGAGAAGTTTAGTCCGGCGTAAGTAATTTTGTTTTGGTCCGTCGCTGCATCTGAAGATTGGTCCGTCATAGCTTTTGAAATCAATTTCCGTCATCATCTGATTCAGTCATCTTGCGAAGGTAATATCTTATAATCTGTAGATCCGATCGAGTTGATTCTTGTTGGGTTTGATTCATAATCCAATCTAGTTTCTACAGTTAAAATTTCATATCAATCTAACAGTTGGATCTTTAGTAATCTTGTTTTTAAGTTTTGTCCATCACTAGTCTGAATTGGGTCCTTCATATTAGATCGGGATTTGTTTCAGCTGTCTTGCGAGGGTCATAACTTTAGATCCATAAGTCATATTGAGTTTATTCTTTTTGGGTTCGCTTCAGAATAGAGTCTAGTTTCTACAGTTAAAATTTCAGATCAATCCAACTGTTGGATCATTAGGAATTAGTGTTTTAGTGAACGTGTGTCAGGCTGTTTTCATTTTGTCCGTCATACACATATCAGAGGCGAAATTTTGTCCGTCATACACATGCAATTCTTGTCCGAAGTGAAGTTTAGTCCGTCATACACGTGCAACTCTCTGTCCGAGGTGAAGTTTGGTCTGGCATACATGTGCAAATTTGTTTTGATGCAATAAGGCTCTTGTTGAATACAAATTAAGCAATCTGAGTTTGTTTGGGGTGTTTCAAAAGTAAAAATTTGATTTTAGCTTCCGCGCAATCATTCACCCCCCTCTGATTGCTAGATCAGTATATTTCGATCCTACAAGTGGTATCGAGCAAGGTTTTTCTAATTGATCTTAACCGTGATTAGAAACCGCTATGATGGATAGGTATTCGACAAAACCTTGTGTTTTCGATGGTGTTGATTTTCAGTTTTGGAAAGCGAAGATGGAGGCGTACATTCAAGCTCAAGGCTTTGCAATTTGGGAGAAGGTGTACAAGCCATATCAAGTTCCTGAGAATGATCAAGTCAATGCAACCAATCAAGCACATGTTGAAGCGAACAGCAGATCATGCAATTTGATCATCCAAGGATTGGGAAGAAGTGACTTCGACCGTGTGATTCATCTCAAGTCTGCATATGAGGTATGGAAATCTCTTTGTGATTATCATGAGGGTTCTAATACTATCAAAGAGGTTCGCCAAGATATATATAAGAAAGAATACATGCGATTTGAGATGAAGCCTGGTGTGAAACTAGATGATTTCTTTGCACGTTTCAATAAGATTCTTAGTAACTTACGTGTTGTTGGAGTTTTCTTTGATGAGGCTACTAATGCTAGGCAATTGCTTGGTGCATTAGACATGTCTATTTGGGAGATGAAAGTTACATCCATTAGAGAATCAACTGTCATGAGTGAACTTACTGTAGATATTCTGTTCTCTAAATTAAAAACTCATGAGTTGGATGTTCTTGCTAGGAAGACTGATCATAAATCAATTGCACTAACCTCCCAATCCAGTATGTCTCAGAATAATACTTCTTCAAGTTTTGCCTTGTCTTTCTTGTCTTCACTAACCGATGAACAGATTGAGGAATTTCTAGAAGAAGACTTGGCATCACTCTCTTCTCGTTTTAATAAAGCTTTGCAGAATGTGAGAATGAGAAAGAGAATTGGTGGTGGCCCTCCAAGTTGCTATGAGTGTGGTGATTTCAACCATATTCGTCCAAATTATCCTAAACTTGCAGGAAAAGCATCAAGAGAGGAGGACAATGACAAAAGAAAAGAGAAGAAATTCTCTCCAAGCAATAGAAACAAAAAGAGCTTCATCAACAAAAAGGTTGTTCATCAGGTTCTTTCGGCTCTTGAACAAGTGAACTTGAGTGATGTGGATTCGGAGAGCAGTGAAGGTGACACAACAACTCCAAGCAAACACGAATTGACAGGGTTGTGTCTCATGGCTAGAAGTGATGTAAGCTTCACCGAGGACGATTATGACAGCGATTTGAACGAGGTAGAACCTTCTTACGATGAATTAACTATTGCTGTTGTTCGTCTTGGAAAATTGCTTGACAAACGCGATAAGAAAATTAAGAAACATGATGTTCTTGTGGAATCTTTGAATGCTGAAATTGCTAGACTTAAATCTTTGATTCCTGATGATGATGCTTGCAAATCATGTGACTTAATTTACAGTGAGCTTACTTTGCTTAGGAAAGAACATGTTTCTTTGTTAGAACAAGTCAATGCTGAAAAGAAAGAAAATGAGAAACATATGAAAAATGCTAGCTGTTCAACTGTTGATTTGCATGATACAACTCATTGTTCTAAATGTGCTATACTGGAATTGAAGTTGCATGATGCAAATGCTAGGGTTTCTCAAATGACAGATGCTATGCTCACTCATGAAGTTCTCTCATGCTCAACTTGTCGCAAACAGGAAAAGAAAAGTGGACGCTCCATGTAATAACTGCTTAACTCTTTCTAAAAGTTGATTACTTGGAAAAATCTTTAGAACGGTTCACTACTGGAAAGAAAAACCTAAACATGATTTTGGATCAATCAAAAGTCAGTACTCATCACAAAGGTTTAGGTTTTGATTCTTATGCTCATCATAAATCACATGCTCCAACTGTTGTGAAGACACTTGAAAGTGGAAAATTTGAAATTGTCAATGAGCCTAAGAAAACTGTTTTCAAGTCTGCTGGTGTGTTATTTTCTACTATGATGAATGCCAATGCTATTTCTGTTTCTAAAGCTAAACATCATGTTAAGTATACTTGCACTCATTGTGGTAGAGATGGACATTTAGTAGATTTTTGCTTTAGACTAGCCAAACAGCAAAAGAAAGAAAAGGCTAAGGCTAGGTCTAATTTCAGGAAGGCACATTTCACTCCTCATTTTGTGCTTAGGGTGATGCAAACACCTTTTGTTGAAAGAAACACGAGAAAGAGCAAATCTATTTTTGTAAACAAGCATACTCGTGTTGTGCCTACTCGTCGTGTGTCTCAGTACTGGATTCCCAAATGCTTTATTTCTAACCCCAGTACCGAGGCCTCGACATCTTCTTGTGCTATGTAGGTTTTTCAGATGCGGGTTGGAGAACAGAAGCTTAGTGGATCTTGGTCTTTTGCAAGATGGAATCAAGACTTGGATGGTTCTCACCCTTGAGATGGTTTTCAAGAGGCATGTGCAATAATTCTTCATCCACTTTGTGAGCTATCTTATATACTCATGTCTTTTACATTCACAGATATCTAATTGTGACATTAGATGAGATGTTTGTTCATATGCTCATATGTATCCTCTGGCATGTTCAATAATGTTATATTTTATATCATGCCTTTCATGCTTTGAATTCACTTATCATGATTCATGCTTATGCTTAACTGAACATATCATGATAATTCAAGCACATGTATATCATCATCTCCTCTCTGTTGATTTCATTGGTTATCCATTTGAGGGGGAGTTAATGCTTTTTGGTGAAAGTTTCTTTCGGTTGCTTTTAGGGAGGTTTGTTCTTTCAACTTTTTGTTTTCAATTTAATTCCTTCAAGTGACAATTTTGTAGAAGGTTTTAAGATGGTTGTTTTGAGGGGGAGTTCTTTGAAGTTTTTGTAATATTGTGTAACATACTTTTTGTTTCGTGTGTTTCTTAAATAAAAAAAACAAGAAAAATGAAAAATAGTAAAAATACTAAGCATTGTATTTCATACACATATGTCTTTTGAAGTCATGTTTATGCTACAAGGTCTTGCAACTTCCTGTTATACATATATGGTGTAGTTTATGTCATGACTTTTTAAATGAAATGACAACTTGAATTAAATCTTGTCATGGTTGAACTTTCTTGGCTATCTTGATCCTGCTCGAAAAAAAAATGCTAAATCTGAAAGCTAAGTGCTAAAGCAAAAAATGATTGTTGATAAATACAAGAACAAGGTCATGTACTGTCGCACTTCTTCTTTTCGAGACTGCTTATCATTGCACTTTGATATGAACTTGGAAGAGGTTGTGTATGACCGAAACCATGAAACCTTAATCTTGTGATTGCTTGGCATGGTTGAAAAGTAAGGCTGATGGTGCATGTAATTCCTTGCAATTGTTATTGTTGCAATCAAAGTAATGAATCAGTTTTTCAAAGCACAAATAAAGTGCACAAAAAGTCAATATTTTCAGGTTTTAAGATTGTTGAGAAAGGGAGATCATGCCATGTAAAAAATCGTTAATAGTACTTGATTTCTAGTTATGCTTACTCTACATTGTCTATGTATAGATTTGAGGGTGCAAGTACTGTTGATAGCATGACTTGGTGATCAAGTTGTTACATTTGTGCATGATTCATAATGCTCAGTATATAAAAAAAGAGGAAAACATCAACATAAAGGGGGAGAAGTTTCTCTTTTGTTCTCTTTTTGCTTTCTTGATGAATCCATTGTCAAAGGGGGAGAAGTTTGGAATCAAAAGGAGAAATTTTTGGTCACACATTGCACATTCACACACACATTTCTTCTTTCTGTTAGGGGGAGTCTTTCTTTTTGATATGGGAAGATTTTTTTTTAGATAGGGGGAGATTTTTGTTCTTCTTCTTTTGGTCGCTTTACTTCTTTTAAAAAAATAGTGTTGCTATTGTAAGGTGAATGCCAATGTTCGTTTCCAAATGGTGTTGCCAATGTTTTCATCAAGGGGGAGATTGTGAGATCATGTGATGAAAAATTGGTTGAATGGTGAAATTGGCATTGTAAAGTGACTTTGGTTATAGCATGTGTGGTGCTTGTGCATGTGCTATGGTGATATGATAATTATGCTGGTGATAGCATAATGGACTTTGCTTGATGCAATGCATTCATGTGAGTGGTTGCATGGACTATTTTTGAGGCAAGTCGTGGACTTGTGCTCAAATGATCGTTTGATTATGCTGGGGATGGCATAATGGTTTTGCTTAATGCAATGCACTCGTGTGAGTGGTTGCATGGATTAATCTTGAGTCAAGTTGTGGACTTGTGCTCGGACGCGTTGTTTGTTACTTCATGTGCGGTGTTGCTCGAGGGCTTAACGTGGTCGATGACGGGACCGGAACTAGGTTCATGGAGGAACCGAGGTTCGAGACTAGGTTCGTGGAGGAATCGAGGTCTTGGTGGTCAAGGATGTCATGCGGGACGTTTGGGCTAGAGAACATGCATGTGAAGGCTGGTTAGTCACGTATGTGCAGCAGGTGGGCTGATCATGCGTGCAAGGTTTTGGTTTTGGCCATGTTGGGCCAAGTTGAGATAGATACGAACTCTTTCCATGTTGGAAGTGGAGTTGTATTCAATCTCTCTGTTCTTGCATGCGTGCAAGAGTTGTTTTTGGTCATGTTAATGATTGAGATGAATATGAACTCTTTCCATGTTGGAAGTGGAGTTGTATTCAATCTCTCTGTTCTTGCTCTGTATAAATAGGTTGAGGTGTCCCCTGTTTATTATTGAGCGTTTTAGGTTTTTTTTGTTCCTGTGCCGTGAGCAAGGTTTTAGGGTTTGTAGTCTTGTGTTGGAGTACTTTAGACAATGAAATAAAAATCAATCTTCCAAAAAGTTATTTAAGCGGCTATGCATTGTGAGAGAAGTTTTTTTGGTTCTAGGGTTTAGACCTTGATCAAGCATACATGCCAAGAAAAGCTTCAAGACCATCATGGTCAGTAGCATCGTGAGAAGTTTAGTCTGGCGTAAGTAATTTTGTTTTGGTCCGTCATTTGTGATCTCAAGATTGGTCCGTCATAGCTTTTGAAATCAATTTCCGTCATCATCTGTTTCAGTCATATTGCGAAGGTAATATCTTATAATCTGTAGATCTGATCGAGTTGATTCTTGTTGGGTTTGATTCGCAATCCAATCTAGTTTCTACAGTAAAAATTTCATATCAATCTAACAGTTGGATCTTCAGTAATCTTGTTTTTAAGTTTTGTCCGTCACTAGTCTGAATTGGGTCCTTCATATTAGATCGGGATTTGTTTCAGCTGTCTTGCGAGGGTCATTGATGAGGACATCACCAACATGGATACGACCAGCGTGACCACCGCCTCTCATTCCTCTCCGGCTTCTCCAATGACTACCGACGCTGCTCCATCTTCGTCACAAATGATCGACACTGCGGCAACTTCGTCGCCGAGAGGCCTTAATCCAAAAGCTCAGTTATTCAAGCCCACATCAACAGACAAGGGCCTCAAGCACACACCCCGAGAACAGCCCACGCGTCAAGAAAGGCCCATATGGATGCCCAAGATGTCAAAAAGCCCGGTTTGGCCATCCAGCAACATGTCAACTTCAAACGGGCATAACTTGGGCTCCCGGACTCCGTTTTCAGCGTGCGACCACCCGTTTGAAAGCGTAGGAGATAAGCTTTCCAATGGATCCAGCTCCACTTCCAAATTCACTCCAGAACGACGGGAAAATGCGGAACAATGTCACAGGCCAGAAATTGTGGTCTTTGCATCACCTCACTTTTGGGCCTATGGCCCATGTATCTTAGGGTTTTGGTGGCCACCACTATTTTGGCTGCCCTACTCCTCCTGGCCGCCGCTATATATGTGGCCGCCACCGTTCTTTTACGCTTAGGTTTTGTTGTGTTTTGGTAGACCCCTTGTGCGTCCCTCCTCATGTTCGCGTGTGTCGACTAGACCACCCGTGACGAGAAATAGAACCTCACCCTTGTATCTTTGAGATTATTGGATTGGAATTGCTCTCACCTTGTTCTTGCATGTTCTCGGTTGCAGCAGGTACAAGGATCGATCGTGTCTTTGATTCGGTTGATCGCCTCGTGTGGTGACGTTGCGATTGCTTGGTTGCTGATCTCGTGTTAGTAGCCGATCCATCTACTTCATGCGCTATCAAACCGACGTATCGTTCTCATCAGAAGATCGGGTCGACCTAGTGCGCATCAAGTGGTATCAGAGCGACGGTTGTCTGGTGAGAACACCCTTATCCTTATTTAGTTCTTCTTGTTCGTCCTAGAGTCCAGAAAATAGCCAAAAAAAATTCTGTTTGTCGTGTGTTTGATCTAATCCGAGCCCCTTTTGGCCTTTACTATTACTACCTAGTTTAATTCTTGTTGAATTTGCGTTGCATCGTCGTGTCGTTGCTGGTCTTAGTGTTTTGATCTTTAGAGTTTCAAGTTCTTGTCACGTTCTTGTCACCGAGTTGAACTCCATCGCATCGTCACGTTCAATTCGGATCCTCCTCTGTCCAGTTCGGTATTTTGGTCATAACTCCCTCATACGAACTCGGATTTTGCTGTTCTTGTACTGAAAGCTTGAGAAATTATCTACAACTTTGTCCATTGTGAAACATTCTAGAAACGCCATCTTCTTGCCCAAAATCCCGTCAGGTTGGAATCTGTTTTCGTCCTGGATTTTCTGAGCAGTCTGTATTTCGGGGTCAATATCTCTGGCTTCCCTTATCCAAAATAGACGTTCCATATATGCAAATTGATCAGCTCGAAAAGATCTACAACTTTCCAGTTATACTTTTTTGCATTGGAAGCCAATAAAAACCCGAAAACAGCATTTGAAGTTTCTGCATAGTAGATCTGTTTGCAGCAGGAAAAAAGTTTGAGTTGTAATTCGTCATATGTGCCACTTGTTGATATAGAAGGAAGAAAAATTAAAAAAAAAGGCAAGTGCATATAAAAGAGCCGCACTAAAAGGTGGAAAAAAGAAGCCCTAGCTATTTGCTTGTGTGCTGTGGTCCTTCTGGTTGTTGTTTCTGTGACTTCATTGGTGTCCAAGCTCGCGTCTCTAGTACGGTCTATAGCCTAGGACCAGCAAAGTACCGTCGTTGAACGTTCTTTCAACTTGTTTTGGCTAGTGTGGTTCTAGTATATCCTTTGCTACATATTATACCTATCCAAGCTCCACCTACTATTAACCACGGGAGAAGCACCTTGCAATCGCTTTGTCACCCCCGAAAGTGCAGATTACCATCATCCCTCGATTGAACCTTGAAAAGCTGCAGGGTAAGAACTGGTAAGAACTTGGTGTGAGCTTGAGCGTGTGAGATCCTCCACTGCCCACATATTAGTAGATTGGAATATACATTTTTGCGTGTATTTTTCTTGTCTACCACTAATAATGGCAGGTCTACGAAAAAACGATGATCTATACTTCGAGGATGATCCAAGCATTCCGCCAGGAACAAAGAAATATATGCGGAAACTTAATCATGAGTTTGAGAAAAGAGAAGAAATTGAAAGAAAAAAGCAAAGTGAGTTCATGGAGAAATGGCGAAATGGAGAATTAAAAAATGAAAAGGTTGAGCATGGGACTATCCCTTCGACCAAGAATGAGAAGGAACTACTGAAGAAAGAAGTCAAGCCTAAACAATCTAAGAAGAAGGATAGTAAGTGTATTTCAATATGTAATGATAAGAATGTGCTTGCTATTCCTGCGACTAACCCTGTAGGCAAGAATGATCAAGATGGTGTGCATTTGAGTGCTGCAATGACGGACAACTACATGAGCCTCATGTCTCATCGCCTACTTAGTGCACCAGTGGAACATGCCAATGAAACTCAATGCAACAACTTATTCCAAACTAAGTTTGTTGTGCAAGAACGCGCGGTACACGTCATCATTGATGGAGGAAATTGTAGCAACCTCGCAAGTCTACACATGGTCGAGAAACTTGGCTTGACCACGACTCCACTTCAAAGAACCTTACTCAATGGAATGGTTCAACTCAATTGGTAAGGTTAGGGTAACACAAAGCGTGCAAGTTCTGTCTCCATTGGTTCATACCATGATCATGTTTGTTGTGATGTCATACCTATGGAATCATGTTCACTTTTATTAGGTAGACCTTGGTTATATGATGTTGATGCTATTCACTATGGTAGAACCAATCAATATACTTTCAAGTTTAATGGAAAGAAATTGGTTTTGAATCCAATGACTCCTGCTGTGCTAGCAAAATTAATGCAAAAAGAACTAATGGTAAAGAACATGAGGATGGCAAACTTGTTAGTGGTGTACAACAATCTAAACCAATGTTCAAGAAAGAAATTTTTTAAATAAGATTGTTTGCTCACATGATATTGCTTTGCAGACATGTGTTTCCTTGCCTCCTGTTGCCACTAACCTTTTGCAGGATCATAAGGAGTCGAGAACGACTCCAATTCAAGAAGGGGAGGATGATGAGGACATCACCAACATGGATATGACCAGCGTGACCACTGCCCCTCCTTCCTCTCCGGCTTCTCCAATGACTACCGACGCTGCTCCATCTTCGTCACAAATGATCGACGCTGCGGCAACTTCGTCGCCGAGAGGCCTTAATCCAAAAGCTCAGTTATTCAAGCCCACATCAACAGACAAGGGCCTCAAGCACACACCCCGAGAACAGCCCACGCGTCAAGGAAGGCCCATATGGAAGCCCAAGATGTCAAAAAGCCCGGTTCGGCTATCCAGCAGCATGTCAACTTCAAACGGGCATAACTTGGGCTCCCGGACTCCGTTTTCAGCGTGCAACCACCCGTTTGAAAGCGTAGGAGATAAGCTTTCCAATGGATCCATCCCCACTTACAAATTCACTCTAGAACGACGGGAAAATGAGGAACAATGTCACGGGCCAGAAATTCAGGGTGCTGCATCACCTCACTTTTGGGCCTATGGCCCATGTATCTTAGGGTTTTGGTGGCCACCGCTATTTTGGCTGCCCTACTCCTGGCCGCCGCTATATATGTGGCCTTTCTTTTACACTTAGGTTTTGTTGTGTTTTGGTAGACCCCTTGTGCGTCCCTCCTCGTGTTTGCGTGTGTCGACTAGACCACCCGTGACGAGAAACAGAACCTCACCCTTGTATCTTTGAGATTATTGGATTGGAATTGCTCTCACCTTGTTCTTGCATGTTCTCGGTTGCAGCAGGTACAAGGATCGATCGTGTCTTTGATTCGGTTGATCGCCTCGTGTGGTGACGTTGCGATTGCTTGGTTGCTGATCTCGTGTTAGTAGCCGATCCATCTACTTTGTGCGCTATCAAACCGACGTATCGTTCTCATCAGAAGATCGGGCTAACCTAGTGCGCATCAGTCATAACTTTAGATCCATAAGTCAGATTGAGTTGATTCTTTTTGGGTTTGCTTCGGAATAGAGTCTAGTTTCTACAGTTAAAATTTCGGATCAATCCAACGGTTGGATCATTAGGAATTATTGTTTTAGTGAACATGTGTCAGGCTGTTTTCATTTTGTCCGTCATACACATATCAGAGGCGAAATTTTGTCCGATGAACACATGCAATTCTTGTCCGAAGCAAAGTTTAGTCCGTCATACACGTGCAACTCTCTGTCCGAGGTGAAGTTTGGTCCGGCATACATGTGCAAATTTGTTTTGATGCAATAAGGCTCTTGTTGAATACAAATTAAGCAATCTGAGTTTGTTTGGGGTGTTTCAAAAGTAAAAATTTAATTTTAGCTTCCGCGCAATCATTCACCCCCCTTTGATTGCTAGATTAGTATATTTCGATCCTACAGTTCGCGAAGAAAAGCAACAAGCGACCGGGCCTGGACAAAGGTGAAGTAAAGAAGAAGCAAGATCCTCCTGAAGATGACGAGGGCAAGTACCAGACAACTGAGTGTGAGCTCAACTACATATTCGGGGGCTCGGCTGCTTATGAGTCCAAGCAAAAGCAAAAGCTTACCGCTCGGGACATCAATGTAGTTATGCCGGCAACCCCTAATACCTTAGGTGGTCCGAGGTCCCGAACATTTTTGATCGCTAGGATCATCCAGATTACATTCCATATCCAGGTAGATACCCTCTTGTTTTGGACCTTGTAACCCGCAGTGTTAAACTCAAGAGAGTGCTGGTCGACGGGGGGAGCGGGCTCAACGTCCTCTTCTCCAAAACTTTCGATGACATGAAGATCCCCCACTCGGAGCTAAAGCGGGGTGCATCGCCGTTCCATGGGGTAATCCCTAGGACCTCTTCAGTTCCGCTCGGACAGATCACTCTGCGGTCACATTCGGGACCAAAGAAAATTACCGAACGGAATATCTAAACTTTGAAGTGGCTGATTTTGAGATGGCATATCATGCCATCTTGGAAAGGCCGGGCCTAGCCTGATTCATGGCTGTGCCCCATTATACTTACCTCGCATGAAGATGCCATGGCCGAAGGGGGTCATCACGATTCGTGGTGACGTCAAGAAGTCCTTCACGTGTGATAGAGAGTTCGAATTGGCTGAGATAAAGGAAGCCGTAGCCGACAGGGAAAAGATCCGACTGGCAGCTGCGCGCCAACAAGATGAGGGAGAAGTGCAAGCCAAAATGCAAGCCAAGCCAAGCATGAGACCTGATGAAGGAACTAAGAAAGTAATCCTCGACCTGTCTCCTCTCGGCTCAAACAGCCCTAACTGGGACAGGGCTCAACCCCAAATAGGAAGGCGCGCTCGTCACCTTTCTTCGGGCAAACTAGGACGTTTTTGCATGGAAACCGTCCAACATGCCTAGTGTCCCTAGGGAGGTGATCGAGCACCCCCTTAATGTTGATGAGAAGGCAAAGCCCATCAAGCAGAGGCTCCGGTGATTCGCGTAAGACAGCCGAGTGGCCATCAGGGAAGAAATCACTAAGCTTTTAGCCACAGGCTTTATAAAAGAAGTGTATCATCCCGACTGGTTAGCGAATCCAGTTCTTGTTTGCAAAATGAATAAAAGCTGGCGCATGTGTGTTGTCTATACTGATCTTAACAAGGCATGCCCGAAAGATCTGTTCGGTCTTCCTCGCATCGACCAGGTGGTAGATTCGATCGCTGGGTGTGAGCTCTTGAGTTTTTAGATGCCTACTCAGGGTACCACTAGATCAGGTTGAAAGAAGAAGACTGCATCAAAACATTGTTCATCACTCTGTTCGGAGCCTTCTGTTATGTCACAATGCCATTCGGGTTGGCATTTGGCGCAACCTATCGATCACATAATCTGGCGGTGTTTTCTCACTCAACTCGGACGCAACGTGGATGCATATGTGGATGACATCATCGTCAAGACTCACATAAAAGAGGACCTCATATCCGACTTGGCTGAGACATTTGAAAGCCTGAGGGCTTACAAGATGAAGCTCAACACCGAGAAGTGTGTCTTCGGGGTCCTTTGGGAAAGCTACTCAGATTCATTGTGTCGCAGCGCGGCATCGAGGCAAACTCGGAGAAAATCAATGCCATCTTGAAGATGAAGCTGCCGACTAGCCAGAAAGACGTCCAGAAGCTCACAGGCTGCATGGTGGCACTCGACAGGTTCATTTCCCGTTTGGGATCACGGGTAATGCCTTTTTTCAAGCTTCTGAAGAAGCAGGGCAATTTTCAGTGGACCCCTGAGGCGCATCAGGCTTTCGAGGATCTCAAGGCATTCTTATCTACACCGCCAGTGCTGGTCTCACCAATGCCCGAAGAACCTCTCCTGCTTTATATAGCCGTAACGACTCACGTAGTTAGCGTGAAATTGTTGTAGAGCGGGAAGAGGCAGGACACCTTCAGAAGGTTCAGCGCCAAGTTTACTTTGTCAGCGAAGTACTAGGAGAATCCAAGGTATGGTATCCCAGTGCTGAAGGCTGTTATATGCTTGATGCTACTCACATCTATAAGCTTAAACACTACTTTCAAGAGCATTCGATTTCGGTGATCACATCTTTTCCGATTGGGGATATACTTCACAATTGGGAAGCCACCAGGAGAATTGCAAAGTGGGCAGTCGAGCTCGGAGCTTTTGAGATCTCCTTCAAACCACGAACTGCTGTAAAATCTCAAGTCCTCGTTGACTTCACCACCGAGTGGGTAGAATTGTAGAATCCTACATATATCAAGGAGCTCGAGTACTGGACAATGTATTTTGATGGTTCCCTCATGCTCAGCGGCGCGGGGGCTAGGGTAGTGCTCATATCTCCAACAGGGGACTAGCTGAAGTACGTCCTGCAACTCCATTTCTCAGCATCAAACAACATCGCTGAGTATGAGGCACTCATCCACGGGCTCCGTATCGCCATATCTCTTGATGTTCCACGGTTGACAATCTGCGACGACTCCATGTTGGCGATCAATCAAGTGTAGAAGGACTGGTCATGCGTCGGCGACAGCATAGCCTCATATTACTAGGAAGTGCGGAAGCTTGAAGATAAGTTCGACGAGCTGGAGCTCACCCACGTACTTCATCGAGACAATGAAGCAGCAGACGAGCTCGCAAGATTGGGCTCCAATCGAGCAGCAGTACCGGCTGGTGTGTTTGTTGAAGAGCTCCACAAGCCCACAATAAGCCGATAGCAGGATTCGGCCAAACCGGAGGAAAAATTAGCAGAGGGGGAAGTTTTGGTCATCAACCCTAACTGGACAACTCCGTTCTTGAATTATCTGTTAAAAGACGAGTTTCCCGAAGACCGCGTGCAGGCAGAGCGCATCACACGCTGATGCAAAAGCTACGTGGTAGTTGGGGAAGAACTTTTTAGAAAGAGTGCCCTTGGAGTCTTGAGGCGCTGTATATCAGAGCAAGAAGGAAGGAACCTCCTCAAAGAAATCCACTCGGGAATTTGCGGGCATCATGCAGCGTCAAGCACCCTGGTGGGGAAAGCTTATCGTCAAGGATTCTTTTGGCCGGTTGCTGTATCAGACGCGGAAGATATCATCTGTAACTGCAAAGGTTGTCAGTTCTTCGCTCGGCAGATATATGTTCCAACGCAGGAGCAGCAACCTATTCCGATGACCTGGCCGTTTGCCGTCTGGGGGCTCGACATGGTCGGACCCTTGAAGAAGGCTCAGGGGGTTTCACTCATTTTTTCATCACCTTCGACAAATTTATGAAGTGGATTGAGGCTAAACCTGTCGCCACGATCACGGTGGCCAAGACCAAGGAATTCTTTCAAGAGATCGTGGTCAGATTCAATGTCCCAAATAGAATTGTCACTGATAATGGTACTCAGTTCTAGGGTGAAGAATTTCAAAACTGGTGTGACGAGCTTGGCATCAAGATCTGCTTTGCCTCTGTGGCTCATCCATGGAGCAATGGGCAGGTAGAACGAGCCAATGGCATGGTGTTGCAAGGGCTAAAAGCAAGGATTTTTTATCGTCTCAAGCCGTATGCCACGCGATGGGTGAAAGAATTGCCCTTTGTGCTCTGGGGGCTAAGGACCACTCCTAGCAAGGCTACCGGGCAATCACCTTTTTTCTAGTATATGGATCAGAAGCAGTTTTGCCAACCGAGTTGATGTTCAGATCCCCACGGGTTCGGCTCTACAAGGAGGTCGAATTGGAGGAGAACCGGATACAAGATCTCGACCGACTGGAGGAAGCTAGGGAGATCGCAGCAATCCAGTCGGCCAAATACCTTCAGCGCTTGCGCCACTACCACGATCGGAATGTTCGGGGTTGAGCCTTCTCCAAAGGAGATCTAGTCCTAAGAAGGAATCAGAAAGGCGAGCATAAGCTCTCCCCAGGCTGGGAAGGCCCTTCATTGTCGATGAGGTGACACACCTAGGGGCTTACAAACTGAAGCGTGAAGATGGCGTGGTTATAGGCAACACATGGAACATAGAGCAGCTACATTGCTTTTACTCTTGAACCTTGTACATTAGTTATGATAATCATGAATAAATTTTTTCTTGACTTGCTACTCAATTGAAACTCAATTAAGCAATAAGTCGGGGGCTACACCTAATAGTGTTGCGCATGCGCAACCCTTCTTATGAGTCATTTATCACTTCTCCCTAACAATTGTGACCAAGACCGAGTGCGCTTACCCCCAAATCGTGAAACTCTAACCCCATGAACGGTGAACCCTAGCTACTCAAAAGCGCATGCCGGGGAAAAAGGGTCATGAGCCGACTCCCGGTGCTCGGGGGCTGGGCTAGTCAGGCAGAGTGCTTAAACGAAAAAGGGAGAAATTGCTCAGGCAAACTCAAAGATTGATAGGGAAGAAAAAGAACAAACAAATATTAAAATCCCATAAGATTAAACACTTAGGTTCAGATATAACAATGCATTACATAAGATTTTTTGCATGCTTCTAAACCTAAGCGTGGCGTGCGCGTCCTACCGCCTTTATAAGGGTGTCCCTCGCCTCAGCAAGCTTCTAGACGGCCTCGATCAGCACATCAACGTTGGCAGCGTCGTGGGCTGCGGCCTCCTCTTCCGTGAGCTTGGCCAGGGCGAGCTCATAATCGGCCCAAAGCTTGACAAGGAAGGCTTCCTCATCCGTGGGTGATGTGATGCGCACGGTGGCCCGATCTTCCGACAGGTAGAGGTAAGTCGATTGGTGGAGACTCGACGTTGATGATCCGGCTTCTGATCAGAACCGATCCGAACCCAGCAATCGCTACACCACGGCTCCGTTGGTTATCAACCTTGCACAAACACGGTTGACCTCGCCAAGAAGGCTTATCCCTGCATGCGAATCGAGAACACAAGCAAGAACGTAGAAGAAGCAATCTGAAATTGCGAATTATATTAAGCACACGAGTTGGGGTTCCACAAACCGATGAGCGCGACCTTTGTTCAAAGACAGAATTGATCTAAGCAAAACCCAACTCCTAGATGAGGGTTTGGGTGATTATTTATACTAGAGGAGTAGGAGGGGGTCGTCCATAGCATTGGAGATCTAATACAACTCAAATTGAAAACACCAAGCCCACTTTGACTAGAGTTTGACTCGGACTGAAAAAACAATGCATCTCAAGGAATTTTGATGTGAGACTGGATCCTTTGGAAAGTAGACTCCGAGATCTTTCAAACGTGTACTCGTGGGTCTCCAGAGCCCTCCGGAATCAAAAGTTATGGCATTTTAAAGTCAGTGCTGTTGCTGAGGCCGAACGGGACTCGAACTCGGACTGAAAAAGTGTTCTGGATTGTTTTGCGTATTTCTGTTGATTCCAAAGTCCAATTGACTAGAAACTGGTTCCATTGGAAAGGTTGTCTCCTTAGCTTTCTATACATATGTGGATCATTGAAATCGGAGTCCGTTTGTGGCCTAGGCGATGATTTTAGTGAACACTGCTCCTGGTGGCCGAGGTAGTCGACTCCGAGTCGAATTGGGACTCCGACTCCGAGATGAATTGGGACTCCAACTTGACTTGGACGCCCTCCTTGCCTCCCTCCTGGCCCTTGCTGGTTCCCAAAGCCTTCATGATCCTCTCCAAAGTTCCTAAGTACGATATAATCAATAATATCATTTGGTAGCATACCATCCTCAGAAGTATATACACGGGCACTTAGGAACAAGCTCACCTGTTGATTCAATTGCGGTGCTCGTGCTCTTGTGATGGGTCCTTGCATCATAACTGGAGAAGTCTCGGGCGTATACATAGGAGTGATGTCCTCATCACGACGGCAGGGTGTCGTCTTCAAAGTCGAAGACCACCTCCTCCGCCGAAGGAGGAGATGGAGGAACCCCGTCACTAGGCGAAGAAGATTGAGAGGGGGAAGCCATCGCAGATTTGAAGAGAAAAGTTGAAGGCTGGGGCATAGAAAAGGGCTTGGAGATGGGCGATCGCACGTAGTGGTGACGCCCCCTATATACCCAGTTCATGGGAGCCGAACAATCTCGAATAAATGCTAGCGCGGGAAGCCGAACCGGTACCGTCTCAGCATGAGAAGCTGAATTGGACGAAGAATGAACATGCGAGCATCAATTCGAGGACCCCTCAGAAGCAACAAAGCAGTTATAACAAAAAACTAATGCTTCAGGAAACAATGAATCAATACAACAAAGGTGGAAGTATTACACAAGGTTCAAGTCCAAATTTTCCACCAGAGGTGGATGTATCCTTATCCTCCTCGAGAAGGGCAGCGACTTGATCATCATCAACGGTGCTGGCGAAACCCTCCTGGATGGCTCCAAGGTCCACTCGGGGGTACAAGGACTTCACGATCGCCAACGCCTGGCTAGCGCTCGTAGTTGCAATATCCCGAATGTGGGCTTGAAGCTTCTTGGGCCCCTCCGTTAGCTGAAGGATGATCTCACCTTCATCGCTTGGCATTGCCTCTTCAGGGCTCAGGAACTTCATCATTCCCTCGAAGGACTCATGGAACCTTGCGCATGACGCCTCTGTAGCCTTAACCCTCTCACCAAGGATGCAGAGTTGAGCCTGCGCCCTCACCCGGTATTCTGCAAGCAAGTCGGACCATCACAAAAGTAGAGCCAAGTCGGGGACGCACCTTCCAGTTCCCGACCCAACTTTTCCGAGTTGGTTCGGGCTTGAAGTTCGGAGCTTGCCAGGTCCTTGAGCCACCCCTCAGACGCCTCGAGCTCCCCCCGAAGGCTAGCAATGGTGGAGTCCTGGGCTGGGGCAGGGAAAAGAAGAGTCAAATAACAAACAGCTAGATACGGCAGCAAGGCAATTGAATGAGTACTTATCTCGAAGGGAGCCTTCCTCCTCCAGGGTCTGCACTTGAGCTGAAAGCCTTTGCTGCTCGGCCTCACCCTCGATCCAGCGACGTAATCGACATAGTCCAGTCTTTGGAGGAGGGCTGCACAGGAACGCTCGGGGAGGAGGAAGAAGACATTTTTGTAAAGACTAGGCGGCGGCAAGAGATCGAAAAATGTGGCGACGGCTAACCCTAGCAGTGGAGATCACCAAAGAAATATCTAGACTTGGAAGATGAAGGGGCAGGTAAGAACAATGTTCAGAAAGCCTCTTTGTCTGCACCAAGTCTCATATTTATAGGAAGTGAGGCCAACTTTCGCCTTGAGCGGGAAAAAACGCCTCGCCTTCCACATGTCCTTGGGTTGCCCTAGGGCACGCCTCAAGATGGGCCGGTGGCCATGCACAGTAGCCACCATGCATAGGCACGACTGGGTTGAATCCAGTTTGGGACATGGTACGACCCACGGTGGGCCAAAAGCCAAATACCGCATCGAACGGAATTTGGATACCTTCCAAGCCAAATCAAGATATCGTCTTATGATATGCCTCATGATAGGTTGAACGCTGGTTGCCGTTCAAAACAGAATTAGATATCACAAGTCGATTCTGAACAAGGATGCCAAAGGTACGCCCCATGATGGGCCAATAGCCGTATACTATAGAAATCAGGTGCGGGTACCACTCGGATAATCTTTGATATGCCTCATGATAGGCCAAGAGCTATGTGCCGTAACAACGGGGTACAGGTACCACTCGGCTAAAGGCTAACCTAAGTGAGGGTAAGCTCCATGATGAGTCAAGAGTCGGTTCAATAAATTGGGCTGGGTACCACTCAAAATATTCAAGCGTGGAGCTCTATTGAGTCCTTCACGATCTCCTTGCCTAATCAGGGCACTCGGCTAGAGAAAAAGTCAGTTAGGAAACCTTGTTAGGGGCTAGAAGCATTCGGCATAAAGTATGGCACCGTCGTGCTGAAACTGAGTAGGCAGCAACTCGACCGCAAAGCACTCGGGGGCTACTGTGGAGTACAAAGACCCTAGGGATCGCAAGGCAGGCCTGCGAGGCCTAACTGGATAAGGATGGGCCAAGCTGATTACATGAAGACGGACATTACCTGGGTTGCTCCAGTCATATGCAACAAGGGAACTCTGAAGATAGCAACCAACCTTGATTAGGTAGGATGCAATATGTAATCTAGGACGTTATCAAACGGACATGTATAGAGATACGATCTCCACTTCGTAACCGGTCAGGACTCTCCTTTGTAACCGCCCTCCTCTGCTATATAAAGGGGGGCAGGGGAACATCAACATGATAAGATCATCAGCAATAAGCTAGCTACACATAAACCCAGTGTAACGTCCTGAAATTTGGCTTAATCTTAATTTTTGGAGTTATTTAAATTTTTGTGAATTAGTTAAAATGTATTTACATTTAATTGAATTTATCTGAATTTTTGGGAATTTTTGGTTTTAATTGAAATTAATTTAGATTATCCTTCTATTGAATAATTAAATATCAGAAAAGGTAATTATCAAAAATAAATAAAAATATTTTATTTAGGTTCAAAATGCTCTGAAATATTTTCTGGAATTTTTCTAGAATTTTTTGAGTATTTTTAGTACCCTAATTAATTACTTTGAATTTCTACAATTATTTTTGTTGAGAAAAGCCGGGAATTCGCCAAGCTACAGTGTCGGGCCGAGCTCAACACTGTACTCGCGCCGGGAAAACCCTAGCGCCACTAATCCCGGGCCGTGCGATCCCGATCGAACGGACGTGGATGAGCCGTGTCGCTCTTGGCGCGTGAGACGTTGGATCTGGTAAGTGGCCGTTGGGATGTCGACGCGTGGCGCAGTATCGCCGAAACGTTATTCGCTCGGGGCTGTCGGATCGCAATCGGACGATGGGGACATGTCGAGCTGCATTGGGAGGGAGCACTGCTGCACCGCCGTCGCCTGTTGGCCGCCGCGGATTTTGTCAGGGATTTGCGCGCAACCCGAGGCTTGTTCGAGCAGGTGATAAGGTCCATTGCGTGCAGCACCTCACTCCGCTCATTTTGCCCCTTCTCTCATGCACTCCTGTACACCGTAGACCCGCTCGAGCTCACCGGAGTAGCATCCGTTCCTCGCCTTGGTTTTCTTCGCATTCCGCCGTCGTCCGCCGCTCTTCACCGCACTTGAGACCCTCGCCGTGTTCACTGTGACACGCCGCATCCAATGGGACATTTCTTCCGACCGGAGTCGCCCAAAAACACCGTCGCCACTTCGCCTTCCCCAAGTCCAGCGACCAGAAGCAGCCGCGCCATAGTCAACACCCTCGAGCTCCAGCAACCGTCGGATCGCCATCCAACGCTCAAGGTAAGGCCACGCGTTTTTTTCCTTGAATCAGGCTGAAGCGATACCGATAGAACTCGGCTGTTAGATGGTGATCATGCGGTTCTGGTCGGGCCACGTAGGCTTGTGAATAGGAAATCGCTCGGTATAATCTTCGCCGTTGGATCTTCATCCAACCGCGCCTGCGAGTCCACGTAGTTACGGTGTAGATACTTTGATGATGGCCGTTGGATCTGGAATGTTCAGCTTGGATTGCGCCACGTAGGCTCGGTAGCAGTGCATCGCTCGGTTAACCTTCACCGTCGTATCTTCATCCAATCGCATCGGTGAGGCCACATAGGCTAGTGAATAGTAAACTCCCCAGGTAACGGTAGCCGTAGGATTTGGAATGTACGGTGTGGATGTCGCCACGTGGGTGGGTCGACCGTGCGACGACCGCCATTGGATTTGAATCCAACGGCCGGGAGAATAGTGTTCGCGTAGACCATCGGGCGAGCGCCGCGTGTCAACTTCCGGTTGGACCAAGCACTATTCATGGGGCCCACCTATCAGTATAAAGACCGCAGTGGTGCTGACGTCAGCATGACATTATCCGGGCCCACATGTCTATGTCAGTGTCGACGTGGCTGTCTCTGGTGGTAACACATGTCGCAGAGAGAATTAACCGAATTTTCAGTAGGAAAATAAATAGAATAATTCGGTTTTTCTTTTAAATGAATTTCCAAAAACTTGCAAATACTATAACTTTTGTGTTTTAACTCGGAATTGGGTGATTCCAGTTCCTAAAAATTTGTAAAATTGTGAACTATTTATTACTGAATTTTAATTTATTTTTAGAGTTGATATTGTTGTCTGTATTGAGTGTTTATTGTATGTTCACTTGAATGCGTGTAGACTCCGAGTTGCCGGGAGCTGTTGGAGAAGAATTTGGAGACCCATCGCAAGAGCCAGACTAGAATCAACTGCTGTTTGAAGGCAAGTCTGAAGGAGAACGCGTAGGCTACGCTAGCCGAAAACAAAATTTTCTACGCATTCAACCAGGATACTTGCGAGTAGTGGATCATGGATCATTACCCTTGGAGCACGTTAGCAGCGGAAGAAGAGTGGGTGAAGCGTCCCCGCGTACTCCAAAGTACAGTAGTAGATGCCGGAGTTGATCGTCTCCTCCTCGCCATCGCGCACGCAACGTGAGAGGATGTAGACGTTCTGCCAATCGGCCGAGGCAGATGCAACGGCGCCTCTACGGTATCCACACGTCCAGGGTAGGATCACCACGCGCTGGAGTGCTAGCACCCACTCGTGCGGCTAGGGTTTAGGGGGCGGTGGGATGCAACGACGGCTAGGGTTTGTGATCGGGAGAGCCTCTAAGCTGCACACCCCCACGCCCCTTTATATAGAATGCACTAATGGGCCTTCTACGATAGAAGCCCACTAGGACTCACACTAATGGATCTTCTACAGTAGAAATCCATTAAGACGGCAGAGGATCCAAATCCGTGTAAACCCACTAATGGATCCAATCCATCAGACATAATCCAACCCGTTAAGTGTGTGACCCGTTAGGTTCATGCGCAAACGGCCATGGCCCTAGAAACCTCTTTTCCAGACCATCAGACAACAGTGGTTCCTAGTAGGACATGTTGTCCCCCGAATGCACAGAGTGATCGTATCGGCTGAACCTTGATATACTCATATACCAATCCTTTTGCCACGCGATACCAGTCAAGCTCAAGGCAAGATGCGTGCCATCCTTGTGATAGCTCGACCCATTCACTTGTCAATGTAATGGATATAATTCGTGATTAACACTTTAATCACTTTGGCATGGCCATGCACTTTTCCTTATCCATCCACACCGAAGGGCTCAGAGATATCTCTCCCGTTATCAAGGAGGGGCAAATTCCATCTTGATCTCTTATATCTCACGTCATATTTCATGGCATACTCGTAAGCTACCTTTATAACTCCCCTGCTACGGAGAAGCGTTTGATAGCCCCAAAGTATACAATTACACATCTTTGAGAATCAATAAGAATCTCGGGTCAAACGATCGTATAGGTATACCACTCGAGACTACACTCGATGGCACTTCTAAGATAACAATCTCA
This sequence comes from Guadua angustifolia, assembly GCA_036346375.1. Lineage (NCBI taxonomy): Eukaryota > Viridiplantae > Streptophyta > Magnoliopsida > Poales > Poaceae > Guadua > Guadua angustifolia. Next base: position 29,430,095 of record CM070513.1, read on the forward strand.
TCGTTGTCTCGGGTGGGTCTATCAACCCCATGTTCTCTAACATGTGCCCACATTATTGATTTGATATCTCCATATCTATGGTATGTGAAACATTACCATCAATCAATACATGTCTTTGGTCGATCACTATTGTCCCACATAATGATAAGTGACCAGGGATCGTTTAGAATAATATCATATAACCAATGTGTTTCACAAATAAGTCATACTCAATAAACAAAGGAGTGATATTTATTCATGGAACTGATAAGTACATGAACATTGACGTATGATACAATCATCTCACATGATCGCCTCTAGGGCATATCACTAACAAAGTCATGCTTTGACCATATTGCCCCTGGACTTTTAAAATGTATTTCCATTTAAACTATGCATGCTATATTAATTAAGAAAATAACATTGATTAATCTTGGGTAGTTTAGATAATACACCTACCTTGTTAATGCCACCTTGTTAATATTAATTGTATGCCCTGAAATCCTTATCAACCTAAGATATTAAATGAAGTTGGTTGCTATTATAAAGCCAACACGGGAGGCTAGACCGTGATTAGCTGCTTAGTATGCTTGTATGTGTGGAATGACTTTCAAATCGCAAAAGAATACTGACTAAGCAATTATGGAACACATTTTGTAATAAAGCGATGATGTCATGAGATGGATTTGGGGGTAGAGACCTGTGTGGTTCTACTCATGCAATGAAGTAGGCATTGGCATGTGTTGCATAAATGCAAACCGGGGTGGGAAATGATTTGGACCGGGGCAAGTGGCAGGAAGGCTTCGTGCCAGGTGGGCCTGTGTGGCGACGGGATGTATTGAGATTGTGAAGGCTATGTGCCGAGAAAGATAAAATGGATGTCTTGCCCGGGACAGCTAAGGACTTCACCTTGCGAGCCTTTGAACTGAGTTTCTCGTACAACCACTTGTCCCGAATGGGACGGACCTAGTTTAGTAGGTTTCTAATATCTTTCCTTTGATACCTCAGGGCGACAGTTACACAAAAATGTAATCAGTATGGGGGAGATACTGTCTTCATGCTTGGTACCCATCCAAGCAGATGTCTGCTGTTTTAAACTTTGGCTCTGTGTGAGGAAGTGTTAGAAAGGCATCTTGGAGAGGATCCTTTGGTTAAGTGTTAGTCTCTGAAAGACTTTGTTGCAATCAATCACTGTGTGGTGGCGATTGTATCCTGTGGGTAAAGTGTACAACCTCTGCAGAGTGTGTGTGTTAAATCTATTCGAATAGCCGCGTCCGCAGTATTGGACATTGCTCGGGGATTACAGTCAAGGGTTAGATTTTTAAAATAAAATAGGGAATGGATGGCTGTGTGCCAAGGAATGATAAATGGAACTTAGGGCTGTGTGCCAAACTCTTGGAAAAGAATTGAGGAATTAATTATTATAGTAATGATTTTACCTGCTTTTAATCTAATAAGGTTATCTGTAAAGGAAATGCTGCTTTATGCAAAATAACCATTTAAGCCTTTCCCTTGGAATAAGCCATGCATGTAGTAATAGAACTGCATTGTGCATGACTTGTTGAGTATGTTGTATACTCACCCTTGCATCGACAAAAACCTCAGAAGAAGATGCGACACCCATTTGGGAGGAGGAGTTTAACGAAGGTCTGGAGGATTAGGGTTAAGCCTCGTCGGTTGCCTGTGGCTATGAAGGGTTCATTGCTTTACTTTTGCTTCCGCTACTGAACTTGTGCTACTTTGATAATTATCGCCCTGTGTGGCGAATTAATGTAAGGTGACCATAAGGTCGTGTAACTCGTTTATATTTATGCTTGAAGTACTTTACTATTAATTCCGCTGTGTATGATTGTGGTACTTCAACCTGTTTATCCTGTGTGTACTAGCGTGATCCTGGACTAGTACAGAATACACAGAGGTTCCCGATTTGCAGATTCGGGTCCCGATAGAGTTGGTATCAGAGCCATACTGACTGTAGGACTTAACCCTAGTTAGAATGGATGAATTAGGGAGATAAAACCTAATTTCTAATAATTAAAACGGTGCAAGAATAATCAATGAAATCTTAACTTATCCCTTCTTTCTTACTTCATACCTATGCTACATTTTGTTATTACTTTTGTACTCTTTTAAAATTTTAGTACTGACGCGTTGCTTTGGCAGATGCGGATGGTTCACTCCTTGGCGAAGGCCACAGAGAGGCTATGCAATGTGAGCTTTGGAGGATGCTCCAGGTGCTGGGAGGCTTCGACCGCCCTTTCTACCGGTCCCGCACCTGTTTGGTCAATGGGATCAACCGCGTCTTGGAGGAGACCGAGGTGGCTCTGCGAGAGACCAGAGAGCACGCTGTGCAGAGGATCACCGAGCTAGAGGAGGCTCTCTACGATCAGGCGGAGCTGGAGGCCGTCATGGAGCTCGACGACGAGGACGAGGAGGAGCAGCGGAGCAAGAGCCAGCGCCCGCGCCAGAGGACCAGCAGCCAGTGGTGCCCCCAGCAGCACCAGTGGGAGGGCATGGGGATCAGTTTGCCTCGATGCCAGCTCACCCGCTTGTGTACGTGATCGGCGAGCCGCAGCCAGGGTGGCTGGAGGACTAAGTTCGTTGAGTCGGGTAGTTGTTGGGATTTTTGCGTTGGGACTCAACTGTTATGAGTCGCGTCTTTAAAATTTAAACCTAGTTGCGCCATGCTTTTGTAATGAACTATTTGATGTAATGTTGTGACTGTTATTATGGTTGCATAGTCCCTAGACTATGTAAGAAACCATACCTATCTATTATCTATGCTTTAATGTTTAAGGGTTTTTAAGTTACACATGTTTCCCCTATAAGTGTACTACTTGCCTATTCCTTCCCTCTCATCTCTAAACCGTCGAAGCAATCAGTAGATGGTGAATACTAGTAACAACGGAGCCGGAGGCAGTGGTTCACATCAAGGAGGCAGTCAGAGCAGTACACCACCACCACAGGCAGCACCGCCGGTTGACATGCAGAATCTGGGAGCCTTTCTTGCAGCTCAAACTCAATTAATGCAGACAATGATGGCCACTGTACAGCAAATCAACACCCAAGCAGTCGCCAACAATCAAGCTATTAACAATGGGCCACGACCCTACTCAAGATTGTCCGAGTTTATGAGGACACGTCCGCCTACTTTCTCAGGCAATGCTAGCCCATTAGAGGCAGATGATTGGTTAAGAACCATCGAGAGGAAACTACATATAACCCAGTGTGATGGAAATGAGAGAGTGCTTTATGCCTCTCATTAGCTAGAAGGGACAGCAGCTAAGTGGTGGGAAAACTACTGTGCATCATAGGAAAACCCGCAGGAAATCACCTAGGAAGAATTCACCATAGCTTTTCGTCAATACCACGTACCAGAAGGTATCATGGAACTGAAGAAGGAAGAATTTAGAGCGCTGAAGCAAGGGGCTCAGTCTGTGGCTGACTATTTGAATAAGTTCACTCAACTAGCACGCTACGCTCCGGAAGACATAGCAACAGATAAGGCTAGGCAGTATCGCTTTATGAAGGGACTCAACACTGGTTTGCAGGTGAGGTTGATCACCCACACCTTTCCTGACTTTCAGGAGCTGGTTAATAAGGCGCTCATACTGGAAGACAAGCGCAAGGAGCTCGACGGTAATCGCAAACGCCGCATGGCTCAGGAGGACGCCATGGTCATCAGAAGCCAAGGATGATACCTCAGCAATTCTCCCGATTTCCTCAAGGAAGCAATGTCAGGACACCGTCACCGATGCCGAAGCCAGCAGGACAAACTCCCCAGACCCCAGTCGGGAATGTTAATCAGAACAGAGGGAATCAGCAGATGTCAGGAAGACGCTGCTACCATTGCAATGAGATTGGGCACTTTGCCAATGTGTGCCCCAAGAAGGGAGGTGTGACACCAGTGCGCTTCAACTTAGGAAACACGCTAGCTAAAACCCCTATCCAAGGAGGAAGCTGAGGACCTGCACAAGCTGGAGCCACACCGCAAGCATTCACGCGAGGCAGGATTAATCACATTTCGGCAGACGAAATCCAGCATGCCACGGACGTCGTGCTCGGTAAGTTCCTTGTCAACTCAGTGCCAGCTACAGTGTTATTTGATTCCGGAGATTCACATTCATTCGTTTCACGATATTTTGCCATGACAAATGATCTGGATATTGTTAACCTTAAAAGTACACTTCTAGTCCAATCCCCTGGATCGGAACTCCGCTCTAAAGTCGGATGTTCTGGGGTTAAGCTATTAATTAAAGGGGTAGATTTCGTAGCGAAACTTATTATATTAGATGCTCAAACCCTAGATGTTATCCTGGGAATGGATTGGTTGACCAAGCATAAGGCTGTATTAGACTGCGGGCGAAGAGTTGTGTCTATTGAGAGCCATGATGGTAGAAAAGTGGAATTTCAAGCAATGGCAGTTCGAGAAGGGCAAATGATAGTAAACAATTTGGAGACCGTCAGTATAAGAGATGTACCAGTGGTCAGTGGATACCCGGATGTTTTTCCCGAGGAACTACCAGGGATGCCACCAGACAGGGACATAGAGTTTGTAATCGACTTAGTGCCTGGAACAGCACCTATAGCAAAGAGACCGTATCGAATGTCCACCGAAGAGTTGGTTGAAATGAAGAAGCAGATTGAGGAATTGTTGGAAAAAGGATTCATCAGACCGAGCTCGTCACCTTGGGGAGCACCTGTTCTATTCGTTAAGAAGAAAGATGGGAGTTTTCGGATGTGTGTAGACTATCGAGCGCTTAACGAAGTGACGATAAAGAATAAATACCCGTTACCCCGGATTGATGATCTTTTTGATCAATTAAGAGGAGCAGGAGTATTCTCCAAGATTGACCGTAGGTCAGGATACCACCAGTTGAAAATCAAGACAGAGGACATACCCAAGACTGCATTTTCTTCAAGATATGGACACTATAAGTTCACAGTTATGTCATTTGGATTGACAAATGCGCCAGCATACTTTATGAACCTGATGAATAAAGTATTTATGGAATATTTAGATAAATTTGTGGTCGTGTTCATAGACGATATTCTTGTTTACTCGAGGACGGATGAAGAGCACGCCCAACATTTGAGATTAGTATTAGAAAAGTTGAGGGAGCAACAGTTATATGCAAAATTCAGTAAGTGCGATTTCTGGAAAAGTAAGGTAGAATTCCTAGGGCATGTAATGACCGCCGAGGGAATTGCAGTGGACCCAAGCAAGGTCGAAGCAGTACTACATTGGGAATTGCCAAAGACGGTTACGCAGATTCGAAGTTTTCCTGGGATGGCAGGGTATTACCGCCGATTTATAGAAGGATTCTCAACAATTGCTAGACCTCTTACACAATTGCTAAATAAAGAAAAGAAGTTTGTGTGGACACCAGATTGTGAGAAAAGCTTTCAAGAATTGAAGAAACGACTGACATCAGCGCCAGTGTTAGTTCAACCAAATGTGCACTAGAGTTTTGATATCTACTGCGATGCATCACGCCAAGGGCTTGGATGCGTATTGATGCAAAACGGAAAGGTAGTAGCCTATGCATCAAGGCAATTAAGGCCACATGAAGGGAATTACCCGACGCATGATCTAGAACTAGCAGCCGTAGTGCATGCCCTGAAGATATGGTGTCACTATCTTATTGGCAATAGATGTGAGGTATATACAGACCATAAAAGCCTTAAATACATTTTCACCCAATCTGACCTGAACATGAGGCAAAGGAGGTGGTTAGAACTGATCAAGGATTACAACATGGGTATTCATTATCACCCCGATAAAGCCAACGTAGTGGCTGATGCCCTGAGTCGGAAAAATCATAGCCTAAATACGATAGTAGGGGAAAGTCGGGGAGAATTGTGCAAGGACCTTCAAGGTTGAAGTTGGAAGTTGTTCCGGAAGGATTTGTAGCCGCTTTAGAAGTAAAGCTTATCTTGGAAGATCAGATTAGAGAAGGGCAGAAGGATGATGAGAAGATCAAGCGAATCAAGGCCAAGATGGAAGAAGGGCAAGCAAAAGAATTTAAGTTGGATGAACGAGGCACGTTGTAGATGAAAGAGCGCATTTGCGTACCTAACAAAAAGGAGTTAAAGCAGTTAATACTGGAGGAAGCTTACGACTCCAAGTATTTGATTCATCCCGGAAGTGCGAAGATGTATCAAGACTTGAAAGAAAGGTTCTGGTGGCCGAATAAGAAGAGAGAGGTAGTGAGCACGTAGCATTATGTGATGTGTGTCAGCGAGTCAAAGCTATGCATCAGAGGCCAGTAGGACTGCTGCAACCATTAAAAATACCAGAGTGGAAATGGGAAGAAATCAGAATGGATTTCATTACCGGGTTGCCAAGGATGCAAGGAGGTTATGACTCCATATGGGTCATAGTGGATCGCTTAACCAAGGTTGCGCATTTCATACCGGTAAAGACAGCCTACTTAGGAGATAAGTTGGCAGAGCTATACATGGCAAGAATCGTTTGCTTGCATGGAGTGCCAAAGAAGATAGTATCGGACAGAGGAACCCAATTTACCTCAAGATTTTGGGATAAATTGCATACAGCGATGGGGACCCGTTTGAACTTTAGTACAGCTTACCACCCGCAGACAGATGGGCAAACTGAAAGAGTCAATCAAATATTAGAAGATATGTTGAGGGCTTGTGCGTTGGCTTATACGACGACTTGGGATAAATGTTTACCATATGCTAAATTCAGTTACAACAACAGCTATTAGGCTAGTCTTCAGATGTCACCCTTCGAAGCATTGTATGGTCGACCTTGTAGAACACCATTGAATTGGAATGAGACTGGTGAGCGTGTGTCTTCGGACCAGACATACTCCAAGAAGCCGAGGAGTAGATAGCACTGATAAGAGAAAGGTTGAAAATCACGCAGTCCAGGCAAAAGAGCTATGCAGACAATCGCCGCAGAGATTTGAGCTTCGAGCCTGAAGATTATGTGTATCTCAGAGTTACGCCTCTTAAGGGAGTCCAGAGGTTTCACAAAAAGGGTAAACTTGCGCCAAGATATGTGGGACCGTTTAAGATCATAAGTCGTAAGGGCGAGGTCGCATATCAACTAGAGTTACCACAGTCATTAGCAGGAGTACACAATGTCTTTCATGTATCACAACTCAAGAAGTGTCTCCGAGTGCCTGAGGAGCAAACATCGCTGGAAGAGGTTGAACTACAGGAAGACTTGACTTACAAAGTGCAACCGATAAAAATTCTGGATACAGTGGATCGGAAAACCAGGAGCAAGACAACCCGTTTTTGCAGAGTTCAATGGAGCAATCACACAGAAAGCGAGGCCACCTGGGAACGAGAGGAAGATCTGAAAAAGGAGTTCCCAAACCTATTCTCTAATTAGGCTTCGAATCTTAGGGACGAGATTCTGTTAAGGGGGGTAGGTTTGTAATGCCCCGAAATTTGGCTTAATCTTAATTTTTGGAGTTATTTAAATTTTTGTGAATTAGTTAAAATGTATTTGCATTTAATTGAATTTATCTGAATTTTTGGGAATTTTTGGTTTTAATTGAAATTAATTTAGATTATCCTCCTCTTGAATAATTAAATATCAGAAAAGGTAATTATCAAAAATAAATAAAATATTTTATTTAGTCTCAAAATGCTCTGAAATATTTTTTGGAATTTTCCTAGAATTTTTCGAGTACTTTTAGTGCCCTAGTTAATTACTTTGAATTTCTACAATTATTTTTATTGAGAAAAGCCAGAATTGCAAGCTACGATGTCGGGCGAGCCCAACAACGTGCTTCGCATGCAGAGAAAACCCTTGCGCCGCTGATCCCGAGCCGTGCGATCCCTATCGAACGGACGTGGATGAGCCGCGTCGCTCTTGGCGCGTGAGACGTTGGATCTGGTAAGTGGCCATTGGGATGTCGACGCGTGGCAAAAAGTCGCCAAAACGTTATTCGCCCGGGGCCATTGGATCGCAATCGGATGGTGGGGACATGTCGAGCCGCATCAGGAGGGAGCACTGCTGCACCGCCATCGCCCGTTGGCCGCCGCGGATTTCATCAGGGATTTGCACACAACCCGAGGCTTGTCCGAGCAGGTGATAAGGTCCATTGCGTGCAACACCTCACTCCACTCATTTTGCCCCTTCTCTCGTGCACTCCCGTACACCGTAGACCTCGCTCGAGCTCACCGGAGTAGCATCCGTTCCTCGCCTCGGTTTTCTTTGCATTCCGCCGTCGTCCGCCGCTCTTCACCGCACTTGAGACCCTCGCCGTGTTCGCTGTGACACGCCGCGTCCAGTGGGCCATTTCTTCCGACCGGAGTCGCCCGGAAACACCATCACCACTTCACCTTCCCCAAGTCCGGCGACCAGAAGCAGCCACGCCTTAGTCAACACCCCCGAGCTCCAGCAAGCATCCGTCGGATCGCCATCCAACGCTCAAGGTAAGGCCACGCGTTCTTTTCCTTGAATCAGGCTGAAGCGGTACCGATAGATCTCGGCTGTTAGATGGTGATCGTGCGGTTCTGGTTGGGCCACGTAGGCTTGTGAATAGGAAATCGCTCGGTATAATCTCCGCCGTTAGATCTTCATCCAACCGCGCCTGCGAGTCCACGTAGTTACGGTGTAGATACTTTGATGATGGCCGTTGGATCTGGAATGTCCGGATTGGATTGCGCCACGTAGGCTCAGTAGCAGCGCATCGCTCGGTTAACCTTCGCCGTCGAATCTTCATCCAACCGCAGTGAATAGTAAACTCCCCGGGTAACAGTAGCCGTAGGATTTGGAATGTACGGTGTGGATGTCGCCGCGTGGGTGGGTCGACCGTGCGACGACCGACAGTTGGATTTGAATCCAACGGCCGGGAGAATAGTGTTCGCGTAGACCATCGGGCGAGCGCCGTGTGTCAGCTTCCGATTGGACCGAAAGATCGCTCATGGCCCACTTATCAAGATAAAGACGCGCCAGGTGCCGACGTCAAGATGACGCTATCCGCCCACATGTCGCTGTCGATGTCGACGTGGCTGTCTCTGGTGCTGACACGTGTCGCCGAGAGAATTAACCGAATTTCAGTAGGAAAATAAATAGAATAATTCGGTTTTTCTTTTAAATGAATTTCCAGAAACTTGCAAATTCTATAACTTTTGCGTTTTAACTCAGAATTGGGTGATTCCAGTTCCTAAAAATTTGTAAAATTGTGAACTATTTATTAGTGAATTTTAATTTATTTTTAGAGTTGATTTTGTTGTCTATATTGAGTGTTTATTGTATGTTCGCTTGAATGCGCGTAGACTCCGAGTTGCCGGGAGCTGTTGGAGAAGAATTTGGAGACCCATCGCAAGAGCAATCAACTGCTGATTGAAGGCAAGTCATGCTTTGACCATATTGCCCCTGGACTTTTAAAATGTATTTCCATTTAAACTATGCATGCTATATTAATTAAGAAAATAACATTGATTAATCTTGGGTAGATTAGATAATACACCTACCTTGTTAATGCCACCTTGTTAATATTAATTGTATGCCCCGAAATCCTTGTCAACCTAAGATATTAAATGAAGTTGGTTGCTATTATAAAGCCAACACGGGAGGCTAGACCGTGATTAGCTGCTTAGTATGCTTGTATGCGTGGAATGACTTTCAAATCGCAAAAGAATACTGACTAAGCAATTATGGAACGCATTTTGTAATAAAGCGATGATGTCATGAGATGGATTTGGGGGTAGAGACCTATGTGGTTCTACTCATGCAATGAAGTGGGCATTGGCATGTGTTGCATAAATGCAAACCGGGGTGGGAAATGATTTGGACCGGGGCAAGTGGTAGGAAGGCTTCGTGCCAGGTGGGCCTGTGTGGCGACGGGATGTATTGAGATTGTGAAGGCTATGTGCCGAGAAAGATAAAATGGATGTCTTGCAGTGACGACTAAGGACTTCACCTTGCGAGCCTTTGAACTGAAGTTTCTCAGACAACCACTTGTCCGGAATGGGACGGACCTAGTTTAGTAGGTTTCTAATATCTTTCCTTTGATACCTCGGGGCGACAGTTACACAAAAATGTAACTGTATTGGGGAGCGTACCTGTGCTGTGGCTTGTTACCCATCCAACTGTATCTGCCTGTTCTAAACTTTGGCTCTGTGTGAGGGAAGTGTTAGAAAGGCAATACTATAGAGGATCACTGGTTAAGTGTTAGTCTCTGAAAGACTTTGTTGCAATCAATCACCTTTGTGGTGAGAGACTGTATCCTGTGGGTAAAGTGTACAACCTCTGCAGAGTGTGTGTGTTAAATCTATTCGAATAGTCGCGTCCACGGTATTGGACATTGCTCGGGGATTACAGTCAAGGGTTATATTTTTAAAATAAAATGGGGAATGGATGGTTGTGTGCCAAGGAATGATAAATGGAACTTAGGGCTGTGTGCCAAACTCTTGGAAAAGAATTGAGGAATTAATTATTATAGTAATGATTTTACCTGCTTTTAATCTAATAAGGTTATCTGTAAAGGAAATGTTGCTTTATGCAAAATAACCATTTAAGCCTTTCCCTTGGAATAAGCCATGCATGTAGTAATAGAACTGCATTGTGCATGACTTGTTGAGTATGTTGTATACTCACCCTTGCATCGACAAATACCTCAGAAGAAGATGCGACACCAGTTTGGGAGGAGGAGTTTAACGAAGGTCTGGAGGATTAGGGTTAAGCCTCGTCGGTTGCCTGTAGGCTATGAAGGGTTCATTGCTTTACTTTTGCTTCCGCTACTGAACTTGTGCTACTTTAATAATTATCGCCTTGCGTGGCGAATTAATGTAAGGTGACCATAAGGGCGTGTAACTCGTTTATATTTATGCTTGAAGTACTTTACTATTAATTCCGCTGTGTATGATTGTGGTACTTCAACTGTTTATCCTGTGTGTACTAGCGTGATCTGGACTAATCTGAGAATACCTGAGGGCCCCGATTCTTGATTCGGTCCCGACACCCAGAGCACAGGACTAGGGTATTATCTCCCCCGCGAGAGCCCAAACCTGTATAATTCTTGCGTCTTGTGCTACCATCGAGTTTGGATCTAGCGCTTTGCCCCATTTTCATTATTGCTGACAACAAACGTCGATAGTGATAGATATCGTTGCTCAACCCTCTCTAGGGCCACCAGAAGGTACTCCCTTCCCCCTACTAAATGCCAATTTGACTATGTGGTAAAACCTGAAAATTAGGTACTCCCTTCCCCCTACTGAATACCAATTTGACTGTTTGGTAAAACCTGAAAATTTGCTAAGTGAAATGTTTTGCTTGTGTGTTCTTTCAGGTTGTGATAGGGATCGTGTTACCGACTTGGTCTAACAAGCTGTATAAATTATCATGAAGGTTATATCAAAATGTAGTGTATATATATTTTGGAAATTAAATATAAGTTTAGAGCTGCATATAATTTTTATAAGCACTTTGTCTAGTAGCTTACCGAATTATGCAATTTAGAATTACGTTTGATAATATGTATTACCTTTTTTTAATACTCTATTGTAACGTACGGATACCTTACTAGCGTAGTATTGTTAGACACTGGAGGTGAGGAGAGCGTACCGACCAAAACAAGCAGGTACCTGGGTGGCAAGAAGTACACGGTGTGATGACTATGGACCTGTTTGGTTGCTTGCAGGTGCCTTGTATGGCATGAGTGGGTGCAGTATAATTGACTAATGCCACTGTTTGGTTCACAATTTATACGAGAAATCTCGGCCCAGCCCGTGTAGCTTGCATCCGGCATTCTGGACCGAAGAAACACAAGCATCTGGCTTCTCTCGCATCCAGGCCTATCGGATGCAGGATGGGATGGCCCGTTGGATGCTGACGCGCTCGAGGCCCTCCCCTCGCGTCTAGGGTTCATCCGCTCGCATCCTCATCCACTCACCTCCCCAGTAGCCTCCCTCCGCTCACCTCCTCGGTCACCTGCCCCGGTCGCCTCCCTCCGCTCGCCTGCCGGTAGCTTGCCCCGGTTGCCTCCCTCCGCTCACCTCCCCCGATCACCTCCCTTCGCTCACCTCGCCCACTCAAGCTCTCCGGTGACCACAGCGGTAAGCATTGCGAGTAACCTCCATCCTCCTCTCGCCTCCCTCCTGATAACACTAGATCTAGTTTCTTGATCTGATTTCTTGGTTTGGTTTTAGGGTTTATTGGTTAGGGTTTGTCTTTAGGATTGGATCAGTGTTTTGGTTGTGCTCGTGGTTGGATCAGTGTTTTGGCACCACAAATCTTGTTGTGCTGCTCACGGATTTGGTTAAATATGCATTCAGCTTTTGGACTAAATGTCCAACCGCGAGCATTTAGTTCAGGTCAGTTCAAATCATTCGCCAAGTTCAGATTTGCTGTGGATCAGTGTTTTGGCTAAACACTGATCTGAACATTGATCTGAACATTTAGTTCAAATCATTCAGTTCAATTCATTTTGGATCATTTGAATTGAATGTTCAGATCATTTGAACTGATCCAAATTGAATTGAACACTGATCTGAACTGATTTTGGATCAGTTCAAATGATTTGAACTGAATGCTCATGGTTGATTTGAACTGATCCATGGCAAAACACTGATCTGAACTGAATACATATTTAACCAGTTCAGTTGCTAAATATGCATTCAGCTTTTGGCTGTGCACGGGCCCGTCAAGCACAGCTAAAACACTCATCTGGTTAAGAACTCATCTTTTTGTTTTAGAAATTTTACATATAGCTAGTTAGAGTAAGTTTAGAAGCATGTCTAACATTTTTCTCAGATCAGTGTTTTGGTGAAAACCAAAAATGGGCAAAACCAAATCACATCAACTAGAACACTGATCAAATATGCTCAAAACTGGTGAAGTTTTGAGAACATTGATCTGGTTGATCTGAGAAAAATATTTGAACATTTTTCTCAGAGAGAATACATATAGCTAGGTAGAGTAAGTTTAGAACCAGATCAATGCTACCATGTGCCGCTGCAGAATGCAACTCCTATAACCATGTTGTTAGTATTGAGAATGAACCTTAGTTTCAACTAGGTTTGATTACATGTTGGCTATGGTTCGATTGGGGTGGTACACATTTTCTTAACATTGCACTCTGTCGACAGGAATCGAGCAGTTCCATTTGACTGTTAGGATCGGAATTGAACCTTTGTTTCATTTGCTTATTTTTCATGTGGAAGATAGCTTGACTGGTGAAGTTTTATGTTGAAGCTTGAACTCAGATACTCTTTTGTGCAATATTAGAAATTCTGAAATACTAGAATCTAACACAGCCCATTGGGATTTTTAGTTTTGCATGGCAAGTTTGTAATGATATGGTTAAGTACATAGGCTTGGGATTTGGGTTAACAACACCTAGCTCAGATGAACGGTCACTACCATGCCATGATCCCAAATTAACTCTCAGATGCATTCTTTCATGACCCTTTGTTACTTTGTTTGTCAGCCTTCTTTGGTACAATGTGGAACTCATTAGATGCCTTCAGTTTGTAGAGTCAACAAAATCGGTTGAACTTTTTTGTTTCTTCTTTCGAAGGCGAGTGTGTAGTACTTCTGAGCATAATGGATCATAGCTAGCTAGTTACTTGATGGAGATGGAATGAATGTTGCATAGCTAGCTAGTTACTTGATGGCCAGAACTATAGAGATTGGTCTTCTTCCATAGCAGCAAATGCTAAAATATGCCTCTCAATCCTAAAATCTTGTGAGCAAACGTTTTGTGTGGATGCCAAGAGATGAATGTGATGCCAAGACTAGTCCAATAAGATGCAAGTTGTCTTGTTATTAATTGTATAACATGAGAGGTTTTTTTTACCATCCTTAATACTAAAATTTACATTAAACTAGTACCAAGAGGTAAAAAATTCACATGCATTCTCCCATTACTCCTGAATTGTTTTCGAGCATTTTTTTCTATACAGCATGGTACTCGGTAAATACCTATGGATCATCTAAGAAACTTTTGGTTCCAAAGAATTTTATGAATTCTTTAAATACCTATAGTACACATTATCTGTTCTCACGTACTTTAAACTGAAAGATGGATAATGATGGGTAATATATATTGTCTTGTCAGTGCTTACCTGATGTGTTTTTCAGCTTGATCATTGTTTCCCTCAAGACGTGTCGCGTCTAAGAGGTGAATCCAGCAAATAAACTCTTACATTTTAGTGAAACAGACCAACAATATATAGGTTTAGTGAAACAAAATTAATAGCATTAGATTCGTACTTGAAATTACTTTAATGTGGTCATGGTTTTGTAGTTATTAACAAAATATCATTAAAGTAATTAACATCAAAATTCAATTTAATAACCGTACTAAGTCAAAGCACGCCTTACAATTCCTTTCATTTAAATTTTATTAAGACATACTAAATGTGGCCATTTCTATATTGTTCATTTTGCCTGTTCTATTTCCATGTGCACTTCATCTGATGCTATTTATTTAATTCAGAGAATATGATGTTACACTTAGCATGGTTAATTTATCTGATACTTTGGCATTGTGTTTTGTACATAGATGGATGAATTGGCGCGTCAACGTCATATGCTAATCGTTAGAAGTGTTGGTCTAGTGGCTGTCATGTGTGCCTACATACTTTGCATGCTACAAAGAGCTAGGGAATGTAGCCCACGCATCACCGATGGTCCTATGGTATAAAGGGACATAGCTAGGCAATCCAACCTAAGATGGAAATACCATTCAGATGACACCCATTGCTTGGAGCAGCTTAGGATGAGGAGAGCTCCCTTTTTTGAGCTATGTAATTTGTTTTGTGAAAGGCAAATGCTGCGAGACACCATTCATTACTATGTTGAGGAACAAGTTGCCATGTTTCTCCTAGTTGTTGGCCACAACCATAGGTTTAGGGCTCTACAACCTATCTTCAGGAGGTCAATAGAAACCATTAGCCGGTACTTTCATGAGGTTTTGTATGCTATTGGTGAGTTGCGCAATGAGATGATCCGACCACCCTCAAATGACGTGCATCCTAAAATCCTTAACAGTAGAAGGTGGTACCCTTACTTGAAGGTAAAATGACCTAACCTTAAATTTAGTTAATACCCAAAATTTGGAAACTTAATTGCATCAATACATCAATCTATTTTCTTTCTTTATTAGGATTGCATTGGGGCAATTGATGGAACCCATGTGCTTGCAAGAGTCCCACAATCAATGTCTGTAGCATTTAGGGGTAGGAAGGGCACTACTACTCAAAATGTCATGGCTACTGTCGACTTCGATCTTAGGTTTACCTATTTCCTTGCTAGGTGGGAGGGGTTGGCCCATGACACACTAATACTTGCAGATGCATTAGAGAGAGATGTTGGCCTTGTGGTCCCACCAGGTAAATAGATATTGACCTAGAGCATATTGTTGGTTACAAATTTGTATTGGTAACATTAAAGTTGTCGACGATCGGAATCGCCAACCGCAGAAATGAAACGGGGGTTAGTGGAACTTGGGACCCGAGCAGAGTTTGGCTCAAAGAAGGAAAGGATTCGACGTGCCAGAGGTCAGAGCTAGGCGACAACGAGTGTGAGACGAGGGTTTATATTGGTTCGAGCCCCTGTGAAGGTAATAGCTCTACTCCAGTTGCCTTGCGGCGGTGATCTTTGCTATTCGCGAGTACAGAGGTGTGTTACAACTCAAGCTTAACAATAGCGATGTCTAGTGCTCGAGCTCTGATGTCCTATTTTTTCAGGCTGCGCATCCTTAGCCTTATATCTTCCCTGCTCGTAACGGACGGGAGATATTTCCGGGAGGTGGTCTTCATGCACATTGAGGGCTGGCAGCAACCGCTCCGAACTTGCCGTGTGCGCCTGCTTCACCCCCATGATCCCACGTCTTGGTAACTGCCAAGCAAACGCACGTTCCGGAATCCAAGGGGATACCGGCACGAACGAGAGCCGACCCGAGCTCGAGGTCATGTGGATGCTGTGCTCGGGGGCACACGCGCTCTAGGTTGCGTGCCTCGGCATACGCCCAAGTCGTGGTCGGGGCCCCCCCGAGCTTGGGAGCTCGTTGACCGTGCGTTGACCAACCAAGGGTTGCCCAACCCTCGTCAGCTAGCCCCCAAGGCTCTAGGTCGAAGAGGGCACCTGAAACGACCTCGAGCCTCACATTGCGGGCATAGGGAGCAAACTTCCGCTGGTCTCAATCCCTTGGCCGAGGTTGGCGGAGACCACAAAGTGAAACCTTCGGCCTCGACACCTGGCGACCTTTGATCTTTGCGATGATGGTACGGATGCGAACGGCCGATGGACGCCCGAGGCACCTCGAGTCCGCGGCTCAGGCCTTAATTGCGCCCATCAAATCACGGCTGGCACGCCTTTTGAAGCACCGTGGACTGGATTTATCAGTGATGCGGCCCACGAACCCGAGCCCACAGCAACTGCTGAGGAAAAACTCACGATCCTGCGCTTCGTCTTCCAAGCCTCTTCGCCCGAGCAAGACTCCTCTTCTCCCCTCAACCAAATTCGCTGCGATCGCCATGGCCAAGCTGGGGAGGAGCACATTGTTGCTGGCGAGGATGAAGGAACTTGAGACCTTGGGGCTGATTGACCCGGTAACATGGCGATTGCCGGGCAGCGAGACCAAGCCACGCCCCAGGGACGACGAGATCGTCTGCACCGAGCATTACGCTCTCTTCGGTCTGCGGACCCCGGAGAGCGAGTTCATCGCGGCGGTCCTCTCCAGCTGCGAGATCGAACTCATCAACCTGGTGCCAAACTCCGTTCTCCTTCTCACCATCTTCTCTCACCTGTGCGAGGGGTTCCTAGGAATCCTTCCCACCCCCTCGCTCTTCTTCCGGTACTTCAGCCTCTTCCGCTCTGGGAAGGACCCCGTGGTTGGATGCCTCTACTTCCGGCAGCGGACAGGGCTCAAGTGGTCCTTCCCCAAGTTCCATGCTCGGGACTCCCTCGGCCCATGGGCCGAGCGGTGGTTCTACTTGAAGAAGGGGGAACTCGGCACGTTGGTGTACGAGGGAACCCCCATTACCGAGAAGAAGGAGACCCCGGAGGTGGAGGACCTCGAGGTCGACGAGGAGGCCATCGCCGTCATACACATCTGCGCCACGCGCGGCCTCACAAGGCAGGCAATCGCCAACGATTTCCTATGGAACCGGGTGTCCCCTCTGCAGAGGAGGATGCACCCGTTCTAAAGATTCGAGGGCGCATCGACTCGACCCACGAGGGCACATCTGGTATGCCTTCTTGCCTCGAGGTTTTGCTCGGGTCTGTCCTTCGGTCTTCTTTGATGGTCGTTTCCCCTGCAGCGCCGAAGGAGTCCTGGATCGTCGCCAGGATGAACGAGATGTTCGGGAAGCTGGCGCATGACTATGTCATTGACGACCCCGTCCCAAAGAACGAGCTCCGCCGAAAGGCCGAGGTAAGCCACCCCGACCAAGCTCTCAACTCGAGTGTCCACGAGGCCCTTCTTGAACCTTGCATGCTCGCAGGACCATCAGGAGCTGTTCGAGACAGCCGGGAGGATGCTCCCGCTGCCCGGCGGGGGCAAGAGCAAGAAGGGGAAGAAGAGGTCTCCCCCGGCCGGAGCAGGCCGCCAGGAGGTGAAGAAACCCCACGTCGAGTGGGGTGACAGCACCACAGTAAGGATTCCCATGGCCGAGCCCCCGAGCCCATGCTCGTGTCCATTGTTACTTGATATGCTCTCCCCTTTGCAGCAGCAGAGCGCGACGGCCGCCGCCAGGACCTCGAGCCCCCAGCTGGCCCAGGGCGCGCAAGCTCGGGCCCCCAGGACCGCCGCTGCGGATGACGTGGATCCGGCACGAGCTCCGAGGTCCCAGGCGGTGGGCGTGGAGGAAGTGCCCCTACAAAGATCGGGCAACAAGACCTACGTCGGCCCTCGACAAGGCGGAGGCCGACTACTCATGTAAGTTTTTGGCTTTTCGGTTTGCTCCGCCCCCTTCGTGTTTTTTTGGCTTAGTGTCTGTTCTTGGTCGTAGACCTCGAGCGCCCGAGCTCAAAACTTGCCCGTTTTGACGATGGCTATTGTCCAGGGCAAGTCCGAGTCCGAGGAGGAGGAGGAGGATTCCTACGTGCTAGCCCCGCACCGTCCCTCAGGCCGGGCTTGTACTCCTTTTGAGCCCTCGAGCTGGGCCCCGGTCGACGAGTCCGACCAAGGGCTCGACGACTCAGCCGATGAGATCCAGCCCGTGACCAGCGAGGACTACGACACCGGCGAAGCTGGCGACACCACTGTCGTTGACCCTCCCGAGGTCGACGCGGAGGAAGGCTCCTAGAGTGCCTTGGTCGCAGCCGCGGAGACGCCCTAGGCTCGCCCGACCACGGTCGCTCCGAACGTCGAGGTCGTGGCGCCACCGGCCACCGAAGATGGCCGCGCTGTGGAAGCACCTCAGGTCTGCCCGACTGAGGCTGCGCCTGGCGCTGAGGCCGTGGCGCCCCAGGCCACGTAGGTTGACCGCGCAGCGTGGGGGTGCACGGCTGATCCGGCAGTCGCTCCCTCAATGCCGGAGGCGAGCGAAGCCCCGGCCTCGTGTAAGGACCCGAATTCACCAATTCGGACCCACTGTGTTTGCGCACTAGTCCCAGGATCAATTGCTAGTGCACACATCTTAGCATCGGTAAGCATCACATCATATACAACGATAATAATAATAATAATAATAATAATAATAAGACTTCATTTATTCAATATAACTAGTGTATGATCTTATGATCACTTACATTTATTCGGCCACATGGGCAAGTCGAAGATAAAGTAAAACGAATCATGGAAAAGCAGATAGAAGGCGTAGTGACTCATCAAGACACCACAAGGCATCGACAAGGCTTGGCCTAGTGACTCGCATCCACCTGGAAATCCTCCTCCAACACGGGCGATGACTCCTCCACTGTTGTTTGTGTTTTGTAGGCAAGGGTGAGTATACAACATACTCAACAAGTTGTGCACAGAATGCAATTCTATCATAGCTATATGCAAGGCTTATTCCAAAGGAAAGGCTAAGTAGTTCATAAGCAGTCTAGCAGCATTTTCAAACATAAGCAATATGTAGATTGAAAAGACAGTAAAACAAATAATAACAAGTAAGTAGATTCAGTGATTCTCAAGTAAACCAAGTTTCCATCCTAAGTCAAGTTCCATTATCCACATGGTATCCCGCCATCCCATCCAGTTGTTCATTTTAAATTAACTACCCCTTGACTGTAATTCCCGAGCTTTGCTCAATACCGTGAGCACGGCTATCCGAATAGATTGTACACTCTGCAGAGGTTATGCACTTTACCCACACGATATAACCATGCACCACACAAAGTAACGATTATAACAAAGCCTTTACAATGCATCCTCTTAACCCAGTGCTACCCGCTAAGGTTTCAACACTGAAGGGCTACACCGCCTCAACAGGGCCCCCCTCTTGCGCCATGTGAGTTTCCCCCGTGCACCCGGACTCACACCACCATGATAGCACTTAAGTTAAGCATTTGCAAATTAGTCAGCTAGGCTGCCCCATAACAGACGTGTGGCTGCATGATTGACTCAGGTCAAAGGCTTGCAAGGTTAAGTCCTTAACTGACCGAGGCAAGACTAACCAGAGATAATCTCAAATATCCAAAACCAATAAAAAACCAAATACGACCGCCCAGTTGCCACTCTTGGCCCACCAGAAACAATCTTGCCACTTGCCCCAGTCTAAATCATTTTTCCCACCCCAATTGATTTCCAAACACCACGTGCTCTTCACAAATCAACATCGTTGCGTGACTCCACTGTCACAACAACTCAATCTCTTTGTGTGACCACACATGGCCCACAAATTATCATCATAGTTCCATATTCCATTAGTCAAGATTAATAAACAATATTCCATGAGCATGTGATGACATGGCATGGCTAAGCATTTCTAATTCGGTCTAACCACCCATGTTGATTTACTATTTAACCAACTATAATTAACCAACCTAGGGTGACAAGTGGATCATAGCATACAACTAGCAAGATAGGGTATAATTCAAAGGGTACGATAGCTAGTCCCAAAATTTAGGATTGAAATCATTTATACACATAAAATAACATGTGATAAGGTAAATCAAAATAGCATGCAATCTAATTCATGGGTGCAACATGATCAAATCACAACTTGCTTTGCTTAAGCTCCTAGTATTGCTCTGAAGATTTCTCTTGAAATAATAATCCCTCTTCCGACACCTCGCTCAACTCAGCGTCTGCGCGAATCGAGAAGAAATAGCAAATAAACACCAAGAAGAAAAATAAAATAAACTCAAAAATTCAAATAAAAATTACCATTGGAAATATCTCAATTTTACGAATTTTTAGGAATTTGAATCACCTCAATCGGAGTTTATATGCAAAAGTTATAGCATTTGGAAGTTTTAAAATCATGAAAAATCCTTAAATTCCGATTTAACCGATTTATTTTTACAAAGAAAATACGAATTTCCAGCGTCAGCTGACACATGCGCTCACGTGTACAGCCACGCAGCGCCAACTCGATGCCACCTCAGCGCCACATAAGCAGCCAATCCACGTGGCGCCACGTGTCAACGAAGTATCAACCCACCTCAACCGGCGACGTGGACGATTCCTGGCGCTCCGATGAGAATTCGACGGTTGATGTCTCTCCCGAACGGCAATGGAACGGTGGCGGTGCAACTGGCCGGACTCGGAGAAGATGACCACGGCGGAGGCGTTCCGTTGGTTCCCGGCGACGACAAGACCACGAATCCGACGCGGCGTGACTCGGCAAATTCAAATCCGTAATTCTTCCGGCGAAAGAGGTGCGGCGACGATGAATCCACGATGCAATACTCCGGCCTCCCTCTCAGACTCCGGTGAGGGCTAGCGTGCTCTTCAAGGCGTCTCGGCTGGCGGCGCGTGAGGGAAACGAAACGGCGGCTCAAGGTGAGTTTCGGGGAGGGGTGCGGCTCCTTTTATACCCGGTCGGCGGCGCTAAACTCAGAAGGTAAGGCGGAGATGGCAAAATCTGGCTCGGATACGACAGCGAGGAAACCGACTCGGAGACGATACACCTTGGCCGTGCGATCTCCATCCATCGGCTGAAAATGCCCTAGGGTTTCCTATTTCGATTCGGCTGATGAAGGCCGTTGGATTTTAATCCAACGGTCCGCAACAATCCCCTTTAAAACTGATCGGCCTGCACAGTAACTGGGCCGGGCCCATTACTGTTCATAAGTATTTTCCCGAATTTCCTATTTTAAATAATCTGATTAAATGTTTTTGATTTATTTAAAGCATTAAAAATACTCCAAAAATTCCTAGAAAATTCTCAAAAATACTTTGAGACTTTCTTGACTTAAATAAAATATTTTCACAAAAACTTTATTTTGGATTTATATATTTATAATTAATCTTTAATAGAAAGTAGTATTATTTAATTCCAAATAATTCAAATAAATCCCAAGAAATCCAAATAAATTCAGAAAATTCACAAAAATCATATTTAGCAATAAAATAATATTAATTAATTAAAAGTTGAAATTTTGGGATGTTACACCGCGGAGGTCGGGACCGACGTCGCTGCCGCGTCGCCCGGGTGAGTTGAACCCAAGAGGAGGGTAGAGCTCTGTGTCGCCACTGCCATGAGACCGAAGGTCTTTGCCCAAACGCGCCGATGGTGGTTGAGGTCGGCCTCACCTCAGGTGTGTCGGGCGACGAGCAGGAAGAGATCTCCCGCGCACGCATTGATGAGCGCGAAGAGTTCACCCGCGCACGCCTTGAGAACCGTCTTCATGATGTACGAACCCCCTCGCGTGCCTCGCAGCAGGTTAGCCTGAGCTCCCTTGTTTCTTTTCTTATTTTGGGCCACCCTTCCTGTCATGAAGGTGATAGGCAACGTCTCCCAAGGGCTGCAATGCCTTCAAGAGCACGCCGACGTGCTGAGGGGCCTCCTGAACATGGTGGAGGCGTGGGAGGCTGAGCGCTCCAAGTTCATCGAGACCATTGAGGTCGGCGCAGAGGAGCTCGGCGTATGCGTGGAGCTTGACAACCTTCGCCAAGACGATGAGGGCGTAGGAGTAGCCCACGCGGTCGAGCTCGAGCAAACCAGGGTCTCTGAGCGCGAGCATGGCTACAAGGCCATGGAGCAAGAGCGCGCGCGGTCGGCCAAGGCGCTCGAGGCTGAGCGGGCCAAGGTCGAGGCGCTGGAGAAGGCCGCTGCAGAGTAGGCGTCTCCCTCGACGAAGGCGTTCCCCGAGCTCGAGGCCAAGATCTTGGAGCTTGAAGAGAAGCTTGGGCGCGCCAGCAAGGCGCTCGAGGCCGAGCGGGCCAAGGTCGAGGCGCTGGAGAAGGCCGCTGCGTAGCAAGCGTCTTCCTCGATGAAGGCGTCCCCCGAGCTCGAGGCCAAGATCTTGGAGCTTGAAGAGAAGCGTGGGCGCGCCAGCAAAGCGACGAGGAGCGCCTTGGCCCAACCGAAGATGAACGGCGCCGAGCTGCGGATGCCTCCAAGGAAGCCCTCCAGTACCAAAGCGAGCTAGCTACCTTGAGGGCCAAGGTAGCCGAGATCGAGCAGGAGAAGCTCGCCCGCGAGATGGTCGACCTGTAAAAAATGCTTAAAACAGAAAACTCTAGTAGAGCCACATTTCTTTTGGGGGACAACAAACTCTTTGTTTCAAGTCTGTTAGTCAAGGATTTTTGGTGTACGTCTCTTCCGCCTTTAGTCATGCTCCTTAGGTCGTTTGCTGACAATATGCCCTTATCCAGCCCCCGTTGGGTCCAAGGTCGAGCAATGCCGGCCTTGGGCACAAGATTTAGACTCGAGCAAACGACCACGACCTGCAGAGTTGAGAAAAGGTCCAGAGAGGAAGTAAACGTGACACAAGCTAGTGAGATGGTCACACCCAGACTGATGTTCGGATCACGACCACAACCGTGTGCACTGCTCAATGATCAAAGCTGCGAGGCTTGTGGCTCGAGCTCGAGCACAGGGGAGAGCTGGATTGCGAAGAGATTCGGCTTACGTGCAGCTCGACCACTGGGGGTGAACGTTAAGCTCGCGACGCTCCAACCAAGAGTGAGTGCACTGTGCACGGAAGTCGTGTTCGAAAAAAAAGTCTCGGACAACAATGACAGTGTAGTCACAAACGAAAAAGATATAAAGGGCGAGAATGGAAGAACAGCTTTACTGAAATTTAAGGTATCAGAGGTTACACATAAAACTTCCGGTCGATCTATGTTCCATGAGCTAGAGAGCTCTCGCCATCGAGCATCGCTAGCCGTAAGCCCGTCGTGCGGTCTGTTGAAAGCGACTCTATAGGGGCCCTCCCATGAGGATAGCTTGTTGGTGTTGGGACGAGCCACTGAACCGCCTCGGGGCTAGGTCCCCAACAAGGAGCTCCTAGGTCGTGCCGATCAAACGCATGTCTGCGAAGAGCTTGCGGTAGTGCGTTGATCGTAGCAGTGCACGGCATCTTACTTCTTCTGCGAGGGCAAGGTCGAGAGACCGTTCGTGCTCGAAGTCGACCTGGTCGACCAAACTGACCCTGGCAGAGCCCAACGTAACCTCGGGAGGCAGGACGGCTTCTGTACCGAACACGAGCTAGAAGGGTGTGGACCCTGTGGCTCGGCTTGCCGTGGTATGAATAGACCATAAGACGGTGGGAAGTTTGTCCACCCAAGTCTTGCCATAGCGTTTGAGCTCATCTGCAACTCGTTTCTTGATGCCCTAGACGATTTGTCTATTGGCGCGTTCCGCCGCTCCGTTGCTCTAGGGGTGAGCTACAGAAGCGAAGCATACTTTGATGCCGAGGTCCTTGCAAAACTCCCGGAACAACTCGCTGGTAAACTGAGTACCATTGTTAGTGATAATTTTGCATGGAACCCCATACCTGGTGACCACGAACAAGCGAAAAAAACAGACAGCCGCTCGAGCAGTGATGGTCGAGACCAGTTCAGCTTCGATCCACTTGGTAAAAGTGTAAACAGCAACGAACAGGAACTTCTTACCCCGATCGCCTGAGGAAAAGGGCCGAGGATGTCCAGCCCCCATGTCGAGAAAGGCCAAGCGAGCGGGATGGTCTGAAGTGCGTATGCGGGTTGATGCGACTTCCGAGCGAGAACGGCATGCTCGGCAGTGCGAGCGATATCACGGGCATCCTGAAGCGCCGAAGGCCAATAATACCCCATACGGAAGGCCTTGCCGACCATCGTCATGTATGAAGAGTGCGCTCCACAGAAGCCTGAGTGGATGTCATTTAACAGGTACTTACCCTCCTCTGTAGAGATGCACCGCGTTAGAACGCCGAAAACATTCCGCCTGTAGAGCGTCCCCTCGACGAGCATGTATAAACTCGCCCGGTGCTTGATCCTGCTCCTCTCAGCAGGTTCAGGCGGTAGGATGCCCCTTGCAAGGAAATTATAAATGGATTCAGTTCAGGAGGGGATACCTTCGACCACGGCGAGCAAGACCTCCTGGTCGGAGATCGAGGGAGCCGCCAACGTCTCCAGGATGACATCGGGCGGGATCCCGTCGTCGGAGGAGGCGAGCTTGGAGAGGAAGTCGGCACTCAAGTTGTCCCTCCTGGGTATGTGCTTGAGCTCTAGGTTCTGAAACCATTTCTCTATTTTGCGCACCGCTGCGAGGTACTTGGCCATCGAGTCTCCCGAGCACTGGTACTCCTTGTTGTACTGATTGACGACGAGCAGGGAGTCGCCCTTGACGACCAACCGACGCACGCCCAATGTTTTGCAAGCTCGTAGCCCCGCCAAGAGAGCTTCGTATTCTGCCACATTGTTGGTTGCCGGAAACCCAAAACGAAGTACGTACCTCAAGTGGTCGCCGCGCGGGGTAAGAATAAGGATTCCAGCCCCCGAGTGCTTGAAGGACCTCGAGCCATCGAAGAACATGGTCCAGGGCTTTTCTTCCTCGACCTCTGGCTCGGGCGTGGGTTGTGACGTCTGCTCGACCACGAAGTCGGCAAGCACCTGCGATTTGATGGCCGTTCGAGTTACGACCTGGACATCGAATGCCGCCAGCTCCATAGCCCACTTGGCGATTCACCCGCTGCCTTCTGGGTTCCGCAAGATGTCCCCGAGTGGAAAATTGCTTAGGACAACCACAGAGTGCGCCTGGAAATAATGTCGAAGCTTGTGCGAAGCCATGAGAGAAACATCTGGCGGTTTTGTACCTGCGAGTAGCACTCCTTTGGGTCGTGCAAGACTTCGCTCACATAATGGATCGGTGCTCTTTGGGATCTTCACCACCACAAAGATCGACGGCAACGACAGTGGTCGCAAGGTAGAGGAAACCTCTCGCCGGGTTGCGAGGGTCGTGGCGAGGTGGGTTGGCAGTATACCTTCAACTCGTCGAAAATCCGCTGCGCCTTGAGATCCCTCGAAGATCCCTTGCTTGCCTGAGCTCGAAAGAATGGATGCCCGCTTTCGCCGAGTCTCGAGATGAACTCGCCGAGGCAGCCATGCGGCGGTGAGGCTCTGCACCTACTTGGCCAAGGTCGGGGTGCCATCTTCTCGGCGCCTTGATCTTTTCGGGTTGGGGCAACCCCGAGCCCCGATCATGTATAAGCACCTTTCTGGCGTAGCGCCGAACCGCACTTCTCGGGATTAAGCGATCTTGTGCTGTTCGGGTTGGCGAAGGTTTCCTCGAGGTCTCGAGCGTGGTGCGCCGGAGGGCTCTTGGCGATGATGTCGTCACATATACCTCAAGGTTTCGACCGTCCGAGGTCGAGCGTCTTGGTCATCGAACAACTGAAGCGTGGCGCCGGTGTTGCGCGGACCAAGCGACATGGTGGGTGTAGCGATGAGTGTCGAGCGGCGTGATGAACGACATCTTGCTCTCGTCGTCAACCGCTAGCTTGATCTGGTGGTACCCAGAATAGGCGTCCAGGAAGCTTAGCATCTTGGCGTTCGCGGTAGAGTCGACGATCTGGTCGATCGTGGAGAAGCGGAAGTTGTCTTCGGGCGGGCGAGTTCAACCCGTGTGGTCACGCACATCCTCCATTTACCACCTTTCTTACGGGCGATGGCCGGGTTTGCCAACCATTGAAGTAGTCGACCTCGCGAATAAGCCGGCCCGAGGAGCTTGTCGGAGTTCTCCTTGATGACCGCAACCTTCTCCGGAGAAAGCGGCGCGGCTTTTGCTTTGCCGCAGGCGGCGTCTGCCTAACCTGCGGCTTGTGCTCGATCACCTCCCTCGGGACACCGGGCATGTCGCGAGCTCCCAGCGAATATGCCCTTGTTGGCGGGGAAGGTAACGAGCTTCAGTTCTATTTGGAACTCGGCTCGGCCGGCTATGGATGCATCGTCGATCGGTTCGTCCTCCTCGACTAGCACGGCCTTCGTCGCCCATTGGTTGGATCGCCGCCCGATGGCGTTCTTTACCGTCGCCTCACGGGCCTCATTTGAAGCAAACATGCGGCAGGGCCAAGGCCTTGGTCTCGCATCCGTGTGCCACTGTAGGTCACCCTACGGTTATGACCGCAGGTAGTCCAGCCATCGAAGTCTCCGAACATCGGGTACTCCTTGTTGTCTTGATTGACGGCAAGGCGAGTCGCCCTTGACGCACCAACCAACACACGCCCAATGCTTTGCAAGCTCGTAGCCCGCCAAGAGCCAGTATTTCGCCACATTGTTGGTTGCCGAAACCCAAAGCAATCACGTACCTCATGTAGTGGCATTGCATGGTAAGAATAAGGATTCCGGCCCCGAAAGTGCTTGAAGGACCTCGAGCCATCGAAGAACATGGTCGAGGGCTTTTCTTCCTCGACCTCTGGCTCAAGCGTGGGTTGTGGCGTCTGCTCGACCACGAAGTCGGCAAGCACCTGCGATTTGATGGCCGTTCGAGTTCGACACGGACATCGAATGCCGCCGACTCCATAGCCCTTGGCGATTCACCGCTATATCACCGGTTCCGCAAGATGTCCCAGAGTGGAAAATTGCTTGGGACAACCACAGAAAAGCGCCGAAATAATGTCGAAAGCTTGCGTGAAGCCATGAGAAACATCTGGCCAGTTTTGTACTGCGAGTAGCACTCCTTTGGGTCGTGCAAGACTTCGCTCACATAATAGATCAGTTCGACCAGGCTGACCACCTGACGTGGTGCAAGGTAGAGCAGCAACCTCTCGCCGGGTTCTTGAGGGTTAAGTGGCGAGGGTGGGTTGTGGTATACCTTCAACTCGTCGAAAGACGGCTGCGCCTTGAGATCCACTCGAAGATCCCTTGCTTGCGTGAGCTCGAAAGAATGGATGCGGCTTCGCCGAAGTATCCGAGATGAACTCCTTTGAGGCGGCCATGCGGCGGTGAGGCTCTGCACCTACTTGGCCAAAGTCGGGGGTGCCATCTTCTCGGCGCCTTGATCTTTTTCGGGTTGGGGCAACCCCGGCCCCGATCATGTAATAGAGCACCTTTCTGGCGTAGCGCCGAACCGCACTTCTCGGGATTAAGCGATCTTGTGCTGTTCGGGTTGGCGAAGGTTTCCTCGAGGTCTCGAGCGTGAGTGCGCCGGAGGGCTCTTGGCGATGATGTAAGTCCACATATACCTCAAGGTTTCGACCGATCGGTCGAGCGTCTTGGTCATCGTGACATGCTGAAAGCGTGGCGCGATGTTCGCGAGACCAAAGCGACATGGTGGGTAGTAGCGATGGGTGTCGAGCGGCGTGATGAGCGACGTCTTGCTCTCGTCGTCAACCGCTAGCTTGATCTGGTGGTACCCAGAATAAGCGTCTAGGAAGCTTAGCAGCTTGGCGTTAGCGTAAGTCGGCGATCTGGTCGATCGTGGAAGCGGGAAGTTGTCTTCGGGCGGGCGAGTTCAACCCGTGTGGTCCACGCACATCCTCCATTTACCACCTTTCTTACGGGCGATGGCCGGTTTACCAACCATTGAAGTGGTCGACCTCGCGAATAAGCGGCCTTGAGAGCTTGTCGGGTTCTCCTTGATGACCGCAACCTTCTCCGGAGAAAGCGGCGCGACTTTTGCACGCCGCAGGCGGCGATCGGCTCGACACTGCGGCTTGTGCTCGATCACCTCCCTCGGGACACGGGCATGTCGCGAGGCTCCCAGCGAATATGCCCTTGTTGGCGGCGGGAAGGTGACGACTCAGTTCTATTTGGAACTCGGCTCGGCGGCTATGGATGCATCGATCGGGTTCGTCCTCCTCGTGGCTACGGCCTTCGTCGCCCATGGGCTGGATCGCCGCCGACGGCGTTCTTTACCGTCGCCTCACGGGCCTCATTTGAGGCGACATCATGCGGCAAGGGCCAAGGCCTTGGTCTCGCATCCGTGTGCCACCTGTAGGTCACCCCACCGCGGTTATGATCTTTGTTGGGACTAAGCGACTTGATACCGATGGCCATAGTGGTTGGCCACCATGAACTTGATCGAGGCGGTTTGCGAGGATGGCGTTATGCGGAGGTCCCCTCGACCACCTCGAAGGTGATCGACTCGGTGCGGAAGTTGGCGAGTCGCCCGAAGGTGACGAGCAAGACCACCTACCCCAAAGGGATGGTCGAGCTTCGGAGAGATGATCGAAGAAGAGGGAGGGCGATGTTTGCATCGGTCAAGCGCTCGACTTGCGGCAAGTTAAAGGAACTACCGCCATCGACCATGACACGACCGACCCGGTGTTCTTGCGATGGTCGGAGTCCGCGACGAAGCGGTCTTCGGATCTCGGGCCATACCTTGAAGTCGTCCTCGGGGGAAAAGGTGATGGTGGCCCGACCCACTTCACAATCTTTGCTCGATGGGCTTCGGCGGCGACTTGGTAGATGGTTCGCGAGGCGAGGCTTGAGCTGTGGGGGTAGTGGCCGTGTGCCGAAGATAACATCGATGCGGTGCTCGCCCTGCTGGAACTCTAGGTCGAGGTCGTCACGGTCCGCCCCAGTGTTCACCCTATCTGGCTGGACGTCTTCTTTCGGTAACACGGGCATTTCCCTCGACCATCATAAAAAGCTTCTAGCTTGCTGCTGAAGCCACGCAGGAGTTCGCGGTCGTGGCGGCGCCCTATAAACGAGCAAAACCGTTTCATCGTATCTGGGTGCCCTCATTTGCGAGCGACGACATCGGCCCGTCGGGGCCAGACCGTCGACCCCTCTGCCGAGGTGGTTACGTGCCTACGAGGTCGAGGCCGACCTTGGCGGGGTCGGGACCCTTTCCGAGCTTGATCTCGGACTTCAAGGACCACACGCTGGCCGTCTACTGAAATGCTCACTCGTGGCAGACCACCGCCGTTCCTGCGGTCGCGCTTCCGCTTCTTGGTAGCGGCGCCGTGGTCGGCGCCCTTGGAGTTGGATGGGCCAGCCTCTGTGGGGTTCAGACCAACCTTACCTTGGTCGTGTCGCGTTTCGATGGGCGGCGTCGTCGCATCCAGCATGCCGCTTCGCCATCGGAAAAATCTTGTTGTGGCCGAGCCTCGAGGTGATCTCGAGTCCTCGGTAAAGGCGCCGATCGTGACGGCCCGAACTTGGAAAGCTTTTATGATGGCTTCGCCGGAGATGCTCGGGATCGAAGTTCCTCGTGCGGATAAATCACCACAGCGAAGTCCAGGCTGCTCGTTGTTGCCACGGATGATCACGATCAGGTCTTTCTCCCTCCTAGCCGCTCGTAACAACTTTGAAAGTTGGGCGGAGGGCATTAGATTTGGCGCCATGACTGAAGGAACCGAGCTACGGATGAAGAGCGGAGTTCGCAGCGGGCACCGTCGGCCGCGGTCGGAGGTAATTGGCCATGCAGGCTCGTCGCCCGGCGCCTGGGATGGCGGTCGAATAGATAAACGAGAACTCGTGCGGGTTCTTGGTCCCATCGGCGCTCTATCAGCGCGGCATGAAGCAAGCAGGCCGGCGCACCTGCACGAAGGTCGTCGAATACATGCATGCGGTAGTAGGCGGGATAAGTCGCGCTAGGTGTGGTTGTTGCCAACAAGGTCCTCGCTGCTGCCGGACTCGGAGTCGAGGCTCCCCCGGCAGCCCGACCTTTGGTGAGAGCGACCATGATGCCGTGCAGAGTCACACAGGAGGTAGCGCGGCAATCACGGACCTGCGGCACTGGGCGGAACATCGGGGGAGGCCCCGATTCACTGCCTGGCCGGCGAGAGCTCGTGGCTTCGGTTCACGCTGACCTGCTCGGCTGGCCCTCGCGGGACGGCGATGTGGCGGTGTCAAAGCCTCGTCCCGAGATCGCTGCTGGCGGCGCCTCTGCCTGAGAGGCCCGCACGCGGCGTGTGCTTTGTCGACGGCGTGATGAGTTGTCATCACTTCTCAGGGAGTGGGTCCCTGAGTGATGACTTCGGTGCTGCGGAGGTATGGCCTCTGCCACAGCCCGATCGAGCTCTTCGGCTAGGGCTCGGCCAAAGAGTTCCGACCTCGCCCTATCGGGATTAGCCATGATCCGGGCGATAGCGCGGAGGTGCTCTCCTGAACGAGGAAGTCTGGGATGCCTAGAAGATGCGTCGGCCATCTCCTTGTCCTCCTGAGGGCGGTTATGAGCTTGGTTGATGGCGACATGCACCATCCGGCGAGCATCCTCAGGGGTCTGCGGGTCACGGTCGTCGCA
This sequence comes from Guadua angustifolia, assembly GCA_036346375.1. NCBI lineage: Eukaryota > Viridiplantae > Streptophyta > Magnoliopsida > Poales > Poaceae > Guadua > Guadua angustifolia. The sequence goes on from CM070513.1 coordinate 29,460,575, forward strand.
ATGGCACCCGCCATGTTATCGCCATCAAGGCGTCTTTGCTCGTGTGGCGGTGCGGTAAAGCGAGGAGCGTGGTCGAGTCAGCGCCGAACCCATGCTCAAGGAATGTCCGTCGATGAAGCGCGCTATGTTCCCAATATCTTGGTGTTTTCCCTGTGAATGAGCAAAGCCAATCGGCCCCACGGTTGAGCACCGTTTGTCGGCGATCGGAATCGCCAACATGAAATGAAGCGGGGTTAGTGGAACTTGCGGCCCGGCGAGCAGCTCCAGCGAAGAAAGGATTGACGTCTTGGGAGGTCGGAGCTAAGCGACAACGAGTGTGAGGCGAGGTTTATCTTGGTTCGAGCCTGTGAAGGTAATAGCTCTACTCCGGTTGCCTTGCGGTGGTGATCTTTGCTATTCGCGAGTGCGAGAGGTGTGTTCTGCTCAAGCAACAATGGCGATGTCTAGTGCTCGAGTTACGATGTCTGTTTTTCTAGCTGCGCATCCTTAGCCTTATATCTTCCATGCTCGTAACGGACGGGAGATATTCCCGGTTGGTGGTCTTCATGCACATTGAAATTTGGCGACAACGCTCCGAACTTGCCACGCGTCGCTGCTTCACCCACGATCCACGTCTTGTGCTAGCAGGACAAGCGCCGTTCCGGAATCAGGGATACTGGCCGACGAGACGAGAGCCGACGCCGAGCTCGGTCGTGCGGATGCTGCATCTTTCGAGGCACCACAGCGCTCTAGGTCGCGCCTCGGCGTACGCCCAAATCGTGGTCAGGGCCCCCTGAGCTTGGGAGCTCGTTGACCGTGCGCTGACCGGCCAAGGGTTGCCCAACCCTCGTCAAAAGTTTATAATAGTAATGGTACTTGTGTTTTTGGTAGGAAAATTCTACCTCGTCGATACTGGATATGTTGTTTGTCCAGGCTTTCTTCCACCATACCGAGCCACTCGATACCACTTGAGGGAATATGGTGGAAGAAATTACCCTCAAAACAAGAAAGAATTGTTCAACCTACATCACTCCAGGCTTAGAGTATCGGTTGAAAGAGCCTTCGGCACGTTCAAGAACCGGTTCAAGATTGTTTACAACAAACCTTTCCACCCATACACGACTCAAGTGAAGCTAGTCCTTGCATGTGCTATCTTGCACAATTGGATCCTAGGTTATGGAATGGATGAATGTATCCCACCGGAGTCCACATGGATTCCAAACCCTATTGAGGTGGACGCCCACAATGACCTTCCACAAGATAATGAAACATGGGCTCAGAAGTGGGATAACTAGGCTAATCTTATGTGGCAGAATAAGGGGTCCTCCCATATGTGATGTATGGTGTTATATGTTGCTATGATGGTGTTGCACTAGTTAAATTGTTTCATGAACATTTGAATTATGCATCATGTGCTAAGACTAATGGTTGCTTGCAATGATGATCAAATTTCTACAATCTCTTATTTCAATTTTCATGATTCACTTGGTTTCTATATTCTCTGACTTACTTATACTTGGTTGTCATGGTTGACTTTGGTGACTTATACTTGCTCTTATTTATGCATTAGGAGGATGGCTGACTTGGGTGATGACGTAAGAGGAAAGCAAGCACTACGCTGGACTAGCCATATGTCAAGTTTCTTGCTTCGTCGATTGATCGACATCATTAAGCAAGGGGTTAAGGCTGACAAAGGCTTCAAAGAAGTCCATCTCAATCAAGTTGCTAGGGACATAACTGAACACATTGGTATTGAGGTTTCTAGTAGCCAGGTGTACAACCACCTACGCAAGTGGCATGCTAAGTTGGTGAAAGTTAGCAGGCTCAGGGATCTTAGTGGTGCTCTTTGGGATGAGACCTCGACATGATAGTGCTTGATGATGAGCACTACAAGGGCCACATCAAGGTTTTTTCTTATACTAACTGTTGACAAATGAAACATGTTGTTTTCTTATACTAACAGTTGATAACCTTCTTACCATTATTTAGGATCACCCTAAAGATGTTGACTTCCTCAATGTGCCCGTAGAGAACTACGTTGAGATGGCCACAATCTTTGGTAGTGGACAGGCCACGGGGAGGTGTGCCATAGCTTCCAGTGAGGCCTTAGGTGTTCCATCTGAGGTGACTGACAGCTCTAGCAAGACCAATACATCTGTTGGTGCTAATGGTGTTACTTCTGGTGGTGCTGCTGATGGTATGGATTGGCATGATGGTGTTACTTCTGGTGCTGCTACTGGCTCTGGTAGTGGTGCTGTTACACCTCCTCCTACTACTGGTGCTGGATTTTTTGAGGGAGGTTTCAAGGAAAACTCAAGCACTACTGGGAAAAGGAAGAGGACTTCTCTTGTGACTAAGGATGAATCGATGTTGCTAAGCATGATGTCTGATGCAGTCCATGAGATGGCTGCTACCATAAAGGAGACTGTGTATGGAGAGGCGCATCGTGAGTTGTACAGTGCAGTCATGAACCTACTTGGATTTAGTGAGGAGTCTCTGATGGCTGTCCTAACTTACCTTGCTGGGCATAAGGCCATGAGCTTAGTATTCTGCAGATGTCCGAGGCTAGGCGTCTGCTGTGGGTTACATCTTTCTTAAAGTCCAACTCCTCTCACTAATTGCTAACTATTTGAGCCTTTTTTGTACTAAGGTGTTAGATGCTCACCTATAAACCCCCCCTAAACATCTAACTATTAATGCAATGAGATGGTATATAGAAACCCCTCACGAGGTGGTAGTGGAACACCATTTTAACCTTGTAAATATGAATGGCTGCACTGAGGTGGTATATGGAAACCCCTCATGTTGGATACTTGGATTTTATCATGTTGGATGTTTGGATTTTATCATGGCTTGAAGTGACTATTGATGTACTTGGCATGATGGACACCAGGACTTAAAAGTATGTATGAGGAGGTAAGTTTGCTATTTCCTTTTCTAATGGTGAACGAATGCATGTGCCATGGAATTCCTGATTCACGCAAACTAAAGGTTCAGAAAGAAGCCTTACCTCCCCAGCTCCATTGCGGACATAATCATTTGTTTTCTTGGATGTTTTACAGGATGGAGACATAATTAACATCGATGTCACTGTCTACTTGAATGTATGTGCTATTATGCTCTTGTCATGTATAGTTGTCACTTATAACTTCATACTGTTGATGTGTTTGTGCGCTTCAATTTGGATATAATGGCTCAAGTAATATCCTCTCCATTCTACAGGTTATCATGGGGACACCTCGAAAACTTTTCTTTGTGGAGAAGTTAATGAAGCGATGCTTGACTTGTGAAGGTATATTACCTTTTTATCTAGAACACATTACAACATTAGTGCATGTTCTTGGAATCCATGATCTGTTTAGTCATGGTTGGTGGCAGAGCTCCGTTTAGCTAAACTGGGCCATGGTGCACTAACTACAACACATCGGGCTTCCGATGGCGCCTATAAATGCCTTTAAAACCTTATAAATACCTTAAAAAGATTTTAGATGGCGTTTACATGGCGTCAAGAAAAATGGCGTCAGGAAAAGTAATTGGCGGCGCTTAATTATCCACGGCGTTTATAAGTGCCGTGGAAGACTCTAACCCGGCGTTCATAAGTGCCGAGGTTCGCTCTATCATGGCACTTTATAAGTGCTGGGGTTCTCTCTATTTATGGCGTTTACAAGCGTCGGGGTTTTATCTAGCATGATGCTTATAAGCACTAGGGATCCCTCTATTCATGGCATTTAAAATCACAGGTGCACATAATGACTTCCCAAGAGGTCACCCATCCTATTACTACTCTTGTCCAAGCACGCTTAACTTCAGAGTTTTTATAAGATCTAGAACTTTAGTGGTGGTATGATCACATCATAGGCCTGTTTGGAAACTGGCTCCTAGCTCAACTTAGATCAAATTTATAGGTTAAAATAAAGTAAATGAAGTTTATATTTTTAGTCTAAAATGTAAACAAGATGATCTACAAAACACTCTTAATATATCACGGCTCGGCTCCATAAATTTACGGAGCTAGAAATACTGCTCACTCAACTCCTGATTTTTGATGGTGGGCTCCTACCCCATAATGGGTCCTCCTCCCTTAACCTGTTAAACACCGAACACCGATTTTCAATTATTTCAAATTAGCAAACTATTGAGGTAATTAGCAAAATCATCATACGATAAGATCTCCAATTATATTCTGTTGGGCACCAATTCTAGTTTGCAAATACGAAATCCGAGCATATTTCTTAAAATAGACATAACTTTTGACTCGTACCTCCAATCGGGGCGTTCTTTGGCTCATTGGAAAGATAACGAAAAGTAGCATCTGAAATAGATAAGTGTCACAAAATCAGATGGTCGAAAAAATTTAAATTTTTAAACAAAATATCAACGAAAATTGAATTTTCGGACAAACTTTGAAATTTTAGACAAAATATCATCGAAAATGAAATATTTGGACATAAATTATTGCAAATGGAATATTAGTTTCAATTATTTCAAATATAATATTATTTAATTTCAATTATTTCAAATTACCCGGTGTGGTATTCACGTTTATAAACACCGTGGTAGAGTCTACCACAGCTTATAAGCGCCAGAAATCCACTCTATTCGGCGTTTATAAGCGCCGTGGAAAACTATAACCGGTGTTTCTAAATGCGGTATAAAGTCAAATTCCTCGGCGTTTATAAGTGCCGTGGAGAACTAATAACGGCGTTTATAAACGCCGGTATAGAGTGGAATTCCCCGGTGTTTATAAGCGCCGTGGAAGACTCTAACCCGGCGTTTATAAACACCCGATATAAGTAAAATTCCGGTGTTTATAAGCGTCGTGGAAGAAGCGTAACCGGCGTTTATAAATGCCGGTATAGAGTGGAATTCCCCAGCGTTTATAAGCACCGTGGAAGACTCTAACTCGGCGTTTATAAGCGCCCGGTATAGAGTGGAATTCGAGGCATTTATAAGCGCCGTGGTAGACTCTAACCGGCGTTTATAAACAAGGAATTAAATGCCTCGAATGATAAAAAACACCGGCTTTAGCCTTATTAGGGGCGTTTAGATTAAACGCCGGGTAAAATAAATGCCAGGAAATCCATGTTATCTTGTAGTGACAGTAAACCTCACTAATTTCAGATACATCTTTAATAGTTTTCACTCGTTGGTTTGCTTTACCATTTCAGTGAGCATGCTGAGAGGCAGTGATTTGGTGTTGTGGAGCATTTTGTTGGGCATGGAGTTGGGAGAGTATTTCATTCATAACCAATTATATATCACCAGCGTAAGTGATTATTACTCAACAGTAGCCAAGTGCTTATGGTATTCGAAGCCAAGAAGCGTTTCCCCAACCAACGTTACCAAGATAGGCTATTATGTAAGGTAATGGGACAGAAACATGTGCTACAATGCTACTCCTCAAATGTGATTGTGGAATTTGATGATAGCCAGTCCCCCCACCTAGGTTGAAACGATAAATTCGGAAGATTTTTTAGATATTGAAGTAGACAAGATGTTGGTAATGTTTTTTGAAGTGAAGTGTTCCTGGTTTTGTCGGAACCCGCAAAAAGGATTCAGGCTCCCGTTGTGTTTACCTGTACTAGTTCCTGGATCAATAGCTAGTACACACAGATGATAACAGTATGGACCATAACCATGTGATAATTAAAAAGTATTACAAAGTACCGGCCGACATGACTCAATATTACAAAAGTTGGACCCGAAGGTCATACAGCAGCGGAAACATAAAACTGGCGAATAAACTTGACGGAATGAAGTCCAAAACTCCATAGGCAAAGACTGGAGAAAACGCGATCCTAGACGTCCTGAAAATCTTCCTCTTCAAATCCTTCATCGCAGATGTCGAATGTTGGGTTGCAGGCTCTTGGATAGCTATCCCTGATCTCCTGCTCTGCTTTATGCAATAAGTAGCCTGCAATGAAAAGCAAGGGTGAGTATGCAACATACTCAACAAGTCTAGAAAGAAATGCAGCATGTAGTTTAATTCAAGGGAGGGCATTGGTTAATTTGCAAAAAGCCAATTTTTAAGATTTTATCCTAGAATTTTGAAGAGTAGTTTTCAAAGGTATTTTCTTTTAAGAAATGAGAGTTTCAAACTTTTCAGGACACGTCTTCAACCGTGGAAAAACAAAACATAGACCAACTCATAACATCGACCATAGTTTTATTTTAAGAATACTTTTCCACAGCACCAACTGTGGTTTTCTTTTGAAATCTTTTCCTCGTGGCTCCAACCACGGACTTTTATCAAACCAAAACATTCATAGCTCCAACCGTGCTTCATTTTGTAAAAATCTTATTTTGAAACCAAATAAGGGAAATCTACCATGTGATAGTGCCCTTTGTCCATCCTTGACATATAACTCCAATTGAAAAATCACAAGGCCATTTCTCTAGCTACATCTTCACTAAGTCATGCCCGCTGAGGTTTCACCGCCAAATGGCTACAACCATATTGGAAGCCTCCTCTTGCGCCTATAGGACTCTTGTGGCTCCAACCATGCCTACTCCACTATCTAGTATGCCTAAATTAAGTTTTCACTAGCTACTCGGCCAGACCAGTCCCATACCGAAACCCGCGGCTGCACTGTTGTATATTCTTTGACAATATTAAGGGTCGGTCCTTAGGGTGACTATGGTGGTACATACTCAAACCCGAGTCTTGTGCATTCTGCACCCGCCTTGCAACTAGCCACCCTGATCAGGTTTTGCAAAATAGTTTTTACCTGATAGCACCCACTATCAAAGTATTTCCGAGACAACACCCACTGCCCGAAATAAACAACAAGATTACGAAATAGGGTAAAACAATATTCATCAAGTAAACAAATCAAATGTTTTATTCATCTAAGCAATTCTAAGCATTTGCAAAACCTATTACAAGGGTGTGGCAATATTTAACAACTTTAGTAGTCCTATGGCAGCAAGGAATGGATTAACAAACTTTAAGTTAATTAGGGATAATTATGCTAGGCAAATATCAGTTTTAAAGTTGACATAGCATGCAAGTTATTAAATAACTAGAAAATATTTCAACATATAGATCAATATGTTTCAAGGGAACTTGCTGAAAACTTTGCTGGGAACTTGCCTTGGTCAGCGAGGAGAGAGTCGTCTTCTTGCGGATCAGCAACGGTGTCGATGTCAAACGTTTCTATCGCACAAACAAAAAGAAATAAACACGCATTCGGAAAGAATCAAATTAAGTTCATAATTTCATGAAAACTTCTAGATATATAATTTAGCATTTTATAAGATTTATAAAATTTATTTCAACATTTTTGGACACATATTTTAAGAGATACAAAATTCGTAAGATTAGATTTCCCACAAATAATTTGATAGAATAAATTTATTTATAAACTTTCCAAAAAATTATTGTGAATAGTTATTAATTTTTGCCAAAATTTGTTGCATGCAATTTGGAGCTAAAACGAGTTTGCAATGAAAATCACAAAAATCACAATTTAGTGAAAATAACATGTACAAACTAATAGATGGATTCTCACTACAAAATTGCGATTACTGCAGTATCGCTACTATTCATGCGTCATTCACAGAGGGCATCAGAAGATGACCAGCGTGAAGGAAGAGAAGTCCAAAGGGCTGGCCGACCGGCCGAGTGGTGGCGGCGTGATGCGGTGAACTCACCGGCGACGACGATGGTGGCAGAGGGATGATTAATCGGCGACGGCGGTCAAAAAACAGTACACCCAAACAAGAACGCACTCAATCTTTTGCGAAATCTGGTGGAACGAGAATCAGAGAGCTCTCGAGAAGGGGAGGGATGGGTTGGCGATGAAGAGAGGCTCCCAATGCCCCTTCTTATAGTGCAAATGGAAGACCAAAGGGCTAGAAATCGTAGTAGAAACGAAAAATGGATGCACTAATATTTCTTTCGTGATTATGCACAAATTAGTGGAAGATTTGATTGGAAAACTTCTATGGATTGATGAGGATACGACGTGGATTCCAAATATAATTTTTGTTGAATTTTTGTGATTAATTGGAGAAGATTTAGAGCACTTCATCTGCTTTAATGGAGGAGAGAGGAAAAACTTCTCTGGCTGGAGGTTGACGACGCCCGTACAGTACACATGACACGGTTTTTTTATTGAATTTGAATAGTGTTGAGAAGGAAAAAACACTTAGGTTAAAATAGCAAAAAGACTCTAAAAGTCTTGGAATAATTCTCGAAAATATTAGGGAATATTTTGAACCTAACAAACTTGGTTTTGGAATTTTTGGATATATAGATTTTCTGCAAAAATTCTTTTAGTAAATTAGACACTTGTACAAATCTTTATAAAATTAACAAACTTAATTTATAAGTCAAGTTTTTGAAAATATTTGAAAGGAACATTCTCATTGTTTAAATGTTTTTATTATAAACAAATTTTTAAATTTTACTTTATTAATATATATATTTTTTACAAATGCTACATTGTGTGATTTTAGTTTTTATGAAAAATAAGGATGTTACAAACCTACCCCCTTAAATGGAATCTTGGCCCCAAGATTCGGTAGAGCTGGGAAAAGTATTTGGGAATTCTTCTCGTATGTCCTCTTCACGCTCCCAGGTAGCCTCCCTCTCGGTATGATTGCTCCACTGCACCTTACAAAATTTGATACTTCTGATGCGAGTCTTACGAACTACCTCATCCAAAATCTGTATTGGATATTCCTTATAAGAAAGATCCTGTTGTAAATCTAACTGTTCTAAGGACATGTGTTCCTCTGGTATTCGAAGACATTTTCTTAGCTGGGACACATCAAATACATTATGCATGTTAGTCAGTTGTGGTGGTAATTCTGGTTGATACGCTACCTCGCCTCTTCTGGCCAAAACTTTGACCGTCCAATATATCTAGGTGCAAGCTTTCCGCTAACCCGAAATCGTTTGATTCCTTTTATTGGTGAAACTTTCAAATATACGAAGTCGCCCTTGGCAAACTTCAGGTCTCGACGTCGGTTATCAGCGTAGCTTTTCTGTCGGCTTTGAGCAGCTTTTAATTTTTGTTGGATCCATCTCACTTGTTCTTCTGCCTCCTTGAGTACATCTGGTCCAAACACTATTCCTTCTCCAGTTTCCTTCCAATAAAGTGATGTTCGACACTTGCGTCCATATAATGCCTCGAAAGGTGACATCTGAATACTTGATTAATATCCATTGTTGTATGAAAACTCTACATAAAGCAAACTCTTATCCCAACTTGTCTTGTTTGTCAAAGCACAGATCTGAGCATATCTTCTAAAATCTGATTTACCCTTCGGTCCGGCGATACGTTTGTGGATGATATCTTTGTGTTGAAGATTAAGGTTCGTGCCCAATAAACTATGCAACTTTTGCTAAAACTTTGAGGTGAACTGAGTACCTCTATCCGACACAATTTTCTTGGGTACTCCATGCAAACACACTACCTTTGTCATGTACAACTCTGCCAATTTGTCTCTAGTGTAGGTGGTTTTAACAGGAATGAAATGAGCAAATTTAGTCAGATGATGAACTATAACCTAGATTGAATCATATCCAGATTGAGTCCTTGGTAATCCAGTAATGAAATCCATTTCTACCTCTTCTCATTTCCATTCGGGAATTTTCAACAATTGTAGTAACCCCGTAGGTCTCTAATGCTTTCACCCGCTGGCAGGTATCGCACAAAGCAACAAACTCTGCAATTTCTCTCTTCATACTGGTCCACCAGTACGATCCTCTCATATCCAAGTACATTTTGGTACTTCCTGGATGAATGGAATAGGTGGTCTCATGAGCTTCTTTTAAGATCATTTCCTTGATTTCTTTCTTATTGGGTACAAAAATTCTTTTCCCAAACCATAGAGTACCTTTTTCATCTATTGAAAATCCTAGAGCTTTTCCTTTCTTCATCCTCTCAATAATTTCCCAAACCTCTGCATCTTCTTTCTGAGCTTCTTGAATTTTGTCCTCGAAGGTAGGTCGTAGTTCCATCATATTGATGTATCCTTGCTCCACCACCTCCAAATTCATTTTCTTGAATTCTTCGTGCAAAGCTGGCTAGCTTTCCTTAACTAATATACTATTACAATAATTCTTCCTACTCAAAGCATCGGCCACTACATTAGCTTTCCCAGGGTGATAATGGATTCTAACATCATAATCCTTTATCAGCTCCAACCATCTTCTTTGCCTCATATTTAAATCTAGTTGAGTGAATATATACTTTAAACTCTTATGGTCAGTGTATATCTCAGTTCGATTCCCGATGAGGTAATGCCTTCAAATTTTGAGGGCATGTACCATGGCTGCTAACTCCAAAATCATGAGTAGGGTAATTTTCCTCGTGAGGGCGTAACTGCCTAGATGCATAGGCCACCACTTTACCTTCTTGCATCAACGTACGACCTAAACCTTGCTTCGAAGTATCACAATAAACCACAAAGTCCTTTTGTATATCTAGTAATGTCAATACTGGAGCAGAGGTTAGTTTCTTCTTGAGCTCTTGGAAACTATTTTCGTATGACAAGGTCCATTCAAACTTCTTTTCTTTCTTTAATAGTTGTGTAAGTGGTTTCGCGATTTTGGAGAAATCTTCTATGAATCTTATATAATATCCAGCCAAACCAAGAAAACTTCTAATTTGAGTTACTGATTTGGGTTGCTTCCAATCAAGTACATCCTTTACTTTACTCGGGTCAACATCAACTCCTGCAGCTGAAATGACATGGCCTAAGAAAGAGACTTCTTTTATGCAAAACTCGCATTGGCTGAACTCGGCGCCCCCGCCAATCACCTTCGCGCCAGCGATCCCGGGATTTGTCCCGGACTCCACCACGTCGTTGCCCCCTGAGCACGACTTCGGATGACGTACGGCAATGATAGGGCTACAACAGCTTCCATTCTAGCAGCAGCATGCAGGAGCCCTTTCCCCAGACATTCCACCAAGGCATCGCAGGGTCCACGAATGCCTACGGTACCTCCCGGGCGATGCCCGAGCCCATCGCCACGATCGACGTGGTTGTAGATCCAGTCGCCGGGACGACCGCGACTCCGGCTCCAACAGCAGTGACCACCTTCCTCGGCGTGCCCCTGTTCCGGCCTATGGCTGCTCGGCATACTCCGACGACCTTCGTTGGGTGCGCTGGCTAGCCCGATTCAAGCCTGCCCTGATCGAGCGATTCGACGGGACGAAGAACCCCGATGAATTTCTTTCAATCTACTCCACCACGATTTTGGCGGCCGGGGGAGATGAGGTGGTGATGGCCAACTATCTCCCGACCATGTTGGATGGAGCCGCGTGCACCTGGCTCTTCAACCAGAAGCCTGCTTCCTTCCGATCATGGCGTCTGGTACAAAGCGATCTTCGCTCCAATTTTCAGAATTGTTATGAGCAGCCTGGGAGGGAGTAGGACCTGGATCGCGTTATCCAAGGGAATAACGAGCCCCTCCGCGACTTCGTGCGGTGGTTCATTCACACAAGGAACTTGATTCCGAGCGTCTCCGATGAGGCCGTGATCAAGGCCTTCAATTTTAGCATTCGCGACCGACGCCTCATCGAGGACTTGGAGATTACAATGAGGCTCACCGTCAACAAACTGTTTCGCATGACGGAGCGGTATGCGGACGCAGACAACGCAGTTCGCTGGAAGCGCGATTACGACCAAGGTAAGCTCGGTATCAACTCAGGAGAAGCTGGTCCCTCTAACATCAAAAGCGTCGACCCAGGCCCGACTGCCAAGAAGCGGAAGATGGATCGCAAGCATGGTGATGGCCGGCTGTGAGTGGTTGTTTCAGCAAACGGTCACCGTGAAGTCATGAAGGTGTGAGAACCGGTCCAAGAAGGACCCCGACCTCAGCAAAACCGGCCACGGCCTCAGCAGGTGTCGCACCGACCTCAGTAGGGAGATCGCCAGTCTAGGTCCCAGCATGTCAATGGCCGACCACAAGATCCTGAAGGATGTCCTAGGTATGATGAAGAGAAGTTCTGCCTGTTTCATAGGGCCCCGGGCACGACCTGCGAAACTGCAGGGCCTGGCAGAACAGACTAGACGCCTTCTACAATGGGCATGGAGAGATGCCCACGCTCCCGAAAGAAGGAGAGCAACCCGATAGGGTCAACGCTAGAACAGACCAGGGCGACCCCGACCTGGAATTCTAGCAAGGTGATTGGATTGATGTCATCTTCAGCAGCTCATCGGCATACCAGTCCCAGCGTGAGATCAAGGATGCTACGCACACCGTTTATCAAGCTACCGCCAGGAGGCCCATCGACCAGCCCTGCAAATGGGCTGGGGCCACGATCACCTTCTCATGGGAGGATGCTCCCCAAGGTATGTCCAAAGACCTGAAGACTGCCCTAGTTGTGACCCCAACCATCAGCAACACCATGGTCGGGCGTGTCATGATCGATGAGGGCAGTTCCCTTAACCTACTCTTGGCCAGCACGCTCGACTGGATGTAGATTCCCCGGTCGAAGGTCAAGAATATAGCGGTTCAATTCTTCGAGATTGTTCTAGGAAGCTCGACCACCCCCTCGGGCAGGTGGTCTTGCCTGTCACCTTCGGTGCATCAGACAACTTCCGCACCGAGCTGATCACCTTCGAGGTGGTTGAAGGAGTCCTTCCCTACAACGCCATCCTTGGGCGCCCGGCGTTAATCAAGTTCATGGCGGCAAACCACTACGGCCATCACTGCATGAAGCTTCTAGGGCCCAATGGCATCATACGGTGCAAGGTGATCTCAAGGTGGCGACGGATGCGAAACCAAGGCCTTGGCTCTCGTTGGCATGCTTTCTTAGCAGGGTCCCGAGGCGACCACGAAGATTGCCCGCTAGAAGGCGGTCATCCAGCCTAGCGGGGTGACGAAGGCTGTGCAGCTCGAGGAGGGCAACTCAAGCAAGTGTGTTTACATTTCGTCTGAGTTGAGTTCCAAATAGGAACTCGAGCTCATCACCTTCCTCCACGCCAACAAAGACATATTTGCTTGGGAACTGGCAGATATGCCAAGTGTCCCGAGGGAGGTGATAAGCAAAAGCTGCAAGTGAGGCCCATTCCGTCTCTGCAGTGCTTGAAGTGCGTCGTTTCTCCCCCGAGAAGGTAGCTGTAATAAGAGAGAATCTCGACAAGCTCTTGAAGGTTGGCTTCATTCGCAAGATCGACTACTCCGAATGTCTAACCAACACAGTCATTGTGCAGAAGAAAGGTGGAAAATGGAGGATGTGTGTGGATCATATGGGTTTAAATTCGGCCTGCCCGAAGGACAATTTCCCCCTCCCTCGAATAGATCAGATCATCGACTCCCTGCGAATGCCAAGATGCTGAGTTTCCTAGATGCCTATTCTGGCTATCATCAAATCAAGCTAGCAGTCGATGATGAAAGTAAAATGGCCTTCATCACACCATTCGGGACATACTGCTACACGACCATGTCATTTGGTCTTCGCAACGCTGGTGCAACATTCCAACACCTGATGACCAAGACCTTCGACCCTCAGATCAGCCGCAACCTCGAGGTCTATGTGGACGATATCATCGTTAAGAGCTCTTCCGAGGACGGTCACGTTCGAGACCTTGAGGAATGTAAGGACCCGAATTCACTAATTCGAATCCACTGTGTTTTGCCGCACTAGTTCTACGATCAACGCTAGTGCACACATCGGTAAGCATCACATCATACACAACGATAAGAATAATAAGACTTCATTTATTTAATATAACTAGTGTATGATCTTATGATCACTTACATTATTCAGCCACATGGGCTAGACTGGAAGTAAACTTAGACAAATGCAGTGAAAAATATAGCAAAAGACGTAGATGTCCCATCAGTACACCACAAGCGACTGACAAGGCTTGGCCTAGTGACTCGTATCCACCTGTAGACCCTCCTCCGACACGGGCGATGATTCCTCCACTGTTTTTTTGTTGTTGATGGCAAGGGTGAGTACAAAAGCACTCAACAAGTTGTGCACAGAATGCATTTCTACCATAGCTATATGCAAGGCTTATTCCAAAAAATGGCTAGGGTTTATTTGCAGTAAAGCAGCATTTGTAAAACACATACATTACATAGATTGAAAAGACAGTAAAACAAACACTACACCATGACACAATATTACCGTCAGATGGCTGTCGGAAATAATCAGTGACCACCAACAAACTATCATCGGTAAATTTCACGCAGATGACTATACATCGGTAATACTTCTTTCGGGGGTCAGTTATGCGTCGGCAATTATACATATATTAAGGACTGATTATGTGTCGGTAAATCTCATATTGTGGATCAAACAGTCTGTCGGTAAAAATGTCGTAACTAACTATGTGTTGGCAAATATCTCGGAGCGAAAAAAATTATTAATTGACTGATCAGAGGAGCGCGCGGTGAAATTCGGTGGGAGAACAAAACACTGCTAGGGTTTCCATTGCCTGTGACTCCTTCCCAGAAATCCCCAAATCCATTGCATCATCTTGCGGCTCCTTCCTGAAATCCCCAAATTCCTTTGCATCACGCTGCCGTCGCTTTCCCGTCGCCCGCCCCAGCGCCTCCCGACCCTACCGTCGCCCTGCCACCGCCCCTGAGCGGCTTCCCTTCTGCCGAGTTCACGCTTCTGCCGCCCCAGCGCCTCCGCCCCTTTGCGCCCCGCCACCGCCCCCACGAGCGGCTTCCGCCTCTTGCCGCCCCATGCGCGCCTCCGCCGCCGCCGCCCATCTTGTGACTTCCTACCTGCCTTGCCCACGAGCCATTGCCTTCCGCCCCACGCTTGCGGCCACTCGCACCTCCGGCCCCATTGCGCCATCCCCTACGAGCTCCGCCTCCAAACCTCCAGAGATCCACCTCCGGCCCCCGTGCTCGCCTCCGTCCCTCAGGTGTCCGCATCTGGCCCTCCGTGTTCTCACCTCAAGCGGCGTCATCCCTCGGTGCTCAATCTCAAGCCGGCGTCATCCTCGGTGTCCACCTCCGGCCCTCGGTCTTTCGACCCTGTGTCACCCTACACTGAGCTCCTCGACTAATCGGTGCTTCCTCCCATTTGGCGAGGTAACTTGACCTTGGTTATAGTAGCCTCTTGTGACATGCACATTAACTTTATATCGAGAATCAATCGAAATGTTCACCACTAGATAGTGA
Organism: Guadua angustifolia; assembly: GCA_036346375.1. Classification (NCBI taxonomy): domain Eukaryota; kingdom Viridiplantae; phylum Streptophyta; class Magnoliopsida; order Poales; family Poaceae; genus Guadua; species Guadua angustifolia. The sequence goes on from CM070513.1 coordinate 29,475,660, forward strand.
TGGAGTAGTTGGTGCATTTTGTTTGTTGCCATTGCCTAAGTATGAAACTCCATTCCTAACTTGAGAATCACATATTGGATTTAGATGACATTGGCTCTATCACTTTGTTGCATGCAATACTACTCTATCGAGGAAATATTCTTTCTTTTGCTTATGGCTTGATAAGCGAGGATGAGCTCGATAGCGGTTTGATGGAGTGAAGCTGGGCATGACCACTCGTGATGCGTGATGGAGTACAATACAAATCTTGACATCTTGTTAAGGATGGTTCAACTTAATTTGTGCGAGCATCTAGATACTTTCGGGAAAAATCATCAGAAATTGGTGTTGACATCATGGGAACATTGTCTTACGAGGAAAGAGATGAGCGATTGAAGCGGCACCTAATAGTTTCACAGGAACTTCATCTGCGTTGTTACCTTGAGCATGAATACAAGGTAAGGGCTAACATTTTTAACTTTGATGTTATCCATTTATCCAATAATTAATTAAAATGAGTTGTAGGTTCTTCAAGAAATTGTTGGGGGCATTATGGCTCTAGTGTTGAGACCACAAGATGCTCGAGTCCATTAGTTATTGTTTCTCGAGGAGGCTGGCGACACCTTAGTCGTCTGACTGTGATGAACTTGACAAGCCCTATGTAATCTCTTAATACTTCACTTTGTTTTCTTTGCGCTCTAATTCAATTTTTGTAAGTCATTGCCTTCTGGGTACTTGGGATGAACTTGGGATGATTAGTTCATGACATATTTGAAGAAAATTAATACATTTTGTTTCTCAAGTTACTTTGGTTAAATGTTAGCTATTGGTCTTGATAATCACAAAGTTGTGCATGTAATTTGTACATGTAAGAAGTTGTTGGTTCAAATTGTGGTTTTGTGGAAATTAAGTGATATATTGGCTTAAAATGGTATATCGGTTAATTACCGTAAATAAACCTGTTCGAATATTTTTATTTATCTCGTAACTAAACCTGTTCAAATTTATTCTTTCTTAGTTACATGAGCGAGCTAATTATCTACCTTCTAAACAACAAAGATACAAGCAAGGAGGAGGCGGTATAGACAAGTCTATCTTGGAGTTCTGATAAGAATGACCATTCATCTTATAAAGGAGGTTCACGGGGTTATCAAATGAAATCAAGGAAGTTGTATGCGAATCAAGTGGCTTAGTACCAAAAAATAGTTCGGCGAGAGGTCACTTGTTACTTATGAGGGTGACAAGCCAAAAGTATCCCGGATGACCACGGAATGCCATCGGCCTCGTCGGCCAGTTAGGCGGTGGTATTGGATCAGACTACTAAAAGACCATCTCGGTTCTTGCTCACGAGAATCTTGAGAACATGTGGGCGATTGGAAGAAATTACCACAAGAAAATAGTGAAAGTAGAATATTCGTCAAAGGGAAAAGGTTTAGGAGGTGTAGATAACATTCCAAATGCAGGAGCGGCGGGAAAAGAGTTATCCCCTAGCTTCAACCAAAGAATCACGTTGGTTGATGACAAATATATGGTCAATTTTTGATGCAAGGTTCAAATAGGAATTCTCGGTCTACTTTTATCACTGGTAGTCACCCACTTGTTTTGCAAAATATGGATGAAGTGAAATCAAAAGAGGGGAGTCAAGTTAATTACAACAACAAGGAAAAACCTTGTGAAGCTATTAACAACACAAAAGCTCAGCTAAAAGCGGTCTAATAGTACTCGATATTGAGAAAAGATATTTGGCCAATAGTGACCAAACCATAGTTTCGATGAAAGCTTAAATGCAAGGAAAAATCAGGATGAGAAAGGTTCTGGTCATGCCTCACATGATGAGGTACTATTGTATGTTCCGAAAATAAGATGTCGGGTAAGCTTTCTGATCCTATCACTGCCAATCTTTTCAAAATCCTTTGTTTATTCAGAATTATCCGATCGAGAGGGTTCTCTTGAATAAACAAATTTAATATATATAATAGTATTTAGTAATTAGTACTTTCGATGAGTCGGTACTCCACGACCACTTGAACTATATCGTATGAAATGCGTTATCAATAATAGTAAGAACAATCTCATCTAGAAAAAAGTAGGAACAATCTCGTGCGAGAAGAAAGTTTCAGACATTGAAAATGATCACAAGCCAAATTGATGGCTGATTTTGTTGTTTTGCATGTTGCTGCTAATTCCGTTATGTATATGGGGCTGGTGTTTCACTTGCTGTGTGATTATCTTTTCTTATTGTTGTAGATCAATCATTGCCTGTGTTCTTGCTATTGTTTGCCATATGTTGCTGTTTCCATCCTTTCATAAGAAACCTTTATTATGTGAGTCACTTTCTTTTCCTATTTAGCATTTAATGGACAGCATGTGAACTTCTGTGGATCTATTAAGGTGTCCAATGAGAATCAGCATATGCCAATATTATGTTTAATTTGTATGAGATTGTTGGTAGTTTGGCCTGATAGTTAGCCTGCTACTTTCTATAATATGTTCCATTCTTGCATGATTATGTCTTGTCTAACGTTTCTATTTTATTTTCAATCCTGTCGTTGTTGATGCAACATGCAATTATTTATGTGAAGTTTTTTGAAGACTTTCTTGGCATATTCATAGACTTCTAACTGCATTGAAATTTTGAAATAGTCTGATACATCTAAATATAATATGTGGTCTGACTTACAACTTTTGTTTGCAGAATCTGCGAAATTTTGAATGTCTTCATAGGCAATGAAGGAGATACCTAATTACTCGTTGCACTTGCCTCCAAAGAGTTTTCTTTCATCTAGTATTGATGATTACCTTGTGCACCAATGATGCATTCTCTTGGACAAATATCTTCAAGTATGCTTTGGTTCTCCGGCATTTATCCTCATCTTTCAAGTCAAATGTATTGACAATAATTGTTTTGTGTTCAATAGGGTCTCTTGTCTATACCTAATATTGCGAGAAGCGGCATGAAGTATGGGATTTTCTAAGTCGTCCTCAAAGGTGTGTAATTTCAAACCAACAAAATCCTTATATGCCTTCTCCTTAACAATTAAAAGAATGAATACATATTTTTTGGCTACTTTTACGATGTTTTAGCACTTCATGTTCTTTTCCACTTTGTAGAATTACTCTGTTGGAAAGTCCATCTCTATTATGAAAACCTTGGCTGGTATGAATCTCTGTTGTTTTGATTTTTCTTGACAATTATGAACTTGTGTATTTAGTCTTTTCTCGCTCAAGGCGCTTATTTGTTTTGCATCAACAGTTAATGTTGATATTTCTTACCAGCCACAAAACCATTGCTGGGAGACAAGTCGAAATTGCTTGTATCCACGAGAAAATGGTATTTTTCAGGAGTGCCTTTGCATGTCGCCGATATTTCGCTTTGACAAAAGCGATATTAGTAAGGAAGAAGTAGAAGCTTCAAGGAGAAGTTGTTTTCATCAATTTTGGAGAGGTAGCGCCAGCCCTACTTGTGTCACCTCTCTGCGATAACTTCCTTACTATAGCATTAAGCATACGGTAGTGCGGAGCCTGACCACTCTTCTCCATGGCTAAAAGCAGATCATTGGGCGCTTCTACCAATCCTTCTTCTATGAGATTTTCTATCATCAACTTTGTAGGTCACAACATTAGGCACTAAACCATTGGTCGAGATAGCGACAAACAAATCCATGGCTTCATCCTTTACGCCATGTTTAAGCAAGGCATCAATCATAATATTGAAAGTCCAAGTATCAAGTGAAAACTAATCGAACATAGCCACGAAAAGTTCTCGAGTGCCTCACCAACAGAATTATTTTTACAAAGTCCTTCTAGAATTATTGTACAAAAGAAAAATATATGAACTAATTTTGAAGTGTTTTTTTTGCGAGGCGAGTGCAAGGACCTAGGAAATTAGTGTTACCATCATATCTGAGATGCTTTTGTTCAAAACAACTAGCTAGTCACATGTATGCTAAGTGACCATTTTGTATGTACTTGACACCTCTTTTTATGCTACCACAATGTGACATGCGGCCTAACAAGAAGCTGGGAGTTGCCCTCATATTGCTCTTTACTCGGTTTTGTTTTTATTAGGGTAAGCAATGCTATGGGTATATTGCCACTTCTCGGCTTTGAGTTAGTTGTTTGCTTTCCTTGTAAAATGAGATACACATCGAAGCGCTTGTCTATATCTGCCATTTTCATTTTCGAGTTGGATGACATTTGTCTGTTGTTTCTTATGATCTTGCTCATGGTGATAGCATCTAGGTTACTCTTTCGCATTCATTTATCGATGGTTCTTGATTCAATGACCTTGTTGTTCTCATATAGGCTGTATCACAGTTTATTTGATCCTAATGATTTGGCTCTAACATATATTACGAGATCAAGTGGTATAAGTTTTAGTGATCTATTTATATATCTGCATTGATGTCTTATATTCTCAGTTAATGAGTAATGCGTGATTCTTTGCTTAAATTCTCATGTTAGGACAGAGAGTGGTGTTTGCATTCGATGCTTATGTTGAAGGACATAGAAATGGGGCGGGGTTGATTATGTTATAATCGTTCGGATATCTTCCCATATTTAATAAGATGCTAACATTTCCTTGATTTATCGGGAATCCTTCCCACTTGCCATGTATGTGTTTTAAACCCGATAATGTAACTTGTATTGAATTAAAGCTGGATCATGGTAAAGAAATAGAATAATGCTTGGCACCTTTTTTCTTGAGGGGGGGGTTTGATGGGCGATAGAGTGAGAGACAGGATGACCGGTCTCTTCTCTCGTCATGGTCACTTTATATCCCATTAACAAGTTTATTTGTCTTCATCGCATTCTCTGTCATGGTCACTTTATATCCCATTTAGTTTATCTTCATCGCATTCTCTGTCATGGTCACTTTATATCCCATTAACAAGTTTATTTCTCTCTACTTTTACCTTGACCAGGTCTATGCAAGTACTCATCTGGCGATTAATACCACTTATATAATGTCAAGGAGAGACCTCTCAAGGTAGCACATCTAATACTTGAAATAACACCACTATGTTCTTGGCTTCTTGACTTGCACTACACTATTGGCACAATATTACCGCGATGATTGTGGGAAATAATATGTGACCACCAACAAACTATCATCGCCAAGAATTGAAATGATGTATTATCATGGCTTCAGATACATCTTTTCAGTGGTCCGATTAACGTAAGCGTCAGCAATTATATATGTATTAAAGACTAATTATGTGTCGGTAAATATCATGTTTTAGGTCAAATGGTGCATCTGCTTAAATAAGTTAGGACCGACATTCATCGTCAAATATGAAATAGCAAGAATGAAATTCGACGGCATCATAGTATGATATGATTTTCTCCCCAAAACCCCGGATCCGCCGCCCTCACGAGCGCCGCCCGCCTTCCCCAAATCCACACCACCACCATCACGCCTCACACGCCACGCACGCCATGGCCGCCTTCCCCGCGCCCCCTCACATTTCAAATCCCAACCCCACTGGTCACCCCCACGTCTTTGCCTCCGCGCCGAACTCCCAAACTCACTCAGCCAGAACTACTTGCATGGCCGATAAACACAAAGAAGCTCTCCTCGCTTCTCGCCCCCATTTACTCTCTGGCCTTCCTACCAGAGACAAACCCTTGTTACCTCTCTCTGCTTTAGCTTCCTCACGGAGGAGGCTGTCGTTGGTAATGTGGCACGCTGCTGCAAATAAGCTTCTCTGGCGCCAACTCATGTCGCAATTGTGGCGAGGTCGCCTGGCCGGGTGGCTGGCGTGGATGTGAGCGCCTGGCTCCGCCACGCCGACCTCGCCGCTCTGTGGAGTGCTTGCTCCCTCCACGCCCTCTCCTCGCCTTTGCTTGTGTTGAGTGGTTTGACATGGCCGAGGCTATTGCCTGCCTCGGCTTGTGGGAGTGGCAGCCTGTGGTTCTCAGAACCTCTCTGTCGCTTGGTGGAGTGTAATTTTAGCAGCGGTTAGGTTTAATTTTAGAGATCGCTTGCTAGTTTTGTGTCTCACAAATCATGGGGAGTTGATTGGTTGGGTCGAAGAGTGTTGAATCGGCCACTCTTTTTCTTGGATGGTTTCATCACCGCGTGTTAATTATCTTACCTTGAGAATTGATGTAATTGTTTATATTGTTCCTCGTTGCTGTCAGTAGAAATGAAAGCCGGTTAGATATGTTGAAGCTAATCCTGTTGTGGTCGCAAACCGTGGAATGCGAAGTGGGTGAGAGTTCGGAGAATGTGTGTGTGTTGGAGTGCATAGAACGCAAAGCATGGATGAGTGAGTCAATTTCCCAAATAATAGGATTATGGGTGGGGTGAGATCCGAAGTTGTTGCATTATTTTCTACTTGGTTGTTATATCTCTTTGTAAGTTAATGGTTATTCGGTTGTTGCGCATGAGTCAATAAGAAGAATTTTCCCAAACACTTTGAAACTCCTCCTTTCCCAACCATCTCGTGTCCCGAATTTTGTAGTTTTTCGCTCTGGTGATTCCAGGGCAACTTCAGTCCTGAATCCATTCCTTCAAGATAGCTTGCTTGTTGGGAGTTTGATTAGGATTGATTGTTTTGGTTAAGCTTATTTTGGAGGATTGTGAAAGGTTTACATTGTGGTAACGGGATCTATGCTGCGCTCATGGTTTGGTACGATTTTTGGGGATTATTTTTGGAGAGTAGAATCAATTTTACCAAGAGATGATATTTTGAAACTTAATCCCTTCTTCCATTAGGTTTTAAGGTTTTTTTAATTTCATTTAGAAGTTTGTAGCAAATATATAGACCTAATTCCAATAATCTGAAGACTCAATAAGTGAGTAATCGCACACTCTATACTCATCAAGATAAGTCCAGCTTTTGCCTATGTGATTTTTGCCTATCATTCTTTCTAGTCATATGAACTATTTTTGTTGACTGCTCATGCGAGGGGTTGGGTCCCTGCTTATGTTTTGCTCGGAAGATGATGATCTTGCTCCATGCCATGTTATCTCTGTAGTTTTGCGGTACGCCCGATCGAACTAAATAATCGATGTTAAAGTTATTAAGTGGAGTGATTCCCCTCATGTTGGTAAGTTCTCATTTTATCCTCCACTGCCCAATTATATTACATAGGATTACTTGCACGATAGCGATTGTATGGCGCTTGCATTCCAAGGACTCAGCACATCTCTACCGCCCCTTGTAGCTCGTGGCAAGTACCATTGCCCGACCGTCCGGCGGTTCTAGCTGGTATCCCTGCCTCCTTCACTTTAACCCCACTTGGCAATGTGCATTAGGTGGGTGTTAATGCTAGTTAAGTCACCGGTTGGTTATTGTGGGGATAATAGATTGGATTCTTTGCCTTTTACATTGGTAAATGTCGATTTATCTAGCCTTGAGGATGATGCCTCTTATCATGGAGGTTGTTGATTTGTACTGCTCCCCGAGAAGATATGTATGCTTGTTATTTACTTATATTCCTTTTGGATGGATTATGATGGCTTGCAGATGAAATGGTGGCATCGACTAAGCCGCTTGCCCCGACAAAACTTTTTATTTTTGTTTTTGTATGATTGTTAGATTCCAATGCTAAAACAAGTGTGAGGCAGCTTAACTATTACCAGTACTACTAGTCTCTTCATTTGTGGATTATCATATTTGATTGCTAAGTGACTCTATTAATTGCTCTCCCCAAATCGATTAAGCGCTAATTCAAATTACCAAGAAGAAATCAAGGCGGTTACCTAACAAGTATTTTTAATATTTCTATGAAATGGTTGGAGTATTAGAACATAATCCTAGTTAATGGGTTCGTGGAGGCAACCCGACTGGGTTGGCGATTGCAAGGGCTTATTCAAATGCCAGTTTTATATGTCAATAAACTTATAATTTAGTTCAAGTTATTATAACAAGTTGTGTCTTGGTATTTTCGAAAATATTGATTGAGTAGTGTTGATATTATACAAAAGCAATTGAACACTTCCACTTTGGCAAGTAAATGAAGAATACAACCTGAACTTAAGTCCATTTCTTGCTTCGCTTCTATAATCCATGGATGAGGCATTAATGCGATTAATGCGATTGAAGTCGTGAAAGGCAGAAGATCATTAGAAAGAGTATAACATGCTTTTAGTACTATTTACATGTATTTAGTCATATTGGTTTTATGCGTGATGATATTTCGAGGAGGTAAGAGCTAAGAAGTTTGTGTTTTGCCCAATCTTCATTTGTTACATTACATTCATGCTAGCATAAAAATGAATTTTGAGCGTGATAATCAAAGTGGACTTCATGTTCCTTCAACTCATTACGATCAGCAGGCCAAGGATCTTATTTCCAAGGTAACATCTGAAAGTATTAGTTATATCCTATAAAGAAGATGAAAGTATTAACCAATTGAATATGTATCGAAAGTATTAGCCAATTGAATATGTATGCTATCTTCCAAACAAAACACTGGTTTGTTCTTTATGTGTGGTAGAAACTAGAAATATGTATTACACCTTTCTCGAATAGCAAACGAATGCGGGATGTATGGCAGACTTTTATCTTTGGATTTCCGGTAAACTCGTGGTTTGCAATCATGTCACCTCAAATGAAGAAAGGGCCGCTTCTTATGGACATCATTCTATTTCCTTAATTCACTTTTCATTGATATAGAAACCGCTCTCGTTAACTGCGTGAATCTGCAATGTTCATCTGGGCTACAAAAGGCGATGCTGATGTTCTTCTGCCGCTATAAAGGCCGGGTTTCTACGACATAGGTAAATGCAAATTGCAATATGCTTATGCTAATTTTGCCACTATGAACTCAACGCAACTATAAAAACTAAAGCATTGTTCAACCCTCCTTACAGGTGCCCAACTTTTTTATCTAGTTCTCACATGCATACATACACCAAGCAAATAAAACTAAAGCAAGATCAAGTAACTATGCTTTGTAGTGCAATATGCTTATGCTAATTTTGCCACATAGCCGCTTCACCTTGAGGTGTCAATTACGCTTTTGGTCCAAAAGCGAGGTTAGTGCAGTGTCTCGAATCCATGTCGTTAAATTCTATTGGTTGGGAAGGGCAAGTAAACCCAAAAGTATGGATTTTTATACACCTTGTATTTTGATGTAGATACTCTCTTGTGCCTTGATAACAAATTTTCTTTGGAGTAAATGAATTCCAGTAGTTACAGACTATCTTTCCGCCCATGGAATAACATCGTAAAATGTTGCTCATCGACATTGCAGTAAATCCGAGCAGAGCAAGATCAGTCTGCTGTGAGTTCTTAACTTCCTGCATGCATTGTGTTTATTTTATTTTTCCATTGCTTCCTTTCATTAAAAGTTTGCTTCCTTTCTCTATGTTACTTGGAAACTAAGAGCAGGTCCAACATATTTTCCAATATGATGCATTTAGCTTGCCTCAACATTAGTAGTTTTTCAATGTGCTTATTGTCTGATCAGACTAGTTATTTTAGTCCGCTTAACTAGAAAAGGAGCAAGTGTTCTCTAAAAAAAGGAGCATCAATTTCCATATGGATGACATTTTCTCTCAGAAAATATTCTCAGATATGCAATGGATTGAAAATGATCCGATTTTGGACCTTGTCTTGTCGGGTTCATGAGAAGTCGCTCATGCTTATTTGGTTATATTTTACCCGCGATTTTGTAGTTAGCATCGATATCGTATGGAATTGTACCTATATGTTTATTTCATCACTAGTGAATCTTAATTTCCCCGAGCATCTTTAGTTGCTTTAATTTGTCGACTCATTTTCCCATCATTTGGTACAAACATTAAGATAATAAATTGATTCTTCTTTTTGTTCTCCCGATGGTTTACATCAAGCATCACATCCGCATGTTAAAGATCTAAAATTGTTCTTGATCTACAAATGGTTCATGTGCTTGCACTAAATTTGGAAGTGTTTTTTTGCGTAGAGTTAGAAGGACCTAGGAAGTTAGTGTTATCATCATGCCCATCTATATAGATGCTTTTGTTTAAAACTACTAGCTAGTTGTATGAATACAAAGTGATCATTTTGTATACTGAACACCTCATGTGGGTGGAAGATAGTTGACCCTAGCATTGAAGATCCTATGTGTTTCTTTTGTAAATGATAGATGGTTAACTCGCATTTAACCATGACACTTTTGGACAAATTTGTATTTTACTCTATTTGAATGAATTTGAACTGTGTTGAATGGATGTATTATTTGATGGACAAAATTTGTGTGTTCTAGTTGAATGAAGTTGAATCATGTTGAACGGATGCATTAATTCAATCATTTTCACTGTGAATGTGGTGTACATATGAATTAATTATTAGTTAGATCTATAATATTCTATAACCCTCGCACTATCTGGTCGGCAAAAGTCTTACCTCGCACTATCTCGCGGCAAAAGTCTTACCTCGACTATCTCTCAAGCAAAAGTCTTCCTCGACTATCCTCGGGCAAAAGTCTCGTCATTTAAAAGTATATCTGTCGGCAAAAGTCTTATAACAATGTCGATCATCTGCTTGGTAAAATATATCTGCCGGCAAATGTTTTGCCGACAGACTTCTAACCGATGCTTATTTTCTCGCTTCGGTATAACTTTTGCCGACAGATATTAAGTCGCAATATGTGGTTTTTGCCGACAGATACACTGCTGATTTAAAATGTGTCATGGTGTAGTGTTGTAAAATGACTATTCCATTGAGTTCAGGTGATACTTGTACCAAGAAAACCATAAAAATGGAGCATCGAGAAGCTTTATCACTAATTTGCTCCTTCACATCACACCAAACATGAAATCAAGAGTAAACTTGAAGTTCTCGAGGATGCTTCCAAAACTTGGAGACATATTTGCCCGGTGATTCTAGAAAGTTAAACCAATTTACTTCTAAGAGTCGGTTATAAAAGGAACTTAAGTAAGTCCTAAGCTTTCAGAGGTAATTATCTTTTGTTTGCTTATTTCTTTGCAGGTACTCAAAAGAAACATGTTGTTTCTTACACATTTGCTAAATTACTAACATCTTAATGTTTCGAATATAACTTATGCCATATACATAGCTTTGTAGTTCTTTTAGGATCTTGACTTTGTTTGGCACTTCTTGCAGTTCTTGATACAACTTCTGGCGCAAGTAAAGCTATAGTAGCAAAGGCGCTTTTGCCCTATCCTTTTCACCTGCGTAATTCTCAATCGGTACCTCAATTGATTTGCGACTTTGCATTGCTTTGAGGTTCTCCTTGCTTTACTCATCCGTTACAATGAATTTGAACTACTTCAAACCTGTTTGAGATGGTTTCTTCAAGCTTCCTTACTGAAATTGTTTTCATTTGTTGCTACTTTGAACTCTCTGTACATCTATGATACGGAATGTGTTGCTCAATTTTAATACATCTTTGGTCTACATTATCTTGCCATTACAGATATTGCATGGTGGGTACTACTACAAATTGTTTTGCTTGTAGGCCTTGTCCATTGGTTCTTCCTTTGCCCTCGTGAGAAAAAGACGGTGAGGTAGAAGAGGACAAGTTAAGGTAAGGTGCGATTCTGAGTTTTCCTTTTTATACTTGCAGCTTTAGAGAAAATCTTAAGTCTCATCCATTATGCAGGCCTATGTTCAATACACTTCTTTGGTTTGGGAATATGTTGCTTGGAGCTTGGTCAACGGCACCCAATTCTTATGTTCTTAAGATTGCTCTCCAATTCTTATGTTCAAGCAATTGCTCTCTTATTTATACAATGAGCTTCCTCATTCTTTGGATTGATGATTTGGGCTCTTGTTATCTTTGCCACAATGTGACATGCGCCTAACAAGCGGGAGTTGGCCTCACATTGCTCTTTACTTGGTTTTTGTTTTATTAGGGTAAGCAATGCTATGGGTATATTGCCACTTCATGGCTTCGAGTTAGTTGCTTGCTTTCTTTGTAAAAATAGAGATACACATCGAATTGCTTGTCTATATACGCCATTTATACTAATGAAATGGAATGGATGTATTTTGATGGACAAATCTCCTATTTATACTAATGAAATGGAATGGATGTATTTTGATGGACAAATTTTGATGTTCTAGTTGTTGTGTTGAATGGATGTATTAATTAAATCATTTTCTACTGTGATGTGGTGAAAATATGAATTAATTATTAGTTGAATTTATAATATTCTCCACAATAATGTTTATCATTGTTTTCTATCTGAGAAATTAATGGAATTCATGCCAATATGGTTTACATCAGACTATCTGTCAGCAAAAGTCTACCCTCAGACTATCTGTCGGCAAAAGTCTACCCTCAGACTATCTGTCGGCAAAAGTCTGTCTGTCGGAAAAAAGTATATCTGCATCGGCAAAAGTCTTATAACAATGTCGAGATCATCATCGGTAAAAATATATCGCTCGGCAAATGGTTTTCCCGACAGGACTTCTATCGACAGTTGTTTTACATCGGAAAAACTTTGTTGAATGTGATAATGCGTCGCATTACGTGGCTTTTGCCGACAGATAGACTGTTGATGAAAATGTGTCATGGTGTAGTGAAATAATTGCAATACATAGATTCAATGATTCTCAAGTAAACCAAGTTTCCAGCTAAATCAAGTTCCATTAACCACATGGCATCCTGCCATCCCATTCAGTTGTCCATTTAATTAACTACCCCTTGACTGTAATTCCCGAGCATTGCTCAATACCGTGAGCACGGCTATCCAAACAGTTTGTACACTCTGCAGAGGTTATGCACTTTACCCACACGATACAACCATGCACCACACAGGAGAAAGATTATAACAAAGCCTTTACAATGCATCATCTTAACCCAGTACTACCCACTGAGGTTTCAACACTGAAGGGTTACACCACCACAACAGGGCCCGCCTCTTGCGCCATGTGAGTTTCCTCCGTACACCCGGACTCACACCACCACGATAGTACTCAAGCTAAGACTTTGCAAATTAATCAGCTAGGCTGCCCCATAACAGACATGCGGTTGCATGATTGACTCAGGTCAAAGGCTCGCAAGGTTAAGTCCTTAAGATTGATCAAAGCAAGACTTGCACATGCCCTCTGCCCATCGGGGCCACCCTGGCACACCTGCCCTTGCCACTTGCTTCAATCTAAGTGATTACCAACCCCGGTTGATTACCAAGCACCACGTGCTATCCACAAGTCAACATCGTTGCGTGACCTCCTCACCACAACAACTCAATCTCTTTGTGTGACCACACATGACACACAAGTTAATATCATTATTCCATATTCCATTAGTCAAGATTAATAATCAATGATTCATATACATGTGATGACGTAGCATGCCTAAGCAATTCTATTCCGTTCTAACCATCCCATGTTGATTTCATGTTTAACCAACTATAGTAATCCAACCTAAGTTGACAAGTGAATCATGGCATACAATTAACAAGGTAGGGTATAATTCAATGGGTATGCTAGCTAAGTCCCAAATTAAATTGAAATCATTTTACACATGAAATAATATGCAATAGGTTAAAGACAAAATAGCAATTTTGCAATCATGGGTTCAACATGATCAAAGCACAACTTGCCTTGGTTAAGCTCCTGGTCTTGGTCTGAAAATTGTTCTTGAGTTGCCAATTCCTCCTCCGAAGCCTCGCACAATTCAACGTCTACGCGAATCGAGAAGAAATAGCAAATAAACACCAAGAATAGAGAACAAACCAACTCTAAAAATCCAACAAAAATCACCATTAGATAGACCTCAATTTTACAAATTTTTAGAAATTTGAATCACCCAAATCGGAGTTCGTATGAGGGAGAACGAGCCCTCGAAAAATTCAAAAATCCAAAAATCCCTAAAATTGGAAAATCCGAAATATCCGAATTATTTTTATAAAGAAAAATCCGATTTATTGCGTCAGCTGACGTCAACATTGTGCTGAACCGGTACGACTGACACGTGGTGCAATATCTACCGTCCAGAACGGATCTAACGGTCACAATCTAATCCATGACGTGGCTAAACGGTAACCATCCGATTCCGATCGAACGGTAAACCTCTACCCGAGTACTTTAATATTCATCGGACTACGTGGCTTAATCCCAACCGATCATCTCGAATCGAACGGCCAAAATTTACCCGAGCGGAACACTTGTTGACCTAATCGACGCGGCTCACTCTTGACCACACGATCTTAATCTAACGGCGGAAACCTTACCCGAGCGGATCACTGTGTACCGAGGCGACGTGGGCGAATCTGGCGCGTGCGTTGACGATCCGACGGCTGATGTTCTTCGAACTCGGCAATGGCGAGGCGGCAGCTCGGTCTCGCCGGACTTGAAGAAGACGACGATCCCGACGGCGATGCAGCGCGCTCCGATGACCTCAAGTTGTCGGAATCGACGCGGCGCGACACGGTGAACACAAATCCGGAACCCACACAGCGGAAGAAGTCCCCGGTGATGGTGAAACGTGACGGAAAGCCTTTCGGTACTCTGGCGAGGTCTCGCGACTGCTTCGGTGCTCCTCCGGCGACGATTCTTCAGCAAAATGGCGCGGCGCACACGGGTGATCCTCGGAAGGCGCTGGTCGCTAATACCCCGGCGTCGTGACGGGCGATGGAATCCATGTCGGCGGCGGCGGCGGACTCCGAGTCCTGGTTGGAGATGACGGCCAACAGCCACACGATCCCCATCGGACGGTCCCGAGAGACTCCATGCGGCACGATCTCATTCGCTTGCCCAAATCCGATGATCCGCATTAATTAGGTTTCCTATTCGGTAAGACGCCTATCCACCGTACGATGCTAATCTAACGGTTCCAAAACGCTAGGGTTACTTGATGGCACGGCTTGATGAAGACCATTTGATCACAATCCAACGGCGAGCAGTGGCTAGGATTGAACTCAGTGGCGTGGCTTGATAAAGCCCATTGGATAGCGATCCAACAGCCCACGTTAAGCCTCCCAAAATCACCGCACGATGACGATGGTGGGCTTCGACCGTTCATCGCTTCAAAGGGTTTTTCGGCTTTTCTAATTAAAATAATTAGGGAAAATAGTTTAATTTATTTAAGACAACAAAAAATTAGAAAAATTTCCAGAAAAATCTCAAAAATACTTTCGATTCGGACTCAAATAAAATATTTTTAGTAAAATTTTATTTTTAAACTTAGCTATATAAAAATAGTTTTTAGCAAAAACAATATACTTTTAATTTGAAATAAATCCAAAAAAATCACAAAAAGCATAAATGGAAATAAAACATTTTTAACCAAAATAAAAGTCAAAAATTTTGGGATGTTACAAGGAAACCTTCACCAACTTGAACAAGAACAGGATCAAGCTCAATCCTGATAAGTGTGTGTTTGGCGCCACGTTGGGCAAGGTCCTTGGCTACATGATCGGGGGCTTAGGAGTTGGCCTGAACCCAGAGAAGATCGAGGCGATTGAAAAGATGGCTCGAACAACTTCGGTAAAGCAGGTGCAGTGTCTCACTGGTCGAATGGCCGCCCTCAGCCGGTTCATCTCAAGACTTGGTGAGCGTGGGTTGACGTTCTTCAAGACCTTGCGTAAGCAAGGGAGCTACGAGTGGACGCCCGAGGCTCAACGGTCCTTCAACGAGCTAAAGGTATACCTTTCAACTCCACCTCTGCTCACGACCCGTCAGCTGGCAAAAAATTGATGCTCTACCTCGCGGCTGTAACTCAGGCCGTCAGTGCCATCTTGGTGGCCGAGCAAGACGGTCGGCAGCATCTGATGTACTATGTCAGTGAAGTGCTTCACGGACCGAAGGAGCGCTACCCCTAGGTCCAGAAGTTGCTTTACGCCCTCCTTATGGCTTCGCGCAAGCTTCGGCATTATTTCAGGCACATTCGGTGGTCGTCCCGAGCAATTTCCCACTCGGTGAAATCTTGAGGAATCTGGAGGACGGAGGTCACATCGCCAAGTGGGCCATGGAGTTGGCTGTGTTCGACATACAGTTCGTGGCACGCACGGCCATCAAGTCGCAAGCGCTTGCCAATTTCGTGGTTGAGCAAACGTCGCAGCCAGCTCCCGAGTGTGAAATCGTGGATGAAGGGCCTTGGGTCATGTACTTCGACAATTCAAGATCTTTCAACCGCTCGGGGGCTGGGATCCTTATTCTCACCCCCCGAGGAGACAAACTGAGGTATGTGGTTTTGTCGGTGTTTCGTAAAACCGGCAGACGAATTTGTAGGTCAAGGGGCCGCGTGCTCCCTCCCCCGGATGAATACTGGATCGGACTGAGGAGTCTCGGATGAATACTGGTTCGGGCTGAACGTCCCTACTTCCAGTTTGTGGCGGTAGATATTGTTGCTCGCAGCATGTCAAGTTACAGGTGAGGACTAAGGACAGGCCCTTAGCGCTCGTGTGTGCGGGGAGGCTCGGGAGCGTCGAACGATAGATTTTTGGTCGGGGGAGTAAGCGAGATACAATGTATGCGGAGGAGGTTTTTGTCCGAGCGCGGCGGCGAGAGAGCCCCCCCCTCACGAAGATCCCCTCTCCTTATATAGGCGGAGAGCAAAGTTACATGGGACTTAGGAGAGAGGAGTGGCTAGGGCGCGCTATTCTTTGGAGATCCGGCATGCGATCTTGGTGTGCAGTCCCCATATATGTCATGATGGCTTGGCAGGTCCGGCCAGCTATGCCCTGTTGGTAGAGTTAGCTAGCGGCGTTTCGTTGGGAAGGTGCATTCCTGTCCTCTGTGCACTCGTCAGGAGTAGGTGTTGCGTGGGCGGCGCCTCTGGTGTTGCCTTGGGAAGGAACGCCTATCCTGTTCTCCTGTCTCCTTCAGACGGTGGCTGATTGATTTCGTGGTCGTCGATGGCGTAGTCGGAGTTCTTTGAGCGGGACTTTGCTAGGACCCGACCGGCGGCTAGGTCGAGGCTGCGTGCACTCCGTCTGTGGCGGTCTTGGCCGAGCTTTCGAAGCCCCGACACAAGGCCTACTGTGGACCGCGAGAGGTCTGTCTCGTGGCCTGGTCGGCGCACTCCCGCGGACCATGGCGCAGGCGAAGGGTTCCTCATGACCCGACCAAGACCTCGCTGTGGGGTACCTCTGGTATAAGTATTCGTCAGTAGCCCCCGGGGCCGACCGGAAACGCGGGGCATTCCCGGATGGACCCTTCGATTTCTGCGGCATACTTTCTTCGTAGGCGTGGCGACGCCTCGGTTTCCCACGCCCTTTTAAAGAGGGTCTGCCTGGCTTCCATGCGCCGAGGGTTTATAAGGCGGCGCGGAGGCAGGGGCCAGAGTTGTTGCTCTCTGTCTCGATCCTTCATATCTCCGGGACGCTTTAGGGGTCGCAATGGCTTCTTCTTGACCGCCCTGTTCCGGTCGCGGACGTGCCCCGGTTGTGTTGTGCTTCGGGGACGAGGCGCCTCTGGCGCCTACGGAGGAGGAGGCCTTCCTCGCGGAGCTCTAGGAGGACTTCGACCTCGTCATGGCGGAATGGGCGAGGCTTGACACCATCGATCGTGATGCCACCACCGTTGTTGATGCGTTGATCGGCGTCATCCCAAAGCTCGCCAAGGCGAGGGACGCCTCGTCCGAGCGGTCCGACGCGTGCTCGGCGCCTAGCTCTTCTTGTTTTCTTGCTCTCTCTTTTTGTCCTCCCTCAATTTTTGGGAGGCCAGCATTAGTCAAATATTATCCCGCGCTTCGTTCGGATATTGCTGTCTTTCTGCTTGCCTAGGGCTTCTATTCTTGTGACCCTTTCGATGTCTCTGGCCATGCCGCAGAGCAGTTGGTTTCGTTGGGTAGTGTGGGATCCGACCAGCTGGGTTGATCGGTTTCGTCCGGGTGCGCGCGAGCGCACCCGGTGGGTGTAGGCCCCGAGCCCCCGAGCGGGTCGATGAGCCGGTCGGGGGTTTTCCTTGCCGGGCGGTTTCGACCAACTCGGGTTGGTGTGAATGCCCGTGTGCTTATTTTACGTCATAGCTAGACGTGGCCGCGATCGGTAGGGAGGTCCGGATGCCTTCGTGAGAGGTTTCGGTTTCCGAGTGCTTGTTTAACGTCGAAGCTGGACGCGGCCGCGATCGGCAGGGAGGTCTGGATGCCTTCGTGAGAGGTTCCGGTTCCCGAGTGCTTGTTTAACGTCGAAGCTGGACGCGGCCGCGATCGGCAGGGAGGTCCGGATGCCTTCGCGAGAGGTTCCGGTTCCCGAGTGCTTGTTTAACATAGAAGCTGGACGCGGCCGTGATCGGTAGGGAGGTCCGGATGCCTTCGCGAGAGGTTCCGATTCCTGAGTGCTTGTTTAACGTCGAAGCTGGATGCGGCCGTGATCGGCAGAGAGGTCCGGATGCCTTCGCGAGAGGTTCCGGTTCCCGAGTGCTTGTTTAACGTCGAAGCTGGATGCGGCCATGATCGGCAGGAAAGTCCGGATGCCTTCGCGAGAGGTTCCAGTTCCCGAGTGCTTGTTTAACGTCGAAGCTGGACGTGGCCGCGCTTTTTTACGCCGTAGCTGGGCGAGTTAGTGCCATTTTTACTCCATAGCTGGGCGAGTTAGTGCCATTTTTACGCCATAGCTGGGCGAGTCAGTGCTATTTTTACGCCATAGCTGGGCAAGGGGCATCCATCTCGAGTCCTCGTCGGGCAAGGTGATCTGCGGGAGGAGAGGCCGCTGTCGGTCCCACGTGTACACCCGCCCGCAGTGTGGGACTGGAGGGGTGAGCGACGCTGCGTGTTTGCCTACGTCGGCCGAACACCGTGCTCGTGGAGCTGCTAACGGGTTATTCGAGTGGGCCCTGGAGATCAAGCGACCTCCGAGCGGACGATCCCTGCGTCGGGTGTCCGACCCGCTGGGGGCGACCCATAAAAAACCTTTCTTTACTCAATCCCGTACCTGACCCCGAGCCGTTCGTAACTCGGGGCGCAGCTGGCTGCTGCCCATTCGGTAGGCTCCGCGGGAGAGTTTGAAATATGGTCTCAAACACGAGCTAAGGCGATTTGGGTCATCCGCCAACCCAACTAATGACCCGCCGAGGGTTCGCCTTGAACTCGCCCCTCGCTCGTTTACCTGTCGGGATCGGCTGGGGATCCACTCGGTAGATCTAGCCCCGGGGTCCCGCGGCCAGGTTTTAAACGTGAGGCATTCGAGCCTTCTAGCCACCTCGAGGCTGTTAAGGCCTGGTGGACTTCGTGTACCTGCCTTGGGTCGGTTTGAGCCGACCCGGAGGCGGTGATCAAGAGGTCGCAGGGCGTTTCACCCGGAGCGATACCCCGACATCTCTGCAAGCATTTAATGCACGTGCGGGAATTAAAAGGGAATTGAAATGATTGGGGACAATACATCTCACCAACGGCCTGTCGCGGCGTTTACGACGGGACACGCGACGGTTTGATCGGCGGGCGATCGGTCGTTCGTGCGTCCGGTTAGCACATGCTCCGGTAAGTTCCTGCAAGTTTGGGGGCAATGAGAACTAGGGCATTTTTCCATCTTTCGCCGTCGCTGCTCCCTTGCTTTTTGTGATTTCCACTCCTGAAAATATCGTGGACTGGGTCGGAAGGGTTACCATCGCGGGGGAACCAAATGGCTAGTCGGACCATTCCATAGGTCCGATTTTTATTCTTCGTGCTTCCCAGGGACGATGAACATTCGACGACCATGGCTTAGAAAACCGTGGGGGTCATACAAGCACGGGTCGCCATGTTAACGTTTCTTAGGAAAGCTCGGATAATAAGAAGTTTTTGTTTGGGAATGAAGTGTTCTCTTGCACTTGTCGCGGGGCAGGAGTGTTCCCGACCGCCATGGATCGTACCGCACGGGTGTTCCCTTTTTCCACGAAACCCTACTTCGCAACCATAGCCACTAGGGCGTAGGCCGTAGCGCTCGGGTCGGAGGGACTACCGCTGGGAAGGATCTTACAGCCGACCGGATTGCCTGACTCGTGGGAGTGCAGGAGTCTGTGATATAAGTCACTCATCTGTACTTGCACGGGAGAGGAGTGTTCCCAACCAACTGCGGGTCGCACCATATGGGTACCTCCTTCTTCCACAGAGCACCACTTCGCAGCCATAGCCGCTGGGGTGTAGGCCGTAGTGCTCGGGTCGAGAGGGTTATCGCTAGGGAGGACCACGTAGCCGACCCGGTCACCTGACCCGAGGAAGTTTGCGAGCTTGCAGCCCCCGGGCGGTGTGTGGGGGCCGAGCTTGTGATCGCTACACAGTGCTTAAACTCGGAATGAAAAAACAATGACGGAAGAAGCTTTTGGGGGAAGAGACTGTCTTAGCTTTTTGCTCCGCATGCCGGAGACGTCGTGACGGTTTAGGCTCATCCTTTGTCGGCGCGATCCGCCCGATGGCGAAGTCAAAAGGTGCGTCTGCGTGGTTACGCTGAAACGACGTCCTGCTGCCCCCTCGCATTCCAATGTGCCACAGGGGGGATGGAGAGAGTGCGTCGCGTCACTCAAGGCGCGAAGTTAATGTGTGTGCAGCCCTCTTGCGTGACGTGCGTTTCGGCCACTTCGGCCCGCCCTTGAAAAGACTGCACGGAGTGCCCGAGAGCCGTCACTTTTTTCCCGTCGTCGCTACTTCTTCATCCCCCTGCGCCTTTGTTTTAGCACAAGAAAGAAAAGGTTACTGCATTTCGAACGGTGGATGGCAAACGGCAGCGGTGACCGGACGGTTGGGAAGCGGGAGGCGGCTACGGGCCTGCGGGCCCCTGACGTCAAGAGGCCCCGCACTGACGCCGGGCCTTCTAGTGCCGCGACGGGGGACAGGGTCACGCTGCCTTCATCGGCTTTCCGCATCAGGATTCCCCTTCGCGGGTAAGCCTTCTCTACCGGCTCTAGGGTGGCTTCGATTTTCGTCTTTTACTGACGTCGGGACGTTTTTCCTTTTTCTTTCTTAGCGCCTCCGGTCTGCGCCTGGGGTAGCCATCTGCGGCCGCCGCGACGAGGGAAACGGGTGCGGGCGGCCCGGCTTCTGACGTCACTCCGATCGCTTCGCGTCACCCCCCTTTGGCGGCGGCCCGGACGATGGACCTGTCAGTCGCATTGGCGCGGCTGGAGGCTTCTCTCAACGCCCATATTGCGAGGGCCGCTTCCCTTGCGACGGAGGTGGCGCAGCAGCGGGCCCTTGCCTAGGCCGCCTGGGAGGAGCTCGCCAAGACGTGCGAAGAGACGCAGTCGCAGCGGGCTCGAGCCGAAACCGCCGAGACGGAGCTGGCCGGACTGCGCAAATAACTGTGGACCTCACGCGAGGCCCTTCTGTCTGTGCTTCGCCCGGCCTTCGAAAACATAGGGAGGAGCCTGGAGCCGCTTGGGGTGAGGCTGACTGGACCACTGGACCATACCCCCTCGGGGTATGCCCTCGGCCTTACCCAGGCGGCCGATGCCCTCAGCGACCTGCCCCGCGCCTTGCGCGAAGCGTCCGCTCGCGAGGGGCGAAGTCGCCGTCGGCGTCGAGAACGCGTGGCTGCCTGCTGCGCTAGCCGTGACGCTTCCTTCGACCCGATGGTGGCCGTCGCCGGGATCAAAGGAGACGGAGCCCGATTCGGGCCAGGGTGGTAGAGAAGGTAGTGGCGCTGGGCGATGTCATTGTGAGCAGCGACGATTCAGATGGTGATGATGCCTCCGGCTAGGGAACCCCCTAGCGCCTCCGCTTTATTCTGTTTTCATGTGGTGTGATGTTTTTGAGACATCTTTCTCAGTATCTCGCATCTTTCCTTCCTGATTAGCACCTGCTGGATTTCCGTAGTCTTCCCATATTCCGCGCGTTGGGTGCAATGTCACCATCTGGTTCTTCAGGTCGAACGTGCCGAGTTGGGGAGCCTTCGTTGCGGTGAAGGGTCCCCCCACTGGGATCCTTGGAGCGGTGTGGCGGCTACGGGCGCCCCTTTGGGTGGCGAGCGAGAGCCGCCTTCTTGACCGCCGAGTATACTCCGGAAGATCTCGGTCGGCCACACAAAAACGCAGCCGTCGCGGTGAAGAGACCCTCAAGGAGATGATCGAGTTTGAGACGAAGAAGGCGATGATCATGAGCCCCTACAGCGCCAAGTGTCGGTGTTTCGTAAAACCGTGATTTAATTTGTAGGTCAAGGGTGTGCGCGCTCCTCCTCGATGGTTGACTCACGGGGTCTCGGATGAATACTGGATCGGATTGAGGAGTCTCAGATGTATACTGGTTCGGGCTGAACGTCCCTACTTCCAGTGTGTGGCGGTGGATCTTGTTGCTCGCTGCATGTCGAGTTACAGGTGAGGACTAAGGACAGGCCCTTAGTGCTCGTGTGTGCGGGGAGGCTCGGGAGCCTCGAACGATAGATTTTTGGTCGGGGGAGTAATAGAGATACAATGTATGCGGAGGAGGTTTTTGTCCGAGCGAGCGAGCGAGAGAGAGCCCCCCCTCCCTGAAGATCCTGCCTCTCCTTATATAGGCGGAGAGAGCAGGTTACACGGGACTTAGGAGAGAGGAGTGGCTAGGGCGCGCTATTCTTTGGAGATCCGGTGCGCGATCTTCAGAGCTGACAGGTCCCCATATATGTCATGATGGCTTGGCAGGTCCGGCCAGCTATGCCCTGTTGGTAGAGTTAGCTAGCGGCGTTTCGTTGGGAAGGTGCGTTCCTGTCCTCTGTGCACTCGTCAGAAGTAGGTGTTGCGTGGGCGGCGCCTCTGGTGTTGCCTTGGGAAGGAACGCCTATCCCTGTTCGCCTGTCTCGTTCAGACGGTGGCTGATTGATTTTGTGGTCGATCGATGACGTAGTCGGAGTTGCTAAGACGGGACTTTGCTAGGACCCCGACCAGTAGCTAGGTCGGAGGCTGCGTGCACTCCTGTCCTGTGGCCCGGTCGGAGCTTTCGGAAGCCCCGACCTGAAGCCTGGCTGTGGACCTCGAGAGGTTTGTCTCGTGGTTCGGTCGGCGACCTCGGACCTGGCCTTGCAGCGAAGGGTTCCTCATGACCCGACCGAGACCTCGCTGTGGGGTACCTTTGGTATAAGTATTCGTCAGGTTCGTTTTGGATTTCTGGCCACCAATAATGTGGCAGAGTATGAAGCACTCCTGGTGGGTCTTCGAGCTTGTAAGGCGCTGGGCATACGCCGGTTGATCGTCAAGGGCGATTCCCAGCTGGTCATCAACCAATTCAATAAAGATTATCAATGTTCAGAAGACTCGATGGCCAAATACCTTGCCAAGGTACGCAAAATGGAGAAGTAGTTTTGGAATCTAGAAATCAAACATGTACCTAGGAAGGACAACTCTAGTGCTGATCTCTTCTCCAAGCTTGGGTCGTCCGATGACGAAGTTCCCCCGTACGTTGTCCTTGAGACCTAGGTGGCACCCTCGATCTCCGGCCAAGAGGTCTCAATCGCCTTCATTGAAGGTGCTCCCTCATGGGTGGAATCGATCTACAACTTCCTAACGTGGGGCGAACTTCCGTCCGATCCCGCCGAGAAGAGTAGAATGAAGCGCCGCGCATGTTTGTACAAAATTGTCGACAGCTGGCTTTATCATCGAGGCGTCTCTGGAGTCCTGATGAAATGCATCTCCTCGAAGGAGGGTAAGTACCTGCTAAACGACATCCACTCGAGTCTCTGTGGTGCGCACTTCTCTTTCAGGACAATGGTAGGCAAGGCTTTTCGCATGGGGTTCTACTGGCCAACAACGCTGCAGCATGCTCGAGACATTGTTTGCACCTGTCGAGCTTGCCAATTCCATGCTCGGAAGTCACACCAACCGCCCTACGCACTTCAGACCATCCCGCTCGCATGGCCCTGCTCGACATGGGGGCTCGACGTTCTAGGCCCTTTTCCCCAGACGGTTGGTGGGAAGAAGTTCTTATTCGTCGCTGTCGACACCTTCACCAAGGAGATAGAGGTTGAACCTGTCTCGACCATCACTGCTCAGGCGGCTGTCAAGTTTTTCCACTTGTTCGTTGTCACTAGGTATGGGGTTCCATGCAGAATTATTACTGACAATAGAACACAATTTACTAGTGAGCTATTCCAGGAATATTGTGAAGACATAGGCACCAAAGTGTGCTACGCTTCGGTGAGCAACCCGCAGAACATGGAGCAGTGGAACACGCCAACAGACAGATTGTTCAAGGCGTCAAGAAGTGAGTTTTAGATGAGCTCGAACGATATGGCCGGACCTGGGTGGATGAACTTCCCACCATTTTATGGTACCGAAGCTGTCCTGCTTTCCGAGGTCACACTGGGCTCTGCTAGGGTCAGCTTGGTCGATCAGGTCAACTTCGAGCAAGAACAATCTCTTGACCTTACCCTGGCAGAAGAAATAAGATGCCGTGCACTGCTACGATCAGTTCATCACCTACAAGCTCTTCGCAGACATGCGTCTCGATCGGTACGACCTAGGGAGCTCCTTGTTGGGGACCTAGCCCTAAGACGAATCCAGGGCTCGTCCAACACCAATAAGTTATCCCAGCAGTGGGAGGGCCCCTATAGAGTTGTTTCGACATATCGCACGGGGCTTACCGGCTAGCGATGCCTGATGGCAGAGAGTTCTCGAACTCGTGGAACATTGATGAACTCGAAAATTCTATGTGTAACGTCTTTGTCTCAGATTTCAATGAAAAGTTATTATTCGTTGACTATATTGGTCTTTGTGTCCCATCTTATTCTTATGCTTCCTACTGGATGCCGTGACCTCAATAAGCCGATCCTTATCGCATCGCGGCCTCCCTTGTGGCAAGGTCTGAATCAGGCCTGGGGATGTACAGCTTTTCCCGACTTCGATTTGCGTATAAGTGCTCTCGAGCCTGGTTCAAATGTTGCTAGCTTGGACTTCTCCACCAAGGATCGTGCCACCTGTAAGCCGATTCTGTTTGCATCCCGGCTTCCCCTATGCCCGGGCTTGAACCAAAGTCCACATTCGGACCATCGTGAGAGCATATATTGCGACATGAGTTCTAAGATCTAATCTAAATGACTTTAGAATCTTCGGGACTAAGCACTTTTTCATACAGGGGTTCACTTATTATGCTCAACGATTCTAACAACCTCCTCTATGGGATACATACCTTCCACAGACTTTGCAGGTCATAGTGTACTTAGTTTTGTTTTTATGGTTCCTGACTTGTATCCAAGGTCGGCGTTGCTCGACCTCGACCACAACGGGGGTTGAACAAGGGCATACTATCCCAGGAAAAAGATAAGTACACGAAAAAAAAACAGAGACTAAAGTTCATTTCGTTCAAAAATGACTTTGCTTCATTAACGTTTTCTTTACAAATACTAAATGCAAAGCCTAAGGGCTACCCCTAGTTACAGTTTGGCCATATCACGGGCAAGCTTCTTCTGCTCGAGCTCAGCAACCTTCATCCTCAGAGCCAATAGTTCACCCTGAAGACGAAGTGTTTCGGCTGCGAAGTCGGTGGCACGCCTTCGCTCGTCTTGGAATTGGGCCAGGGTGTTTTTTGCCATCTTGGTTGCCCGCCCCAGTTTCTCCTCGAGCCCGACAACCTTTGCCTCGAGCTCGGTGGGGGCTTTCGTCGAGGCAGTCGCTTGGTCCGCGACCTCCTGCTGCAGCTTCTCCACCTTCGCCCACTTAGACTCGAGCGCCTTGGCCGACCAAGCGCGTTCCTCCACGGCATTGAAGGTGTGTTCGCGCTCGGTGTTGATGGCTTGGCTAAGCTCGGACGTGTGGGTTGCCTCGAGCACCGTGAATGTGCCTTGTAGGGTGGCAAGCTTGGCGGCGTGCACCACGGTCTTTTGCTCAGCTTCCTCTTGCTCAATCGCCAAGGTCTCCTCGAGCTGGAGCAGGCGAGTCTTTGCTCCTCCACCTTGTCGAAGACGATCCTCATAGTATCGAAATGCCTCTGAAGACCTTGAAGCCCCTGACTGATAAGGCCAACGGCCTACTAGGTTCAAAAGAAATCAAGTCACATCAAAGAAAGGTAAGTTGAGGGACAAGTGAAATACGAAGAAGTTGTACAGTACCTGGCTAAGCCAGTCTTCAAGTGCCACGCGGTAGGGTCCGATGGGTCTGCTGCTTGGCGCCTCGGGCACGGTTTGGCCTTCCACCGAGGTTGAGGCGCTGGGGTGGAGTTCTTCCAGCATGTGGCCACCTTCGCAGGTGGTGGCCTCAGCTCGGGCCTCCTCGTCTGCCTGAAGGCCAGATTCGCCTGTGGGCACGATTGCTTCAACCAAGCTAGCCCCGACCTCCACGGTCAGGGGGTCTTTCGCTTCTTCTCCAATGGTGGCCCTGGCCGAGACGTTGGCTTGGTCCTCCTCAGCGACTTCGACCGGTAGGTTGCCGGCCTCAGTGGTCGGGGTCGCCCCTACCTCGATGGTCGGAGCGACCACAGCGGCGACGGCTTGAACGGCCTTGGTCGCGGTGGGGGAGTCGTCTCAAGCTCCACTCCCCGTTGAGCTCCATTCCCCGCTACAGTCTTGGCCGGGGAGACATCAACCTCGGAGGCCGCAGTGTCGTCGGCCTCCTCTCCGTTAGTGGTGAGCGAGGCCGCGCCCTCATTCGAATCGGCAAGCCCGTGTTCAGGCTCGCCGGCCACGACCCAACTGTGGGGGCCTTCGGCGGCGTGACCCTGGCTCAGGGGAAGCGGTGCACCAACTCGTACGAGGCCTCCTCCTCGGACTCGGACTCGCCCTGGATGATAACCATTGTCAGGAGGGGTTGGGGGTGAGTTCGGACATTCAAGGTCTGCGACAAGGAATGGTTGCTAAGCTAAGGCGAAAAGGAATTCTGCAACCAAAGGAGAAGTGAAGTTCCTGAGCCACGAGCCTCCGCCTCGCAAGGGGCCTGTTGTTGGTCTTGGCGTCCTGAGGGTGAAGAAGCGGCCCTTCTCTGAGCACCTCGCACTGGGGACCTTGGAGCCGCGGTGGCTCGGGTTCCCCGTGGCGGCTGACCTAGGGCTCTTGGTCGAGCCCCTGGAGTTGCCTGGGGGCTAGAGGTTCTGGCGGCGGCCGCCACCCTCTACAGCTACAAGAAAAAGAAGGAATAAAGAATCAAAGTCTGCGGCAGCCCGTTGCTGAGCGACGACTCAAGCTCGACCACAGAAGAACTTACCACTATGCGATCACCCCACTCGATGTGCTGTTTCTTCGGGGCTTTGCTGCTCGGGGTGTCCGGAAGCGGCCTCTTGCTCGTATTCTTGCCCTTACTTGCTCCGGGCAGCGGCAGCATGCGCTTTGCCATCTAGAGAAGTTCTTGGTTCACCTGCAAGCACACTTCAGGGTAGGGCGAGCTTCGAACATTCCCGAGTTAGGACATGACTCAAGACATCTTATCTCGGCGCTCCATCTTAACACATTCTTCGGGATGGGCTCATCCATGGAGTAGTTGAACGCCGCCTTCCCAAACATCTCCATCATCCTAGCCACCAGCCAGGACTCCTTCGGTGCTACTGGAGGAACAAGGTCATCAGAAAACACCAAGTCTGAATCTAAGTGAACTTTAGCTCGAGAAGACTTACCGGATGTGCCTTCGCTGGTGGGGTCGTCACAACCCTTGATCTCGTAGAACGGATGCAGCCTCTTTCACAGATGGAACACCCGGCTCTGCAAGAAGTCATTGGCGATGGCTTGCCCGGTGAGACCGCGAGTGCCGCAGATGTGGATGGTGGCGCTGGCTTCCTGATCGACCGCCAGGTCGTCCACTTCAGGGGTCTGGCGTTTGCCGACGATGGGTGCTCCGTTGTACGCGAGCGTGCCGTCTTCGCCCCTCTTCAAGTAGAAACATCTCTTGGTCCATGGACCGAGAGAGTCCCAAGCGTGGAGTTGAGGGAAGGCCCAGGGAAGTCCCATCCGTAGCCAGAAGTAGAGGCACCCGACCAAGGGGTCCTTTCTAGTGTAAAACAAAGAGAAAAAAGGAAAAAAGAGATGGGGTGGGAAGGATCCCAAGGAACCCCTCACACAAATGAGAGAAGATGGAAAGGAGGAGGATGGAGTTCGGTACCAGGATGATGAGCTTGATCTCGCATTGCGAGAGGACTGAGGCCAGGAAGTCGCTCTCTGGCGTCTGCAGGCCGAAGAGCATGTAGTGCTCGGTGTTGACGAGCTCATCTTCTCGGGGCTGCAGCTCGGTCTCTCCACCCAGCAACCGCCATGTCACCAGGTCCAGCAGCCCCAAGCTTTCGAGCTCCTTCATCCTAGCCAGCGACAAAGAACTCTTTTCGATCTTGGCCATGGGGGAAGCTTGGTGCTTGGTCGAGGGGGAAAGGGTAGGTGAAACAGAAGGCCGAAAAGGGCAAGATCGAAGGGAGTTCAAGGGAGTTCGGTAATTTCTCAGGAGAGCCGATGGTCCGTGCTTTATAGGCACCGATCGTCACCAGTTAGAAGATGTGGAATCTCAAAAGGCGCGTCGGTTACGATTCGACAGGCAAATTCAGAGATTTGGTGGCGGAATTGATGTGTCGTGGGTGGTTTCGCTGCTCTTCTATGTCCGTACTAAGATTTCAAAGATCAAGGATCGCCAGGTGTCCTTGTGCCAAGTCTCGTGGTTGGTCTCCGTCCGACCTCGACTTTGGGCTTGGGCAGCTCTGAGCGCAACCAGAAGACCGTCCCCTTTTCCAGATCGTGAGGCTCGAGGTCATCCCCGGTGCCTGGGTACGACTTGAGCCTCGAGGGCTAGCTGCCGAGGACTAGGAAATCTCTGCCTGGTCAACGGATGGTCAACAAGCCCCTAGCTCGAACTCGAGTCGCGAAGTCTTTGACCACGATGTGGACCGCATGGCTCCCTTACGACCTCGAGCTAGGGGGACAAGGAATCAGCTTCCGCTCAGAGAGGTCAAGCTCGGGATACAAGTCATGCATTCAACTAGTGGTTACGAAGGACCCTGAGTAGTGGAGTTAAGCCAGACATGGGCGGCAAATCCAGAGCAATTACGACCCCTAGACATTTTCAGTAACGGCTGAGAGGGGCATATAACCCCTTGGGACTAGCATACACGAACAGAACACAACAGCACAGAACACATAGACACTTAGGCTACAGAAGCTCAAGCTAGAGCGCACATCCCTATACTCAAGCATAGTGAAATTCTTTGCCTCTGGGCAAGATTTGAGTAGAGCTATTACCTGTCACAGAGGCTCGAACCAGTATAACTCTTGGTGTCTCGCTCTCTGTCTTTTCTTCCGATCATCAGAACAATAGGTCCAACTCTTCGGTGAGTGAAGATGATTCTGGGTCCCGTATACACAATCAACCCCCATTCACTTTTGCTATTCGACGATCCCGATCGTCGACAGATACAAACACAATCATGCTTTTTTTGCATCTATCTGTGGTCCTCTCATTAAGGATCCACGATTGCAATAAATCAAAAGGTCCTTTTCATGAAAAATAGCTGGAATTATCTAAACGTAACTACACTCTTTTTTCGGTATTTATTTAGGGTCCTTTTATGAAAGATCCTCGATTTTTCTGAACCAGAAGGTCCTTTTCGTAAAAAACCGTGGGAAGGATCTACACGTAATTACGTATTTTTTGAGGGACCTACACATGAAAAAAAGCCGAGCCGACCGGCCGATCTAGCTCTCGTGTGGCTCGGCTCGAAGCGACATCAGGCGGCAAATCCTTTGAACTTTAGGATATATATGATGTGTTAATGAGCGTGTTGGCTTAGTAATGGGAAAAGAACAAAGGAAAAAAGATCCTGTAACGGACCGCCCTTTTCAGGGGGTGCGTATAAATACTTTCACAGCTACCCAAGATTTTAGCTGTAGGTAACAGAGTGTACATTGCCTGACATAAGAGCAAATGCGAATATTTCATAGCTAAATTAAGGGCCTAATGGCCAGAGTTTACAAAAGAGGCGCGACTAGCACCAAATACATTACAAAACATCCACAAGAAAGGCTTGAATAGATAGATCAAAGCCTTCAAAACCAAATATCATCGCCATCTACACTCTTCTGGAATCCGTTGTCTTCTTGAAATTATAAAAGGGGGTTTGGGAGCAAGGGTGAGTGCACAACCGTACTCAACAAGCCACATGGAAATTCTGAATACTACATGTACAGAGTCACAAGAAAATAGGCACTAGTTTCAAGTATTTGGTGGATGCATGAGCTAGGATTAAGTATAGTATGAAAGAAATACAAACCATCAATCAATAACATCACCACAACACCACCACTAATTTATTAACAAAATCCAAACTACGGTAAATTTATTATTAAAGCTACTCGAGCTCAGTTACAGGAATCACCCTAAATTAACCCAGCTTCATTAACCAGAAGCATGGCGTATTCGAATACAATTTAGTTCACTCTGTAGAGCTACTCAACATTACCCACAAATATCTACTAATAGCACTTTGGTGTCCCAATCTTTCGATGAGAGTGATAACTTCGATTTGGTGGAATTGACTTTGATGATCCGACTACAACGTACGACGACGATGCGCCTTAGCAATCGTTAAACCAACTCCGGAGGGTTATTGATTTTGCCGTTAGCACGATCAACCTGAACACGAAGTTCAATTCCTGCAAGCAACCGAAGAACAAGCAAGAACAATGGTAAAAGCAATCTGAAATTGCAAATATGAATGAAGGCTTGATATGGGGTTCTGATATAAGGAGCTTCTTAGGTGGCTGTTGAGCACGTCTGGAAGACTCAAAATAGTAGCAATGGCTAAACTATCAAATAAACAAAACCCAAGTCCTAGATGAGGGTTTGGGTGGTTATTTATACTAGAGGAGCAGGAGGGGGTCGTCCATAGCATAGGAGATCTAATACAACTCAAATCCAAAGCACCAAGTCTACTTTGACTATAGTTTGACTCGGACTGGAAAAGCAATGTGTGGTTTTTGGCATTTTCTGGACGCATCTGAAGGAGTTTTGAGGTGAGGCTGGATCCTTTGGAAAGTAGACTCCGAGATCTTTCAAACGTGTACTCATGGGCCCCAGAAACTTTCGGAATCAAAAGTTATGGCATTTTAAAGTCAGTGCTGTTGGGGAGGCCGAATTGGACTCGAACTCGGACTGAAAATGCAACATGTGGTATTTGGTAGTTTCTGGACAAATCTGAAGGAGTTTTGAGATGAGGCCAGATCCTTTGGAAAGTAGACTCTGAGATCTTTCAAATTTGTACCCATGGACTTCCAGAAACCTCAGGAATCAAAAGCTATGGCCTTTCAAAGTCAGCGCTGTTGGTGAGGCCGAACTGGACTCGAACTTGAACTTCTCTTCCCAATCCGACTTGAACTTGATCTTTGGCCCAATTTTGGTATATGAGAGTCCTTCTCCATTGTTCCTAGGTACAATCAAATCATCACAAGTATTAAATAGCATCCCATTCATATTATCACCACTACAACAAGAACACCCCTTTAACAACGGATACATAGCAACACATAATGTTATACGTTGCAAGCAACAGGGTGGCAACGCTTGCAAAGCGTTGCAAACATCATCCGTGGGTTAAACAACCAGTGGGAATTATTCGTTGATAGCTTCTTTGGACTCTGGCTCTCTGTCTCGGTTTCGATTCCCTAAAGCCCTCAAACGCCAAATTTCAAAACCTAAGTCTCGCTCGCTCCTCTCGGGTCTACATCTCGGGCGGCTGATGCTCTCGCCAATGTTGTTAAGTCTGCCGCCGCCCTAGCCAATCCCAGTCCCGGCGTCTCCCTCCACACTGAGCTTGATCCTCCCGGCGGTGTCTCCTCCGGCCGAGCTCCGATCCTCCCGTGGCGTCTCCCTCTGCCCAAGCTCCGATCCTCCCGGCAAGCATCTCCCTCGGCCGAGCTCTGTCTCCCCAAGCCGCCCGGCGCTCAGATCTAACTACCTCGGCTCGGGAGGCAGCGATGGCTAATGGGCGACAGAAGAGGCGGCTGCGCTGGCCGAGGCGATGGCCGAGAGGGCTCGTGGGGAGGGCGACATCTCGGAGGAGCAGATTGCAAACCAACAACCAACTCCGGGAAGGCGAGGTGATGCATCATCCCTACCCTACCTTACGCCTTTTTTGCGTCTCGGTTCACGGAGCGCCGAGAAATTGTTATTGTGCAAGGATGGAAAAATATGTGTGGACTCGTGCTAAGGGTGAGCTAAATTTGTAGTTGCGAGAAATCATTTTGTCGGAGATCTATTCAGACGCCTTGTAATTCTTTGTAAGTAGTGATCCGAACTCCATTATGCTAGATACCAAGTCATACGTAACATTGAGATATTTGGGTTCTCTTTTGGGAAGCTGTTGTATGGATCTGTAACATTGAGATATTTGGGTCCTTCTCGACTAATCATTGTTCAACCACCACAATGCAGGTTGATCTGAATTTTGAAGTCATGGGTGCAATTCTAATCGCAGTGTCTTGGGCTAATGAGCTCGCATACATATAAGGAACCTCTATGAGCTATGTAGTACGACATGGTTGTGTCAAACTAAGTGGTAGATGTAGTATCTCTGTAATGCAACAATTTGATAACTAAGTGGTGGATGGAACTCTGTAATGCGACAATTTTTTTAATATAGTACTGATTTGCGCTTATTTGCAATGTGTGCTTGGGAAATTATCTTGAATTCTTCAAATACATTGCACATGCATAATATATTTATTTGGCTCCAAATAAAAATAATTACAAATTTTGTTGCTTAGATGGTTTATTCCTTGCCACGTATATAAGCGTTGCCACAAGTACAATCTATATGTTGCAACAAGCTATAGAAGGCTATTAGTCCATAGGTTGTACAAACATATATAAGCATTGCTATAGCTCATCAATATCCGCTGCAGCTTAGCAACGGTTATTAATAGGACTTACCAACGCATAATTAAGTGTTGCAGTAGACCCTAGCAATGCCACTTTAGGCAACGCATAATTATGCGTTGGTATAGACCCTAGCAACACATGTACGGACTTTTAGCAACGCATATATGCGTTGCTAAAGGGGGGGTCATTTTGTAGTGCACTAATGGGGAAGCTTAGGAATGCATTCACCTGATGATTAAACTGTCGTGCGCGAGCTCGAGTAACCGGTCCTTGTATAATAGCAGTGGTTTCAAATTGATGTGTAGATGTGGCTGTATCCATGGAAGTGATGTCCTCATCATCTACGGTCATTAATACCACCGGATTAACATGCAACTTTTATGCATGCGGCCCGACCGAGATTAACATAGTCTTTCATTGAATTTGCCCTCTTTAGCCCCTACCCAGTAGGTTACAAGGATCCCTAGCCTCCAAGACGCACTGGCCAAGGCGGGCAGCACGATCTGGCCAACAGAGGATATATACCGTTATGAAAACCGACAAATGACCGCACCATTCCGTTCCACCCCAAACAACTCGCGATCTATTCCCCCAACTGAGAATGGCAATCCACCTTTAGGTATTCCAAGGGGAAAAACAATATACCAGGCTACGTTGGATCAGGTCAGCAGAGCTGACCGGCCCAACTTGTGGTTGAGAGAGGACTAAAGTTATTTACTTTGCCCAAGGGGTTGGTCCTTATGTGCCGAAGACACAGCCCAATACACATTACAACACAGGTACAACTGTACCCATCACCAGACCACACCTGGGCTTGTCATCGGTGGGGAGGACGACATCTCGGAGGAGCAGTTGCAAACCAACAACCAACTCCAGGAAGACAAGGTGATGCATCATCCCTACCCTACCTTCTGTCTATTTGCGCGTCTGGTTCACGGGAGCGCCGAGAAATTGTTATTGTGCAAGGATGGAAAAATATGTGTGGACTCGTGCTAAGGGTGAGCTAAATTTGTAGTTGCAGAAATCATTTTGTGCGGAGATCTATTCAGACCTGGCTTTGTAATTGCTGTAAGTAGTGATCCGAACTCCATTATGCTAGATACGAAGTCACTACGTAACATTGAGATATTTGGGTTCTCTTTTGGGAAGCTATTGTATGGATCTGTCGAAGTTTTGATGCAGTGTGCCACTTTTAAGAAGGATGCTGAATTTATGTTTCTATCGCCTAGAAAGATAGGATTATTCAATTTATAAGTGTTGACATTATGGATATGTGAACTCTTGTTGTCCCGATAGCCTAATAAGTAATAGCGTATAATATGATATTCAGAGTCTTGCATCGCAAGCCATTTACGGGATGATATGGTGGTCTTGGGTAATAAGGCGGTCTTGATTTATTCAGTTCTTTCAAAGCTTCATCATCGGATAAAACTTCAAATCTGGAGATGAGCGGGCTATTGTGAGAAGACTTTTAGTTGATTCTACTATTCCTCGATGCACGTTACAACGAGAAGAGATCTCATGAATTATTTCGCAAAATCTTTACGAGTGTGGAATTTGTCTTAGTGAAAATCTTGGTAATTCTCTTAAACCGTTATCTAATTGCCGGTGGATAGATATCAATCTTCCGAGAAATCTGGAAGGCAAGCGCAGATTTGAAGGCCTTCGACCTCGAGATAGTTTCTTTGGTAGTGAATTCTCCTAACCTTACTGGTTTATGTTTGACAGGAGTAGATGGCTATAGTCTCGTCTCATCACTCAGCCTTCTACCTACGCACTGGTGAAGGGCCTGTATTTGTACGGAGGAGTTGGTACAGGGAAGACAATGCTTATGGACCTGTTCTATGAGCAACTGTCAACATTTAACTTTGAAGTCCACGTCAAGTCAAACTGCGTGTTATATAAAGTTCTACGGAGGGAGTAATTACTATTGACCGCTGAGTTACTTTTGACCACTTTCCAACCAAGTTTTATCTTAAAAATGTGTTGGTGTAAAAATCGTAGCTAGCTCAGAACCATCCGGAATTAACAAGAAACCAACACCATAGCTATTATGATAGCCCAGTTCAATAGATATTGTACCTCTTAGCTTGTTGATTTGTTTGAAGAACAAAAGGCGATCAATTGAATTGATGTAGACTACGGAAAATGCTAGTGGTAATAACTATAGCTTTACTCATGAAACCATGCACCGCAAGTTGCGTCCATTGGATATATAGTTGCTCTGGCGATAGATTGTTGTGATTGTTTTCTCGTTTGGCATTCTTTTGCTTTTGCCGTGGACTGTGGATCTTGAATCAAGCAGCCATTTGTTTTCATTATTTTTAGTCTTTTTTCTTAAATTGTCCGGTTGTTTTTTAATATATTTACCGCTCTTTTTTTTCAAGGTTGTTGTTGTCAGAGAGCCCCGCCAATGTTGCACAATATCTTGCGGGACTTGGTAAATTATGGAACAAAGTCTAGCCAAAGGTATGCTTTACTTGTTTATTGAATACATTTCTAGTTGCGGGATAGCTATTTTCCACTATTGAAGTTAAATGTCTTACTTATGTTTATTCTTGAACTCAAACAACAACCAATGACCATATCTTGGACAACGGTGGCTTTTATCGCATTCAAGATCTCTTGATGTTTTCTCTAATCAAGCACTTTGTGTTGATGCGCTATCTTTACAAAGGCTAAACAAATCAACCATTGTATATTAGAAAGAAAGTAATGATTAAGACAAGGTTAATGTAGAAAAATATTCATAGCATCGATTTAATTTAACCCTGTGATTTTGCTATTCTATATAGCATTCTCCCTTTTCTGCTTCTGTTTTTCTATTACTTTTAAGAGAGAGTGGGGTGGAGTTGTAATTTACAGATGCTACCAACTAGTCAATTGCAGTTTTTTCGATATAGGCAGCAAATAATACTACATGGGTGTGGGCTGTATGATTTCTCCTTGCACTTTTTTTGCTTGTTTATAATCATAGGTTCCTATGCTTATGAACTTTAATATGATTTTCCTCAGTGTAACCTTAGGAAAAATGTTTCTATTGAGCCATATGTTAACAATAGCATGGACATGGAGAGAAACAATCATGAATGTATGTCTACTTTACTGAATACGCCTGATTCAGAGAATCTATTGAGAAGCAATGATGAACTTCACGGCTAATGATATTATGCTGCTACTTTCAGATTTGGATTTACTTATGTGTTGGAAAGCTTGCATCAGTTGTTGCAGAAGGAAAATGGATTGCTCTTAAAGAAGCATTCTGTGCAACTACTTTTCTTGCTTTCGAACTGTAAGTTCTTGTGCTTAAACATTCTATTTCTCCATACGAGCTTTAGAACTGAAGATCTTGCGTTTCGAGAACTGTTCTTGCCAATTGTATGCTCCACTATGTGCCTTCTGCTGAGAAGCTATTCCTTGGCATACAGAAAAGTGATTGACAATAACAAAGTTGTATTAAATGCATACAGAAAAGTGATTGAGACCCTTGGTAACATCGCAATACTACCCTTTACATGACTTGTTCTGAATCTACAATCTCCAACTAAGTAGTGTACACATTTGTACAAAATTACACATAGCATCTGTTGTAAGGTAAATTGGCTGTTGTATCTGAATTCCAACCTCCACTACCGAATTGTTCTTACATTGTTAGTTGGGAAAATATGGCTTACTGTTGTATCTGAATTCCAATATCCACTACCGTATTGTTCTTTCATTGTTAGTTGGGAAATATGGCTTACTGCCGGTGTTTCTAGTGTAAAATGTATTTATCAACAGTACTCTGCCCTACATAGCTTTAGCTCTTGGAGAAACTTGTATTGAGTTATGTTGTGGTCTTCGGAGGCCCGTGTGGATTTATCTTGCCTATATGCATCGGTAGTTTCAATGCACACATTAGGACACAATTGCCCAAAGATTACTAAGACACTTATGACCTCGTCTCATCACTCGACCTTCTACCCACGCACGGTGAAGGGCCTCAGATCTCTACAGAGGAGTTGGTACAGGGAAGACAATGCTTATGGACCTGTTCTATGAGCAACTGTAAGTGCATCAATTCTAGAATTTTTACACTTTCTTGATGCTGCTTTAAGATGAGGAAGTTATGAATTTCACAGTGTAAATACTACTTAAGATGGCACCGGAAGGTCCGGAAGTATCCACAGAAGTTTGTCCATTTGGAAGTATATCTCCTTTATTGTATTGCTTTGTTTAAATGAGCTCATATCAGAACTATATAGTAACTATGCTGGTCCCAGCAACTTGTTGTTTTCTTCATTCTTTTTCAGTTTTCTCCACTTTTTCTTGTTTACTATATCTATATGTATAACTATCTTTCTGGGGAAGGGGCATAAATAGGGGGCCTTAGTCAACAGATACAGTAGTATCCACATGTTATAAAGTTTAAAAGACGAGTGGCATGTGAATCCACACAAGGAAGTAGCAAGTAGCAACGGGAAATCATGGTTTCCTTCGTTCATATGTTCCATTGGTTGCAATGTTTTGCTGAAATTTCAAATATTGTGGGCTGCTTTTTTTGGGACATGATTGAATGTTAGAATTAGATGGTGAAAAATTAGAGCTTCCTATAGGCTAAGCTTTTCTGCTGCAGCCGTTTCTTTTATAATGTATAGGTTGATAGCAACTGTTTTAGTTTTATGAATTGTGCTTGAATTTGAGAAGCTGCAATGAACTGTTAGTCCTTGTAGTTGTGTTCCTTTTTCTACAATAATTCACTTTGCCGTTCCTGTTGATGATTTCTGGTAACATGATCCTTCTCGACTAATCATTGTTCAACCACCACAATGCAGGTTGATCTGAATTTTGAAGTCATGGGTGCAATTCTAATCGCATTGTCTTGGGCTAATGAGCTCGCATACATATAAGGAACCTCTATGAGCTATGTACTACGACATGGTTGTGTCAATCTAAGTGGTAGATGTAGTATCTGTGTAATGCAACAATTTGATAACTAAGTGGTGGATGGAACTCTGTAATGCGATAATTTTTTTAATATAGTACTGATTTGCGCTTATTTGCAATGTGTGCTTGGGAAATTATCTTGAATTCTTCAAATACATTGCACATGCATAATATATTTATTTGGCTCCAAATAAAAATAATTACAAATATTGTTGCTTAGATGGTTTATTCCTTGCTACGCATATAAGCGTTGCCACAAGTACAATCTATATGTTGCAACAAGCTATAAAAGGCTATTCGTCCATAGGTTGTACAAACATATATAAGCGTTGCTATAGCTCATCAATATCCGCTGCAGCTTAGCAACGGTTATTAATAGGACTTACCAACGCATAATTAAGTGTTGCAGTAGACCCTAGCAACGCCACTTTAGGCAACACATAATTATGCGTTGGTATAGACCCTAGCAACGCATGTATGAACTTTTAGCAACGCATATATGCGTTGCTAAAGGGGGGGTCATTTTGTAGTGCACTAATGGGGAAGCTTAGGAACGCATTCACCTGATGATTAAACTGTCGTGCGTGAGCTCGAGTAACCGGTCCTTGTATAATAGCAGCGGTTTCAAATTGATGTGTAGATGTGGCTGTATCCATGGAAGTGATGTCCTCATCATCTACGGTCATTAATACCACCGGATTAACATGCAACTTTTATGCATGCGGCCCGACCGAGATTAACATAGTGTTTCATTGAATTTGCCCTCTTTAGCCCCTACCCAGTAGGTTACGAGGATCCCTAGCCTCCAAGACGACCGCCAAGGCAAAGACGATCCGCCAACAGAGGATATCTACCGTTATGAAAACCGACAAATGACCGCACCATTCCGTTCCACCCCAAACAACTCGCGATCTATTCCCCCAACTGAGAATGGCAATCCACCTTTAGGTATTCCAAGGGGAAAAACAATATACCGAACTCGTTGATCGGTCAGAGTGACCGCCCAACTTGTGGTTGAGAGAGGACTAAAGTTATTTACTTTGCCCAAGGGGTTGGTCCTTATGTGCCGAAGACACAGCCCAATACACATTACAACACAGGTACAACTGTACCCATCACCAGACCACACCTGGGCTTGTCATCAGTGGGGGGTTGGGCCAGCATCCATCTTCTGTGGTCTACCCAACACTTCCCCCAAACCATAGCAGGTTTTAAAAACATACCCCGACTCAAGACTCGGGGGTTTCGAGCAACAAATGAAAATGTAATGATTATTATTATAGCTAACCTATAGTGGTTCATTAATGTTAACTTATGGTTAACAATTGAACATGGCATAATCAACAAGGTTTTAATAAGGGGTGGGTTTTTAACTAGTCAAGTCTTTCCAAATTAGCTCCTTTTTAGATCTCTACTCTATTTACAGACAATGATGCAATAGCGAAAATGGGATCAACATGTTCAAGGATTGTGGCTTGCCTTGCGGAGTCAAGGGTTCACCTAGCGAGACATAGTCGATGTCGTGTCTGGTCCCGAACGGCTCCTACTCCTGTGGTGGCTCCACGTACTATTCCTGCTCCAAGTGCTGCTCCAGGAATTGTTCCGATGTCGGATCTAGCGGGAAAAAGCAAATCCAATAAATAAGCGAATAAAAACAACCGAAGAAAGAAAAACGGAAAATGGAACTAAGGAGAAAATGGCCAGAATGGAGCTCAGGTGCAGTTTGGGAATTTTTAAACTTGGTATGGCGAAACAGAGATCATTTTTGGACTCAGCAGCTCGAACTAATCACGAATATGTATTTTTGTCTATTTTTGGATTTTTGGGAATTTTTTGGAAATTTTGGGGATTTTCTGTAATTTTATTTGATTTTTTGGATTTTAAATAAATTAAAATCTGAAAAGAAAAATAAAAGGAAACACTGTGCTAACAGGCCGCACGATGATCATGAATTTGTTCCACAGGCGCGCATGCACGGGCTCGCAGGGAAGCGGGCGGTTTGTTGTGCAACGGCCCATAGGCGCGAAGGCCGGCCCACGGTGCGTGGCATGCGGCCTGGTAAGGCTGACAGGGCAGGCCCAAGCGTGTGAGAGATAGACAGCAGGCCCCGGCTGACAGAGAGAGAGAGGCGAGCACGCTGACGAGTGGGGACCATTTGCCAGTGGGAGAGGGGAGTGGCGAGGTGATGGGCGGTCGGAGGTGGGGAAGAAGATGGCGTATGTGGCGAAGGGGAGCTCGGGAGTAGGAACGAGTTGACGGAGAAGGAAAAGGAGCTTACGGTGCTCGGGCGGGAAAGAAACGGGCGGGAAAGAGAGCGGAGAGGTGGGGCGATGGGGAGAGGCTGGAGTTGAGGAAGAGAGGGCTTGGCTCAGGGTGGGGAAGCGACTGGAGAGGGAATGAGCTAGCAGGTGGGGGAAAGAGGCTCGCAGCAAGCTTGGGGCGAGGAGAATGAAGGGCGAAGGTGGGGTATTTATAGGATGGGGTGGAGATAGAGGAGTGGTGGGGCAGGAGAGAGATGGCATCGGTTTTTTCAACGGCGAGGACGATCATGGGACTGGCTGGTGGTGGAGAGGACCGGAGCAGGTGGCAGGCGGGATTCGCGGCGCGGCAGGTGAGCGACGAGACCGGGCGAGGGCGGCGTAGATGAGGCATGGAAATTTTGCGCCGAGGATGAGGGGACGCTGGGTGAGGCTCGGACCTGGCGCGAGGAAGAAAAGGGGGGTGATGCTGGCGTGGGTAGGCCGAGCGATGGGACGGGGAGAGGCAGCGGGATTTGCGGCGGAGGACGACGGGAGGGGGAGCGGGGTTTGGACCGGGCGCGAGGAAGAAGCGGCGAGGGACAGGGCGAAGTGCTGGTTGCGAGGAAGAAGAAGGGGGCCATCGCGCGGGAGGACTGGGGCAAGCCAAGGCGGGAGCTGGGCCGAGTCGAGGCGGGGAGCGGAGGCCCGCGGGGCGCGCGAGAAAAAGAAGCGGGCCGAGCGGAAGGCTAGGCCACGTGGGAAAAGAAGATGGGCCGCGGGGAAGGATTGAGCCGGAGGGAAAATCGGGCCATGGCCGAAAAGGGCAAGTCCCAAAAGAGGAAAGCGGCTAAAATGAAAACTTTCCCAGAAAGGAAAGAAAACAAAGCAAAGCCAAATAAAATTCAAATATATCTGGAAAAATCCAAATAAAATCCAAATAAAATAAATAAACAAGATTTTGAAATTTTTTTGGGGTGTTTCAACCTACCCCCCTTAAAATAAATCTCGTCCCCGAGATTTACTCCTCCTAAGGGAGTAGGTTCAGAAATTCTACTGCAACTCCGATTCCTTTTGCAGGGCGGGTTCCTCCAAAATGATTCTTTCATAGTACTCGGCATACTCTGTCATCCTTTTCTTTGTGCTGTCTTTCAGTTGTCTCGATGATCTGAATTGGCTCCTTGCGATAAGGTAAGTCATTCCACAGGTCAACTCCTTTCAACTGCATGTGGTCTATTGGTCTCGAGCGGCCCTTAGGTTCTTCCTGATGATATTTACACATGGGCTTCTACATCATGAACGATCTGCGGCCCAAGAGTTGCCTTTCTCCTATCTCTGTCCTATTTAATGGGGTCTTTCACTTCCTGCCGCAAAAGGGCTTTAAAGGGTGACATTTCCCAGTTGGCTTGATAGCCGTTATTGTAAGCGTATTTTGCGAATGGTGGGCATGTGGTCCAAGAGGTTTTGTAGGCCAAAATTTATGCCCTTAGCATGTCTTCCAGTATCTGGTTGACCTTTTCTGTTCGTCTATCAGTCTGTGGGTGGTAGGCTGTACTAACTATCAATTCTGTCCCCATTGCTTCATGTGGACTTTCCGAAAATTGGGTGTGATCTGGGTTCCTTGATTTGACACAATTTGCCTTGGGATTCCATGTAACCTTACTATTTGTGTTAGATATAGTCCTGCTAATTCATTTCGGCTGAAAGCTTGCTTGATTTGAATGAAGTGGGCTAT
The DNA here is from genome assembly GCA_036346375.1 of Guadua angustifolia. Classification (NCBI taxonomy): domain Eukaryota; kingdom Viridiplantae; phylum Streptophyta; class Magnoliopsida; order Poales; family Poaceae; genus Guadua; species Guadua angustifolia. The sequence goes on from CM070513.1 coordinate 29,517,104, forward strand.
CTTGGTCAATCTGTCGGTGGTCTTCCAAATAGTATTGAATCCTTGTCGAGCCTTTAAGCATCCTTGTGATGAAGTCTATTCCGGCAGTCTTTTGATGGTCAATCTTAACCTTCCGACATACATCATAGCACATGATATTCTCGGCTAATTCCTCTTTCATACCCTTCCACCAGTATTCTTTCCTTAGATATTGGTACATCTTTGTACTTTCGGGATGCATGGAGGGTGATGGGGACGGGGATGCCCGAACTTCCGTCAGGTGGAGGATAAGTCGATTAGGCCGCGCGAGACACACACGATCCGGCTTCTTGATCGGCACGATCAAAACCCCTACAATCGCAGCACCACGCGTCCTCGGTTATCAACGTGCATTGCCCGTTGACCTCGCACAAGGCTAATCCTGCCAATGAATCGAGAACACAAGCAAGAACAAGAAAGATGCAACTGAATTTGCAATTGAGGATGAAGCTCACGACTTGGGTCTCACAAACCGATTTAACAGCGTCTTGTTCAAAGACAATTGATCTAAGCAAAACCCGCATCAAACCCTAGCGGCGGCTACTGAATATAAGGTCTAAGGGGATGTCCTAGAGACCCTAGACGCGTCCGTGATGGACTCTAACATGATACATGGGCCAGCGGCCCAAATTGGTGACGCAGCACCCTGGGATAGATTCTGTTTGCCAACTTGAAACGTGAATTCCCATTGACTCCGAAGTCCAAATGATCTGAAACTAGTGCCATTGGAAAGCTTATTTCCTTAGCTTTCGAGACATATGTGGATCATTGAAATCAGAGCCTGTTTGTGGCCTGGGCAATGATTTTAGTGGACACTACTCCTGGTGGCCGAGGTAGTCGACTCGAGATGAATTGGGTCTCCAACTTGACTTGGACGCCCTCCTTGCCTCCCTCCTAGCCCTTGCTGGTTCCCAAGGCCTTCATGATCCTCTCCAAGGTTCCTAAGTACAATATAATCAATAATATCATTAGGTAGCATACCATCCTCACAAGTATATGCACGGGTACTTAGGAACGAGCTCACCTGTTGATTCAATTGTCATGCTCGTGCTCTTGTGATAGGTCCTTGCATCACAACTGGAGGAGTCTCGGGCGTATGCATAGGTGTGATGTCCTCATCATCCTCCCCCTTGAAGTGGAGTCGTCCTCGACTCAAGCTCGTCATCTTCTCCCATGAACGGTTTCAAATCTGCAATGTTAAAGGTGGGACTAACCCCATATTTGGGCGGCAACTCAAGTTTATATGCATTATCATTTATTTTCTCAAGTATCTTGAAAGGACCATCAGCTCTAGGCATTAATTTAGACTTTCTCAATTGTGGAAAACGATCCTTTCGCAAGTGTACCCATACTAAATCACCCGGTTCAAGTTTTACTTCCTTTCTACCTTTACTTCCCGCAGTCCTATACCTTTCATTCATCTTTTCAATATTTTCTTTAGTCTTTTCATGCAATTTCAGAATAAATTCAGCATGTTCCTTAGCATCATGATTAACTCATTCACTAGTAGGTAAAGGTAATAGATCAATAGGAGCACGGGATTGAAGCCATACACTACGAAAAGGACTTACCTTTGTGGTGGAGTGTACCGCCCTATTATAAGTTTAACTCAACATGCGGTAAACACTCTTCCCACATCTTCAAATTCTTCTTCAAAACAGCCCTCAACATAGTAGATAATGTACGATTTACTACCTCGGTTTGGCCGTTGGTTTGGGGATGACATGTTGTTGAAAACAGCAGCTTGGTCCCCAATTTGTTCCATAGAGTTCTCCAAAAGTGGCACAAAAACTTGGCATCACGATCTGAAACAATAGTAGAAGGCATACCATGCAAGTTTAACGATTTCTTGAAAGAAAAGGTTAGCAATATTAACAAAGATCGTCGCTCTTATGACAAGGAATAAAGTGTGCCATCTTAGAAAATCTATCAACCACCACAAAAATACTATCCCTCCCCCTCTTGGTCCTAGGCAGTTCTAAAACAAAGTCCATAGATATATCCTCTCATGGAGTGCTAGGAACAGGAAGAGGCATATATAAACCATGTGGATTCAATCGTGACTTGGCCTTTTGACATGTAGTGCAGCGGGATACAAACCTCTCAATGTCTCGCCTCATCTTCGGCCAAAAGAAGTGGGCGGACAGCACGGCCTCCGTCTTCTTGGCACCAAAATGACCCATCAAACCTCCTCCATGGGCCTCAGATCAAAAGAAAACGAACGGATCCAACTGGAATACATAGGCGGTTAGCTCTAAACACAAATCCATCGTTTATCACATATTTGTCCCATGTTCTTCCCTCTTTGCAATGCAGCAAGACATCTTTAAAATCATCATCATTAGCATATTGTTCTTTAATTGATTCCAATCCAAATATACGACAATCAAGTTGGGACAACATGGTATATCTCCTAGACAAGGCATCAAGAATCACATTATCCTTCCCTTTCTTGTGTTTGATAACATAAGGAAAAGATTCAATAAATTCAACCCATTTAGCATGTCTACGATTCAGTTTCACTTGATTGTGAATATGTTTTAGCGACTCATGATCGAATGAATAACAAATTCTTTGGGCCAAAGATAATGTTGCCACGTTTCTAAAGATCGCACAAGAGCATACAATTCTTTATCATACGTGGAATAATTCAAAACAGGACCACTCAATTTTTCGCTAAAGTAAGCAACAAGTTTACTGTCTTGCATCAAAACACCACCAATTCCAATCCCACTAGCATCACATTCAAGCTCAAAGGTCTTATTAAAATCAGGAAGTTGGAGTAAAGGTGCGTTAGTAAGCTTATCTTTCAAAAGGTTGAAGGCATTATCCTGCGCTTGCTCCTAATGGAATACAACTCCCTTCTTCGTCAACTCGTTCAATGGGGCTGCAATGGTGCTGAAATCCTTCACAAAGCGGCGGTAAAATCCGCAAGTCCATGGAAGCTCCGACTTGTGAAATCGCGTGGGCGTTGGCCAACTCTTAATCGCGTGCACCTTGGCCTCATCCACCTCAATTCCTGCGGAGTCACAACATAGCCAAGAAACGATACTGTTCGGTGCATGCAAAAACGCACTTCTCGAGGTTAATCAATAAACGCAGCACGCAAAGCATCAAAAACACCACGTAGATGATCAAGATGTGCATGTAACGACTTGCTGTAAATCAATATATCATCAAAATAAACCACCACAAATTTCCCAATGAAAGCTCATAAAACCTCGTTCATTAAGCGCATGAAAGTGCTAGGTGCATTAGTTAAACCAAAAGGCATGACTAACCACTCATACAATCTAAACTTGGTTTTAAAAGCTGTTTTCTATTCATCTCCCAATTTAATTCTTATTTGGTGGTATCCACTACGCAAGTCAACCTTAGAAAAATTATAAACCACTTAACTCATCAAACATGTCGTCTAACCTAGGAATAGGATGACGGTACCTTATTGTGATATAGTTAATGGCTCTACAATCTACGCACATGCGCCAACTGCCATCTTTCTTAGGAACCAAAATAATAGGGACAGCACAAGGACTAAGGCTCTCACGTACATACCCGTGGTCCAAAAGATCTTGGACTTGGCGCTGAATCTCCTTAGTCTCCTCGGGGTTGGTCCTATAAGCAGCTCTGCTTGGCAAACTCGCCTGTATCAAATCAATTTGGTGCTCAATCCCTCGTATGGGTGGGAGTCCTGGAGGTATCTCGGCAGGAAAAACATCCGCATACTCCTGCAAAAGGTTAGTGATAGCAGGAGGCAAAGTACTGGACATATCATCTAATGAAAACAAAGTATCTTTGCATATCAAAGCATAGCACAAAGCATCATCACTAATTGCAGCAAGATTAGATTTTGTAGCAAGCAAGACGGGATTCCTCAATTTAATTTGGTTGGCTACATGCTGAATTTCAGATTTTCGTTCAATGATTTTCTTGTCATTAGCAAGCCGCTCCCTATCGGATTGAACAATTTCAGCGGGGGTCAAAGGTAGAAGTGTAATTTTCTTTCTCTTATGCATAGAAGTGTATTTATTACTTCTACCGTGGTGAAGTGCATCAGTGTCATATTCCCATGGGCGACCGAATAAAAAAGAGCAAGCTTGCATCGGCACCACATCACAATCAGAAAAATCAGAATAGGAACCAATGGAAAAATGAACCCGAACTGTTTGTGTTACCTTAGCTCTGCCGGAATCATTCATTCAACCACTGAATGTGGTATGGATGTGGGTGCGGGCGTGTGGTCAAGCCAAGCTTCTTGACCAAATCTGTACTCACCAAGTTGTTGCAGCTGCCGAAGTCAATGATCACGCGCGCTCGTTGGTTGTTGATGACAAAGAAAATCTGGAACAAGTTGTGGCGCTGCTGCTCGGCTTGCTCCATTTGTGCACTAAGGACACGCTGGACAATGATGAACCTGTACGCAGCGGTATCCTCGGCGCCAAAGGTGGCATCGTCATCAACCATGTCGTCGTCCACCCTAGTGTCGTCGATCTCATCCTCAACATCGAAGGCGCTGATGTAACCTCAATCGTCGGTGGCGATGTATGCCCGCTGGCTAGGGCATTCTCTCTTGACGTGGCCAATCCCTTGGCACTTGTGGCAGCGAATTCCCGTCGATGTGCGACTCGTGGAAGCGACGGAGGAGGAGCTCTTGGCCGGTGTTGGCAGGGTCGACTTGCTGCTGTCCGCAGCACGGGCGGGCGGTGCCGTCGATGCCGGTCGTGTGCTCGTCGAAGGTGACGGTGCAGCTAGTCGGAAGGTGGAAGAAGGCACTATCTTCACTTGTCCCGTAGTCATTCGGGGAGTGAAGGTGCTGCCGGCGTTGCTCCTACTCTTAGAATGGCATCCCTGCAACTCCTTCTCTGCTAACAAAGCAAGTTGAAACAAGCGATTGACAGTTGTATATTCTTTATAATCAACAATATCCTGAATTTCGGGACGCAAACCACCATAAAAACGAGCAATTTTATCCTCAGGTTCCTCTACTACCCCACAACGTAACATACCCTTTTGAAGCTCTTGGTAATATTTCGAGCAATATACTACCTTGATCTAATCGTTGCAATCTCTTGCATATCACGTTGGTAGGAAGGAGGAACAAATCTATTACGATAGCATATTTTAATCTCGCCCAAGAATCAAAGTTGTAGCGGGCATTTACTAGTTCATTCCACCAGATTATATCAAAATCTTTAAATTCACTAGTGGCTTGTCTAACTCTATGAATCTTGGGAACTAGATGTGAATTTGTTATATCCCTTGGCTACCCTGAAGTTCTGGGAGCATGAGATTCAATCGACTCGACCTTCAAAAGAGAAATGAAAAGAAGAATGAATGGGGATAAGGGCCAAGCACAAGTTTCATTTCATATTTTTCCAAAAGTCACTTCCACATGCCCAGAACCAGCTATTTATACTTCCAACTTAGTTGTCCCCTTTCCCACGCCAACGTAACAAACTCTCAACTAATTACATGCGTAAATCAATTACCCGCTGGACAAATGACAACTACAGAGAAAAACGACAACACACCCAAACGCATGCTGGCCGATATTTCCTGCGTTACATTCTCGCCGGTCATGACATCTCCTCCTCGAAGTTGTTGCTTGTCCCCAAGCAATAGCATCTCGAAATTGAGTCCACAATACCTCTAGGTCTTCCCTGTAGCCGAAGTCTGTGGACATGCTCGCCCATTTGATCGCACTCGCGAATAAAGAGTGTTGCCTTTCTTCACGAGACGGCGTTCGGGATGTGTTCGGTTCTCGGTCACAAGTGTCCAACTCCACCCCTTTGGCAAAGTAGAGAAAACCGGAGTATAATCCAAATGAAATGGTTTCAATTGAGAGACATGAAATACGGGATGAATTTTACTGTCCGCCGGCAAATCCAAGCGATACGCGACTGATCCAATGCGCTCTGTCACCACATATGGCCCATAAAATTTGTGCGCCAGTTTGGGAAATGGTCTGTTCACAACGGAAGACTGAGCATACGGCAGTAACTTCAATAACACCTTTTCGCCGATCTGAAATTGGCGGTCCCTGCGATTCTTATCAGCCTGCAATTTCATCCGATTTTATGCTCGAGCCAACTGTTGCTTCAACATCTCCACAAACTTCGCCCGTTCCTGCAACAACTCTTGCACTTCAGTATTGATACTTTGGTCCCAAGGCGAGATCAACTCCAAATTGGCTCGGGCCATATCTGACTTTAAAAGGCAAACAACCCAAAGCCGTATGGAAACTTGTATTATACCACAATTCAGCCACAGCCAACCACCGTTTCCATTTTCCAGGGGTAGTATGCACAGCACAGCGCAGGTACATTTCAAGACATTGGTTCACCCGTTCACTTTGCCCGTCCGTTTGTGGATGGTAAGAGGTGCTATACTGCAAGTGAATCTGCAAGGCATTAAACAGCTCGCGCCAAACCGCACTGATGAACACCCGATCCCGATCAGATGTTATAGTCTTCGGTAACCCATGCAACTTGACAATGTGTTCCAGAAACAATCTGGCTACTGATATCGCCGTGTATGGATGCCGAAGTGCAATAAAATGTGCATATTTAGAAAATCGGTCAACCACCACCATAATGACGTTACAGCCGTCAGAAATGGGAAGCCCCTCAATGAAATCCATTGTCACATCTTGCCACGCAACCGCTGGAATGGGTAGAGGCTGCAAGAACCCGGCCGGCTTAGCCATTTCCCCTTTAGCCTTTTGGCAAATTTCACACTGCTTAACAAACTCCTCAACAGCTTGTTTCAAGCCCGACCAGCTAAACAATTTATGGATCCGCTGGTACGTAGCCTGCATGCCAGAATGACCGCCAATCGCACTAGAATGAAAAACAGCGATCAACTTAGTCTGCAAAGCTGAATTCTCCCCCAGCCAAATCTTCCCCTGCTTGCGGATAATGCCATTACTGAGCTCATAGCCATGCTCATCAGGACAATGCAACGCCAACTGTGCTAACAATTGCTGAGCTGATTTGTCAGTAGCATATGAATTCACAACCTCCTGAATCCAAGTGGGTTGCACCGCAGATATGGCCTGCAACTCCAAGCTCGAACCTTGACGTGATAAAGCATTTGCCACCACATTTTCCTTCCCTTTTTTATATAAGATTTTGAACTGCAAACCCATCAACCGAGTCATGACTTTTCGTTGCAGTTCCGATTGTAAATGCTGCTCATTCAGAAAACTGAGACTTTGATGATCAGTTCGTATGATAAATTCCTTGCGTTGCAGGTAAGGTCTCCACCGCTCTACAGCTAACATGACCGCCAAGAATTCTTTTCATATATGGACCAACCTTGCTGTTTAACTCCCAACGCCTTACTGAAATACGCAACGGGGTGGCCCTGCTGAAGTAGCACCGCACCCACACCATAGTAACAAGCATCTGTTTCCAGTTCAAAACCTTGATTGAAATCAGGTAACTTCAAAACAGGAGTGCTAGACATTGCCTCTTTCAACCGGACAAAAGCCTCCTCATCTGTTACATCCCAATCAAACGCCTTCTTCTTCAACAAGCGCGTTAATGGTTGCGCCAACATGCCATAGTGCTTAACAAACTTTCTGTAATACCCGGTCAAACCCAAAAAACCTCGCATTTCCGTGAGGCTCGTTGGTCTCGGCCAATTTTTCATTGCTTCAATTTTGTGTGAATCAGTTGCTACCCCTGCATCCGAGATGATATGACCAAGGTACTCAAGTTGTCGCCGGGCAAATGTGCATTTCGACTTCTTCACATACAATTGATGGTCTGAGAGCCTTTGCAAGACCTTGGCCAAATGCTCAACATGTAAGTGCAAACTAGTGCTGTAAACTAAGATATCATCAATAAACACCAAAACAAATTTTCGAAGATAGGGTGCTAGCACCGCATTCATCACACACTGAAATGTAGATGGGGCATTGGTGAGGCCAAAGGGCATTACCCTGAACTGGTAGTGACCCTGGTGTGTCTTGAATGCCGTTTTCAACTCATCATCCTCCTTCATACGAATTTGGTGATATCCAGCTCTCAAATCCAATTTAGAAAAGTATCTCGTACCTGATAACTCATCCAACAACTCATCTATCACGGGCATAGGAAATCTGTTTTTAATCGTCAAGTCATTGAGACGACGATAATCAACACAAAATCTCCAGGTGCCATCCTTCTTCTGTACCAATAGTACCGGTGAAGCAAAAGGACTAGCACTAGGTTGAATAATTCCATTTGAGAGCATTTCAGACACCTGGCGCTTGATCTCATCCTTTTGGAGTGGGGAATAACGATAAGGCCTCGAATTCACTGGTATTGCACCAGGGATAAGTGGTATCGTATGATCATAAGCTCATTTCAGCGGCAATCCCTTCGGCTCCTCAAACACCGTTTGGTATTGGCTAAGCACTTTACTGATCTCGCCTGGAATTAGTAAGTCTGATGACACTTTCCCCCGTTCCAACATTACCATGGCCCAAATGTCGCTCCTTTCCTCGGCTTCTCCAATTTGCTCCCGACCATCGACTTCGATTCAACATTCACACCCTTCTTATGCCTTCTAACTTGACCGCCCTCCCCTTGTGCTGAAACTCCACCGTTTTGTTCTGCCAATCACACAGCATAGGACTATGGACTTTTAACCAATCCATGCCCAGAATGCCATCGTATGCGCCCAGTTCTATCACCCTCAGGTCGTCTTGAAATGTCTGACCTTGTGCCCACCACTCCATTTGTGGCACCCAGCTATCACAACTCAACTTTTCACCATTTGCCACCCGTACAGTCATTGGTTCCATCTTCTCAGGTATACAGCCAATACAATGTAAGTAAGCCGCATTTACAAAACTGTGTGAGCTCCCTGAATCAAGCAAAAATGACATAACCTGATTCTTTACCAAAGCTAAAATTTGAATAGTTTCAAGAGCTTCTTCTCCTGATAAAGCATTCAACGACAAATCTCCTGTCTCAGTTGGATCCATTTCATTTTTTCAAAGAGTCCAACACAAAGATCCGATAAATGCTCTTCCGACTCTTCCACTTGCAAATACTGGTTGGGCTGGTCCTTTCTTCTTACATTGGAGATGGTGATTCGCTCAAACTTCTCACCACACTGGTAACACAAGCCGCTGGCTCTCCAGATTCACGCAGCTTGGTCGGCCCTCCAAAGCTCGCCTCGCCCCAACTTAAAATTGGCTTGAAGGCGCCACTCTTGGGTGCCCCTGTTCCTTCTCTATGAACTCCGGTTTTGACCTTCCAGTTCCTTCCTCTATCCACAACATCTTGCTGTACTCGAGCCAGCAATGTCGCCCGATCTACTGTCTCTGGTATCTGCCCTTGAACTGCTCCTCTTATCTCAGGTTTTAACCTTCTTACAAACAGGGACACGAACAATTCCTCACCGTAGTAAGGATTGTGCATGGTGATGTTAAACATGAATTCATCAAACTTCTCTTTGTATTCACTCACCGATCCCACTTGTTTGAGTTCCACTAGCTCCCCAAGCAACCTCCGATGATCAAAGGCACCAAACTTGGTCTCCACAGCCTGAATGAATTGTTCCCAGTCTCCCATCTCATGTTGAGCTTTATAAGCCTGCAACCAGAGAGCCGCATTTCCATCCATATGAATCATCGCTGCATTTACCCACAAAGCTTCCGGTATGTTATACAATCGGAAATAATCCACACACTTATCGCGCCAGACTCTCGGTCCATTGCCGTCAAACCTTGGGAAAGAAAGTTTGGGCAAAGGAGCTCTGTTCTGTCCTCCCCCTTCTCGTACTTGTCGTGAGATCGCCCCATTACCTCCAGGTGGGCTTTCCTCCGAAAACCTGCCCCGCATGCCTCCAGATGACGAAGTGGGTTCGTCACCAGACCCCTGCCATTGATTCTGGGGTGCCGGCGTATAGATGGCCTTTTCCAACCCCGCCATCTCCTTGGTCTCTTCCAAAACCCGGCCAACTGTGAGTTTAGCCACCGCCTGGGCGGTCTGCTCCAGTTGCTTGGCCATCAGCTGTTGATCCTTGGTTACCTGCTCCACTGTCTTCGCCAACAAATCCGTCCGCGACAAAAGCTGCTGCTGATTGGTGTCCATCATCTCCACTCACGCATACAAAGAGTCCAATCCTTCTTTCACCATCGCCCAACGCTCCTCCGCGCGTCCTTCCGATTCGCCCATTGCAGCCAGGACGAACTGGGTTTGGGGTGAGGGTTTTGGTGGCGCCGTTGTGATCGCCCAAAAGCTTCCACCCAAGTTCTTCTTCCGGCAGCGATCGCCTGTCCGAATCAACTAGCCGAGTCAACCAGGCTTGGTAACCGGAGTTTTTGCGGTGATTTCCCAGAATCGATCGATTGATTCCAAGAAATCTCCAACCCTTGCCTGGAAAATTTTTGTGGCCCAACCAGACCGATCGGAACTGGCTCTGATACCAGATGTTATATCCCTTGGCTACCTTGAAGTTCTGGGAGCGTGAGATTCAATCGACTCAGCCTTCAAAAGAGAAATGAAAAGAAGAACAGAATGGGGATAAGGGCCGAAGCCTGAAGTTTCATTTCATATTTTTCCAAAAGTCACTTCCACATGCCCAGAACCAGCTATTTATACTTCCAACTTAGTTGTCCCCTTTCCCACACCAACGTAACAAACTCTCAACTAATTACATGCGTAAATCAATAACCCGCTAGACAAATGACAGCTACAGAGAAAAACGACAACACAGCCCAAACGCACGCCTGCGTCGATACTTCCCGCGTTACTTCTCGCCGGTCATGACAGAATTAAATTTCTGCTCAACCGTCATCTCCCAATCTAAGTAAGCATCAGCATCATAACCTCTAGAAAAGGAAGGGATGGTAAATTTTACCTTAGCGAAAGGATCATCATTGCGGTTCTGGTTATTACCTCCCATACCATGATGGTTGCGGCGAAGACGGTCATGCAGACGAGCGTCTCGTTGAGCAGCTCATCTTCGTCTTCCTCAAAATCACTATCCTCATCGTGGTCGTTGTTGCCGTGGTTGGTGCCGTTGTTGACGCCGTTGTTGACGGATGCATCTCCATCAATAGTCGCGGGCGGGCGTGATGAGGACATCCCCACAACGGATACAACCAGCACTAACTCATCTTACCAAAATGTACAAGGACCACTCACTCGAGCTCGTGCACGCAAATTAAATTATCAGGTGAAGTCGTTCCTAAGTGTTCCTACTAATGACTTAGTGAATGGAATGCTATTTAATTCTTGTGATCATGTTATTCTTATTAGGAACAAGGGAGAAGAGCCACCAAGTGCGAAGAGACTCGAGTTCAAGTCGGAGGTTTGAAGGAACTCCAAGTCAGATTCGGACTCGCAGATAGCATCAACTTCAAACATTCATAACTTTTGATCCAGAGCACTTCTGAAGGCCCACGAGTACAGTATTGAAAGATCTGCTCATCCTCTTTCAAACGGATTCAAAATCACCTTCAAATTCCTTCTGAGTCATTGGGAAACTGCAAAACAATGGAGACTACTTTTCCTGTCCGAGTCAGTTTGGGCTGCGGGACTCCTAATCCGAGTTGTATTAGTTAGGCCCATGTTAAGGCCTGGTGCTGCATGCCCTTGGACTATAAATAGCCAGCCGCCACCATAATTAGGGTTTGGGTTTTGTTTGATTAAGGTTAGCCATTGCTACCGCTTGTACTCGCGCGTGTCGACTAGACCGCCTGCCTACTTGTTCATCGGAACCCCAATTTCGAAAGTGTTCTTGTTTCAAAACCAATCTACATTCATATTCGCAATTGAGTTGCTTGTTATCTCTTGTTCTTGCTGGCTCTTCGATTGCTTGCAGGACAAAGACCTTCGTGGTCGGGTTGGTCGGCTCACGAGATCAATAACCTTCAGAGGGTGGTGTACCGGCCGCTAAGGCGCAACGTCGGTTCGTTGTAGTCGGGCCGCCAACTTCGCCCTCCACCAAATCGATGCTACCCTTTTCTCATCGAAGATCGGGACACCCTGTGCATATCAAGTGGTATCGAGCTCAAGGTTGCTCGGTGAGATCTTCTATCAATTTATGCTTACCTAGAGTCCGTAAAATTTGCCCCACCAAAAAAAAACAAGATTTATTTCCTCCGTCCAAGACTTTTTGTGCCTTGCTTTTACTACGTAGTTCTCCGCTTGTTGAATTCACGGCTGTTCGCCGAGTTGGGTTGCCGGTTTTAGTTTCGCCCTTAGAGTTTCGAAGTTCGAGTCACGTTTTGATCACGCTATGCGTTTGAATTCAGTCGAGTCCTTAGTAGATATCGATCTAAAAAAAAGAGAGAAACAAGAGTACCTTCAGAATCCCGCGTTGCCGTGCTCGCGCCCTCGCGTTTCGCCCGAGTGCTCGCCTCAGCGTGCTTGCGTCGTGCTCGCCCGAGTGCTCGCGCAAGGCAAGCTTTCGCCCGAGTGCTCGCTGTCGCGGCAAGGCTCGCCGAAAGTGCTCGCTTTGTCGCGGCAAAGGCTCGCCCGAGTGCTCGCCTGTCGCGTGCCGTGCTCGCCCATCGCGTGCAGTGGTCACCCAAAGTGCAGTGCTCGCCCGAGTGCTCGCCTGTCGCGTGTCGTGCTCGCCGAGTGCTCGCCCATCGCGTGCAGTGGTCGCCCAAAGTGCAGTGCTCGCCCGAGTGCTCGCCGACTGCGTGAGCTGGTCGCCAAGTGTTCGCCGACTACGTAACAGAGAAGAAAAGGCAAGTGCAATTTTCAAAAGCCAAGACTAGATCAATTGCAAACCAAAGTTCGAGAGAGAGAGAGAGTATCTTTTAATTACCTTTGTACCCCTAGTCAAAAAAAGAGTGTGGTAGTAAGTGTTGTTTGGGGTCCTTGTGAGTTTGTTTGTGGGCTTTGGGGCTCCCACAAAAAAAAGGGAGGAGCCCTAGCTGTTTGCTTTATGTTGAGAACGTTTTCGTGGCATCGCTGGTGATTAGGCTCGCGCCTCTAGTGTGGTTGAGGCTAGGACCAGCACCATACTGTCGTGGAACGCTTATTCAACTTGTTGTGACTATTGTGGTACGAGCTATCCTTTGCTACAATTGCCGACCACCTATAGCTCCACAAAAAAACTACAACTTACTGTGCTCTTGCGCTTGGCACTGTGACACCACCTCTCCAGAGATTTTGACTTGCGGTCGCCGACACCTCCTGCTAAGGCTTGGTAAGAATCGTAAGAACTTGGTGATACCAGTTGAGAGTTGAGAGATGCGCTTTTTTCTGCGATTGTTTGTTCTTTTGTCTTCTAACCATGTCAGAACAATGAGCAATGATGGACAAAGACTCCCTCGACTCGGGAATCATTCAACATTTTGAGCGCCAAGTTAAGCTCGCATGCAGAGGGCCTCGATGGTGATGTGCGTGGTAAATGAGCGGCCGGGACAGTGGAGAAGGCTCAGATGGACACCAACGCCAGTCGACAACTTTGAGGTTTCGTTGGCACCATCAACACCAACCTCGATAGAGGTTTTGCGGCGCCTTGAGAACATGGGCCGAGTACCTCCGTGGCACGCAGTAATGGTGTTTTGGGCAGCGAGGTGGATGAGAACGCCGACGACTACGCTGCTGACTCGAGCTTGAGGAAGACCCGCACGGCGCCAACTTCACCGCAATCGGCATGGGATGGGTCCTTTGCGCCTTAAGCATGAGGTACGTGACCATGATGATTCGCTTGGTAAGGTTAAGTTTACCATACCTCCTTTTGATGGTAAATATGATCCGATGCATACCTCACATGGGAATTAGTCGTCGAACAAAAGTTTGCATGTCATGAGTATCCCGAAAACAAAAGAGTTAGAGCGCCACTAGTGAGTTCACCGATTTTGCTTCGCTTGGTGGAGTGAGTTTCGACGTAAGAACTCGATGCCGCACAAAACTGGGTTGATTTGAAAAGAATCATGCGAGCTAGATTTGTTCCTCTTATTACCAAAGTGATTTATTGAATAAGCTTCAGTTGTTTTGACAAGATAGCAAGAGTGTAGAGGAATACTATCGGGAATTATAAATGGGCATGTTGTTGTTGTGGTATAGAGGAGTCTCGAGGAGGTCGCTTTGGCTAGATTTATGGGTGGGTGAATCGTGAGATTTATGACATTCTTAGCTACAAGGAATATAATTCAATCACTCGCTTGTTTCATCTTGCTTGCCATGCTGAACGAGAAGTGCAGGGACGACGCAAATGGTCTAGCACGAGAACTAATGTTTCTGCAGGTCGTGCTAACACTTGGTCAACACGAGCTCCATCGACCACCACAAGGCAACCGACTGCACCATCCTCCAACAACAACAAGAACCGACCTCCATCTGCCGCGCCGATTGCCAAGGCTTCGGAGGTAACAAAAACTGCACCAGAGGCCGCCAGGAGCTCTGCTTCGGTTGCTTCGACTGGGAGAACGAGGGATGTGCAATGTCATCAATGCAAAGGGTATGGTCACATGAGGAGTCAATGCCCAAGCAAGCGTGCTTGATTGTGCGAGACAATGGTGAGTATTCTTCCGCTAGTGATTTGGATGAAGAAACATATGCTATGCTTGCGGTGACAATGCAGGAGCGGAGATGATCAAGACCAGAAGATCACATTGAGGCCAACCATGCTGACCATTATGAGAGCCTCATTGTACAGCGGTATTGAGTGTCCAGATTGGAAAGGCCGACCAAAATCAGCGGCACAACCTGTTCCAAACCAAGTGTGTCGTCACGGAGCGATCATGTCGTGTGATCATTGACGGAGGAAGTTGCAACAACCTTGCAAGCTTGGACATGGTGGAGAAGCTTTCATTGGAGACAAGACCGCACCCCCATCCCTACTATGTTCAATGGTTCAACAGCATCGGTAAGGTTAAGGTAACACGCTTGGTGAGAGTACAATTTGCTATTGGTTCCTATCATGATTTTCTTTGAATGTGATGTCGCATCTATGCAAGCATGTTCTATATTGTTAGGTAGACCTTGGCAATATGATAAAAGCTCAGGCATGATGGTAGAACCAACCAAGATTCTTTGTGCATAAGGGAAGGAAGATTGTGTTGCATCCTATGACTCTCGATTCCATAATTAAGGAGGACATTGCTAGAGCTAGTAAGCAAAAGATTGAAGCAAATGCTAAAAAGAAAACATCTAGTTCTGTTGGTGAAAACACAAATGAGATTAAGTTGAAAGGAGCATGTTTTCTCGCTACCAAATGATGTGAGGGAACTAGATGTTGATAACTCTGCTTGCTATGCTTTAGTTTGCCAAGATGTTTTGTTCTCAATTGAGGAGATACTGCTTTGCCTTGCTCCTCTGCGGTGACTAACCTTTTGCAGAGTATGCCGATGTTTTTCCCAAAGACGCTCCTTCGTGTTTACCACCAATTCGAGGGATTGAGCATCGATTGACCTCATTCCTGGAGCATCTTTGCCCAATCGAGCGCCATATAGGACTAATCCGGAAGAAACGAAGGAGATACAACGCCAAGCACAGAGGCTGCTGACAAAGGGTGCGTGCGTGAATCTCTTAGTCCTTGTGTCGTTCGGTCCTTTTAGTTCCTAAGAAGGATGGATCATGGCGTATGTGTGTGGATTGTAGAGCAATCAATAATATTACCATTAGATATCGCCATCCTATTCCTAGGTTAGATGATATGCTTGATGAATTAAGTGGCTCTCTTGTGTTCTCTAAGGTTGATTTGCGTAGTGGTTACCACGGATCCGCATGAAATTAGGTGATGAATGGAAAACAGCCTTCAAAACTAAGTTCGGTCTATATGAGTGGTTAGTAATGCCTTTTGGGTTGACTAACGCACCTAGCACTTTCATGAGACTAATGAACGAAGTTTTGCGTGCTTTCATTGGTAGATTTGTGGTGATGTACTTTGATGATATATTGATCTATAGCAAATCATTAGATGAACATCTTGCTCATTTGCGTGCTGTTTTTGATGCTTTACGAGATGCACGTTTGTTTGGTAACCTTGAGAAGTGCACATTTTGCACCGACGAGTTGCTTTTCTTGGCTATGTTGTTACTCCACGAGGGATTGAAGTTGATCAAGCCAAGGTTGAGGCAATTCAGAGTTGGCCGACTCTAAAACGGTCCACGAAAGCGGAGTTTCCTTGGACTTGCAGGATTCTATCGCCGCCGTGAAAGATTTCATTCGATTGTTGCACCGCTGAATGAGTTGTCCAAGAAAGGCGTGGCTTTCCAATGGGGCAAGTCACATGAAGATGCCTTTAACTTGTTAAAAGAGAAGCTAACTCATGCACCATTGCTCCAACTTCCGACTTTGGTAAGACTTTTGAACTTGAGTGTGATGCTAGTGGTATTGGGATTGGAGGCGTCTTGATCCAAGAAGGTAAGCCACCGCTTATTTCAAAGGAGAAATTATCCGGGCCTCGCTTGAACTATTCAACTTATGATAAGGAATTGTATGCACTAGTTGAACATTAGAGACTTGGCAACATTATTTGTGGCCCAAAGAGTTTGTTATCCACTCGGATCATGAATCTTTGAAGCACATTCAGTAGCCAAAATAAGTTGAACCGTAGGCATGCCGCATGGGTTGAATTCATTGAGTCTTTTCCTTATGTTATCAAACACAAGAAAGGAAAGGATAATATTATTGTTGATGCTTTATCTCGACGATATACCATGCTTTCACAACTAGACTCTAAAATCTTTGGCTTGGAAACGATTAAAGAGCAATATGCGCTTGATGCTGATTTTAAAGATGTTTTGCTAAATTGTAAGGAAGGAAGAGTCTGGAATAAGTTCATTGTTAATGATGGGTTTGTGTTTCGTGCTAACAAGTTGTGCATTCCAATTTGGATCTATTCGCTTGTTGTTGATTCAGAAGCGCATGGAGGAGGATTGATGGGCCACTTTGGTGTGAAGAAGACCGAGGATGTGTTGGCCAATCATTTTTTTGGCCAAAAATGAGGCTTGATGTGGAGCGCTATGTCTCTCGCTGTTCTACTTGCAATAAAGCTAAGTCACGATCGAACCCACATGGATTATATATGCCTCTTCCTGCTCCTAGTGTTCCATGGGAGGATATTTCAATGGACTTTGTTTTAGGCCTACCTAGGACAAAGAGGGGGAGGGATAGCATATTTGTTGTCGTGGATCGGTTTTCTAAAATGGCACATTTTATACCTTGTCATAAGAGCGATGATGCTACAAACATTGCTGATGTATTTTTCAGGAGATAGTTCGCTTACATGGAGTGCCTTCCACAATTGTGTCGCATCGTGATGCAAAGTTCTTGAGTCATTTTGGCGGACGCTTTGAAGAAGCGGGTACCAAGCTCTTGTTTTCTACTACATGTCATCCTCAAACCGATGGCAGACGGAAGTCGCCAACCTAACGTTGTCTACAATGTTGAGAGCCATTTTGAAGAAGAATTTGAAGATGTGGGAAGAGTGCCTACCTCATGTGGAGTTTGCCTACAATCGCTCATTGCATTCTACTACCGTAATGACTCCTTTTCAGGTGGTATATGGTTTCAATCCTCGTGCACCCATTGATATTTTACCTTTACCATGTTTTGAAAGAGTAAATTTAGATCTTGCTCAACGTGCTGAATTTGTGTTGAAATTGCATGAGACTACTAAAGATAATATTGAGCGATGAATGCTAAATATAGAGCCGCCGTAATCGGGGTAGAAAGGAATTAACTTTTGAACCACGGAGATCTTGTTTGGTTGCACTTGAGAAAGGATAGGTTTCTGATTTGCGAAAGTCTAAATTGATGCCTAGAGCTGATGGTCCTTTTAAAGTTCTTGCTAAGATAAATGATAATGCATACAAGCTTGATTTGCCTGCAGACTACGGCGTAAGCAATTCTTTCAACGTTGCTGATTTGAAGCCGTACATGGGTGATGAAGATGAGCTTGAGTCGAGGACGACTCCATTTCAAGAGGGGGAGGATGATGAGGACATCCCCACAACGGATACAACCAGCACTAACTCATCTTACCAAAATGTACAAGGACCACTCACTCGAGCTCGTGCATGCAAATTAAATTATCAGGTGAAGTCGTTCCTAAGTGTTCCTACTAATGACTTAGTGAATGGAATGCTATTTAATTCTTGTGATCATGTTATTCTTATTAGGAACAAGGAGAAGAGCCACCAAGTGCGAAGAGACTCGAGTTCAAGTCGGAGGTTTGAAGGAACTCCAAGTCAGATTCGGACTCGCAGACAGCATCAACTTCAAACGTTCATAACTTTTGATCCAGAGCACTTCTGAAGGCCCACTAGTACAGTATTGAAAGATCTGCTCATCCTCTTTCAAACGGATTCAAAATCACCTTCAAATTCCTTCTGAGTCATCGAAACTGCAAAACAATGGAGACTACTTTTCCTGTCCGAGTCAGTTTGGGCTGCGGGACTCCTAATCCGAGTTGTATTAGTTAGGCCCATGTTAAGGCACGGTGCTGCATGCCCTTGGACTATAAATAGCCAGCCGCCACCATAATTAGGGTTTGGGTTTTGTTTGATTAAGGTTAGCCATTGCTACCGCTTGTACTTTCTGGCGTGTCGACTAGACCGCCTGCCTACTTGTTCATCGGAACCCCAATTTCGAGTGTTCTTGTTTCAAAACCAATCTACATTCATATTCGCAATTGAGTTGCTTGTTATCTCTTGTTCTTGCTGGATCTTCGATTGCTTGCGGGGACAAAGACCTTCGTGGTCAGGTTGGTCGCGCTTCATGAGATCAATAACCTTCAGGAGGGTGGTGTACCGGTCGCTAAGGCGCAACGTCGGTTCGTTGTAGTCGGGCCGCCAACTTCGTCCTCCACCAAATCGATGCTACCCTTTTCTCATCGAAAGATCGGGACACCCTGTCCATATCAGGGCGTCTTTCGACGGCATCCATCCTCCCGGTGAGGGTGGAAACTCGTCGATCGATGCTCTCAAGGGTCTTGTTCATCGTCGTGGCATGCTCCTTGAACATCGTTTTTATCTCCTCCAGCATGGTAGACAACTCTGAATGAAGGACACATTCTTCGATGGTAACATCATCCTCGTTCATGCTCTTCTTGCCACCTACCATGGTTAGCACAGAAAAAGGACAGAAGAAAAACAAGCACAAGGATTATGAGCCCTATGAACTACTAGGTGGGATCTCACGCTCTCAAGCAATCTTACCAAGTTCTTACCCAGTTCTTACCAACACAGCGAGGGACGGTGCAACCGGTGGCTGGTTCGTGACACCGTGAGGGCATGATGAAGCGATTGCAAGGGTCAATAACCTGTGCTGATCAGAAGGATGTATATGTGGAGCTGTAGGAAGGTTATATGTATGGAGTGGCACACAATTCAGTAACAGATAGTAATGCTGAATAAATGTCCAAAAGCACTTGCCCTAGTTGCTGGTCTAAACGTGTCCTCATTCTAGCTGCGACCGAAAGCAAGGAAGATATAGAGACAAGCAACAAGGTGTCAGAATATATGAACAGATATCAACACAACAGCAAAACACTTTTATCAGGCACGGTAAAAGCACCTACCTTTGCTCCTGTCTTTTTTTTTGCTCTTTGCCTCCTTCACAAATTTTTTTTGCTCTATGCTTCTTTCACAATTTTTTTATTTTTCTTTGATTTTTTTGATATTTTTCCTACGATCAGGAGCACAAAGGTAGATAGTACACAAATTTTCAGCCTGAACAGATGTAAGATGAAACCGATATGAAATAAGAAGTGTTTTTCGAAAAGCGTGCTCAAACTTCGTCGGCCGGAAACTCAATCTTCTCAAGGGAATTTCGCAAAAATAAATTCAGCGAAAAAAAATGTGCCTAATTTTGAGTCCGTATGCGAAAGTTATGGCCGTTTTACGGAAGAACTCCGAATTAGGGTTTTCTAGGCGGCACCTCTCCGAACTCAAGGGTACATGGAGTGGATATGGAAGGCGATGATCTATGGTGGAAGGCTCTGTGATGAGGGGTGGCGGTATGGCTAACAGGAGGTGGGGGATTAGGGTTTATGAAGGAGAAACCCTAACACAATCAAGACTTCGAAAAGGATGAAACCACAAAGCAAACCGATTCCAACAAGGACACAAATAGCGATTGGTGATTAGATCGGTGTAGGATATGGGATGCAGCGGAGATGAAACACAACTAAATTAAGACCACGATCTAAACCAACAACATGACTCGACTATGGACACAAACTCAGTACTACGGATTCTGAAACCGAAATTGTGCAAAGGCTAGGTGTGTTTCTAGGTATGGTAGACTATGAACTGCAATTTGTTTTTGGCTTTTTCGTGGACTATAGGACGAATGCAAAACAAAATCAAACTATAGAAAAAAAGGCAAACCTGATGGTAACCTTGCTCTGATACCACTTGATGGGGACGGGGATGCCCGAACTTCCATCAGGTGGAGGATAAGTCGATTAGGCGGCGCGAGACACACACGATCCGGCTTCTTGATCGGCACGATCAAAACCCCTGCAATCGCAGCACCACGCGTCCTCTGGTTATCAACCGTGCGCTGCCCGGTTGACCTCGCCACGAAGGCTAATCCCTGCCAATGAATCGATAACATAAGCAAGAACAAGAAAGATGCAACTGAATTTGCAATTGAGGATGAATCTCACGACTTGGGGTCTCACAAACCGATTTAACAAATGATATCTTGTTCAAAGACAGAATTGATCTAAGCAAAACCCGCCTCAAACCCTAGTGGCGGCTACTGAATATAAGGTCTAAGGGGACGTCCTAGAGACCATAGACGCGTCCGTGATGGACTCCAACACGATACATGGGCCAGCGGCCCAAATTGGTGACGTAGCACCCTGGGACAGATTCTGTCCGCCAACTTGAAATATGAATTCCCATTGACTCCGAAGTCCAAATGACCTGAAACTAGTGCCATTGAAAAGGTTATCTCCTTAGCTTTCGAGGCATATGTGGATCATCAAAATTGGATCCCGTTTGTGGCCTGGGTGACAATTTTATTGGACACTGCTCCTGGTGGCCGAGGTAGTCGACTCCGAGATGAATTGGGTCTCCAACTTGACTTGGACGCCCTCCTTGCCTCCCTCCTAGCCCTTGCTGGTTCCCAAGGACTTCATGATCCTCTCCAAGGTTCCTAAGTACAATATAATCAATAATATCATTAGGTAGCATACCATCCTCACAAGTATATGCACGGGTACTTAGGAATGAGCTCACCTGTTGATTCAATTGCCATGCTCGTGCTCTTGTGATAGGTCCTTGCATCACAACTGGAGGAGTCTCGGGTGTATGCATAGGTGTGATGTCCTCATCAGAGGGTTGGGATGAGTGAGCCTTGTGTCAAAATCAATCCTCTTATATTCTCATTATTACATATATGGTTATAGGGCGTAATATGCCTTGTTCATTTTGCGAGAGTTCTTGAGGGGTTGGTATCTTCCATTTCTCTCTATACTATTGAATGCCTTCATCTTCCTACTGGGCTGACTTGATCTAGTCCAAAAGATCTGGTGGGGTTTCAATGGAATGTATGGGTCCTCCCGATACCATTGGTAGGTTAAAATGTTCCATCTCTGACTGGTGTTCCCATGGTAGGTCAAATCACTTTTCATGTCTATTCGTTTGGGTATTCCTGATTGAGTGGCATGTTGGCTATCCCTGAGGTGAGAGCACTGATGCATTTGCTTTTCACTAACTCCGTGTTTATCTGCACGGTCACTTGCTATCCCTTCCATTTTTATCATCAGAAACTGGTGAACTTAACTTCTTGAATGGTTACTTTCAGATCCTTACACTCGAACTGAGTTACCAACAAATTCCCAGATGTTCGGAACACAAAGAGGTGGGCAAGAGAGGATATGCTAAACCATTTTTGCAAACAAAATCCAACAAAACAAAGGGAAGGGTTGCAAACAAAATCCAACTTGAAACTTACCGATGACGACGTCCGCTGTTCCTATTGCTTCCTTTGCAGAAATATGATTGATTCTCCCGCGGAGGTTCCTGGGGGAGTCCTGGCTTCTGCCACTAGAGTGTTGCTCTGACTTTACTGATGTCCTTCCTTGAAGTAGGCCTTGCTACTGTTGCGGGGGTTGGTATGGGACCAACTGCCTATCGGTTGGAATGGAGCTTGATGCTTGTGTCCTGGCCACTTCTATCGGCAGATGCTGTCTTGGGAAAATCAGTCTGACATGCCTTGTTTGTCCACAGTGAAAGCATCCCATTTGATCCCTAGGGTAAAAATTGGCATAGTGGTTTTCGTTGCATCTAAAGCATCGCACTACTCTGGATTGTGTTGCAGTGGGGGCTGGTCCTTGTCCACTGATTGCTTGCCTTTTGCAAGAAATCCAGGAATAGGGGCTAGCATCCTTCGTCCAATTGGCCCTGGGTTCTGCATCCTGAATTGTTGTGCCTTCCTTTTCCGGGTGTCCTCTAAGTCGTTCCGTGTCTCCTCTGTAATGATTAGTTTGTCCACCATTGTTGATAAGTCCTTGAAGTCGAGCGCTGCAATGTGGAATTTTAAATTATTTTGTAGGCCTTCGAAGAATCTCTCCATCTTCTTGGCTTCAGTGTCCATCTCTCCTGGGCAAAGCGAGATAGCTGGTTGAATTAATGGAAATATTCTAGGACTGTTCTCCCACCTTGGTGGAGAGACAGAAATTCTCTTCTTTTAGCTGCCATTAAGCCCGTGGGGATGTGGGCCTTTTTGAATACTTCTTCGAATTCTGACCATGAGATGTCTTGTCTAGATTTCTGGGCCTGAAAGTTCATTCACTAGGTGACGGCTTGTCCTTGTAGTTGATGCAAGGCATACAACACTCGCTCCCATTCTGAGCACTGAACTGTGTCCAGTTTCCGCTGAATATCCCTGATCCAGTCATCCGCTGCAAGCGGTTCTGGTAAACTTGATAAGGCGGGCGGTCTTGTCTTCTGAAAGTCCAACCATCTTGATTCTCTTGTGATTCCATCTTGTCCTTGGGGATATCCTTGGGGTCTGGCGGCTAGCTGTTGTAAGACTCTTTCCATCAGCTACGTCTGGCGTATCTCTGCTTGATACCTGTTTCTCTTCATCATGGCTAATACTTGTGCTAAGCCGGTTACGTTGCCCGTAGATTCGTCCTCGTCACTGATATTGTGGTGTGGTTCAACTCCCACCATATTTGCTTATCTTGTTCTTGCTCGGTTTTGCAGCAGTTTTTGGGCAAGCAGAAGGTAAGTAAGATTTAGAGTCTGGGATAAGAGTAAAATGAGTAGGTAAGGATTTCAGACGAAAGGAGGGAAACACTTTGAGTTGGGTAGGTTCATAAGGATAGTTAGTGCAAATCAAGATAACTAAGATTAGCAAACATAAATTTTCATTCAATACATAGGAGTTGAATCGTAGAAGGTACCGTTTTATGGTCCCGTACGACCCATGTTACATTACCAAAAGCCTAATACAAGGGGTACACACTAAACTATTGATCTACTCTCACGGGGCCTGGTCGACCACCTTTGAGGAACCTCCATCCACTGACTCTTCCTCTTCCAGTGGCTCGTACTGCGGCTCAAACTGCTCGAGCTCGTCCCTTAATGCATCAATCTCGTTCCACGCAGACAGTAGCTGCTGATGCATCTCATTACGCTCCCTGAGAGCATGGGTGTAGCTGACTTCTTGCTCCAGCATGAACTTGGTTGCATCCCTCATGCGCGGGTCGGGGCTGTTGTTGGGAATGAGGACCATAACCTCATTGGGCTGCTCACCATCCTGCGGGACCCACGAGAAGGGACTATCGTCGAACTCGCGCTGATAGCGGCGGCGCAGGTATCTTGCAGCTTTCCTGGCAGCGTCTTGTACAGCTTCTCGCTCAATGAGTCAAAAACCCTCGAATCTTCGCGGCTGATCTGGACGAATCGACATCGGCTGCAGGTCTACCCATGACTGCCACTAGCAGCGAATTCCCCCGTGGAACTACTCCTCGGAGTGGAAAACTAGGCAACCTTCTGGACCCACACCATAGAACTACATCATCTGTCACAATCGATCTGCCCATCCTTCAAACACGTCGGGGTAGGGGTGGACTCTATGCACCATCTGCTGACACGAAAATTTTGAAGTTAGTAAGTATAGAAAACTTAAACACAGCTTTTAGAAACATAATTCTGGGTAAGGCAGAAGGGGTGAGAAACCAGAAGATAGCGATAGTGCTTATATACTTTTGTAACCCGTTTTGTTTGTGAGTTAAATAGGTTTTTCGAAAAACTTTCCTAAGACACCTTAAGGTCTTTTGATCTACTGGTCAAGCCGGGCTCTGATACCACTTGTAACGGACCCACCCTTTTCAGGGGGTGCGTATAAATACCTTCACAGCAACCCAGGATTTTAGCTGTAGGTAACCAAGTGTACATTGCCTGACATAAGAGCAAATGCGAATATTTGATAGCTAAATTAAGGGATTAACGGCCAGAGTTTACAAAAGAGGCACGACTAGCACCAAATACATACAAAACATCCACAAGAAAGGCTTGAGCAGATATATCAAAGCCTTCAAAACCAAATATCATTGCCATCTACGCTCTTCTGGAATCCGTCGTCTTCTTGAAATTCTAAAAGTGGGTTTGGGAGTAAGGGTGAGTACACAACTGTACTCAACAAGCCACATGGAAATTCTGAGTACTACATGTATGGAGTCACAAGGAAATAGGCACTAGTTTCAAGTATTTGGTGGATGCATGAGCTAGGATTAAGTATAGTACGAAAGAAATACAAACCATCAATCAATAACATCACCACAACACCACCACTGATTTATTAGCAAAATCCAGATTACGGTAAGTTTATTATTAAAACTACTCAAGCTTAGTTACAGGAATCAGCCTAAATTAACCCAACTTCATTAATCGGAAGCACGACGTATTCGAATACCATTTAGTTCACTCTGCAGAGCTACTCAACTATACCCACAAGATATCTACGGTCATTAATGCCACCGAATTAACATGCAACTTTTATGCATGCGGCCTGACCGAGATTAACTTAGCCTTTCATTGAATGTCCCCTCTTTAGCCCCTACCCAATAGGTTGCGAGGATCCCCAGCCTCCAGGACCCACTGGCCAATGCGGGCGGCGCGATCTGGCCATCTGAGGATACCTACTATTATGAGAACCAACAAATGGCCGCACCATTCCATTCCACCCCAAACAAATCGTGATCCATTTCCCCAACTAAGAATGGTAATCCACCTGTAGGTATTCCAAGGGAAAATAATATACCGGACTATATTGGATCAGGTCAGCAGAGCTGACTGGCCCAACTTGTGGTTGAGAGAGGACTGAAGTTATTAACTTCCAAGGGTTTGGTCCTTAAGTGTCGAAGACACAGCCCAATACACATAACAACACAGGTACAACTGTACCCATCACCAGACCACACCTGGGCTTGTCATCGGTTGGGGGTTGGGCCAGCATCCAACTTTTGTGGTTCGCCCAACACTTCCCCCAAACCGTAGTAGGTTTTAAAAACACACCCTGTGTCAAGACTCGGGGGTTTTGAGCAACAATTGAAAATGTAATAATTATTATTATAGCTAGCCTACGGTGGTTCATTAATGATAACCTAGGGTTAACAATTGAGTATGGCATAATCAACATGGTTTTAACCAGGGGGTGGTCTTTTAACTAGTCAAGTCTTTCCAAATTAGCTCCTTTTTAGATCTCTACTCTATTTACAAACAATGATGCGATAACTACATATACAGTAATTATATGAAAAATGGGATCAACATGTTCATGAAGTGTGGCTTGCCTTGCGGAGTCGAGGGTTCGCCTAGCAAGACGTAGTCGACGTCGTGTCTAGTCTCGAACGGCTCCTGCTCCTGCGGTGGCTCCACGTACTATTCCTGCTTTGAGTGCTGCTACAAGAACTGCTCCAACATCGGATCTAGCGCGAAAAAGCAAATCCAATAAATAAACGAATAAAAACAACCAAAGAAAGAAAAACGAAAAAAGGAATCGAGGAGAAAATGGCCAAAATGGAGTTCAAGGGCAGTTTTGGAATTTTGTAAACTTGGTATGGCGAAACAAAAATCATTTTTGGACTTAGCGGCTCGAACTAATCACGAATATATATTTTTGGCTATTGTTGGATTTTTGGGATTTTTTGAGAATTTTGGGGATTTTTTCGAATTTTATTTGATTTTTCCGATTTTAAATAAATTAAAATCCCAAAGAAAAATAAAAGGAAACACTGTGCTAACGGGCCGCACCGTGATCGCGATTTGCCCACAGCGTCTTGAGGAAAGCGGCTTCTTTGGCCACGACCCATAAGTCGGAAGGTGGCCCATGTCACATGGCGAGCAAGATGGCGAGGCCGATAGGGCGGGGAACTGGCCTTGAGCGACAGACATGGGCCCTGGCTAACAGAGAGAGGCGAGCGCGCTGACGAGTGGGGACCATTTGCCAGTGGGAGAGGGCAGCGGCGAGGCGATGGGGCTACCGGAGGTGGGGAAGAAGATGGCGTATGTGACGAAGGGGAGCTCAGGAGTAGGAACGAGTTGGCGGAGAAGCAAAAGGAGCTCACGGCGGACTCGGAGCGGGGAAGAAACGGGTGGGAAAGAGAGCGGAGAGGCGGGGTGACGGGGAGAGGCCGGAGTTGAGGAAGAGAGGGCTTGGCTCGGTGCGGGGAAGCGGCCAGAGTGGGTATGAGCTAGCGGGAGGGGGAAAGAGGCTCGCAACGAGCTCGGGGTGAGGAGAATGGAGGGCGAAGGCGGGGTATTTATAGGATGGGGCGGAGAGAGAGGAGTGGCGTGGGAGGAGAGAGATGGCGTCGATTTTTTCAACGGCGAGGACAATCATGGGGCGGGCTGGTAGCGGAGAGGACCGGAGCAGGTGGCGGGCGGGATTCGCATCGCGGCAGGCGAGCAACGAGACCGGACGAGGGTGGCGCAGACGAGGCGTGGAAATTTTGCGCCAAGGATGAGGGACGCCGGGGCGAAGCTCGGACTGGGCACGAGGAAGAAAAAGGGGGGCGATGCTGGCCCGGGCAGGCCGAGAGACGGGACGGGGTGAGGCAGCAAGATTCGCAGCGGAGGATGACGGGACGACGGAGCGGGGCTCAGACCGGGCGCGAAGAAGAAGCGGCGAGGGACTGGGCGAAGCGCTTGGCGCGAGGAAGAAGAAGAGCCGTCGCGTGGGCGGGCTGGTGCAGGCCGATGCGGGAGTTGGGCCGAGTCAAGGCGGGAAGCAGAGGCCCACAGGGTCGTGGGAAAAAGAAGCGAGTCGAGCGGAAGACTGGGCCGTGTGGGAAAAGAAGATGTGCCGCGGGGAAGGATTGGGCCGAAGGGAAAATCGGTCCAAGGCCAAAAAGGGCAAGTCCTAAAAGAAGAAAGCGGCCAAAACAGAAACTTTCCTAGAAAGGAAAGAAAACAAAGCAAAGCCAAATAAAATTCAAATAAATCCGAAAAATCCAAATAAAATAAATAAACAAGATTTTGAAATTTTTTTGTGTGTTTCAGATCCGGCGATGCATTAATTGAGTTGATCGGTACCTCCATTAATCCACTACTGCTCATTGCCGAAAAAAATTGACCGATTGATTGAAGCAATTAATTTAATTCAGTGGCAGGAAACCAGGGACTGAACCTGCTTTATAGCGTGCCATCCACTTCTGTACGGGACGTTCCACAGTTGCCTGCTTGTCCACATGCACAAGGTACTGTTTACTTCGTGATGAGTCCATATTATTTTAGCTTTTAAATTTTATTTTTAAATATATATTATTTTGATATTTTAAAAAGATTTTGTATTATTTTTCTTCTGTACCTCTCTTCCCGAAATAGGTATGTATTAATGAGCGTGTATGTTGAAGTATAAGTAAATTGTCCATCTTTCCTCATTAGTTTAAGCTTTTGGGTGAACTGGCTGGTGCATGCAACTCAATATGTTATCAGAGCTAAGAAGTCTCGAGTTCAAGACCCGGTTGGCGCAATTTAAAAAAATAATTGCAGCCCACTTTGATTCCACGTCCTAAGCCTGAGGGAGCTTGCACGTGAGGGGAAGTGTTGAAGTATAAGTGAATTGCCCACCTTTCCTAATCAGCTTAAGCTTTTGGGTGAACTGGCTGGTGCATGCAACTCAATAGTGTGGACGGCTATTACCAGTCTGGCACGCGCAATAGGCGCGGGTCCATGCATGTCTAACAGTGTCGTCTTTATAATGGAAAAAGAACAAAACAAAAAAGATCCGGCGATGCATTAACTGAGTTGATCGGTACCTCCATTAATCCACTACTGCTCACTGCCGAAAAAAAATTGACCAATTGATTGAAGCAATTAATTTAATTAAGTGGCAGGAAACAGGACTGAACCTGCTTTATAGCGTGCCATCCCCTTCTGTACGGGACGTTCCACAGTTGCCTGCTTGTCCACATGGACAAGGTTTACTGTTTACTGTGTTCGTGATGAGTTCATGTTATTTTAGCTTTTAAATTTTATTTTTAAATATATATTATTTTGCTATTTTTAAAAAAAATTATTCTTTTTCTTTTGTACCTCTCTCTTCTCGTTATTTCAATGTGATTTAATATTATATACTAAAATAAGATATACAATCCAAAGATTAAAAAAATTGATGATGTAGTTTTTTGAGGCCTATTTTTGGTTGAAATACAAAATTTAGACTGGCATCTGTCAGGAACATAAACAGTACTTTCCAATAGATTAACATCAATCAACATCGTGTGGTGGCTAAAGTTTAGTGAAGAGGGAGCCCAGTTATGGCGGTCGCCCAACAACTTCCTTGATATGGAGGTTTGGGAGTTCAATCTAGACGCCCGCACACTTGAGGAGCACGCCAAGGTCAACAAGCTCCATTGCGAGAACATACAACGCCGTATCACACAGAGAGTGTAGCGGCCTACTCATGCGCATGCAGGAATGTGCATAATAACAACTAGATGCGTACGCGCGGCGATGCACAACAAAAGCGTGTGACGTTATGCGAGGGTGAATTTTTAGAAACATTTTTTTTGTAAAAGGGTATGGTGTGGACCTGGATGCAATTATCTTAAACTGCGAGTATTTTTTGCAAAAGGGCTAAGTGCAAAGGTTGATTCGAACTTGCAGAAATATGAGTACTATTAGCAAAACAAGCGGTGGGAGGACGTAAACACATTTTCACCGTTGGTGGGGGACTAAATGCCTTTTTTGGAATCTCTATAGGAATCTAAATAAAATTTCATAATTTTTTATTTTTTTGCTCCGAAGGCGGTAAGAGAACCTGAATGTAATTTTGAAACTTCTGGAGGTCTGCTCTGCAAACTTGGTGACTCTAGAGGACATAAATGCAATTTTGTAGTTTTTGAATTTTTTTGCAAAGAAGACTATAGAGGACCCGTATAGTAACTGGATGAAGCACTTACCTCGGGTTGTGGGGTAAAAATATGAATTTTTTTCCCGTTGAGCTAGCGATGCTTTTTCCACGTACTCCTAAATGACTTGTAAATTTTCGTTCATGGTTTGCTTGGACACCATGTGTGGATCGAGGAAACCCACCAGTTCTTTGTTTGTTTTTGCTTCAATGATCATGTATCTATATATACAAAATCAAGAATCATATACATATGACATTTATTGGTGAATGTAGACTGTGATTGCACACACTTGTAATGTCCAGTATATGATGAGAGAGGCGTCGAGGTTGTAGAGATCAAACAAATCATTGATGTCAACCACAAAGAAGCCCTCAAAAACTAGTGGAAGAAATGCTCTCCTTAAAGCTGACCGAGATACTCGATATCCGTTGTGCCATAGGCTTGTTGGCTTATTCCATGCACTAATTTTGCGATCTAACACAGGCTATTGTAAGCATCGACTGACACTCTTTCGGTACAAACGGTTGTTCTAGTTTGAATTGCCATGCCAACGAGGCCAATGAAAATTCATAGGCCTCCAAAGTCCACTCTGATTTGACCTTGCCACGGCCTCACCGTCTATCATAGATCATCTTCATGAGAGATCACTAGCTAGGCCAGAACTGAAGTACCACCCTATGCCTTATAGGACATAGTAGCTAATTTGGTGTGCTGCTTCATGCAGCACGTGGCTTCGGTAGTGCTGGTAGCTCTAGCCAGCAAGTGGCTCTGGTAGTGCTTGTAGCTCTGGCATAGCACGGGGCTCTAGGAGTGCTGGTAGCTTCGGGGCTATAGGATGATCATCGAAGAAAATGTTCATCTTGGACCACTGGATGAATGTATCAATGGCATCCCCTAGTGTCACAATCTCATTGTTTGGTGCATGTCCAACTTGACGGCCTTGCAAATTTGATCTACACCATCAATATGGACCTTCGCTTAGCCTAGAGCTACCGTGCGCCATGCACAAATGCCCCTAGACCAGATGGATACGCGTGTTCCCATGTAGCCTATAAGGGAGTAGAGCTGTTAACAAACCTCATTACACAGCGTAGCTGTCGGCGTACTTTACGCCAGGGTACCCTCTCCGCCGCAGATAAGTAAGAGTCAGTCATTTCATGCAGGTAAAGCTGTACATCTCTACAGAGTGAGAAACTAATCGATTAGCCGTCCTCAGGGTTATGGGTATTTGGTAAAGTCATCACATAGTTAGATGTTTTTCTTTTCATAAAGTTCTTGATTCTATTGGGTATTGGTAGAAATTGATTTTTGGTTATGGATGTGTGAATCAGGTTCATAAATTTACTTATTCATACTTACATACAGTTATTTTATTTATAAAATTGCTTATATTTAAATTCCATTTGCAACTTACTCTTCAATATTTACAATTTCAAATTAGTTTTGTGCAAAATAACCCTAGAGCCTTTCCTTTGAAATAGTTTGCATATATTATAGGATTTGCAAAAGTCTTGTGAGTACGTAAGTACTCAACTTGCCACTATTGAAAATTTTTAGGTGAAGCAACAGAGTACCTCGACGATACATACCTTGTCGTAGCATTTGGGGATATTAATGAAAAGTTTTACTAGGGTTTTATCTTGTCAGTTGCCTATAGAGATAATGGGTTGAAGGCATACTACAAAATTTATATCTCCACTGCTATGTTTTACTTTTTGTATTGTAAGACTACTTCCGCTGTTGTAATAAAGTTTATGTATGATTGTGATATCAATTTGTAATTGTGCATACTAGCCACTGATTACGGGAATTTGTAATTGTGCGTACTTGTAATACCGCGCTAGGGTTTTCGGCCAGTAATGATTTCACCTCCGTGATTCAAGGATTTTTATTCAGGAGGAATTATTTATCGTCGCGCAAGTGAAGCTTTTACTTAAGGTTTTGGATTTTTGCCCTAGTTTTCGGAATGAGATATCTTCCGAGCCGTTTAGTTTTGCGGTGGCAAGTTTTTCTTTTTTCGGACAATTGTCTTTTTGTGCCAAGAATTTAAATTTATTTGGTTCGCGCTAAGGGTTTAAAGTTGGCCTTTGGTTTTTTTTAGGGGCTTCATTTCTTTTTGTTCCCTAGCCCTATTGACTAGTGGCACCCATTTGATCGAGTATAAAAGGAAGTTTAGAGAGAGGGAACCCTAGAAAAAAATCCCCCAGCCGCCATTTCCCCTGGCCCTCCTGGCCGATTGCTTCCCCTGGCTGGCGCCCTGCTCTTCTCTTATCGGTGTCTCCTCTCCAACTCTTGGCTAGCCCCTCTACTCTAGTCCACTGCCACGCCACCTCTCCAGCCAGGCCGGCTCCTCCCTACGCCCCTCCCCCTGGCCGGTGTCGCCCCAGCCTCCTCTGCTGGACGCCGCCTCCTGCTCCTGGCTCGGCGCCTCCTCCCCTCCTAGCTCGGCGCCCCTCTCCTCTCCTGGCTGGCAAGCAGAGTGGCAAGAAGAACAAAGAAGATGGCCCTTTCCCCCTTGCCTTCTTGTGGTGAGAGCTCAAACAATTGAAATTGTATTTGGTTTCCACATGCATGCTAGGTGTTTGATGAAATGCCTAGAAGGTTTATGTTATGGTATCGCGGTGATTTAAGTGTGCAAGGTTGAGAGATGGGCTTGAAATGCTAGAATCGATGCATTGCTAAATTTATGTGTATGAATCCGATCACAACAAAGAGTATTAAGCTGTTTTCTAAAATTCATATGAGCAATTGATGGTATAGGCCATGTGTTATTGAGTTAACCAATTTATGTGGTTTGTTGTCTTAAGCTGTATTACTTGTATGTGTTCTCAATTCAGACTTTCCCTACTCTTGGGAGGTCATGCTAATGTTGATACCTTAATGTACCTATTCCTAACACAGTATGATCATAAGGTTGCATGGTTCATTTTATTGAGATATAGAATCTGGTTGATGATCTTGAATTGATAGTTTATATGCTCATGATTTAGGTGTGTAGTTTTTGTGCAAGGTGATATATGGGTGTAAAAAGATGTGCTTAGTCTCGAATGGTATGTACTGACTCTGAAGTTTTTCTGTGAGCATGCATGTTCGGGCTTGCTGTTTTAGTTCTTGTGATTAATTATCATAAATGTAGCCTAGAAGGTGTAATTGATCTGCCATAAGCCAAAAAGGAATATATGTACATTTATGTTTGTGATAGCGGTGCCTATGGGTTAAGGTATTAGAAGTAGCAGCTGTGTATGTGTGACTATTGATCATGCTTTAGATCAGAAGGTATGCTATAGTTGATTTTGACACAACCATTCATTTATACAACATGTCCTAAATTGATAAATGTGCTGAAGTTTTCCTTCTAACAAATTTGTGTGTGTGTGTTGCCGCTATCCAAATCTCTGCTGCTAAGGCCATGTTGCTGAAATTTGTCATCTTCTCAATCTACCGTATCATGTTGGATTATTGCACTGCCCAATTAATGTTGCACAACCCAAGTAATATGACTCAAATGCATAATTTCTATTTGCTTATATCACCCACACCCTATTTTGACTTGATGAGTGTTAGTTGAATTGTTTGGCAAGATGTTATCTGAACTCTGAGGTGGCTCTATGCATACCATCGTTAGTATGTTCGTACTTGTAGTTTGAAGTTCTCTTGGAATGCCTATATATATATAGCTGGTTAAGCGAATAACTGTTGATTAATGATGATAGAGTTGTGTATTATTGGGACAGGGAGTAATGTTTATCACTAGAGTTTTGTATGCTTTAAAATGGAGAAAAAGGGTTAAAATTGTTTATAAGCATCATTTGCATATGTGCATTCATGATGGAAGAGGCGCCCCATGTTGATGAGGGCCTCTGTGCTCATACGTAGTGGGCACAAAAAGTCCTACCTCGTAGTCCCATCCACGGATGGGAGCGAGTTAGTAAGAGTAGGCCCCGCCACAGGATGGTTGGGAATGAGAGGGTGTACACCGACGGGTGTGCACTCAGCTATACCGGTATAGCTAAAAGGATGCATTTGAGCATAAAAGCATTGCATTGCATAGTGAATGATAATTGTTGTTCATGAGATGATGGCAACTACATGTTGAGGAGTGAGTCGTGAACTCATCCAAAGATACACGTCCAGGTATGAGAACGGTTTTCAGTATGTAATTGGATTAGTTGAGGTACTTGGAGTTCGTCGCATTTCCTTTTAGTTATTATGTCCAGTTTAGAATATAAGTACGCTATGATTCATAGTAATTGGATGATGCTTGATTTTTATTACATTTCGTTATTGTTGCACTTTGCTGAGTCTTGGACTCACGCTTGTTTGTTATGGTTTTAGGTACCTTGAAGCTGACTCGCCGGGATGGGAGTAGAAGCACGTGCACGACTTCGGTCACTATCAATCCATTTAACTGATTCATTGAGTCTGGTTGTAACTAATGAGGTTGTAATGTGTTGTCCGTCGTTGCGTAATTTACTAGTTGACTGTCGAGGTGTGATGGATATATAATAACTGCAAATGTTCTTTTTGTCTGCTAAGTAGATGTCCTATTTTCTAGAGAGGTTATGACAAAATTTTGAAAATTTCGGTGGCTTAGTTTTAAGCCAATTTTAAGAGTCAGAGGTTAATTCCTATCCTTTCATTAGAGGTGTCATTAGTTATTTAGAGTTTTGGTAGCATCCGTAGCGCGTTTGGCGTCGGGGTGTTACAGTACTAGCTACTGATCATGGGACTAGTACTTTATGCATATGGTACCCATTATTAATATTTATTATAAAAAATAGAGGCCTTACAATCGTGGGTTCTTCGTAGGCTACATGTTTTCGCAACAATTTTATACCTCAATTTTTTCAGACGTGTGTTGATTGGAGCGCAAACATTAATGAAAAAACAAAACAAAAAAGATCCAGATATGCTTTAATTTAGTTGATTGGTACCTCCATTAATCAACTACTCCTGCTCATTGCCGCAACAAAAAAAATTATTGATTGATTGAAGCAACGAATTTAATTCGGTGGCAGGGACTGAATTGAACCTGCTTTATAGCGTGATGCGCTCCTGTAAAGGGACGTCCTAAGTTGCCTATTTGATCACATGCACATGGTACTGTTTACTGCCTGCGTCACGCGTACATATTATTTTACCTTTAAATTTTATTTTTAAATATATGTCATTTTACTATTTTAAAAAGATTTTTTTATTAATTTTCTTTTATCACTGTTACGGAACAGGTCATCACTGCCGGCTCGTCCACGCCATTACTGCTGGTTATGGGAGCCGGCAGTGATTGGTCGGCAGTGATACTCGGGGTTATCACTGCCGGTTCATTGTACAATTGGCAGTGATACTCGACTATCTCTGACGGTTTACACTAGAACCCGACAGTGATATTCAACTATCTTTGCCGGTTCACACTAGAACCCGACAGTGATATATATATATCTCTGCTGGCTTATACCAAGAATCGACAGTGATATATGTATATCACTGCCGGTTACTGGACGAACCGGCAGTGACAACCCGTGGAATTCTGAAAAAAATTGTAGATGTACTTCATAGATTACTCTACCTATGTATAAAATTGTAGGTTCAAATTTAATACATATCATGACTTACAAAAAAGAGAAAATTCTAAACAAGTTTCAACTTCTGCTCCCATGTAGCCAACACCTAGGAGCAATTATCATCGGGCTATACAGTGGGAAAAGCTCAAGGCAAGATTGAACAAATGTGATTGCAAGTTGGGTCTTCCATGTCCTTGGGGCATGAGAAATCACACAGCCACCTGCAAACATCGGTGTTCACAGTGTGTTTCAGCTGTTCAATTGAAATATCCCCTGCTAACTTTGTCCACATGAACTCAAATTCTTCTTGCTCGTGCGGGAACTCAAATCCACATGTCCCCCCTAATTGCAATTGAAATCATCTGTGTCATCATCACATGGCTATCGTGAGACTTCATACCAATTAACTTTAAGTCTTTCATTAAGACTAGTCTTTTATGTTAGTAGAGTAACCAGACGGAACTTTGGCTCCGTGTAAGCATTCGCAAACGCTAATTTTCTCTTTCTTGCTCAAAGTGTAGCAGGCTGTGGGAAGGTACTTTTTGCCTGTATCCATTTCTTCGTGATGCAGCTCCTTCCTCAGTTTCATATCTTTGAGGTCCATCCTTGCTTGAAGTGTATCTTTCATTTTGCCAGGTATGTCCAGTAAGATACCAAGTAAGCTATCACACACATTCTTCTCTATGTGCATGACGTCGATTGCGTGTCGAACTTCCAGGTGCTGCCAATAAGATAGGATCCAAAATACTGATTTCTTTTTCCACAAAGGAACCTTATTCCGGGAAATCGGAATACATGTACTGCCAGCTCCTTTTCTGTGAATAATTGTAAGATCCTTTACAGCAGCAAATATCTGCTTCCCAGTGTGATTCTTCGGAGCTAAGGCAGTCTCCTTTGTCCCGTCAAAAGCTCTCTTATTATTGCGGTATGGGTGATCCTTGCGGAGGAACCTACGATGCCGCATGTAAGCCATTTTTCGGCAGTTCTTCACCACCAACTAGTCAGATCATCCAAGCAATTGGACGATCCGTTGAAGTTTTTGTCGTCTGGCCCGACAGGTTGCCAAGAGTAGGATAATCATTAATGGTTACAAACAATAATGCCCGTAGGATAAAGTTTTCTCTTTTATACTCATCCCATACCCGTACACCATCGCTCCACAATATTAGAAGATCTTCAACCAATGGTTTGAGGTACACATCGATATCATTACCAGGTTGCCTGGGCCCTTGGATCAATAGTGGCATCATAATGTACTTTCGCTTCATGCAAAGCCAAGGAGGAAGGTTGTAGATGCATAAAGTCACCGGCCAAGTGTTGTGACAACTACTCATGTTGCCAAAAGGATTCATCCCATCTGTACTCAACTCGAACCTTATATTCCTGACATCATATGCAAAGTGCTTCTTATATTTTTTGTTGATGTTCCTCCAATATTGCACAGAATCAGCAGGGTGTCTGAGCATTCCATCCTTCTTACGCTCTTCGGCGTGCCATCGTAAAAATTAGACATGCCTTTTGTTCGCAAACAATCGCTTTAGACGGGGGATTATAGGGAAATACCACACCACCTTACGGGGACACCTCTTCTTCTTACGCCTCACCCCGACATCTTCGTTCTCGATATCATCGTTGTTGCCCTTATACCGCTTTGCTTTGCAAACAACACAGGCATCCATGTCTGCAAACTCGTTGCGATACAATATGCAATCGTTTGGACATGCGTGTATTCTTTGTACTTCCAGTCCCAATGGGCAGACAACCTGCTTGGCCTAGTACGTAGTTGAAGGCAACACGTTACCCTTTGGAAACAAGTCCCCCAACGGACATAACAACTAAGTAAAGCTCTTATCGGACCAACCATTACTTGCCTTCAACTGCAGTAGTGAAAGCACGGTATGCAGCTTTCTGTGCTCCTCCTTGCAGCCTAGGTACAATGGTGTTGTAGAGTCCTCTACCATACACTGGAACTTTTGAAACTCCCTTTCACTCGTGAAGTCCCCCTCCCCATCACGCAGCATTTGATCTAGATCATCTTCGTGGCTATCAACGAATACATCTTCCACCGCCATCATATCCTTGTCTTTGTCATCTTCATCATTGTGTTGCCCTTCATGTACAACATCATCTTCATCAATGTGTTGCCCTTCATGTACAATATCATTTTCACCGTGCTCGGTCCAACAGGTATAACCAGCCTTGAAACCCCTTCGAAGCAAGTGTGCACGTATCGACTCTATGTTAGAAAACAGTTTCTTATTTTTGCAATCAACGCATGGACAACAAATATAGTCTGCCAAATTCTTCGACTTGTGTGCCGCAGCCGTACTCAAAACAAGTCACACCATTAAAGAACTCTAGACCGCGACGGTCCGTGTCATACATCCACCTTCGGTCCATCTATAGTTAATTATATCGAACTACATTCAGTATATCAATAAACATACCAAAATAATTTATTTTTTACATTAGTCATGCAGTGCTAGTTAATTAAAATGATAAACACATTAAAAGCACATAACTGCAAATAACAAAATAATTGTAAATGATTAGATTTACAAATATATCTAGCAATTTTGCCTATATTAAGATACATAAAACCTTTTTCACTATTTAAATATCCATCTAGCATTTCATTTTGTTATGTAGTGCTATTAAATTCAATTAATATACATCAAACAAGCATATAATTGAATATAAGGATATATTTCTAAATAATTATGTATCTTGCAACTTTCAATATTGTAAAATCCATCTACCATTTTTCATTATTTAAATATTCAACTAGCAAATCTCACTATTTATAATTCATCTAGCAATTTTTACTATTTAAATATCCATATAACAATTTTTCATTATTGAAAAGAATTACAGTTATGCATAATTGTCCATCTAGCAATTTTCATTACTTCAAAATCCACTGCATCACTAAAATGGATAAGAATTATAATTTATTAAATAATTTAGCTATATCTTAATTTGAGCACTACCGACCTAAAATGTTCACACCATACAATCAGCAATTATCAACATCTAAAGCAATATATAAAGTAAAATTTTACTACAAATATAACATAGATCAAGTCAGTAATTAACCTTGAAAAGAAATACGAGACAAATTTTAATACAATGTTTCAGCAGCAACTCGCCAAGGTAATAACTACAGAGCAAAACAGAGCTTCTTTTTATTCTGTTCGGTCGGAGAAGAAGTCACCTCCAAGAAAAATATTAACACAATTTTTTGGCAGCACCTCCCAAATAAAATAACAACCGAGCAAACAGAGCTCCTCTCTGTTCTGCTCGGCCGGGGAAGGCGTCGGTCAGAGCCATATATATAAATACCTTATCACTGTCGGCTGTGCGCAGAACCGGTAGTGATAACGTGAATACGCGGGAAAATTCGAAAGGGCGAGAAAATACATATCACTGCCGGTTAAAGACTAAACCGGCACTAAAAGTTATATCACTAACGGTTATAAGTGGAACCGGTAGTGATATATCACTACCGGTTTTGGGTGTAAACCGTTAGTGATAGTCTGTTATCACTGCCGGTTGGTAATACAAACCAGCAGTGATACGTCGCACCCTTCCAACTGCCACGCCAACCGTCGCACTTGCCCGTTCCTCTGTCGCGCGCTTGCCCATTCCTCTGCCGTGCCAACCGTTGCGCTTCACATTCCTCTGCAACTGTTGCCCTTCCCCTTCTGCCTCTATATAATGCCCATTCCTTAATCCGAAGCACCACTCCTCACAATCCACTACTGCTGCAAGAATGCTCCCCCCCTAAGAAGCGAGCACGTATTGGGCAAAGGCCCGCTCCGTCGCCAGAGAAGGAGGAGGAGGAGGAGGAGGCGGAGGCGGAGGAGGAGGAAGAGGAGGCAAAGGAGGAGGAGGAGGGCGACGACGGCAAGGTCCTGCGATGTTGGGGCAAGACCAACTCTGCCACCGAATCGGATTCGGAGGAGGAGGAGGACGATCACCACCGCAACTCCGATCGGTCATCAGATGGCAGCTCCGTGACGAGGAGGAGGAGGAGGAGGAGGAGGAGGAGGACGACTTTTGGATATAGGGTTTCACGCCATTTTGGGTTTCAAACGGTTAATAGCCGTTGGCCTGTTATATTTTGTATATATAATTAGGACTAAATGTGTAATAATAGACGGTATAACTAATTATGTTTTGTAAATGTTCTATGTTTTAACTAATACATATCACACAAATTACAAATTTTGTAAATGTTCTGTGCGAGATAAATTACAAATTTTTAATATGTTCTGTTTTTTAACTAATTATGCTTTGATATGTTCTGTGCGAGATAAATTACAATGTTTCTTATGTTCTGTATCGAACTAATTATGGGGAACAGTAATATCACTGCTAGTTCTAGAGTAAAACCGACAGTGAAAATGGATTTATCACTGCCGGTTTGAAGGTGAACCGGCAATGATAAATCACTACTGGTTTTACATATAAACTGGCAGTGATATCTTCTTATCACTGTCGGTTCTCTATAAAACCGGCAATGATATTGCCTCCATTCCTACGGGAAATTTATACTATTCTTATCACTGCCGATTGAAGTTAGAACCGGCAGTGATAATATTATCACTGCCGGTTGAATTGAACCGGTAGTGATAATATTATCATTGCTGGCTCAGACCTACCCGGCAGTGATGGGGGGTCGTGGATGAGGCAGTCTGTAGTAGTGTATACCTCTCCTTTGCAGTTATTTCAATGTGATTTAATATTATATGCTAAAATATGACATACACTCCAAAGATTAAAAAAAATAGATGATGCAGTTTTTTTAGGCTTGTTTTTTACTGAAATACAAAATTTTAAACTATCTTCTATCAATAACGGAAATAGTACTTTCCACAGATTAACATCCATTAGCACTATGCGGAGGCTAAAGTTCGGCGAAGGGGATGCTAGTTGCTGCGGTCGCCCAACAACTTCCTCGACAGAGAGGTCTGGTAGTTCAACCCAGATGCCCGCACACCAGAGGAGCACGCCGAGGTCAACAAGCTCCACCGAGGTCACGCACAGGGAGTGTAGCGGTGTACTCATGCACATGCAGGAATGTGCATAATAACCACTAGATGTGTACACGTAGCACCATGTCGCGCAAGCGTGCGACGCTATGCAAGGGTGTTTTTTTAGAACCTTTTTTTTTGCAAAGGGTATGATGCAGACCTAAACTCAATTCTCTTAAACCGCAAGTGTTTTTTTTTGCAAAAGGGCTAAGTGAGGGGATTGATTCGAACTTGCAAAACCACGAGTTTTGAAGCAAAACAAGCGGTGGGAAGATGTAAACACATTTTCATAGCTGGTGGGGGACTGAACACATTTTTCGAAATCTCTGTAGGGACCTAAATGAAATTTCATAATTTTTTATTTTCTTGCAAAGAAGATGGTAGGATGACCTGAACTTAATTTTGAAACTTCCAGAGGTCCGCTCTACAA
Organism: Guadua angustifolia; assembly: GCA_036346375.1. Lineage (NCBI taxonomy): Eukaryota > Viridiplantae > Streptophyta > Magnoliopsida > Poales > Poaceae > Guadua > Guadua angustifolia. The sequence goes on from CM070513.1 coordinate 29,557,438, forward strand.
ACATGGTGACTGTAACATCCCAAAAATTGAAATAAAGTAATAACATAATTTTCATAATTAAATTATATTTATTGATGCTTTTTCTGCTTTTTCTGAATTTTTTTGAATTTTTCTTATTTTTGCTTCAATGGAAAAATCTTTACAAGTAATGGATGTATAAATAAAATAAAATCTTAAGTCAATAAAATGTATAAATTCTTGATAATCTCAATAATTCACTAGAACCTCAATTTTAAATTTTAAAATGTCATATTCAACATTTATGCATGAAATAAAAGCTTGTTTATTGAACCATGACTAGCAACAGTGAACTTGTCAGAATTTAATAATAACAATCATACTTTATCTCGAGCTGAAAGTTTTACATTATCTTCTAAGGTAATAAGTTCACCTACAGCAAAAACTTCAGAAATTAATAAATTATTTTTGATACTTAAAAATTCAAAAATAAAGAGATTAAAAATCTAATGAGCTGAATGTCAGAATTTTATTAAATTAAATACAAAATATATAAATCCAACAATTTTATTTAAGAATCATACTATCAAGAGGAACTCTTATAAAAAGTTTAAATAAGTTTTGAGAAGATTTAAATTATCTGATAATTCAAAAATAGAAAACAGAAATTTGTGTAGATTTTTTTGTTAGAATTGTTATAAATTCTGTGGATAATATTTTGCCTGAAACTTCCACAGTACGACGATAATTGTCCAACCAACATACAAAAAAATTCTCATTAAATTTTAGACAGGATAATTAATCGATTCAGTGAATTCAATTCTATTTTGTTTGTAGCCAGATCATATTTCTGCTACGCTTCCCCTTTTCCTTCACAGCCAAGTAGGGCCGATCTCCTGTGCAGACCCACTCATCAGCCGAAGCATTGCCCTTCTTATTCCTTGGGTCACTGAAGCCCGAAAGTATTGGTGCGCGTAGTAGCAGTGTCATCACTGCAAAGCAGAGACGCCCAGCCAATGCTGATCCACCACGACTCCTCCACGCGACCACCGCCTTCGCATTCCACGCTACCACGACAGCTATGCCCATCCCTCAAGCTTTGCCACGGCAGCCAAGCTACTTCCCCTATGTAGCGAGTCATCCTGTCGAGCTCGCACTTGAGGCCGGTTCATCTGCGTTAAATCCTCGGCTATAAAAGGCGCCATGGCTTGCTTTGTGACTGCGCCTCACTTCCCCTCATTGCCCCTCTACTTCTTCTTCCTTTCCTCAGCCGAGATATCTTCAATTATTGATTGCTTCCACCATTACCGAAAGCTCCTGAGCTTGGACCAAAAACCAAAATCCAGTCGAATCACTCAACCAATTTCAAATTGCTTTAAGCTATAGCATCAGCAAGACTCAAAGAACAAAAGCCCTCTCCTACCTTTAGGAATTTTCAACCGTAGCTCACCGCGTCTGCTGCCCTTCTTCCCCAAAGCCGGTGCTTGGTGGTGGAGCTCTTCGGCCACCCTGCACTCAAGAGAAGTACAAAAATGGAACCCATAAGACCCCTAGATGTTGAATCACTTACCCATTCGAACCCTCTTGCCTTGAATCTTGCTCCCGACTAGCCCACCATTAGCGCCGCTCCTGGCCTCCATCGGCGACCTCCTTCCAGCCATCCCCAATGACGTTGAAGACCACTATCTTGTGTGCCTTGCCGAGCTCTTCCTCTCTATGCCCTCGCCTTTGCCAAAGCTTTAACGGATCGCCGTCGCCGGAGTACCCTATTTGCGCCCCTGTTTTTGTCTCCTTAGATGGCAGGACCCTTTTGTTAGTGAGCCAAGGTGAGCTAGTTCAATGGTAAAAGGCGTCTTCAATTCACAGAAAGCGTATTTTCGATTTTTTTTCATCTAATTTTCAGACCAAAACACATTCAATTGTTAATATCTTATGCATTTTTAGTTCAAAACTAGTAAAATAATTTTGTATATTCATCTAAAATTAGGAAGATTCTAAATATAGAAAATATTTAATTTTTGAATCATAGAAGAATTATTTGAATTAAACTTTTATTATAACCCTATTATGATCTTTATATTAAATCTGCCCACCATAAACTTTAAATTAATAAGATAAATTTTTATATGATTCTAAGACCAGAATGAATCCAAATATATAAAAATATTTAATTTTGAGTTATATAAGAATTATTAAAACTAAAAATTTGTTAAGCACACTATTATGGACACTATTGAACATATGAAAAATATAACTCCTAAAATAATGAAATAAATTTTAATGTGCTTCGAAACCATAAGAAACTGAAATGTGCAAAAATATTTAATTTTTGCACTAAGTTTAAATTATTTGCTTTACAATCATTAGTAAACCTTAATATAGCCATTATTAAAAATAAAAACATAATAGCTCATAAAATAATAAAATAATTGGTATAAAGTTCCTAGAATTAGTAAGGACCCATGAATGTGAAAATATTTAGAATAATACTTAATTTCCATTCTATAATTAATAAAAGGAAATACAGATCACAGTAATAAATAAATATATAATCTATCGCAGTTAAAATCAAATTAATGCAAAAACTAGGTTTAAAACACATCTAAGATTGCACCCTGTTGATGCCAGAAAAATGAGTAGAAGAACATGTATAGTGTAGCCACAAACTTAAAATGCAAATCTTTGTAGGACTAGCTTAGAAACACTATTTGGTATATGGACTACTGCATTCTAGAAAAACATCTTATTTACAACTTGCGTTTCAGCTAAATCCAGCTAATTCAAAACCCATAAGTGTTAATCATACACTTCACCTTCTCGCCAATTCTGTATAACGTAAACTTTGTAATACTACATAAGCTTTTTCAACAATGAATATTATGTATCGTCCAAACCTAAAAATCTATAAAATCAATATAGAAATGCTCTTCAATGTATAGACTACCTTAAGCTAAATAAATAATCTCATTTCATCATGCTCTGCATATAAATCCTACTAGCCAAATAGCCTTAAGTAATATGGTCTCTAAAATCCGTAATATGAGTAAACAAACTTACTAATAAATGAGAAATCTATAAACAAACTTACCCAAAGTGATAAAGGAGTATTTCAAGTTCGTTTAGTTAGTATTTGAAAGGTGGGAGTAACTACACCTAGAAGTAGAAGGTATTTTTCCTATAAATATATCATGACAAAATCATATGGATATGAATCATGAAAAGCTAACCTTTGGATATTCTTAAAGATAAGATCATGATAATTGGCAAAAAGAACTAATTTCAATATAGTTTATAATAGACTTTAATCTTCATATGCTTATATACTATCGTGGTTAAAAGCGAAATAATGCAAAACCAGTTCTAAAACACTTCGAGGGTCATACCCTACTAATGCCAAAAAATGAATGAATAATCATGTGTATTATAGTCGCAAACTAAAAACGAAATCTGATTCCGTATAACGTCAACTCGATGACCATTTATGCTATTTCAATAGAAAATAAAATGTCTCGTCTAAACACTAAAATTTATAAAATTAGCTTAGAAATGCTCTCGTGTTGGAACCCGCAAAAAGGATACAGGCCTCAGCTGTGTTTACACTAGTCCCTGGATCAATAGCTAGTACACAGATCATAACAGTATAGACCATAACCATGCGATAAATAAAAATTTAATTCAGAGTACGGGCCGACATGGCCCATTATTACAAAAGTTGGACCCGTAGGTCATACAGCAGCGGACACATTAAACTGGCAAATAAACTTGACGAAGCGAAGTCCAAAACACCACAGCCATGCAACCTTCCACCCTATTCAAGTTTTTAAATACCAAATCTTTTCTTTTATTTTACCAAACTGGCAGCACCAACTGCCCTTTTAAAATAATATTTTCACTCAATCATTCAGGACTTCAAGTGACAAGCCTTCAATTAAACATACAAATAGTATTTAGCATAACTAACCACTACTATTATACTAAACAAGGTGTCAAGCCATTTATATCAAAATTAATCATTCTAGGGCAGCCAAAGGATAGATGGATTAATATGTAGCAAGCATACATATTAACAAGGTATTTAACAACAATCTATCATAATATATATATATATATTTGTAATCAACATAGCATGCAAGTTTGTAAATCTACAAAGCATTTCAAAACATGGATCAACATGCTTCAAGGGAACTTGCAAAAATTTGCTAGGAACTTGCCTTGGTCAGTGAGGGTATCAAAGTCCTGAGGTTCGGCGATAGCATCGACGGCTCCGGTGATTTCTTCGGCTATGCGCAAAACGGTACAACCAAATAAATAAAATAAAACCAACAAAATCCAAAAACTATAAAAATAGTATTGGCAGGAAGGTATTGAATTTATATGAATTTCGGAATTTGAATGGAGTGATTTGGAGTTAATTCGGATGACAAAGTTATAAGTATTTGAATTCTAAAAATGCTGGAAAATGACAAATGAGGGAATATTCCAGAGCATCTTCTTTTCTTGAATTTTCCTGATTTTGCTTTACTCATTGACATGTGGGCCGGCTGTCATACACTAGTTCTTCTTCCTCATGGGGAAGGAACAGAGAACGTAGGGGGTGGAGCAGGTGCGGCCGGACTCAGGGGAGGTGGTGCACCTGGTGGTTTGGCCGGAGGATGGCCGGAGTTGGTGCGATCAAGCATGCTTGCGTGATGGCGTGGCGAAATAAAAAATATTTAGGGACATGGAATAGCAAAAATAAAGTGAGCACCGTGTAGAACGCGACGAGACGAACCTAGCAGTGTTGCCGGATTTTGGAAGGGATCAACGGTTTGCGAGAAATCGATGAAGAACGACGCTCCAATCGGAAACTTCAACCACGAAATTCGTCGCCGCCCTGCAACGAAATCCGAATTTGATTGAGGGCTTTTTGATCGTGGCAACGACACGCACACGGTGACGCGAACGGAATTGCAATCTCCTCACCGGATCAAAAGTTGCCGCGGTGATGTCGATGGAGAACGACCGACGTCGGTTTCTTCGAGCTCCCGAAAGATTGAAGTGGAGATACTGAGAGAGGAAGTGAGCACCGGGTAGAGGATGCCGGGACACTCTTATGGGAGGTGGTGGCACTCGAAAAGACGGAGAAACGGCCGTGCAATCAAAGAAACAATGATATTGGTTTGAATGCTTATTGCGGCAGTTTTGAGATGTTTCGGGGAGGGAGAAGGCTGGGAATGAATTCCTTGCGATCACACCTTCCAAACGCAACCAGAATCACTTGATTTGGTGCACTAATGAAGAAGTTATGATAGTTGGAAATTTGAAAGCCAAGCACGGGAGAAACAGCTTCTGTGTACTGAAGTTTGCATGAGGAAGATGAACAGTGTTCGCCACGTGGCGTTCTCCCATTGGCTAGGATTTGAATAGTGTAGATTCAATAGCGCGCGATATAAAATAGCAAAAAGGGTCTAAAAATCCCAGAAAAATTCTTAAAACTATTAGGGAATAAATAGAACCCAATAAAATTGGTTTCACTGATTTTGGATGAATTTTAGAATTTAGATACTTTCGGGATGAATAAAATAAATTTGATGAAATGGCGCGAGAGATAAAATAGCAACGAGATTCTATAAATCTTGGAAAAATTCCCAAAATTATTTTGAAATATTTGGAACATAATAAACTTGGTTTTCAAATTTTTTGATGTATAAAAGTTTTTGCAAAAATTCTTTCAGTAAAGCAAACACTTGTACAAGACTTTATAAAATCAACAAACTTAATTTATAAATCAAGTTTTTGAAAATATTTGAAAAGAACATACTCATTTTTCAAATGTTTTTATTATAAACAAGATTTTATTTTACTTTATTATCATTATATATATTTTTTAATCTTATTATTATTTTTTTACAAATGCTACATGCATTATTTCAATTAATTTTTTTTTATGAAAAATGAGGATGTTACAAACATACCCCCGTTAAACGGAATCTCAACCCCGAGATTCGATACAGCTGGGTAAAATATTTGGGAATTCTGCTCGTAGGTCCTCTTCACGCTCCCAAGTAGCCTCCCTCTCGATATGGTTGCTCTACTGCACCTTACAAAATTTGATACTTCTGCTGTGAGTTTTGCGAACTGCCTCATTCAAAATCTGTACTGGGTATTCCTTATAAGAAAGATCCTGCTATAAATCTAACTGTTCTAAGGATATATGTTCCTTTGGTACTCGAAGACATTTTCTTAGTTGAGACACATGAAATACATCATGCACGTCAGTTAGTTGTGGTGGTAATTCCAATTGATACGCCACCTCGCCTCTTCTGGCCAAAACTTTGAACGGTCCAATATATCTCGGTGCAAGCTTTCCGCTAACCCGAAATCGTTTGATTCCTTTCATTGGTGAAACTTTCAGATACACGAAGTTGCCCTCAGCAAATTTCAGGTCCCGACGTCGGTTATCAGCGTAGCTTTTCTGTCGGCTTTGAGCAGCTTTTAATTTTTGCTGGATCCACCTCACTCGTTCTTCTGTCTCCTTAAGTACATCTGGTCCAAACACTTTTCCTTCTCCAATTTCCTTCCAATAAAGTGGTGTTCAACACTTGCGTCCATATAATGCCTCGAAAGGTGACATCTGAATACTTGATTGATACCCATTGTTGTATGAAAACTCTGCGTAAGGCAAACTCTTATCCCAACTTGTCTTGTTTGTCAAAGCGCAGGATCTGAGCAAATCTTCTAAAACTTGATTTACCCTTTCGGTCTAGCCGTCTGTTTGTGGATGATATGCTGTGCTGAAGTTAAGGTTCGTGTCCAATAAACTATGCAACTTTTGCCAAAACTTTGAGGTGAACTGAGTACCTCCATCCGACACAATTTTCTTAGGTACTCCATGCAAACACACTACCTTTGTCATGTACAACTCTGCCAATTTGTCCCTAGTGTAGGTGGTTTTAACTGGAATGCAATGAGCAGATTTAGTCAGATGATCAACTATAACCCAGACTGAATCATATCCAGATTGAGTCCTTGGTAATCCAATGATGAAATCCATTCTGACCTCTTTCCATTTCCATTCAGGAATTTTTAATGGTTGTAGTAACCCCGCAGGTCTCTGATGCTCAGCTTTCACCCGCTGGCAGATATCAAACAAAGCAACAAACTCTGCAATTTCTCTCTTCATACTGGTCCGTCTGTACGATCCTCTCATATCCAAGTACACTTTGGTACTTCCTGGATGAATGGAGTAGGCGGTCTCATGAGCTTCCTTTAAGATCATTTCCTTGATTTCTTTCTTATTGGGTACAAAAATTCTTTTCCCAAACCATAGAGTACCTTTTTTATCTGTTGTAAATCCTAGAACTTTTCCTTTCTTCATCCTCTCAATAATTTCCAGAACCTCTGCATCTTCTTTCTGAGCTTCTCGAATTTGGTCCTCCAAGGTAGGTCGCAGTTCCATCATATTAATGTATCCTTGCTCCACTATCTCTAAATTATTCTCTTGAATTCTTCGTGCAAAGCTGGTTGGCTTTCCTTAACTAATATACTATTACAATAATTCTTCCTACTCAGAGCATCAACCACTACATTAGCTTTCCCAGGGTGATAATGGATTCCAACATCATAATCCTTTATCAGCTCCAACCATCTTCTTTGCCTCATATTTAAATTTGGTTGAGTGAATATATACTTTAAGCTCTTATGACATAATAAAGTGATTTTTCTATACAAAAATAATTCAGTTAATTCTGATTTTTCAAATTTTATGATTTTTAGGATTTTTGAATTCCTCGAGCCCATTCTCCCTCATATGAGTTTCGATTGAGGTGATTCAAATTTCTAAAAATTTATAAAATTGAGCTCTATTTAATGGTGAATTTTATTTGATTTATAGAGTTCATTTGCTCTCTATTTTTCTGTTTATTTGGTTTTCTCTCTCAATTCACGCAGACATTGAATTGTATGACGCATCTGAGGGAGATCCATCGACTCAAGAGTACCTTCAAGAGCAAGATCGAGACCTTTACCAAGGCAAGTTGTACTTTGATCATACTACATCCATGTTTGCAAAATTGCTATATTGTTTTACCTTATTGCACATTTGTTCACATATATAATGGCTTCCACTTAATTTGCGATTTAGGTAATCTACCTAGTTGGTCTATACCTTACCTTGTCATTTGTGTGCCGGATCTATTGTCACCCTAGAATGGTTCACCATAGTTGGTTAATACTAAATTCTACATGGGATGGTTAGATCACTTTAGTATGTTTAGCCATGCCACGTCATCATATGTGCTTGAATCATTGGTAATTAATCTTGACTAATGGAATACAGAACAATGTTATGATATTGAGTTGTTGTGGCGAGATGATGTCACACAACGATGTTGAATTGTTAATGGCACATGGTGCTTGGAAATCAACTGGGGTGGTAATGATTTATATTGGGGCAAGTGGCAAGGCAGTGTGCCAATGTGGTCCAACAAGACAGAGGGTATGTGGAAGTCTTACCCTAGTCACCCTAAGGACTTAACCATGCAAGCCTTTGACCTGAGTTAATCATGCAACCACATGTCTGGTTAGGGCAGCCTATCTGATTAATTGGCATTGTCTTAATTTTAGTACAGCTAGTGGTGGTGTGATTCCCGGGTAGTGGTAACCAGTCCTCACATGGGTAGACTCATATGGCGCAAGAGGGGGGCATTGGATGTGGTAACCAATTCGACTAGTGTTGAAACCTCAGCTGGTAGTACTAGGTTAAGACATGGCATTGTAAAGGTTTTGTTATAATCACTCGTTTGTATGGTGTATGGTTGTATCATGTGAGTAAAGTGCATAACCTCTGCAGAGTGTAAACTCTACTTGGATAGCCGTGCCTGCGTTATTGAGCATTACTCGGGAATTACAGTTAAGGGTTAGACTTTTGCAAAATAAAACTTGGGATAGATGGTAGGATGCCATAGAAGGTTGAAACTTTACATAGGAATGGAAATTTGGTTTATTTGAGAAATGCTGAATCTATCTATTACTATTACTTATTTTATTATTTTTTAATCTATTTACTGTATTCTATTACAAATGCTGCTTACTGCAAAATAGCCATGTTAGTTATTCCTTTGGAATAAGCCTTTCATATAGTATGCTAGGATTGCATTCTGCGCACAACTTATTGAGTTCTTTATGTACTCACCCTTGCTAACACTAATCAATCAACAGTTGAGGAATCTATGACTTTGTTGGAAGAGAAGATCCAGGAGGATACGAATAATTAGGGTCCGAGCCTTGTCAGCTGCCGGTGGTAAACTATGGGGTCATTTACGTCTTCTACTTTCCGCTGCATTTGCTTTAATATTTATTTCATGTCTGGCCCTACGTGGCTTAATAATGTAAGTTGGTCATAAGATCATACACTAGTTACAATCAATAAATGGAGTCTTAATATTATTATCGTTGTGTATGGTGTGATATGTACCAATATTGAGCCAGTGTGCACTAGCATTATCGTGGACTTGTGTGGTATACACAGAGGGTCCGGATTTGCATATTCGGGTCCTGATAACAGCCTTAAACCAATTAAGTTATCTACTTTAACTTTGTACATTGGAAGGCAAGAGTAGTACAGGCTATCCCCTTATGAATTGCTAGAAGGGACGTCCACACTAAGGTGACGTCGGAACAAACGTTTATCGATACAATAGTGTACACAATGCTATAGGGAGTTACATCATATTTATGCTTTGAGTTCATCTGCCATAGTATGGGTTCATCATCACCGTGCTACTGCAAAATTAACCTAGGTAATGTAAAGGTTTTCATCATAAACAATATGACCATACCACAAAGGTACGTGAAACATGTGCCAAAAAGAAAAAGTCATGACTTGTAGGTAAAACTTACACCTCTGCATAGTTTAAATCTTTTCGAAAAGTCGTTCTCGTGATCATCGGACACATGGTGTGCTTGCATTAGATAGAAGTTTTGGTAATTTCTAAATGGTTGGATTGGGAATATATGTTGGAAGGTGATTATTGCAGATTTGTGATACATGTTGACAATGGATGATCCGATATTCATGCTAGGAAGGTCTATGAGTTATTACTTATGCTTTACTTATTTTCATACTAGTCAAACATGCTTTTACAAATTCAGTTTCTAAATTACAACTTGTTTTACAAATTCAATGTTTCTTTATGCAAATTAACCGTAGAAACTTCTTTTGACTTGGCCTGCATTTATGCATTTTGCAAATACCACCGTAAGTCTTGTTGAGTACGAAAGTACTCAACCTTTCCTAATCTATTGTTTTAGGTGGAAATGAAAACAAGGCTCTGAAGATTACTTTTCATCACAGGTTACAGGAATTTCAATGATATGATCTTTCTAGTGATTTATGCCTTTGTCAGTTGCCTGAGGGATGGATGGGTACACTAAAAGACTTTGCTTCCTCTGTGCTATGTATATATATACTCTAAATTATAACATACAATGTATAAATAGCTTCCAGTAATTATGGGAATAGTACTGTATGTACAGAAGATTTCTATTTTTGCATTTTATGTAAAATTAGGGGTCGTTACAACCAATGTGCTTGGTTTCATTGAACTTCCCTTAAAAGGTTGTAATTTCACTTGGAGCAATAGGAAACAAGACCCGTTGCTACAGTAACTAGACTGGTATTTTACTTTTCTACATTGGACTTCTATCTTTCCTAATACCTCTGTGGAGGTGTCAGGACCCGAATATACAAATCCAAACCCTCTATATATATCACAACAATCTAGGATCACGCTAGTGCATACTGGCTCAACATAGATGAATATCACATTCATACACAATGGAAACATAATAAAAGACATCATATATTAAATAATACCCATTGAATGACATTTTGGTCGAACTTACACTACAAGGAACAGGTAAAAATTCGTGGGCCAAAAACCCACGAATTTAGGCCAAAACCCACGAATTTATGTTAAATTCGTGGGCAAACCGTCGAATTTAGTTCACGAATTTAACTCGATGAATTTAATCAATTAAATTCGTGGGTACCCACGAATTTAAATTAAATTCGTGGGTTACTGAAAATACCCACGAATTTAACTTTTAAATTCGTGGGTCCCAAAAAACCCACGAATTTATTTAAATTCGTGGGTCACCAAAAGCCCACGAATTTATTTAAATTGTGGGCACCAAAAACTCATTTATTTAAATTAGTGGGCAAAACCCAAAAAACTACACAATTTATTTAAATTCATGGGCCAAATAAAAACCATGAATTTTGTTAAATTAAATTAAGTGGGCCAAATAAGAACCCACGAATTTAAGTGTTAAATTCGTGGGTATTTATGGGCCCATTTAATTTAATGTACATTTGTACAAAAAAAATCCACGTCGACAGATAAAATATATGGCCTAAAAATGAATATTAATTTATGTATTGTACAGTCAATATTAATTTATGAGATGCAAATCAGGCCAGCTGATTACTGTTAAGGCATATAACAAAATTATAAAAGCAATTCTAGAAGCCACTAGTCAGCAATTCTCCATCTTTAGAAGAAAAATAGTGCAAGAGTAGGTAAGTACAACTCTTAAAAGTTTTGAAGCTTATCACAGAAAATATAACAACCAACCTCAACATGCAGAGAAAGCTTGTCAATTTGATCCTTGATCTTGACTCGATCATCAACTCGGGTTTCTTACCATAGACCACGACAATTTGTCTTGGTTATGCGCAGGTAGCAAGTGGTGACCGATCATCGTGATGGGGAACTTCTCATCGCATCCCAAATCTTGGTACAACAACAATTTTACTTAGACCAGATGGGAATCGTAGATATATCTCAACTCTAAAAATCATCGCTACATAACATAAATCATGGTACTTTTTTTGTCTACTTCACAAGACTGAATAAATTAACAACTCAGAGCCCACATAAACGACAACAAGACAAAACAAAATGTATGTATGCTCACAACTTGTAGATAATATAGTATTATAGTTGAAAACAGGTTGCCTAACTCAATTGTCACGTTTAACCAGCAGATAGTTCATAACCTCAAAGGCATCGCTATTAAAATGGTTTCATCAATATTAAGCACTAATAAGAACTGGCGAGTATGTAAGATTTATAAACTAACAGATGAAACAGAGAAATAAAAGGGCAATTTCATAGTATCAGACAAAAACGGTGTCCACAGATTAACAGTTCAATCAATCAAGAATTGAAGATGCTAAAGGCTAATCCAAAGGGTAGAGCAGTAGTTACCTTGAAGAATTTGATCTTTGGGGAATGGTAGACATGCACAAAAGGAAAGGAATTGGTTAGAATTTCGATATGCCATCCTAAATTGATAAAAAAGTATGTAGAGTGTTAAACATGAAAAATCTTTCGAGGATTATCTTTTCCATGGGTCAAATCAATCTTAACATTCTTGACCGCAACATCCTCTTCCTTCAAGAAGTGTCCCGGAAGATTTACAAGACAGCAACATCAAAGACATGAAACTTCTATTCTTCCGAGAGGTCAAGTTATAGCACCCAACTCAAATGAGCAAAGTAGGCATGAACTCGTGAACAAACTATGTCTCATGCAGTTATACCCTTGAAATGCTCCGGTTTGTACTTTGGAGCAGAATATTGATTGCGAATCGCAACTCAAAGAAAATTGAATCGTTAATAAATTCCACATAAAGAAATACTAACTGAATCAACAAGGACAAAACTATGACATAATGTGAGACACTCTGTATTATGTAAGTATGTGACAGAAAAAAAATCATTTTGAAGTCTCAAAAGTAAAATAATTATTATAGAGTGACTTCCATGTAGTATTACTTTGTGCATGACTGATCAATTTTATGCTACAACAAGCATTGTCAAGAAAATCACAGTTCCGTACCACAAAGCACATCTCCCAAGACACAAAATGACCTTTCCGTCCTCACTTTGTACCAGCAACTGTTCTGATGAAACGAATGGCTACCATTTAAGACCTGTGCGTGCTTACAGGGAATCTAGTTTGTCTGAATAGAAGCTGGGATAACCACATCCATAGCAGAAGCATGCTGTGATATGCAGATTCATTCATTCTTTGAACACAAGATCTGATATAACGAGCCGTAACATGTCTAATGCACAATAGAATTGACAACATATATGTTAGATGATTTGTTCTTGCACTGTGATCTTTGAGAAGGCGTGCTACCTTGTAGAGCTCTCTCCGTGAATCGTTGAATGATTTCTTTTGCTTTCTTGAGTTCCATCTTTGGGGAGCGATTCGATGGTTTTAATGATTGTGTCATCTAACTGGGATTTCAGGAGGCGTGGATGTGAGAGGAATAGATTGGACAAACAACTACAAACATATAGGAAATAACAGTAGATAGCACCAAACCTTCCAAAAGTCTTCATGATCTTGTGCATGCAAAGATATCCCCAAGTATTCGTTAGCTTCAACAAGTGCGTCCACAAGCTAGCTTGAACCATTTTTTGTAAATCTCTAGTAGATAGCTCTCCACCAGTTATGATAATTTAAACAGAAAGCAATGAACACTAAATCAAGAATTCAAGAACATAACAAAAAAAATGTACTCATCCAACTCAACGAAGCATCCAACGAAACAAAAGGAAAATCAATGCTTCTGACTTGCAAATAGGTTTTCAGAGAAAGATTTAAGTTTGTCTAGGGAATTAAGTTGTCACTTCAAATTATTTACATTTGAGGTTAACTCAAAACTGTCCATCCTCTCCAATGCAAGACTACTTTACTTGCTTGTTTTTGAGTTAAAAAATAACACAGCCAAAGATGGGTTGGCCGGTTTAGAACATTTTGTGTGCAGTTACTAATCAGTTGTCACTAATCAGCCTAATACAATCCCAACTTTTCAGTTTATGTTAACATAGTTTAAGACATGCCTTCTCAGAAAGACATATGAACCCATTTCATTTAAATGGCCAGTTTGTTGAGAAAAACATGAATTAGTCAGAATAGCGTGCGAGGACAAAGAATTCTTCCATATCGCATTAGGTTAATTTAAGCCAGGTTAGCCAGATTATATTGAACATGATCAATAGCAAAAATGACTTAGCAGATAGTATTCCTACCTCAAGAGTACACTGGAAAACAGCCTCAATTATGCGAGGCACATCTTCAAGCATTTAACCTTTGTACCTGCAGTAAAAAATTTACCATTGGAAACTATATATAAATGATGTGAGTTTTATCCTGAAAAAAGGGACACAAAGAACATGAAAATTGGTAAAGTAGAAAGCGCTAGTGATTCAGTTACTACCAACGATTTGAATTTCCATCTACACAAAACACAAAATGGGTATCAAACAGTAGGCATACTTGTTTATAATTGTCATAAACAGTGACGAACTTGATTCTCTTGCATCGGGCACATTTCTAGCATAATCGCCAAGAACAGGATCCATCATCGGAGGAACAAAGCTGTTTCCAATGTGTGGTAAATCTTCGGCTTTGTCCACAAAAGTCTCAATTAATTTCAATGTTTCCCTCTTGACAGATCTGTTGCAAATATAATATATATTAGTAAAGCAACAAAAATGGAGAAAAAAAGAATAGTATAGAAACCAAGGATTCATCATACCTCAGGAGTTTTACAAATGAAGTCTTCGAGGCATAAGGTCCCCCCTCAGCAATAGTGCTTGATACAAGCTCATTGTACATTTCGATGTGAAAACAATGTCCCAACAGAAAGAAAAGATTTTTAGCTTGCGAAACATTGTTAGCTTTGAGGCATAAGGAGATGAAGCAACCCACACTTGTCCGAACAAAATGAGCGAGCAAAGTGAATAAAAACACATTTCCAACAACTACATTTGAGCAAATCTTGGCTAGCCTTAACCAACTCGATGTTTAGGGCCGATTAAACCTGTAGTGTGAGCCCCAAAAATTGTGGCTTGCTCAGCCCATTATTATTAGTCTACAATACTAGGCTACCCAAGTTTATAAGGCTAGGTGACACCAGGCAGAACCAGTCCAAAGAAGGGCTCTTTTCAGGCCTAGCTTTTAACTTCGAAGATGCTTACGCAAAAATACTTTCAAACATGGTGTGTGATGCTAAACAAAATACACTGTACTTGTCGGCATGTCGAGAAAGATTCGTGAAATTTGTGGAAAAAAGTGTGGTCCAAGCGAGCTCGCAACACTTGTGTTTGTCGCAAGCACAAATAGCAACATCATATCAAGTACTACTGAGGCAAATCACAAACTACAAATTATGTTAGTACCAGTGAGCAGTTTTGTGCAATTGTTGACAAGGAAACTCAAAATCAAATAGCATGTTGCCATGTTCTGACCTTAGGTATACTTTAAGAACAGCATACCATAATAAAAAAAATAATGTTGCTTGACAGTGACCAAATACAATGTTTAGTGAGTGTCAAATGAAACCACTTCAATTTGCTTAGGTGAAAAACATTCCAAATCTAATATATCAAGATTGGATTGTAGTGTAAGTTTATGGTGGGTGCATTTTGGCAAGTTCAGACCAGTATTTGTGCTCTACACAAAGTTTGGGTATAGCTACCTACTTAAAATCCAAAAGGTGGCGTTCAGGAGTTTCAAGCACATGATACCAGCAAAACAATAAAAGGGCCTCCTTTGAAACATCAACAATTCTCAAATAACTAATACCTGCATATAGCATATTAGTTCATGTTTTAAAGGAGGCTAAGACATGCTAAAGAAGAAAGGTTCTTAATATTTTCTGCAAAATCAAAACCTTATCATAATCCAAAAGATCTCTTACAGATTTTTCTAATTACAAACAGCTGAAAAATCAAATTTGCTCTTCTCTTATAGGCCATATACTGTCAGTCTAAATTTGACCAACTGAATTGAAGAATGCCACGATATATTCCCTCCAGAAAAATGAATTGAAGAATGGCACGATATATTCCCTCCAAAAAAATAATGCAATTCACATCTTGAAGCCCCAAATATCCACACGTATTTAGGGCCTATTTGTTTCAGCTAGAGATTATAGAAAGCAGCTTTTAAAAGCTGGAAGGTTAACAAACAAGTAGTTTTTAATTTGGATTGCAATAATCTGGAGGCCAGATTGTTAGAATCCCACAATCCACCTTGGAGGAGCTTTCCTCAGCTTTTTTTTTACAAAAGACCATAATAGCCTTCCACCTTCTGGCAAAATTACCAACAATTGTCCCAGTTCACGCCACCTTTGGAAACCGAACAGCCCTCCCAACCCTAGCCGCCATGGAGGATCTCCCAGACGGCGCGGCGCCCTCCTTCCCCGGCGGAGCGGCACCCTCCATCCTCAGCGCGCTGGCTCGACGCGATGCACTACTTCCCGACCGCCCGTGGCTCATCGTCGATCCCCGTGGCGGCGACTCCTTCCCGGCGGCGGCTCCTTCGGCGCGGCGACTCCATCCGGCGCGGTGGCCTCCCGTCGGCGTAGTACCCTCCATCCCTAGCGCGACGGTTCGGCGACACGCCGTCGATCCCAGCGACCCGGACGCAATACTGGCGCGACAGGCGGCTCCTTCAAGCGCGGCGGCGCTCCTTCCTGGCGCCGATTCGCAGTAAATCCAAGGAGCTAGCATCAATTTAATCTACCTTCTGATGCATCTCTTTCTTTGTTCTTCGCCGTTTTAGAACAGCTCCGAGAAGCATGCGGTTAATGTGACTCGAATCTGTGACCTTTGCAAACATACATATCTCCGGTATTGACAATTAAGCAACACATGACAAATCACGATTATAATATAAAGTGGCGAATGTGAAAACACGGTTGCGATTAGTTTTCAGAGTTACTACAGTTTTCTTATTTGTTTCATTTCCTTTATCTCCTTTGAAAGATGTGGATGCATATGTCTACACGATTTGAGCCTTATTTGTTGGATTTTGTAGTGCAATGCTTTCCTCCCACAGGATGAAAAAAATAGGTTCCTGGCCTCTAGCAGGTCTTGCTCATTTACAAGGCTTCTGACATATATTAGTTGTAATCCTGCCTTGGTTAGTTGAAAATAGACCGAGTGTAGCATTGAGTTAAGTTAATTCAGTTAGCATTTGTGCCGGACACAGAACAGTTCCGAGTTCTGTCTGGAAAGTCGATTAGAGTCGATTTCGGGTATTGTAATCCGAGTCTAGCTGTAATCTCTGCTACTATATAAAGTGAATAAAGAGCCCAGAAGCGACAAGACAAATGATCTGAAAATACTTCATCTTCTGTCTTCAAAGCTATGCCAAGAGATAACTCGTTGTCCGAACATTACGGACATATGGCATAGGCAAACATCTATAAAAGCGATTAGATCATCTCTTGTTGGAGAAATGGAGAGGACGAAGGAGATTTTTTTTCATAAAAAATGTAACATTATAGCTCATTTCCATGTCAAACTCAGTAGTACAACCTTGTTTATTCTACTTTTTGTAAAATGACAAATCCTCACTTTTGGATTCGTACTGCTATTTCACTTCCTACTTGTTGATTCATACTGCTATTTGATTCATACATGCTTTGTTTCAATGTGAACCTCAATCTGATACAAGAAACCAACTTAATATGATTGAACAATATGGAGCAATAACATTAGCATTTGGTATGTACTATGCTGATACTTACTTGAACAAGTCTGACAGAAGGCAACCTGTTGTTTCTGGTCATGAATGGGTTATGAATACCCTTAATGTTCCATCATCTTGCTACGACATGTTTAGAATGAGTCCACAACTTTTCAATAGGCTACACAATTTGTTGGTGTCATCTTATGGCTTGGAGTCAAGTAACAAGATGTGTTCTATTGAAGCTTTAGGCATGTTTTTATGGACTATTGGTGCTCCTCAATCATTTAGGCAAGTTAAAAACCGGTTTGAGAGATCCAAAGAAACAATTAGTAGGAAATTTAATGAAGTGTTGGATAGTATTTACCTTCTCTCAAATGATCTTGTCAAACCAAGGGACCCAGAATTTACAACGGTGCATCCAAGAGTTCAAGGTGCTCGTTTTGCACCACATTTCAACAAGCTGCATAGGTGCAATAGATGGTACTCATATACTGTTGTTGTGCCTTGACAAAGTTGGTTCAACATGTCGGACGCCATGGATACTCCACTCAAAATGTGTTGGCAATATGTGACTTTGACATGAGGTTCACTTTTGTGGTCATGGGATGGCCGGATCGGTACATGACATGAGGGTGTTCAATGAGGCTTTAAATAAATATGCCGATAAGTTCCCATTTCCTCCACATGGTATATTCACATATTCCCTTTGTACCATATATGTTGCTTATTTATTGAAGCTATTTCTCATATCATATTTTATTGTTTCTAGGAAAATTTTATCTTGTTGACTCTGGCTATCCTAATAGAGTGGGTTTTCTAGCTCCATACAAAGGGACAAAGTACCATTTACCAGAGTTTCGTCTAGGCCCACGTCTTAGTGGAAAGAAGGAGGTATTCAACCATTTGCATTCATCTCTTCGCAATGTGATTGAGCGCTCATTTGGTGTCTTAAAGATGAAGTGGAGAATTTTATTGGACTTACCAAGTTATCTATCTTTGAAGCAAACAAGAATAATACTTGCATGTATGGCTCTTCATAACTTCATTCGAGATAGTGCTATGAGTGATGAAGATTTCGACATGTGTGATCAAGATGAAAACTATATGCCAATGCATGAAGCATCTTCATCTCAAGAAAGTAGTGTCAATGGTGAATTAGGAGATGAAGATGGAGATATGAATGTCTTTCGTGATAACCTTGCCAATGCTTTGTTTGCTATGAGAGAGTAGTTCATGTGTAGGAAAATATTTTGTATGGACAAGAAGTCAAGCTTGTATGAATGATATACTTTGTGCTATTTAATTATGCATTTCCGTATTTTATAAATCAGCTACAAGTGTGAAAACATGAAAATAAGGCAACAAAACAGGCCAAGGGTACCACAGACTTTTGCCACGCAGAAACAACAATCCAAATACACTATAATCTGGGTTACCAAACAGTCATCAGCTTTTAACAATTCAGCTTTTAATAATCCAGATTTTACAATCCAGCTTTTAAAAGCTGCTTTCTATAATCCCTAGCTGAAACAAACAGGCCCTTATGATCTTAAGTTATCAGCTTTATTGTAGATTTTAGTCATCATAAAGACATATTATCATTTGTCAACGAACTTAAGAATTCAGATCAATGATGTTGCTTCTGTTCTCTGACTACTCCACTGTTTGAAGTCATCATAACGACGTTGTGACTACTCCACTGTTTGAAGTGGCCGCAAGTGGATGGCTAGCTTCTAATTTTGTTGTTCGAAAACGGAACCTGTTCACATCATAGCGACTATAGCTCCTTGCCGTCACATCACCATGTGAGAGCTGTCGGACATCCTCAGGGATGGAGGCATCACGCATACACTATATAGCAATATGCATCTTTGTTAGTCTAATATTAAGTTACTACAACAATTCATTTTAAAAAATGAATAAATAGTCAAATACGTCTTGTGGAACCATTGCACTAAGCTTGGGCCGCCTTTCAACCCATCACGGCGTAGGTTATCCAATTGCTTACTTGTGGGTTGTCGAGTTGACTTCAATTTTCTTTGTCAAACACTCTGCGTCATTTATTCCGGGTTAAAAGGACACTACATTGAAATGTTGAAAACATAATTGAAAGTCACTTACTCAAAATATTTTTCAACTTCTACCATATTCTTGAACATGTAAAGCATGGCGAGTTCCACTCCTCATACTCAACATGGTGTGCGAGATATGACCCAACAAAGTTGACCCTTGCATTGAAAAAGCTTAAGTTCGCTGCGGTTCTTCTTCCGCTGCACGGCACCGACTTCGTAGGGCACTCACGTTGTGCTTGATTGCGAAATACTTTGTTGAGAAGTTTGTGATCTCTTTACTTGCATAAGCCTCTGCGATACACCCTCTACCCTTGCCTTATTGCGACTTTGTAGCTCTAAGCTTTTCAACTCCCTTTCGACTATACATCCATCCGAAGCGCAGCGGGACCTCCAACCATCGCTTCCCAAGGCGGATGCACCAGCGAGATGTTGCATCACATTCATAAAACCGGTGGGAAAGTTTTTCCATCTTGCATACAAGCAAAGGAATTCCTTCTCTAACTTCGCATCAACGTCTTGAGATTTCCTTAGCGCATATCGTCTATAGAAGTGGCGAGCTCGCTAACATCCTCCACAACTCATTATCAAAATAGCCACGAAACATTACGAACAAGTCTTTCCATGATAATATGGTAATCATGACTCTTTAGCCCGTTTAGCTTACCGGTCTTGACATTCACTGACCCGTTTTATGTTAGATGCATAGCGATCGGAAATTTTAGAGTTTTCATCCTCCTCAAAATCTGTTTACGGTCTTACGGCTTCACGATTATGGAGCTCGTGGCGGCTCTCATTTCCATTTAAATCAACTTTAACCTCGAGCCACGACCTAGCACAATGATCACCCATGTCTTTCCTAGCACTCACGTTATCCTTTGTTTTGTCCATTACATCAAACACCATGCTTATGATGCTTTACGCCACATTGCACTCTTGGTGCATCAAATCTATGTTATGCGGCAGAATCAAAGCTTTCGCGTAGGCAGCTCCCAAAGAAAAGAAATATGAGTCGGTTGTGCTCCTTTCCATAGCCGATGAAACCCACTTAGTAGATCGTTCAAGCCGACTATGCCATTCAGCTATCTCCTCTCTGTGAGTAAACGCCGTGCCCTTTTTAACTTTCTTTCCTTTTCAAATGCTTTGGCATCGTTCTGAAAGGTGCCTCGCCGGAGGCCACCATCTATGGCAATCGAAGAATGTGATCTTTTACCGTCGTGAGCTGAATGCATCGAGTCGACCATACAAACCGGACAACACAGTGACCATGAACACACCGGTAGGCCCAAATGCCATATGCTAACAAATCATGGACCGACCACGGTGTATGCGGCTCAGAAGGTAAATTCTCTACCAGCAACGATGTCGTATGCCTTTTCACCTCGCCACAACTTTTTCAGCTCGTCAATTAAGGGCCGCATGAACACATTGAGATCCTTCACTGGATGCTTAGGACATGGAATGACAAGAGTAAGGAATATGAACCCCTCTTTCAAGCAAATCTCAGGTGGAAGATTGTATGGCATGATGAAGACCGGCCAACAAGAGTAGGGGCTAGCGCTTGTGCTGAAAGGTGTGAAACCGTCCGTGGACAAACCAAGACGGACACTCCTAGGGTCGCTTGCAAATGCAGCATTGAATCGGTCCAATGCCTGCCATGCCTCGCCATCAGACGGATGCACCATCATATCGGGGTCTCGGTCCTCACGTTTACCTTCTTTGTGCCACCGCATATGTTTCACTGTTACTTTTGACATGTACTGACCGTTTAAGCCTATCCGTGATCGGCATGTACCGGCTGTTTAGTCGCGACCTTTGTAGTCACCGATACCCTTCCTCATCTACCACCTCAATGAATCTACACGCATCGCAATGCATACAATGAGTATCCTTGTCATGATCCTTCGAACAAACATGCAATTATTCTCGCACACATCAATCTTCGGTAATTCATCCCGAGGCCGCCATCAACTTTTCGATTGGTACAAATCCTTTGGCATCTTTTGGTTAGGCGGAAGGACATCATTCATAAGTTCAAGCAAAGCGTTGAAGCATTTGTTCGAAAAGTTGAACTTCGACTTCATCGACATAAGCCGTGTAACCGCCTGCAGGACGGTCACATTGGTCAAGTCATGCGACAGATCCGAGGCGTCAAGTAGACTATAGAATTCCTTAACCTCCACCGGCTGTGACCCCTCCCCCGAGTTAAATTCAATCCCCCTGCCAAGATCATGCAGCAACTCTTCCATCCGGTCGTCATCCTCCCCATGGTCCGACTCAATGGCCTGCCCTGCGGCCTCTCCATGACGGTGCCACACCAAATAGTTAGGCATGAACCCATTTTTGCAAATGTGATACTGCACTATATCCTTGCTGTAGTAGCTGTTATTCTCGCAGAGGGTACATGGGCAATACACATATTCAGCTCCTCCAGCGAATGCTTGCTTCAAGAAAGCATCCGTGATCTGCCCCCATTCCCTTGTGTGCCCCCCATCACTCCTCCATCCGTCATACATCGCCCTTCGATCGTCACCCATTCTCAAAGCTAAACAAATGAAACGATGTCAACGTACGACCGTGGCTTAGGTGACAAAGACAACCCTATTAGGAAAGATGTGTTCTAAACCCACCCAAGGATGGAGGCCGTTGCATGCGACTGTGGCGTCTTCTGAACGAGCGAAATTTCGGCGATATAACCCGCTGTTCTCCAAACGCACGCTGATCTTTGGTGCGTCGGAGAACAACAGGTTATGCGTCGAAATCACGCTCGATCGCCGCACGCCACAGCCCCATGCAACAACCAACATTCTCGGTGTCCAAAATACGTTGGACAATTTCGGAACCGCACACGTCACAAGCAAATGAGAGATGCGCCGTTCCCGAACGGGTGACGCCTAGGCTCTCTACTGTTCGATGCAAGCCCTAAACTCTAACGTTATATACAACGGCAGCGAGAGAATAAAAATATATATACCATATGCAGCGAATAAACAGATTTGCTATGTCAATAGATTTGCAAAATAAACAAATATGGAGGGGAAAAAATATGTATGATATAGGCAACATGGTAGTTTAAAACAACTAGAGTAGAGATGTATCTGTTATCAGTCTAAAAAGTTAAGCGATTTTTTAGTCTGCCTTCTGGACAAAACCTAGTGAGATTCGAATATGAAGAAGAGGTAGATTCCAATTGGTACAAGTCAACTAAATACACCTAGCAATGTATGAACAGCCACTATCAATGGCAGGGAAAATCCCTTGAGCCAACCTGAAAGCTACTTACACAGACACAAGAAAGTACAATATATTTGTTACAACAATAATTGTTCGGGAGTAACAACATATCTTCGTAGTTTGCATTAGGTGTAGCTGCCGATCGATTATAAACTTCTTGCAATAACCATGTTTTGGCTAAACGATTCTTTTCAATTGATACATAAATAAACTCGAGCTTTACTCTTCATATAATCCATGATTTTTGTATCCTATAGTCACAGATGCACTTATTCATCAATTCTAGTAGTACCAATTTGAAATGTCCATATATCGTCAGCCTATTCGCACAGTACAATATTTTGTGATTTATGATCCTGCACCATATTTTTCCTAGATAGACCGAGAAAATTTGGTTGTTTTATGACACATAGGAACCATCGGGTATGCCACTCTTTCCTATATCCCCATTTGATTATATTGAACTATAGTTTAAATTGTTGAATACATGAAGAGAGGTGTTACTTTCATTTTAGACTACAATGATGGGTAATTTCCTTGGATAAAATTACGATCACTTGTAAGGTTCGAAAAATGCTATAGACGACGTTGAAATTGAGTCTTGATTGGTTAAATTGAAGATGACAAATAAGAAGGAACAGCTATATCGGCATAAGCTATTTCGATTGTGCCACTAATCGACATGACAACGGTATCAATGTAATCTGCTCTACACCATTTTCAAATGAATAAATCATTTTACTGCGAGAAATGGCAGCTCGTCGAATCTGGGCGTCGGCGCGACGGCACGGGGGTTGGAAGTCGGCGATGGGGGTGGCGGCAGAGTGCTTGGCGCCTGGGAGGTCGGCGATGGGGCGGCGGTTCAATGCAGGCAGGTGACGGCAATCGGGGACGGCGTGGCGGCTGCGCTTATGGGCAGCGGGCAGACTGCTGTTGGCGGGCGAGGCGGCAGCGGAGGCGGGCAAGCAAGTGGGTGTGGCGGGCAAGCGGCGGGCATGGTGGGCGCGGCGGCGGCGGCGGTGAGAACGGTGAGGCGAAGCGAACAGAGAGAGAGGGAGACGCGGGTGTGAGAGAGGCGAGCGAAGAGAGAGAGAGGGAGACGTGGGCTAGGTCAAGACAGATTAAATTCGTGGCGAGGCGGCCGATTTTTAACGGAAATTGCAGCGCTTAGGTTGATAAACCGTCAAATTTAAACTATAAATTCGTGGATTTGTTTTTGGCCCACGAATTTAATTAAATACGTGGGTTTTTTTTAAACTGACGAATTTAAATATATAAATTCGTGGGTTTTTCTTTGGCCCACGAATTTAAAAAAACCCACGAATTTTTCCCTGTTTCTTGTAGTGTTACATGAATATGACTCACAAGGCTAAACCAATCAGTATATCTCAGGCAATCTTTTGAGCGTTAATATTTTGATTAAGGATTTTATGATGATTATTACATATCTTTTGGACATTGCTATGTGATGGGTTCATTATCTTTGGTGGTTGCAGGACAACAGTGCTAGGTCACGGTGAGGCGGAGGATGACCGAGCCTAGGCGAGGTGCGTCGGAGATCCAGACGGATGAAGATCACTGGAAGATGATCGGAGACAGAGTCTAGGCAAGCCAAGAAGGCAAGGAAAGGTGATGAGGCTAGCTAGATGCTGCGTGGATCGATGAGGGCCATTGGATCGCGGTCTAGTTGATAAGTTAGTGGGTCTAGGTAGTATACTTTGAAAACCGTGCAAGAAAACCCAATATGTGTGTGGGTTTTGTGTTAACCCTCGCATGGCTATGTGATTGGGTTAATCCTAGCCCTTTGATGAGTTCTCTAGGGTTGAGGGACTCATCCAAGGGTGGTAGGTAGCCCAAGAGTAGTATAAATATTGGGGGAGGGATAGCCTCCTCCTCTTGAAGGTTGTAGAGGTTTTTGTGCTCCTTTGAGCTTTGCCCACTTTGATGTGAGGATTTGTAAACCTCCTCTTCCAGAAATGCAAATCTTTTTCTTTCATGCTTGAATTTACATTATGCATTTACTTTATGTCTTAAATTCAGCATTTAAATTTAGCATTTAAATTCCTGCAAATTACTTTCTTGCAATTTGGATTTGCCTCCCCTCCTTCTAAATGCTACTTATCTAGGATGTATTGAGTGTGCTCATATGGTTTTACATCTCTCTTGCACCCTAGAATAGACTAGAGATCAATTTTCTATCAAGTTGCATCACTGTCCAGAACTTGTTCTTCACACAGTAGTCAGTGTTTAATTTTTACAAAAAACTAGAAAACTCATTTTTGAGTGATTTTTGTTGGAGAAGGTGTGTGACTCCCACATCCATTTGTGAAAAAATTGGGAAGTTCACTGGTCATACCGTTTTAGCGGCATGAGGTGAATACCGAGCCCCAAACTTTCTGTTCGATGTTTCTGACAGTCTATGGTATTAGATTTTTCTTGATATTTCTACAAGGATTTTGATGTTGTTTCTGGTAGAGTGCTTCAACACTCATTTTCTAATAGGTACAAAAATTTCCAAAATTTCTAGAGCAGCAAAAATCCACCAACCACCTACTCGAAGTGAGGACAATTTCTAGATAATCTGCTTTTGCTTTTCTGAAAGTAACTTTTGTGATTTGGCTTAATCTTCATTCTAAAAGTAAGGATTGAATTGATTCTCTTTTGTTTGGACACTTGACAACCAGGATTGTGATTCAAAAATTGCCCAATTATTCCATGGTTCTCATCCATGCAAGCTAGGGGTACACATAGTTGTCTAGTTGTTCACCATTTCTTTTGCATGATTTTTTCGAGGTCTTAGTTGGAGTATTTTATAGGGAAAATTTTATTTTGCTACCATTCACCCCCCTTTTGTTCACCATATCGATCCTTCAATGTCACTACAACTCAACATCATTGTGTGACAACACCTCACACACCAATTCCATAAACATGTTCTATATTCCATTAGTCAAGATTAACTTTTTCTATTTCGTAAGACATGTGATGTACGTGGCATGGCTAAGCACACTAACATAGTCTAAAAAACCCATGTTGATTATTATATTAACCAACTAGTATTGAACCAATCTAGGTGCAATAAATCATGGCATACAAATGACAAGGTAGGGTATAGATCAATTAGGTAGATTAATTGAATCCCAATTTAATTTGAAACAGCTTATGCATATAAAATAACATGCAACAAGTAAAACAACAAAGTAACTTTATAAAACTGAGTTCAATATTGTCAATGCACTACTTGCCTTAGAAAAGCATATATTCTTGCTCTAGAACCTGCTCTTCAGTCAATCAATCTTCCTCGGATGATTCGAGCACTTTGACTTCTACAAGTAATGGGACAGAATACAAAATAAATAACAAAATAGAGATCAAACTATCCCAAAAAATCAAATCAAATTCACCATTAAATATACCTTAACTTTAAAATTTTTAAAAATTTGAATTGTCTCAATCGAAGCTCATTTGAGGAAGAACGGACTCTCAAAACATTCAAAAATCATAAAAACATGAAAATTAGGAAAATACCAATTAATAAAATTATTTTTATACTGAAAAATACAAATTATTGCGTCATCACTGACGTTAGCACTATGCAGGTCCTGACACGTGGCCTTATGGCCTATGGACACAATCCACGATGCGGTGCAAGATTGCGGCGAACTTGTGCACAATAACAACATGACTAACAAGTAGCCTCCACCTCAACTGACATGACAGGCTGACCAATTGCTCACGTGTGTAGCTA
Source organism: Guadua angustifolia (assembly GCA_036346375.1). Classification (NCBI taxonomy): domain Eukaryota; kingdom Viridiplantae; phylum Streptophyta; class Magnoliopsida; order Poales; family Poaceae; genus Guadua; species Guadua angustifolia. The sequence goes on from CM070513.1 coordinate 29,583,987, forward strand.
ACCGAGCACCATGTCGACACACTCATTGACATGGTGCTGATCTGGCCACAACATGGCTACACATGTCAATCACCAAAGTTATCCACATCAACGGCGGTGACACAAGAGCCTAGGGTCCCATTAGGCAAATGGGGGTGATACCTATAGCAAGCTCTCGTCATCGCAAACTTAATGACACGATTGGTCTCCTCTCAAATGGGCTTGAATTGTGGTTGTGAGGATTGGAACATGGCGACGCTCAGGTCTAACAGCAACACGATGCTTTGTTGGTCTTCCAGTGAAATCAATGCACACACTTGACAGATCTAGCAATGATGATTCCAAAGAGACTACTCATAGCCTTCAAGCTTCACCAATGGCAACAAATCGACAGTGAGAAGTTTTTAGTGGCACACCGCTAGTTTCTTCAATTCCAGTGAGAAGATTGCTAAATCTTTGCAATAGGTTTAGGGCTTTAGGTCATGGTGTTCTTGTGGTTTAGAGGCACACCATTTTATAGAGGCTTAATCCTTGCTCCACATGGGAAGGACTCCCCTTCCATGGTAGTGCGATAGGCAGATTCGAGTGTATGCACGAAGAAGACGAATAGATACCGTACACGTGTTGCCAGCAATGGTCATGATGACAAGGGTGAAGTGTCTCATGTTGTTTGTGTCATTTTTAGTTCGACGAACCATGGTAGAGAGGTTGAGAGTGGAAAGTAGAGTTACACAATTGAGTTGAAGAGGGAATTTGTTGTTGGATTTAGAGGATGGTACCTTGTTTTCCAAAAAAAGTATTATCAATTAAAATGAGGTCGTTCACTTTAGTGCCAAATGAAAGCTTAGTCTGAGGTATGTCAAACTGTTTCCATTGGTGGCATAAACTGCGGAGTTGGCCAATCCCCTTGACATTTGGATTCTTTGCATGGAGTGCGCAATGTGTTTCTTGTTCCCATGTTGAGGAAGTTCTTACGGGTTTTTGAATGCTAGCTATCGTTAGAGCCATTGGTTTTTGAGACTAGGCACCTTGCATTTGAGTCCTATCCACTGCGGTTACTAGGGGAGTCAAAGTGAGTTTTAAGAAAAGTATGTTAAAGTGTTTTGGTTGCATCAATCTAAGAGGGAAGTGACTTGAGAATTGAAGCCTCACATGCGTTAGAAATTATCTTGAGTTATTCATATTAGGTATGTGATATGATTTTGTTTCATGTGATTTTCGTTATCATGCAGTTTCCATGCTAAGAATTCGGGGTCAAATTCTATAAAGGGAGAGAGAATGTGATATCCAAGCTAGACATGAATAGTTTTTGGGCTATTTTGAGTTGTGTAATGTAAATGCTGAATTTAAATGCGTAAAATAAAGACATAATGTAAATGCAGAATTTAAATTCACAATGATGCAAAGAAATTTCTTTGTATTTCTGGTGGGAAGGTTTACAAAGCCTCACTTCATGTGGGCAAAGCTCAAAGAGCAACTCAAACCTTCAAGGGAGGCCACCCCTCCACCCTATTTATACAACTCTTGGGTCACCTACCACCCTTGGATGAGTCCCTCAACCCTAGGACACTCATCTAAGGGCTAGGATTAACCACTCACACAGCCATGCAAGGCTAACCCAAAACCCACACACATACGGGTTTTCTTGCAGTTTTCAAAGCATACTACCTAGACCGCTAACCTATCAACTAGACGCAATCCGATGGCCCTCATTGATCCACTGACATCTAGCTAACATCTCCTTTCCTTATCTTCTTGGCTTGCAGGACTCAATCTCCGGTCATCTTCGGCGATCTCCCGGCCGTCTGGACCTCCGGCGCTCCTTGCCTAGTCCGGTCATCCTCCGCCTCACCATGACCTAGCAGAGTAAGCCACTGCAACCATCAAAGACAAGGAAAAACCTTTCACATAGCAATGCCCACAAATATTTTCAATGATTATCCCACAATCATTAATCAATCATAATTGCGCCCAATGGTTTGGTGCTACTGCCCCCAGGCCGGTAGCACTAGGAAAAGCAACCAACACTCAAATTGCTTCAAATTGAAGATCCAATTCAAATCAAACTCAATTTCGAATCAAACCAAGCTCAACACCTGTCAATTATTCATCACACACAGGATAGACCTCCACATGGTCTTTCAATCTCCCCTTGATGAGTATATTGACAAACACAAAAAAGCATAAGTTTGAGTTTGAAGGAGAAGAAGAAAGCAATTTGAATGCAAAGCGAAACTTCGGTCGAGAGAGAGAAAATATTATGACCAAGTTGGCTAGAAAGATTTTTAGAGCAATATAAAAAGAAAGAGCAAGTTTTCCACAAAAACTCTAAAATATCAATAAAACTCACAATGAACACTCGAATATGCTTATGATCATAAAATTTGCAATTGTCACAAAGATCATAAGAATCAAGGTGGATTAAATTTTTCCTTTGAAGATGCCTTTTCTACATTTCTCCCCCTTTTGGCAATATAGGCATCAAGAAGTCAAATTTTTTATCTTTTATCCTTTGAATATGTATGCATGAGATGCAACCTAAGTAGCTTTGAAGATTATCCAACTGATCATAATGACAAGATATGACACCAAGCTAATCAATTTAGAAAATGACTAAACTTGGATGTCTCAAGAACAAATTCATTTTGCTCACAAGCTTTGTTTACAAGATTTTATTTTAACAAGATTGGAACAAGTGCAAAACTTAGCAAAAGTTTCAAAGCTAGAAGCAAACACCACTCATAGGATCAAATGGAAAACCTAGAGTTCAACCTACTCAACACTTTGGGAAATCTAGAAGTGCATACAAGGTCCTTGAGCTCATTTTCCATATAATCGACTTTTGCCTTAGTATTTGAAAAGACATAGCGGGGTGCAAATGTTTGACATAATTTGCATTCTTTACCCACATATGTTTTTTGTTTATTTGCATTTTCAAGAGTAATTGACTCATGCCATCTTGACCATCTCAAGAAGAACTCTTAAGAGGATGGTCTTGGTCATACGATGCATTCAAGTTCATCCCAAGTGCAATGGGAGGCGGTCTCGTGTGAATGCAAAGTGTTGAGATCAATTTTGCACAAAAGAGTCAATTTTGTTTTTATTTTAGCACATATGAGCAATTGGAAGGACTCAAGTATGGATCAAGCTAGTTTCACCCAAGTTGCTATAGGGACTCTAGAGAACTCCAAAATTTCACAAATCATGGTAAATACCTCTAGAGGCGAAACTTAGCAAGAAAAAGCAACATGTTTCATCAAGTTTTTCAGTTAAAACTTTCAATTTTCAAATTTTAACAAGCTTAGCATGATGGATGAACTTGGACAACCCGAAGCTAGTGATTTTCTTCAAAAGATGTAGCAAGGTGCATTACATGAAGATTGAGTCAATTGCATAATAGACAAAGCTCATAAAATGAAAAATCAAGTCTATATGCAATGAATGAGGCAGATTCTTAAACTCCCCTCAACATGTGATTCCATTTTAAGCACAAATCTGGTTCAAATTGAGTTATTAGCAAGATTAAGCTCAAGAAAGGTCGAAAAAGAACTCAATTAAAGCCAGAAACACGAGAATGGAGGAAGAAGTCAAGCTAAGCTGGGTGACTATAGAGTATAGAAAAGATAGCGAGAACACTAGAGCTTAAACTCAAACTCTCATCTTCCCCAATGGTGACAAAGAAAGCTAGCTCTCAAACTCGCGGCCGAGGAGCAAACCACAGACCTGTCTACCAGGGGCCCAACACTGCTAGACCTACAAGGCGTGAGTGAGCTCAGAGAAGAAAGAAGAAATAGCATCCTAAAGCATAAGATGAGAGGTCCATGCTTAGAGGCATGCAGAAGTCTAGGTGAAGTGAACTCGGAACTCTAGAAAAGAAAACCCATAGCACCAGAACAAGACAAAAGAAGGAAAAAGCTGGAAGAAAATATATACATATAATACATAAAGTACAAACCGGCTCCCCTCACAATAAGCCGTGAGGACACACGACACCAAGCTCACTCCTCGGGGCAACAAACCTAGAGCTATCCAAAGGCTTGGTAAAGATATCGACCAGCGGTGGTCACTCTCCTGGCTGAAGCACTATGTCTCCTTTCTCCACATGGTCTCTAAGGAAGTGATATCTAATATCAATGTGCTTGGTTAAAGGAGTCTGCTTGGGTTCTTGGCAATGCAAATAGCGAAGTGTTATCACGAAAAAGTGGAACACTCTCTATCTCTAACAAAGTCCATAAAGTCGATCTCATCGAGCACACAGCTCTGACAGCTGAGCTGCTGACAACATACTCGGCCTCGGTGATTGGTGTGCAACTCGGGATTGCTTCTTAGATGACCAAGAAACAAGAGAAGTGCCAATGAATTGACAAGTGCGGAAGTGCTCTTCCTATCTATCCTCTGACCCGACAAAGTCGCATCGGAAAAGGCTCTAAGGGATAGACAAGAAGAAGAAAAGTACCAAATACCATAATCAATGGTAGCTCGAAGGTACACGAAGATCGCTTCACTTTGGCGATGAGAGGCGGAGAAGCCTGAAATCGGCGCACATACACACGACAAAGTGTATGTCGTGGCATGACGATGAGATACAAGAGGAGCCAATCATGCTCGGAACTCCTTTGATCGGCGGGCTCACCATCCTCATCGGACTCGAGGACAGCGATGGTGGCCATAGGAGTCATCACAGGCTTTCCATCGGACATATCAAACCGTCTCGAGAGGTCCAGTGTACTTACCTTGGTGCGGAAAGTACCCTCCAGTGCTGCTTGATTTGGAAGCCAGAAAGTAGCTCAACTCACCCATCATACTCATCTCAAATTCATGCTCATCACCTCGGAAAAATGAGACACAAGAGGCGAGATGAACCACCAAAAGATAATATCGTCCACATAAATCGGGCGAGAAGAAAATGAGAATCTGGTGTCGATGAATAGAGTTTTGTCTACTATACCCATTTTGAAACCATGGTGAGAAGATAGGACTTAAGCCTCTCATACCAAGCTCTAGGGGCACGCTTAAGTCCATACAAGGCTTTGGAAAGCTTGTAGACATGGTTAGGTATTTGGGGTTCTCAAATCACGGAGGTTGCTTGACATACACCTCTTCCTCAATGAAGCCATTGAGAAATGCACTCTTGACATCCATTTGATAGAGCTTGAAGCCACGGAATGCGAGAAAATGCAAGCGAGTTCTAATAGCCTCTAGTCTAGCTCTCAGGGCAAGGTCTCCTCAAAGTCAAGACCCTCAACTTTGAGTGAAGCCTGTGCAACTAGCCTAGCCTTGTTGCGACGACAACCCCATCCTCACTCTGCTTGTTTTTGAACACCCACTTGGTCCCAATGACATTATGACCCGGATGGGGGCTCTACAAGCCGCCAAACTTTGTTCCTCTCAAAGTTTTCCGGTTCCTCATGCATAGCATTAATCCATGATTCATCGGATAATGCATGAGTAACATCCTTTGGCTCAAAAGAGGCAACAAAAGGCGAGTGAAGAGTGAAGAAGATAAGCGATTTTGGCGTGTCACCCGCTCAAGCGGATCTGTGATGCTGCTCGGTGGATGAGAGCGTTGAATGTGGCGTGGAGGACTAGAAGCGAAGTGGCCTCTACCTCTTGAGGAGAGAGGTAGGAGCGAGCCACTTTCGTTGAAGAGTCTGAAGGCAAAGGTGATCTTCTGAGGTGCGAGAAATGGAAGCGGAGGCACCTTAGGTGAAGGAGGCTGGATCGGGTGGAACACCATCATCTCCATCATCCTCATCCTCTACAAAGATGGTCTCGGAGGGATAAGAAGAGCACAGAAATATCAGGTCTAGCTTGCACAGGGCTAGCCTCATCAAGGTCACGTCCACGGTCTCTATGATCCTATTAGCATCACAACTCGGACCCTATAGCTCACGAGAGGAAGTCGAGTAACCCGAAGATACCATCGGAAAAGCGAGACTCAAACTTATCTAGGTTACAGACTTCAAGATAAAACACTTGCAACCAAAAGCGAAAATGAGAAACGGGCTTTAGCCCATACCTCAACTCATAAGTGCGATGCAAATGTGCTCTCAAAAACCGCGATTAGAAACATGACAAGCGGTAGCTATAGCCTCACCCAAAACTTCCTAAGTCTTGTACTCATCTAGCATCGTCTGGCCATCTCAACGAGTCTGTTCTTCCTTTCCACTCGCCATTCTGGTTGAGGCGTGAGAGAAAGAAAGCGATGCTCTAAACCAGACTCCCACGAAACTCTCAAAGTAGGAATTCTTGAACTCGGTGCCATTGTCCACTGCGTATAGCTAAGTAATGCACTAGGAGCTCAATAGACAACCTACTAACAAGTCCTGAAGTGAGAAAAAGTCTCATCCTTGAGGCCATGAAAAATACCCAAGAATATCTCAAAAAATCATCAACAATGACAAGGACATACCACTTCCCTCCTGCTTGTTGCACTCTAAATTTGGACCAGCAGTGTCCATGTGTAAAAAAGCTGTCACAGTGCATCGATCATCACTCTGATGGTTGGAGGATGAGAAGCGATAACCATCTTGCCATGTCGCGAGGAGAGCAAACTAAGTCTTTGACCATCTTGAGTTTGGGCAAACCACGAATAAGATCGCGGTACGCCTTTCGGTCAAATGATCAAAACCAATGTGACCAAGTCTCCTATGCGAGAAGGGAGATCACGGGACTTCGAAGCAATCAAACACGAAGAAAGTCTCCGGAAGAAAGCAGAAAAATCAGCACGAAGACTCTCCCAAATCTAGAAATCCACAAACTAACTCTCGATGAATCGAGGATTCTACAAGCATTACTCTTGAAGCTTACCTCGAAAGAGTCATCGATAAAACGTAAGACGATTATATTGCGGTTTACTTACTAAGGCAACATCTTTAAGAATAAAACTTTCATTAATGTCAGATGGTACCTTTTGCAATGACCCTACGAAGAAGCATCCCCAAAGTGATCAACTCATCACCGGGGGCTCGGACTAGGGAAGAGAAACGAGAATCTCGGTCATATGGCGAGAACAACCGAGTCAACAATCCAAACATCTCCCTTCCCCATCAGCCGAACCTAATCAAGTCGAGAAGAAGACTTCGATCTTGGAATAAAGTGAAGACTTGGGAACCCAATCTTGAATTACCACGGCGCCTCAAAGTACCGACCACAAAAGAAAGAAAGGCTGGACTCTAGTGTCTCTCGGCGCTCAACTCTAACAAGATCGGAAGAAAGCGGTGTAGTGGAAGATCTAGGAGGCATCCTTTGGTTTGGCTTCTTGGTGGTGCAAAGGCGGACCATCCCAGCAATTGGCGCTAAATCTCCTGCAAGCGCCTCACGCCCGGCGATATCTACCTCGATGGGAAAAAGCGAGGAATATCAAGAGGACGGCGGAAAAGGCCCGACCACGAGCAACTCGGGACTAAAACTCGTGAGCAAGCATGAAAACCGAGTCTCGGGCGCGCCCAAAAGAGCAGACTCTCTAACTTTGTCTAGTAGCGATGTGTGCCTTAGGAGCACTCAGTGCAGGGGATGACCACGAATACCCCTAAGAGCATCAACACGCTCACGCAGAGTGATCTTGGCGCGCTGACGAGAACTCTACTAGGTGACCATCCTTCTTACGGAAGGTGCATGTGTACTGCCTTGTTAGAGGCGAAGCAACAAGAGAAGCATCATACGGTCGAGAAGTCCCATGGACCACACCGGCAGACCTAAACAAGGTGGTGCTCACCTAGGAGCTACCACAATCTCACCACTCTTGGATGCGCACAATGGTAGGAGGATGAGTCCTAGCGTGCTCCAAGTAGTCAAATCCTAGACCTGATTAAATTTGCTAATCTTAGATTGGTCTAGAATGAGATTGAGCTTCTTCTTGCCTCCTACAAACTTCTAAGAGTGCTCATGAGATACTCACACTCCCAGGAAGAGGCACAAGAAGAACGGGGAAGAAGGAAGAAGAAGAACCGGAGAGAGAAGCTCTCTCGGCGCGTGCCTTTGTTCCCTTAGCACGGCTGCCTCAATCTTGAGGGCCTCACAAAGCGCGGGAAGCATCTCTAATCCTACGGACTTGGTTTGCTAACTTCTTCCTAAGCTCGACATGGATTTTATCCACGTCATCCTTAACCCCAACACCTGACAAGCAACCAGTTTGTGATTTAACTAGTAAATCCTTAGCAAGTTGATCACACTTGACATTCAAAGCATCATTGTCAAGTTTTAGTTGCTTCTGACCCTCACATGGTAGCCGGGGTCCTTAGAAGCATGCATCTCAAGTTCATCATTTCTAGAGAAAGCTTTCTAAGGTGTGAGCTCATGGCATCAATCTCGACAAGCAATTTAGGGCAATTATCACAAGATGCGGTTGTGTGAGTATGAAGAAAACTATCATCAATAGGAATAGGATCAATAGAACATATACTAGCATCCTTGACCTAAGAGCCTCAAGATCGAAAACCACACTATCATGCGGGGTCCTTAGGTTCTCCAACTCCACAAGCAAAGCATCACAGAGAGTACAACTTCTCGAGTCTCGGGAGGAACATGATTAAGTGAAGCTAACTCCGAGACAAACTATCTACCTCCTTCTCTAACTTTCGAACACCTCGACCTAGCCTTAGCATGAAACTTGCCTAATTCTGAAGGCATCATTTAACTCATCGTGGGTGGGTACCTCATCCGTGTCATTTGTGCATTTCGGAGTCGCTCACTTCAATGGCGCTTTGCCATGAAGCACATCTTAGGAGAAAGTAAATCGCCGCCTTTCTTCTCTTGCGGATCATCCTGCCTTAAATGCCGCTCCATGTCTCCGTGTCGGAGAGGTTGATGTCGTCGAGGCGGCGAGGACAGTGGAAGAAGCTTCTTGTTCTTGGAGAAGTTGCGGTACTTCTTCTCGTCTTGCCGGTTCCTGGCTGGAGGCTTCTTGTTGCAGTTCTTGTCGGTGTAGTCGTTCTTGCCCAAACCGGCGACATCGTTCTTGCCCTTCTCGGCTTAGGCGGTTAGCTCGAATGTGGTTGGGGCCACCACACTCGGCGGTGATCATGCCACCTCTCTTCCTCTCTCTCACTCTCTTGTAAATATTGGAAAATTTTGGCGACAAGAGCAAGCTCATTTTCGGAAATTGTTCCGAATTTCATAAACTACGTCGCAAAAAGCGGAGAGAAAAACCCGAAGCTGCGTCAAGAGAAAATCGAGAAGAGGACCCAATGGGATCGGTGACCAAAGCCATCGTGAGATTTAGTCTTCAGAGGCGACATCAATCTCATGAGTCTTGAGGTAGGAATAAAGCCCGTCAAGAGTCGAGTCGACAGATCGATGGTGTCCTTGATGGTGGTCACCTTCATCTCCCAAACCCGAAGGTCGAGTGCGGTCAAGAAATGCGAGCATTGTCCAGAGTCGGTATATACAACCCATTGCTCGGAGGTCGCTCAAAATCTTAGTAAGCCGACCAAAGCACTCATCGAGATTCTCACCCGGTAGCGTTGTTCAAATTTGTTGTACTCGGCGGAGGCTGATCTGCCTCACGGTCTTGATTTGAGTAGTGCCCTCATGGTAAGCATCAAGGGTTACCCAAATCTGTGGGCGGAAGCGAAGGTGAAAATCGATCATACTCACTTCTTGGTGAGTCCTGTATGAGAATGTTCCTCGCCTTAGCATTTGCCTCAACGTCGACCATATTGCCGCCGTGGCGTTCTCATCGAGGAACCTCATATGGGAGCTTCACCTTCTGCCATATCAGGAAGCCACAGGCGTGATGTATGACTCCATCAAGATTTCAAAAGGAAAATCAACACCGAGAAAAAATTGGAGGCTTGGTGGAATATTTGTCAAAATCGCCATGGCTCTTGAGATCGGTCAAGATCTATGGAAGAGCAAAACCGGCTCGATACCAATTGAAGGATCGAGATGGCGAGCAGAGGGGGTGAATGGTGCATAATAAATTTTCCCCAAAATACTCCAACTAAAACCGAGAAAAAGATCGCGCAAGAAATCGTGAAAAACCATAAAAACCGAACGACTAGACAACTATGTGCATCCCTAGCTTACATGAATATTATCCATAAAATATGTGAGGGATTTTTCAATCACAATCCTGGTTGTCAAGTGTCCAAAAGAAAGAGGAATCAATTCAAATACTTCTTTTCTAAAAGAGATCAAGCCAAAACACAAAAGTCTCTTTTAGAAAAGCAAAAGCAGATATTTCAGAATCTATCTTTAATTTGAACAGGAGGTTGGTGGGTTTCTGCTGCTCACAAAATTATGAGAAATTTTCTCCCTATGAGAAGATGAGTTGTGAAGCTCTCCACCAAAATTCAGATCAAAAAGCCATGTAGAAAAATCATCATAAATCTATGAACACAGACAGTCAGAAACTTCGGGCAGAAAATTTGGGGCTCGGTTTTCACTTCATAGCACCCAAACGGTGAAACCAGTGAACTCCAAAATTTTTCTACAGATGGGTATAGGAGTCCCGCACAATCTCCAATAAGAATCACTCAAGAAGGATTTTTCTAGATTTTTCGAAAAATCAAAGACTAATTTCTGCGCGAAAAACAAGTTCTGGACAGAACTGGAACTTGAAAGAAGAGATGATCTCTACTCAATCAAAGAGTGCAAAAGAGATGTAAAACTATATGAACACACTCAAAATATCCAAGATCAGCATTTAGAAGGAGGGGAGGCAAATCCAAATTGCATGAATGTAGATTGCGGAAAGTAAATGCGTAATGTAAATGCTGAATTTAAATTGCGTAAAATAAAGACATAATGTAAATGCAGAATTTAAATTCACAATGATGCAAAAGAAATTTCTTTGTATTTCTGGTGGGAAGGTTTACAAAGCCTCACTTCATGTGGGCACTAGCATCATCTCCGGCTATCTTTGGGCAAACGGTCATCTTAGCGAACCCTAGCAAACTCCTTTTCTTTCCCCCACCTGGCAATACCCCCTTCCACCACACCCAGCAGCCCTACCCTCTCCTCTCCCCATCGTACAGTGCCTCCCTACTCTGAATCCGGCCAATTAATGATAGACCTCCACATGGCCGCCTCCCAGGCTAGGGTGCACCATAACTTCCCAGCACCTCTTGCCTTCCTCCCCTATCCAGGCTTTTCCCTTGTACTGCCTTGGAGGAGTTGGGTTGTGAGGAGGGGCATAGATTGTGCATTCCAAGAGGGAGGAATTGTAATCATCGTGGATCCAATGATTCTCCGGAGAAGGTATAATTGTAGATTGTTTATCATGATTTTGGTACTATATTTGGGTGATGCTAGGGTGGTTTCTCCTATTAATTATCATTTGGATTGATCACCAAATTGTTTTGGGGTAAGAATAGAATTCGGACCGTACTGGATCTGATAGTCAGATAGCATTTTGGGTCCCTTATGTTTAGTTCCAGAAGGGTTCAATTTTGTAAAAATGTAGATTAGTGTCTTAAGTTTAATTAGATATCAAGAACAAGATGTTTCTTTAAGTGGTTTAAAAGTTATGACCAATTGAAGTTGACTACATAGAATCTATTTTCTGCTAGACGCAATTTTGGTAATTTGAATATTAGGGCAATTTAGGGGCTGCACTAAATTATTTCAACAACTAGAGAAAGTTAGGAAATTTTTTTTGATTTCATAAATGTCATCGTTTGCTTAATTTGGAGTTGTATAAAATATTTACAAAATTGTGAAATATTCTCCTCAGCTGGGCAATAGCTTGGTTTTCAGGGCAGGAAATGAAAGGCTAGATTGTGTAATTGAAAAAGTTGGTTAACTAGAAATTTGTTGGTATTCTTCTGTAGTTTTCATAAAGTATATTATTTTCAATGTTTAGGCATTTGTATTAAGGGTTATGGTCTTTCGACTGCTGGGATAGCAATTAGGGGTGAGCTACCCAACAAGTGAGAAGGTTAAAAATGGGTTGTGCAAAAGTGTGTTATTGTTATGGTAGATATTTATACTACTAGTAAATGATTTTGAGATAGATAAATATGTTTATTGCAGGAGGTGTGATTTTGGGAGTGGCCTCAACCTCACGCCACTCCATTCCTCGTGGTTAAAGAGACAAGTACAACGTGTAATGATGATCAAATGACATGAATCGATATTTAAATTGCTAATTGACATCTTGTTATCCATTATTAATTTTGTTTATGTTCATGATATGTTGCTACTATGTTAATGATGGAAAGAGTGATATAACTTATGTCATTTGTATATGTGTATTCATGATGGAGAGGTGATCCGTGTGAGCTTTTGTCCACTTATAGTGGGCACAAAAGTCCTACTACAGTAGGCCCCTCCATAGGATGTGGATGGAGTAAGACCTACTTCGTAGGCTCTTCCACTGGGTGGAAGGGAGAGTGCGACACTGATGGGTGTGCACTCAGCTATACTGGTATATGCAAAGAGGAAAAGAGGTGCGTTTGAGCATAAGGATGATCCATTGCATGAATGAAGTGAAAGAAATGTATTTTATTCAATGGTTATTTTCTTCTGTTCATATTATTGTATAATGTACTTTACTGAGACTTGGACTCACACTTGTTTACATAATTTTTAGGTACTTTGAAGCCAACATGATAGGAATGGGAGTAGCACAGATACGACACATATTAATTGCTCCACTTTCATCATAATATATAGCATTCTAGAACATACTTAGTTAATGAATAAATAAACAAACTAATTCTCGGAATACTTTAGTATGTGCAACATGTAAGGATTTACTTTATTTGGTTAAGTTATGTTTGTGGCTTATTCATATAACGTTGTGCATTTACTTCATTATTGCTTGTGGTCATTCCTTGCTATATACATTGCAATTGAAATTTGGCCTAGATGTTAAGGTTGGTGCTTGCAGAAATTGAGATGTATTTGTCGAAGGTTAGAAATCGACAACAAACTTATAGTTTTGGGTACCTTTGGATTTGCAAAGTCAGGCACGAAATCGAAGGCACATAATGTAGACAGGTTCGGGCCCCCGGATGGAGTAACACCTTACTCCTGTGTGGATGACGTATGGAGTAGATGAACAGAGTACAAAGTAGGATGCTTAGCTCTAATTGCAATGAAGATTGAACTTGAGGGGTGGCTAAGCTACAGCTAAGGGTTGACGAAGCTTAGTTCACTAGCTCTTGGATGCTCGCTTAAAAGGTCTTCTCGCTTATCTAGCTCTGGATTGCTTGTAGTCCGAGAATTCCCTTGTCCTCCTGGGGATGCCTACCCCCATCTTTATACAGCTGGGGTAGCCTTTCCTTAGGTTCAGTTGTAGTCGGTTTGGGATACCAGATCGTAGCCGATGTGGAGTTCATCGTTGTATGATCTTCGCAGTATATCCAAACTTCCCTAGATATCAGGCGTACTCGAGTTAGTTTCTCGTAATAAGAAAATGATTGTAACATCCGAAATTTGCTTTTATTGGATTTATTGTGCTTTTCCTTTTTATTCAATTTTCTAAAATTTATTTGAATTAAATTGTATTTATTGATTTAAGGCTTATTTATAAAGTTACTTGGGAAATGTGAAAAGTTTAAATAAAATTTTATTAGAAATATTTTATTTGGGTTCTAGATGCCTTAAAGTATTTTTTAGAATTTTTTCTGGATTTTTCCTGATATTTTTTCTATTTATGTGGGCATTATTTATTTTCTTGATTTGTTTTTTATTCAAAAATATTTGAAAAATCCCTAAGAACAGTGTTGGGCCAAAACCCACCAGTCTGGCCCATTTTCCACACCATCGGCCCATTAGCCTAATTCCCGCGCATAACCTTAACACTAACACTTGGCGACCGTTGGATTCGATCCAACCGTCGTGCTTCCTCCACATCGCCCACGCACGCGAGCTATTGGATCATCGCTGCACGGACACTTGTGATGCAGCCACATCTGCAATCCATGTCACCGCCAAACTCCACCGCTGTACCCCAATGAACCTCGGTTTTCACGTGATACACGGAAGCCGAATCCCACTACAAGAAAAGTGATTATCTGTGACAAAAACGTTGTGACACTGTCAACTTTTGTCATGGAAAATCTATTTTCTGTGATGGCTTGTTTATGTTTATCGTTAATTATATCAGGCGCCGTCGCCCCATGTACTTTCGTGACGAAACATAAATTTCGTCATGAAACCATAATACAAATCATCATAGAAAATAAATGGTTGTTTGTTTTGGACTGACATCAAACATATGTTTGTATTATAATGATATGCTTTGTCGTCACGAAGGCATGGCCTATCGAGTGGCTATATCTAGAGGGCCCACTATCCTAGGTTGCCTTGTTGTCCAACGTGGCCTATTGGGCCCATATGTGGGTTACACCTTACACACGATTAGCTTGGATATGACCGTTCTGAGAAAATGCTTTGCATGGAATTGGATACGGCCTCCATTGTGAAGGATTTGGAAATGGTGTCCCCTTTGTCATGTCGTATGATCTCACTGCTCGACGCGATCATTAGGAACTGCCAGTCCAAGGACTCGAGCGAGCAGGAGCGTGATGCCAAGTCGCCAAAGTCGCTCTCGGCACTACCGCATTGATCGCCACATAGCCATAGCATGGTGGTTCTCTTCTGTCAGATTGATCTGCAAGAATGTGGAGATTACATTGTCGAATCTGAGCAGAGATCACGTGAAGGTGCAAAAGGTATGAATTTTTTCTTAGTGTTCATGGATTACATTGTAGTATTGATTACTGATTAGTGGTGACTAAGTAGCATCTGTTTAGGTTTAGGATTGAGTAGCTCTGTTCTATTAGTTTGTAGGATTGCATACGTAGGACTAATTTTGACATATTGTTTTCCATGTTCAATTATGTATTTTCTTAGATGGACAGAAGTTGGATTCAAGGTAAATAATTTACCCCTGCATATATCAAAGGTGGGGAGAGTTCATGCAATTTGTCAAAGAAAGATTTGATGAGAATGTTCAGATACTTTGTCCATGCCATGCATGCCTTAATCAGATAGCAAGACCTCAGTCGGATGTGCATGATCATATTCACACATATGGGATGTCAAGTGCATACACAAAGTGGGTTTATCATGGAGAATCTGTTGATGCTAATGTGCATGAATCTCAAGTGCATTTTGATGAAAATGTTGAGCATATGGAAAATTTTGGTCTTGATGAGTTGTGTGTGGGTAAGGATGACAATGACGATGATGGTGGATTGCTAGAGATGATAGAAGAGTTGTACACCACTTGGGACCAAAGTGGAGAACATCCAAAGTTTGCTAGAGTGCTCGAAGATGCCAAGTGCGAACTTTGCCTAGAATCTAAATTATCAAGATTCCCTTTTCTTGTGAAGTTACTTCATGTCAAGTCATGCTATCGAATCAGTAATACAATATTTAATGCACTAATGAAGTTATTGGTGATAGCATTCCCTCATTGCAAACTTCCCAATTCATATTATGAATAAAAGTAATACCTACATGAATTGGGCCTTCGATATGATTCTATCCATGTGTGCATGAATAACTATGTGCTGTTTCAGAAGGAGTATGAGAATAGAGATGAATGCTCGATATGCGGTGAATCAAGATGGAGAGATGCAGATGGTAAGAAAGTGGTTCCTCAAAAGGTGTTGAGACATTTTCCTCTCATACCCAAATTGAAGAGGTTTTTTGCTCTAAAAAACAGAAGAGGACACATAATGGCACAAGTTGAAGCGACAACCAAATGATAATGAAATGAGTCATCCAGCTAATGGTGTTGTGTGGAAAGACTTTGATAGGAAATATACTTTGTTTCCAGAATATGCAAGGAGCTTGAGGCTTGGCGTAGCTACTGATGGTTTTAATCCATTTGGCAAAATGAGCACTTCGTATAGCATGTGGCCCATACTTGTGATGCCTTATAACTTGCCATTGTGGGTATGTATGGATCAATCGAACTACATGATGGCCTTACTCATCCTAGGTCCAAAATTCCCTGGAAAGGATTTTGAAGTTTTCTTGGAACATCTGATAAAAGAGTTTCTTGAACTATGGAAAGGTGTCCCTACTTATGATGCTTTTACTGGTCTGATGTTCAATCTTCATGCTGCAATAATTTGGTGCATCCATGATTATCCTGCTTTAGGCACGTTGTCAGGACAAACTACAAAAGTTTATTATGCATGTGTTCATTGTGACAAAGATCCATTGTCACAGGCAGTAAGGAGGAAGATATGTTACATTGGCCATCGTTGTTATCTCGCAAGGGATGACCGTATGCAGAAAAGCTTAGCTTTTGATGGACATCATGAAAAGCGTGACAAGCCAGGAGAGTTTAGTAAAGAGGAGCTTTTGGAGCTACTAGAGAAGGTCAAAGATGTTAGACTAGGAAAGCATCCTTGAAATAATAAAAGGAAGCATCAAAAGAAGGATGAGCCTCAATTATTTAGCCAAAAGGCTATATTGTTTGGATTGTCATATTGGGCAGAATTGAAGTAGCGACACAATCTTGATGTGATGCACATCGAGAGAAATATATGCATGAACCTTCTTGGCACATTACTGGATATATAGAGGGGAAGACAAAACACACTATTAATGCTAGGCTTGATTTGCAAGATATGGGCATAAGGCGTGAATTGCATTTAGAGGACAAGGGCAACTAATATAGAATTCCACCAGCATACTATACCTTGAAAAAGGAGCATAAGCTTGCATTTTGTGGATTTATTAGAGAAGTTAAATTTCTAGATGGTTTTGCTTCCAACTTATCTGGATGTATTAGTGCTGATGGATGTAAGTTACAAGACTTGAAAACTCATGATTATCACATCCTCCTGTAGAGAGTTTTACCTATTGGCCTTTGCGGTATCATGTGTAGGAATATATTGGGTAACTTCTTTAGAGAATTGTGTAGTAGAACTTTGAAGATAGATATACTAATATACTACAGTGACTTAGAGCACAGATTCTAGTCATTCTATGCAAGCTTCAGAAAATATTTCCTCCAGCCTTCTTTGATGTGATGGTGCACTTGGTTGTTCATCTACCGGATGAGGCAATCCGCTATTTAATGCGCCACCATGACCCTTGGATTCCCCACCCTGTGCCACACCTCCTGGTCAAGTCACGCATGTTGAGATGCCTTCGTCCACTAATGCGAGCTCGCTGGAGTGCAGCAAAGGAGCCATTGTGGTTTTCCGCTGCTTTGCCGTGAACCGCTGCCTCTCTGCCATGCCTGATGATAGATCTGGTATGCCCACATCAAGACACATCGAATTCACCATCCGTGTCACTAGAGAAGCCCTAGAACACCATCGCCCTTGTTGTCATCTTCCTCTCCAGTGAGAACCTTGCCGCACTGCTCCGCTATGCCATTGCTGCTTCACGAACTCCCTCTACTGTCTAATCACCCGTGTGCAGTCCTGATTTCACCGCGTGTGTGTAACCACTTTGCCATCGCCCACAGTTGGATCCATTGGATTGGTTCAGATTGTGCCATGTTGCTTCATAGTCATCAGCCATCGGATCTGCACCGAACGGTCCGATCGGGTGCTGCGTGTCTGCCATTGATGCATTGCTTCGACGGATCTTGATCATCAAATTTAAATCAAGTGGCTAAGATTGCACCACGTGCGGAGCCAATCTCCTACTACCGCATGTCGCATGAGAGCCGAGGTCGTCGCCGCGCCAGTCACTATCGACATCATCGCGATCTAGCGTGGATAGTTGAGATTTCTCTGAGCCGTGATGAGCCCCGTGTCGCCATGTTTCCTCACCGCAGCCGTCAATCTGGTGCCACATGTCATCAACCTAATGATGCCATGTGTGTTGCCTACGTCAGCTTGAGTCAGCCGGTGCACAGCCACAGTACTGCTAGTCCACGGTGGACCAACACCAGCTGTGGACTAGGTCTATATACCAGTCATGTGTGTTGTGCTCTGGTTGCACAACGTGTCGCCCTCTAGTGGTGCCACGTGTTCGCTGACGTTAGCATGACGTCATATATTGGTTTTTTAGAAAAATAATTTCGCTAAAAATATTTTCTATGCTAACAACAGCATGACATCATAAATGCCATTTTCCCATATAAAAATAATTCAGTTAATTTATATTTTTTGATTTTTCATTTATTTTAGACTTTGAACAGCTATAACTTTTGTGTGTGATCTCCGATTGTAGTGATTCTAGTTTCCAAAAATTTATAAAATCATGCTTTATTTAATGGTGAATTTTACTTAATTTTTAGAGTTGATCTTGCTCTCTATTTTGGGTATTTAATACTTCGTATCTCGTTACACGTAGACGTCGAGTTGCCCGGTGAATTCGTAGTTGAGAATCCTAGCACCTGAGCAAGGTCTAGAGTAGGAGTCAGAGCTATTTGAAGGCAAGTTGTGCTTTGATCATGTTGAACCCATGCTTTAAATATTATATTTTTTCAAAGTATTGCATGTTAATTCAATTATGGCTTGTTTTAAATATGTTGGGAAGAGCTATTTGTCCATTTTGAATTACTTCGACCTTGTTGTGTCGTATGTCATATCTCATTGTCACCCTAGAATGGTTTAATGTTAATTGGTAGCTATAATTGCCAATATGGGTGGTTAGAACACAAGTACTGTGCTTAGTTGTGCAACGAGTCATCATTTTATATGCAAATGAATAATCTTGCTTAATGATTATGGAACATGTTTATTAACATGTGTGTCAGATGTTGTCACACAATATCGGTGTTGTTGATGGCACGTGGTGCATGGTAAATCAACTAGGGTGGCAAAATGATTTAGACCGAGACAAGTGGCATGTATTTGTGGTGGGCCAATGTGGCACTTAGGCGATCACATTGCTTTTTATGATTATTATTGGTTCATGTTTATGTTGATTTTTAGTTAGTCTTGCCTTGGTTAATTAAGAACCAAACCTTACAAGAATTTGATCTAAGTCATTCATA
Source organism: Guadua angustifolia (assembly GCA_036346375.1). Lineage (NCBI taxonomy): Eukaryota > Viridiplantae > Streptophyta > Magnoliopsida > Poales > Poaceae > Guadua > Guadua angustifolia. The sequence continues at coordinate 29,602,834 of CM070513.1, forward strand.
CAACCACAAGTCTGGTATGACATAGACCTAGCTGATTAATTTGTTGAGTCTGAACTTTGGTACTATTACTAGTGGTGTGAGGCTTGGGTAGTGGTAACCAGTTGCACGGATAGCTCACATAGCGCAAGAGGGGGGCCCTGAATGTGGTAACCAATCCCACTCACCTTTGTAGTGTATGATTGTATCTTGTCGGTAATGTGTATAACCTCTGCAGAGTGTAAAACCTAGTTGAATAGCTGTGCTCGCGATATTGAGCATTGCTCGGTGATTACAGTCAAGGGTTAGATTTTATCAAAAACAAATGTGGGAATGGATTTTGAAATCTGGAATTAGGTTATGAATTGGTTATTGAAAAACAACTACAAAAGTTATTATTGTTATTATCCATTTTATTGTCTTTCAATCTATTTATTATTCCTTTACAAATGTTGTTTATGCAAAATAACCTTGTAGCCTATCCTTTGAATTAAGCCATACATGTAGATTATTAGACTTGCATTCTGTGCATGGCTTGTTGAGGACTTTATGTACTCACCCCCTGCAACAAAACATCATCAATTGGAGAAGAAGCAACACCTGCTTTTGAGGAGTATCAGGAAGAGGCGAACAACTAGGGTGCAAACCTTGTCAGATGCATGTGGTAGTTTGAATGGTTTTCTACGCTTATGTTTATTTCTGCTACTATTTATTTACTTTTCAGTCTTAGCCTTGCGAGACATACTTATGTAAGGTGGACCATAAGGTCGTTTAACAGTTATACTTAATTTGATGAAGTCTTTATACTATTATCACGAAGTATGATTGTGATATTTATCTATGTTGAGCCTGTGTGTACTAGCGTAATCCTGGACTAGTGTGGAATACACAGAGGGTTCGGATTTGCATATTCATGTCCCGACAGAGGTGGTATCAGAGCCATACTGACTGTAGGTCAAGCCCTAGCTAGATTGTCATTTAAGAGTGTCCAAAACTATTTCCTAAAGGCAAAAATTAACTTGAAAGACTAAAAGGATCTCAACTTGTCCCTTCTTTCTTGCTTTCCACCTTTGCTGAATTTTTTCCATCCTTTCTCTTGTTTTTGAGTTGAGGTTTTTACGAGAGCCACTTTCTGCAGGTTGAGATGGAGTGCCTTTATGGACAGCGTAAGGGAGGATTTGCCATATAGTTTTGGAGGATGATATAGCTGTTGGGAGGTTTCGATCATCCTATCTACTATGGTACCAACTAGATCATGAGCGGGAAGGTGCGAGCTACAATCTCCAAGATCACAGTCTACACCATGGAGAACACAATTAGGAGCCACCCTGTCAACATCTTAGTGAGAAGGGCAACATTTGAAGCTGGGATTCAGGAGGCCGGTCATCTTGCACTTTGCCATTTTCCTTGTGACTATGATGCATAATTGGAGATGACAATATTCAAGTACCATCCTAATGGAAGCGCCATCACTGAAGACAGGATCAAGAGGGAGTAGGATGCCACCGTTGTCCACCTGGCACGTCTTGCTTCAGCGCAGGAGACTCTCATGAAGACAACTAATCAAGAACTGACTGAGGTGTATGAGTCATTGGAGAAGGCAGAGAAGGACATTCGAGAGGCTAGGAGGATGGCTACTGAGAGGATAGTTGAGCTGGAGGATGCTCTCTACCTCAGGGAGGAGGCAGCTGAGCTGGAGGAGTCTGAGAAGAATCCAGAGGAGCTTGTGCTAGAGCCTGAGAGTTAGGGATCAACGTCATCCAACAAGACCCCTGACCAACAAAACAAGTTCGCTCCGATGCCGCATCATCCGTCATAGTGTCCGCCAGGAGGTCCGCATCCAGGATGGCTTAGTGACTAGACAGAGTCTTGTGTTTAGTAGTAGTGGTGACTCAAGTGTTCGAGTCACATGAGTCTAAGTTAGAGCTCACCACTAGTCGATTGGTAATGCTTGTTTACGTTAGTAAGAATTTTAATGGTCTTTTTGAGTGTGTAGTATAAGCTGCATTGCCTTTAGGACTTGTGAGCAGCCATACCAAGTATTAAATAAAGTTAATAAATTCAAAGTTTGAGTTTAAGAACCTTTTCCCCCACATAAGTCTTAATATTTCTTGTCTATGCTATTTTCCCTCTTTTCTCCAAACCTTAGAGTGATCAACAGATGGTTTAGACCTGTGGGAACAATAGAGCCAACGGAAGTGGAAGTGAAAGACCATGTGGAGGTCTATACCTGTGTGTGATGAGTAATTGACTAGATTAGAGGTTGATCTGATGATTAGCTGACCAGATTAAAAGGTTGATCCGTCTTGCTTATAGAATACCAGAAGAACGCACAGGTGCAATTCTTCGTTCTTGGCGAGAGGGTCAAGTCCGTAGAAGCATTATGTGCCAAGCATCGCGAAGCTTCCGAGGCGATGGTGAAGTTCTTGTGCCCCGAGAGGCAGGGCCGAGCAGTGAAGATGACACCATCCTTCGGCTCTCAGAAGGGCCCGAGAAGCTCCAGACCCACATTCGGGAAACAACGACTACGAGTGCTAGCCAGGCTCTAGCAATCGTGAAGTCCTTGTGTCCTCAAGTGGATCTCGAAACTATCAAGGAGGGCTTTGCTGGCACCGTTGATAATGATCAAGTTGCTGCCCTCTTCGAGGAAGTTAAGGGCACGTCAGCCTCTTTAGTAGAAAATTTAGACTTAAGCCTTGTGTGATGCATGTGTGGACCTTGGCTATAATTACTCCACCTTATCACCTGGAATTAACTTTCAACCATAACGGCTTTGTTATTTCCCAAGAGATGTTCGAATTAATGCTTGCATGCTCATTCGCGTCCGGTTCAACTTCTCATGCTAACACAGAACCGCTTGGGCTTCCCGCGCCGCTTCGACTTCCATGCTCTGGATATATAAGGATGTCACTGCTACGGGAGCGATCACCCATTTCCTAGCCTTCGACTTCTTCTGCAAATCTTCAATGGCCTCCTCGTCTCACTCTTCTGCGACCACCGACGAGTCTCCGCCAGCTCCTCCAGCGGAAGAGCTAGTCTTCGGCTTTGAGGATGACGCTCCGCCGGCACCCACTGATGAGGAGGCTCTCCTTACCGACCTTTGGGCCGACATCGAGCTCAGGAGCAAGAGGCCACTGCCCACAATGTTGCTGATGTTGACATGCTAATCGAGGCCGTCCGAAGCTTACCGAGGTGAGGGATGCCATTATCGAGGCAGTAGGCCGTGCGCGTCGCGCTTAGGTTTAGCTGCTGCTCTATGTTCCATGTATTGCCGAGAACCACGCTGTCTTCCCACTTGAGTTTGTAAGCCCTCGGGCGCATCACCACATCGATGATGTAGGGGCCTTCCCAGCTTGGGGAGAGCTTATGCTCGCTTTTCTGATTCTTTCTTAGAACTAGATCTCCTTTGGAGAAAACATGGCCTCGAACATTCCTATCGTGATAGCGACGCAAGCCCTAGAGGTACTTAGCCGACTGGATTGCTACGACGTCCCTAGCCTCCTCCAGTCGGTTGACATGTGCTTGTTTTCCTCCGACTCGGCTTCTTTGTAGCTCCGAACCCGTGGGTATCCGAATGCCAATTTGGTAGGTAAGACCGCCTCTGAACCATACACTAGGAAAAAGGTGACTACCCGGAAGCCCTGCTGGGGGTAGTTCTCAACCCTTAGAGCACCGAAGGCAATTCCTTTACCCATCACGTGGCATATGGCTTGAGATGATAAAAAATCCTTACTTTTAGCCCTTGCAGCACTATGCCATTAGCTTGTTCGACCTGCCATTACTCGGGGATGACCCATGGAAGCAAAGTAGATTTTGATGCCGAGTTCGTCGCACCAATCATGAAATTCTTCGCCTCGGAACTGAGTACCATTATCAGTGATAATTCTATTCAGCACGCCAAATCTAACCACAATTTCATGGAAGAACTCCTTGGCCTTGGCCGTTGTGATCGTGGCGACTGGCTTAGCCTAAATCCACTTCGTAAATTTGTCGATGGCGACGAAGAGATGAGTGAAACCACCTTGAGCCTTCTTCAGGAGTCCAACCATGCCAAGCCCCCAAACTGTGAATGGCTAGGTGATCGGAATGGTCTGCAGCTCCTGCGCCGGCACGTGTATCTACCGAGTGAAAAATTGACAACCTTCACAAGTGCGAACAATGTCTTTCGTGTCTGATACAGCAATCGGCTAGCAAAAGCCTTGATGATAAGCCTTGCCTACCAGGGTACTTGACGCTGCATGATGCCCGCAAATTCTCAAGTGGATTTCTCTGAGAAGATTCGTCCCTTCTTGCTTTGATATGCAGTGCCTCAAGACTCTAGAGGCACTCTTCCGAAAGAGCTCTTCACCGACCACCACATAGCTTTTGCTTCGGCGCGTGATACGCTCCGCCTGTATGTGATCTTCGGGGAGCTTGTCTTTTAACAGATAATCTAAATAGGGAGCTGTCCAGTCGGGGTTGACGACCAAAACTTCTGCCTCGGCCGGCTTTTCTTCTGTCTTGCTTGACTCCTATTGTCGGCTTATTGTGGATTTGTGAAGCTCTTCAACAAATATACTAGCCGGAACTATCACCCGACTAGAGCCTAATCTTGTGAGCTCATCTGTTGCTTCATTATCTCGGTGGAGCACATGGACTAGCTCCAGCCTGCCGAACTTGTCCTCTAACTTGTGCACTTCCTGGCAATACGCGGCCATATTATCGCTAATGCACGACCAGTCCTTATGCACCTGATTGATCACCAGCTGCGAGTCTCGCAAACCACCAACCATCGGATACCGAGTGATATGGCGATATGGAGCCCGTGGATGAGCGCCTCATACTCGGCGGCGTTATTTGATGTCGGAAAGTGGATTTGAAGGACGTACTTCAGTCGATCCCCTGTCGGAGAGATGAGCACTACGCCAGCCCCCGCGCCGCTGAGCATGAGGGAACCATCAAAGTACATTGTCTAGTACTCGAGCTCCTCAATGGGTGTTGGATTCTGCAGTTCTACCCACTCGGCGGTGAAGTCAGCGAGTACCTGAGACTTGATGGCAATTCGTGGCTTGAAGCAGATTTCAAAAGCTCCGAGCTCGACTGCCCATTTTGTGATTCTATCGGTGGCTTCCCGATTCTAAAGTATATCCCCAATCGGAAAAGCAGTAACAATAGAAATTGAATGCTCTTGAAAGTAGTGCTTAAGCTTACAAGAGGTAAGTAGTATGGCATACAATAGCTTATGCACTTAAGGGTACTGTACCTTGGACTCACCCAGAACCTCGCTGATGAAATAAACTGGGCGCTGAACCTTCTACAGGTGTCCTGCCTCCTCCCGCTCCACAACAATTGCAGCGCTGACTAGAAGAGTCTTTGCCGCTATGTAGAGCAAAAGGGGTTCTTCAAGCATCGGTGAGACCAATACTGGTGGCGTGGTTAGGAACACCTTAAGTTCCTCGAAAGCCTGCTACACCTCGGGAGTCCACTAGAAATTGCCCTGCTTCTTTAGGAGCTTAAAAACGGCATCCCCCGCGACCCCAGGCGGGAAATGAATCTGCCGAGTGCCACCATGCATCCTGTGAGCTTCCAAACATCCTTTTGGTAAGTTGGAGGCTTCATCTTCAGGATGGCATTGATCTTCTCGGGTTTACCTCGATACCGCGATGTGACATGATAAATCCGAGTAGCTTTCCCGAAGGGACTCTAAAGACACACTTCTCAGGGTTGAGCTTCATCTTATAGGCCCTTAGGCTTTCAAACGTCTCGACCAAATTAGATATTGTAGGGACCCGAATATGCAAATCCGGACCCTCTGTGTATACTGCACTAGTCCCGGATCACGCTAGTGCACACAGGCTCAACATCAGTGAATATCACAATCATACACAGCGGAAATAAGATAACAAGTGTTATATATTAAATATTACTAGTTGAACGGCCTTAGGGTCAACTTACATAATGGTGCCTCACGAGGCTGAACAACAAATTAAAGCTATGGCGGAATGAAGGCGTAGATAAACCCTCGGTATACCACGAAGTAACCGACAAGGCTCGCACCTAAACATTCGTCCCTTCATGGTACTCCTTCTTCACTCGATGATGTTGTAGGCAAGGGTGAGTACACACAATTACTCAACAAGTTGTGCATGAGAATGCAATCCTAATACATCTATATGTAGGGCTTATTCCAAAGGAATGGCTAACAAGGCTATTTTGCGATGGCGGCATTTATGAACAAATACAATAAATAGATTGAAAAGACAGTGATAAAGCAAATAGCAGTAATAGATAGATTCAGCATTTCTCAAGTAAACCAAGTTTTTCATCCTAAATCAAAGTTCAACCTCCCATGGCAACCTGCCATCCATCCCGAGTTTTATTTTGCAAAAGTCTAATCCCTTGACTGTAATCCCCGAGCTTTGCTCAATACCGTGAGCACGGCTATCCGAATAGATTGTACACTCTACAGAGGTTATGCACTTTACCCACATGACATGATAATCTCTTTTGTGCCTGGCCATTAGCACACTTCCTTTGGTGTGTCGGCAGAGAATCATGACAAAGCCTTTACAATGTTCTATCTTAACTCAGTACCACCCGCTAAGGTTTCAACACCGAAGGTCGATAACCAACAGGCCCCCTCTTCGCCATCTGGGTTCATTAAAAGGATGAACCACCCCACCCTTGGTAGTACCAAAGCTAAGACATTGCAAATTAGTCAGCTAGGCTGCCCTATAACAGACATGTGGTTGCACGATTGACTCAGGTCAAAGACTCGCAAGGTGTCCTTATGGTTAGATCAAAGCAAGACATACACATACCCTCTGCCCATCGGGCCCACCCTGGCATCCTGCCCTTGCCACTTGCTCCGACCCAAAATCATAACCACCCCAGTTGATTACCAAGCACCACGTGCCATCAACAATTCAATATCGTTGCATGACATCCATTGCCACCACAACTCAATCTCATCGTGTGACCACACATGACACACAAATTCATAACATTGTTCCATATTCCATTAGTCAAGATTATTTATCAAAGATTCAAGTACATGTGATGACGTGGCATGGCTAAGCATTCTATTCCGGTCTAACCATCCATGTTGATTTCAGTATTAACCAACTATAGTTAACCAATCTAAGGTGACAAGTGGATCATGGCATACAAATATCAAGGTAGGGTGTAATTCAAAAGGGTATAATACCTAAATCCCAATTTAGGTTGAAATCATTTGTACTCATGAAATAACAAGTGATAAGGTAAATCAAAATAGCATGCAATCTAATTTATGGGTGCAACATGATCAAAGCACAACTTGCCTTGCTTAAGTTCCTGGTATTGCTCCGAAGATTGATCTTGAGATGATAGTTCCTCCTTCGAAACCTTGCTCAACTCAACGTCTACGCGAATCAAGAGAGAAAGCAAATAAAAACCAAAACCAAGAACAAATAAACTCAAAAATTCAAATAAAAGACACCATTAGATATATCTCAATTTTACAAATTTTTGGAAATTTGAATCACCCAAATCGGAGTTCGTATGCAAAAGTTATAGCTATTTGAAGTTTTGAAAATAAACTAAACTCTGAATTTAAAATCTCTGAATTTCCCGAATTATTTTTTTATAAGGAAAATATGGATTTCTGACATCAGCTGCCACGGGTGTTCACGTGGACTGCCAACGTAGCGCCAACTCAAGCCACCTCAGCAACCCAGCCCATGTGGCGCCACGTGTCAGCGAATTAACCACCCACCTCAGCTGGCGATGTGGACCAATCTCGTGCGTGCGATGAAGATTCGGCGGTCAGTATTTCTCCCGAGCGGTGATGAAAACCTAGTGGCTTGTTCTCGCCGGTGACGAAGACGAAGGTGAGCTCGGCGGCGCTGCGGTAGTCCCCAGCGACGATGAAACCACGAATCCGACGTGGCGTGAAACGTAGAACTCGAATCCGTCTCCGGTGCGGTGGAAGAGAATCCCGATGATGAGAAAACATGGTGGAACTCTCTCGGCAACCTCCTCGGACTCCGGCGAGCGTTTGCGGCTTCTACGGTGGCTCTCCGGCGACAAGGCGGCAGGGGAACTACGCGGCGAGGTGAGGCGAGTTTCGGAGGGGTACCCGGGGCTCCTTAAATACACGGCCGAGCGCGCAAAACATGGAAACAGCGGTGGCGGCGGCATCCGGATTAGGCATGGTGACGGCGTCGAAACCGACTCAAACACGAAAGCCAGCAACCACACTATCTCCATCCTACGGCCATGATCGCTCTAGGGTTTCCTATTCTGGCGCGATGATGAAGGCCGTTGGATCAAGATCCAACGGTCGGCATTAATCCCATTAAAACCCGTTGGCCTGCACAGTAATTGGGCCGGGCCCATTACTGTTCACAGCAATTATTCCGGCTTTTTCCTTTTTAAATAATCCGAGAAAATCATTTTATTTATTTGGAGTAGTAAACGTACCAGAAAAATTCCAAGAAAAATCTCAAAAATACTTTGAGACATTCTGGACTTAAATAAAACATTTTTGGTAAAACTTTATTTAAAATAATTCTTTTTATAATTATTTCTCAACAAAAGGCAATATGTTTAAATCCAAAATAATTCCAATAAATCTCAGGAATCCAAATAAATTCAGAAAATTCATAAAATTCATAAATTGCACTAAAATAATTTTAATTAATTAAAAAGCTAAAATTTTGGGATGTTATAGATATGAGGTCCTCCTTTACATGAGACTTGACGGTGACATCATCTACATATGCCTCCACGTTGTGTCTGAGTTGAGTGTGAAAACACTGCTATATTACGCGCTGATAGGTTGCGCCAGCGTTTTTCAATCCAAATAGCACTGTGACATAATAGAAAGCCCCAAATGGGGTGATGAACGAGATCTTAATGCAGTCTTCCTCTTTCAACCTGATCTGGTAATACAACGAATAAACTCAAGAGCTCACACCCGGCATTGAGTCTACCACTTGGTCGATACGAGGCAACCCGAATGTATCTTTTGGGCATGCCTTATTGAGATCGGTATAATCAACACACATGCGCCAACTTTTATTCTTTTTATAAACAAGAACTGGTTTCGCTAACCAGTTGGGATGATACACTTCTTTTACGAATCCTGCAGCTAAAAGCTTAGTGATCTCTTCCTTGATAGGATCATGGTGATCTTGTGCGAACCGCCGGAGGCGCTGCTTGATAGACTTCACTTTCTCATCGATGTTGAGGGAGTGCTCGATCACCTCCCTAGGGACACCGGGAATATCTGATGGCTTCCAAGGAAAAATGTCACGGTTTGCAAGAAGGAAAATGATGAGTACATCTTCCTATTTGTGGTTGAGCCCTATCCCAATTAGGGCCATTTGGGCCGAGTTGGACGGGTCAAGAATCACCTTCTTGACTCCCTCATCCGGCTTGATGCTTGACTTTTCCTGCTTCTTAGTTGGGACGTCTCCTTCGTCTTGTTGGAGCGTAGCCGCCAGTCGAATCTTCTCCCGGTCGGCCGCCGCCTCCTGCATCTAAGCCATCTCGCAGTTGTCCCTGTCGCACATGAAGGACTGCTTGACATCACCGCGGACTGTGATAATGCCTTTCGGCCCAAGCATCTTCAACGCAAGGTAAGTGTAGTGCGGCACAGCCATGAATCTAGCTAGGCCCGGCCTTCCCAAGATGGCATAGTATGGTGTCTCGAAATCAGCCATCTCAAAGTTTAGGTATTCCGTCTGGTAGTTGTCCTTGGTCCCGAACGTGACCGGCAAAGTGATCTGCCCAAGTGGTACCGTCAAAGCCCTAGGGGATTACCCCGTGGAACAGCGACGATCCACACTTCAGTTCGGAGCGGGGGATCTTCGTATCATCGAAGGTCTTGGAGAAAAGGATATTGAGCCCGCTCCCTCCATCAACCAGCACCCTCTTGAGCCTAATGCTACGAATAATAAGATCTAGCACCAGAGGATATCCATCTGGGTAAAGAATATGATCAGGATGATCCGAGCGATCGAACGTAATCGGGACTTCGGACCACCTCATGTACTGGGGGGTCGTTGGCATGACTGCGTTGACCTCCCGAGCAGTAAGTTTCCCCTTCCGCTTGGACTCATACATTGCTGAGCCCCCGAATATGTAGTTGAGCTCACGGTTGGTCGCCTGGTAGTCACCTCCATCGTCCTTAGGGGGGTCTTGCTTCTTTCCTGCCTCACCTTTATCTTGGCCTGCTCGCTTGTTGCTTTCTTTCGCGAACCTTTTAAGTGTGAAGCAATCCTTGGCTACATGCTTTCCCTTTGGATGAAAAGGACAAACTGCGTCCATCACCTTGTCGTAGTCATCTGTGCGTGGTGCTTGGGGCCGACCACGCTCAGCTACCGTGACCAACTCCTCATCCTTCTGATTTCTGTCATTCTACTTGGAGGACTCGGCGTGATCTTTTTTGTCCCTTTGCCGCAGACGATCATCTTGGCGCTTGGCCAGGGCATCCGAGGCTATGGCGTAGCGGTCTGCTAGAGCGAACATCTCCTTTATAGTGGTTGGCAGCTTCCGGGACATCTTTTTGATTAGGTCGGCATCGTTGACTCCCTTCTGGAAGGCTGCTATGACAGCTACTTCTGAGATGTCCCGAATCGTGTTCTTCTTCTGCATGAAGCGCTGAATGAACTCCCAAAGAGACTCGTCCTTCTAATGAAGTTGATACAAGTCCCACTAGGTTCCAGGCCTCTCGTAAGTGCCCTGGAAATTAGTGATGAACTGCTCACAGAGATCTCCTCAAGAATATATAGAATTCTTTGCAAGTCCCATGAACTCCATCAATGGGTCCATCATTACGGCAGTGCAGAGATCGTCGCGGTGGCATTCTGACATGGTGGCCCTCGTCGTCGCTCCAACCACGGCGGTGGTGATCCCTGCAGTCGTTCTGGCTATCATGGTTGATGCCGAAACGCTCGTAGTCGTCCTCACGCCGGCACCTTTCATCATCTTCCCGCTCTCGCTGCCTGGCGTTAACGTCCAAACGGAGATCGCGTTGATGCTCCGACGGGCATCCTCCCCACGATGAAGCTCAGGCCGACTGCGCATGGACCAACTGTGGGCAGTATTGCTGCTAGCAGTCGAAGTGGCTGCACGGGTGCGAGAGCACGTCTTCTCCGCTGGTTCTTCCTGGTTGTGTTGAATCGCCGCCTCCATCACCATGGCCTTACCTTGGGCCACTATCGAGGCAGCTGGACTGTCGGGACCGAGCATTGGTCTCAGGGTGTCAAGTAGCATCTTAGAGGCAACGATGTTCTACTAAGGCATATGGAAAACCGACTGGTTCCCCATCTTCATCTGTAGAATGTCCTCATTGACATTGTGGCCTCTAGCCTGAAGAGACTTTGTGCATGCTTCCTGGGCCTCACGATGAAGGCGATCTGCCTCCGCAACTTCTGCAGCATCTTTTTGCTGCTGGGACTCAGTCCACTAGTTTTCAATCACGAAGATGCCATGGAAGCCCTAGCAACTTCCTACGCTGCTCTCTGAGTCAGAAGGACAAGGAGACAGATCAGCTGATCTCCGAATCCGAGTGGTTTCGGTACTGATGACAACTACCACTCGGGACTCATCTTTGATCGGATCTTTACTGTATCCAAATCGAGGAGCAGACCTCCGGCTTACTTCTCATGAGTAGATGGCCGTGGCATTCCCTGGTCCGAGCGGTCGTCTAAATGAAGGAACCATGGCACCTCTTCTAGATTGGATCTGGTCCGAATCCGAAAGAGCGAGTTTGCCGAGATTGTCAGTGACGAAGTCTAGGCTCCCGAAGTGGAAGGCCTGGCTAGGCACGAAGGTGACAACAACTCCGCTGAGGATTGCCAACGAGCTTGACGAGATTGATCTTAACGCAGCCGCTACCTAGTGCGACAAGTGTCACGTTTGTTGTCGGTAATAATGAAAACAGGGCTAGGCATTGGATCCAAACTCGATGGTAGCACAAGTCGCAGGAATTATACAGGTTTGGTCTCTCGCGGATGAGATAATATCCTAGTCCTATGCTATGAGATTATGAGTGTCTAGCTTATTGCTGATGATCTGATCATGATGTTACCCCCTTTATATAGTAGAGAGGTGTAGTTACAAAGGAGAGTCCCGATTGGTTACAAGATAGAGACTCTTATCTCTATCCTTATCCGCTAAACATAGTAATGGCCAGGATTACAATCATATCCTACCTAATCAAGGTCGGTTGCTATCTTCAGAGTTTCCTTGTTGAGCACGTTGGAAGCAGCCTAGTGGGTATCCATCTTTATGCAGTCGGCTCGGCCCATCCCCTTTTGAGTGGGCCTCACGGGCTTGCCCTGCGGATACCTGGGGTCCATGTATCCCACAACCATCATATCAAAAAATGACGGAGGGCAATATATCTCACGATTACATAAAAACATTACCACCTCGGCCTATAGAGCATCTAGCCCTTCTAGATCGATGACCTTCAGAGCAATTTTGTTAAAGAAATAACACAGCCTGTGATTGTCTCTCAGACCTTGCTCGATAAAATACTTCTAATTTCCAAAGGGAGCAGATGTGTCATAAGCACATGGCAATCATGAGACTTCATGATAGTTAAACTTAAATCTTGCATCGAAACAAGTCTCTTCATGCTGGATGAGTAACCAGATGGAATTTTCACACCATGCAATCACTAGCAAAGTTCAGTTCTCTCGGCCTTGGACAGAGTGAAACAAGCAGGTTCGCAGTACGTTTGGCCTTTAGCGGTCTCTTTCGGTGCTAACTCAGGTCTGATGCCCACATCGATCAAGTCAAGCCGTATGTTGATACCATCCTTTGTTTTACCCTTAATGTCTAGTAAGATACCTGATATAGATAGAGTTTATTATAGAAAGGAGAGGAAGGGATTTGCCGCATAGGACCATGCTGCTTGCGCAGGCTCCATGCAGGGCAATCCTATTCCGGTTCCATATCTGTCACGTATTAGGTAGTTAATATCTTTTCAGTTTTCAATCAGGATTGCTATTCTATCTTTAGTTTGTTATCTTCCATGTAAGGCACTATATAAGGGAAAGAAAGAAATAAGAAAAGGCATGCAGATTTTTGCCACCAATTCAGATTGTTCAGATTGAGGCGGTGGCTCCGAAAACAGCCAAGTTACCTGCTCCGTCGGCGGAATCGTCGGCGAGCAATTCTCGTCCGGGCTTCCGGCCGGGCACGCGAGCATACCAGCGAGCTCTGGCAGAGCGTGCTCATACCAATTTGGTATCAGAGCCGTTCGGCCTTGGCACCGGAGCCGTCATGGAGGACCGCGTGGGGAAGTTGGAGGAAGATGTGAAGGGATTGACGTCCATGATGGAAGAGATGCTGAAATTGATCAAGGGGAAGGCGGCGGCGGACGATCCAGAGCAGAGCGAGGCGGGATTGTGTCCGCCCGGGGGAGCGCCAGGGATGCAGAGACACCAGGCGGCGGGGCGAGTGCCGACCAGAGCTCAAGGCGACGAGGGCGGCCGCCACTGGAGGCCTCCACGCGAAGAGGGTGAGCGCAACTGGCGGCGAGGCGCAAGAAGAGATCGGAACGGAGAAGAGGATCGCCGGTGGGTACCTCGCCCGCCACGATTCGACCTCCCAGACACTGACGGCTCGCAGACTACTGGGTGGTTCTGGAAGTGTGAACGGTTCTTCCGTGTGCATCAGATTCCCGAGGAGGAGTATGTGGAGGTGGCGGGGCTTCATCTCCAAGGCGAGGCCCAGGATGTCCTGGATAATTGGCAGGAAGAAACTCCTTGGATTCAGTGGGAAGACTTCTATGACACCTTCGTGCACAGGTTCACCCGGCACTCTACAGCCGGCCCTCTGGGGGATCTTGTGAATTTGAAACAAGGAAGAAGCAGGGTCGATGAGTATGCTCGCGAATTTCAGAGATTGCTTGCAAGGACGCCAAAAATGAAGAGAACTGACCAGATTGAGACCTTCACCGCCGGATTGTCTGCGGCCTTGGCCGGGGATGTCCGCCGGGAGAGACCCCGCGACTTGGCGGAAGCTATCGGATTCGTAAGGGAAGCGGAAGTACGGGAAGAGGCGTGGATCGACAGGGCAGTACAGAGCATGTCCAATGGGGGTCGAACACGACCGCCCTTCAGTCGGGGAATAGCGACACACGCCACGCCGCCAGCCGCTGCTCCGGAGCACAGTTCAGGAGGGAGGACGATGAACTCCGAGGCTACCACGACACTGGGAATACCCCCTAAGGCGCCACAACAGGGCCGTTCGGGTCCCATGCCAGCAACATCGGTGGGCTCCTTGGCCAGTTCGGCGGCGACCCCATTTAAACGGCGCCTAAGTGCGGACGAGATAGCAGAGCGACGAGCGAAGGGCTTATGCTATAATTGTGACGAGGTGTATAGGCGCAACCATCGGTGTAAACGACTGTTTCACCTTGAGGTGGAGGAACTGGAAGAAAGCAGCGAAGAGGATGGGTCACGGACGATGAGCCATCTCTTCCATGATCGCCATGTGGGGCCCAAACAGGAGATACCATGCGAGGTCCTCCTCACGGTCGTGAAATGTCTTTGCATGGTCTCATTGTGATGGTAGCACACACAATTTTGTAAATGGGCATGGCGGGGGTTACGAATTGGCAGCATTCAACCGACCCGTCCATGCATATCAGAGTAGCAGGATGTGGCAAATTGCCTTGTCTGGGCACTATCCAAGAAGTGGAATTTTCTATTGAGGGCCATCAGTTTGCAGCACCATTTATCGTCATTCCTCTGGAAAGCTTTGATGTAGTGTTGGGCATTCAGTGGCTGCAGGAGTTGGGCAACATCCAGTGGAACTTTGGCGATCTCACCATGTCCTTCCGGCATAAGGGGTCGACGGTACTTCTCCGTGGCATGCAAAGGAAATCGGTGCAGCTGATGAACATGAAACTCCAGGAGGATTCAGCGGTCCAGCAGCTTCTCCAGGACTACAGCGACATTTTTCAGGAGCCACAGGGGTTACCACCGCCACGACACTGTGATCATCGCATCTGCTTAGCAGAAGGTACAAATCCAGTCGTTGTTCGGCCTTATCGGTATCCCTTTCGCCAAAAGGACGAGAATGAAAGGCAGTGTGAGACAATGCTTCAGCAAGGAATTATCCGTCCGAGCCGTTCCCCTTTCTCATCACCCGTGCTGTTAGTCAAGAAGGCGGACGGTACTTGGCGATTCTGCGTGGATTACAGGGAATTGAATTCCCACACCATAAAAGATAAGTTTCCCATTCCGATGGTCGAGGAACTCCTGGACGAACTACGGGGAGCGCGCTTCTTCACCAAATTGGATCTTCGGTCGGGCTTCCATCAAGTCCGCGTCCATGGGGATGACATTCCCAAAACGGCCTTCCGTACGCATCACGGTCACTTCGAGTTCCTCGTGATGCCGTTTGGGTTGTCCAACGCGCCCTCCACGTTCAGAATCGATGAATGGAGTATTGAAGGAATACTTGCGCAAATTTGTGCTTGTATTTTTCGACGACATCTTGGTATACAGTAGTTCAGCTGAGGACCACATTCGCCATCTTCAGATTGTGTTTGATCAGCTCAGACGTCACCAACTATTCTTGAAGCAGTCCAAGTGTGCATTCTCTCAAGAGCGTCTCGGCTATTTGGGACACATCATTTCTCATAATGGAGTGTCAGCCGATCCTGCCAAGCTTCAGGCGGTAGCCGACTGGCCTCGACCCACCTCAGTGACGGCATTGCGGGGATTTCTTGGACTCACAGGCTATTACCGACGCTTCATCCACAACTATGCACTAGTGGCTGAACCATTGACATCCTTGCTGCGCCACCATAGTTTCAGCTGGGGAAGTGAGGCCGAAACTTCTTTTATTCGTCTTAAACAGGTGATGATGACAACACCCGTCCTCCAAATGCCCGATTTCGCCAAGCCATTCGTAGTGGAATGCGATGCTTCCGGAAGGGGTATTGGGGCCGTGTTGCAACAGGAAGGACACCCAATTGCTTATTATAGTCGCAAGCTGGCGGAACGGCACATGAAGCTCGCTGCCTATGAGCGAGAACTTATTGGGTTGTCTAAGGCAGTTCGACATTGGCGTCCGTATTTGTGGGGGCATCAGTTCATTGTCCGCACGGACCACGGCAGCCTTAAATTTCTGCTCAATCAGGCCTTGGTCACCCCCCCCACAGCAGCATTGGCTCAGTAAGTTAATGGGATTTGATTTCCGAGTGGAGTACAAACCCGGCAAAGCCAACCAGGCGGCAGATGCTCTCTCACGCCTCCCCCACGAGGACCCTGTTTGTGCGGCCGTGTCCCTGGCGCAGAACATCACCCGTGATGGCTGGCTGGAGGAGCTGAGAGCTGATCCAGAAGTGCAACGACGCTGCCGGGAGGTTCAGCAGCGGGTCGCCACAGCACAGACAACATCCGTCTGCAAAGATCTTGGGCGCAGAATTCAAAGATCGCCGGAGCTTCAGGAGGCACCTCCCCAGTCGAACGTACAGACCGCACCAGCAGATGCTTGGGCGATCCGAGAGGGCCTGCTATATTTCCACAACCGTATTTTTGTGCCTCCTGAGTCTCCATTGATTGACCTCATCATTGCTTCCGTTCACAATCTTACACATGAGGGCATACAGAAGACACTCCACCGGCTCAAGAACTGCTACTTTTGGCCCAATCAACGCCAAACAGTAGAGCACTTTGTAGCACATTGCGTTGTCTGTCAGCGCGACAAGACGAGTTCTTTGTCTCCGGCTGGGTTGCTGCAGCCATTGAAGGTCCCTCAACAGGTTTGGGCTGATCTCTCAATGGATTTCATCACATGCTTGCCAAAGGCGTCCGGGAAATCAGCACTTATGGTGGTAGTGGACCGGCTCTCAAAGTATGCACACTTTATTGCTCTCTCCCGTCCTGCCACCGCTTCCACCGTCGCCAAACTCTTCTTTGATCAGGTGGTTAGGCTTCATGGAATTCCCGAGTCCATCGTCTCGGATAGAGACCCGGTGTTCATCAGCGCATTCTGGCAGGACTTGTTTAAACGGAGTGGCACCGCTCTTTTGCTCTCATCCGCCTATCATCCTCAAACGGATGGGCAAACCGAGGTTGTCAACCGAACCATCGAAATGTACCTGCGATGCTTGGTGGCGGACAATCCTACCACTTGGGTCAAGTGGCTTCCATGGGCAGAGTTTTGTTACAACTCTTCCTTTCACTCTGCTCTGCGCATGACGCCGTTTGAATTGGTCTACGGCAGATCTCCACCTTCTTTACTACCATACCAGCCGGGCACCACAACAATTGATTCCGTTGATTGCCAACTAGTTGACCGTGACTCCCTGTTGGCAGCAGCCAAGATGCACCTTTCGCAGGCTCAAAACAGAATGAAACAACAGTATGATCAACATCATCGTGAGGTCCAATTCGCGGTAGGCTCATGGGTGTGGTTGAAGCTCCAGAAACACCGTCAAGCCACAGTCCGCGGAGGTGCGGCTCACAAGTTGTCCCCCCGCTTTTATGGACCCTACTTGGTCGAAGCCCGTGTGGGTTCAGTGGCATATCGCCTAGCCCTTCCAGCCACAGCCCGCATCCACAATGTGTTCCATGTCTCTCTTTTGAAGCAGTACAAGGGCGACCCGCCGTCCCAGCCTCCGGAGTTGCCACCCGAGTTAACCCCTTCCTCCGCGCCAGCTCGGCCTGAGCCACACCAGCTCCTCGCTCAAAGATTTGTCAAGGGTCACCGGCAGTTCCTCGTTCACTGGACAGGTGAACCACAGGAAGAAGCTACGTGGGTGGATGCGATCGTCCTGCGGCAGTCTTATCCCGATTGCAAGCTTGAGGACAAGCTTGTTTTTCAGGGGAGGAGTAATGATATAGATAGAGTTTATTATAGAAAGGAGAGGAAGGGATTTGCCGCATAGGACCATGCTGCTTGCGCAGGCTCCATGCAGGGCAATCCTATTCCGGTTCCATATCTGTCACGTATTAGGTAGTTAATATCTTTTCAGTTTTCAATCAGGATTGCTATTCTATCTTTAGTTTGTTATCTTCCATGTAAGGCACTATATAAGGGAAAGAAAGAAATAAGAAAAGGCATGCGATTTTTGCCACCAATTCAGATTGTTCAGATTGAGGCGGTGGTTCAAACAACCAAGTTACTCGCTCGCTTCGGCTGAATCGTCGGCGAGCAATTTCGTCCAAGCTTCCGTACCGCACGCGAGCATACCAATGAAGCTCGCAGAGCGTGCTCATACCAATACCAATCAAGCTATCATAGACATTCTTCTCTACGTGCATCACGTCAATGCAGTGCCAAACTTCTAGGTACTACCAATAAGGTAGGCCCCAAAATATTGATCTCTTGTTCCACATGCTCGTCTTACGAGTCCTCGATTTACGTCCCTTTCCAAGCGCAACATCCAAGTTCATAACCATATCATGAATGTTTATCCTACCTAAAGGCACTGGACTAAATTATCTTCAGTCATTCCATCGAATTATCTCTTCATCTTGCGGTATGGGTGATTCCTCTGAAGGAACCTACGGTGACATACGTACACGGTTTTGCGCGAACGATTCAGCCACACATTCTCAGTGTCATCCAAGCAGTGAGTACAGGCTTTGGCTCCTTTTGTACTCTCGGTGCCATCCAAGTAGTGAGGGTAGGATAACCATTTATGGTGCAGAACAATAGGCAGTGCAAAGTAAAGTACTCTTGTTTGTAAGCATCTCATACCTGTACCCCAAGAGCCCACATGTGGTTAGATCTTCCACAAAAAGTGCTAGGTACACATCAATATCATTCCTAGGTTGCTTTGGGCCTTGGATGAGTATAGACAGAAAAATATACTTTCGCTTCATGGACAACCAAGGAGGAAAGTTGTACACATAGAAATTCATGGGCCAAGTGCTATGACTACTACTCATGTTGCCGAAAAGATTCATTCTATTTGTACTCAATCCAAATCTTGTATTCCTCGGATCCGTTATGAAATGTTGAAACCCCCTATTGATGTTTCTCCACTGGGTGGAATCAGTAGGGTGCCTTATCATTCCATCACTCTTACACTCATCTGAGTGGCACCAAAACAATTTTGCCTATTTTGGGTTCACAAACAAACACTTCAAACAGGAAATTACAGGCAGATACCACGCCACCTTAGCAGGAGGTCTTTTCTTCAACTTGATGCCCTCGTCATCGTCATCTGATCTATCGGGATGTGTTGCACACCAGACATACATGCAAGTTTGCGTATTCTTAGCGATAGAGGATACGGTCATTCGGACAGGCATGTATTCTTTCTACTTCCATTCCTAATGGACAAAGAACCTTCTTGGATTTCTAGGTGGTTGTCGGCAACTTGTTTCCCTCTGGTAGCATGTCTGCTAACAGACCTAACAATATCGTGAAACTCTTGTCAGACCAACTGTTACAGGTCTTTAATTTCAGCAGTTCCAACACGGATGACAACCTTATGTATTTGGACTTGTAGCCCGGGAACAAAGGTTTCTCTGAGTCATCCATCATTCCCTAGAATTTTATATACTCCTGCTCATCACGGTTCCCTTCTACATCCTATTGCATCTGATCCAGATTGTCATCGTGAAACCTATCTTTCTCGAAAGCACAGTCGATGTCATTCGGAGTATAGTTGACTCCGTCAATGATTTCAAGTCAATGATGTTAGTACTACTTGCTCCCTGCATAATCTGCTCTTCACCGTGGCTAGTCTAACATGTATACCAGTCAAATCATGTGCTGAAAAATTAGCTGAGTAATGAAATTGGCATTGCAAAGTGGTTTTGGTTATGGCATGTGTGGTGCTTGTGCATATGCTGGTGATAGCATGATGATGGTTTTGCTTGATGCAACGCACTCGTGTGAGTGGATGCATGGATTGACCTTGAGTCAAGTCGTGGACTTGTGCTCAGATCTGTTTCTTGTTTATTCATGTGCAGGTGTTGCTCGAAGGCGAACGTGGTCGATGAAGGGACCAAAACTAGGTTCATGGAGGAATTGAGGTTTGGGACTAGGTTCATGGAGGAATCGAGGTCTTGGTGGTCAAGGATGTCATGCGTGACGTTCGGGCTAGAGAACATGCACATGGAGGCTTGGTTAGTCACGTATTTACAGCATGTGGGCTGTACATGCGTGCAAGAATTGTTTTTGGCCATGTTGGGCCAGGTTGAGATGTATACGAACTCTTTCCATGTGGGAAGTGGAGTTGTATTCAATCTCTTTATGTTTGCTCTGTATAAATTGGGGGAGGTGTCTCCTGTTTATGCAGAGAGCCAGGTTTTAGAGTTTGTACTCTTTTGTTTGAGTACTGTAACCAAATCAAAAATAAAAATCTTTCTTGCATCTCCAGCAGCTGGCGATTTTTCATTTTGCTCTTGGCTTTGGCATAGTTGATCGATCGCTAGAAGTTTTGTCCATCGCAATAGTCACAAAGTTCATCCCGGAGTTCGGTTTCTTGCAAAGGTATCATTTTGCGAAGGTAATATCTCAAGATCTATAGGTCCGATCAGATTAATTCTTGCTGGGTTAGATTTATAATTGAATGTAATTTCTACAGTTAAAATTTCATATTAATCTAATGGTGGGATCGTCAGTTAATCTCAATTGAGTTTGGTCCATCATTGTTAGATCGCAAATTATTTCAATCAACTTGTGAATATCATAACTTTAGATCTGTAGATCCGATTGACTTGATTCTTTTTGTTTTAGCTTTGGAATTGAGTCTGGTTTTTACACTTAAAATTTCATATCAATCCAATGGTGGAATCTCCAAAAATTTCTATTTTTGTGAACTAATTGCTAGTCTACTCGCCTGGTTGCCCGACTGCTCGCCTGGTCACCGAAACTGGTCGCCCAAGTGCTCTACTGGTCGCCCAAGTGCTCTACTGGTCATCCAGACTACTAAGCTGGTCGTCTGACTGTTCTACTGGTCTCTCAGACTGGTCTACTGGTATCCCAACTGCGTAAACTGGTCTCTCAACTTGTGAACTAGTCTCCAAGCAATTTGAGTTTAAATTGGGGTGTTTCAAAAATCATCAAAAATTTGATTTTAGTTTCTGCGCAATCATTCACCCCCCTTTGATTGCTACATTAGTATATTTCGATCCTACAAGTGGTATCAGAGCCTCGTTTTTCTAATTAATCTTAACTGCTAATTAGAAACCGTAGCGATGGATAGGTATTCGACAAAACCTTGTGATTTCGATGGTGTTGATTTTCAGTTTTGGAAAGCAAAGATGGAGGCATATATTCAAGCTCAGGCTTTGCAATCTGGGAGAAGGTGTACAAGCCATATCAAGTTCCTGAGAATGATCAAGTTAATGAAACCAATCAAGCACAGGTTGAAGCAAATAGCAAAGCACGAAATTTGATCATCCAAGGATTGGGAAGAAGTGACTTCAACCGCATGATCCATCTCAAGTCTGCATATGAGGTATGGAAATTTCTTTGTGATTACCATGAGGGTTCTAACACTATCAAAGAGGTTCGTCAAGATATATATAAGAAAGAATACATGCGATTTGAGATGAAGCCTGGTGAGTCACTAGATGATTTCTTTGCACGTTTCAATAAGATTCTTAGCAATTTACGTGCTGTTGGAGTTTTCTTTGATGAAGCTACTAATGCTAGACAACTGCTTGGTGCATTAGATATGTCTATTTGGGAAATGAAAGTTACATCCATTAGAGAATCAACTGTTATGAGTTCACTCACTGTAGATGTTCTTTTCTCTAAATTAAAAACTTATGAATTGGATGTTCTTGGTAGGAAGAATGGACATTTAGTAAATTTTTGCTTTAGGCTAGCCAAACAGCAAAAGAAAGAAAAGGCTAAGGCTAAGTCTAATTTCAAACAGGGACATTTTACTCCTCATTTTGTGCCTAGGGTGATGCAAACACCATTTGTTGCAAGAAACACGAGAAAGGGCAAATCTGATTTTGTGAACAAGCATACTCGTGTTGTGCTTACTCGTCGTGTGTCTTAGTACTGGATTCCTAAACATCTTATTTCTAACCCCAAAGGTTTAGATTTTGATTCTTATGATCTGAGGCCTCGACATTCTCTGTTTTTATGTAGGCTTCTCGCACGA
The DNA here is from genome assembly GCA_036346375.1 of Guadua angustifolia. Taxonomy (NCBI): domain Eukaryota; kingdom Viridiplantae; phylum Streptophyta; class Magnoliopsida; order Poales; family Poaceae; genus Guadua; species Guadua angustifolia. The sequence continues at coordinate 29,624,882 of CM070513.1, forward strand.
GGAAGGAGAACATTTGGCTAGTTGATTCCAGATGCTCACGCCACATGTCCGGTGATAAGAATTGGTTCTCCTCCCTCACTCGTGCATCTCGTGTTGAAAGTATTACTTTTGGAGATGCTTCTTCCACTCCTGTTGTGGCAAAAAGTACAGTAAAGGTAAATGACAAGTTTATGTTCAAGGATGTGGCTCTTTTGAGAACTTGAAATATAACTTGCTTTCTGTCTCTCAAATGATTGATGAAGATCTCGAAGTATGTTTCAAAAAAAATGAATGTCAAGTTTTAGATGCTTCAGGTGATCTTGTGTTCAGGATTTCACGCTTTGGAAGAGTATTTAAAGCTGATTTTGATGCATCGCTTTCTTCTAAGCATAGGTGTCTAGTTGCCAATGTTTCTAAAGATTTATTCTTTTGGCACCGTAGACTTGGTCACGTTGGTTTTGATCATCTTACTCGTGTAAGTGGGTTAGACCTGATACGTGGTTTGCCTAAGCTTAAGGGTGATACCGATTTAGTATGCTCTTCTTGTAGACATGGTAAGATGACTGCAGATTCACATCCACCTCTTACCATGGTGATGACAAATGCTCCAGGACAGCTACTACATCTTGACACAGTTGGACATTCTCGTGTTCAATCTTTTGGAGGCAAATGGTATGTACTGGTTATTGTTGATGATTATTCTAGATACTCTTGGGTTTATTTTATGGTATCTAAAGATGAGGCTTTTAGTCATTTTAGAAGTCTTGTTACTAGATTATCTGTTGATCACCCAGGACCACTTAGAGCTATCAGAAGTGATAATGGTATTGAGTTTAAAAATTCTTCTTTTGATCACTTATGTGTTGAGAAAGGAATTGATCATCAATTTTCTTTTCCAAGAGTGCCTCAACAAAATGGTGTAGTTGAAAGGAAAACAGAACTTTGGTTGAGATGGCTAGGACTATGCTGGATGAACATCGCACTCCTAGGAAGTTTTAGGCTGAAGCAATCTCAACTGCATGCTATGTTTCTAATAGAGTGTTTTTGAGATCGAAGCTAGGCAAAACTCCTTATGAGCTTCGTTTTGGTCATAGGCCTAGTGTATCTCATTTTAGAGTTTTTGGATGCAAATGTTTTGTCTTGAAATCTGGAAATTTTGATAAATTTGAAGCTAGATCAACTGATGGCATTTTTCTTGGATATCCTACTCATACACGTGGCTATCGTATATTTGTTTTGGAGACTAACAAAATTGTAGAAACCTGTGAAGTTATTTTGATGAGGCTAGTCCTGGCACTAGTCCAATTGATGCAGGTACAGAGGCATATGTTCAGGAGGAGAGTATCTTTCTTGATGATGATGATGATGTTGAGGATGAAGTGTTGATTCCTGTTGCACAACCAATTGTAGCACCTTTAGCACCTACCACTACATCACCTACAGCTGAGCATCCTCAAGCCACAACATCATCTGTACATGCTGAAAATGAAGAAGGAGAAGGAGAAGTTTCTGAAGTTTCAGCTCCCTTGCACATTCAAAGGAAACATCCACTTGAATAGATGATTGGAGATTTAAATGAGAGAATCACACGATCCAGGTTTATTGCTCCTGATTCTCATGCTCACTCTACTTTTGTCGCTACTTTTGAACCCAAAGATATATCTCATGCATTAACTGACGAATCTTGGTTCAATGCCATGTACGAGGAATTAGAGAATTTTGAGCAGAATAAAATCTGGAAACTTGTTCCACCTCCTACTGATTTTAATATAATTGGAACTAGACGGGTTTTCAAAAACAAACAAAGTGTGGATGGTGTTGTTGTCAGGAATAAAGCTAGATTGGTTGCTCAAGGATTTACTCAAGTTAAAGGTTTAGATTTTAATGAAACCTTTGCTCCTGTTGCTAGAATCAAAGCCATTAGAATTCTCTTAGCATTTGCTGCATCTAAAGGTTTTAGATTGTATCAAATGGATGTGAAAAGTGCTTTTCTAAATGGCTATATTAATGAGGAGGTATATGTTAAGCAACCACCTGGTTTTGAAAATCCCAAGTATCCAGATTATGTGTTCAAATTGTCAAAAGCCTTGTATGGATTAAAACAAGCCCCTAGAGCATGGTATGATAGGCTAAAAACCTTTTTACTTGAAAAGGGGTTTTCAATGGGAAAAGTTGACAAAACTCTCTTTTTACTCAAGCAAGGCACTAATCAACTATTCGTTCAGATTTATGTTGATGATATTATCTTTGGTGGTTCCTCTCATGTTTTAGTGTCTAAGTTTTCAGAAACCATAAGGAAGGAATTTGAGATGAGTATGATGGGTGAGTTAACTTACTTTTTGGGACTGCAAATCAAACAAACGAAGGAGGTACTTTTGTTCATCAAAGTAAGTACACAAAAGATTTACTTCGCTGCTTTGGGATGGAAAACTGTAAGCCGATCATGACACCCATGGGAGGCACTTGCACACTTGATCCGGATGAAGATGGTGAGATTGTTGATCAAAAGGAATATAGAAGCATGATAGGTTCACTGTTATATCTCACTTCATCAAGGCCGGATATTCAATTTGCTGTGTGCTTGTGTGCTCGCTTTCAAGCTTCCCCACGTGTTTCACATCGACAAGCAGTCAAGTGGATTTTTAGGTATCTTCATGGTACTCAAGATTTTGGCATATGGCTTTCTGCTTCCTCATGCATTAGTTTAAGAGCATTCTCTGATGCTGATTTTGGAGGTAGTAGAATTGATAGGAAAAGTACTTCTGGTTCATGTCACTTCTTGGGAAATTCTCTTATTGCATGGTCATCTAGAAAACAATCTTCTGTTGCACAATCGACTGTTGAATCTGAATATGTGGCTGCTGCTAGTTGTTGCTCTCAAATCCTTTGGATAGTAGCTACACTTAAATATTATGGGGTTAATTTGGATAGTGTTCCTCTTTTGTGTGATAACACTAGTGCAATATGCATTGCTAAGAACCCTGTGCAACATTCTAGAACAAAACACATTGAGATTAGATTTCACTTTCTTAGAGATTATGTAGAAAAGGGAAATATTGTGCTTCATCATGTGTATACTGAACATCAATTGGCAGACATTTTCACAAAACCTTTGTCTTCTTCTCGTTTTGTTTTTATTCGGGGAGAACTTGGATTGGTTCATCCGATGGGTTATTTTTGAGGGGGAGTTTTTGAAGTTTTTGTAATATTTTGTAACATGCTTTTTATTCTATGTGTTTCTTACATGAAAAATAAAAAAATGAAAAACAATGAAAAAGTACTGAGCATTGTATTTCATACACATATGTCATTTGAAGCCATGTTTATGTTTCAAGATCTTTGCAACTTCATGTTCATGAACATATGGTGTAGTTTATGACATGACTATTTAAATGGAATGATAACTTGAATTAAATCTTGTCATGGTTGAACTTTCTTGGCTATCTTGATCTTGCTCAAAAAGTGCTAAATGTGAAAGTTAAGTGCTAAAGCTCAAAAAGTGATTGTTGATAAATGCAAGATCAAGGTTATGTACTGTCGCACTTCTTCTTTACGAGACTGCTTATCATTGCACTTTGTTATGAACTTGGAAGAGGTTATGTATGACCGAAACCATGAAACCTTAAGCTTGTGACTGCTTGGCATGGTTGAAAAGTAAGTCTGATGGTGCATGTAATTCCTTGCAATTGTTATTGTTGCAATCAGTTAATAAATCAGTTTTTCAAGCACAAATAAAGTGCCCAAAAATTCAACGTTTTCAAGTTTTAAGATTGTTGAGAAAGGGAGATCATGCCATGCAAAAAATCGTTAATAGTACTTGATTTTTAGTTATGCTTACTCTACATTGTTTATATGTAGATTTTAGGGTGCAAGCACTTTTAATAGCATGACTTGGGGATTAAATTGTTACATTTGTGGATGACCTATAATGCTCAATACATAAAAAAACACAAACTAAAAATAAACAAAAATTTTGTTCTCTTTTTTGTATTCTTGATGAATCCATTGTCAAAGGGGGAGAATTTTGGAGTCAAAGGGGGAGAATTTTGGAGATTTTTGGACACATATTGCACATTCACACACACATTTTTCTTCTTTCATGTCTCTTCTTTTTAGGGGGAGTTTATTTCTTCTTTTTAGGGGGAAAATTTCCACTTTGTTTTTGTTTTAAAATAAAATTTCTTTAAAATTCTTTTGTGAGGTGAATATCAATGTACAGTTCTAACTGGTGTTGCTAATGTTTTCATCAAGGGGGAGATTGTGAAATCATGTGCTGAAAAATTGGCTAAGTAATGAAATTGGCATTGCAAAGTGGTTTTGGTTATGGCATGTGTGGTGCTTGTGCATATGCTGGTGATAGCATGATAATGGTTTTGCTTGATGCAACGCACTTGTGTGAGTGGTTGCATGGATTGACCTTGTGTCAAGTCGTGGACTTGTGCTCGGATCTGTTTCTTGTTTATTCATGTGTAGGTGTTGCTCAAAGGTGAACGTGGTCGATGATGGGACCGAAACTAGGTTCATGGAGGAATTGAGGTTCGGGACTAGGTTCAGGGAGGAATCGAGGTCTTGGTGGTCAAGGATGTCATGCGGGACGTTCGGGCTAGAGAACATGCACATGGAGGCTGATTAGTCACGTATTTACAGCATGTGGGCTGTACATGCATGCAAGAGTTGTTTTTGGCCATGTTGGGCCAGTTTAAGATGTATACGAACTCTTTCCATGTGGAAAGTGGAGTTGTATTCAATCTCTTTATGTTTACTCTGTATAAATAGGGGGAGGTATCTCCTGTTTATGCAGAGAGCCAGGTTTTAGGGTTTGTACTCTTTTGTTTGAGTACTGTAACTAGATCAAAAATAAAAAATCTTTCTTGCATCTCAGCGGCTAGAGATTTTTCGTTTTGCTCTTGGCTCTGGCACAGTTGATCGATCGCTAGAAGTTTTGTCCGTCACAGCAGTCACGAAGTTCATCACGGAGTTCGGTTTCTTGCAAAGGTAATATCTTAAGATCTGTAGGTCCGATCAGATTGATTATTATTGGATTAGATTCATAATTGAATCTAGTTTCTACAGTTAAAATTTTATATCAATCCAACGGTGGGATCGTCGGTTAATCTCGATTGAGTTTGTTCCATCATTGTTAGATTGCAAATTATTTTAGTCAAATTGCAAAGGTCATACCTTTAGATCTGTAGATCCGATTGACCTGATTCTTTTTGTATTAGCTGTGGAATTGAGTTTAATTTCTACAGTTGAAATTTCACATCAATCCAACGGTGGGATCTCCAATAATTTCTATTTTTGTAAACTAGTTGCCAGTCTGCTCGCCTGGTTGCCCGACTGCTCGCCTGGTCGCCTAAGTGCTCTACTGGTCGCCCAAGTGCCCAAACTGTTCTTCCAAGTGCTCTACTGGTTGCCCAGACTGCTATAATGGTCGCCTGACTATTCTACTGGTCTCCCGGACTGGTCTACTGGTATCCCAACTCCGTAAACTAGTCTCTCAACTTGTGAACTGGTCTCCAAGCAATTTGAGTTTAAATTGGGGTGTATCAAAAATCATCAAAAATTTGATTTTAGCTTCTGCGCAATCATTCACCCCCCTCTGATTGCTACATTAGTATATTTCGATCCTACAATACCCCCTTTGAAACCCTGTAGAATCAAGTGTATTTCGATTCTACGCTGGGTTTCGAAATATCCTCAGATTCTCATAGTCAATGCATGGTTAAGGTATAAATTCTACTCCCTTGTTTAACATATCTTCCTCTGTAGCTCTTCTAAAAGCGGAGACACTATTAATGTACTTGACGCTCACACGGTTCTCAACATACATCCATCTTTGGTCCATCTACGCTATGAATGTAAAAATAGGTGTTAAATAATGAATTAAGTGCATTAGGAGTGCACATGCACATATATGCTACATATAAGCTACATTTAAACTTGTCGATTAACTTATATACCTCCTAACATAAAAAGAACGAATGGATATATATAAACATATGTAAGCTACATTTAATCTCAGCATCTTCAATTCTCTCTTTACATAGCTAGCTACATCTTGAGTATAATGCAAATAGAACCAACTACTACTTTAGGTCAAAAAGAAGAAATTGATCTACAAAAAGCTATATCAAAACCATTTTCAATCGCCTCTTTACTAAGATAGATGTATATACCTTGAATATAATGCTATTACAACCCATTATTAGCCTAGGTCACCTTCCTTTAAGTAACTATCTATATATTGAGTATAATAACAATTAGAACCAATGACTACTTTATATTACAAACAACAAATAGATCTACACCAAGCTACATCCATTTATTAATCAACTTCATTCCCCTTCTTTACTAAGCTAGATCTTGAATAAAATGCAATCTGAACCAATTACTGCTTTACATCACAGAGAACAAATGGATCTACACCAAGCTAGTTAGATCTAGAAACCAGCTTCATTTCTCTCTTTACCAAGCTAGATCTTAAATATAATGCAAATTTGAACCAATTATTAACTTTGATGACCTAGAGCACAAGGATTTACAATTACACCTCCAAATCTAGGGTCTCTTTCCACCAGGTCGTCTCTCAATCGTAGCAACCTCAAAAATAGCTCACGAAACCCTAAAAATACAGAGGAGGTCGAGGTTCACTGTTCTTATTTACTTAGAAATAGAACATCACAGATGGTTTTTGGCTAAAAACCTCATCACAGACGGTTTTAGCCAAAAATCGTTAGTGATGTTATCCACCTCATCATAGATGATTTTTGGCTAAAACCAACTGTGATGTGTCCGAGACTCATTGCAGATGGTTTTATAAAAAACCGTCTGTGATGACGTGTCTAATATAACCACCTCTTTTGTATTAGCGACTTCTTGTATAAATATGATCTATGCTTTTACATATATGTCATGTTGAGTATGGATATGATGACAATATTTAATGTTTGTGCTATCCAATGATCACGGGGCTAGTACAGTACACACATGAGACCCTTGGGGTATTCCACATCCAGGTAGGAGTCTTCACAATAATGATTTATCTAGACTAGTCGGTAACCAGTGCATCCACGTAGGCTAGCTTCTTTAATAAAGTTACTTGGGTTTGTTAATTTAATTGCACTTCATAGCCACTATAAACTGGTTCTATTAGATGGACGCTAAATCTTTTCCTTTTCTCTATTAATGTGAAAATTTTCTTGCAGACTATAATTAGTATAGGTAATAGATCGTACTATGAATTTTAATTTTTTTAGAATTTTGTGTTATAATTCGCATACAAATCAAATTTCTAATTAACCATTAATATATTGCTAATTCTTATATTTTTGGATCGTACTTTGGGTGAAATTTTTTTCAAATTAGGCTAGAGTTCACATAAAAATCCATATTCTAATTTTGTTTTATTATTATTCAAAATTTAATTTTTAGGTTTACTTTTGAATTCAAATTGCTAATTTTTTTTATTTTGAATTTTAGTTAATTTGGATTGTACTTAACATATACTTTTTTTTAATTTGCTAATTTTGGTTTAATTATTTTTCCAAATCTAGTTATTTATATATTTATTTTAGAAATCATATGGAAGTCATATTTCTCATTTTCTTGATGTTGTTTTTTCTGAATTTTAGTTAATTTAGATTGTACTTCATATGGATTCTTTCTTTTAACCTAGTCGACCATAGTACAAGTCTGTAATAGCCCAAAAATTTTCAAACAGTAAAAGTGTGAGAAATAAATTTGAATGCGAATGTTTCTGAATTTTTTATGTTATTTTTTTATTTGGATCTTTTTGGATTTTTGTATTGTGAGAAAAACCAAATAAAAGAAAAATGGGAATGAAAAGGGGAAAAAGGTAAAAAGTAAAAATTTAGAAAATTTTCCATGAGAACCCTGAGCATGCAGGTAAACCATTTTAGTTAGTAAATGAAATTTTAACCCCATATTTTTACCAGCCATCAAACCTTGTTTAAAGACCCAGGTAAAAAAGTTTGAAAAATTTTTACCATGGTTTGTTAGCACAATAAAATCTGGTGCTAGAACTATCCGAGCTGGATTCATCTCTTTTGTCACTTCGCCCCACTGTCAGGTGGGCCCACCTTGGTGCTAACCCCGTTTGCTGGCGCGATGGGAAAATCCTCGCACTGACCAGTGGACCCTGGCCTTGCTTGTCAGACCCTTCTTCTCTATTCGTCCGACCGAAGTGAACTCCTCCAATCCAATGAAACCGAGTGAGCTCCGTTCCATTGAATCTCCTTGCCGAGTCGTCGCGTCACCAATGCTTGTTCTACCTCGCCTCAGCCACGTTCAACCTCATTCCTCCTGTGCCATACCGCTTCATTTACGGCCCCCGCCACCTTGCATTTTCTCTGCCGAGAAGAGCCAATCGCTGGCGCGTGTCCAAGTACTAGCGAAACAATCATACTCGGCCTTAAATACTCCTTTAGCGTTGCAATTGAGCCCCTTTTTTTCCTTTAGCCATTCGCCTAGTCTATTGGTGAATTGTCTCTTAGTTCTTCACCATTACCGCTGAGGAGCCGAAGGGGGAAATTGGCCTAGAGCTTGAATCAGGTAACGCTCCTTGAAATCTCTCAGTTCTAAGGCTTCACCTAGGTCCCTAAGCCACTGACCAGCTTTTGTTTTCAACTGATTCCAACGCAGCTCATTTCTTTCATTGCTCTTCTTCCTCTGTTCCAATGCTTCGTGGGTAGCCCTCTCTGGTCTTTCTCCGACTCCATTCACAGGTGAAATAGGAACCCCTAGTGTCGGTGTTTCGTACAACCGGCAAGTAAATTTGTAAGTATAGGGGCTGCGCGTTCCCTCTCCTTGAATGGTTAGACGAAGGGAGTCCAAGATGTATCCTGGTTCGGGCCGAATATCCCTACGTCCAGTTCGTGGTGGTGGTTTTGTATTGCTCGGGGTGCGGTGGATTACACAGTGTTACAAGCGAGGGCCAAGGGCCGGCCTTGAACGCCTCGTTTGAGTGGGGGAGCTCGGGAGCTCGGAGAAGCTAAGGATGCTCGTGCGTATGTTTGACCGTTGAGATCGGATGCGGATGCGAATGCGCAAGTGAGTGTGAGTCGAAAGCGAATGCAAATGCCCTTCCCTGGGGACCCTGCCTCCCTTTATATAGGCAAGGGGCAGGGTACATGGGAGTTTGGAGAAAAAAGGTTGGGGTACGCTACGCCCAGGAGTCCGGTCTCCGGTCCTAGTTACTGGCGATTGACGGGTCCCTGCTCATCCCACGCCGGGGTTGGTAGACACAACGGACAGTGTCCCGTTGGGAAGGCGCGCACCTGCCCTCTGTCCGCCTGTCAGATGCTGACGTTGCTTACGCTGTGCTCTGGTACCGCCTTGGGACGGAACGCGTCTCTCCACTGTGCATGACGGGGCGAAGTGACCGGCGCTTGACTTCGTGGCCTCTTGACCGCCTCGGGAAGGAGCCACCTGCCCCCGCGTGGCCGTCGTGTCCATGGGGCAAGTGACCAGCTCGAGGCCGATCGGTGACATGGCAGGGGTCGCAGAGTCGGAGCTTGCGGGAGCGCCCGACCAGAGGCCAAGTCGGAGCCCGCGGGGGTGCCTGACCTGAGGCCAGGTCGGACCGCCCCTAGTGGGCTTGATCGAGGCCCAGGGTTCTTCGTGACCCCGTAAGGCCTTTGGCCAGAGCCGGGCCCAAGACGCCCCATTCGGTGTCCCGGCCAATATTTAGTGATAATCCCATTTGTGAGAGACGGAGACTTTGGTAGTACTGCCTCCAGCGCTCTGCGTCGCTGCCAATCTCGCCACCATGTCTGAATGGCTGAGAGAGGAACGATCTTGAAATAGATGTATACCTTGCTGTGGGGTATCCCCTGGTATGAGTATTCGTCAGTAGCCCCCGGGGCCTTTCAGAACACGTGCATTCCTGAATGGCCCAGTACCTTCGATGGTGCGATCTTCTTGGCAGACGTGGTGACGCTTCGGCTTCTGATGCCTTCATTCTTTGGATCCTGTTCGGCTTCTATGCCTCAGGCATATAAGGGCGGTACGGTCGCAGGCATTTGGGGCAGCCGCTTGCCGCTCAAATTCCCACTGCCTCGTAACCTTTGGCCTCCCTTGGATCTTTGATGGCCGGGTTGACATTCAGCTTCGGAGATGAAGTGCCGCCGACGCCCATGGAAGAGGAAGCCTTCCTCGCGAAGCTCTGGGGCGACTTCGACCTCGCCATGGTCGAATGGAGCGAGCAAGACGCCGCCGCTCGCGACGCCGCCATCGTCGATGCGCTGATTGAGGCCGTCCCGAAGCTCGTCAAGGCGAGGGACGCCCTCATCGAAGCGGTTACACGCGCGCGCGGTGCTTAGATTCGCGCGTCGGCTTGACTGTACTGCCGCGAGTAGCAATTATATGTAACTTGCGCGCCATATAAATGCCATCAGCCTTTGTTCGTCGAGTGCTTCTTTGTGTATGCGATCTTCCCGGGGACTATCTTTTAGCGCCGTGTAGCAAGGCCACGGGCTTTTAGGGGGTAGCATAGGACATGCTGTTGGTCATTGGGTCCGACCGACTTGGTTGGCGGCCTCGCCGGCAAGGCGAAGCACCCGGTGGGTGTAGCCCCTGAGCACCCGAGTAGGTCAGAGAGCTGGTCGGGGGGTTACCTGGGTTGGCAAAAATTGACTGGGTGAGGTGAGTGGACTCGGTTGGTCGGATCCTTCGGCACACTCATTTAACTTGGGCGGTGAAGTCCGACCAACTCGATTGGTGAGATCCGACTGGGGACACGCGGGCGGAGTTAATCAGCTCCGAGCCCCCGAGTGGATCGGAAGGCCGCCTTGGTCGGCAGGGTCCGACCAACTTGGTCGGCCGGTCACGACCGGGTGCGCGCGAGCGCATCCGGTGGATGTAGCCCTCAAGCCCCCAAGCTGGTCGGAGAGCTGGTTGGGGGGTTACTTTGCTCGGAACGCTAGTTTTACGTCTTAGCTAGACGTGGCCTTAGTCGGCAAGGATGCCCGAATGCCTCAGCGAGGTTTCGGTTCCCGAGCGCTCGTTTTACGTCGTAGCTAGACGCGGCCTTAGTCGGCAAGGATGCCCAGATGCCTTAGCGAGGTTCTGGTTTCCGAATGCTCATTTTACGTCGTAGCTAGACGTGTTTGCAAGGCTGGTTTTACTCCAGAGCTAGGCGGAGGGCGTCCATCCTGAGTCCTTGTCTGGCGAGGCTGTCTGCGAGAGGAGTAGCCGTTGTCTGTCCCACGTTTACGCCCCATCCGCAGGTGTGGGACCTGGAGGGGGTGAGCAGACGCGTGTTTACCAAGTGTAGGTTTGAACACCGTGCTCGCGGAGCTACAAACGGGTTATCCGAGTGGGCCCTGGAGATCCCTCCCCGGAGGGACCTTTTTCCGAGCAGACGATCCCTACGTCAGGTGTCCGACCCGCTGGGGGTGACCCTTGAGAAACCTTTCTTTTCTCGATCCCGTATCGGACCACGAGCCGTCCGTTAACCCGGAGCGCAGCTGGCTGCCACCCATCGATGGGTTCCGGGGAGAGCTTGAAGTATGGTCTTGGACACGAGTTAAGGCGATTGGGTCGTCTGCCAACCCAACTAAAGGCCCACTAGGGGCTCGCCTTGTCCTCGCCCTTGCTCATTTTGCGCCGGGCGACCCCGAATCCACTTGGTGGATTAGGGCTTTGGAACCCGTGGCGCCAGATCGAGTCCTGGCGCGAGCTATCGAGCTCTCTCGCCACCTCGAGGCTGTTGTGGCCCGGTGGACTTTTTATACCTGTTTTGGCCCAGTCGGCCCGGCCTGGAGGTGGAGATCAAGAGGTTGCGGGGCGTATCGCCCGGGGCGGTGCCCTGGCGCCTCCTACCGGCATTTAATGCGCGTGTGGCAATTTAATGCGAAGCAAAATGATTGGGGTCCGAGGCGTCTCACCAGCAGTGTGGCGTGGCGGTCCGACGGGACATGCGATGCTTCATCCGAGACAATCTCCACTTGCACGGTGTCCTTTGTTCGGCTCGCTCACTTGGTGCTGTTAAAGCGATATAAATTGGCGCGGGGTGCTCGGCGAGTTCTCACGCTCGCTTTCCCCGTATCCTCGTTTTCTTGCCTGTGAAAAGAGAGCAAAAAGAGCGAGAGATTTCTTCTTCACCTTTCCCTTTCTCCCACCTTGTCGCCGCTTGCATCTCGGAGATGTCGTGGCCTGAGTGCTCCGCCCAGCCCAGCCGCGCGCAACAGTTGGAGAAGAAGGGGTTCCTTCCCCCACAAGAAGCCTCGCGGTGGACGGTGCCGACGGGGGTCGCAGCGCCTGCCCCCACCGATGACGAGATCGTCGTGCCCGCCTCGTTCTACGAGTGCGGGTTTGGGCTCCCGCTTCACCCGTTCGTCCGCGGGCTGCTGCATAATTATGGGGTGGAGGTGCACCACCTCAACCCCAACAGAGTGCTCCACATAGCGGCCTTCATGATCTGTGCGAGGCGTTCCTGGGAATCGAGCCCCACTGGGCGCTGTGGAGGTTCTTCTTCCAAGCCCGATTGTGGAAGGACAAAACGGCGGACGCTACGGCGTCCATGGGGGGCGCCGCCCTGCAGCTGCGCGTTGGTCGCTCGGTGGAGTATATCAACCTGAAGCTGCCATCGTCGAACCGAGGGTGGCACTCCGAGTGGTTCTATGTTCGGAACCTGGAAAGCAGCGCCCCAGCCTTCTCCGGCCGGCTTTCTGAAGCGAGGTCCGAGTGGGCTTGGGGCCCGATCAAAGGGAGAAGAACAAGGTGGAGTTGATCGTCGAACAGATCAAAGCCCAGAAGGACCGGGGTTTGACCGGTGATGTCGTCGTGCGCGCATTCATGAGGATGCGCGTCCAGCCCCTCATGGACAGGGTGCACCCCATGTTCCAGTACAGGGGGGCATCCGATCCCGTGAGGATGGAGGGGGCAGAACTCACTGCGTCGGAGCTCGAGGCCAGGGTGGCCGCCATGTTGGTTGGGAGTGTGATCGTTGCGGTGGGCGGCCACCCCGAGCCTTTTTCGGCAGAGAATCCCCCGGACTTGGTAAGCCGAGTGATCCTCTTTTCCTTTTTCTTCCTTCCTCCGCAACCCTTGGCACATTGTCTGACCCGCGCCTTCGTGTCGTCCAGGGGTTGGGCAGGATGACCTCCCGAGCGTTGCTGCCAGGGGAGAAGGAGCGGAGGGCTAAGGCCCGCGAGGAGTCCGCACTGCGCGAGTCCACCCGCAAGAGGTGGAAGGAAGAAAAGAGGAAGAAGAAGAAGAAGGACCGCGTGAGGCGAGGAGGTCTCCAAATCGACCGTCGCCGACACGGCAGATCCAGGGTCATCCTTGAGCAACAACGGCGACCGCATTTGCGACCCATACAGCGCGTTCGACTTTGAGCCGCTGGTTGTCCATGGCCCAAATGAGGGTGTTGGTGCGAGCGCTGCCATTGTCGCGCCCTAGGCGGAGGCGTCCCCGACGGAGACGCCCTTGGGAAAATGGAGGGGCGATTCGTCTCTGCCAGGAGGACCGGCGAAGAAGATGCGGCTGGAGTTCCCTCGCTCGGCGGTGGCCCGCATTGGAGCGACGGCGGCTTGGCGAGGACCGGTGCCGTCTCTACCGCCTGCAACGGTCAAGGCGTTGGATTCCGGGCTACCGCCGCTGGAAGAATTGGGACCAGCAGGGGAGAGGGTTTGAGAGGAGTCGTGGCGCGAGGAGGCCCTGGCGCCCTTTGGCAGGTCGGGGTCTCCGATCGGAGGCTGAAGGAGGCGAAGGAGGGCTCCCGCCACCACCGTCAGGGACTGCACCAACTGGCATGGTCCTGGCGCCTATTGTGACCCTTCCGTCGCCACCCAAAGACCCGCCGGAGAGGGCGGTCCAGACGCGGGAGGTGGTCTCTGCCGGGCCGCGGGTGGAGGCAGCGCACAGCCTTTCGCAAGCCAAGACGCCCTAGCTTGTGCTGACCTGGCTGGGCCACGACCCAACCGGCAAGCCGCAGTTCGAGCTGGACGACGAGGCGGAGGACGGGTTGTGGACGGCCTTCCAAGAGGGCGCGCAGCGAGTCGAGGTTCGGGTGAGCCAGATCCGGAAGGGTCTGGCTCTCACCCTCAACTCCGCCGACGAGGCACTAAATGCCATTTCTGAGGTAAACCGCCCGATCGGCAAGGTAAGCCAAACCCAACCCTAGCTTCAGCTTTCGACTAGATTTAGCGGTCGGCGGGCTTAAGAGAGTGCTCGCGTTCTGCAGCAACTGAAGACCCGAGTGGCGGAGAAGTTGTGGTTCCTCTAGATCCTGCATGGCCGGAGGACGGCAGCCGAGGAGGAGGGCGACCGACTGCGCTCCGAGTTGCATGACGCTCGGGAAGTCCTGGTGCGCGAGCGGGCGGAGGCAGTGGGGGCCCGCCAGGAGCTTGAGTCTCTCCTGGCGGCGGCCAACAGCGCCATGGATGCTACAGTTATCGTAGAAGAAACCGCGCAATCGGAGGTGACCCACCTCCAGGGTGAGCGCGACCAAGCTCGGGAGGAGTTGGACTCCGCGAGGAGGGACGCTGCGCACGAGCGGGAGGCCGAGCTAAGGCCGAGGAGGATCTCTACCGGCCTCCGCGGCTGGTAAGCAACTCAACCCTGGTTCAGTTTCCGCGATCGCGGATCTCCGGGCATGCTCTTTGATATTGCTTCGATCCATAGAGTTGCAGAAAAATCTTAATGACGCCGTGGAGGCGCGGAAGTTGGCGGTGGAGGAATGTGATGCGGCAATCGCGTCGCGAGAAGTGGCCCTCTCGGCAAAGGAACTGGCGGAACAAGATCTGTCCGAGCAAACCACCGAACTGACGGCCCTTCGGTGAGTCGATCGGGAGGTCTGCAGCCAGGTGTTCGGAACCGCCGTGCAGGGTCCGAGATTGCTTGCCGCCGCGTTATCCCGCATGCCGGAGCACGTCAAGCGTTTGGTGAGCATGGGAGTTGACCTTGGAGCTTCTTCGGCGCTTGTTTTCGTCATCTCCCACTACGACGGCATTGACCTTGCCGCTGTTAGTGGTGGGGTCGCCGCGAATCGGACCGACAAGGAGGTCGACGAGTTCAACGCCCAGGTCGACCCGCACGCCGCAGTGATCCCCGGCCGGATATCGCCACGGAGCATCCTCCACCGGGAGCGGGAAGAAAGTTGGATATTTTGCTTTTAGCGGTGTAGGGAACTTTGTCGTGGGATGAATTAAAGTTCGTTTTAGTGTTTTTGCTAGTCAGGCCATTCCGTAGGTCCGACTTTATTCTTCGCACTTCCCTGAGGTGATGAACATTTGATGACCATAGCTTCTAGAAACCGGGGGTTGTACAAGCGTTGGTCGGTATGTTAACACCTTTGAGGAAAGCTTAAAGAAAAATAGGGACGTAAAGAACGAAACGTTCGCTCGCTCTCGACACGGAAAAGGAATGTTTCCGACAAGCTAGGCACCGCACGGGCACTTCCCTCTACCGCGAAGCACTCCTTCGGAACCGTAGCCGCTGGGGCGTAGGCCGTAGTACTAGGGCCGAAAGGGTTACCGCTAGGGGGAATGATGAGGACATCACTATACTGGATGCACCCATAACCTCATCTCCATCACCCCCTATGCAAGGTCCAATTACAAGGGCACGAGCACAACAGCTAAAACAACAGGTGAACTCGTTTCTTGGGTTGCATAATTATATTTTAGAGAATAGACCACTGCATAATAATGTGTTTGTGCTTAGGAATCATGGTTTAGAGCAGCAAGGACGTCATCCCACATCAATACAAGCTAGAGGACAAGTTATTTCCGCGCAAGAAGCTGGAACGTCCACCCAGGAGCAGTCCACCTTCAACTGGCCATAACTTTTGCATGCGAAGTCCGTTCGGAATGAGTGAGTACTTGATTGAAAGATAATTTCATGCTCCTTCCAATGGATCTAGCCTCATCATCAAATTCCACTCATGCCGGACGCAGCAAGCAAAATAATCTAGCGTTTTCAGACTCTTCGGGTGCTGCACCACCATTATTGTTTGGATGTGTTCACATGTAATTATAGTGGTGTGAAACCAACTCCTAGCACTCTTCGGGTGCTGCGCCACCATTAGATGAGTTCACATGTAATTAGAGTGGTGTGAAACCAACTCCTAGCAGCCATGTCCTTGGGCTATATATAGGACAAACCCCCTATCTATCTCCTTAGGTTTTGGTTAAGTTTAGTTACCCCATGTATGGAACTATAACCTTGTTCTCCTGACTCGGCTAGAGCAGCAGTAAACAAGTTCAGAACCTCATTTCGTGTGCTTTATCCTTGTTCTTGCTAGTTCTTCGATTGCTTGCAAGAATAGACCTTCGTGGTCAGGTCATCCGGACTTTTGGCGCGGTTGATAACAACTAGGAGTGTGGTTTAGCGATTGCGGGCACTTATCCTTGTGTGGTTCGTAGCCGGATCGTCAAAGTCATCCTCCGCCTAATCGAAGTTATCTCCTCACCGGAAGATCGGGCACCCGTGTGCGCATCATTTGGTATCAGAGCAACGGTTGACCGGTGAGTTCTTGTATCTTATTGTTCGATTGTGTTCTTCCTAGAGTCCAGAAAATTTGCCCCACAAAAAAAATATTGTTTGTTCGTTGTCCAAACCCCGTTGTGCCTTCCAATCATTAATTTTGTTTTTGCTAAATTGAGTTTGTGTCCGTTCTAGTGTTGTCTTGTTGCTGTTCATCTTCTTGTTCATCTCCCTACCCCAACATCCATCCATAAAACCTAAAAACAAAAAAACCCCCATCTCAGCCTGAAAGATCCCCATTCTGCTGCCGCCACCAAAAATGCCATAACTCTCAATTTCCACATCTTTTTTGAGTGAGACCAAAACGATAAGTTTCCTCACTCAACCCAGCATATACACGCCAATTTTTGTGCAAAACCATTCAGGGAGTAAAGAGTTTGGTGCGTTGCAATCTGACCTAATTGCTGTCCCGAATTCTGCATCTGTGTGCACTTCCAAAATTCGTGAAAAATTCTCAGTTGCTTTCCAGAAAGTTTACCCAAAAGAAAAGTTGTTGAAAAAGTAGTCAGGAAGAAGAAAAAAAAGAATCATTGAAAAAGAGGCATATGACCAAAAGTTACGGCCAAAATACCAACCTGCTGTCTAGTAAACAGAAATCAGCAAAATAGAAAGTTGGAATTCATCTTGTGCTCCCAAGTTGCAAATTGCAAATTCGTGAGTTTTGCTGTGTTTATCACTTGTAGCCACTGCCATATCAATTGTTTTAGCCTAATATCTATCCTTGTTTAATCAGCAACATAGGCTAATTGCTAGACTCGAACACTTATTCAGTTTTATGCAAATTCTGAAATTGACCGATTGATTCCCTTTGCTACTCATTATAAAGCCTTTCCGAGCTCCACTTTCTACTAACCATACAGGTGATAGCCTTGCAATCGCTTTGCTTACATTTGAGTTTGGTTTATCACGAACCAGCCACCGGTTGCACCGCTTGCTGCATTGTAAGAGTTGGTAAGAGCTTGGTAATAGCTTGAGAGGGGAAGAGATAAACTTGATCCATTTCAACCTACAGTAGTAATAGGAAATTACAAATTCTTGTGTGTTTTTTTTGTTTATTACTAACCATGGCAGATGACAATGGAAGCATTGAGGAAAACCAAATTGGAGTTCTCACACCCCGCACGAGAGGAATTATACAACACTTCGAACGTTTAATGAACGAACATACTAACCACCATGATGAGGTCTTGGCTGAAATCAATAACAACCTCGTAGCCCTTCACGACCGAGTAGATCGCCTTGAGGAACAACAACCAGCATTTGCTGAAAACATGGCCAACAATGCGCAAGAACAAAATGGCGTGCGTGGACGCCAACCGCGGCACGCTGCCCGTGCTTGGGCAAATGAAGTGGAAGAAGAAGAGAACAATTATGTTGCTGACACTGAGGATGATGATGGTCTTAACTCCAACAATGATCGAGATCATCGACGACTTCGACACAATCAGCAAGGTATGGGTAGAAATCACCGAGAACCACGAGAGGTATGTAATGATCCCATGGGAAATGTTAAGTTTACCATACCTCCATTTGAAGGAAAATATAACCCTGATGCTTATCTTGATTGGGAGTTAGCGGTAGAACAAAAATTTGCATGCTATGATTTTCCTGAAGAAAGAAAAGTTAGGGCTGCCACTAGTGAGTTCACTGCTTTTGCCTCCATTTGGTGGAGTGAGACTTGTAGGAATCGTGGGAATACACCTAGAACATGGAATGCTTTGAAAAGAATGATGAGAGCTAGATTTGTTCCTGCTTACTATGCTCGTGACTTGCTCAATAAATTACAACGTTTAAATCAAGAAAATAAATCTGTAGAGGAGTATTATCAAGAAATGCAAATTTGTGAGTTGCGTTGTGGTTTGCAAGATAATGAAGATGCTAAGATGGCCAGATTTCTAGGTGGGCTCAATAGAGAAATTCAGGATATACTTGATTACAAGGAATACAACTCTATCACTCGTTTGTTTCATCTTGCTTGCAAAGCTGAAAGAGAAGTACAGGGATGACATTCCAAGTTCAGGGGAAATTTTGGAGGCTCAACTTCGTCACGACAAGGCCAAGTGCAAGCAAAGGTACCATCTACCTCTTTGGGTCGTGCACCTCCACCCTCCAACCGTGGGCGTCCTGCTACCTCTACTTCCACTCCATCACATGTCTCCAAAACAAAATCAGCCACGGTACAAGCTCCTACCAAAAGTGCTTCTTCGGTTGCCTCTTCTGGTCGCACACGCGATGTGCAATGCCACAAATGCAAAGGATTTGGGCATTTCATGTGTGATTGTCCAAGTCAGCGTGCTTTAATTGTAAGAGAAGATGGTGAGTATACTTCTTCTAGTGATGTTGAAGATCTTGCTTTAGTTACAACTGACCATGCAAGTGAATATCAAAGTGATGAGCAAGGCGAGGAGCACTTGGGTGCTGAAATTTCGGACAAATACATGAGCATCATTGTCAAACGTGTCCTTAGTGTGCAAATGGAGAAAGCAGAACAGAATCAACAACATAACCTGTTCCAAACCAAATTTGTCATCAAGGAACGTTCTGTACGACTCATCATTGATGGAGGAAGTTGCAACAATCTCGCTAGCATAGAGATGGTCGAGAAGCTTTGCTTGTCCACAACACAACATCCACATCCCTACTACATTCAATGGTTCAACTCTAGTGGAAAGATTAAGGTAACAAGAATGGTGAGATTGCACTTTTCACTCGGTTCGTATCGTGACTATGCTGATTGTGATGTTGTACCTATGCAAGCTTGCTCTATGATGTTAGGTAGACCTTGGCAATATGATAAAGATGATGTTCATCATGGTAAAACTAACCAATACACTCTCATGCATCAAGGAAGAAAAATTGTTTTGCTTCCTATGACCCCTGCTGCCATCTTAAAAGATGATCTTGAGAAAGCTGAGAGAGAGAAAGGGAAAAGTGTGCAAAGTGAAAACCCTATTTTTGCTAAAGAGATAGGTGCACATCAAAAGAAACAACATAATCCTAGGCAACCAGAAATCAAGTTGAAAGGTGTTGTTATGTTAGCAACAAAATCAGAACTGCGTGACTTGGAAGCACATAACTCTCCTTGCTATGCCTTAATTTGTAAACAGGCCTTGTTTACTTGGGATGATATGCCTGTTTCCTTGCCTCCTGCTATTGCTAACCTTTTGCAGGAATATGAGGATGTGTTTCCAACTGAGGTGCCTCCGGGACTGCCACCAATTAGGGTAATTGAACATCAAATTGACTTAATTCCAGGAACCACATTGCCAAACCGACCTGCATATAGAACCAATCCAGATGAGACTAAGGAGATTCAACGTCAAGTGCAAGACTTGCTTGATAAAGGGTACGTACGTGAGAGCCTTAGTCCTTGTGCTGTTCCCGTGCTTTTAGTGCCAAAGAAAGATGGATCATGGCGTATGTGCGTAGATTGTAGAGCTATCAATAATATCACTGTTAGGTATCGTCATCCTATTCCAAGGTTGGATGATATGCTAGATGAATTAAGTGGCTCTATTGTGTTCTCTAAAGTTGACTTGAGAAGTGGGTATCACCAAATCGAGAATGAAACTTGGGGATGAATGGAAAACCGCATTTAAAACAAAATTTGGATTATGCGAGTGGTTAGTAATGCCCTTTGGTTTAACTAATGCACCTAGTACATTCATGCGATTAATGAATGAAGTTTTACGACTTTCATTGGAAAATTTGTGGTGGTCTACTTTGATGACATCTTGATTTATAGCAAGTCTTTTTTGAACATCATGAACATCTACGTGTTGTTTTTAATGCTTTGAGAGACGACGTTTATTTGGTAACCTTGAAAAGTGCACCTTTTGCACCGTCGAGTCTCGTTTCTTGGCTATGTTGTGACACCGCAGGAATTGAAGTTAACGAAGCCAAGATTGAAGCAATCAAGAGTTGGCCGACTCTAAAGCGGTCACACAAGTCGAAGCTTCCATGGCCTTCTTTGGATTCTATCGACATTTTGTGAAAGATTTCAGTACCATTGCTGCACCACTAAATGAGCTAACAAAGAAAGGTGTTTCTTTTCATTGGGGGCAAGCGCAAGAAGATGCCTTCAATATCTTGAAAGATAAGCTCACTCATGCACCACTACTTCAAATTCCAGATTTTGGTAAGACCTTTGAACTTGAGTGTGATGCTAGCGGTGTTGGAATTGGAGGTGTATTAATACAAGAAGGTAAGCCTGTTGCTTATTTTAGTGAGAAATTGAGTGGCCCTGTTATGAATTATTCTACGTATGATAAGGAATTGTATGCTCTTGTACGTTCTTTAGAAACGTGGCAACATTATTTGTGGCCTAAAGAATTTGTCATTCACTCTGATCATGAATCTCTTAAACATATTAGAAGACAAAATAAACTGAACTGTAGACATGCTAAATGGGTAGAATTCATTGAGTCATTTCCTTATGTCATCAAACACAAGAAAGGAAAGGATAATGTGATTGCTGATGCATTATCAAGGCGATATGCAATGATGTCTCAACTTGATTGTAGGATTTTTGGCTTAGAAACCATCAAAGAACTATATGCTCAAGATAGCGATTTCAAAGAAGTCTTGATGAATTGCAAAGATGGGAAGAGTTGGAACAAATTTGTGAACAACAATGGATTTTTGTTTAAAACTAACAAGCTATGCGTTCCAGCTAGCTCTGTTAGTCTTTTCTTCATTACAGAGGCTCATGGAGGAGGATTGATGGGTCATTTTGGTGCCAAAAAGACAGAGGAAGTGCTAGCTGCTCATTTCTATTGGCCTAAGATGAGACGCGATGTTGGCGCTATGTGGCACGCTGCAAGCACATGCCAAAAGGCCAAGTCTTGGTTGAACCCCACGGTTTGTATAAACCTCTCCCGATTCCTAGTGTTCCATGGGAGGATATTTCAATGGACTTTGTTCTAGGATTGCCTAGGACAAAGAGGGGGAGGGATAGCATATTCGTTGTTGTTGATAGATTCTCAAAAATGGCACATTTCATTCCATGCCACAAGAGCGATGATGCCACTCACATTTCTGATTTGTTCTTTAAAGAAATAGTACGCTTGCATGGTATGCCTTCCACTATTGTTTCAGATCGTGATGTCAAATTCCTAAGCCATTTTTGGAGGACTCTATGGAATAAATTGGGAACCAAGTTGCTTTTCTCTACCACATGTCACCCCCAAACAGATGGCCAAACTGAGGTTGTCAACCGCACTTTGTCAACAATGTTGCGGTCTATTCTAAAGAAGAACTTGAAAGAGTGGGTACATTCAACAACAAAGGTAAGCGCTTTTCAGGTAGTATATGGTTTTAACCCTCATGCTCCCATAGATTTATTGCCTCATGTGGAGTTTGCCTACAATCATGCAGTACATTCAACAACAAAGGTAAGACCTTTTCAGATAGTATATGGTTTTAACCCTCATGCTCCCATAGATTTATTGCCTCTTCCTTCAACCGAGAGGGTGAATTTAGATGCAAAAAAACATGCAGATTTTATTCTCAAATTGCATGAAACAACAAAAGAGAACATTGAGCGCATGAATGAGAAGTATAAGGTTCTTTGGAAGCCATGCTAGGAAACATTTAACATTTGAACTGGTGATCTTGTTTGGCTACATTTGTGCAAAGAAAGATTCCCTGAATTGAGAAAATCAAAGTTGATGCCACGTGCTGATGGCCCTTTTAAGGTGCTAGAACGAATTAATGATAATGCATATAAGCTTGAACTGCCTGCAGAGTTTCGGGTTAGCCCAACCTTTAACATTGCAGATTTGAAGCCTTATTTGGGACAAGAAGAAGAGCTTGAGTCGAGGACGACTCCATTTCAAGAGGGGGAGGATGATGAGGACATCACTATACTGGATGCACCCATAACCTCATCTCCATCACCCCCCTATGCAAGGTCCAATTACAAGGGCACGAGCACAACAGCTAAAACAACAGGTGAACTCGTTTCTCGGGTTGCATAATTATATTTTAGAGAATAGACCACTGCATAATAATGTGTTTGTGCTTAGGAATCATGGTTTAGAGCAGCAAGGATGTCATCCCACATCAATACAAGCTAGAGGACAAGTTATTTCCGCGCAAGAAGCTGGAACGTCCACCCAGGAGCAGTCCACCTTCAACTGGCCATAACTTTTGCATGCGAAGTCCGTTCGGAATGAGTAAGTACTTGATTGAAAGATAATTTCGTGCTCCTTCCAATGGATCTGGCCTCATCATCAAATTCCACTCATGCCAGACGCAGCAAGCAAAACAATCTAGCGTTTTTAGACTCTTCGGGTGCTGCACCACCATTATTGTTTGGATGTGTTCACATGTAATTATAGTGGTGTGAAACCAACTCCTAGCACTCTTCGGGTGCTGCGCCACCATTAGATGAGTTCACATGTAATTAGAGTGGTGTGAAACCAACTCCTAGCAGCCATGTACTTGGGCTATATATAGGACAAACCCCCTATCTATCTCCTTAGGTTTTGGTTAAATTTAGTTACCCCATGTATGGAACTATAACCTTTTTCTCCTGACTTAGCTAGAGCAGCAGTAAACAAGTTCAGAACCTCATTTCGTGTGTGCTTTATCTTTGTTCTTGCTAGTTCTTCGATTGCTTGCAAGAATAGACCTTCGTGGTCAGGTCATCCGGGCTTTTGGCGCGGTTGATAACAACTAGGAGTGTGGTTTAGCGATTGCGGGCACTTATCCTTGTGTGGTTCGTAGCCGGATCGTCAAAGTCATCCTCCGCCTAATCGAAGTTATCTCCTCACCGGAAGATCGGGCACCCGTGTGCGCATCAGGGAACCAAGTAAGCAACCAGGTCACCGACCCGTGTGAGTGTGGGAACTTGAGTATAAATCGTCCATCTGCACTTGCGAGGGAAAAGAGTGTTCCTGACCAACTGTGGATCGCACCACACGGGCACTTCCTTCTACCGCAAAGCACAACTTAGCAACCGTAGCCGCTGGGGCGTAGGCCGTAGCGCTTGGGTCGAGAGGGATACCACTAGGGGGAATCGAGCAGCCGGTTGGGTCACCGACCCGTGTAAGTGTGTGAACTTGTAGCCCCCGAGCGGTGCGTGGGGACCAAGCTTGTGGTCACCACGCAGCGCTTGAACTCGGGGGAGTAGAAGATTCGTGCGGGAAAGAGAAAAAGTTTTAGGGATAGAGTCGCCTTAACTTTTTGTTCGAAGTGTTGGAGATGTTATGGCTATTGGGCCCGTTGCTCAGCCCTGCGCCGGGCGGCGAGCTTGTGGGCCTTCTACCATCTCGGGGCCGCGCGTCCCGGCCTTCCTTCGTTATGTCGGTGCGGTCGGTCCAGCCCAAGAGCCGAAACCGAAGAGCCACGCTGCGCTCTGTTCGAAGCGGTATCCTTTCGCCCCTGCCGTCCCATTGCATTTTAATGCATAGTGGGGGGAGTGGGAAGGACACATTGCGTCGTGCAGGGCGTGGATTTAATGCACTCGCGGCGCTCTGCCCGGGGCGGCGCCTGCTTGGACCGCTCCGCCCGGCCTCTATAAATATGGCATGGGGGGCACGAGGGCGATCACGCCCAGCCATTTGCCCTTGCCTTTCTGCCTCTTTGCACTTTTCAGCAACTCGAGAGGGAGAGGTTCTTCACACTTCGAACACCAGATGGCGAGCGGCAGTGATGATCGGAGGGCTGGCAAGCGGGAGGTGGCGGCGGGCTCGCGAGGCTCCGACGCAAAGAGGCCCCGCCGACGCTGGGTCCTCCACTGTCGCGACGCGGGGCAGGATTGCTCTGCCCTTGTCAGTCTTCCGCATTAGGAACCCTCTTCCGGAGTGAGTTTCCTTCGCTTGACCTTGTGATGGCCTTGATTTCTTTTTGTTGACGCTGAGCTTTTTCTTCTTCATTCCAGCGCTTTTGGTTCGGGTTCAGGCCAGCCGCCGGCTGCGCCCTCGATGGCCTCCTTGGTGGGGGAGGCGGACGCCGCCGGAGCCGCCTACGACGCTCCCCCGACCACCCCGGGCTGTCCCTAGGGGACGCGGGCCCGGGCCGCGTCCATGGTGGCGTGGATGGAGGCTTCGCTGCGCCTCCAAGCCACAGCGACCGCCTCCCAGGAGGCGGAGGTGTCATGGCAGCGGGCTCGGGTCCGAGCCACTGAGGAGGAGCTCGCCAAAATGCGTGAGGAAGCGCTGGCGCAGCGGGCTCTGGCCGGGACCGCCGAGGAAGAACTCGCCAAGACGCGCGAGGAGGCACTGGCGCAACGGCTTCGGGCCGAGGCCACTGAGGAGGAGCTAGCCAAGATGCATGAGGAGCGTTGGACTACGCGCGATAACCTCATGTCCAAGCTCGGCCCGGCCTTCGAGAGCATGGCCAAGAGCTTGAGGCCGTTGGGGTGAGGCCGCAAGAGCCGTTGGAGCATATTGCATCGCAGTACGCCTTCGGCCTCACCCAGGCGACCGACGCCCTGGCCGACCTGCCCCGCGCCTTGTGCGAGCGTTCCGCTCGTGAGGGGTGGGAAATCGCCGTCGACGTGGCGGAGTACGTGTTAACTCGCGCGCCGGAGAAGACGCCTCCTTCGACCCGATCGCGACCGTCGCGCCGGGTCGGCGCGAGACTTGTGCGGGCGAGCGGCGGCCGGCGGAGATGGTGGCAGGATCGGGCGCGATCGTCGTGGCGCGGCAGCTCGAGCGGCAGCGATGACTTTCTTTGGATGACCCTCCAGACGTTCGCGTCTAACTTTTGCTTCTGTGTGATGTAATGTTCCTACAATATGTATTTTAGAAACTTTGCCTGATATCTTGCGTTTCCCCTTTGTGATGATCACTCGCTGAATGACCGTAGCTCTTAGGAACCGCTGGGGTTGTACGAGCGTAGGTCGGAGCGCTGGTATTTCGAGGGAAACGCGAAGATAGCAATAGAATCGACTGCCCAAAGGCGTGTCGCAGATCAACCAAGGACCGCTCTGCATGGGCACTTCCTTTTGCCACAAAGTGCTACTTCGTAACCGTAGCCGCTGGGGCGTAGGTCGTAGAGTTTAGGCCAAAAGGGTTACCGCTAGGTGGGTCGCGATGGCCGGTCGGGGCGCCGCTTTGAGTGAGTATGCGAACAAGTAGCCCCCGAGTGGTGCATGGGGACCTGGATGTGGTCGGCACGCCGCACTTCGAACTCGGAGGTCTTGTCAGAGACGCAGGAACATAGGAAAAAGTTTTAGGGGTAGAATCGCCTTAACTTCTCAATATTCCATGCGTTAGGTACAATGTTGCCATTAGCATCCTTGAGTCGAAAGGTGCCGGGTCGGAGGACCTCCACGACGGTGAAGGGCCCTTCCCACGGAGGGGACAACTTGTGCCTGTCCTTGCTAGACTGAACATGGCGCAGGACCAGGTCGCCGACGTTGAAGAACCTTCCGTGGATCTGCTTGCTGTGGTAGCGCCGCAGCGTTTGTTGGTACTTGGCCGACCGCATAACGGCCATATCGCGTGCTTCATCGAGTTGGTCGATGGCGTCTTGTTGCACGTCGAGCCCCCGTGTCTCGTCGAAGGCTTGTAGTCTTGGGGCGCCGTACTACAGGTCGGTCGGCAGGACGGCTTCAGCACCGAACACCAAGAAAAATGGAGTAAACCCGGTCGACCGGGTCGGTGTGGTCCGCAGGCTCTAGAGAACGGAGGGCAGCTCGGCCGCCCACCGCCCGCAAACTTCTTCAGTCGGTTGAAGATTCACGGCTTGAGCCCTTGGAGGATCATGCCATTCACCCGCTCGACCTGGCCGTTGGTCCGCGGATGGGCCACGGCAGCCCAGTCGACGCGGATGTTGAAGTCATCGCAAAACTCAAGGAATTCTTTCCCCGTGAACTGCGTTCCGTTATCGGTGATGATGGAGTTCGGGACTCCGAACCGATAAACGATGTCGCGGAAGAAGTTGGCCGCCTGCACTGAAGTGATGGTGGCGACCGGCTTGGCTTCTATCCACTTGGTGAACTTATCCACCGCGATAAGCAGGTGAGTCAAGCCCCCGGGTGCCTTTTTGAAGGGACCGACCAGATCGAGTCCCCAAACGGCGAATGGCCAAGTGATGGGGATCGTCTGCAGGGCTTGCACTGGGAGATGCGTCTGTCGGGCAAAGAACTGGCACCCTTCGCAGGTGTGAACAATTTGCTCGGCGTTGGCCACGACGGTTGTGTCGGGACCCAAATATGCAAATCCGAACCCTCTGTGTATACTGCACTAGTCCAGGATCACGCTAGTGCACACAGGCTCAACATTAGTGAATATCATAATCATACACAACGTAAATAAGATAAAGACATAATATATTAAATATTGGCAGTTGTATGACCTTATGGTCAACTTACTTAGCAATGCCTCACAAGGATGAACAACAAATTGAACTGCAGCGAAATGAAGACGTAGATAACCCCTCAGTATCCCACAGGCAACTGACAAGGCTCGCACCCTAAACATTCGTCTCTTCATGGTACTCCTTCTTTAGCACTGATGATTTTTGTAGGCAAGGGTGAGTACACCAACACGTACTCAACAAGTTGTGCACAGAATGCAATTCTATCATAGCTATATGCAGGCTTATTCCAAAGGAAGGCTTATGGTTCATAAGCAATAAAGCAGCATTTAAGAACACGTACGATACATAGATTGAAAAGACAGTAATAATAATAATAACAGTGGTAGATTCCAATGTTTCTCAGATCAAACCCAAGTGTTTATCCTAAATCAAGTTCCATTATCCACATGGCATCCCGCCATCCCATCCGATTGTTTATTTTAATTAACTACCCTCGTTGACCAAGGCAAGACTAACCAAAAACCAAATGCGATCGCCTAATTGCCACTCTTGGCCCACAAAACCAAATGCAACGCCCAATTGCCACTCTTGGCCCACCAAATCGACATCACCAATTGCCACGCTTGGCCCACGAAAAACCAAATCGATCGCCTAATTGCCACTGTTGGCCCACAAAAACCAAATGCGACCACTAATTGCCATTCTTGGCCCACCGTAAACAATCTTGCCACTTGCCTCGGTTTAAGTCATTTTTCCCACCCAGTTGATTACCAAACACCACGTGCTCTTCACAAATCAACATCGTTGCGTGACTCCGCTGTCACAACAACTCAATCTCTTTGTGCGACCACACATGGCCCACAAATTGTTATCATAGTTCCATATTCCATTAGTCAAGATTAATAAACAATATTCCAAGAGCATGTGATCGATGACGTGGCAGGGCTAAGCATCTCTAATTCGGTCTAACCACCCATGTTGATTTTCTATTTAACCAACTATAATTAACCAACCTAGGGTGACAAGTGAATCATGGCATACAATTTAACAAGGTAGGGTGTAATCCAAGAGGGTATAATATCTAAATCCCAAACTAGGTCAAAACCATTTGTACTCATGAAATAACAAGTGATAAAGTAAACCAAAATAGCATGCAATCTAATTTATGGGTGCAACATGATCAAAGCACAACTTGCCTTCGTTAAGCTCCTGCTCCTGGTCTGGAAATAATTCCTGAGCTGAGAAATCTCCTTCCGAAGCCTCGCACAGTTTAACGTCTACGCGAATCGAGAGAGAAAAGCAAATAAACACCAAAACCAAAGAGCAAACAAATTCAAAAATTCAAATAAAAGCCACCATTAGAAAGATCTCATTTTTACAAATTTTTAGGAATTTGAATCACCTCAATCGGAGTTCATATGCAAAAGCTATAAGGTTTTGAAGTTTTGAAAATCCTGAAAATACCCTAAATTCCTAAATCCGATTTTAGCGAATTATTTTTATAAAGGAAACTCCGGTTTTTCGTTGGCTGACACGCGTTTCGGTGGCTTGTGACTCTGACAGCCGGGCCCGCGTTGTCAGCGTGTGCGGCCACGCGTGCGGCCGACTCGGCGCCAACACAACGCCATTTCGGCTTCAACTCGCATAATTTCGCCACGTGGCGCCACGTGTCGATGAAACATCACCCCATCGTCGGACGGCGGCGACACGACCTATAATGGCGGCGGCGAAAGCGGCGAGGGCACCTCCTTACTCACCTTGACGTCGTGAACTTGATGACGCCGGTTGCGTTTGAGTCTTGGTTAAATCGGCGCGCAGATGTTCTTCCCCGGCGACGACGGCTCTCCCGGCGAACTCCTCCCCCGGTGATGCTCCGACGAGAAAAGGGTGCGCACCAGACACGCCTCGACGCGGCGAGTTCGAAAATCCTGTCGGTGACTGAAAATGATCCTCCGACGGCGACTAATCGACGAAACACGACTTGCGGCGGCGCTTCGCGAAAGCTCGGATTCCGGCGGCTACGCAGCGACTCTTCAGCTAGGGCTTGGCGCTTTTGGTTGCTTGGTTCCTTGCGCACCTGATGCACTCCTTTTATAGTCCACGGCGGCCGGATATGGTAGATTTCGGCGAGGAGTCCGCGACGGCCACGGCTAAACCTTCGGCAGAGTTTGGCTCGGATACGCCCGGAGACGATGACGCTGGACCATCCGATGCGCATCCGACGATCGGAATTGCTTCTAGGTTTCCTAATCGGTATTGGATGATGAGGGCCGTTGGATCTTGATCAACGATCGTGCGTAATCCGACAGTGCCTAAACAGTAACTTGGGCCGAGGCCTATTACTGTTCATTCCATATTTTCCCGAATTTCCTATTTTAATTATTTGATTAAATGTTTTGATATATTTAAGGCTTTATAAATACTCTAAAAATTCGGAAAATTCTCAAAAATATTCTATGCTATTCTGGACTTAAATAAAATATTTTCACAAAAACTTTATTTTGCAAATATCTTTTATAATTATTTCTTGTCAAAGATAACGTATTTTAATTCAAAAGAATTCAAATAAATCTCGGAAAATCAATAAAATCCAGAAAAATCATAAAAATCATAAATGGCAATAAAATAATATTAATTAATTAAAAAGGCTAAAAATTGGGATGTTACAGGTTGGCTAGTAGAAACCTTGACGGAAGGCTTTCCTTCTTAGGAAGCAGCGGTAGCGACATGGTGGCCGCAGATTCCGACGTGGATGTCGAGCAGTAACTGCTTCCCTTGGTCCACTAGAATGCACTTCTGGAGGACCCCGGAGGGGCTCCTCTTGTAGAGGTCTCGTCCGACCAGAACGAAGGATTTCGCCCACCGAGCAAGGCACCGGGCCTCGGTTGGGTCGACGGGGAGTGATCCGTCAGTCAACCGGTTGATGAAGGACTTCCTCCAGTCGGAGTCGGCAACCAGCACGTCGTGACCCGACCCGGAAGGTCCCACATCCGACTATCCGGCAGTCAGAGCGGATGCACCCAGAGTGTCGGTCGGCTGCTCGATTGGCGAGTCCAGCTGGACAGAAGGTTTGTGGAGGTCGGAGATGAAGATCCCAGATGGAATTGGTCCCCTGCTAGAGGCAAGGTTGGCCAGGTAGTCGGCTTCACCATTGTAGCGTCAGTAGCTATGGTGAAGCTCGAAACCCTTGAATCTCTCTTCAAGTTTGCGTACCTCCTGGCAGTACGCTGCCATGCGGGCGTCACGAGGTTCCGAGTCCTTCATGACTTGGTCGACGACAAGCTTGGAGTAGCCATGCACGTAGAGTCGGCGTGCGCCGAGGTCGGCAGCGATTCGGAGACCGTTGACGAGTGCTTCATACTCGGCGACATTGTTGGTTGCGTTGAAGAGTAGTCGGATGTCATACTGGAGCTTGTTTCCAAGCAGGGAAACAAGGATGACCCCAGCACCTGCACCGTTCTTGGTGTAGGACCCATCGAAGTACATCGTCCGAAGATTCGGGGTTTTCGGCGCGGTGGTGCTCGGGCTTGACCACTCGGCGATGAAATCGGCCAAGACCTGCGACTTGATCGCCGTCTGGGGGACGTACGATATGTCGTGGCCGTTGAGCTCAAGTGCCCACTTGGCGATTCTCCCGGAAGCGTCGCGGTTGCGGACGATTTCGCCGAGCGGTGAAGAAGTCACCATGGAGACGGGGTGCCGGTCGAAGTAGTGGACCAACTTCCTCTTCGTGATAGCACCGTATAGAGCAACTTCTGCACCTGCGGGTATCAAGCCTTGGACTCGGAGAGCACTTCACTAACGAAGTACACCGGCCGTTGTACTTTGAGCACAAGGCCATCTTCGGCTCGCTCCACAACAAGCGCCGCGCTAACGACCTAGGTCGTGGCGGCGATGTAGAGGAGGAGCGGTTCCTCTGGTGCTGGAGCGACCAGCACCGGAGGTGAGGTCAGGAACGCGTTCAGTCGGTTGAGGGCTTCCTGGGCTTCCTGCGTCCAGCTGAAATGATCGGACTTCTTGAGCAGCTTGTAGAGCGGCATTCCGCGTTCACCGAGGCGAGACACGAAACGGCTCAAGGCTGCAAGGCACCCTGTCAGCTTTTAGACTCCTTTTAAGTTGCTGATCGGACCCATCTTCATGATCACGGAGATCTTCTCCCGATTGGCTTCGATGTTGCGCGCAAAGATGATGAAGCCGAGCAGCTTTCCCTTGGGGACCCCGAAAACGCATTTCTCGGGGTTGAGCTTAATGCGAAACCTTCGGAGGCTCGCAAAAGTCTCTTCTAAGTCGGCGACGAGGTCATTAGCCTTCTTAGTTTTGACGACGATGTCGTTGACATACGCCTCGATGTTACGGCCTATTTGGTCGCTGAAGCACGTTTGCATACATCACTGGTATGTAACACCCGCGTTCTTTAGACCAAATGGCATCGTTACGTAACAAAACGAGCCGAACAGAGTGATAAAAGAAGTCACGAGCTGGTTGGACTCTTTCATCGCTATCTGGTGGTAGCCTGAGTAGGCATCCAGAAAGGATAGGGATTCGCACCCTGCGGTGGAGTCGACAACTTGGTCGATGCATGGCAGTGGAAAAGGGTCCTTGGGACATGCCTTATTCAGTCCCGTATAATCAACACACATTCTCCATTGCCCATACTTCTTTTTTACAAGGACAGGGTTGGCTAGCCACTCGCGGTGGCACACTTCTTTTATCGAAGACATCTCGATTGGCGCGGAAAAAAAATCGACGAGCGCCTTCCTATTTGGCGGGGCGTGGCTCCAGCAGCGCGACGGTCTTGGCGGATCACGGGGATCGACTGCGACCTCCCTCGTGTCCTCGGCGGACTTGAAGGATCCCGGCCCCGACTTGCTGGAGTCGGGGGCGGACTCGGAGGTTTCCTCCAGGAGACTCTCGAGCTTAAGCGGGGATTTAATGAGCGTCGGCCTTGTTCACCAGCTCCTTGGCTTTCGTAGTTGTAGGCGAGTTGAAAAGACGCGGCTACGGTGATGACTCCCCGTGGCCCCAGCATCTTCAGCTTGAGATAGGTGTAGTTGGGGACCGCCATGAACTAGGCGTAACATGGCCTCCCCATGATGGCGTGGTAGGAGCCGGGAAACCCCACGACATCGAAGGTGAGGGTCTCGGTGCGGAAGTTGTTCGGGCTCCCGAAGGTGACGGGCAAGTCGATCTACCCGAGCGGGTAGGCCTGCTGGCCTGGGACGACGCCGTGGAAGGGCGCCTTTCTTGGTCGAAGACGCGAGCGAGGGATCCCCATGGCGTCGAAAGTCTCAACATACAGGATGTTGAGGCTACTGCCGCCGTCCATAAGCACCTTAGACAGGCGCTTTGGCCCACCAACGGGGGCCACGACCAGGGGATATCTCCCCGGGTGCGGGACGTGGTCAGGGTGGTCGGCCCGGTTGAAGGTGATCAGTGACTCTGACCATCGGAGGTACTTGGGCACGGCGGGGGCCGCCGTGGTGTGGACCTCGTGGAAGGCGAGCTTGAGCTGCCGTTTGTCGGCGTAGCTCACCGGTCCACCGAAGATCATGAGGCAGCCGTCGGGTTCCGGGAACTCGTCATTCGCCTCCTTCGCCCCGGCATCTCGTGTCGGGTCCTACTTCTTCCCTTTGCCCCGCGTAGGGGCTCCGAAAAGGAAGCGCTTTAGGGTCTCGCAGTCCCTGTACTTTGTGCTTGACGGGGTACCCGTGATGCGGACACGGGCTGTCCATCGGTACTTTCGAAGTGGTCGGCCACTGTTGCCATACTGCTTTGCTTAGCGAGGCGGTCGTGACACGACCACATGGCCTTCGTGGCCTTGCTTCCCCTTTTGCTTCCGTTTGTCGGAGCGGTCGGAGGGGGCGTCGGCTTCAGCGCCGGACTCGCGCTTGGCCTTCCCCTTGTCGAAAATGGCCCCCACGGCCTCCTCACCGGAGGCGTGGTTGGTGGCAATGTCTAGGAGCTCCTTGGTGGTCTGGGGCTTAGCGCAACCCAGTTTGTGGACCAGAGCTTTGGAGGTGGTGCCATAGATGAACGCCCCAACGATGTTGGCGTCGCATATGTCGGGGAGCTCGTTGCATTGCTGGGAGAAACGCCGGATGTAGTCCCAAAGAGTCTCCTTAGCTCATGCTGCAGCCTTCAGTCCCGGGGAGTTACGGGGCACTTGTAAGTGCCCTAGAAGTTGCCGACGAAGAGATTCTTTAGGTCACCCACTCGATGGTGTTCGCGGCAGTACTCGAGCCGAGCTCGGCCGAGTCCGCGAGGTAAATGGGAAATCTTGAATGATGAAAAGATCATCGGCGGACTCCCCGCCCGGCATGTGAGCCGGTAATCTTCCAGCCAGACACTGGGGTTCGTCGCCCCAGTATACTTGGTGATGTTAACAGGCGCCCGGAACCGGGCAAGGAAATCCGCGTGGCGGATCTCCCGGCCAAACGCCCGAGGCCCAGGGCCGTCGGGGCTTGGGCCGTGGTCATGGCACCGGCCGCTGTCAACGGCCGGTGATCGGCCCGCTTCGTCGATCATCCTCCTCCGCGCCTCGAGGGTGTCGCAGACGTCGCGACTGTCGCCCAGGCGCTGGCGCACTGGAGTGCGCGAGGCCTGGGGCCTATCAAGGAGCAGCGCCGTCTTCGCCGGACCTCGGCGGTCAGCAAGGGGCGAACGACTTCGAGGCTTGCATGTCTTTGACGGCAGCCTGCCTCCACCAATCCCCGGAGGATCTGATACTTGACCTTGGCCTCCGGGTTTTGGGCTCGTGGATGCTTGGAGCAGACGCTCGCTGCTGCAGATGATTTCAGCGGCGTGGGGAAGAACGGAAGACCGTCTGACCCCTCGGCTAGTTGATGCTGGACCTGGTGCGTGCGCGCTAAGCGCGTGTGAGGGCTCGGGCTAGTGCTGCCCTAGGTCGGCCTGGAGTTTGTCCAACTGGGCCTTTTGAGCCTCCAACTGTTCGCGCTGCTGCTGAAGCTCAGCGCGGTGAGCCTGGAGGCTCTCCTCTGCCTCCCGCGCCTCGGTGCGCCGGGCGGCGGTTGTCGGACTCACGGGAGTTGAGGCCGGATCAGCCACACCCGCCATGTTGCACTCATGAGAGTACAACCCGTCCGCGGTGTGCCCTGCGTCAGAGCTGGAGCCGTCGCTGGAGGAAACCTCCAGCAATTCGTGGATGGAGGCTGGCGCGTAGCCAGCCATCACCACGAGTCGTGAGCCCTCGGGAGGCAACGTCGCCGCCCACTCGAGCTCACGCGCGCCGCCGCTAGAGGTGGCGCGGCGCCTGATAGGCTCCGGTGTCGGGGTCCGTGCAAGGGCATCAAGCCGGTGGTCGTCGAAGGCATTGGCGATGGAGTCCAGACTCCTTGCGGAGGCCTGGACCCGAGAAGTGGTGGGGACGAGCGCGAGCTCTCCCACTGGAGTGACAATGAAGTCGAGGGAGCCGAAGCGAATCCAGCTCCCTAGCGCGAACGCGCCGTCGTGGGTGAAGAAAGCCATCAAGGAAGCAAGCGAGAATCCGGAGATGACAATGACGCGCGGAACCCCTACCTGGCGCACCAACTGTCGGTGTTTCGTACAACCGGCAAGTAAATTTGTAAGTATAGGGGCCGCGCGTTCCCTCTCCTTGAATGGTTAGGCGAAGGAGACCAAGATGTATCTGGTTGGGCGAATATCCCCTCGTCCGATTCGTGGTGGTGGTTTTGTATTGCTCGGGGTGGGGTGGATTACACAGTGTTACAAGCGAGGGCCAAGGGCCGGCCTTGAACGCCTCGTCCAAGTGGGGGAGCTCGGGAGCTCGGAGAAGCTAAGGATGCTCGTGCGTATGTTTGACCGATGAGATCGGATGTGGATGCGTATGCGCAAGTGAGTGTAAGTCGAAAGCGAATGCGAATGCCCTTCCCTGGGGGCCCTGCCTCCCTTTATATAGGCAAAGGGGGCAGGTTACACGGGAGTTTGGAGAAAAAAGGTTGGGGTACGCTACGCCTGGGAGTCCCGGTCTCCGGTCCTGGTTACTGGCGATTGACGGGTCCCTAGTCATCTCACGCTGGGGTTGGTAGACACAACGGACAGTGTCCCATTGGGAAGGTGCGCACCTACCCTCTGTCCGCCTGTCAGATGCTGACATCGCTTACGCTGTGCTCTAGTACCGCCTTGGGACAGAGCGCGTCTCTCCACTGTGCGTGATGGGGCGAAGAGACCGGCGCTTGACATCGTGGCCTCTTGACCGCCTCGGGAAGGAGCCACCTGCCCCCGCGTGGCCGTCGTGTCCATGGGGCAAGTGACCAGCTCGAGGCCAATCGGTGACATGGCAGGGGTCGCAGAGTCGGAGCCTGCGGGAGTGCCCGACCTGAGGCCAGGTTGGAGCCCGCGGGGGTGCCTGACCTGAGGCCAGGTCGGAGCCCCCCTGGTGGGCTTGATCGAGGCCGAGGGTTCTTCGTGACCCCTAAGGCCTTCGGCCAGAGCTGGGCCCAAGACGGCCCATTCGGTGTTCCGGCCAATATTTAGTGATAATCCCATCTGTGAGAGACGGAGACTTTGGTAGTACAGCCTCAAGCGCTCTACGTCACTGCCAATCTCACACCATGTCCAAATGGCTGAGCGAGGAACGATCTTGAAATAGATGTATACCTTGCTGTGGGGTATCCCCTGGTATGAGTATTCATCACCTAAGCTCACTGATACTCACCTAGTGCGTGCCCAAGGAAAAAAATAGCCAACAGCGAGCTTGTGTCGTATGGCCATGGTGACTGCCACACCTACATGGTGGTGACCGCCTTCTCGGCCACCTCAGACCGAATGGGTACCACCATGCGATGCTCAATGAGCCACTGATGCTCAGGGTGTTACCCATTCCGTCTTTCCGATGACAGTTCGCCGATGGCGAGGCAAAATCCGAGACACCCTATTTTGCTATCACCAACAACAGGGCCCCACATGTCAATGGCCGAAGCCAGTTCAGTCGCTGCTGCCTTGGTTCACTGGCAAGTGGGCCCTATCTGTCAGTCGCTAGTGGCACGATCGCTCGGGCGCTAACTGGTGGGCCACTCCTATTAGGCGTGCACCACGTCATGAGGAGGCTCACAAGTAGGTCCATGTGGTCAGTCGCAGTGCGCCGGGTTTAAATGAGGCAGCGCCCAAAACAGAAAGCCACTTTCAAAACACTGAAAGCGTATTTTTGTTTTTCAATTCAATTTCTAAAACCAAGACAATTTGAATGGCTATAACTTCTGAACTAAAGCTCTAAATTGAATGAAATAAATTTATAAAAACATCTAAAATCTGATAGATTTAGAATATGCAAAAACATTTCAAAAAGATTCATTGTGCAAATTTTAAAAATAAAAATACTTAAGTAGGGGTTTAATGCGCTAAGAAAATAATCATTTTAACTCTGAGCAAAATAAAGAAAGATAAATTTATTGAAAATCCTCATTCTGAGAGGTGTCTAAATATGTAAAAATATTTGTGTTTCAAGTTAAGTTACTTCATTTGCTAAATAGATTTTTATGCAATGTAAAATGAGTACGACTTCAATTAAAGACTTTGAGAAATGAAGGTGTTCCATATTTGTGGGCAGTATAAAATATTGGGCTAGGCATATTCAGAAAAGAATATCTAAAATATATTAAAATCTCCTAACAAACAAGTGATAAAAGGAAATAGAAGTAGTGTAAGTTCTAATTGTACATAAGTGTTTATATTCATGCAAACCTTTTTATATATATATGCCTGCAATGGAAAAGATTAGCTGCTAAGTAATTAGAAATTTAATTAAATATTACTTCGAATCTGAATCCTAATTAAAGAGAAGAATCATTTAGTGCATGGAATGATCAAATCATTGTAATCTTAAATAATTTTTGCATCTTAAATTCGAAAATAGAAATAAAAGAATGCATAATTTAACATCTTGAATTTGTAAAATAAAACTAATAAATTCACAAAAACAACCCCTATTTTCTGTGAAGAGTTTTGTCTATTCTTGCTATCTATTTTCTTTCTGCCCTTTTTATTTGCTAATTGCTATTTATTCCCTATTGTGCGACGTGTAGAGACCGACAATCTCGAAGGAGAAGACCTTGTCGCAAACCCCAACTTCGATCCAGACAACGAGGAGCAAGGCAAGCAACTCCTTGACCATGTTGAACCCAACACTTCACATACTATATGTTGTTTTTGTCAACATATTATGTATACGTGTAATTCTTTGTAAAATTGCTAATTTGGGTAGAGACAAAAGCTATCCTTGTACAATGTGGATTTCCTTAATCTGTATGAACATGTGAACCTTGTAACCCTAGTATGGTTTAGACATGATTAATGTCATTTTGGGAATAATGGCTAGTTTATTATAATTGCTTAGCCATGCTTAAATTAGACTTTTCATTTCCAAAGCTGTTTATATGAACGACTGTAATTTGGAAAAAGGTTACTGGTAATTTGATAAAAACCCAAAATAAAACTATGGTTTTGACGCGGGTGATTATTGGCAATAGCCGGTTGTGTAAAGGGAAATGCACATAGTGTAGGGTGGAGTATTGCCCATGTCAGATTAAGGACCGAGCAATGGGACGCTATTGATCCAAGAATTCCGTGCAACCATGAGGGCTATTATGGGGTAGCCTTAGCCTACTAAGTTATTTAGATATGGCTTTGCACTTTGGAAGGTGGGAGCTAGCATAGGCATTCCAGCCTGGTCTGCTTGTACGGGTTTCTACCTACCAATGCAATGATGTATGCCTTTCCATGAACAGAAACGGTGTGTTGGGTGTGTTGAAAGTGGATCCACGACTTGGGTACGTATTTCTATTTCTATGGCGGGGGTTAACGTCCCTGGCTGGTTCGAAGTCATGTCTAGATAATGTAATGGCTATATATGTTCTCCTTGCAGTAGGCACACATAAGGAAGTGTGTCCTATGGCCTCGTAAAAAGGTTGATCATTCCTTGTGGGTAAAGCTGTACACCTCTATAAAGTATAAAATATAATCGATTAGCCGCGCCTCTGGTCATGAGCACTTGGTGAAGTCATTCCAATGTTAGAATTTGATATTTTATGAAAATGGGCTTCGGTTTGAAACTGTTTTGGCAACCAACGTTTCATGTCAAAGGATTGACATTTATGGGCTTTGCAGTCGGGTAGAGTAAGTCATGGTTCATGGATATTTGCGTATGATTATGATATCCCTTAGCAATTTTATAAATTACGGTTTGCTATCTATTATAATTATATGTTCTTGTCCCTTTATGCAACTGCAAAATAACTTAGAGCCTGTTCTTTGCTTAAGCCCGCATATTTATTTACATGTATTTGTAAACCACTATAAGTCTTGCTGAGTATCAATGTACTCAAGCTTGCTATCTACGTTGTCTCAGAAGATGAAACTTTGAGCATGCCAGACGACTCATACTTCTAAACAGACCACGGGAATTTTGACGATGATTTTATCTAGGGTTGGCCTAGTCAGATGCCTGCGGGTTGGTTAGGCATACTACGTGGCTTTTGGATGTTTCTTTTAGCTCTTTCCACTGTAATATATTTGTCGATTGTACTTATGCGGGTACCCTCTTCGCCGTAAAAGTAGCAGCCCAAGAAGTGGCTCGCCTGCCGGGCGAAGCCCATGTGGCTCGGCGAAAGCAACTGGCGGTCTACACCTTGCTTCGTCGGGCGGCGACCACGTGGCACCTTAGCGGGCGGCCGAGGGACCACGCCTGCCCATTGGCGACCACGCCCGCCGTCGCGAAAGCTCCTGCCCCTGGCGAGTAGCTGGCGATCACACGCCTTTCGCCGGCGAAGCGCCCACGGGCATCTCATGCGAGCGGCCGGCGACCACGCCCTGCCGCCAGGCGAAGCCGAGGTGCCACAGCAAGTGGGCGGGCGTCTGGGCCCCCCTTGTCAAGCCATTGGAGTTGGCGCCAGTGGAATTGGCGCCGATGAAGACGGCGCCGCAGGAGTTGGAGTCGACGTCGATGCAGCCGGCTCCGAGGGAGGGGCGGCAGGCATTGCCGCCCTGGAAGAAGACGTTGCCGCTTCAGACACGCCCGGTGGGGTCACGAATGTAGCGACGACAGGAGTTAGGCTCCTGGTGCAGACCCTCTTGGGGTCTGCGTCAGGAGCGTCTGAAGCAACAGGCCGTTTACTTGCGCTCCGATCGACGGCCCGGGGCTAGTCCCTGATTATCAAGGGGCCACGGGCCGACACCATGGCGAGACCAGTAGAGTCCACCGCCAGGAAGGACTGTATGATATGGAGGCGCTCGCAGACTCCAGATCACAAAGCGGCCGAGCGTCGGCCGAAAATTCCAAGCCGCTCGGCACTGGTGGGATCAACACGGATAACCACCGGAAAAGGGCAGCACCGCTCAGGTTTCCCTCACCTGGCGCCAGAAGAAGACAGGAGCATTAGATAACAAAGACCACAGAAAAAAGTATGCATTCAAGAAGAAGGGTAAGAAGACTTACTGCCTGAGTACGCGTGCATCATGTCATCGTCCCCTATATATTGCCATGCAAGGCGGGCGCGACGACGCAGGGGGCTGATTCTCTGAGCCACGAAGTCCAAGACCACCAGCGCCCCAATCAAGCCGGTGCCCCACAGTCGATCGATGCGGGCCACCATTGCCAGGAGCTCCGCTGTCTCCTCGACGGGCGAGCTCTAGTTCTCGCGGGATACCGCCCGCGCGCTGGGTACTCCGAGAAGGTCGACCCCGCTATCATCGCGGACATAGAGCCAGTCACCCCGCCAGTTCTTCCAGTTGGAGCGGGGCTGGAAGGGAATGTAACGGGAGGCCAACCCATCGCAGAGCCGAAGTGGCAGCCTCCTGACCGATTCTGCGCTTATCGGAGGTGATGCGGGAGGTGAAAAAATAGCGAAAGAGGGGGAGATTGGGCATTACCCCTACGAACATCTCGTAGAGGTAAGCGAAAGTGGAGAGGAAGACGATGGAGTTGGGGGAGAGATGAAGATGGTGAATCTCGTAAAAATGAAGGACGATGAGGAAGGACTCAGAGAATGGCGGCACCAGGCCCGCCATAAGCCCCCAGGTGAAGACAACAATCTCCCCTGGCCCGAAGTTTGGCACGGTGGTCCCCTGACGAGGATGGAGGGAACCCCCGGGTGCCATTCCAGTGGCGAAGTCCATCTGGCGTTGGCCGGTGGTGGAAGGAAGAAGGGACTACGCCATTGGAGCGAAAACGGAGTTCTTCAGGCAAAGAAGACGAAAGGGCAAAGAGCAAAATGTGAAGGAAGTAGAAGACGTGAACTATTGCGTGGGGGTGTGCATATATATAGACCCCCCCCCGCACGAAGACGGTTCGCGACCAGGTCAAAGGCACGGCGTTTCGGGTCCCAAGAAAAATCGGCGGAAGTGGAGAAAACCGAAGCGGTTGCGTGCGCAAAGGTGGTGGGCCCATCTAGGAGCGCACTAGCATTAAATAAGGTCTGAAAAGCAACTGACCTGCGCTCCGGGATAGCCCCGGGGGCTACTATCGGTGTACTTTGCACCGGGGTACCCTCTTCGCCGTAAAAGTAGCAGGCGCAAGAGGTAGCCTGGCCTAGTCGGGCGATAAGTCCACGCGGCCCCCTGGCGAGCAGCCTGGCGGTCACGCCCTGCTCACCGGGCGAGAGGCCCAAGTGGCACCCCGGCGGGCGGCCGGGCGACCACGCCCTACCCGTCGGGCGAGAAGCCCACGTGGCCCCCTGGCGAGCAGCCTAGCGGTCACGCCCTGCTCGCCGGGCGAGAAGCTGAGATGCCCTGGCAAGTGGGTGGGCGTCTGGGCCCCCCTTGTCAGGCCATAGAGCCAACCAAAAAAATAAGGGGAAGGCTTCGCCTCGAAGTTTCCCTCCCCTAGCACCTCGTGTCAGGGTCATTAATTGTGGAGAATTCAGTCTTCGACATGACGACAGCTCATTCCTCTGACGCCTCTTACCAACCCGTCGCAGAGCGCCCTGTCTCCGGGTGATCGGCGAGGCCTCTCACGACATTAAATGAGGTCCGGCGACGAGGCCCTG
The DNA here is from genome assembly GCA_036346375.1 of Guadua angustifolia. NCBI lineage: Eukaryota > Viridiplantae > Streptophyta > Magnoliopsida > Poales > Poaceae > Guadua > Guadua angustifolia. Next base: position 29,665,642 of record CM070513.1, read on the forward strand.
GGCGTGCTTAATAAATGAGTCGTGGGTCGACGTGGAGGCTATAATGATGAATGTAATTAATGTGTTGTAGATAAGTATAGCGCCACCTTCTCTCCTGCCCAGGTCCGTCTCATCTATGTAAGGATGCCCTGGTGCATGATGAAGGAGGCCAGTCGGCTAAAGCAGATGGCATAGAGAAGCAGACACTGAAGAACACCCTTGTAAACGCTTCCCCATTTTCTCAACAAAGAACCAGTAGGACGTAGGGCTATTACTCACACCGGGGTGCGAACCTGGGTAAACCGTCGTGTCCACCAGCTTGCTGATGCCCGGAATCCATCGCCGAGATACATTAGAGTTTCCAGCCACGAAGATGCCCTCTATCAAACCAAATTTTCCATCTAGGTAGTAGATACCCCGTTAGCGGAATCTTGTTAGGCGGAATACGCCGACAATATTATTGTGTTTAAACTTTGTATAATTATATCTCGTTGCAGGTTATATATATCCTATTTATGGTTGTGATATTGATGTTGTAAACATGTGATCGAGTACTAGCGCATGATCTTAGAACTAGTATAAAAATCACATGGAGATTTTTGTTCTTCGGACGGGTTCTCATAAAGTCCTAGACTGATGCTCTTGATGCTCATGTTTACCGATTTTAGAAATAAACTCAAGTTCACGTTCAAGGGAAAACCGTTTGCCCGCGTCTGCCTACCATAAATTCTAAGTGTACGGACGCATGCGTGTGGTCCGTGTGGATGTATGGGTAGTGCAAGTGTAGTGTGTGTTGAGCGTGTAAGGGTATTCCCAACCCTCCACTTCAACTGGTGTCTATAGAATTAATTACGCTGTCAACTAAGTAAAAATCTGATGTGGCATAGGAGTTAAGGAAGGAGAGAAGGAAAACGAAGAAACCGTGTCTCATGCAAGCCGGGGTCGACCGTGGTACAAGACTCAAGAAACTAGCAAAATCGGGTTGGACGTGCCGCTTACCAAGCTGTGTTTGTGGTGCATGCATTGGTTTATTGCTCTCATGTATTGCTTTATTGCTCTCTCCCTCCTCTAGACACTACTCATGGAAATCATGGGTTGAGAAACTATGCATTGATTTATTGCTTTCTCTCCTCTCTAGATACTACTCATGAACACCATAGGTTGGGACTGCCCTAAAGGTTATTTGACACATCAACGCCTGCCTGTAAACGAGACACATTTCGCATCAGTGGCCACAAGGTGACGACGTACAAACGGTTAAGACGCCACTGCAGCACGCAATAAATGCTCACAGCCCTCTCCTACCGCCAACACGACTGCATGGATACAAATTCTGTGAAGAAAGTATGTAAATTTAATTATATACATTCTCACTTCGATGGATATTACGTGTTCATCTAGTTAAATCTCAACCTCACCTCATCAACAGTGTTATTATTTGAAGGAGTGTTATTAATGGGAGGAGTGAGAAATTAAATGAATGGTTGAGATTAGTAAGATAAACACGTGGCATCTATCGAAGTAAAGATGCACAGAGTTAAATTTACGTACCTTCTCCACGGATTTTTCTTCCCAATATAATGCAGGGGTAGACGTGGCAAGCTTAAAATGCGACGAATTAAGCACCAGCCTTCCCCATATATTCTTTGGAAGTATAGATATTAACGCACACAGAAGCCTCCTACTACTGAGCATCAGGAAACTTGAACAAAGAAAAGCAAAACAATATACACGGCCACAGGGTCATAGTCATATGGCGTCGTCACCTCTGCCGATATGGGCTCCGACGCCAAGCCCGACGAGGCCACTCAGGTCGACGTCGAGAACTGCCCGAGCAGCCATGGCTTCGTGGCTCAGTTGGGTGGTGTGCCCGTTCAGTTCCATCTTGGCGCCACGTAGTTTCTCCGAGCCGCCACCGGTGAGTTCTTCAGCCAATAGGGACGGCGGAGTGGACTGTCGTCCTGATCGGTGTCACCAAGTCCCAGCTCTCGATGGCGTCGAACCCGGCGACCGATGCGAGGTGTCCTGCCGTGGGGTCTTTCTGAAGTGGGAGGAACTCTCTGTGACGGCTGCCGACGGGAAGGAGGGCCGTGCCGTTATCCTCGATGGGCTCAGCGGGTACGCGCGCCCCGGCGAAGTGATGGCTCTGATGGGGCCTTCCGGCTGTGGCAAGACCACCCTACTCGACGCCCTAGCTGGTAACCTGAAAAGTTCAAACTTTCGTAACTTTATTTGATACCCTTGCTGGCAAGACCAAGGGTTTATCGTGTAAACCCATGGTCCAAGCAAACCCTGATTGAAGATCATTAACCAGTTGAAATCCCGCACGTTGCTGTGGACAGGTGTGTAACAGAGAGAAAAACTTATAAAAGCTAAAAATAGAAAGAAAGCTTATTCTCTCTAAAAAATATAGAAATCTTTTTAGAAAAAAATTGCTCTCGTTGAGAATCGACCTTAGGATTTGTTGCTTAAAAGTGATTTTTAAAAAAAATTACAGAAGTTTCATGATGATCCAAATTTTTTATAGTAGCTTAGGTATGCTCTTAGTACCCTTCTCACAAATTTTCAAGAACTTGTAAATTTAGTAGCTCAATTAAATCAGTGAAGTTGCTTAAAATGCTAGTAGTATTCTCAAAAATTTTCAAGATCACAAAAGTTGATCATAATTTGAAATTTTTACAGTAGTGTAGCCATGTTCTCAAGACCTTTCTAAAAAATTTTCAATAATTTTTAACTTTAATATCTCAATTAAATCAATAAAGTTTTTTAACTGCATTAGTAGCATTATCAGAATTTTTAAAAATTGTACAAATTTGATCATGATTTGAATTTTTTACAGTATATTAGTAATGCTCTGTTAAACCTTCTCAAAAAGTTTCAAAAATTTGCAATATGATTTAATAGCTCAATCAAATTAACGAATTTGAATTAGTAGCATTTTCAGAATTTTTAAAAATCATATATACATGTTTGATCATGACCAGAATTTTTTATGGTAAGTTAGGCATGCTTGAGGACCCTTTCAAAAAATTTCAAAAACTTATCCCACAATTTATTAGCCCAATTAAATAAGTGAATATAACGATAAAGAGAGAGAACATTCAGGTGGTATGTATACTTTGAAGAGGTGATATGCATATTTTTTAGACATATTCCTTTATACAGGAGGATAAGTAGGAATTAACAAAATAGGATAAAAACTATGGGCAGATTTTCATATTTTTTTAATGTGATTAGCATTGGAGTGTCTTAGAGTTTGCAGATGAGTATACTCAAGGTGGCAAAGGAGTATATTAAGTTTGTTTATGCAATATATCAGAGGTGGAAATAACTACAAGTGAATGAATTTTCCATAAATGTAAACATTAATTTCTAAATATATTATTAGTCAATGTTGAAATGGTACATTTAACTGCACAAATTAGAGGACATCACTCTTTTTAGTGGATTAAGTACTGCGCCTAAGAGAGTAAGGGCCTATTTGTTTTTTTTTATTCTAGATTTTGGCCCTAAAAACAGAATAAAAAACAAATAGCCCGATTCTAGGAATCGATTCTCACAATTTAGTTCACCCATATACACTAGAATATGTTTTTTGTATTCCAGCTTTTGGAGAATCAACTTCTCTGCAACCATAATTTAGAATCAGCTTTTAGATAATCCAAAGCAAAAACAAATTACAGGCCCTAAACATGCGATGTGATTTACGGAGAAAAAGGAACTTTTAAAATAGCTGTCATGAATAACAGTAGAACAGTTTAAATTGTTGCAAGAAATAAATAAGTTGAGACATATTGTCTTTTATCTAACATTTCCTGTACAAGCATATATAAAACTAAATATTAGAATTGAATAAGGCATCAAATTCTAAATCAAACATCAAACTAAAATTTGAGTTATTCAACGAGATGAAACATCTATTTCAATAGTTTCTCATATATATAAGTTGAGCCAAGTTACTCAGCATAACAAATACTTCAGAAGTAGTTACGTTGTTGTTATTGACTATGGATGGCTCCCGTATAAAATATCACTTAGGAAATGCCTCACATACTAAAACTGTTAGTTGAAAGTTGATCTCCACCCTTGGTAACTACTCCGCATTTCACCTATCTATGATCACCCAACTTCCTCGGATATTCAATATCTAATTAAAAACTTTGATGCATGTAGCGCACAAATGTTTTTCTGTACGTATATAGCTTGGCTCGATCTCTTACCAATTTGCCTACTAGTTCTTGCTATGTTAGTAAACGCTGAAAAACAATAAATTAAGAAGTACTTTTAGAACTAATTTTACCAATATCATTATCAAATTTATCTTTTTAAACTTTTAATGGATTAGTGGTCCAGACTCCAGACTGGAATTAAACAATGTACTATGCTTGTACTATATACAACATACGTGGGGGAGACAGTATTGAATTGGATCACTGTACGGCGCAAGCAGGTGGTGTATGCTTTCAGCCAGCCCGTCGTTTTTAGCTTTTATACAGATACATGTAATGCCGAAACAAGAATAGTGCCAACATGCCGTAAGTGCATCTTGATATATGACATTTCCAATTTTTCAAAGGTTTCGTACGACATTCAACAATCTGGACATTTGAAATAGTAACCAATAAAAAAAAGGAAAATTAAATTAATAGCCGGGAGCAACAAATTCTTTAACTAAACCTTTTTTAATACGATGAAGGAATTAGCTTTACGAAACTAACAAGATTTGGCATGCATGCGAGATATGAAACGTCGGAATAATTCTAACATGTGCCAGAAGTTAATCCATATAAAATTTTATTTTTGACAACCCTGTGTTTGATGGCTTGATGCTTGACTCTTAAGACTTGACAGGTTCACCCTTTTAAGTAAAACTGATGTGTGTGTGCTGCTTACGTGTTTACGCAGGGCGACTTGGCCCCAACATGAAAGGAAGAGGAGACATCCTGATCAATGGTCGGCGTGAGAAGCTTGCTTTTGGGACCTCCGTAAGTTTACACAAATTGGGATCGACAGAAACAATGTTTTGACGTTTGAATACAACTAACTATATAGGAACATGCATTGAAGGCCTACGTGACACAGGAGAACATGCTGATGGCGACGCTGACAGTGACGGAGGCCGTGCACTACTCAGCACAGCTCCTGCTGCCGTATTCTATGCCGTTGGCTGAGAAGCGGTCGCGCGCGGACCGTGCTATCCAGCAGATGGGACTCACCGCGGTGGCAGAAACCCGAATCGGCGGTCGTGTGTGCAAAGGCATAAGTGGCGGTCAGCGGAAGCGAGTGAGCATCTGCATAGAACTGCTGTCATCGCCGGCATTGGTCTTCCTCGACGAGCCAACCAGCGGGCTCGATAGCGCCGCTTCGTACCACGTCATGAGCCGCATCGCGGGGCTTGCAAGGAGGAATGGGATGACGGTCGTCGCCGCCGTGCACCAGCCAAGCACAGAGGTCTTCGAGCTCTTCCATGGGCTTTGTCTGCTGGCCAATGGGAGGACGGTGTATTTTGGGCCAGCTTCTAATGCAATTGAGGTTAGTGACACTACTATAAAACACCATATCACTACTGGTTTTAATCCGACATCACTGTCGGATATTAGAACCGGCAGTGATTGGTCGGCAATGATAGCTCGACTATCACTGCCGGTTCTAGAACCAGCAATGATACCAATATCACAGTTTGTATGCGATCCGGCAGTGATAGTCTGTCGATTCGTAAATCCAAAATCACTTGGTAAAATAAAAAAAAAATTATTTGCACCTGAACCAACCTGTCACTACTACCGAACGGCCTTTAGTACGGTTTCGAACCGGCAGGCCATCGGGAGCTATCGATGCTCAAAGGCATCATATATATATATATATATGATGAGCTATGAGCCGTAATATATATATATATATAGGAACCCTTTTTCGTACTCCCGGGAGTACAAACTCCCATCTCTAATATACCACTTAAATAAACGCTTTATACTCCTTTATCACTTTCGGTATACTCTAATAATAATTCTAAGATACTCCAATACAACATGATGAAAAAAATTTCATCAGACCCTTTATTTTTTTTGCTACATACCCTTTTCCATATGTATAAGGAATATGTAAACAAATTATGTTATAAAGGATGAATTTTAATGAAATTTTTCATGGAACTCACTTTGGAGTATCTTATAATCAATATTAGAGTATACTCAAAAGGATAAAGAGATATAACAACATCATTTAAACGGTATATTAGAGGTGGGAGTACATACACCCAAGAGTGTGGAATCATTTTCCTATATATATATATATATATATATATATATATATATATATATATATATATATATATAGCCTTTTCATACTCGAGTACATACTCCCACCTCTAATATACCACTTAAATAAACACTTTATACTCCTTTATCACTTTCGTATACTCTAATAATAATTCTAATATACTCCAATACAACATGATTAAAAAATTTCATCGACCCTTTATTTTTTTGCTACATACTCTTTTTCATATGTATAAGGAATATGTAAACAAATTATCCTATAATGGGTGGATTTTAATGAAATTTTTCATGAAACTCACTTTGAAGTATCTTATAATCAGATAGAGTATACTCAAAAGGATAAAGAGGTATAACAACATCATTTAAACGGTATATTAGAGGTGGGAGTACATACACCTGTGAGTATGGAATCATTTTCCTATATATATATATATATATATATATATATATATATATATATATATATATATATATGTGTGTGTGTGTGTGTGTGTGTGTGTGTGTCCACTAGTTGTATATATATATATATATATATATATATGTGTGTGTGTATATATGTATATATATACAGTATAACTTTAATTACTACTAATGTAGTATATGTACATATATTAGTTGTTGTGTTTATCGGATATTTTTAATGTCACACAAGGACTTCATTTCCTAAGAGGTCACCTATCCTGTTACTATTCTCTTTCAAGCACACTTAACTTCAGAGCTTTTATAAGATCCGGTACTTTAGTGGTGGTATGATAGCATCTGATATATAATGCGTCCCTCCTCCCCTTAACCATGTGAAATATCCGAATATTGATTTTTAATTATTTCAAATTAGCAAACTATAGAGTTAATTAGCAAAATTTAAAACTTTCAAACTTATTTTCCATACTTTTGACTATTAATTATGCTTGCAATATATGTGCCATTACTATTAACGAAACTTGTAAAAATACCATAACTTTTGACTCGTACATTCAATTTTAGTGTTCTTGTGCTTTTTGGAATCATAACACGATGAGCCCCCTGACTATATTCTTTTGGACACCAATTCTAGTTTGCAAATATGAAATCCGAGCACTTTTGTTAAAATGACCATAACTTTTGACTCGTAACTCCGATCGGGCATTTTTTGGCTAGTTTGAAAGATAACGAAAAGTAGCACCCGAATTTAAAATCACATGGTCAGATCCTGATGGTTTGTGTGAGTGTGTACGCGGCTACTGAATTCCAAAAAAAACGTCATTCAGGGCCTCAAAACGGCCTCCGAAGTTTTGAATCTGTTTCGGCCATTCTTTTTAATTATTGTAAATAGAATATTAGTTCCAATTATTTCAAATGTAATATTATTTAATTTCAATTCTTTGAAATTACAAGGCAGGAGAGGTAATTAGCAATATTTAAAATTTTCTATTTTTATTATTTATGGCGTTTCAAATTGCGAGGGAGGAAAAAGTTTAAATTGGGAATCAGTATCAGTTCATTACACGAACCAGTACTGATGTAACATCATCAATACTGGTTGGTGTCTTAAACCAGTACTAAAGAGCCCCCATGCCAGTTGACCTGCCGTGGCTCTTTAGTACTAGTTCATTACACGAGCCGATACTAATGTAACATCATCAGTACCGGTTGGTGCCTTCAACCGATACTAAAAAGCCCCCCGCAGCCCAGTAGCCATTGAACCGGAACTGTTGTAACTGTCAATTCCGGTTCAAACCCAACCGTCACTGATGGGCCGGTACGAAAGGCCAATTCTGTAGTAGTACGTGTGTATTTACTACGCACGCGGTCGCATGTCGCAAGCCACAAGTCACGCGATTGTCGCACAAAATATGCACGCATGCGGTCGCTAGGATTCGAACTCATAACCTGCTACTTCACGTGAACTCTCCTTACCATCTCACCTAACATACACTTATTAACTACTATAACATATATTTTTCCTTTTATCCCTTTGTATCCGAAAGTTTCAATGATTATTTGGGCATCTAAATGACTTTAAATAAAAATGTTGTCAACTAAAAAAATAAAAATGACTTTAAATATAAATTTGGGCTATAATTTTCATATAAATTTTGTCTCCATCCGACTCCGTATGAAAAAGTTATGATTTTTCAAAAATATTATCACTGACTGTTCGAATTCAGAACCGACAGTGATACTATTATCCCTACCGATTCAGATTCCGAACCAGCAGTGATACTTCCTCCATTATCACTGTCGGTTATTAAAAGAAACCGAACTGACAATGATACTTTCTCCATTATCACTGCCAATTCTTAAAAGAACCGACAATGATAATAATATATCACTGTCAGTTCTTCCGTTCTTAAGAAGAACTTGCAGTAATAGTATCACTGCCTTTTTTCAGAACCGGCAGTGCTATTTCTACCACTACCGATTCTTCTTCGATCAAGTATTTGTACCGATTTAGCTTATGAACCAGTAGTGATAGTGTTATCACTGCCAGTTCTGGCTGAACTGACAGTGATCGTTAGACCGGCAAGAAGGGGTTTTTGTAGTAGTGTAATATATATATGCATACATATTACAAATGCTTGACATGATTACGACTCTCTAGGTGATAAATGGTTCAACCATTAAGTGAGAAATGAATCATATGCAGGAAGAACTACATGTCTTAATAATAAGTAGGAAAAAAGCACCCAAATTCAAGAAAATGAACGCCTTGAACCTTGGTTGTGGGAGTTACTATGTGTATGTGTAGGCGGAGAGGCGACTAATGCAAATCACTCCCATGGTGTAATGATGCAAATTATCTTGGTTAAGGCTTCAAACCATTTTAAAACAATTTCTAATATTCAAAGAAGAAACACCAGGTTGCAGCATACTCCCTCCGTCCAAGTTTACAGGGCATCTTTTCTCTTAGAATATAAACTAAGGAGATATTGAAAATGACTAGACTACCCTTAATTATTATCACTAAGTATAATATTCAATGAATGCATGTAGATAATGCCAAGTAAATCTAGATATTTCTTAGGGTTGTAAAGGAAATATCACACTAATATGCATCAGAGCATGAAATATACTTTATATTTATGAACAAGACCATTAAAAAATATACCATATAAACTCGAATGAAGGAGTAAGAACTAACTACTAAAATTTTAGACCCACAACTTGATCTGCCTCGGAAGAATAAAAAGCAAATTTTTACTGTATATAGTACTCCCTCCGTTGATAAATGTAAGGTCTATGATTTGAATAGTCTTGTTTAAAATTGTAAGACGGGCATGTAGATTTAATGAGCCTTTCCACTTATACCCTTATTTATTCTCTCTCAATTATATGCATTTATTCATTTCCACTACACAAAGTATTATCTCTCTCCTTCCATAATAATTAAGAGAGATATATAAGTCATTTCCTCTCATCTCTTTCTCAATTTCATCACGATCTTAATCTTTATGTAAAGTAAAAATACATCTTATATTTATCAAACGGAGGGAGTAATTACTTTTGCCTTTCCATTTCTTGTGCCCTCGAATGTGTCAATTGTCGGAACTCTTTTCTATGCTTCCTCTATTCCTAAATGAAAGTTGTTTTAGGACATGTGCAGTCCACGTTTCTAAAAGTGGGCCACTAACATACGGAAAAAATTTTAGATTTGTTAGAAGATAACAGATTTATGATTAAAAGTGTTTCCACACTATTTTTATTTTTATTTTTGAAATTTTTTACAATCATAGATATGGAAACCGAGTTTTACAGATTATATCTTGGTTCTGACATGACATCTATATGCAAACAGAGAGAGTAGAGATGCATCCGGTGCATTCACCTAAGTGTTAACATGATAGCCCCATGAGTTATTGTGTATTAAATGAACTTCAAAAGTTCATTCTCAAAACTATTGTGGAGACTGGAGATATATCCATATGGCGGATATCCCAGCATATAAAGGGTTTGGAATTGAAATCACAATGGTTTGCTATCCCTTCAACTGTTTGGAGAATACTTAAGATTAATTACATGCCCTTACTTGATTGAGTCTAGTTAGTAGGATGCACAATGTAACATTGCGTCTATGTACATATTGGCTATATAAAAATGATAATATTAGACATACATTTATGGCATATTTCTAAAATATATAGATAAAATTAGTGATAAAGTTTATATATATTGATGAAGAGTAAAAAGCAAAATGTAAAAGTTATGTTTTCTAAAAGAAGTCGACAATGAAAGGTTGATGTTTGTTTTTGGTGTGACAGTAAGGTCATCACTGAGTACATTTTGAAATCACACATCACCGTTATCATTAATTTATACGACGTGAAAGATATAGGTTTGACAAAATATTACTCCTCGGTCTAAATTTATAAGATATATTGTTTTAATGATTTTATTTATAAACATAGTGTATATTTCATATTCCAATACAAAATTAACATGAAGTTTTCTATATACTAATAAATATCTATCCTTACTTCATATTCTCTATATGTATGTATTAAATATAGTATTTAGTGATAATAATTAGAGGTAATTTAGTCATTATCAATATCTAATTAGTCTATATGTCAAAAAGAAATATTCCTTATAAACTTACAGAGTGAGCACTCGATAGGTACCACTATTATTAATGTGGAGTTAGCGCGGATGGTATTTGTACACGATTCATATTTGTGCATCAGACAGTTTAGAAAGTTGGGTTACATCACAACTCCCACCCTCCTCTTATGCTAACTAGTCATCGACGACCGTGCAGACACGTCTGCACGGCTAGCAATTTATATAAATATATCTAATCCGTAACACATATGATAATATCTTCTCTTCTTCCTCTCTATTTCGAGATCATTGCTCCTTTATTAGACGCTTGAAGATGGCGAGTAGATAAGAAAGGAAAGCTTCCCTTTTATATGGTACTCTTCTGATTTACCATATATCTTTTATGAATAGATAAATAGATCTAAACCATAGATAAAAATGATTAAAGAAATTGGAAGACCAAGATTTTTTTACCATATATCTCTTATAAATAAGATAAATAAATCTAAGCTGTGGATGAAAATGATTAAAGGACTTGGACGACCAAGATTTTCTGTTTTACCATATGTCTTTTATGAATAGATAAATAGATCTAGGCTGTGGATAAAAATGATTAAGGATATTGGATGACCAAGATTTTCTTTCTTTTAAAATAATATAGGATTTTCTAGCAATGTTTTTTAGACTAATGTTGCAATTTCTAGTACCATCTGATTAACGTGTGAAGGCCTCTAGTAAGACCTCTAGCCATATGAGAAGAGGGTTGTTATTCTTCCCCATCTGCAGTTACTCATGCGTGCACCTCAGCAAAATCGTTTAAGAACATGGTTAGCGAGGGTTGCACCACAATCACATTCGTATTGCATTTTTATGTGTAGGTGTATAGTATAGTACAACATTTATAACTCGACATGCGTCTATATGTTGTTGTGACATCTAGAATTCTAACTTCATTTGGATATACACAGACAGATGCAATTGTCCCCAAAATAATAATTAATCAACAAATGATGAGACGTGCCGCGGGCAAAACCCATCGATCGATCGATTATTTAGGAAGACCTAAAACATTAAACCAAGCAACGTAATTATGAATGCATCGATCGATCAAGCGACCTATCAAATTTTGCTCCTCTACTATGCGCTTGAAGATAACAGTAGATAAGGAATTCAAAGCTTTCCTTCCAGATAGTGCTCCTCTGATTTACCATGTATCTCTTATAAATAGATAAATAGATTTAAGCTGTGGATGAAAATGATTAAGGAGATTGGATGACCAACATTTTCTCTTTTTTTAGAATATGTAGGATTTTCTAGCTTTTTTCTTTTTTTAGATTAACGTAGGAATTTCTAATATTTTCTGATTAACATGAGGGCTTCTCAAGAACCTCTAATTAGTACATAAAAGATGGACGTATTTATTTCTTACCTTAAAGCAGGCACCTACCCCATTCAGCACGGAAAAAGTATAATCTTCAATTCTATTGCTTACACATTTTTGTGAGATAAACGTCTCATCTGCATTGCTCCCTCTATTTCACTGTATTTTTTAACGTCCATCATGTGCACTGTCCAAGCAAATACTAAATCTAAGAAATAATTAATAAGAAATGATCATACTTACCCTCTTAAATGACATTCTGGAATTACTTAACCTCATTAAAAGCATTTAAATAGGGGTAGAGATAGGAAAAATTGCAATAACCCCAATCTAGATTTCCTCAGTAAACAAATTTATTAAAACAGATACTCCCGAGATTATTGACAAATATAGCAAATGGAGGGAGTATTAACTAAGGAACTTAAAGAATTATTTTACTCAGCACTAACCAGCTATACAGTTTTATATATATGGAATTCTATATTTAGAGTAGGCAATATAAAGCATTATGGCATGTTATAACGTCGTTATACACAACTTACAAACGAAATCATTTTTATGAAAAGATTAGTGTGAGATATCCTATTTGTTATATCTGATAATTTCTGTGGTGTTTATTATATGGTGAAAACACGATGCCTCCCTGAAATCAGAATTTAAATTATTAACAAATAACATCATTTTTCAATACAAATTTTAAAGTTAAACTAGTGAGGCATAGTCCTACCTAGAAGAATGTATATACAAACCTAAAATGCTGGTGTGTGGTGCCGTGACGAGTGGACGAGGTTGCAGCGGTGTAAAGTAGTGGTGGCGAGTGGCGACACGGTCATGGCAAACGTCTTGCTCTTTTGGCTAGTATCCTTGGCAAAAACATAGTTGACACAGTTGAAGCGAGGGTTACTTTTGAAAATAATTTGGTCTATGCATTTTGATCTTGTTGTAGTAGAATTGTATTTTTATTTTTTAACCCTCTCTGAGCATTGTTTCTATCCATCACCATTCCAATATAAATTATATAAATCTTAAAACAAAGAAAAGGGCTAAGCATCATGCACTATTCTTTTATACTTTAATATTTATGTAATTTTTAAATAGTGATGCATATAAAAACTAACCTCTAGTCTAACTTATTTCTAAATTTAACGCTTTTGCCATATCGTTGCCTGTGACTTGACCAAAATACTCTGCCACGCCATCACTCGTTGCATGGCCAAAATACTCTGCCAAACAATCATGGCAGGGCAAAACTTGTCGACGCTCGCCACCAGCGCCATGGCAGTGTTGTTTGGCCAGCCAGCCTTAATCGAACCACAATGGCATGGCCCAACAGGCCGCCTCAGTGCTAGACGCATTTGGAAATATATTCGTCAATGGGTTATAAATAAATTATTTTCAAAAGTTAGATCATATAATAAAAAATAACAGAATGACATTTTCTAAGGAAATTTTGAAAAAAAACGAGTAGTACAATAACGTTCATTTGCCCATATCTAGTGCTATTTTCTAAGGAATGGCCATCTCCGTCAAATGCAAGTAATATTTAATTGTATGTAATCAAGTTAACTGTGTTCGGCCTAAGCTGGACACACTACAAGACAACCGTACATCACAGATGGTTCATAAGCTACATCACAGATAGTTTGTGAACCGCTCAGATCGGGTGTCGATGATGACATAAGTTATCACTGCATTTATTTTGCAACCGTCAGTGAAAAACCTCATCCCAAATGGTTCCAGTGTGAAACCGTCTGTCGATATCATCCAGAGAATCATTGACTTCGTCGACGATATCTGAAGTATCATTGCCTTCATCGATGATGGTAGTACCACTTACTACATAATCTACTCTTCACCGTGACTGGTCTAACATATATACTCCTTTTTGAAACCCCTAGAATCAAGTGTGATTCGATCTGCGCTAGGTTTTGAAATATTCTTATATTCTTACAGTCAATGTATGGACAAAGCATAAATTTCATCCTCTTGTTCAGCATATCTTCCCCTGCAGTTCTTCTAAAAGCGGAGACACCATTAGTATACTCCGCACTCACACGGTTCTCAGCGTACATCCAACTTCGGTCCGTCTACGCTACGTATGTAGCAATAGGTGTAAAATAATAAATTAAGTACACTACAAGTGCACATATACATATATGCTACATATAAACTACATTTAAACTTGTTGATTAACTTATATAGTTCCTAACATAAAAAAACGAATGGATATATAAACATATGTAAGCTGCATTTAAACTCAGCATCTTCAATTCTCTCTTTACATGGCAAGCTGCATCTTCAGGATAATGCAATTAGAATCAATTTCTACTTTAGATCAAAAAGAACAAATGAATCTACATCAAGCCATATCAAACCCATCTTCAATTTCCTCTTTACTAAGCTAGATATGCATACCATGAATATAATGCTATTACAACCAATTATTAGCCTAGGTCACATTCCTTTAAGTAACTATTTACATATTAAGTATAATACAACTAGAACCAATTATTATTTGACATCACAGAGAACAAATAGATCTACACCAAGTTAGATCTAGAAACCAGCTTCATTTTCCTCTTTACCAAGCTAGATCTTAAATATAATATAAATTTGAGGCAATTACTAACTTTAGATAACCTAGAGCACAAGGATCTACAATTACACCTCTAAATCTATGATCTCTTTCCACCAGATAGCTTCTCAATTACAGTCACCTCAAACATAGCTTGGAAACCCTAAAAATACAGAGAAGGTCAAGATTCTCTATCTTTATTTACCAAAATGATCATCACAGACGGTTTTGGCTAAAACCATCTGTGATATGCCCCTGTGATGTTCTCCTCCTCATGACAGATAGTTTTTGGCTAAAACCGTGTATGATGTGCTCCTCTTCATAGATGATTTTAGTCAAAAACCATCTGTGATGTACCCGAGCCCCATTGCAGACAGAGGAGGTTGAGGCTCTCTGTCTTTATTTACCAGAAATGATCATCACAGATGGTTTTGGCTAAAACCATCTATGGTATGCCCCTGTGATGTTCTCTTCCTCAGCACAGATGGTTTTTAGCTAAAACCATGTGTGATGTGCCCCACTTCGTAGACGATTTTAGTCAAAAACCATCCGTGATATATTTGAGCCCCATTGCAGACGGTTTTTTTTATAAAAAAACTGTCAATAATGATATGTCTAATATAACCCCTTTTGTAGTAATGACATCAGTTTACTACTACCTTTGATTCCAAATATAATTCGTTTTAGTTTTATAATATATGCCAATCAAATATTTTTAGATTTAACCATTAATATATATAAAAGAATTACCAAGATTGATCATGAAATTATTATTATTAGATTCATCATGAAATATATACTTTCATAATAAAGGCCGTATCGATATTAAAACAAACTAGTACTTATGTTTAGAATCACAGAGTAGAACTCAAGAGGCACTTTTGCTTAACCTACCTCGGTTAAGGCTTCAAGTAGGTTGAACCCCGCTTGGGCATATGGACTTGTGTTATACGCTTTGATTGACCTGCCTCGTACTCAAGTGATAGTCTCATTCAGCGAAAGGAGCACTTAATTAAATAACCGCATATTAAATATCTAAAAGAATAATATTTTTATGGCTTAGACCTCCATATATTGAGCTCTTTTAGAGTGGATTAAAATCAATATAAGCCGTCTAGTCATTTGAATCTAATGGTTGAAATTAATTTAAATCTAGTTATACTACTACATGTAGTATTGGAAGTAAAATTCAAAAAGAGGTAAAATAGTAAAAAAATTCCGTCATACTATTTGTCCTCTACGGTAAAACACGTCCTGTGATTCTGATGAATGACGGATGAACGGATAAGAAGTCTCTGAAGATCACTAGGTATTCGGTAAACCTAAAACTGTGAACGAATTAGAGAAAATCTAAAATACCCATAATGAATGGATAGAAAAAGTCTAAAATACCCTTGAGGGATAGATGATTAGATTTAAACTTTAATACTATTATTTACTACCTATGTTATACACTATAAAATTTCTCTCCATATTACTAACTACTAAAAAAAATTCATTCTACTAACTCCTTTGGCAGAGTTTGGTTTTATTATTATTATATTAAGTCTTGTGCTGAAGCGCGAATCTCGCCATCAGATAATTTTTACCGATTCTAGTGCAATTTGTAGTGGAGAAAAGTCATCACAATACCAAACTAATCCATCGTTCCTAATTTTACCAAGCATCACTACTGCACACAAACATATCACAGACAATTTGTAAAACTCATCATAAACGATTCTAAACTTATATCATAGATAGTTACAGTTTAGAAGTGGAACCGTCTGTGATGAAGCCTACATCACAGATGGTTCTTGTTCAGAACCATCTGTGATGTTGAACTTTCATTATTTACAATTATTTATTTATTGGCTAGACTCAGAAAATACTAGCCATATCCTCATAAACAAAAGAGATTACATAGCATCACCAGTATATTATTATAACATACAATTTAGAAATAAACTCAGATCACACGTTGCAACATACAGCATATCGATTTCAGAAATCAACTCAGATCACATATTACAACGTATAGTGCATTCATTTCAGAAATGAACTCACATGTACAAAAACCAATTAAATTCATAACTACAACTCATAAATTAATAGCACAATGTTCACAAATTAATCGAAATGGAAACTAACAAATTCATAAATCATCAGGTGAAGCTTGAGTGGTATTTGCCTTTTAGATTTACGACCTCACGCAGCAAGAAGGTATAGAATTGTCCTCGAATACATGCTAGTTTGGCCTATTCTAATGAAGATTCAGTGCATTTCCAAGCCTATTGATGGGTGGGAAAAGTAAAGTCTTGCGAATATATAAATTGACAAGTGGAAATAATTATTACAAGATTGACAAAGACATTGGCATTCTGTGCACCAATGAGGGGTTGCATATTGTGGTAAATGTAGAATCTATATAGGTTAGTGGTCTTTGGCTATTGGTGGTACTACCAAAATATAATAGGTTAATTAGTTCTGGAGGTATTATATAGAGTATAAAGGATTATTGTGTAATAGCAGATACTGAAAACTTATAAATGTGCTACAGCTTTGATGAATCCTTGTGTTGCCCTCCGCAAGCTCTGTAGACGTTGAACGACATGCCGAGTAAATTTTTGATAGGCTTCAAGTCATGGGTTCCACCCTTTTTGGAATCAAGGTAAATTACTCAGTTATGTCTTGGTACAATTATGAGTAAAACCCAATGAAATCTACACAAGTATATCACCATGGTCATTTATCTTAACTTCAAACTACGTATAAAGTACAAATCAACAAGTATACCAAATGAACGAAGCACTTACCAAGATTGTGGGTTACAAGTATGAAATTTTTATCCCCATAAGCCAACAATCCTTTTTCCATGTACTCCTGAACGACTACTAAATTTTCTTCTATGGTTTGCTTGGACACCATATATGGGTCGAGAAAGCCCACTAGTTCTTTCCTTACTTGGGCTTCCATGATCATGTATCTATATATACAAAATCAAGGATCATATATATGTGATATTTATCATTACGACATGAATGTAGACCATGATTACACACACTTACAATGTCCAGCATCTAATTAGTGAGCCGTCGAGGGGTTAACACTGTATGGATCGAACAAGTCGTTGAAATCAACCACAAAGAAGCCATCTAAAAATCGGTGCAAGAAATGCTCCTCCTTGAAGTTAACCGAGATGCTCAATGCCCATTGTGCCACTGGCTCGTTGGCTTGTTCCATAGACCATTCATGCGATCTAACATAGGCTAAGGTAAGCATTTGCTCGCACTCTTCTGGTACGAATGGCTATTCCAGCTTATACTACCGTGCCAATAGGGCCAATAGAAAGTCATGGACTGACATGGTCTCCTTCAATTTGCCCTTTTGGCCTCCTCGCCGTCTATCATAGGTTGTCTTCATAAGAGATGACTAGGCCTGAATTGAGGTAACGGCTTGTGCCTCATGGGACATGATAGCTGATTTGGTAGGCTCCTTTTGTGCTAGCACATGGCTCCATTCATGCCTCTCTGTAGTCACCCTTTGCTTTTATACTATTCTCATGGCCTCTTAGCTGGTTATCGAACTACACTCTCAACCTTTCCTAAACCTTTTCCTCAATAAGGGCTACTATCCATTTCTCTTACTCGACTTTGCTTCTATTCCTACTCAAGTGCGTGTCGAAGTCTTGTGGGAATTCCATTTTTCAGGGACCGAAAACACCTATGTCTCGCATGCAACTCGGGTGCTCATTATTTTTCAAGACCGTGGAGAGTATATCTTTCTCTCTATCTGAAGTGAAAGAACCTTATGAAGATTTGGTGCTCAATGCTACCTGTATCCAAGATCCCAACACGTTATTTCACAATTCACATATGAAGGTATATATGGTCTTCCTATAAACTATATAGTTCGATATCTTACTAGACATTGGGACACTTTCTCATCTAAAAGGTTGGCAAAGGACACACCACCAGAGACGTGGGTCGTGACCTTGCTCTTAACCAGTTTTAGGTGCACGGGTCCAAGATTGAGGCAAATGGTGATAGGGCCTCCTTTTGGATTGCCTTTTCATTCTCCCTCCTCCATTGCGTGATCTCACTCATGTACCCAGTGGAGCCGAGTCTATGCGGTGGGTATTTCATGCTTGAACGGTCTCGTGCTCTACACTTTGACACACAAATTCTTCTGTTATCTTCATCTCCACAAATCGTTCTCACACATCATCAGTGATAAACCCGTACTACTAGAATAGAGTCATTTCCTCATTCACATAATTAGTGATAAGGACGCTCTTAAAGTTCTTTCACGCCTTTCCCACCACTAACAATTGCATACCATCACAATGCGTGCATGGCTTCTTGTGGGAGCTCGAACAATGTAAAAATTTCTATTACGAGGCTATCGCGCTCTTCATCTGTTAGTGTCTTCCATGATGAATAGGTAATGGGCCCTTTTTAGTCCAACGATCTTGCACAATATCTGGAATGCTATCATTGCCTTAGAAGGGCCTCATCCTCGTGGATTGACCGTGGTGATAGTATATCGGCTCTAGGGCCTTTTACTTAGTCCTCTTGGACCGCGCCTCGGTTTTCCATGTTTAGCTCATCAAATCCATACGGCGACGAGGAATGAGGGGATACCATCTTCTTTCGAAATAGGATTTAGACCATGTTTCGAACAGTTGTAATTGTATGAAGCTAAAAATAATACCCATCATAACATTTAGATCATGTTAAGAGAAGGTAAGTTAAGACTAAGCAAAGTGATCAAAGCACACAATAACATTTAGGTCATGTTAAGAGAAGCAAAGTAGTGATGGAAGCACACAAGAACATTTTGGTCATGTTAAGAGAAGCAAGGTTAAGAGAAGCAAAGTGATTGAAGCAGACAAGAATAACATGACATGAATACATACATGAGAGATACCATAGTTAAGGTTGGGACTATCATGACCTTGCACTTCCTATATTCTTTATATATACATTTGAATTCAACCATTTCGGACACCTCATGTACTAACCCAACATTCACTATTATTATTTTAATGATCAGCCGCTAAGAGTAATGTGCATTTTTATTGACACCTCATGTGCATTTTTGCTAACACAGAACATAGATCCGAACTTGTCTGTCTTTCTAATTCCCCAATTTAACTAAATTAGATTTTTCAAGTATTTCCTGTAACATATAGATCGGAACTTACATTGCAACTGAATTCTGAATTGCAACTAAATTTGTTATTGGCATGGCCGATATGTTTTTGGAATTTGTTATTGGCAAGGTAGATATGGGATTTTAATCTAGGAAAATAAAGGAATTATGATGATAATTCCGCTACTGAAATACATTCAGTCCCATTCTTACACGCTTGTTGCTACCAGCATGCACTGCTGTCAGCCCATAACCGTCAGACATGAGGTTTTTTAATTTTAGTAAAGTTATTATTATTTGTTCAAGTTATTATCATTATTATTTGTGCAAGATATTATTATTATTTGTTCAATTTATTATTATTATTATTTGTTCAAGATATAATTATTATTATTATTTGTTCAAGTGATGACTCATTTTTTCCTTTTTTAAAGCCTTTTTTAGAAAACTGTTTTTAAGTCTATTTTTCTCAGAAGACTGTCTTTTTTAAAAGGTTATTTTTAGTTACAATACATACATCTCATTAATTATAATACATACATATACTCATGTAGAATAATTAATTATAATACATCCATCTCATTATCTATAATACATACATCTCAAAAATTATAATACATACAAAAATCTCATGTAGCATAATTAATTATAATGCATACATCTCACTAATTATAATACATACATATATCTTACGTAGTATAATTAATTATAATATGTACATATATCTCATATAGTATAATTAATTATAATGCATACATCACAATAATTATAATATAGCTACACTTAAAATAAACATGACGATCTCATCATAAGTCCACTTACTTATTCTTTTGCACAAAAATTAGCCCTTCACAATGATCGACACGTGTGTAGCTAGCTTCCTTAAGTTGTTCTTCCTGAATCGCTATGCTAGTTCCGATAGGAGGTAACTCATTAAACTGATTGTATTCTTCCTCATCTACTACATTCTCAACTCTGACAATCCTCCTTTTTCCTTGAAAAACCATGTGACACTTCTTGTTGGACGGATCGGTTACATAGAAAACATAAACAACTTGGTTAGCAACTACAAGTGGTTCGTCTTGGTATCTGACAAGTTTGAAGTACACAGTAGTGATGTTGTACTTATCAACCTTCACATGCTACATATGAACTCAACAACACCAAAATAATGGGATCTTTAATTGTATATAGTCGAGCTCCCAAATTTCCTTAATGAACCCATAGTAGGAGCTCATCGTCGACCTAGTGGTATTTAGCGCATCTATGCGAACATCACTGTTCTGGTTTGTACTCTTCATATCCTAATCTCTGGTGTAAATGTATACCCATTTAAGTTATATCTTTTCCATGTTACAACTGTAATGATGGCCTTTTTGCCAACCATTTCAACGCATCACCTGACGAGCTTCAAATGATGAGTTGTCGCTCCTTCAACCATCTGTTGAACTAAAGGTTATGCTATTCGATAATCCAGGACTCTTGCCGTGATAGATTCTCTTGCCATAGCGAGTTCTTGTGCTTGCGATATACAGGACCACAATAGCCATGTGTTGCAAAACTGTGAAATGGGTTTTAGCATACACAGTTGGATAGGCGTGATTGCTTTCCTTTCGATGGTCCCAACACACTAGAGCCTCCCCTTATGGCAAGATCTAGGCACACCTATTAGTTCGACCTAAGCTATGTAATCTATCGAAGGTTAGTGATCGACAACACACTTATATTTGGGTACCTTTGAGATATGCAGGAATAAGCACGCAATCAAGAACACGCGATGTAGATAGGTTTGGGCCTCGTCATCGAGTAATACCCTACTCCTGTGTTGGTGATGATTGAGATCGATAAAGAGATTGCAGATCAATGGGGTATCCCTGATTACAAGGAAAAACTACAACTCTAGGGGATGGCTAGGCTACAGCTTGTGGATGATCTCAGATGAATGCTTGCACTCTATGCTGGTTTGCTGTGGGTTGCAATTGACTTTTCCTAGCTTGCTCTCGCTTCGATTGGCTTGTTTCTTAACAACGTCCTCCCTGGTCCTTATATAGTGGGCTAGAGTACCGAATCATTGTCGATGAGGAGTCCTTTTGCCGTTATGATCCCCGTATCGAACCTGAACTTCCATAACTACCAGGTGTGTTTGAGTAGGTCTTCTCGTATCAGGAGTATGATCGAAACTTTCCCCGCATGGAGATATCCTTTCCACGTTACCTTATCCCACTGGTTTGGGCTAGAGATATGCAAAATATCCTAATACCGATAAAGATGTATATGGTGAGATTTTTGACTTTACGGCGCATGCCCATATCCCATATTTGGATATTCAACATAATCCATGTAGAATTCGACGACCTTTTCGGTTGTATAATCTTTGACAATGCTACATTCTGATCGAGATTGATTCGATATGAAGGACTTGAGAATTACCGTTTACATCTCGAATGGGTACATGCTACGTAGGAACACAGGCCTACACATATTTATCTCCATCAAAAGGTGAACAATGAGATGGAGCATGATATCAAAAAACGACGGAGGGAAATACATCTCATGATTATATTGAGTCATCACTACCTCAGCCTGTGGAGTATCTAGTCCTTCGGAATCGATGACTTTCTGAGCAATTGTGTTAAAAAAATAACATAGTCTTATGATTGTCTCCTGGACCTTACTCGGTAAAATACTTCTAGTTGCGATAGGGAGTATCTATGTCATTAGCACATGGCAATCATAAGACTTCATACCAGTTAAACTCAAATCTTGTGACAAAACAAGTCTCTTCATGTTGGAGCAGTAATTGGATAGGATTTTCACTCCATGCAAGCACTGGCCTAGTTCAATTCTCTCGACCTTAGATAGAGTGTAACAAGCAGGTTCACAATACATTTGGCCTTTATTGGTCTCTTTCGATGCTAACTCAGATCTGATGTCCATATCGACCAAGTCAAGCCGTGTATTGATACCGTCCTTTGCTTTGCCCTTAATGTTCAATAAGAGACCGATTAAACTATCACAGACATTCTTCTCTACATACATGATGTCGATGCAATGCTGAACTTGTAGGTACTCCCAATAAGGGTCCCAAAATATTGATCTCTTCTTCCACATGCTCTTCTCATGTGTCCTCGATTTACATCCCTCACCAAGTGCAACATCTAACTTTTTAACCATATCGTGAATGTCTAACCCGCTTAAAGGCTTTGGAGCTGAATTGTCTTTATTCATTTTATCAAATTGTTTCTTTACTTTGTGGTATGGGTGATTCCTCTAAAGGAATCTATGGTGATGCATGTACATGATTTTACGTGAGTGATTTAGCCACACACTCTCACTATCATCTAAGTAGTGAGTATAGGCATTGGCTCCTTTTGTACTCTAGCCCGATAGATTAGCAAGGGCAGGATAAGCATTTATAGTGCAAAACAATATACAGTGCAAAGTGAAATACTCTTTTGTAAGCATCCCATACTTGTACCCCAAGCAGCCACAATTTTTTCAGATCTTCCACCATTGGTGCTAGGTACACATCAATATCATTCCTAGGTTACTTCGGGAGTTGGATAAGTATAGACAGTAAAATGTATTTCCACTTCATAGACAACCAAGGAGGAAGATTGTAGATACAGAGATTCATGAGCCAAGTGCTATAATGGCTGCTCATATTACGAAAGGATTCATTCTATTTGTCAACTCGTATTCCTGGATCCATACTATTCTTGGTCAATGTTTCTCTATTAGGTGGAATCAGTAGGGTGTCTTAGCATTCCATTGTTCTTACGGTCATTCTAGTGCCACCAAAGTAATTTTGCCTCCATTGGCTTTGCAAAGAAATGCTTCAAACGGAAAATTATGGGCATATACCATGTCACCTAAATAGGAGGTCTTTTCTTCACCTCAATGCCCTCGTCGTCATCACCTAATTTATCTTTACGCTTGTACACCAAACATATATGCAAGTTTGCATACTATTTACGGTAGAGGATATAGTCATTCGGACAAGCATGTATTCTTTCTACTTGATCCATTCCCAAGGGACAAAGAATTTTCTTGGCTTTGTAGATGGTTGTCAGCAACTCTTTTTTCTTCGAAGCATGTCCGCTATCAGACCTAACAACGTCGTGAAACTCTTATCGAACCAACCATTGCTTGTCTTTAATTTCAACAATTCAAGCATAGATGACAACTTTTTGTATTTTTGCTTGCAGCCTAGGAACAAAGGTGATGAGAGTTCTAATATAAGTCCTTTTGTAGTAGTGCATTTCTCTATCTTTAACCAATCGCCTGCAAACGGCATGTGCCTCAGCGCGTTATTCTGGCTCAATTTTACAAATTGTTTCCTTCGAGTAACAAGAGAACTAAACATAAGCTAACTATTTCTCGTACGCGTGCATGGATGACAAATCATTCAATTCGTGCTTGAATGGACTAAATGCTCACTAAGTGCATCCCTCATTATGTCGCAGTTCTTCGATGGTAATGGCTTCCCATGTCCCATGAGGACGAATCCGGCCGATCACTTTTTAAGGATGATAAACGAAGACTTTGAGGTACATACATGATCTTCAGGCTGTATTTGTTTATTGTGGAATGGATCTATTTATGCTAGCAGATGAAAGTCGAAGGTATTTGATCACCTTCGACCCAATTGACATGATCATGCTTGAATAGGAAAGTGATGAAGGATCTACTCTTGGGTCGCCACGCGCTGCTGAAGTAATCCAAACTTTAGAGTTTTCTTTCAGATCTCTTAATAGTTTAAGAACCAAAAAGGAAGCCGGTGCAATGATTAAGCAGGTTTTTTCTCTAATTTGGATCTAGCTTGAGTACACCTGATAGAATTTTAGAAATTCAACTGTCGTTTTCAAAATCTAATTTTAACTGGGCATCATTTTACAGGGTACTTCTCTAATTCGGCAAAGGCAAGCTACATTTTTGACCAAATCAGTAGTGCTAACCAAGAGATCAATCACTAACATGCACAGAGACTTGGGCTATTATTGGTTGCGATTTGCCATCTACATTGCTATTTGTCTAAGCATTGGCACCATTTTTTTTAATGTTGGTTGCAGTTTTGCATCAATCCAAGTAAGTGACCTTAAATCTATATGATAAAGCAGTGACATGAGTAGGTAATGCTATAGAACTCTTTGTCGAGCATTTCAGGCAAGAGCATCCATGCTTATGTTTACGTCAACCCTGTTGACAATGATGTCAATTGGAGGATTCCCATCGTTTGTTGAGGACATGAAGGTAGCAATTTTACATTTTTAGAATACAAATATCTGTACATTTTTCCAAACAATGTTGTTACTAATGACACATTTTCCAACTTAGATATTTCGGAAAGAACGGCTGAGCGGACATTACGGTGCCACTGCATTTGTAATATCTAACACACTCTCATCGATTCCGTACTTGGGCCTCATCTCTATAATACCTGGTGCAATAGCCTATTATCTTACTGGTCTTCAAAGAGGAATGAATCACTTTTTCTACTTCGCTGCAATTTTGTGGGCATGCACAATGTTGGTAGAGGGTCTGATGATGATTGTTGCTGCAATTGTGCCCGATTTTCTCCTGGGTATCATCACAGGTTCTGGACTACAAGGGATACTAATGCTCAATGCGGGTTTCTTCCGGCTTCCAAGCGACCTCCCAAAACCTGTGTGGAGGTACCCAACTTACTTCATCTCGTACCAGAAATATGCAGCTCAAGGACTCTACAAGAATGAGTTCATGGGTTTAGTATTTGAGGATTTAGGTGGCGGAGGACTCACAATCGGTGGGGAATACGTCCTGAAGAACTACTTACAAGTGGAATTCGGTTACTCTAAGTGGGTGGATCTTGCAATATTACTTGCAATGGTCGTGATCTATAGGGTGCTTTTCCTAGTTATTATAAAGGTTTCTGAGATTGCAAAGCCCAAGATCAAATGCCTAACACTAAAATTGTAGCGATGTTTTCTTTTTCCTGTAAAGGTATATGTTAGCTGTTACTTGTTACTGAGTTAGACAATAACTTAATAGCAAACCCACGTGTAAGTTATTTGCTCTAGAGGCAATAATTCAGATGATTGTATAGCTTTAGTGTCTATAAACACTTCAATAATCGTTATATCCCTTGAATAAACATTGTTTTCATGATCACACTACCTTGAAAAGGGTCATCTGTGGCGATTCATAACTATCATCAGTGGCGGTTTTTGAACTGCCATAGATTTAGTGCCATTGATAATCGAGGATTATCAGTAGCAGTTTTCGAACCGCCACAGATAACATTATCTCTGGCGGTTATGCCAAAAACCACCACTGATACTAGGGTATTTGTGGCAGTTCTAACCACAAACTGCCACAGATACCCAGTTATCTTTGGCGGTTCTATCCACAAATCGCCACAGATATGCTAGTATTAGTGGCGGTTTTAGATAAAACCGTTATAGATACTTCTAGTATCAGTGGTGGTTTGTACCTAGAACCACCACTACTACAAAAGGGGTTATATTAGACACGTCATCACAGACGGTATTTAACTAAAACCATCCGTGATGTGTTTCGGGCACATCGCAGACGGTTTGTGGATGAAACCGTTTGTGATGTGCGATTACCACAGACGGTTGCAAGAACAAACCATCTGTGATGAAAGAGAGAAGTTTACAATCGGTTTATGGATAAAATCGTCTGTGATGAGGGAAATATCATATACGGTTTTATCGACAAACCGACTGTGACGACAAGTATAACTTCACAGATAGTTTGTAGATAAAACAGTCTATGATACTTCCCTCATCACAGACGATTTTATCCACAAACCATTTGTGATGATTAATTTTGTCGGTGAAGAATTGAAAACAGTAAACGCATGAAACATGCCTTACAAAAGACTATTGGATTAATATAAGCTAGATTGTTGCATTATATATATAAGAACAAGATTCTTGCTAGATACAAAAGTTTAACTAGCTTGTTGCTGGATACAAAAGTTTAACTACAAAAGACTACTTAATTAGTTAATTAGTCGACTTGTCGTCGCCGGAGTTGTCGTCGCTCATTGAGTCGCTATGAGCTCGGTCTAGGTTATCCTCCGGCTCCGGCATTTAACGTGATCTTCCACGATAGCCCTCCGACGAGTCATAGCTATCATCATCATTGTCGTCATCATTGGAGGAGGCCAGCGGCGGATGCTTTTGCCCAACGAAGACGCTTGAGGCGGAGGCTACTGGAGTGGTGCTGCTACCCGACGCAATTGGAGGTGGACGTGACAATGAATGGGTGGCTGGCGGATCCATAGATATGGTGCTGGCGTGGCTCCGCAGCCATTGCCGCAGGGGTCACAAGGGTCTCGAAGGTGCCGGAGGGTTTGTTGGCGGAACTACTAGAGGCAAAGGTGGTGGCGGTGGCGGTGCGGAGCCTTCGCTGGAGGCTGGGGGTGGAGCCAACAAAGGAGGTGCCGGAGGGGCTCTTTTGGTTGCTCATGGCAACACCGGATGGGGTTTTTTTGTTGCCGATCGATCGAGTTGATCGATGAGACCAACTCTCTTCTTAGCCACGTAGTGCAATTAACGATCAGATGTCTCTCTTCTTATAGGGAAATGAAAGCGAAGCGCCGCTTGGAACATGGTCTTCCAAGTGGAATTTGAACAGATGTTTTGATTCTCTTGGAAGACGAAACGATGAACACTACACGCGTCTGCATTGGGAAGACGAAGGGGAACATCACGGATGGTTTGTGCATAAAATCGTCTGTGATGATCTAATTCGCGACGGTTCTATCCAAACACCATCTATGATGTGAAGTGGCATCACAAACGGTTTTTGGATGAAACCGCGTGATGTCACCTAACATCACAGATGGTTTTTTGATAAAACCATCTACGATTAGATCATCACAGACGGTTTTATCCACAAACCAACAGGATGATCTTCTGTTATCTATAAAAGAACAGAGAGCCTCGACCACTTTTGAATTTTTAGGGTTTTCTAGATATTTCTGAGGTGGCTACGATTGAGAGGCGTTTTGGTGAAAGAGACTCTAGATTTGGAGCAGTAATTGTATATCCTTGTGCTCTAGGTCATCTAAGGTTAGTAATTCCTTTAAATTTAGATTACATTTTAGATCTAGCTTGGGGGAAATGAAGTTGTGTTCTACATCTAGCTTGTTATAGATCCATTTGTTCTCTTTCATGTAAAGTAGTAATTGGTTCAAATTTGCATTATATTTAATATCTACCTTGGTGAAAAGGGAAATGAAGCTGGTTAATTTGTTCTCTGTGATGTAAAGTAGATACATTTGCTATAACTTTATGCAGATCCATTTATACTTTTTGATCTAAATTAGTAGTTGGTTCTTACATGCATATCCATTCGTTCTTTTTTGATGTTAGGAGCTATATAGGTTAATCGACAAGTAGAAATGTAACTTATATGTAGCACATGTGTGCATAGCACTCCAAGAGTACTTAATCCATCATTTCACACCAATTGTTACATATGTAGCGTAGATAGACCGAAACTGGATGAACGCTGAGAACCGTGCGAGTGCCAAGTACATTAAAGGTGTCTCTACTTTTAGAAGAGCTGCAAAGGAAGATATGTTGAACAAGGGGGTGGAATTTATGCCTTATCCATGCATTGACTGCGAGAATCTGCGGATGTTTCAAAACTTAGCATAGATTGAAGCACACTTGATTCTACAGGGTTTCAAAAGGGGGTATATATGTTGGACTAGTCACGGTGAAGAGTAGATTACGCAGAGACCAAGTAGTACTACCATTGTTGACGAAGCCGACGATACTCTGGATATCATCAACGAAGTCAACGATACTTTGGATGATATCGACAGTACTTTGGATGACAATCTGGATCAGATGCTATGGGATGTAGAAGGGAACTATGATGAGCGGGAGTACGTAAAATTCGGGGCTTGATGGATGACTCGGAGAAACCTTTGTTCCTAGGCTGCAAGTCCAAATACACAAGGTTGTCGTCCGTGCTGGAACTGCTGAAATTAAAAGCAAGTAACGGTTGGTCCGACAAGAGTTTCACGGCGCTGTTAGGTCTGTTAGCGGATATACTTTTGGAGGTAAACGAGTTACCGACAACCACCTACAAAGCCAAAAAGGTTCTTTGTCTCTTGGGAATGGAAGTAGAAAGAATACATGCCTATCCAAATGACTATATCCTATACCGCAAATAGTACGCAAACTTCCATGTATGTCCGGTGTGCAACGCATCCCGGTACAAGCATAAAGAAAGATCAGATGATGACGAGGAGGGTATAGGGGTGAAGAAAGGACCACCCGCTAAAGTGGCGTGATATCTGCCTATAATTCCCCATTTGAAGCGTTTGTTTGCGAACCCAAAAAAGGCAAAATTGCTTCGATGGCACTCGGATGAGCGTATGAATGATGGAATGATTTGGCACCCTGTTGATTTGACGTTGTGGAGAAATATTGATAGGAGGTTTCAAGAATTTACAGCGGATCCGAGGAATATAAGATTCAGATTAAGTACGATGGAATGAATCCTTTTGGTAACATGAGCAGTTGTCATAGCATTTAGCATGTGATCTCTGTGTTTATAACCTTCCTCTTTGGTTGTCTATGAAGTGAAAGTACATACTTAAATTATTTTTATTTAAATTTGACAATCTTACTATTCTTAGTCAAATTCCATTAATTCACATTTCTTTTCATGAATTAATGTGTTCACAAGGCTTTTGACTACAGTAAATGAATTTCTAGAGATTTCCTGTAGTTAAATATAATTTTTATATTTTATCAGTATAAGTCTTTATTCTACTTATTTCTCTTTCGCTAAAAACGATATTAAATCATTTTTTCCTTTATGGCAAAAACAAAGAAAACCAGAAAACGCAGAATTAAACACATTCAAATTTTAAATTTTAATTATTATTTTATTTGAATTTTGAGGACGTTACAACAGAAAAAGATAAGTTGTGCGCCCTTTACACCACGGTGGAAGCTAGTGGCACCAGGTTTCAAAAATTCAACGAATTTTGGTGAAATTTCGCATTTTGGGACAAGCTGAATTATTATGTACCGGCCGAATTTAAAATTTTTAAAAATTTTGATTTTGCTACAGTAGTTTTGGGAATTTCGAGAAATTTAGGCTAATTTCGCCGAAATTTCAGATTTTTAATCCGGATTTTAAGCTTTTATACCTGGATTAGGCCGGAATTAGTCCAATAACCAATAAGCAAGTCAAATTACATGCAAATTTGTTGAAAAACTAATTTTTTGAGACATTTTAAAATTTGGGCAGAAACTTTGTCAGATTTTTATAAAATTGTATAAGCTTGATAATGATCTGAAAAATTTATGGTATTATCCTTAGTAGTGTAGAAATATACAGAAAAATGTTCAAAATAATTGAACTTTATTTGTTATCTTTAAAAAATCAAAAACAAAATGGACATAATTGGGACATAAACTTGTTAGATTTTTCTAAATTTTCTCAAGTGTGATCATGATCTAAAATTTTTATGACAGATTAATAATTTCCTCAGTACTATTATATAAATTTTTTTAAAAATTAACTTTTTTATCAATAAAATCTATAAAACCATTGAACTTCATTTATTATACTATATTGCAAAAAACAAAAGAGAAAGAACATAAATGCTACTATGCCTTGTAGGAATTTTATAAATTCATTGGAGTGTGATCATGATTCAAAATTTTTATGAGATTTTAAAAACTTACTTATAACTCTTCTGTAAAAGTTTCACAAATTTTAAACCTTCTTTTATCACTAAAGCAAATCTATGTATTGATTATCAGGCTTTTATCAGCACGTAACACTGTCAGAATTTTTGGAACTTCTTCAAGCATGATAATCATATGAAACTTTTATAAAAATATTAGTGATACATCAGGACCTTCCACAAAAATTTCCAAAATTTTCTGACGTGATTTGAACTACTTTTCATTCCGTTCAAATTTGCCGCTAAGGCTTTTATCAGGATAGCAGCACTCTCCGAATTTTTAAAAATTCTTGATTCTTGATCCCTATCTGAAAATTTTATTGAAACATTAGTGATTCATCAGCATCATGCACAAAAATTTCAAAATTTTCTAACGTCGTTTGTACATTTTTCATCCGGTTCAAACTTACCAGTCAACGTTTCATCTGGATAGTACCAATGTTTGAATTTTTAAAAATTATACAGACCTAATAATCATCTGAAAATTTTATGAGAACATCTTTAATGTGTCAAGAACCTTTAACAAAAATTTCAAAATTTTTCAACATCGTTTGAACTATTTTTTGATCAGTGCAATTTCAGCGAAATTTTGGGTACTTACAGCGAAATTCGGGAAATTTCGGTGCCAAACAAACCAGATTTGAATTTTTCTTTTTTGAATTTTGAATGGATTTCATCCGAAATACCGAAATTTTGCCGAAACTTCTTATTTCGGCTATGGACGAAATTTTATTGAAAACGAAATTTTGAACCCTGAGTGGCACGACGCACGGTTTTGTATCTCATGACGTGATGTGGTACGATTGAACGCATGTCTTCGAGAAAAGCAGCACCATATGAGCAGGATACACACCCGCTTCCGCATGCGACCTGCTGCTGATGAATATGTATAGAACCCGCGGCTGATCCGGTTTCCCGCCGGCCGGCCGGTGAGCGTGAAGTCCGACAGCTGCATCTGCGCCGATAGTAAGTGCACCGTACGTCACCGCTAGCGTAGCATTAGAATGTTCCCTTGCCTTCATCAAAGCATGTTCGTTGTTAGTTGTGCACCAACGTCGAACCATTAATCCTTGCAACCATTTCTGTACCACCCACATCCAGGTTCTGAAGGCAGGCTTTTCTTCCTGGATATTGATGAAGGCATGTCCTGTCATGTCGGCCTCTCAAATCCTGCGTAAACGTGGATGCAGGAGGGTCAAGCAGAAACAGCACTGTTGACAATTGTACAATAGGGAATAATTGGGAGTACTGATTCCGTGGTGTAATGAATTAGGGTGGTTTACCAACTGCGCCGCGTGGTGTGCCACGGCAGCCAATAGCCTAGTACAATGAAGAAATAACGATTTATTACAAGTACGGAATACTATGTACTAGTCATTAAATAGAAATGGAGCTCAACCGGCCTAGTCACGTGTCACCGCACACTGATTCACGAAAAAGTCCCTCCGTTTCTTCAAATTGCGGATAGGTCCCTATAGATTACGAATAGGTCTTTCACGATTTTTTGTGAGGGGAAGATATTTTTTTCTTTCATCACGTTTGGGTCCCTGGCGCGCTGTTTTACGGAAAAAACCTCCCGTTAAGTTCAAATCGCGAACAAGCCTTTTTCTAATTTTTCAGGATAGCGGACAGGTCCAAAAACGTAACAAACAGGCCCTTGCTCCTTACGTCTAGGTCCTTTCTCCGTTTTTCCCGGAAAAAATATTTTCGTCACCAGAAATATATGTGCAGCTCTATCTCTAGACTTTTTCCCCAGCTCGGTTTTCCATCTCGATCTCTGATATTTTTTTAGAACATGTATTATTACTCGGTGAACGCGTAGAGCGTTAGGCTCGACAAAAGAAGGTTGTTATCTCTAATAATTTTTCGCCCTTTTTCCTCTAGACTATTTTTGACCGGTGGGTGGTTTTGCGGAAATAAAAAATTGCATCCAGGCCCTTCGATCGGTAGTTTTGTAAAAAGGGCCCTATCATTTCATATATTCACGTACAGGTCATTCGCCTTTATTTTTCCGTTTCAAAAAAAATCCGTAGTTTTTGTATTCATGGTTGGGTTCTCCGTTTTTCTTGAAAAAATATTTTCATCACCAGAGATATGTGTGCAGCTCTATCTCTAGACTTTTTCCCCAGCTTGATTTTCCATCTCGATCTCTGATATTTTTTTTAAACATGTATTATTACTCGGTGAACACATAGATTATTAGGCTTGACAAAAGAAGGTTGTCATCTCTAATAATTTTTCGCCTTTTTTCCTCTAGACTATTTTTCACTGGTGGGTGCTTTTGCGAACATGTATTATTACTCGGTGATCGCGTAGAGTATTAGGCTCGACAAAAGAAGGTTTTCGTCTCTAATAATTTTTCGCCCTTTTTCCTCTAGACTATTTTTGGTCCGTGGGTGGTTTTGCGCAAATAAAAAAATACATCCAGGCCATTCGATCGGTGGTTTTGAAAAAAGGGCCCTATCGTTTCGTATATTCGCGTACAGGTCATTCGCCTTTATTTTTCCGTTTCCAAAAAAAATCCGTAGTTTTTGTATTCGCGGTTCGGTTCTCCATTTTTCCAAGAAAAAATGTTTTCATCACCAGAGATATGTGTACAGCTCTATCTCTAGACTTTTTCCCCAATTCGATTTTCCATCTCGATCTCTGATATTTTTTTAAACATGTATTATTACTCGGTGAATGCGTAGAGTATTAGGCTCGATAAACTCTAATAATTTTTCGCCCTTTTCCTCTAGACTATTTTTTACCGGTGGGTGGTTTTGCGAACATGTATTATAGAAAGAACCCTATAGTTTTGTATATTCGCGTACGGGTCCTCCAACTTTCTTTTTTCGAGCGTATGCTATCGAAATTCAGCTGGCGCAATGTAGTGTGCAGATCAACCTAGTATCTATATTATACACGGAAGAATCTGAGGTCAAGGGGAGCCTCTCTACAGTTTTTTTGCAAAAAAGCCCTCTAGGAATTCCGAAATCACCAGTAAGTCCTTCCACCGGTATTTTGCAAAAAGAACCCAGAATTCTAAAATTACGAATAGGTCCTTGCACCGACTATTTTGCAAAAAAAACCCATAATTCTGCAAAATCATCCCGGATGCTGTTCTTTTGGCCCGGAAGATTCCAAAATCGCGAACAAGTCCTTTTGCCGGTTATTTTAGATAAAAGACCCTATACTTCCGCAAATTCAACACGAGCGCCGGTTCTTTCGACACAAAAAATTGTAATTACGTTACGCAAATTCACCGACGGCTCCTAGCCAGCCAATTTAAAAAAACACCGCCAAGAAAAACGGAATTGCATTTTTTTGCAAAAAAATTTGGGTTAGATTTTTTCACCGGCACAGCATCGCGCGCCATTCTATCTAGTTATAAATAAACTCTAGAACATAAGACAGTGACAATGATGAGGACAACACTACTATGGATATGTCCACACCAAGTTGGAGCAACTCCATCACGTCACCTATAGCCCAAGAAGAGGAAGAGCTTGAGTCGACGACAACTCAAATGGAAGAATGGGAGGATGATGAGGACGTCTTCCCTATTGACACAACCACGCCAAGTGATTCTTCTCAAGCACAACAAGTTTTACAAGAACCTACTACTCGTGCTCGAGCATGTCTACTCAATTATCAGGTGAATTCGTTCCTAAGTTTTTATACAAATGATTCACAGAATCGAATGCTATTTAATTCTTGGGATGATCTTATTGTCTTTAGGAACCATGGAGAAGAACCTTCAAATGCCAAGCATAAAGCACAATCATCATATGCATAAGTTGGACATGGAGTCAGCAAATTGCGGGTTCGGCCTCCGCGACAGTATCAACTTCAAACGACCATAACTTTTGTTCCAGAAGGCTTCTAGAGGTCTATGAGTACAAGAACGAAAGCCCTGGTCGTCCTCTTTCAAACGGATCTGAGATCACCTCAAAATTCCCTTCGAGTCAGCGGAAAATGCAAAACAATCCAGAACACTTTTTCAGTCCGAGTTCGAGTCCAATTCGAACTCAGAAACAGCACTGACTTTAAAGTGCCATAACTTTCGATTCCGGAGGGTTCTGGAGGTCCATGAGTACACGTTTGAAAGGTCTCGAGTCTACTTTCCAAAAGATCTGGCCTCACCTCAAAAGTCCTTCAGATGCGTCCGAAACTGCCAAAACCGAACGATACTTTTTCTGTCCGAGTCAAACTCTAGTCAAAGTAGGCTTGGTGTTTTGAACTTGAGTTGTATTAGGTCTCCTATGCTATGGACGACCCTCTCCTGCTCCCCTAGTATAAATAACCACCCAAACCCTCATCTAGGACTTGGGTTTTGTTTAGTTATGTCTAGCCTTTGCTACATACCGATAATCACGCTGCGTGTCGACTAGACCGCTTTGCTTATCGTTACGTAACCCCACCGCTTGTGTTTCTTTCAGATTTGAGCTTAATACATATTTGCCAATTTAGTTGGTTGTTCATCTTGTTCTTGCTATGTTCTTCGATTGCTTGCAGGAACAATGACCTTCGTGGTCGTTGATCGCGCTCGCATAAGATCAATAACCATCCGAGTTGGTGTATCGGTTGCTAAGGCGCAACGCCCGGACGGTTGTAGTCGGACGCCAACATCGATTCCTACCAAATCGATAGTTACCCACCTCTCATCGAAGATCGGGACCCAAGTTCGCATCGTGGTATCGAGCGCCAAAGTTGATCGGTGAGAGATTACTAGTTTGCATTTATTTACCTACACCCGAAAACCCCAAAAAATAGTAGATTAGATTACCTTTGTCCAAACCAATTTGAACTTTTGCTTTTACTACTTAGTCCTTGCTTGTTGAGTCTTCGGTTGCATCGCTGTGTCGGTGCTTTGGTTTTAGCGTCTTTCTGTAGAGTTTCGAGTTCGAGTCACGCTTATCGCCACTTTCGCTTTTGTCATCATCGTTGTCATTATCCTTTGTGTCACCTAGGTTTTTTTTGCAGCGTGCCACCATTGTTGATTAGAGCCGCCGCCACCACAATTCTAGGGTTTGTGTTCATCCTAGAAGGAAAATCCAAAATTGTTGGTCAATCTTCCCAAAAATAGCGATTGGTTTCTAAAATTGTTGAGCGACCTTGCGAAGAATAGTGGCTTGGTTTCCTTGTAAAAGTTTTAGCCCCGCTGTACCATCCGAAAGTTGAAAAAAGGTGCAAAAAAAAGAAGAAGTACCAGAAGATCGCTGCCACGTCGGTGTTCGCCGAGTGCTTTCGCTCGCCGTGATCAGGTGGTCGCCTGAGTGCTCACCCATCGCTTGGCGTGGTCGCCGAGAGCTCGCCCATCGCGGGCTCGGTCGCCGAAAGTGCTCGCCATCGTGGCTCGGTCGCCGAGTGCTCGCCCATCACGCGGGCTCGGTCGCCGAGTGCTCGCCATCGCTTGGTGTGGTCGCCGAGTGCTCGCCCACCGCTGCTTGGTCACCCGAGTGGTCGTCTAACGCGGAACTGGTCGCCGAAAGTGCTCGCCATCGCGACGAGAGAAAAAAAAGAAAAAAGGCAAGTGCACATAAAAGAGCCGCACTAAAAGAAAAGAAAGGAAGAAAAGGTAGCTTGGGGTAGTGCCTTTGTTTTTCTGGTTCAAGGTTGGATTTCCGTGGCGACGTTGTGTGTCGGCTCGTGTCTCTAGTGCAGTTAGGCCTAGGACCAGCACGGTACCATCGTTGAACGATTATTCAACTTGCTTTGACTAATGTGGTTTTAGCTTTCCTTTGTACTATTTTCACCACCTATAGCTCCACATATACTACTACCCCGTGTACATGTGTTTGGCATCGATACACTTATCTCCGAAGTTATTTTCTTGTCGGTTGCCATCACCTCCCGCTTTCGATTGGTAAGAATTGGTAAGAACTTGATTGAACAAGTTGAGTGTGAGCGACTGCTTAGCCACATCAAGTAGTTGATAGGGATTACATATGTTTTGTTTTTCCTTGTTATCTACTAATCATGACAGTCCACATGAAACGAAGTTCACTTCGATTCAACCAAAAGATTTGCGACATAAACAACATGAAGGCTTCGTCTCCTAATCCTGAACACGGTAACCTCAAAATAACATTGCCTCCATATGCTGGAAATTTTGATCCTGAAGCATATATTGATTGGGAAATAGCGGTAGACAAACAATTTAGCATGTCTAATTTGTCTGAAAATGAAAAGATTAGTTTTGCCGCTAATGTGCTTTCTAGGTATGCGTTAACATTGTGGAAGCATGTTTGTAGAAAAGGGAGAAAACCTGAGAATTGGAATGACATGAAGAAAATTATGAGATTTGAATTTGTTCCTGAATATTATGCTGAGTGTTTGCTTGCTAAACTTCAATGCTTACAATAAGGGAGTAATACTGTTAGAGAATACTATCGTGAAATGCAAACTTGTTTGTTACGTTGTGGTTTAGAAGAACGTGATGAAGCTATCCAGTTTAGGTTCATTCATGGGCTTAATAAGGGTATTCAGGATATTCTTATTGATCAAACATATCGATCTCTTTCACAATTGTTGGAAAGTGCTTGTAGTATTGAAAGTTTGAATGCACTACTAGCTTCACTTGAGACGCCAGTTGCTGCACCTCCTCTTGTGGCTAACATTTTGCGTATACAAATGAGCACACGCAAAAGAGATTGACAACGTGGAAGATGAGAAAGTCGAGCATGGGACATTCCTTCGACTATGGAACGAGATATGGATACCCCAACACATACAACAACGGATGAAAATTTAGGAGGTTTTGATATTCCTACTTCGAGGAGGAGACCATTGACCATGGTACAAATCTGATTTTACAAAGCAAGAAAGGAGCAAATTGGTGAGTATATTCCTACTATACACAATTCTTGTGAACTACCACCTTGTGCCACAATTGTAGAACCATATGACTAATTGCATGCTTATAATTTTGATCATGTGGTGCTGATTACATATAAGGAGGTGATAGCTAGAATATCCCCTACCACTGTTTTGTGCTATGTCGTGTTGAATGAGCCTTTTAGTTTGACTTGTGCTATGGACAAGATTTCTGAAATTTCATCTCTTAAGTCTTTGTCTAGCACCTATGCCTACTGTTTTAAATTCAATTTATTTGGTGAATATGGCATAGATGGCAAGTTTCTTGTTTATAGAATATGCATAACTTGTGATAAACTTGCTGAATTGAAGCTTGCTATTCTGGGCAATTCTAGTTTTAAGCAACAACTTGTTTCATTTTGCGGCTCCATCAAATTTTCCTAATAAGTGTGATATCCATAGCTTGTTGCCACATTGTTGAATTTTAGTACATTAACTTGTATTACAAATCAGCATGTCGTAGTTGATGCGTGAAGCCCATTAAAATTGTGTCACCGTTATTGGAATGGTTTGATATTGCTTGTTTACAATTTGATGATATGAATGAGCCATGCTTGATGCCGTAACTTGTAGTTTTACCCACAAAACATGTTATTGAATGCGGCTCACAAAACATGAGAATTCTTTATCAAAGGTCGTGATAGATATGTGCTTCACTTATATTTGCAAATCAAGTTGCAAAATAAATCATATTAATTTTGATGCCATATGCTTCACTTATACCCATGAATCAACTTGCATAATTGTGAGGAAAGGTTATTTGCTTAAATTTGATTTCTTCTTTTGTTGTTATGAAAATAGCCTGCCGCGAATCCAAAAGAACAACGAAATATGGGATATATACATATATGTTGTGTACACACTCTTTTTTTTGTTAGTTGTTTCTTTTCCAAGATGTCCAAAACCGAGGACGGTTTTCCTTCAAAGAGGGAGGAAGCATCGAATAGTGCTAGCGCTCATCAAGCCATTATATGTTGGAAAGAAGTGTTGAGCTATATGGATAATTATCAGTGAATCCTCTAAATATTTTTCTTGTATTTAAAATATATAAAAAGGCAGAGCTACTATTTTATTTAAATAAATGCAGGATCTATATGAGAATGTTCTCAGGCTGAAGACGAAGTTAGCAGTGAGCTTGAGTCGAGGATCGACTCAAATTCAAGAAGGGAGGATGATGAGGACATCACTACTATGGATATGTCCACACCAAGTTGGAGCAACTCCATCACGTCACCTATAGCCCAAGAAGAGGAAGAGCTTGAGTCGACGACAACTCAAATGGAAGAATGGGAGGATGATGAGGACGTCTTCGCTATTGACACAACCACGCCAAGTGATTCTTCTCAAGCACAACAAGTTTTACAAGAACCTACTACTCGTGCTCGAGCATGTCTACTCAATTATCAGGTGAATTCGTTCCTAAGTTTTTATACAAATGATTCACAGAATCGAATGCTATTTAATTCTTGGGATGATCTTATTGTCTTTAGGAACCATGGAGAAGAACCTTCAAATGCCAAGCATAAAGCACAATCATCATATGCGCAAGTTGGACATGGAGTTAGCAAATTCGCGGGTTCGGCCTCCGCGACAGTATCAACTTCAAACGACCATAACTTTTGTTCCAGAAGGCTTCTAGAGGTCTATGAGTACAAGAACGAAAGCCCTGGTCGTCCTCTTTCAAACAGATCTGAGATCACCTCAAAATTCCCTTCGAGTCAGCAGGAAAATGCAAAACAATCCAGAACACTTTTTCAGTCCGAGTTCGAGTCCAATTCGAACTCAGAAACAGCACTGACTTTAAAGTGCCATAACTTTCGATTCCGGAGGGTTCTGGAGGTCCATGAGTACACGTTTGAAAGGTCTCGGAGTCTACTTTCCAAAGGATCTGGCCTCACCTCAAAAGTCCTTCAGATGCGTCCGGAAACTGCCAAAAACCGAACGATACTTTTTCTGTCCGAGTCAAACTCTAGTCAAAGTAGGCTTGGTGTTTTGAACTTGAGTTGTATTAGGTCTCCTATGCTATGGACGACCCTCTCCTGCTCCCCTAGTATAAATAACCACCCAAACCCTCATCTAGGACTTGGGTTTTGTTTAGTTATGTCTAGCCTTTGCTACATACCGATAATCACGCCGCGGTCGACTAGACCGCCTTGCTTATCGTTACGTAACCCCACCGCTTGTGTTTCTTTCAGATTTGAGCTTAATACATATTTGCCAATTTAGTTGGTTGTTCATCTTGTTCTTGCTATGTTCTTCGATTGCTTGCGGGAACAATGACCTTCGTGGTCGTTGATCGCGCTTCCGCAAGATCAATAACCATCCGAGTTGGTGTATCGGTTGTTAAGGCGCAACGCCCCGGACGGTTGTAGTCGAGACGCCAACATCGATTCCTACCAAATCGATAGTTACCCACCTCTCATCGAAAGATCGGGACCCAAGTTCGCATCAGACAATCTCTTGCAACTGCAATAATTTGTCAAAAGAACTATAGAGAGGTAGATTGATTAAATACGTAACCCCATATATAGCTTTTTGATATAAGTTATAGGCCGATTACTATTCTGAATGCATTCCTCCAAATAAATCGTAGTAGACAGAACATTAAGATGCAACTGAAGAAAGATATTGAAAATGGGAAAAATGGAGCTGCATAGTAGGGCACATAAAGTGAGGATGCTTGTTCAAAAATTAACATAAAGTTTTATCAATGCATCATCATCTTAGAGATTTTCTATTATGATTCTCTACTTGATGTGACACCAAAACAAAAAAAAAAGAGAATAATAGAAATAAATAATAATCCAGCTCAAATCACCATAGTAAAAGACAACGTTTATATATGAGAGCAGTTTTTTTTTTAAAAAAAAAAGGAATATGAGAGCATTTTTTTAAAAAGGGAATATGAGAGCAGGTTTGATTTTTCCAGTAGGACTAACTTGATTGATCTTGGCATTTAGCCTTTAATTTTGAGATATGGTGCTTCTTTTCACTATAAAAAAACACTTCTCACTGGAAGAGACCAATAGTTGGTAATCTGAAATTTAAAAAAGGCACATAAATAGATAAGAAAATATGTTCATATATAGCATACTATATGACATTAAAACAGACCACTTGTTTAGATTATTTAGACCAAATAAACCTACACAAAGAAATTTCACTGCACATTCACAGAGAAAGGTTGTAATAGGAACAATATTACCTTCTCTATTTTAGAAAAGAGGTAGGGGAACATTATAAATGGCCGAGGAAAGATGTTCTACCTTTTTATAGCTCAAGGAAGTATCTCTAGTAAAACATCAATGATTTGTTTCTTTAATCTCTAAAAATTTATCTAGGCAAGCAAACCAAATGGAAAACCATAAAAAGATTAACTCTGTGAGCAGGAATGCCCTCCATGAAGGAATTCAAAGATAGATGGGCAATACATGAATGCGTTTGACCATCTCTTCTCTACTATAGATACCAATGAAGCAAAAAATAACTTTAAATTAACATAGTAACTCCTATCACCTAGACAGCCTGGAACTTTATAGTCTAAAGCATCTAGCCAGTTAAATTGTTGGTGTCATGTCCTGAAGAAAGCAAGACCATCCACACGCATATATTTGTATGAAGACCATGCTAATTTAGCATAGGCAGATAAGCAACAACTATAAATGAATTTATCTAAACGTCTATTGGCTTACAATCAAGAAGATGAAAAACAGCTGACATCATATGACTTCTAATTAGTCTTCTCTCTGGTCTTACTAAAAACTTCATTACATATATTAATTAATAGTGCAAAGCTAAAAGAAACATTTGATTACCTCAAACAAAACATTTGTCTTGCTTATTAGCTATAGCAAGCTGGAGATCTAGTGCTATAACTACACGGCATCATCCAAAAAGCAACCGGAAAGGTGGAAAATCAGCAATACAAAAGAACACTATGATCTATGAAAAAATTGGACAATGGGCAAACGACAATGGTGACCAGCAAGAAGAGATGATTAGAGGATAAGACATTTGTATCGTTGTTGTTGGCCATAGGAGCAGAGGAAGCAGCAACAATCGGAGAGGACTTGATGGCAGCCGCCCGGTGAACCAACAAAAGAGATATGTGGAAGAAGACATCGACAAGTAAAAGCTGGTAACAATCCTAATGTGCCTCACTGCTCCTTGCTGGCCATCCCTGTCCTCTAGTTGGAACCATCAACACAATATTTCACTTAACTCCTAAAGAAGAGCAAGCAAAAACAATTCACAAAGAATACTAAGCAACCTCTAAAATGTATCTTCTTAACATCTCGTCCTTGATTTGCTCCAGAGCAAAGTATCCCAGTGGTCATAGATGGTGCCAGTTTGTTTCTCTTTATTATCAATAAGAATTCTGTCTGCAACAGCATTACAAGTGATTAAGGCATACACATAAGGTAGTTCATTGGCCTCACAGGCACATCCATTAAAACATAGAGATTGGCATGCGAAATCGGTAACAGCAAAGCATAAATTGATAGCTCAACCTATTTCATATGACATAGAAAAAGAGCAATATATGAGAGTATATATAGCATAACCAGCCATCTAGGTACTAATTGCGTGTAATATAGGACAAGTGCATCCTGATATCCTGTTATGCTGCAAGTGTTGCTATCTTAACAAACAAAGAAACCATCCATTTCAGATATCAGAGAAACGCATTTCTATACATAAAAACAGGCCGAATTCTATACGCTAGCATGTATGCAAATGCTGAATTCAACTATGAACCAGCCGAAAGGAATAAAATTGAAATATTCTAACGCTTACCTGAGGTGGTACAGGTCTGCAGGAGAAGGTGGACCACATCAACATCATCCTGACAACCACTAAGAGGGAGCACCCTAAAATCAGTAAAGAATGTCTCTCCTTGGATGAAATAATGGTAGTTCATGCATACCGAGTTGCATTCCATTCTTGTCTCATTGTCTACAGCTACTTGAATTTGAGATACATTACTGGTTTTACAATTTGCCTTATCTGTAATTGTTGGGGTTATGAATGTTGCAGAGCTTCCACTGTCAACTAGTGTTGTAACACTTACTTTTGCAATCTTCATTTTCATGGCGAAAGTAGATACTCCTGAGCTGGTGCCTATTGATGCATGCACAGACAATTGGTATACATCTTCTTTATTCTTGTGCAATGGACTACTAGGAGTGGTATACTCACCCTCACATCCTTCCTCTTTTTCTTCTTTTTCATCCTCTATTGTAATTAAATGTAATTGCTTTTGAAATTTAGATACTACTATGCCCAGGCACCCAGGGTTCTTGGCAGTTGTAACATTTTCCCCTATCCATTTCACTACTACAGAACATGTCATCACAGATGGTTCGTAAACCACATCATAGACGGTTTTGTGAACTGTCTGTAAGCAAGTGTTAGAGATGACAAAGACTTATTGCAGACGGTTGTGAAAAAACTTATCATAGACAGTTCTAATTTAGAACCATCTATGATGTCGTATCATCTCAGACAGTTCTACTTAGGAACTGTCTATAATGACGGGCTTATCTCAGACAGTTCTAACTAAGAACCGTCTGTGAAGAGGGATATATCACAGACAGTTCCAATTTAAAACCATCTGTGATGATGCCCTCATCACAAACGGTGCCGCAGTGGAACCGTCTGTGATTTGTCCCTATTCATAGACGGGTCTTCGTTAGAACCGTCTCGTGCTGTTGATTTTCTATTTTGTACTAAATTTTAATTTATTGGCTAGCCTCAGGAATTGCTAGCCATGCCCTTTGAAACAAAAGACAGTACACAGCATGACCTACATATTATTATGACATAAATTTAAAAAATGTACTCCAATCACATGTTACACAACATAGAGCGCATCCATTTCATAAATTAACTCACATCACACAATGCAACATATGTATAACGCATCCATTTCAGATATCAACTCACATATGTACTAACCAATTAGATTCAGAAGTAGAAATGATAAATTCACAGCACAAGGTTCACAAATTAATCTGAATGTACGGTAAGTAACAAATTCACAACTCATGATTCGTTGAGCCCTGAGTAGCATCTGCCCTTTGGATTTAAGACCTTACGCAGCAAGAAGGCACGGAGCTATCCTCGAATAGTTAGTAGGTCAGCCTGTTCCAACGCAGTTTCAACGCATTGCCAAGCCTGTCAATAAGAAGAGTAAAGTCTCGCGTGTATATAAATTAATAAGTGGAAACAATTGTTGCAATATTGACAGACCTGTATGACATTGGTCTGCTGGGAACCAATGAGGAGTGCCATATTGTGGCAAACATAGAATCCACATGGGTTAGTGCCCTTTGGTTGCTGGTGGCACTACCAAGACATAATTGGTTAATTAGTTTCGAAGCTATTATTATGGAGTGTGAAGGATTATTGTGTACTATCGAATACCGGAAACTTAAAAGTATGCGTTAGACTGGTTGGGCCTTTCTTGTGTGGCCCTCCCCTCGATTTGTAGACACCGAACGATGTGTCAAGAAAATCTCTGATAGGCTTCAAATCATGGGTGCCGCCTTTTTTTGGAATCAAGGTAATTTACCCAGTTCTGTCTTAGTATAATTACGAGTAGAACCCAGTGATACCTACACAGGTATGTCGTCATGGTCACTGAACCTAACTTTGAGGTGAGATGTATAGTAGAAATCAATGAGTATAGCATCTAGATGAAGCACTTACCCAGGGATGTAGGGTAAAAGTATAAATTTTTTGTCTGAATGAGCCAGCAGTACTTTTTCGACGTACTCGTAGATGACTTCTTTATTTTTGTCCATGGTTTGCTTGGACACCATGTGTGGGTTGGTGAAACCTACTGGTTGTTTCCTTGCTATTACTTCCAGGATCATGTATCTACATATACAAATCAATGATGATATATATGTGACATTTATCGGTGCGTCAGAAATGTAGACGATGATTGCACACACTTACATTGTCCAGCATCTTATGAGTGATGCGTCGAGCACTTTGAGGTTGTACAGATCGAACAAGTCGGTGAAGCAGAGCATGAAGACGCCTTCCAAAGACCAGCGTAAGAAATACTCCTCCTTGAAGGTTATCGAGATACTCATTGTCCGTTGTGCCACCGGCTTGTTGGTTTGTTGCATGTACCATTCTTGCAATTTAATGTAGGCTAATGAAAGCGTCTCCTTGTGCTCATCCGGCAAGAACGGTTGCTCTAGCTCGAATTGCTGCACCAATGGGGCAAACGGAAAGTCATGGGCTGACGTGGTCAATTTCGATTTGCCCTTGTCTCCGCGTCCCCTTCTACCAAAC
Organism: Guadua angustifolia; assembly: GCA_036346375.1. NCBI lineage: Eukaryota > Viridiplantae > Streptophyta > Magnoliopsida > Poales > Poaceae > Guadua > Guadua angustifolia. The sequence goes on from CM070513.1 coordinate 29,710,398, forward strand.
TTCATTTTCATAGGAGATGACTGGGCCCTTACTGCAGTAACGGTCTACGCGGAACGGGACACGGTAGCTGATTTGACGGGCTCGTTCGGTGCAAGGCATGGCTTCGGCAGTGTTGGTAGCTCCAGTGCATAATGTGGTCCCTCTGGGATTGCTTGTAGCTTCGGTACTCCTAGGCGGGCATCGAAGGAGATGTCCTTCTTGGGCCATTGGATGAATGTGCCGATGGCATCCCCTAGTGTGACGATTTCGTCATTTGGGGAAATGTCCAGCGTGACGGCCTTGAAAATTTCATATACACCACCGACATGGACCTTCCCTATTGATGTAATTAGCAACGAAGATGCTCTTGAAGTTCTTCCACGCCTTTTCTGCCACTAGCAACGTGTACTGTCGTAGTGTAGGCATGGCATCTTGTGGAAGCTCGAACGACACGAATATTTCTGTCACCAGGTTATCGTGCTCCTCATCTATCAGCGTCTTCCATGATGGATAGGTGATGGGGACCCTTTCATGCCCAACGAAAAGCTGCTACAGCCTTTGAAGGCGCGGTAGGGGCCCCATCATGTGGATCAACCGCCGTGATGGTGTATTGGCTTTGAGTTCTTTTACTAAGCCTCTTGTACCGTGTCTGTTTCCTTCTACATTGGGCGCGTGAGCAAATCCCTTCAACGGCGAGGATTGAGGGGATGCCATCTTGTATGATGCAAGGTTAAGAGTAGGTGAGTTAAGAGAAGGTAAGTTAAGAGTTATTTTGTAGATGCAAGGTTAAGATAATCAACATTACTTGCAACACCAATTGGGCAAATGTGAAGATTTTTGAATCTTCATTCGCAATCATGTTTTCTATCACAAATTGAATGAAGATTATATTATATTGCTCTTAGATAAAGGTTGGTTGAAGATTTTAAACCTTTAAGCTTAATCACGAATGGGCTAACAATTAATTCAGTGAATAAGGCCTTGAACCCTTACCACCTTAATATGCAGATTAAGTACTTGCTAACTGAATCAACAGTAGACTAACAGTTCAGTAATTTAACAATATGATTCTAAAGCAGTACAACAACACTAAAACTGATCCACTCAATCAGGCTTTAAACACACCAGTAACAATTAAGATAACAAAGTGTATTTAGCTAAGCATTTAAATAGTACATGTACTGATATAACAATCTCAATCTGTGCATGGATCACAAATTGAACCAGAATGCTGTGACTGATAGCACAATCAAGATTAAACCAACAGCTAGTACATATAATGAAGTGTTGACAGAAAGGTAATAACAGTCGAGAACAAGCTATTAGCCAGATATAATCTAATCAGCATTTAAGCCTATGGTTCAAGGCCTAGTTCACAAAAATAAATGTTCTAGTCATCACAATACCCATTATCATCATGGAGCAAGGAAGGCAACAAAAATAGAGGGCATGGCCGAGGGGGGAGGGCATGGGAGAGGGAGGAGGGCATGCACCACCTAGGAAGATGGGAGACACCACTAAGGGGGAGGGGAGACACTGAAAGGACTGGGGATGTCACCTAGAGGGGGGGTGAATAGGCATTACAAAATTTAAACAGCAGCCGAAACGAGATCTTCGGAGAGTTCGAATCAAACTTCGGACTGTCCGAGTGGTTCGGATAGTCCGAGATGTGTTCGGATAGTCCGAATGCTTTCGGATAGTCTAAGGTGAGTTTGGATAGTCCGAATGTTTCAGAGCACACAACTCGCAAAAATAAATCTAGCCTATTTGGGAGATATTAAACACACCAAATTAAACTAGTTAGCCTAGAATACCTGAATCAAGTAGACATCTAGGGGAAAACTCAGTAGAAAAGTAGATCGAGCAATTTCAAGATTCAAAATTCAAATACTCTAGCAAGAAAAAGAAGTAAGCAAGTAGACAATGATTTTTCACCCGAAGTTCAGATCCTTGAGGGGATCCTACATCTCCGTTGAGGCGGCTCAGTCACACTTGAGTCGGGGTCTCTTTCAACTCTCTTCCTTCCGGTGTTGCACAAATGCACTCGCCGGTGTTCACTCCTTGATTCCTTCCCTTACGGAGGCTGAATCGACCTTCACAAACTTCCCACGGCCAACCACACAAAGTACCGGTGGCTCGTAGGCGACCTCCTAGCCATCTAGGAGTCCTCAACCTCCAAGAGTAACAAATTCTCACGAAGAACAAACTTGGAGATGAACTCAAGTGCTCAATCAACTCAAATCTCACTCAACCCTAGCACCTCACTCCTCAAACTCTTCTCACAAAGGGAATCACTTAGATCTAAGAGTGGAGAGGTGTTTTGGGGGCTCAAGAACAAGGAGATAGCCTCTCAAATCAATAGGGTAAGAGCTCCTTTGAAGTGAGGAAGAAGGGGGCTTTAAATAGAGATCCCCAAAAATTAGCTGTTTTGCTCAGATTCGAGTCAGTTCGGACAGTCCGAACTTATGTAAGTTCAGACTGTCCGAACGAGTTAAGTATGGTTAACAGAGAGACCCAGCTCGGATAGTCTGAAAATTTATTCGGACAGTCCGAAATGTTCGGATAGTCCAAACTCAATTTGGATACTCCGAACAGGACTAAGCAGCCCGACGAAAACGAGCATAACTTTTGACTCCAGATTCTAATTTCAGTGATCTTGGACTCTACAGAAAGCTAGGAACGAGGGCTACACAACCCACAAGATCTAATTGCCCAAATCCCAAAGGATAGGAGCAGAATTCACAAAGAATCCAAGAGAGACCTTAAACTCTCACTTTCCGACTCCACTAACACTTCTCTCCCTCTAAGTTTCACAAGGATGGATCACTTAAGCACTTGACACATCTAAAAGTCATTCGACATCGCATCCCTCTTAATAGTACGGCAATCCTTAGATTCAAATTAAATCAAAGATAATACAAGTCTAGAACTAGTCACTTGCCGTATTCTTTCTTAATGCCGATGCATGAAGACCTTCACCATATAATTGATGACATCTTCGCCTTGTCCAACTTGACTCTATTCAACTCATGAGACTCTCGTCCTATCAACCTTGACTTGATCATCTTCTCCGACGATCTCCACGCCAAGTCGATCTTGACTTAGTCCTCAACTCTTGGTGACACCGCCGTCTTGTTGATCTCGGCTTAATGATCATCCTCTAGGATACCTTGGTTGTCATACACACATGGGATCTAATTCTTTGCAAATCACTCATAAAAGGCATTAGTCCCAAAAGCTCAATAGATATAAACAAGTTGATATTTGTGAGCAATTGATTACCACAAGTGTTTTATATAAAGAAGTACAATATAAATGGAAACACTTGATATAAGAAATGTTCTCTACTAAGTACATTATGATGAATATTTAATTGATCTATATGCACTAGAGATATAATTGCTAATATGATGAATCAATTAAATCATAGCAAGAATCATAGTCTTTACTTAAATGAAGCACATGATAGAATATACACGAATTATACATGTGCAAATAATATTTGGAATAAGAGTAAATATGTGATTCAACTCTAGATTAAACTACACTAAGAAAAGTGAATGAGAAGATACATAACTAAGACATGCATGCACCAAGTCAATCTATGGCAATGTAAAGTTTAACTCTAGTTAATACATGCATACTAAAAACAAAGCACATAATGAACTCAAATGAATATATATGCACAAATAAATATGACATGAACCAATTTGCATATATATAATCAACATGTTACTTGGAGTTCACTATGCATTTGCACAAGAGGAATGCAATAACAAATATAGAAGGGATACCGAGATTGCATATCTTATCTTTGCTTACCCATCCCACTTGATTTTCCTCTAAATACATGAGACTAATACTCAACTTGGCAACAAACATGTAAGTCTCATAGCAATATAATCATATTAGAGGTTTATCATTTGTTAAGCACTAAGTTAAGCATTTATACAATTACATAGATTGTCATTATATGCGTTTGTCATTAATCACCAAAATAACATAAGTGCCTAGATGCACTTTTAATCTCCCCCTTTTTGGTGATTTATGACAAATGTTTTATCAATTTGCACCAAAAATGACAATATGAAGATATTTGGCATTAAAACAAACACGGAGAGAGAATAAGAGATCATACTTACAAATATTCTCCCTCTTTCCTTTTTTGTCAATCGATTAAGGGGCAACTGATAAATCCATAAATTCTCCCCCTTTTGTCATTAATCCCAAAAAGGTGCATAATAGATCCTTATTGTTCATTTGAGGATTGAACTTCCCCTTAGACATCAATCATCGAGGATCCATTTTCAATAAAATCTTTTCTCCCTCTTGATTGCACACTCAATAAAAAGATTAGGGAGAACAAAACCAATTTAAAGTAGTCATGATTCACAGGATATAAGTGAAGCTCAAACATGACAAATGAATTGAGTATGATTCCACAAAGAAAATTAAATTCTAAAAATCAAGATCATATAGAGAAGATTACACAAGAAGGAATTGCTTATATAATCACAAGATGTATACAAGATCATGAATCAAGATTGTATAAGTAAAGTGCGCTTTCGTGATTAAGAATTTCACAAGCTTATCAAGGGCATACCTCTTTGCAATGTGTCACCCATGTGTACCTTTTAATTCTTGATAATGCCAAATGCAAGTTAGATGACACTTCAAAACAATTAAGGATTAGAGGATACCTCTTGAAAGATACCAATTGAAAGATACAACACCATTTAGAATGACACAATTTAGCATAATAGTATGCAAAGACATTATTGAATGTGGTCAAAAAGGAATACGTCCCTTTGCCGGATCTTATCCACCGCATGCTCGAATTGGTCATGATCAACTCGCACGGCCTTACATCCCTCGGACTATGGAGCTCCTCTCCTTTTCCTTCATCCCACCGTCGAAGATGACCCCTTTTTCAATTCCTTGAACATCAATAGACAAGCACACGATTTCCGGAAAAAATATCTTTCAATTTGACCCAAGTTAGTTTGATAATGTCTAAGTACAACATGCATGATATAGATGATGAGCATGATAATACTACTTGCATACAATTTGAAAAGTTCAAGATACCAATTGAAGATTTCATTATATCAATTTACAATAAAAATATTTGAAACTCATTCAAATTTAATCTTGACATCCACTTGTAAGAGAGACAATGGGTAAAACACATTCAAACTCACTCTTGAACTTACAAGGGAAATTTTCTCTTTTCCATAATAAACTCTGAGTTATGCAAGAGAGAAAACATTTTGAGGCTAAGATACAATTAAATTCAATTTCCAAAAGAACTTAGCCAAAAGATGCACTTTCATTGGAATGAAAACTTAAATAGATATGATTCACTTTGAAGCTTAGAGCAATGAATAAGTTCACTTAGTTTTCATCTTGAAAGGCTTGCCAAGATTCCAATTTAAACTCTCAAAATCTCAAAAGATGCAAATAGTAGTATAAAATCGATTATAGCTTTTAAACAATTGCTCAAATGCAAAAATCATCAACATGGAAAAGATCCGTATCGAAATTCTCTTCGAGGACTATAAAGACCAAACATTCATTTGAGCAAAGGAAAAACCCCGAAAACTTGAAAAGAGTAATGCTGAAACGAAGGTTTCGAGAAAAGAAATCTTGCTTTGAAATGGTCCTGAGGATGAAAACAAAAGCAAATGAGCTCCCAAATAATTTTAGATTAGTCATGGAGCAATGAATTGAGTTATCTTAGTTTTCGTCACAAGGAAATACTCAAATCATCTTAAAGGTAGGCAATATTTCAAAAGTGCAATGTGCTGAAAAATTCAGTTTTGACATTCCATTTAAGCTTTTTGACAGGACTGAAAGAAGGTTCAAACAAGGTTCATAAATTCTGAAAAAATTAGAAAATGAAGTCCAACAATACAGAATCAATTCTTACAAAGGTGGTCCCCTCAAATTATGATCTGATTTGTGGAAACAAAAATCACAAATCAGCTCAAAACCATGCAAAAGTCTGAATTTTCAGCATTTGATCAAAGAGAGAAAAAGCCATAACTTTTTCAAATATAGTTAAAATTATTTAAAATTATGTAGAAACATACCTTGGGCTCCTAAGAAACTTTTCCAAAAGGAATTTTCTAAAAAGGAGTCTCCAATCAAAAGATATGCCAAATTTTGCTTTGGAGGCATGATTTTTACTCAAAGAAGAGAAAAGTTAAAAAATTTCAAATAAAGTCCAAATGGTTTGAAAATTTTCAAAAATTAACTTTGAACTATTTAGAAGGTTTCTCAAAATGAATTTCCTTAAAAGGACATTTCTTTCAAAAGATGTGGCAGATTGTGCTTTGTAGGCAAAAAGAGAAGTTAAATTTGCACCAAATGCTCAAAATGCAATCCGATTTAGATTTCATGGAGATTTGAACTTTCATGGCTTTGTATGAGTTGGAAATATTACTTCAATCCAAGAAGCACAAAGAAATCCAACACAAATTTTAAAACTCACAATATGCAAGAAAAGGTCATTTTTGGGTTAAATGAATGATTTTGGCCAAATTCAAATGGCTATAACTTTTGAACGGTTGGTCGTTTTGATGAGGACATGACTCCTTTGGATACACGCATACATCATGGTCCTATGACAAGAGCTCGTGCACGTCAATTAAATCATGAGGTGAGCTCGTTTCTCGTTATTCATCATAATAATATTATTGAGGATGGGATGCTACTAAATATTTGTGATGTTTTACTGCTTAGAAACATGGGAGAAGAATGACAAATCAATCCGGAGTCCAAGTCATCCACAATTCGGAGTTTAGTTCGGAGTCAGCGGACAGCACTTCACTAAAATGGGCATAACTTTCTCATACGAAGTTCAATGGAGGAGTTCTTGTGCTTGTTAGAAAGATAACGATGAGATCTTTCCAATGGATATAGTCCCAGCTCCAGATTCATCATGAGTCAGCCAAAATCATCAAAATAATGCATGAAATCACTATTTTGGGCCTTGTAAGCATGTGAGGGCCAAGCCCAAGTGGTGTGCGTCCCCTCCAGCCGCACACAACCCTAGGGTTTCCCCCTCACGCCCCCTATCATATATTCTATAGCCGCTGCTTCATGCCATGGGTTTTGCTTAGATTTCAACTAGACACTCTGTCAGTTTTCGTCGATCGTCGGTTTTGTGGAACCCCAACTCGTGTGCTTAATATAATTCGCAATTTCAGATTGCTTCTTCTACGTTCTTGCTTGTGTTCTTAATTCGCATGCAGGGATAAGCCTTCTTGGGGAGGTCAATCGTGTTTGCGTGTGGTTGATAACCAACGGAGCTGTGGTGTAGCGATTGCAGGGTTTGGATCGGTTCTGATCGGAAGCCGGATCGTCAACGTCGAGTCTCCACCAATCGACTTACCTCTCACTATCGGAAGATCGGGCCACCGTGCGCATCACGTTTGGAAAACTTTAAACTAAAGAAATGTTTAAATTGATCAACCCTATGAGTTTTGTATTGACCACTTTTTCAAAAACTCAATAGATTTTAACTTATAAAAATATTTCATTTAATCCAAAATCAAGATCTTATATGATCCATTTGAGCCCAAATTTACTATTTTGTTTCTAAAATAGAAATTTTTACTCTGAAAGCTTTTTAAAACATTTGAAATATATATTGGAGAACTTTTATAAAGATTTTCACAAATATTGACCTTTTAAAAAATATTTTTGACTTTTTGACCAAAGAGGCTCATATGAAGGATATGCAAGAATATGGTTTTCAACATTATTCCAAAAAGTATCAAATGAAGCAAATGAGAAGATATTTGATTGAAATTGGTATGTATGAGCTTAAAATACTATTTTGAACCAAGATATTGCTAAGAATCCGGTCCAAGGGGTCAAACTCACAATGTGCTAAAATGTGACCAATTTAGGTCAAACATAGTTTTTGAGTGAGTTTCAAAATCAAATAACTTTTCGTAGATTGGTCTTTTGGAAATCTTTTGAATACCAGAATTGTTAAGAATGACCAACTCTATATTTTTCATTTTGGAGCTATATTAAAAATCATTTTACCATTTATTCTATGAAAATTATAAATTTAAAGCCAAAACAAGATACTAGTAACTAATTTTTGGTCTAAAAACTTATTTTCTTTTGAAATTAGTTTTTGTAAAGCCAAAACCATTGGAAAACCTTTTGAAAGCATTTATATATATTTTTCAACTAGTTTTCCCAAGATTAGTAATAGATACTAAGATTTTTCACTTTTGGCTAAAAGGCTTAATTTTGAAAATATATTAGCACTTATGTAAATATGGGCATATATAGGGATGTGATGTACATGATTATGATTTAGCACTCCCCCTTAATGTGCCATAATTTGACTTGCTCAAGATTGCAATAAGAGAATAGGTAAGAGGCAAGAGCAAGTACTCATAACAAGCAATTAAATCAATTTTTGCATGATACTAATGCATCTAATTCTACACAAGGCTAGAAGCTAAATAGTAATCAATTTAAATTGCTTGTTACCGAGATGGTATTGGCTCATGATAGACTTGATTATCTTTATGCTTGGTTCCAACTTGTAATTGATGAAGTCCTTATATTCTTGAAGAAGCCAAGCATCCTATCCATCTCCAAATGCCTAAAAAACCTTTTAGACGGTTTTTGGTACCCAATCCTTGTTAGGTCCAACAATGTTAGTCACAATAGATTTAGGAACCCAAATGGCCCTAATATTAATAGTCTTAGGTGAACTAACATAACTAACAATAGATTTATGATTGTTATTACTCCCAAGCAATTTATTGGCAATGAATTGCGGAGGCTTAGGAGTTTTAACACTTTTAGTAAATCCATTCCTAGTTTGATCCTTTCTAAGCACATAATAATCATTATAATGCAAGGGCTTAGAGGATCTAGCGTATCTAGCAAATGGTTTGCTATTGTTATTTTTCCCAAGCATATGATCAACATGATTTTTCTTGGTCTTAGGAAATTTAGTATTTTGAGCAAATCCATTTCTAGATTTATTTCTTCTAAGCAAATGATTGTTATTATTATGCATAGACTTGGAAGAATCGACAAACTTGGCAAACACATTGCCATATTTGTTTTTCCTAAGCAAATGATGATCATTGACAATAATAGGCTTAGGAGTGATACCTTTGGGATAATCCTTACCGATGTGCCCCTTTTCCCGATAATTGTAGCAAGTAAGCTTTGAACGTCTCTTTTTCTTGACTTGTTCTTTATCGGTTTGCCTCATTGTTGATGGTTGTGGCTTGATCTCCACTTTATTAGGGCACACGGAGGCGAAGTGGCCTTTCTTGTTGCAAACTACGCACTTGATGATCTTCGAATATCTTTCGTTATTGTAACACCCTGACGCCAAACGCGCCACGGATGCTACCAACCCTCTAAACTCCTAAAACCGGCTTAAAATTTAAGCTACCGAAATTTACAAAATTTCGGCATGACCTCTCTAGAAATAGGGACATCCACTCAGCAGACAGAAAACATAAGCAGTTATGATATCATTCTAGTAGGTCCTTAGTTAACCAATCACACATCCCATGGAAAATTAATGAACTCCGCCACATAATTATTACAGAACAGGAACTCATTAAATATAATTGCAGATGACCCTTTACAAGAATCTTCGCGAGCTATTTAAGATCGGAACTATAAATTGACGTGATGGAAAGGTGATGATGCAAAACGTGATTGTGCTACTACCCCCATCTATGCATGCCTAATTCAAGGTACCTGCAACAATACAAACAACAAGCGTGAGTCGATGACTCAGTGAAATACAACAAAGAATAAATTCATAATCAATCGCATTGTCCTACTCAAGAGCATAACACCCATCCTTACATAAGTACAGCAAACAGATAAAACAGAAGCATCACCACTAATTCTCCAAAACCAACCCCATGCTCGTCTTTGATGGGGTCCACAACCCCACGACAATGAAGCATAACATACAACCTGAAAACATACAATCATATCTTGCAACCAGACATGAAAATACAGAATTTGAATAATCCATCTCACAGACATGAAAATATAGAATATGAATAATCCATCACACTCATACAATCATGTAATGCATTATGCATGCTCACCTGTTTCACTTCATTGCTAGATTCCTACACATATCTCTTTAATCTTTTTGGATGAGGCCACGACTCGATCCCAACCCGACACATTTCCATTTAACTCAAAATCATCGTTACCATGCAATGCGACATGAATGCTCTATTTGATGCACGATCTTTGATCGCCGAAAGTGCCCACCCGCGGTGTGCACCCTCATGTCCTTCCATCCCGTGGAAGGTGCCTACTCTATCTTGTCTCGCTCCCATTCACCTCGATGAATGGGACTACGAGGTAGGACTTTCGTGTTCACTACGCAGAACACAGAGGCCCTGATCGAATGGGTCGCCTCTTCCTTTAATGAATGCACAATGTAATTTACAAGAATGAAATGCAACCCTTCAATCATTGCCACTCACTAACATAGCCATAACCACTCACATAAACCTAGCCAATTCTCACATTCATGAGTTGCCCGATACTAGATTAATCCGATTCAACAATAAGACATGGCAACCCATTATGTTAGCTTCATCATACAATTAAATCATACGGCCACCAAACCACATTCACCACTATACACTTGCAATTAATTACTCACTTTCCATTTGCTAACTTTCATCCACCCTCCTTATTTCCATACATGATCATTCGTACTAATCTAATCAACCTCATGTATAAACCAGGGCAACATATCGCCTAAATTAGTAGCACAAAGAAATTTTGCAAATATACTAACTCTAGAAATGACTTAATCATTTAAACCTTAATAATAGGAGAACACACTAACAGCTCTCTCTCAATTTGGGATCTTATGCACAACCATTAACAAATTAAGCTAATATACAATGGTATTTTTTCATAATCAAATGGCAGTAAGAAATTATTAACTCACACATTTGAATTGAGCCATACAAAAGATAATAAGGATCGAGTGACAACATAATATTCACAACCATTACCAGGGTAAGAATGATATTACAGAAGCTCATACGCAAATAAAATTGGCTTTAGACTCAAATATAACCTCTTTTCTCCATGCCCATAGAAATGAATATTGATTTCCATTTATGACCAGAGCATGAACATGTCTAGTGTTGTTGTAAATAATATAGGAGAAGCTAACACTAATAATTCAATGTTCTAGTCAACCCTTTAAATTTTCAGTTAATGATCCCCGTAGTAGCTATGTATGGAAAAACATGCATCTTAAATAGACAACCAAATAAATCTACGATAAAACAAGCACCCATATACATATGTGCACCCCAAATGGACGCAAAGGAAAATTTAGAAATAATTATCACAATCTTCAGTAAAATAACCTGGCCAATGATCTAACCCTCGAGCGGCTCACAATCCAATGTGCCATAAGAGGAGTAAGTTGATGATAAACACGAATAAAGGGAGTTACCCCAAAGAGATACCACAGTTGTAGTAGACTAACCATGGACAGCTATTTGCCTTCATACTTGTGTAGCTTGGGATGAGGGAATTAAACTTTGGAGCATTTCAACAAACACCTGGCATACACAATAAACCAAACCCCCAATTTACTTGTACTTGTGTACTCACCTCAAGAAGGCAAGAGGGGCACTTCGGCCAGAGGGGAGGGAAGCTCACCGGAGAGAGACCAGGGCGGCGCCAGAGCTGGCCGGAGGAGAGGCGCCGCCGGCTTCGCTATCGCCGCCAAGAATCGCTTTGCCGCCACCGCCAACAGGAGAGGAGAAGGCGCCGAAGCCGGGCAAGCGCGGCGGGCCGAGGAAGAAGGACGCCGGCGGGATGGACTGGGCGACGCCAGAGGTCGAGGTGGGCTGCCGGAGTGATCGTGCGGGCGGCCGGTCAGAAACAGAGGAACTCGGCGGATCTCAAGAAGATCAGCAGGACCCTAAGGCGGGCAAGATTTGGCAGGGCTCGGGCAAGGAATCGACAGGGAAGCACCGGCATGGAGTGGCGCTCGGCAGGGATGGGCAGCCAGACGAATGCCGACAACACCGATAGAACTCGGCGGAGAGGTGGCAAGACCTAGGAGCTGGAGGTCGCCGACGGCGACACGGCCGAGAATCGGCAGGACTGCGGCAAGAATCACGGGGCTCTCAGCCCATGGCGCATGCGAAGGGAGAAAAATTGACAGCCACAAGTAAAAGAACAAGGGAAGAGAGAGGTTAGATGAGGGAGGGAAAATTCCCAAAAAAAACCCCCTCCTAAAAACCAACATTCTGCATTTAACCATTAGCGAGAAACGACAATTGTCAGGATAGACAACTTGCCGTAAAACTAAACAGCACGGAGAAAACACCCATTCCGATAAGTACTTCACGGAAAAACTCAAAACCTTTAATAAACTGCGAGGCGACAAAACTTTTCTCCAGAATAAATCCTTGAATCAAGAAAATGAAGACAATTCCGGTCAAAACCCAGGAAAACGATTTTGCGGTATTACAGTTATGCCTTGTCTTGCTAGTCTCCCTTTTTGGAGATGTAGCTAGCCGAGTCCTCGCTTATCTTGAGGCGCCCTAGGCTTGCTCAAGATGTCGTCGAGAATGGCTTTTCCTTTTATGCACCTCTTCAAGTCATTTTCTATTCTAATGACTTGGGTCTTGAGCTTTTTATTTTCCTCTACAAGATTAGTCTCAACATACATAGAGAAAGTACTAGCATTTGAACTAGAGCTACAAGGCATATTAATTAGATTATTGCAAGAGGTGGACATGCATTTATTTGATGAATTGTTTGTAATAGAAATTTGGCAAGGCAATTCATTAACTAAATTACATTGAGTAGTAATATCCACACTAGACTTAGTGGATTCCTTAAGAAGGATTTTTTTCATGATTTTCTTTTAGAACATTATAATCATTTTGAGGTGAATCATGCTCCAACTTCAAAATTTTGTATTTCTTTTTCTCATTCCCAAGAAATTCATTGAGCTCCTCTAACATATTCTTAAGTTCATCATAAGAGGGCTCATCATCATCATCGTCACTTACCTCAATTTTACCTTTTGCCATAAAGCAACGGATTCGTGATGGAAATGAATCTTCATCATCACTTGAGGTAGAGGTTGAGGTTGATGGAGATGTCGAATCTTCATCACTTGATGTAGTGGTTGAAGAATCATCAACCGACATCTCATCTTCAATGCAACCCTCACTAGTGGTTGTGGACACATCATATAATTCTTGAAGCTTTGTCCACATTTTATGAGCGCTCTTGAGATTGCATATTTTATCAAAAAAAAATTCGCTCACAACACAAAATAAAACATTAGTAGCTTGAGCATCGAGATGTAGGCATTTCTTCTCTCCTTTAGTTGGAGCAACCTCATTCAATGGAGAAGAAAAGCCGACATCTACGATCCACCGTATTTGGGGGCTCATGGATTTAAAATGAGAAATCGTAATTAATTTCCATGAAACGTAATTTGAGCCATCTAGCACAAGTGGATCGTGTGAGTGCTCTAATCCTCTAGTCACCATCCTTTACTCTCTAGACGGTTAAGTCTAGTAAAATGAGAGACCTTACTCTGATACCAATTGAAAGGGCCGGGGATGTCGCCTAGAGGGGGGTGAATAAGCGTTACAAAATTAAAATTTAAACAGCAGCGGAAACTAGATCTTCGAAGAGTCCGAATCAAACTTCGGACTGTCCGAGTGGTTCGGGTAGTCCGAGATGTGTTCGGATTGTCCGAATGCTTTCGGATAGTCCGAGGTGAGTTCGGATAGTCCGAATGCTTCAGAGCACACAACTCGCAAAAATAGATCTAGGCTATTTGGGAGATATTAAACACACCAAATTAAACTAGTTAGCCTAGAATACCTGAATCAAGTAGAGATCTAGGGGGAAACTCAGTAGAAAAGTAGATCGGGCAATTTCAAGATTCAAAATACAAATACTCTAGCAAGAAAAAGAAGTAAGCAAGTAGACAATGATTTTTCACCCGAAGTTCGATCCGGATACCATCAGTTGAAAATAAGGCCGCAAGATATTCCGAAGACAGCTTTTGCTACCCGATATGGATTGTATGAGTTCACAATTATGTCTTTTGGACTAACCAATGTCCCAGCTTATTTCATGTACCTGATGAATAAAGTGTTTATGGAGTACCTAGACAAATTTGCGGTGGTATTCATAGATGACATTCTTATCTATTCTAGAGATGAAGCTCAACATGAAGGACATTTGAGGATGGTGTTAGAAAAGCTTAAAAATCATCAGTTAAATGCCAAGTTCAGTAAATGTGAATTCTGGTTGAAAGAAGTTGCTTTCTTAGGGCATATAATTTCTGCTGGAGCTGTCTCAGTAGACCCCGAAAAAGTGAAAGGTGTGCTTGATTGGAGACAGCCCAAGTCAGTGCCTGACATCAGGAGTTTCCTTGGTTTAGCGGGATACTACCAAAGATTCATAGAAGGATTCTTAAAGATCGTAAGACCACTTACCCAATTGCCGAAAAAGGAAAAGAAGTTTGAATGGACTAAAGCCTGTGAGCAGAGTTTTCAAGAACTGAAGAAAAGATTGACTACAGCCCCAGTGCTCATTCGGAAAGACGTTGAGATTTTCTGTGATGCCTCAAGACAGGGTCTTGGATGCATCTTGATGCAGGAAGGTAAAGTAGTTGCATAAGCCTCGCAGCAATTGTGACCTCATGAGGAAAACTATCTAACCCATGATTTAGAAATGGTTGCAGTTGTGCATGCACTAAAGTTATGAAGGCATTATCTCATTGGGAATCGTTGTGAGATCTTCACAGACCATAAGAGTCTGAAGTATATCTTCACTCAAGCAGACCTCAACCTAAGACAAAGAAGATGGTTGGAGTTAATTAAGGATTATGATGTTGGAATACATTACCATCCTGGCAAGGCTAATGTAGCTGTCGATGCCTTAAGCCAGAAGAGCTACTGCAATAATTTGATGATGAAAGAAGGACAATGTGCTCTTCATGAGGAGTTTCAGCATTTGAATTTGGAATTAGTGGAGGAAGGTTTTGTTGCTGCTTTGGAGATTCAACCAACCTTAGTGGACCAGATCAAAAAGATGCAAAAGTCAGATAAGGAAGCTACTAAGATCAAGGATAGAATAAAGGAAGGTAAAGCCCCAGGATTTTTAGAAGATGAAGAAGGAACAGTTTGGCTTAGAAAAAGTATTTATGTGCCGAATCAGAAAGAGATCAAGCAGTTGATATTAAAGGAGGCGCATGAGTCAGCGTACTCAATTCATCCAAGTAATACTAAGATGTATCATGATCTTCGTAATGTATATTGGTGGCCAAGGATGAGAAAAGAAATTGCAGAGTACATAGCCATGTGTGATGTATGCCAGTGAGTTAAGGATGAACATCAAAAACCCGCAGGATTGCTGCAACTGTTAAAGGTACCTGAATGGAAGTGGGAAGAAATTAGAATGAATTTCATTACAGAATTTCCAAGGACCAGATCAGGATATGACTCGATATGGGTTGTAGTGGATCGATTGACAAAAGTTGCGCATTTTATTCCTGTGAGAACAACCTATCAGGGGGATAAGCTTGCAGAGCTATATATGTCAAGGATAGTGTGTTTGCATGGTGTGCTAAAGAGGAGTGTATCAGAATGAGGAACACAATTCATATCAAGATTCTGGCAAAAGTTGCAAGAAGCATTGGGTACCAATCTGAATTTCAAGATGACTTATCACCGCCGATCGATGGATGACCGAGTGGGTGAATCGATTCTCGAGGATATGTTAAGGTCTTGTGCATTGTCCAATAGGAGCACGTGGATTAAAACCGTATACTACCTAAAATAGACTTACCTTGGTGGTGGAGTGTTTTGACCTGTTGTAAGCAAACTCAATATGCGGTAAACATTCTTCCCAAATCTTCAAATTCTTCTTTAAAACAGCTCGCAACATGGTGGATAATGTGCGGTTAATGATCTCTGTTTGTCCATCAGTTTAGGGATGACATGTAGTAGAAAACAGCAGTTTCGTCCCCAATTTGTTCAAAAGTGATCACCAAAAGTGACTCAAAAACTTAGCATCATGATCCGAGACAATAGTATTAGGCACTCCATGTAGGCGAACAATTTCCCTAAAAAACAAATCAGCTATGTTTGTAGCATCATCGCTCTTATAACAAGGTATAAAATGTGCTATTTTAGAAAAACGATCCACAACTACAAATATACTATCCCTCCCTCTCTTTGTCCTAGGCAACCCTAAAACAAAATCCATAGAAATATCCTCGAAAGGTATACTAGGAACAAGAAGAGGCATGTAAAGACCATGTGGATTTAAGCGGGACTTAACTTTATTGTAAGTAGTGCAGCGTGACACGTAGCACTCGACATTGTGTCTTATCTTTGGACAAAAGAAGTGGGCGGCCAACGCATCTTCAGTCTTCTTTGCTCCAAAATGTGCCATCAAACCTCCTCCATGCGCCTCCTGTAATAACAAAAGACGAACAGAGCTAACTGGAATGCATAACTTGTTAGCATGATAGAACAAACCATCATTTAGCATGTATTTATTCCATGTTTTTCCTTCTTTACAATGTTCATGCACTTCTTTAAAATCCAAATCAGTAGCATATAAGTCCTTAATGTTCTTTAAACCAAAAATCTTATGATCAAGTTGAGATAACATGGTATAACGCATAGAAAGCGCATTAGCAATCACATTGTCCTTTCGTTTCTTATGTTTTATGACATACGGAAATGACTCAATATATTCTACCCATTTACCATGTCGTTTATTCAATTTAGCTTGACTTCTAATATGTTTCAGTGATTCATGATCAGAATGTATAACAAATTCTTTGGGCCATAGATAATATTGCTAATTCCCTGTGGAGTCACAATATAGCCAAGAAACGAGACTCAATCGGTGCAAAAGGTGCATTTCTCATGGTTACCAAACAAACGTGCATCTCTCAAAGCATTAAAAACAACATGTAAATGTTCAAAATGCTCAGAAAGTGACTTCCTATAAATCAAGATATCATCAAAATAAACCACCACAAATTTCCCAATGAATGGATGTAAAGACTCGTTCATTAAGCACATGAAAGTACTAGGTGCATTAGTCAATCCAAAAGGCATAACTAACCACTCATATAAACCAAACTTAGTTTTAAAAGTAGTTTTCCATTCATCTCCCAATTTCATCCTAATTTGGTGGTATCCACTTCACAAGTCAACTTTAGAAAAAATCTTAGAACCACTTAACTCATTAAGCATGTCGTCTAACCTAGGAATAGGATGACGACACCTTATGGTGATATTGTTAATGGCTCTACAATCCACACACATTTGCCAACTACCGTCTTTCTTAGAAAGAACAGGAACAACACAAGGACTAAGGCTTTCTCGCACGTACCCACGGTCCAAGAGGCCTTGGACTTATCACTCAATTTCCTTAGTCTCCTCTGGGTTGGTCCTATATGCAACATGGTTTGGCAAGGTCGCACCCAGGATCAAATCAATTTGATGCTCAATCCCTCAAATAGGTGGCAATCCCGGGGGTATCTCAGCTAGAAATACATCCATATACTCCTAAAAAAGGTTAGGAACAGAAGGAGGCAAAGAGCTAGATATATCTTCAAGTGAAACTAAAGCATCTTTGCATATCAAAGCATAGCATGGTAGCTCATTCTTAGTAACTTCAACAAGATCAGATTTTGTAACAAACATAACATCACCCTTCAACTTAATTCCCTCTGACCTAGAAGTTGACACTCCCTTATCTTTTCTAGGTGGAAAAATAGTTTTAGCTACTTGCTAATTTTTAGATTCTAACACACTTTATTTCTTCTCATTTTTAGCTCTTTCTTTATCACATTGCAAAATTTCAGCAGGGGTCATAGGAAGTAAGGTGATCTTCTTTCCTTTGTGCATGAATGTGTATTTATTAGACCGACTATGATGAGTGGCATCTGTATCAAATTCCCATGGTCGACCTAACAAAAGTGAGCAGGCTTGCATAGGTACGACAGCAAATTCAGCACAGTCATTGTATGTACCAATGGAAAAATTAACCTTTGTAGTTTGTGTTACCTTCACTTTACACTATCATTGAACCATTGAATATGATATGGGTGTTGATGTGGTCGTGTGTCCAAGCCAAGCTTCTTGACCAAATCTGAACTTACCAAGTTGTTGCAGCTTTCGCTATCAATAATGACATGGACACGACGATTGTTGATAATGAAGAAAAGTTTAAACAAATTATGGCGTTGGATCTTATCAGCTGGCTCCATTAAAGTGCTCAACACTCGCTGCACAATTATGATCCTGTAGTTCTCCGTATCATCCTTGCCGAAGGTCTCCTTATCATCAATGTCTGTTTCATTCTCAGCATTATCACCTGCATGGTTAGTTGCAAGAGCAAGTTCATCTTCTACATCAGACGTACTAATGTACCCACCGTCATCTGTTGCAATGTAAGCTCGTTGACTTGGACAATCCTTCATAACATGTCCTATTCCCTTACAATGGTGGCACACTATACCTGTTGTACGTCTAGTGGAGGAAACAAAGGATGACGTCTTCGCGGGTGCCTGCACATTAGAAGATTTACTCACCTCAAGTGCACGTGATGAGGGTGACGGTGCTGTTGAACGCGCCCTACTCGTCGAGGGGGCAGCAGATCGAAAAGCAGGAGGTGGTGTTGATTTGGTTGGCGTTTATGTCCGTCTTGGAGTGTAGCTGCCACCCAAGTTGCTCCTTGGTCGCTGTTGTCGTCGCTGCAATTCTTTTTCTGCCAAAACAGTAAGCTTGAACAATCTATTGATGGAGGTATAGTCTTTGTAATCAAAAATGTCCTAGATTTCACGCCTTAACCCTCCATAGAAACGAGCAATTTTATCCTCCTCATCCTCTTCTACCTCGCAACGTAACATGCCTATTTGAAGCTCTTGGTAGTACTCCTCTACCGATTTGATACCTTGATCTAGGCACTGCAATTTTTTATGCAAGTCATGTTTAAATGAAGGGGAACAAATCTATCTCGCATGTGCCATTTCAACATATCCCAAGTATCAGGTTGTATGTGTAACATCCCAAAATTTGGGTTTTCAAAATTTATATTTAAATTAGCTCTCCAAAAATTTTACATCAATCTTATTTTAATTAAAGAAGCTTAATTTAGAATTTTCTAAATCTAAAACAATTTAATGTGCCTTCTGTGTACATCAAGTAATTTAAAATTTAGTTTTTACAGTGCCCTTTATATCTCACGGAATTTCCCAAACTTGAGATTTGCTAAAAACTAATTAAAATTATTAATTTAAACATTTAGATGTTAATTGGATTTTTATTAGATTTTTAATTTGAATTATTAATTGTTCGAGCAATTCTATATTCAAATTCCAATTCAAACCTTTCCTTTGAAATTCCATTTAAATTCAAAATTTGGATTTCCCTCGGCGTTCTAATTAAATTGGCATCCATATCCTTCCGAAATTGGAGTTCAATCCTTTTCCGTCCGCAAAGCCAAAATTTTAAATTCCGGTCCTTGTTCGAAATTTCACCCGAGTTCAAAAATACTCTAAAAATCTCAAAACTCATAAAATTAGGTTCCAAATATTCTAAAATGATTTTGGGAATTTTTCCAAGATTTATAGAATCTCTATGGTATTTTATCTCTCGTGCTTTCATTAAATCCATTATTTTCGTCCCAGAATTTTCTAAATTCCAAAACTTATCAAAATTCATTGAAACCAATTTTATTGGGTTTGAAATAATCTCTAGTATTTTTACGAATTTTTCCAAGATTTTTATATTATTTTTGCTATTTTATTCCTCGCTTTTGTCCCTCCATTTCTTCCAACCAATGAGAAAGCGACACGTGGCATTTACTGTTCATCTTCAACCTCCAGCCATGCGTACTGTTCACATTCCAGCCTCATTTGCAGCCCAAACTTCAAATGCTCATAACTTTTGCAATTCTCAACGAAATTGAGTGAGGTCAGTTGCAAATCGACAGTCTAGTTAAGGGCTTCAATTCTCCTATAGTTTCCCCCTCTGAAATCAAGTGAAATGGCTGCTGCAATCACTTCTTTGCCGTTTCTTGTTTGAGCCATAACTCTTTCGTTTCTCATCCTCTCAATGCGTGTGACCACCCAAAACGTGCGTTTCAGTCTCTCCAACACAGTGCTCACACTTGCCCTCCATTTCCAGAACATTTGCCCTTCCAAAATCGAAGAAACGATCGCGGACGCCCTCCGCTGACATCAACGTGTCATCTTTGATCCGTAAGGCAAATCGACTTCTTCGCGCCATCTTGTGCGCATTAGTGTAGATCATAACCCTCAAGCAAATCCAGGTTTCGCCAAGAATTGCTCCGGAATTTACGCTTGTTCGCCGTTAAGTCGGGTTCCGTTCATCGTCGATTCCTCCCAAACCAAGAATCCCCGATCCAATTCCTTTTAGATATAGCCTAGTATGGTTGTGCTCACGTCGTGATCTCGCTAGTTTTAGGCAAAATCGTGTTTTGTCATAGTTTTGAGCACCATGCCATTTTTGCCGCTCATGGCGCCGCCACCATCTCATGGCGCTGCCGCTTCGCCGCCCCGGCCGGCCAGCCGCACAAAGACCGCACCACCTCGCCGCGCCCACCCCATCACTTGTTGTGGCCAGAAGGCTGGAGGCCAAGGCTACCACCGTCGGGCCGAGGCCACCGCTGTAGGATGGCAAAATACCCATGGGTCCGGGTACATGGGTACCCCAACCCGATGGTCGGTCTGGTCCAAATTTGGACCCACGGTATATTATTTCGGTCCGGTCTGGTTCGGTCTGGTCTGGTCTCATTTTGGACCAGGTACCCAAACCCGACCATACATTCTCACTTGTGGGCTGATGTGGCATGGGTCGCCACCCGCATGTGGTTCCGCGTCCAATCTGCTGTTTTTTCGGCATGGGCCGCAATTAACCGGTCCAGTTCCACCAACCATCGATTCGTCCGTCCGCCTGGTCGCCGCTAAAACCCCAACCTCGACGGCGAGCGGTGTTTTTTCGACGAGAGCGGCTTTGTGCTCACCGGCCCCGGCCCAATCTTGCCCTAAGTAACCGACGCAGGTTGCAGGCTGCGGAAGCGTGAGATGGAGGCGGGAGCTTGGGCCTGTTGAGGCAATCACGGTGCTGCATGCTTGGACAGTGGCCGAGCAACGTTGTAAATGGGCCGCCGCTGTCAGAGTTGATGGGAGGAAACGAAGCACAGCAGTAGCGAGAACATTAGTACCGCATCGCTGGCGAGAGCGGCTGAGTCGGTGGAAGCGGGTTATAAAAGGTGGGCCACTGCTCAGCCTAGACTAGATGGGAACGCCGAACGCTGATCTTTGTGTTGGCTGTTTGCACCGTGGGGTCAAAATTGGCTTGGCGCCTTGGCCCGAGCCCGACCGAAACGAGCGGCAAAAATTGAAAAAAAAAGGCTATCCAAATTCTAAAACCTGCTCCGTCCGGTAATGGGTCCGGGTACCCGTTTGGGTCCGGGTATCCATCGGGTCTAGGTCTGGGTCCGAGTTTGGACCCGTGATCGATTTGGTCCGGTCCGGTCTAAATTTCGGGTTTCGGTTCGGTCCACAGAGGTTGGACCCGGAGGTACCCGACCGTTGCCATCCCTACCGTGCCGCCTCCTCGCAAGATCCTAGCCCGACCAAGTGCACCTCAAGACTCCTCGGCCACCGCCGCGGTGCACGCTGCCTCCTTTGCACGCACCAGATCATTGCGTGTTGCTACAGCTTGCATTGCCGCCTAAGCGCCGCATGTCACGCAGTTGCTTTGTTCACCGCTCATTGCTCCGTTTACATGCTCCAAGACACGCCGCCCTCTTTCCATTTTGCTATTTGCCATGCGCGCCATGTCCCCAAGCTCCAAAGAATCGCTTGCATAGAGCTTGTAATTTGGTTCTGTAACATCCATGGTGAAGAAATGCTTGAAGAAGATGACAGCATGGGCCCACTAGTAAGGGAGAGAAGAAAACATAAATTCAGGAAAAATAAAGATTCTAAGGAATATTCCATCATTTTCGAATTATTTAATCTGAGCCCATTCTTTTGATCATATATTTGTCGTCGTAACTCCGAATCGAGTGATTCAAATTTCTAAATTCATGTAAATTCAATACCTTCCTGCCAGTATTATTTTTATAATTTTTAGATTTTATTTGTATTTAGGATAATTAATCGTTGCTCCATTTTGTGTGTCCACTGCCTCGGCAGTACCCATTCGGCCAGCACAAATTTGCCATGTAGTTGCCATGTCAAGACCTCGCTGCCCTATCTATCAGCCGATGGTCGCCACTGATGTGCACGATGGCCCGATCTTCTGACAGGTAGAGGTAAGTCGATTGGTGAAGACTCGACGTTGACGATCCGGCCCGATCGTAACCGATCCAACCTAGCAATCGCTACACCACGGTCTCATGGTTATCAACCATGCACAAACACGGTTGACCTCGCCAAGAAGGCTTATCCTGCATGCTAATCGAGAACACAAGCAAGAACGTAGAAGAAGCAATCTGAAATTGCGTAATTATATTAAGCACACAAGTTGGGGTTCCACAAACCTATAAACGGCGATATACTGTTCAAAGACGAATTGATCTAAGCAAAACCCAAGTCCTAGATAAGGGTTTGGGTGGTTATTTATACTAGGGGAGCAGGAGGGGGTCGTCCATAGCATTGGAGATCTAATACAACTCAAATTGAAAACACCAAGCCTACTTTGACTAGAGTTTGACTCGGACTTAAAAAAGCAACATTTGGTTTTTGGTAGTTTCCGGACGCATCTAAAGGAATTTTGAGGTGAGGCTGGATCCTTTGGAAATTAGACTCCGAGATCTTTCAAACGTGTACTCATGGGTCTCCAGAGCCCTCCGGAATCAAAAGTTATGGTACTTTAAAGTCAGTGCTGTTGCTGAGGCCGAACTGGACTCGAACTCGGACTGAAAAAGTGTTCTAGATTGTTTTGCATATTCCTGTTGACTCCGAACTCCAATTGACCTGAAACTAGTTCCATTGGAAGGATTATCTCCTTAGCTTTCGATACATATGTGGATCATTGAAATCAGAGTCTATTTGTGGCCTGGACGATGATTTTAGTGAACACTGCTCCTGGTGGCCGAGGTAGTCAACTCCGAGTTGAATTGGGACTCCGACTCTGAGATGAATTGGGACTCCAACTTGACTTGGACGTCCTCTTTGCCTCCCTCCTGGCCCTTGCTGGTTCCCAAGGCCTTCATGATCCTCTCTAAAGTTTCTAAGTACAATATAATCAATAATATCATTAGGTAGCATACCATCCTCACAAGTATATACACAGGCACTTAGGAACGAGCTCACCTGTTGATTCAATTGCCATGCTCGTGCTCTTGTGATGGGTCCTTGCATCACAACTGGAGGAGTCTTGGGCGTATGCATACGAGTGATGTCCTCATCACCCTCCCCCTCTTGAAGTGGAGTCGTCCTCGACTCAAACTCATCTTCTTCTCCCATGAACGGTTTCAAATCTTGGTGGTGGAGTGTACTGCCCTCGGTTTGGCCGTCGGTTTGGGGATGACGTGTTGTTGAAAACAACAGCTTGGTCCCCAATTTATTCCATAGAGTTCTCCAAAAGTGGTCAAAAACTTGGCATCACGATCTGAAGCAATAGTAGAAGGCATACCATACAAGCGAACGATTTTTTGAAAGAAAAGGTTAGCAATATTAACAGCATCGTCGCTCTTATAACAAGGAATAAAGTGAGCCATCTTAGAAAATCTATCAACCACCACAAAAATACTATCCCTCCCCCTATTGGTCCTAGGCAGTCCTAAAACAAAGTCCATAGATATATCCTCCCATGGAGTGCTAGGAACAGGAAGAGGCATATATAAACCATGTGGATTCAATCGTGACTTAGCCTTTTGACATGTAGTGCAGCGGGATACAAACCTCTCAATGTCTCGCCTCATCTTCGGCCAAAAGAAGTGAGCGGACAGAATGGCCTCCGTCTTCTTGGCACCAAAATGACCCATCAAACCTCCTCCATGAGCCTCCTGTATCAAAAGAAAATGAACAGATCCAACTGGAATGCATAGACGGTTAGCTCTAAACACAAATCCATCATTTATCACATATTTGTCCCATGTTCTTCCCTCTTTGCAATGCAGCAAGACATCCTTAAAATCATCGTCATTAGCATATTGTTCTTTAATTGATTCCAATCCAAATATACGACAATCAAGCTGGACAACATGGTATATCTCCTAGACAAGGCATCAGCAATCATATTATCCTTCCCTTTCTTGTGTTTAATAACATAAGGAAAAGATTCAATAAATTCAACCCATTTAGCATGTCTACGATTCAGTTTCACTTGACTGCGAATATGTTTTAGTGACTCATGATCGGAATGAATAACAAATTCTTTGGGCCAAAGATAATGTTGCCACGCTTTCTAAAGATCGCACAAGAGCATAAAATTCTTTATCATACGTGGAATAATTCAAAACAGGACCACTCAAATTTTCGCTAAAATAAGCAACAGTGTTTACTATCTTGCATCGTAACACCACCAATTCCAACCCCACTAGCATCACATTCAAGCTCAAAGGTCTTATTAAAATCGTGAAGTTGGAGTAAAGGTGCATTAGTAAGCTTATCTTTCAAAAGGTTGAAGGCATTCTCCTGTGCTTGCCCCCAATGGAACACAACTCCCTTCTTCGTCAACTCGTTCAATGGGGCTGCAATGGTGCTGAAATCCTTCACAAAGCGGCGGTAAAATCCGGCAAGTCCATGGAAGCTTCACACTTGTGAAATCGTCGTGGGTGTTGGCCAACTCTTAATCGTGTGCACCTTGGCTTCATCCACCTCAATTCCCTACGGAGTCACAACATAGCCAAGAAACGATACTCGCTAGGTTGCAAAAAGTGCACTTTCGAGGTTACCAAATAAATGTAAAGACGCAAAGCATAAAAATAGCACGAGATGATCAAGATGTTCATGTAACGACTTGTTGTAAATCAATATATCATCAAAATAAACCACCACAAATTTTCCAATGAAAGCTCATAAAACCTCATTCATTAAGCGCATGAAAGTGCTAGGTGCATTAGTTAAACCAAAAGGCATGACTAACCACTCATACAATCCAAACTTGGTTTTAAAGGTCAGTTTCCATTCATCTCCCAATTTCATTCTTATTTGGTGGTATCCACTACGCAAGTCAACCTTAGAAAAATTATAGAATCACTTAACTCATCAAGCATGTCGCCTAACCTAGGGATAGGATGACGGTACCTTATTGTGATATTGTTAATGGCTCTACAATCTATTTACGCGCCAACCGCCATCTTTCTTAGGAACCAAAATAACAGAACAAAGACAAGGACTAAGGCTCTCACGTACATACCAAGGTCCAAAAGATCTTGGACTTGGCGCTGAATCTCCTTAGTCTCCTCGGGGTTGGTCCTATAAGCACTCGGTTTGGCAAAGTCGCCCCGGATCAAGTCGATTTGGTGCTCAATACCTCGAATAGGTGGTAGCCCCGGGTATCTCACTGAAACACATCCTCATACTCCTGCAAAAGGTTAGTGACAGCAGGAGGCAAAGAGCTAGACATATCATGAAATGAAAATAAAGCTTTTTGCATATCAAAGCATAGCATGGTGCATCATTCTCATTAATTTCAGCAAGGTCAGATTTTGTACCAAGCATAACACCACCCTTCAATTTAATTCCTTGGACCTAGAACTAGGTTCTTTCTTGTCTTTCTTAGGTAGGAAAACATTTTTAGCCACTTGCTGATTTTCAGATTCTAGCGACTCTCCTTTCTCTCATTTTCACTTCTCTTTGTCACATTGCACAATTTCAAATAGGAGTCATAGGAAGTAAAGTGATTTTCTTCCTCTTGTGTATAAGAGTGTATTTGTTACTTCTACCGTGATGAATTGCATCAAGATCAAATTCCCATGGACGACCTAACAAAGGGAACATGCTTGCATAGACACTACATCAAAATCAAGAAAATCATGGTATGTTCCAATGGAAAATTGCACTCTCGTAGTTTGTGTTACCTTCATCTTACTACAAGTTATTGAACCATTGAATATGGTAGGGATGAGGGTGTACATGTGTGGGCAAGCAAAGCTTCTCCACCAGATCTGAACTCACCAAGTTATTGCAGCCCCACCATCAATTATGACACTCGACACGATTGTAACATCCCAATTTTTGCTTTTCTTGCATTTTAGTGGTATTTTGAATTTCTGGAATTTATTTGGGTTTATTTGGAATTATTTGGATTTATTTTGAATTAAACCATTTATCAAATCAATTAAATAATAGAAAAGTTAAAATAAAATTTTGTTGAAAATATTTTATTTGAGTCACAAATGTCCTAAAATATTTATGAGAATTTTTCCGAATTTTTATGGTGTTTTTAATACCCCAAATAAATTATTTTATTTTCGAATAAATTTTATTCTAAAAGAATTAAAATCGGATGAATAGTATTAGGTCAATAATCGTATGCCCATCTCGCCGAAACCCTAATCCAAATTAATCGTGGGATCTCAATCCAACGGTTGCCGATCGTCGTGGCGCTGCGCGATGTGCGAAGTCGTTGATCGCGATGCGGATCACGGATTGCCGTCTTCACCGAGTCCAGTCGGATCATACGCCCCGCCGAACGAAACCATTAAGGTTCCGCGAAAAACTTGGACGCCGAGGTCAGATTTAGGAGCTGACCCCCGCCGTTTTTCCTTTTCTTGCGACGCTTTTGCCCTAGCTGCGTGCCCAAGCCGCCAATCTCGCGAGTTACTCGCCGAAGTTGCTTGGTCGCCGCGCGGATTTTCTTCGTTTCGCCACGGTGAGGCCGCTCGCCACTCAAGGTCTCCTCGAAGTTCCGGAGAGGAGACGACCGAGGGGTAACCCATTCGACGAGACACGCCGAGCGCCGCGGCATCGCTGTCTTCCTCGGCTCCGTCAAGCTGCCCAGCCAAGACCATCGCTGCCGCCTCGAGCTCCGCTGACCGTCCGATCTCCAATCGACGACCCGGATTCCGCCACGCCGCCTTTGCACAAGAACTTCATCTTCAAACCCCATCCGTTAGATCTAGATCCCACGGCTCGAATCGCGACCGCACCATGCATCGTTTCATCGTGTCACCGACGCTGGGACCCACATGTCGTCGCCGTGACTTTGTCAGACGGATGAGACGCCGACAAAGACGGGCCCACCGTGGCCAGACGCGACTGTGCGCGTGGACGCCACCGCCGACGCTATGCCGACGCCACGGTGGGACCCACTTGTCGAGAGATAGCCAAGTCGCGGCCGACGCCACGATGACGTCATGCCGACGTCATCACGGAGCCGGTCAGTGGCGACGGCAAGAAGGCCACGGTCACTCTCTGGTGGCGACACGTGTCACGATGACGCAATAATTGATTTTCCAAAAAGAAAATATTTATTTAATTCGGTATATTGATTTTAAATATATTTTGAAACTTCAAATGCTTATAACTTTTATGCTTCAACTCCGATTTGAGTGATTCCAATTTCTATAAATTTGTAAAATTGTGATCTTTCTGTTTATGAATTTTAATTGAATTTTTGAGCACTGTTTGCCCACTGTTCATTTATTTTATTGTTTGTGTTTACGCTATGCCAGAGACGCTGAAGTGCCCGAAGGTTTCGAGGGAGAGGTTCGACCCAGAGCAAGCTCAAGAGCCGTAATCAGACTTTTTGAAGGCAAGTTGTGTTTGATCGTGTTGAACCTATTAGAGCAAATTATTTTGATTTAAACTATTGCATGCTAATTTGATAGAAATGATTTTGAATAAGTTTTGGGATTAGTTAAATGCCTAGTTGTCAGATGCCACCTTGTCATATATAATTGTAGGTCATGAATCCTTTGTCACCCTAGGTTATGGACTAATAGTTGGACATTAATAATTTGCCAACATGGGTTGAGTAGACCGAAGTAGTATGCTTAGCCCTGCCACGTGGACATTTTGTGATTTTGGAATGCCAAAGTTAATATTGACTTAATGAGATATGGAATGTATTTTGTGAATGAGACATGTGTTATTGTTGATGATGGCACGTGGTGCAATGGTAAAGAACCGGTGTGAAAATGATTTAGACCGAGGCATGTGGCAAGATTGTTTCGTGGGCCAAGAGTGGCAACCGGGTGGTCGATTTGGTTTTTATTGGTTTTGGATAATTGAGATCACACTTGGTTAGTCTTGCCTCGGCCAACTAAGGACTTAACCTTGCGAGCATTTGAACTGAAGTCTCTCATATGACCACAAGCTCCGTGAATGGGACGGGCTTAGCTGAGTAAACCGGGAAATCTATTCTTTGGTATTGCTGTGGTGGTGTGAGGCCCTGAGAAGCGGAATGAGAACTCACATGGCGCAAGAGGGGGCCCTGGTGTGGTAACCACCCCTCCAAAGGTTGAAACCTTAGCGGCAAGATCGGGTTTAGATGGAACTTTGGAAAGGCTTCGTTATGGTTATTTGCCTTGGTGGTATTTGACTCAGTATCTTGTGGGTAAAGTGTATAACCTCCGCAGAGTGTACAATCTATTCAATAGCCGTGTTTCACAGTATTGAGCATCGCTTCATGATTACTGGCCAAGGGTTAGATTTTTATGAAAATGAATTGTTTATGGAAAAATGCTTGGGTTGGTAATGAGGAACTTGACATAGGATGGAAATATGATTGTGATTAAAATGTTTGTGAAAGCTACTATTCTTATTATCGTTTTGTTGCTTTGCAAATTATTATCGTTATTCTTAAATGTCAGATCGCTTCATGAACCATAGCCTATCCTTTGTACTAAGCCATGCATGTAGAATATTAGAATTGCATTCTCGGCATGACTTGCCTTTGAGTGCTCAAAGTACTCACCCCACAACAACACAACTTCAGCTTGAAGAAGAAGCAAACCCCGTCAGAGGAGGAGTATCAGAGGAGCCGACAAACTAGGAGCGAGCCAATGGGCCAGTTCGTGGCAAATTGGTTGGCGCCACGAGTTTATTTTATTTCCACGATTTGAATATTTTAATAAGTCTTCGCTTCGCGAGGCGATCTTTGTAGCTTGACCATAAGGTCGATCAACTAGTTTGAGTATTTAATCAAAGTACTTATTATTTCGCTGGTTATGACCGTGATATGTACCAATGTTGAGACTGTGTGTACTAGCGTGATCCTCGACTAGTGCTGAATACACGAGGGTGCGGATTTGCAAATTCGGGTCCCGACAGAGGTGGTATCGAGCCATACCGATCGTAGGATCGCCCTTAGTTAGAATGGTCGAGTGAGGATAAAACTATTTTCAAAAAGCTAAAATGTGCCAAGATGATAATGCAATCCCGACTTACCCTTCTCTCTTTTCATACCCCTTGCTGAATTTATCACGCCTTCGCTTTGTTTTAAAATTTCGAGTTTCACGTGAGTGTCCTTTGGCGATGAGGATGATCCACTTTTGGTGAGCGATCGAGGGTACGCCATGAGCTTTGGCGATGATGCACCGCTTGAGGATATGACAGCCGATCTACACGGGGACTATGTGGATCGGGCAGATCGGATATTGCCCGATGTCACTATCACGGTTTACGCCGGATAGGGCGAGGGCGAGTCGTCGATCCGCATCACCGCCAGAGGTTGTCATTTGACGCCGGGATTCGTGGAGACATCGCTCGGGCGATGAGGCAGATTACTCGCACCTACCCCGTGGAGTTGGATGGCACAAGTGTTCGCCACCACCCACGCAGAGACACTCGCTACAACCGAGAGCCCATCGAGGAGGAGGATGCCACGATCACCCACGGCCGATATGTCATCGCCAAGAGGATGTTATCGACGAGACTGTTCAGAGCTGCAGAGGTCTCGTGGATTTGAGTTCACACAGCCTTAGGGCTCATCTGTTGTGGACTTGTGAGTACTTGGCCCACTCTATCCAGAGGATTGGGGAACCTGGAGACAGCTGCCTGCACGGACTAGAGCCGGAGCTGCTGGAGCTACACGACCTGCACCCGAGGAGCCACAAGCAGAGCCGCAGCAGAGCGAGAGCTGGAAGTGAAGTCGAGCCAAGGAAGTGAAGTCTGAGCAAGTGGAAGTGAAGCCCGAGCCTCAGGAGGTCAAGCAGAGCAGTGGAGGTTGAGCTCTGCAGGAGGCGATCCAATGGAGGATCGCTGGGATAGGTTTGTACCAGACCAAAGACACCCGCGGTGTATCCACCAGAAGTTCCGGGGGGTTGGCTCGAGGAGTGAGCGTTAGGATTAGCAGCTGAGACTCCTCGCTGAGTCGCGTGTTTGGAATAAGAGTCACCCTTAGAGGCGTTTGACTCTAATGTTAGTTCGACGGTTTTTTCATGCTTGTGAGTGATCGGTATGTGTTGCAAGGCCTTTAGGCATTGTGAGCAACCATACCCAGATATTAATAAAGTAATAAAGTTAGATTTTGTGTTACACCTTCGTCCCGCATAAGTACTCTATTACTTGTCTATTCTTATTTCCTCTCGCCTCTAAACTATGGGCAATCGGCAGATGGTGAACACTGTGGAAACCAAGGAGGAAATGGGAATGGTTCACGCCACCGAAACAACGATGGTGAAGGACAAGGACCTCAACCAAAGACCGCCAGCTTGATATGCGTAACCTTGGAGCTTTTATTGCTGCATGCACTCCAGCATGCATGCCATGATGCGCAGATGCAAAGATTCTTATCGCTTGCCGCCGCCCAAGTTAACCAAAGTTAACCCAAAGGCAGAGGTTACACTCGAGGTCGTCGAATTCATGAGGACACGACCGCCACATTTTCGGAAATGCCAATCCATTGGAGGCGATGATTGGCCGAGGACGATAGAGAGAAAGTTGCACATTACCCAAAGGAGAAGGAAATGAGAGGGTACTCTATGCCTCTCATCGCCTTGAAGGAACCTTGGTGAATGGTGGGAAAACTATCGCTGCCGCTCATGAGCACCCGCAGACATCACCGAGGAGTTCACGATCGCTCGGCAGCACCATGTGCCCGAAGGCATAATGGAGCTGAAAAGGAGAAGTTTAGGGCACTGAAGCAGGGCAATCAATCAGTGTCCGAATATCTGAATAAGTTCACTCAGCTGGCACGCTACGCACCTGAGGATGTAGCAACGGATATTGGAGGACAAGCGCAAGGAGCTGGAGGACAACCGGAAGCGCAGGATGGCACAAAGCAGGAGCACGCCAGGAGCGCAGCGCTTGAGGGTTGCACCAAATCGCTTCTTGATTTCAGCCAAGGAATGTGATGACGACGCCACCACCAGCACCAAGACCTCACGGACAAAATTTTCAGACACCAACACCGGCTGGGGAATGCAATGTTAGGAGCGAGCAGCTGATGCTAAACGTTGTTTTATCTGGCTGCGAGCCGTGCATTTTGCCATTATTGCCCTAAGAAGGAGGAGGAGGAGGACACCGCTTCAATCTTGGAACCACTCCAACGAAGGCACCCGCCAGAGCAAGTCGTGGAGTTACATTAACTGAGCCGCCACACGATCGTGGTAAGAGGCAGAGTTAATCATGTCACCGCTGATGCAGTGCAGAATACATCGGACGTCGTACTAGGTAAGTTACTTGTCAACTCAGTACCTGCAACAGTTTTATTTGATTCTGGAGCTTCGATTCGTTTATATCTCGGATTTTTGCTGTGAATAATGGATTGAAAATGGTGAACCTTAGGCATGTATTGCTAGTACAATCCTCGGATCGTAACTCCGATCCGATGTAGGATGTTCGGGGTAAAATTGATTATAGATGGAACTGAGTTCTTAGCAAACTTAGTGGTGTTAGATACCCAGACCCTAGATGCTATTTAGGGAATGGACTGGTTATCTAAACACAAGGTTGTATTAGACTGTGGACGAAGAGTCATATCAGTCGAGAGCCCTTGTGGGAGAAAAATAGAGTTTCAGGCAACTGCCGCTCGGGATGGACAGTTGATGGTCAATAGTGTGAAGGCCGTCAGCATAGAAGATGTACCAGTTGTAAGAGAATACCCGGATGTATTTCCAGAGGATTTACCTGGGATGCCACCAGACAGGGACATAGAGTTTGTAATTGAGTTAGTACCGGGAACAGCACCGATAGCTAAGAGACCTTATCGGATGTCAACCGATGAGCTAGTGGAAATGAAGAAGCAGATAGAGGAGTTAATGGATAAGGGATTTATTAGACCTAGTTCGTCGCCATGGGGAGCACCGGTTCTGTTTGTCAAGAAGAAGGACGGAAGTTACCGGATGTGTGTGGATTACCGAGCTTTGAATGAAGTCACTATAAAGAATAAGTATCCGCTACCCAGATCGATGACCTATTTGATCGCTTGAGAGGAGCCGAGTTTTCTCCAAAATTGACCTACGATCAGGTTATCACCAAATGAAGATTCGATCGAGGATGTCCAAGACAAGATTTTCGTCAAGATATGGACATTACGAGTTCACAGCTATGTCTTTCGGTTTGACAAATGCACTCGTGATATTTCATGAACATGATGAACAAGGTTTTCATGGAATACCGGATAAGTTCGTTGTTGTGTTCATAGATGACATTCTAGTTTACTCCAAGACCGGGAAGAGCATGCAGAGCATCCGGGCTAGTTCGAGAGGTTAAGAGAGCAAAGAACTTTTCGCTAAGTTTAGCAAGTGTGACTTCGAAGAACAAGGTGGAATTTCTTGGACATGTGGTGACCGCCAAGGAGTCGCAGCTGACCCAAGTAAGGTGGAAGCAAGAGTTGCATTGGGAGCCACCCAAAACGGTGACTCAAATTCGTAGTTTCCTTGGAATGGCGGTTATTACCGCCGATTGATTGAAGGATTTTCAACGATTAGTAGACCTCTTACGCAATTGTTGAAAAAGGAAAGAAGTTCGCATGGACGCCGAATGTGAGCAGAGTTTCAGAGTTGAAGAAACGCTTGACAACGGCGCGGTGTTAGTACTACCGGATTTAAGCCGAGTTTTGATATATCTTGTGATGCATCGCGCCAAGGACTAGGATGCGTGTTAATGCGAACGTAAAGGTCGCTATGTATGCGCCAAGGCGCTTGAGGCCGCATGAGGAGAACTACCCACACATGACTTGGAGTTAGCAAACAGAGTGCATGCTTTGAAGTTATGGAGGCACTATCGATTGGGAGCAGATGTGAGGTGTACACCGACCATAAGAGTCTTAAATATATATTTACACAATCGGACTCAACATGAGGCAGAGAAGATGGTTGGAACTAATTAAGGATTACAACTGGGATTCATTATCACCTGGGAAAGCCAACGTGGTGGCCGATGCTTTAAGCCGAAAAAGCCATTCGGTGAACATGTTGGTGGAAGCAAGTCAGTTGAGTTATGCAAGGAATTTCGTGTCAAGCCGAAGTTGTGCCTAAAGGATTTATAGCCGCTTTAGAAGTGAAGCCTACCCGGAAGATCAGATCCGGAAGGATGGAATGACGATGTCAAGATTCAGAGGATTAAGTTGAAAATGGAGGAAGGCAAGGCAAAGGATTTCAATTTGGATGAGCAAGGTACATTATGGATCAAGAAGCGACGGCGCATCGCACAAGAAGGAGGCAAACAAATTGATTCTCGAGGAAGCTCATGACTCCAAGTACTCGATTCATCCGGAAGCGCTAAGATGTACCAAGACCAAGGAAAGATTTTGGTGGCCAAGCATGAAGCGTGAAGTTGCAGAGCATGTTGCGTACAGCATATATGCCAAAGAGTCAAAGCAATGCATCAAAGGCCAGCGAGGGTTGCTCTGACCACTTAAGATACCCGAGTGGAAATGGGAGGAAATCGGAATGGACTTTATTATCGGTCTACTGAGGACCCTGACAGGTATGACTCCATATGGGTTATAGTGGACCGTTTAACAAAGGTCGCCCACTTCATACCTAAGTGAAAACTACTTACTCAGGGACCGCTTAGCAGATTTGTATATGTCAAGAATTGTATGTCTACATGGAGTTCAAGAAGATTGTATCGACAGAGGTACCCGGCTTACCTCAAGATTTTGGGATAAGTTGCATGAGGCCCTAGGGACCCGCTCAACTTCAAGATCGCATATCACCCCTGCATGATGGGCAAACGAAAAGAGTTAATCAGATACTAGAGGACATGTTGAGGGCTTGTGCATTGGCTTATACAACTTCGTGGGATAAGTGTTTGCCATATGCCGAGTTCAGCTACAATAATAGTTATCAGGCCAGTTTGCAGATGTCGCCATTTGAAGCGCTTATATGGAAGACCAACGCCGTTGAATTGAATGAGACCGAGAGCGCCATATGTTCGGGCCGGACGTTTCTCGAGAAGTCAAGAGCAGATAGCCATGATCAGAGAAAGGTTGAAAATAGCACAATCAAGACAGAAGAGTTATGCCGATAATCGCCGCAGGGATTTAAGCTTTGAACCTGAAGATTTTGTGTATCTCAGGGTTACACCACTCAGAGGAGTTAAGAGGTTCCACACTAAAGGGAAGTTAGCACCAAGATATGTTGGTCCGTTCAAGATCCTAAGTCGTAGAGGTGAAGTAGCGTATCAGTTGGAGTTACCGCAGTCATTAACGGGAGTGCACGATGTGTTCCATGTGTCACAATTAAAGAAATGTCTCCGAGTGCCAGGAGAGCAGATGCCGTTAGAGTCGGTCGAGCTGCAGGAGGATTTGACCTATAAAGAGTACCCGGTAAAGATCTTGGATACTAGGGATCGAGAAACGAGAAATAAATCGACCCATTTCTGCAGAGTTCAGTGGAGTAACCATTCCGAGAGCGAAGCAACCTGGGAGCATGAAGAAGACCTGAAGCAGGAATTCCCCAACCTATTCCTTAGTCAGCCCTGAATCTCGGGGTCAAGATTCCGTTAAGGGGGGGAGGTTTGTAACATCCCAATTTTTGCTTTTCTTGCATTTTAGTGGTATTTTGAATTTCTGGAATTTATTTGGGTTTATTTGGAATTATTTGGATTTATTTTGAATTAAACCATTTATCAAATCAATTAAATAATAGAAAAGTTAAAATAAAATTTTGTTGAAAATATTTTATTTGAGTCACAAATGTCCTAAAATATTTATGAGAATTTTTCCAGAATTTTACTGGTGTTTTTAATACCCCAAATAATTTATTTTATTTTCGGGAATAAATTTTATTCGGAAAAGAATTAAAAATCGGATGAATAGTATTGGGCCGAATCATCAGGCGCCCATCTCGCCAAACCCTAATCCATGCGTAGTGGGATCTCAATCCAACGGTTGTCGATCGTCGCTGCTTGGCGATGTGCGAAGTCGTTGATCGCGACGCGACGGCACGGATTGCTTGCCTTCACCGAGTCAGTCGGATCGCGCCACAAGCCGCAGAACGGAAACCGTTAGGGTTCCGCGAAAACTCGACGCCGAGGCCAGATGGCGAGCTGACCCGCCGCCGCTTTCTCCTTTTTCTTGCGACGCTTTTGCCCTAGCTGCGCCAAGCCGCCGCTAATCCTCGCGAAGTTACTCGCCAGAGTTGCCGGTCGCGCCGCGATTTTCTTCGCTTCGGGCGCCGGTGAGGCTCGCTCGCACACTCAAGGTCTCCCTCAAGTTCCTCGAGAGAGACGACCCGGGGGTAACCCATTCGACCGAGACACGCCGAGCGCCATGCGCATCGTCGTCTTCTCGGCTCCGCTCAAGCCGCCGCCAAGACCATCGCCGCCGCCCGAGCTCCGCCGACCGTCCGATCTCCAATCGACGACCGGATTCCGCCACGCCGCCCTTGCACAAGAACTTCATCTTCAAACCCCATCCGTTAGATCTAGATCCACGGCTCAATCACACCGCACCATGCATCGTTCACTATGTCACCGACGTGGGACCCACATGTCGATCGCCGTGACTGCAGGTCAGACGGATGAGACGCTAACAAAGACGGGCCCACCCGTCACCAAGACGACTGCAGCGTGTGACGCCACCACGACGTCATGCCGACGCCACGTGGGACCCACTTGTCGAGAGATAGCCGAGTCGCGGCCGACGCCACGATGACGCTATGCCGACGCCATCACGGAGCCGGCCAGTATCGACGTCAGCAAGGCCACGGTCACTCTCTGGTGGCGACACGGTCACAGATGACGAATAATTGATTTTCGAAAAAGAAAATATTTATTTAATTCGGTATATTGATTTTAAATATATTTTGAAACTTCAAATGCTTATAACTTTTATGTTTCAACTCCGATTTGAGTGATTCCAATTTCTATAAATTTGTAAAATTGTGATCTTTCTGTTTATGAATTTTAATTGAATTTTTGAGCACTGTTTGCCCACTGTTCATTTATTTTATTGTTTGTGTTTACGCTATGCGTAGACGTTGAAGTGCCCGAAGGTTTCGAGGAGAGGTTCGACCGAGAGCAAGCTCGAGCCGTAATCAAGATTTTTGAAGGCAAGTTGTGTTTGATCATGTTGAACCTATTAGAGCAAATTATTTTGATTTAAACTATTGCATGCTAATTTGATAGAAATGATTTTGAATAAGTTTTGGGATTAGTTAAATGCCTAGTTGCTGTATGCCACCTTGTCATATATAATTGTAGGTCATGAATCCTTTGTCACCCTAGGTTATTGACTAATAGTTGGACATTAATAATTTGCCAACATGGGTTGAGTAGACCGAAGTAGTATGCTTAGCCCTGCCACGTGGACATTTTGTGATTTTGGAATGCCAAAGTTAATATTGACTTAATGAGATATGGAATGTATTTTGTGAATGAGACATGTGTTATTAAGTTGATGATGGCACGTGGTGCAATGGTAAAGAATCGGGGTGGGAAAATGATTTAGACTGAGGCATGTGGCAAGATTGTTTCTGGTGGGCCAAGAGTGGCAAGAGGCGGTCGTATTTGGTTTTATTGGTTTTGGATAATTGAGATCACAC
The DNA here is from genome assembly GCA_036346375.1 of Guadua angustifolia. NCBI lineage: Eukaryota > Viridiplantae > Streptophyta > Magnoliopsida > Poales > Poaceae > Guadua > Guadua angustifolia. Next base: position 29,747,358 of record CM070513.1, read on the forward strand.
TTGGTTAGTCTTGCCTCGGTCAACTAAGGACTTAACCTTGCGAGCATTTGAACTGAAGTCTCTCATATGACCACAAGCTCCGTGAATGGGACGGGCTTAGCTGAGTAAACCGGGAAATCTATTCTTTGGTACTGTCGTGGTGGTGTGAGGCCCGAGAAGCGGAATGAGAACTCACATGGCGCAAGAGGGGGCCACTGGTGTGGTAACCACTCCCTCCAGTGTTGAAACCTTAGCGAGGCGTCTTGGGTTTAGATGGAACTTTGGAAAGGCTTCGTTATGGTTATTTGCCTTGGTGGTATTTGATGTATCTTGTGGGTAAAGTGTATAACCTCTGCAGAGTGTACAATCTATTGAATAGCCGTGTTTCACAGTATTGAGCATCGCTTCGGTGATTACTGATCAAGGGTTAGATTTTTATGAAAATGAATTGTTTATGGAAAATGCTTGGGTTGATAATGAGGAACTTAACATAGGATGGAAATATGATTGTGATTAAAATGTTTGTGAAAGCTACTATTCTTATTATGTTTTGTGCTTTGTAAATTATTATCTTGTTATTCTTAAATGTCAGATCGCTTCATGAACCATAGCCTATCCTTTGTACTAAGCCATGCATGTAGAATATTAGAATTGCATTCAGGCATGACTTGTCGAGTGCTCAAAGTACTCACCCCACAACAACACAACTTCGCTTGAAGAAGAAGCAAACCCCGTCAGAGGAGGAGTATCAGAGGAGCCGACAAACTAGGAGCGAACCCGATGGGCCTGTTCGTGGCAAATTGGTTGGCGCCACGAGTTTATTTTATTTCATTGCGATTTGAATATTTTAATAAGTCTTCGCTCATGAGGCGATTTTGTAGCTTGACCATAAGGTCGATCAACTAGTTTGAGTATTTAATCAAAGTACTTATTATTTCGTTGGTTATGACTGTGATATGTACCAATGTTGAGACTGTGTGCACTAGCGTGATCCTGGACTAGTGCTGAATACACAGAGGGTCCGGATTTGCAAATTCGGGTCCCGACATACCACAGGCATATGAACGAAGAACGTAGAACGGAAATTTTGGTTATGGCAGCGGAACGAAGAACGTCGGTGAACCCCTCCAATATACCACAGGCATCTGACAGGGTTCGACTCCTAGATAGTCGCCTTCTTGCGTAATCTCCTTCTTCAAGACAAAGACTTCTTCTCAACCGGTGATGTTTTGTTAAAGCAAGGGTGAGTACACAACCGTATTTCAACAAGTCATGCATGTAATGCAGTTCTATTACTACATTCATGGCTTATTCCAAAGGAATGGTCAATGGTTCTTTTGCAATAAAGCGACTTTCACAAATAATCGTAGTAGATAGAAAAGCGAAGAAACAAGTAATACTAATAATAACTTTCGCAAACATTCTCAAGTGAAGCATTTCCCATCCTTAACCAAGTTCCACATCACATTATCCGCATTCCCAACCTCATTTTTATCAAAATCTAACCCTTGATCAGAATCCCGAGCAATGCTCAATACCGTGAGCACGGCTATTCAATAGTTTTTACACTCGCAGAGGTTATACACTTTACCCACAAGATATAATCAACTCACCACGTCACCGTGAATCGCCATACAAGAGTATGCGAATGAGCGATCATAACAAAGCCTTTCCAAAGTTTCATCTAAACTCAAGATCTTGCGCTAAGGTTTCAACACCGGAGGGATGGTTACTACACACCTGTGGCCCCCTCTTGCGCCATGTGAGTTCTCATTCCGCTTCTCCGACCTCACACCACCACGACAAGACCAAAGAATAGATTTCACAGTTTACTCAGCCTAGGTCCGCCCCATTCAGGAACTTGTGGTTGTATGAAAGACTCAGTCAAAGGCTCGCAAGGTTAAGTCCTTAGTTGACCGAGGCAAGACTAATCAAAAGTTCATCACATCAACATGTCATAATACCAAATGCGATCGCCTAATTGCCACTCTTGGCCCACCGAAACAATCTTGCCACTTGCCTCGCCTAAATCACTTTCCCACCCCATTTCTTTACCATGCACCACGTACATCATCAACTCAATAACACATGTCACATTCTCAAAAACAAATTCCATATCTCTTTAAGTCAATATTAACTTTAATTTTCCAAAATCATGACAAAGCTACGTAAGGTGGCTAAGCACACTACATACGGTCTAATTAATCCATGTTGGCAAATTATTAATGTCCAACTATTAACCCACAATCTAGGGTGACAAATGAATCATGGCATACAAATAATAGCGACAAGGTGGCAATAACAAGTAGGTTGATTATCTAATCCAGATTAATTGAAATCAGTTTATTTCAAACTAGCATGCAATAATTTCAAACGAAATAATTTTAAAACATGGGATCAATATGGTCAAAGCACAACTTGCTCGCCCTTGCAATTTTTATTATTCTTTACTCTTTTATCTTCGATCCTTGATACTCGATCTTCAATCTCCGCTTGCTTGATTCTTAGCTCCTTAGAGCGACTTAAACAACGCGCCTAACGATAAACAAACACAAATACAACAAAACTCAAAAGGCAAATCAAGTAAACTCCAAATTAAGAACGAATAGCATTGGGCACAACGGCTTAGATGAAATTAGAAACTTGAATGGATTAGGTCGATGATTAGACAAAAGAGAACGGCTTTGGAAAATACATCAAGAGAAAGATTAATAACATTGAAAGAAAGAATAATATCCCAAGAATATTTCCTCCGGGTTATTATCTTGATTGGATAGTCGATGTCATATGGACTCTCGATCTATAGACCGGTCCACGGGTTACGTTAGTTCGCCATGAACTAAGCAGATGCTTGAGGTTGACTTTTGTTGATCGAACGGCACAGTCAACCAAAAGGAAGATAGACTGATAGACTAAGTCTAGCACAAGAATATGTCATATGGCTAATGGTCTATCGACCAAGACCACGAATGAATTCTAGGTTAATGGCAGATTAGATTTTAAGGATAAGACAAGGATGGATGGGATTGACATCCACTATGGTTCGATCCGGAGATTAGTCTTACATCGGGGACGGAACTCGACAACGATGAGGCGGTTATGACCGGAATACGAGGCTGAACTCAACGTGATGGGCTAGATCACAATAAGGCGATAGAAAAGGTAAGGACATCACATTAGGGCTTTCACTTGCATGCACCCATACGATGATAGCGATACGATGAAAGCAAAGCGCGACGGTGGAACATTAACGGCGGAACGTTAATGATGAATATGAAGCATTAATAGAACACTTATGAGATTACAAGGTGGCAACCATCGGTATAATGGTAGGGCAGCGAGGTCATGACATGGCTCATGTTTGATTTGCGATCTGCGAGGTACTCACGCCATGACGCATACCAATCTACAAATTGGACCAAAGGTTGAGTTAGGGTTAGAGCGGAACGATTCAAGGTTGGATACACTTGGCATAGGGTAGAACAAGAGGGTTGACTCTGCGATTAAAGTTTATCAAGGATGGCGAACCAAAACGCGAACCGATGCAAAGGACTAAACCGAAAGACGACGGGTAGATACTAGATTATGGCTTTGACGGCAACCGGAGATCAAATGAACTCCAAGGATGGCCAAAACAGTAGGGTATGGACTCACCGGACAGGTGACATGGTCACGACAATCAAAGATGGTTGGCGGCAAAAGATTTACGCTACGGGCGACGGCGTAAAGGCGGCGGCGCATTTAATAAAAAAATTTCGATAGATGCAACAGCAAAGGGAAAGTGAGCACCACGTAGAACGCGCGCGACCACGAACTCAACGGTATAGGCGGATTTGGCGGCGACTCCACGGATTGATCACAAACTGCCGATGAACGGCTCTCGGAGCTAATAGATCAAACGGTCATAACTATTAAAGTACTGCATGAAACCTAACCAAATTTTACAGAGAGCTATCTGGGATCATTTGGCACAATATGATGTGAACGGATCTGAGTTTTACCTTCTGGATCAACGGGGAACGCGCGACGAAGTTTCAGCCGTCCGCAACGCAGTCTGATCGGGGAAGATTGATTTTTCCTGTGCAAATCCCACCAGCAAAACCATGAGTTAGGGTGAGCACCGTGTAGGGGACATCAAGAGGAGTCTACCATAAAAATTTCACGGTCAAACTCGCAAAAACGAGGGAGAACGGGCTCCGGCAAGATTTGATCTTTGGGCGGCCGTAACTTTTGATCCCGTGGATGAAATTGCACCAAATTTGGATGGAAGACAAAGGGTACCATAGAGCACGCCATGGCGAAGACGGATCTTGAAAAGAGTCGACGAGTTGACAGGGAACGCGTCTCAAAGTTCGTCCGACGTGCGGCGGCGTTTCGGAGGATGAGGGATGGATTTCTAGGGTTTGGGTGAGTTGATCTGAGGTGAGGACGTGTGGGAGAGGTCATGGGAGGTCTACTAGGGCTTGGGGTGGTGGCTAGGTCAAGAAGAATCAAGAAAAACGCAAAAACCGGCCTCACAGGCATTTATACGAGCAGTTGGCGTGCGCTGCGCAATTGGGGTGACGTGGCGCATTCTGGTGCGTCGGATCGGAATCGGAGGGCTGTGGCGGCTTCGGCGACGTGGCCGATCGAGAAGTCGACACGTGGCAGCGCGAGAAGGAGACACGTGGAAAACAGAATCCGAATTGAATTAGTTCTAGAAATTCATTTAATTCAAGAAAAATAGAAACATTATCAAGAAAATTCCAGAAAAATTATATAAAATATTTTGAGACATTTTGAACTCAAATAAAATATTTTCAATAAAACTTTATATAAGTTTTTCCAAATTTTAATTAATTCCATAAAGGACTTAATTCAAATTAATTCTTTTGAGGCAATAAAAATACCAGAAAAAATCTAGAAAATATTTTGGGACATTTTGGAACTAAAATAAAATATTTCGACTATTTTGTCCCGACATACTGACTGTAGGACTGGCCCTTAGTTAGAATGGTCGTAGTGAGGATAAAACTATTTTCGAAAAAGCTAAAATGTGCCAAGATGATAATGCAATCCCGACTTACCCCTTCTCTCTTTTCATACCCCCTTGCTGAATTTATCACGTCTTCGCTTTGTTTTAAAATTTCTGAGTTTCACGTGAGTGTCCTTTGGCAGATGAGGATGATCCCACTTTTGGTGAGCAAGATCGAGGTACTTGGCGAAGCTTTGGCGTATGATGCAGCTGCTTGGAGGATATGACAGGCCGATCTACCGGGGGACTACTGTGGATCGGGCAGGACTGGATATTGCCTGGGATGTCACTATCACGGTTTACGCTCGGGATAGGGCGAGGGCGAGTCGTCGATCCGTGATCACCCCTGTGAGGTTGTCATTTTGGCTGGGATTGAGGAGACATCGCGTCTGGCGATGAGGCGATTGCTCAGACGCATTCCCGAGAGAGTTGGATGGCACAAAGTGTTTCGCCACCACCCACACGAGACACTCGCTACAACCGAGAGCCCATCGAGGAGGAGGATGCCACGATCACCCACTGGCGGATATGTCATCGCCAAGAGGATGTTATCGACGAGACGGCTCAGAGCCGCAGAGGTCTCGTGGCGAGTTCACACAGCTTAGGGCTCATCTGCAGTGACTTGTGAGTACTTGGCCCACTTATCCAGAGGATTGGGGAACTGGAGACGGCATTTGCACGGACAGAGGCGGAGCTGATCGGAGCTACACGACCAGACCGGAGGAGCCACAGAGCCGAGAACCTGAGCCGAGCGAGCGAGCTGTGGAAGTGAATTTGAGCAAGTGGAAGTGAAGCCCGAGCCTGTGGTGGTCAGCAGAGCCAGTGGAGGTTGAGCCTGAAGAGGAGACGATCCACGGAGGATCGTTGGGATAGGTTTGTACCCGCACCAGCACACCCGCCGGTGTATCCACCAGGGAGTTCCGGTGGGGGCTGGCTCGAGGAGTGAGCGTTAGGATTAGCAGTTGAGACTCCTGCGTTGAGTCGCGTCTTGGAATAAGAGTCACCTTAGAGGCGTTTGACTCCGGAGTGTTAGTTCGATTTGCTTCTTTCATGCTTGTGAGTGATCGGTATGTGTTGCAAGGCCTTTAGGCATTGTGAGCAACCATACCCAGATATTAATAAAGTAATAAAGTTAGATTTTGTGTTACACCTTTGTCCCCGCATAAGTACTCTATTACTCGTCTATTCTTATTTCCCTCTCGTCTCTAAACCATGGAGCAATCGGCAGATGGTGAACACTCGAGGAAACCAAGGAGGAAATGGGAGGCGGTTCTCGCCACCGAAACATCAATGATGACGGACAAGGACCCCAACCAAAGACCGCTTGATTGATATGCGAGAACTTTGGAGCCTTTATTGCTGCCTGCACCTAGTTAATGCATGCCATGATGCAAGCAGATGCAGCAGTCATCGCCTAAGCCGCCGCCGCCCAAGCTAACCAGTTAACCCAAAGGCAGAGGCCACACTCGAGGTCGTCGAATTCATGAGGACACGATCGCCTACATTTTTCGGAAATGCCAATCCATTGGAGGCGATGATTGGCCGAGGACGTTAGAGAGAAAGTTGCACATTACCCGGTGTGAAGGAAATGAGAGGGTACTCTATGCCTCTCATCGCCTTGAAGGAACCGTAGTTGAATGGTGGGAAAACTATCGCTTGTTGCTCATGAGCACCGCAGGACATCACCGAGGAGTTCACGATCGCTTTCTAAGATACCATGTGCCCGAAGGCATAATGGAGCTGAAAAAGGAGGAGTTTAGGGCACTTGAGCGGGGCAATCAATCGATGTCCGAATATCTCAATAAGTTCACTCACCGCACGCTTACGCACTGAGGATGTAGCAACGACAAGGCTAGCGATCCTGCTTCATGAAAGGATCAATTCGGGGTTGCAAGTGGGACTCATAACCCACACCTTTCGGACTTTCAGAGCTAGTGAACAAGGCGCCGATATTGGAGGACAAGCGCAAGGAGCCGGAGGACAACCGAAGCGCAGGATGGCACAAACAGGAGCACGCCAGAGGAGCGCAGCTTGAGGGTTGCACCAAATCGAGTTCTTGATTTCAGCCAGAATGTGATGACGACGCCACCACTCAGCACCAAGACTGCCGGACAAAATTTTGAGACACCAACACGGTTGGGGAATGCAGTTGTAGGGAGCAGCGAATGGCGCTAAACGTTGTTTTATCTGTCATGAGCGTGGCATTTTGCCACCATCGCCCTAAGAAGGAGGAGGAGGAGTGACACCAGTTCGCTTCAATCTTGGAACCACTCCAACGAAGGCACCCGTCGAGGAGCAAGTCGTGGAGTTACATTAACTGAGCTGCCACACAGACGTGGTAAGAGGCAGAGTTAATCATGTCATCACGATGCAAACAGTAATACATCGGACGTCGTGATCGGGTAAGTTACTTGTCAACTCAAGACTGCAATGCAGCCTTTATTTGATTCTCGAGCTTAGATTCGCTTATATCTCGGATTTTGCTGTGAACAATGGGTTGAAAATGGTGAACCTTAGGCATGTATGGCTAGTACAATCCCGGGATCAGAACTCCGATCTGATGTAGGATGTTCTGGGGTAAAGTTACTTATAGATGGAACAGAGTTCTTAGCAAACTTAGTGGTGTTAGATACCCAGACCCTAGATGTTATTTTGGGAAAGGACTGGTTGTCTAAACACAAGGTTGTATTAGACTGTGGACGAAGAGTCATATCACGAGAGTCCTTGTGGGAGAAAAGTAGAGTTTCAAGTTAACGCTGCTCGGGATGGACAGGTTGATGGTCAATAGTGTGAAGGCCGTCAAGATAGAAGACGTATCAGGTTGTAAGAGAATACCGGATGTATTTCGGAGGATTTACCCGATGCCACAGACGAGGACATAGAGTTTGTAATCGAGTTAGTACCGAACAAATTTCGATAGCTAAGAGACCCTATCGGATGTCAACCGATGATTTGGTCGAAATGAAGAAGCAGATTGAGGAGTTATTAGATAAGGGATTTATTAGACCTAGTTCGTCGCCATGGGGAGCACTGGTTCTATTTGTCAAGAAGAAGGACGGAAGTTACTGGGATGTGTGGATTACCGAGCTTTGAATGAAGTCACTATAAAGAATAAGTATCCGCTACCGTGATCGATGACCTATTTGATCGATTGAGAGGAGCCGAGTTTTCTCCAAAATTGACCTATGATCAAAGTTATCACCGGTGAAGATTCGACGGAGGATGTGCCGAAGACAGCATTTTCGTCAAGATATGGACATTACGAGTTCACAGTTATGTCTTTCGGTTTGACAAATGCACCTGCATATTTCATGAACATGATGAACAAGGTTTTCATGGAATACCTGGATAAGTTCGTTGTTGTGTTCATAGATGACATTCTAGTTTACTCCAAGACCCGGGAAGAGCATGCAGAGCATCTGAAGCTAGTTCTGGAGAGGTTAAGAGAGCAGCAACTTTTCGCTAAGTTTAGCAAGTGTGACTTCTGGAAGAACAAGGTGGAATTTCTTGGACATGTGGTGACCGCCGAAGGAGTCGCAGTTGACCCAAGTAAGGTGGAAGCAGTGTTGCATTGGGAGCCACCCAAAACGGTGAGGCAAATTCGCAGTTTCCTTGGAATGGCCGGTTATTACCGCCGATTTATTGAAGGATTTTCAACGATTGCGAGACCTCTTACGCAATTGTTGAAAAAGGAAAAGAAGTTCGCATGGACACCGGAATGTGAGCAGAGTTTCCAGGAGTTGAAGAAACGTTTGACAACGGCGCCAGTGTTAGTACTACGGATTTAAGCGAGTTTTGATATATCTTCGTGATGCATCGCGCCAAGGACTAGGATGCGTGTTAATGCAGAAACGTAAAGGTTGTTGCGTATCGGCCAAGGCGCTTGAGGCCGCATGAGGAGAACTACCCACACATGACTTGGAGTTAGCGGTAGTAGTGCATGCTTTGAAGTTATGGAGGCACTATCCGATTGGGAGCAGATGTGAGGTGTACACTTGACCATAAGAGTCTTAAATATATATTTACACAATCGGATCTGAACATGAGGCGAGAAGGTGGTTGGAATTAATTAAGGATTATAATCGGGAATTCATTATCACCGGTGAAAGCCAATGTAGTGGTGATGCTTTAAGTCGGAAGAGCCACACAAAGGAACATGTTGCTAGAAGCAAATCGAGTCGAGTTATGCAAGGAATTTCGGTCAAGTGGAAGTTGTGCCTAAAGGATTTATAGCCGCTCTAGAAGTGAAGCCTACTCTCGAAGATCAGATAAGTGAAGGACGTAAAGATGATGCCAAGATTCAGAGAATTAAGTCCAAAATGGAGGAAGGCAAGGCGAAGGATTTCAATTTGGATGAGCAAGGTACATTGTGGATCAAGAAGCTTATTTGCATCGCACAAGAAGGAATGAAAACAATGATTCTCGAGGAAGCTCATGACTCCAAGTACTCCATTCATCCAGAAGCGCTAAGATGTATCAAGATCTCAAGGAAAGATTTTGGTGGCCAAGCATGAAGCGTGAAGTTGCGAGCATGTTGCGTGCAGCGACATATGCCAAAGAGTCAAAGCAATGCATCAAAGGCCGCCAGGTTGCTCTGACCATCAAGATACCCGAGTGGAAATGGGAGGAAATCGGAATGGACTTTATTCTTGGTCACCGAGGACCTGACACGGTATGACTCCATATAGGTTATAGTGGACCGGTTGACCAAGGTCGCCCACTTCATACCCTGGGTGAAAACTACCTACTCGGGGACCGCTTAGCAGATTTGTATATGTCAAGAATTGTGTGTATGCATGGAGTTCGAAGAAAATTGTATCAGATGAGGTACCCGGTTTACCTCAAGATTTTGGGATAAGTTGCATGAGGCCCTAGGAACCCGCCTCGAACTTCAAGATCGCATATCACCCCAGACATGTATGGGCAAACGGAAAGAGTTAATCGGATACTAGAGGACATGTTGAGGGCTTGTGCATTGGCTTATACAACCGTGGGATAAGTGTTTGCCATATGCCGAAGTTCAGCTACAATAATAGTTATCGAGGCGGTTTGCGAGATGTCGCCATTTGAAGCGCTTATATGGAAGACCTGTCGAACGCCGTTGAATTGGAATGAGACCGGAGAGCGTCATATGTTGGCCGGACGTTCTCGAGAAGTCAAGAGCGAGATAGCCATGATCGAGAGAAAGGTTGAAAATAGCACAATCAAGACCGGAAGAGTTATGCCGATAATCGCCGCAGGATTTAAGCTTTGAACACGAAGATTTTGTGTATCTCGTGGTTACACCACTCGGAGGAGTTAAGAGGTTCCACACTAAAGGGAAGTTAGCACCAAGATATGTTGGTCCGCTCAAGATCCTAAGTCGTAGAGGTGAAGTAAGCGATCGCTTGGAGTTACCGCGGTCATTAACGGAGTGCATGATGTGTTCCATGTGTCACAATTAAAGAAATGTCTCCGAAAGTGCGGGAGAGCAGATGCCGAATTAGAGTCGGTCGAGTTGCAGGAGGATTTGACCTATAAAGAGTACGGTAAAGATCTTGGATCGATGGACCGAGAAACGAAATAAATCGACCCGCCTGCAGAGTTCGAAGGGAGTAACCATTCCGAGAGCGAAGCAACTTTGGGAGCCTTGAAGAAGATCTGAAGAAGGAATTCCTAACCTATTCCTTAGTCATACTAGAATCTTGGGTCGAGATTAAGATTAGGGGGAGGTTTGTAACACCCCAATTTTTTGCTTTTCTTGCTTTTAAATGGTATTTTGAATTTTTGAGAATTGTTGGAATTTATTTGGATTTATTTGGAATTATTTGAATTTATTTTGAATTAAACCATTTATCAAATCAATTAAATAATAGAAAAGTTAAAATAAAATTTTGTTGAAAATATTTTATTTGAGTCGCAAATGTCTTAAAATATTTATGAGAATTTTTCCGAATTTTTCGGTATTTTTAATGCCCCAAATAAATTATTTGATTTTCGAATTAATTTTATTTGAAAAAGAAATAAAATCCGGATGAAACGATCTTGGCCGAAATCTTTATGCGCCCGTTACGGAAAACCCTAAGCTGCGTGTCGTCCGATTTTGATCCGACGGCTCTCATCGCGCCACGTCGCCTAACTCGAATCCTCGTCGGATTCCGCCATGGCCGTGTGGGCCTCGGTTTCGCGACTTTCACGAGCCGAGGGCACTATTTATTGCGCCGCCACCGTGCTGGGATCCTTACCTCACGCGACACGTCCGTACTCATCACGCCGCCGAGACGCCGCAGCCGCCGCCTGAGCTCGCCAAGTCCGAAGCCCTCGCCGCACTTCTTTGCGCCGTTTGCCGCCGCATGGGTGATTCTCCGCGTCGCCTGTGCCACCTCGAACTCACCTCACACGCCGCGTCGGAGCACTACTTCTTCTCGCCGGAGAACGCCGGAGCGCCCTGCATCGCCGTCGTCTTCAGCTCCGGTGAAGCGGCCGCCGCCGCTTCCACCGAGCCCGACCTTCACCACCGCGACGATCCAGATCCAACGCGGGTGAGTCCACGTCGCCGTAAGCGAATAGAACCTCATCTTCTAACCTCCGCCGTTAGATGCAAATCCGAGGGCCACCGTCGTGCCACGTCGCCGTTCTCGTGCGCGTGACGCCGACAAGGCGACCCACGTCGATCGCCGCACCGCAACCAATCACGCCGTGACGCGTGGCTGCCCCGTCTTTCAGCGCGCATGGTCGCTGACGACCGGGCCTTGGTCACCCGACGCCTTGGCGGCGTGGCGCCACCGCCGACATCATCTTGGCGTCACGGTGGGACCCATGTCGGAGAAATAGCCGGTCGTAGTGGCGTCGGCAAGGCCACGTGTCACTCTCTGGTGGCGACCGTGTCACAAATGACGCAATAATTGATTTTCGAAAAAGAAAATATTTATTTAATTCGGTATATTGATTTTAAATATATTTTGAAACTTCAAATGCTTATAACTTTTGCGTTTTAACTCCGATTTGAGTGATTCCAATTTCTATAAATTTGTAAAATTGTGATCTTTCTGTTTATGAATTTTAATTGAATTTTGAGCAATGTTTGCCCACTGTTTATTTATTTTATTGTTTGTGTTTACGTTGGCGTAGGCGTTGAAGTGCCGAAGGTTTCGAGGAGAGGTTCGACCGAGAGCAAGCTCGGGGCAGAATCGAGATTTTTGAAGGCAAGTTGTGTTTGATCATGTTGAACCTACTAGAGCAAATTATTTTGATTTAAACTATTGCATGCTAATTTGATAGAAATGATTTTGAATAAGTTTTGGGATTAGTTAAATGCCTAAGTTCTTTGTATGCCACCTTGTCATATATAATTGTAGGCCATGAATCTTTTGTCACCCTAGGATATGGATTAGTAGTTGGACTTTTATAATTTGCCAACATGGGTTGAGTAGACCAAGTAGTATGCTTAGCCTTGCGTGGACGCTTTCATGATTTTGGAATACCAAAGTGAATATTGACTTAATGAGATATTGAACATGCTTTGTGAATGAGACATGTGTTATTGTTGATGATAGCACGTGGTGCAATGGTAAAGCTGGGGTGGGAAAATGATTTAGACTGGGGCAAATGGCAAGATTGTTTACGATGGGCCAAGAGTGGCAAGCTGGGCGGTCGTGTTGGTTTTTATTGGTTTTTGGATAATTGAGATCACACTTGGTTAGTCTTGCCTCGGTCAACTAAGGACTTAACCTTGCGAGCATTTGAAGCGGAGTCTCTCATACAGCCACAAACTCCGTGAATGGGACGGGCTTAATGAGTAAACCGGGAAATCTATTCTTTGGTGCTGTCGTGGTGGTGTGAGGCTGAGAAGCGGAATGAGAACTCACATGGCGCAAGAGGGGGCCCAGGTGTGGTAACAGTCCCTCCAAAGTTGTTGAAACCTTAGCGAAGCGTCTTGAGTTTAGATGGAACTTTGGAAAGGCTTTGTTATGATCTTAGCGGGCAGTGCTTGATTCTTAGCACAACTTGATCCTCCACGGGTATGAGAGACTCAGTTCAAATGCTCGCAAGGTTAGGTCCTTAGTTGACCGAGGCAAGACTAACCAAGTGTGAACTCAATATCCATAACCAATAAAAACCAACACGACCGCCCAGTTGCCACTCTTGGCCCACGTAAACAATCTTGCCACATGCCTCGGCCTAAATCATTTTCCCACCTTGTTCTTTACCATTGCACCACGTGCCATCATCAACTTAATAACACATGTCTCATTCACAAAATACATTCCATATCTCATTAAGTCAATATTAACTTTGGCATTCCAAAATCACAAAATGTCCACGTGCAAGGGGCTAAGCATACTACTTGGCCTACTCAACCCATGTTGGCAAATTATTAATGTCCAACTATTAGTCCATAACCTAGGGTGACAAATGATTCATGGCATACAATTATATATGACAAGGTGGCATACAAGAACTAGGCATTTAGCTAATCCCAAAATTCATTCAAACCAATTTTTACTAAATTAGCATGCAATAAATTAAATCAAAATAATTTTCTAATAGGTTCAACATGATCAAACACAACTTGCCTTCAAAAAGTACTGATTCGGCTCTGAGCTTGCTCTCGGTCGAGAACCTCTCCTCGAAACCTTCGGGCACTTCAATGTCTACATAGAACGTAAACACAAACAATAAAATAAATAAACAGTAGGCAAACAGTGCTCAAAAATTCAATTAAAATTCATAAACAGAAAGATCACAATTTTACAAATTTATAGAAATTGGAATCACTCAAATCGGAGTTAAAAGCATAAAAGTTATAAGCATTTGAAGTTTCAAAATATATTTAAAATCAATATACCGAATTAAATAAATATTTTCTTTTTCGAAAATCAATTATTGCGTCATCTGTGACACGGTCACCACCAGAGTGACACGTGGTTCGCCGACGTCCACCGACCGGCTCCGTGATGACGTCAAGCATAGCGTCATCGTGACGTCAAGACGACTCGGCTTATCTTCGACAAGTGGGTCCCGTGGCGTCGGCATAGCGTCGGCGGTGGCGCCACGCGCGCGATGCGTCTTGGTAGACGGTGGGCCGTGCTGTCGGCGTCTCATGTGAATAGTGCCGCAGTCGGCCGACATGTGGGTCGATCTTGTCGGCGTCTCATGCACGGTGAGCGGTGCGGTACATCGACATGTGGGTCCGTGTTGTCGGCGTCTGCGTGCGATGAACGGCGGCGTGGCAATCTGGCGACCCTCGGATTTGCATCTAACGGCGGAGATTGGAAGATGAAGTTTCTTGTTCCTAAGGCGGCGTGGGCTCACCTCACGGATCGGATCTCGATCGTCGGGCCGGGCGGCTCGTGAAACCCGACAACGATCTTGTGGCGGCAGCTCGGCGGGAGACGCGGAGACGACGAGCGTCTGGCGCTGGCGTTCCGCGGGTCCTCCGCGACGGCGGTGATGCTCCACGCAGCGCGACGAGGTGAGTTCGGGGTGGCACGGCGACGCGAGAGTGACCGGCGACGGCGAACGGCGAAGAACTTCGGCGGTGGTTCCAAGAACCGGCGAGCTTCGTCTGGCGGCGGCGGCGTCTCGGCGGCGTGAAGTGTACGGACAGGTGCGCGAGGTGAGGATCACGACACGGTGGCGGCGCAATAAATAGCCCCCGACGTCCGTGAAAAGCGCGGAGACCAAAGGCCCACGCGCGGCGGAATCGTGGCGATTCGGATTGGGTGGCGTGGCGCAACGTAGGCCGTCGGATGAAGATCGAGCAGTGGCGGCGTTAGGGTTTTCGGATCGGGCCGCACAAGTACTCGGCCCAGTATCTGTTCATCGATTTTTAATCCTTTTCCTAATAAAATTAATTCGAAAATAAAATAATTTGTTTGAGGCATTAAAATATCGAGAAAAATTGGAAAAATTCTCAAAATATTTTGAGACATTTGTGACTCAAATAAAATATTTTCAGCAAAACTTTATCTCAACTTTTCCATTATTTAATTAATTTGCTAAATGGTTTAATTCAAAATAAATTCAAATAATTCCAAATAAATCCAAATAAATTCCAGAAATTCAAAATACCACTAAAATGCAAGAAAAGCAAAAATTAGGATGTTACAAACAGTCCTTGACGATGAGGTACATTTGAAACAAATTATGGCATTGCAGCTTGTCTGCTTGATCCATTTGAGTGCTCAACACTCGTTGCACAATGATTGTCCTATAATTCTCGGTGGCGGCGGTCCTAAAATTTCCTCATCATCGTCGCCTCGCCTCGTGGTCATCCTCATTATCTGCAAGGTTAGTGCAAGAGCATATTCATCCTCAACATCACTAGCACTAATGTACCCACCTTCATTTGCAATGCATTTCGGCGACTTGGGCAATCCTTCATGACATGGCCCATCCCTTGCATCGGTGGCACACAATTTCGTTGTTCGACCGTGGAAGCCACCGATGAAGAACTCTTTGTTGGTGCCTCCACATGGTTAGATTTACTCACCTCGTACTCGTGATGGCGGTGATGGTGCTGATTTGGTTGTCCCCGGCGTCGTCTTTGGTGTGGGTATGTTGCCGAAATTGCTCCTTGGCCTTTGTTGTTTTCCTTGCAGTTCTTTTTCTTGATGGTTGTTATTCAGGCGTTGTTGTTGTCGCACATCACTACGCAACGGCCTTGAGCAAAGGCATCGTGGCCCTCTCCATCCACCTCATCTCCGTGATGACTCTTCTTGATCTTCCACTGCGAGCTCCATTGGGAGGCTACTGTCTCTCAAAATTTTCCAACTTTGGTAAGAAGATTGGCAATGCTTCGCTCTATCCTCTCCTATCTTTGGTCGTTATCTTGGTCGATCCTTGTGATGTTTGCGTTGATGCCATTGAGCGCGTTGTTAAGCTAGATTACGGTAACACACTCATCTTCCTCATTACCTACCATTGTTAGTTGAAAGAAAGATAAAAGAAACAAAACAAACCGTGGTATAATCCCCATCAACTACTTTGGCGGCACAAGGTGGTTTCACTCACTCAAGCGCCTTACCACGCTCTTACAAGTGTTCTTACCAATGCAATGTGGTACAACCGCGGTTTGGTTCGTGATCTTGTGATAAGCTTGAGTGTAGCGATTGCGAATTGAACTCGAATCGATCGGAAGAAAGGTGGAGCTTGGAAGGCAAAGTATAGTAGCAAGGATTAGCAAATTTCAAAACAGTTAGCAAAGCTGAATAAAGATTCAAAGTTCTTGTCACGCTTGCTGGCCTAAGCGTGCTCCTAGAACTAGTTCAACCTAGCAAGGGATATATCAAAGCACAAAGGACTCAAAGGATGCAAGCAATTTCGATTTTCTACTTCTCTTTCTCTTCTCTCTTTTTTTGCGGTTTGGCTCTTTCTCTCCTCTTATATTTTTTCTAACACAAATATATACCTCTTAACTCAGAGGAGAAACAAAAATCTCACAATTTGAAGCAACAGACTGACGTGAAACCGATGTCTCTAAAGAATTGACAAAGCAGGACAGACAAACTTCCAAGCGCCAAACTCAGTCTTAGAGGCTTTTTTAGGGTCAAAAATTGCACAAGTCTTGACTTATGGAATTTTCAGACGCGTGTCGTCATTCCCTTCGAAACAAAAAAAAGTAGACCCAAATCGGAGTCCGTATGCAAAAGTTATGCCAGTTTTAGTGAACACTACACAATCTGGAATTGCTCGCGAATTCAGATCTTTCTCCTGTTAGGCTAGAATAGGATTAGGTTTGCGGGTGAAAAAGGATGGCCAGCGGTGCAGAGCAATTGACACAAGGCGTGCTCGTGACCTATCTAGGATTTGCGGAATAGGTTTTATAATGCGAGAAGCGTGACAAGGACCAACCGAGAAGAATTTGGTCTTGGTTCTAGGGTTGGCGACGATGGGTTGATAATTGATACAAAACAAGAACTAGGGCAACGGACAGGACAACTAGCAACTAGAATCGCGACCTCAAACCAGCAACAAGACGATGACTATGGATCAATACTCAACAATACGACATCGAAAACGAAATTGCAAGGCTCAAAGGGTTGTAGGACAGGTGGAATTGATGATGAACTTTTTGGGGCGGTTTTACGGACTCTAGGACGATGGCAAAACAAAACTAAAGGGGATACAATGATACCTGATGGGAAACCGAGGCTCTGATACCACTTGATGCACACGGTGGCCCGATCTTCCGATAGGTAGAGGTAAGTCAATTGGTGAAGACTCGACGTTGACGATCCGGCTTCCGATCCGAACCCAGCAATCGCTACACCACGGCTCCGTTGGTTATCAACCATGTACAAACACGGTTGACATCGCCAAGAAGGCTTATCCCTGCATGCGAATCGAGAACACAAGCAAGAACGTAGAAGAAGCAATCTGAAAAGCACACAAGTTGGGGTTCCACAAACCGAAGAACGGCGATACTGTTCAAAGACAGAATTGATCTAAGCAAAACCCAAGTCCTAGATGAGGGTTTGGTTGGTTATTTATACTAGGGGAGCAGGAGGGGGTCGTCCATAGCATTGGAGATCTAATACAACTCAAATTGAAAACACCAAGCCTACTTTGACTAGAGTTTGACTCGGACTGAAAAAAGCAACGTTTGGTTTTTGGTAGTTTTCGGACGCATCTGAAGGAATTTTGAGGTGAGGCCAGATCCTTTGGAAAGTAGACTCCGAGATCTTTCAAACATGTACTCATGGGTCTCCAGAGCCCTCCGAAATCAAAAGGTATGGTACTTCAAAGTCAGTGCTGTTGCTGAGGCCGAACTGGACTCGAACTCGGAGTGAAAAAGTGTTCTGGATTGTTTTGCGTATTCCCATTGACTCCGAAGTTCAATTGACCTAAAACTAGTGCCATTAGAAATATTATCTCCTTAGCTTTCGATACATATGTGGATAATTGAAATCGGAGTCCGTTTGTGGCCTGGGCGACTATTTTAGTGAACACTGCTCCTGGTGGCCGAGGTAGTCGATTCCGAGTTGAATTGAGACTCCGACTCCAAGATGAATTGGGACTCCAACTTGACTTGGACGTCCTCCTTGCCTCCCTCCTGGCCCTTGCTGGTTCCCAAGGCCTTCATGATCCTCTCCAAAGTTTCTAAGTACAATATAATCAATAATATCTTTAGGTAGCATACCATCCTCACAAGTATATACACAGGCACTTAGGAACGAGCTCACCTGTTGATTCAATTGCCGTGATCATGCTCTTGTGATGGGTCCTTGCATCACAACTGGAGGAGTCTCGGGCGTATGCATAGGAGTGATGTCCTCATCAGCCACCTTGTTATTTCATATGCGTCCTGTCATCGTTTCGCCATTAACATTCCGCTGTTAACGTATCGTCGTTAACGTTCAGCCGTTAACGCTTTACTCTCGCTTCGCTATCATCGCATGCGCGCATTCAAGTAAGAGCGTAGCGCGATGTCATTATCCTTTTTATCGTCCTATTGTGATCTAACCCCATTCCTTGTGAATCTGGCTTTATCTTTCTATCATCTGCAAAGCCAGACCAAAACCTAACTTAAGACCGGTTCGATGAACTGAGTTCATCGTGAGCTGCGCAGCCGGTATTGCGGTTTCCCTCATTGTGTCCACCGTAGTAAGATATTTGTGCTCTGTCTTACTACATATCGTTATCGCCCTGTTATCGTCAAGTCTCTTTGTTGATGTATAACTGAACCCCAGATCGGATCGCACTGAATGTCGATTCCATCCGTCCTTGTCTTATCCCTGAATATCTAATATGCCATTAACCCAGAATTCATTCGTGGACTTGGTCGCTAGACCATTGACCATGTGTCATATCTTTGAGCCATATCTAATCTATCAGCTTATCTTTCTTTTGTTTATTGTGTATCATTTCGCTAACAAAAGTCAACTTTTGCATCAGCTTAGTTCATCGTGAACTAACAAATCTTCATGGACCCGGTCTATGGATCGAGAGCCATATGTCATTGTCTGTCTAATCAAGATAGCAACTTCAAAGGAAATATTCTTCGGAATACTATTCCTTCTTTCCCAGTTATTAATCTTTCTCTTGATTGTATTTTTCGAAAGCCGTTCTATTTTGTCTAATCATCGACCTAATCCATTTAAGTTCCTAATTTCATCTAAGTGTTGCAGCCCAATGCTATTCGTTCTTAATTTGGAGTTTACTTGATTTGCTTTTTGAGTTTTGTTGTATTTGTGCTTGTTTATCGTTAGACACGTTGCTAAAAGTCGCTCGAAGGAGCTGAGGATCAAGCAAGCAGAGATTGAAGATCGAGGATCAAGGATCGAAGATAAAGAGTAAAGAATAATAAAAATTGCAAGGGCCAGGCAAGTCGTGCTTTGATCATATTGCTCCCAGTTTTACAAATTTACTTTGATTCAAATTATTGCATGCTAGTTCCAAATTAAAATGATTTAAATTAATTTGGGATTAGATATTCAACCCAATTGCTAATATCACCTTGCCATGATTAATTGTATGCCATAATTCATTTGTCACCCTAAGATGGTTGATTATTGGTTGGTTGATATTACTTGCCAACGTGGGTTGGTTAGACCGTGTATAATTGCTTAGCCATGCCACGCAACTCATGTCTTTTGAAAATAAAAGAATAATACTGATTAATGAATTATGAAATGTGTTTGTGAAATGGTGTGACGTGTTGCCACACGATGATGTTGATATGTGGAACCAGCGTGGTTCTACATGGATGTTGAGTTGTTGTTGGCATTGTGTTGCGCAATAATCAACTGGGGTGATAAAGGATTTAGACTAGGGCAAGTGGGAAGTGGCTTTATGCTAGGTGGGCCATCGTGGCATTTGGGTGGGTTGAGTGTTGTGAGGGCTGTGCGCCAATTTTGAGCGAAGGATGTCTTGCCCTGGTCAGTTAAGGACTTCACCTTGCAAGCCTTTGACCTGAGTCACTCGTACAACCACATGTCTGAATAGGAAGACCTAGTTTAGTAGGACTCTGATATCTCACCTTTGATACCTCGGGTGGCGCCATCGTGGGGTGATCAGATGGGGAGCGTACTGTCTTTGCGCGCTTGGTACCATTCAATGGTGTTTGTCACCCTATACTTCGGCTTAGTGTGAGGGAAGTGATAGTGAAGGCAACCCGGAGAGGTTCCTAGGTTGAGATAGAAGTTTCTAAAAGGCTTTGTTATGATCGCTCATTCGCATACTTTTGTATGGCGATTCACGGCTGACGTGATGAGTTGATTGTATCTTGTGGGTAAAGTGTACAACCTCTGCAGAGTGTAAAAACTATTCGAATAGACGAGTTCGTGGTACTGGACAATGCTCGGGGATTACAGTCAAGGGGTAGGGTTTTGAAAATAAAATGAGGTTGGGAATGTGAACAATGTGATATGGAAATTGGTTAAGAATGAGAAATGCTTTACTTGAGAATGATTACGAAATTTATTATAGGTATTATTTGTTTTACTGCTTTTCTATCTATTATGATTATTTGTGAATGCTGCTTTATTGCAAAAGAACCATTCAGCCATTCCTTTGGAATAATCCATGCATGTAGTAATAGAAGCGCATTACATGCATGACTTGTTGAGTACGGTTGTGTACTCACCCTTGCTTTAACAAAACATCACCAGTTGAGGAGAAGTCTTTGTCTTGAAGAAGGAGAAGTTCTACAAGAAGGTGAATATCTAGGAGTTGAACCTTGTCAAATGCCTGTGGTATTTTGCATGGGAGTAAACTTAACCTTGGAAAAGGATCATCTTTTCAGTTGTTAAGGTTAACATTATTTTCATGAGTACCTCCCATACCTTGTCGATTGAGGTGCCGATGTTACCATAGTTGTATGTCTTGGCCAACACGAGACATAGCGGTGTCATTGTGTGGTGCTCCATTTTGACCATTGCCTGCATCATACTCCTCAACTGCATCATCCACTTCTTCGTCTCTTGGTCCTTTGGGAGGAAGCTGGTTCTCCACAATCTCAACTCTACCGGCAAGGTCTAAGATACATCGATCTAATCTCTCAAAGTTCTATTGATTGTCTTGCTAGACCTTCGCAACATCATCCTTAATCTCTCGGATGTTCTTGGCCGCATCTTGGTTTGCTTTGGTAAGAGCTTTCTTGAGCTCCTTGTCCCTCTTTGAGAGATCCACCCTAAGATCTTCAAAGAGTTTACAGAAATCATCATCATCTCTCATAGCTCTAGCTCTTGTATTGGGTCCTGTCATTGTTAGTAATAAAAACAGAAGATAACACAAAAGTATTACCCCCTATTAACTACTAGGTTCTGGCAGGTGGATCGACAATCTCTCAGGCGTCTTACTACGCTCTTGCAAGGTTCTTACCAAAGCTACAGGAAGTACAACTGGTGGCTGGTTCATGATACCAAACGAGTATGAGTGGAGCGATTGCAAGGTTGAACTTGTATTGATCAAAAATATGTAGAGCTCGGTAGGTAAATATAATAGCAAAGATTAGCAATAATCAAAATCAGATAGCAAAGCTGAATATATGTCCAACGTACTTGTCACAGTTACTAGCCTAAACGTACTCCTAGAACTAGTTCAACCTAATAAGGGATATATCAAAAGCACATAGGACACAAAGGATGTAAGCAATTCTGATTTTCTACTCCTCTTTCCCTCTTTATTTGTTTCTTTTCTTTTCTTATGATTTTTTTTCAGTGTGGATCTTCTCTTTTTTTTGTACTTGCCTTTTGTTTTCATTTCTTTTAACTCAAAGATAAAACAAAAATATCACATTTTGGAACATGTGAGACAGTTAAACGGATGACCGAAAAATTAGTAAAAACGGTATGGGAAACTTCCACGGTCCAGAACTCGGTTTTCGAGGATGATTTTGAGGGTAAAAATTGCATAGATCTAAAGATATGTAGATTTTTCATATGCACATCGTTATCCTCTTTGAAACAAAAAAAGTACGCCCCAATCGGAGTTCGTATGCAAAAGTTATGCCAGTTTTACTGAACACTACACAATCTGGAATTGCCTACGACTTCACTTCTTTCTTTCGGTTAGGGTTAAAATAGAATTAGGTTTGAGGGTGAAAAGGGTGGCCAGCAGTGTAGGGCAATTGACACAAGGTGGCTCGTGACCTATCTAGGGCTTAGGAACGGAATATATAATGCAGAGCGGTGGCAAGGACCAACCGAGTAGAACTCAGTTCGGTTCTAGGGTTGGCGTTGGTGGGGAGCAAACGGTGCAAGACAAGAACTAGGGCAACGGAAAGGGATAACTAGAAACTAGGATCACAACCTCTAACCAGCAACAAGACGATGACGATGGACACAAATTCAACAAAGCAAAACTGAAACGAAAATTGCAAAGGCACAAGGGGTTGTAGGGTAGGGGAAACGATGATAAACTTTTTGTAGGGCAATTTTTCTGGACTCTAGGACGGTGGCAAAACAAAGTGGGGACATAGGAAATACCTATCAGGCAATCGACGCTCTGATACCACTTGATGCGACACAGTACCTGATCTTTTGACAAGTATACAGTAATTCGATTGGAGGAGAACACGATGGAAACGATCCAGACTTCCGATCAGATCTTAATGAAACCTGCAATCGCAACACCACGGCTCCGTTGGTTATTGAAGGATCGGAATGACGAATAGAGGGGGGGTGAATGGTTGCAATCAAATTTTCCCACACACACAGTATTCCAAAAGACTAACACAAAAGATCGCCCGAAAGGTGGAAGCTCTTAAAAGGGAAAGCTGGTAGTACCCTTCAGGAGTAGGTGAGAGTACCAGACCAAAAAGTTCTTCACAAATAGATACCTCAACCCAGAACAAGAATCACAAGAACTTTTCATCGGCTAAACAAAAGTAGTTGAAATTTGGTAGTTGAGATCGTGGTTCACCGAGAAACTTGATTCCCGAGCCGATCGCTGAGATTGATCTAAAAAATTTGACCTTTCTATCTGAGAAGAAAGAACTCTTTAAGAAAAGCAGAAAGAACAGGGAATTCGATGTAAGACTTGCTCCTGATATAGAAAACGAAAAGATCAGGGAAGTTTAAACACAGCAAGCTAGAGGCGCACATAAATGAAATACAAGATCAATCAACTCAAGAACACAAAAAGACGCAAGAGAGAAAGAATGCAGACGGAAGAATCAACTTGCGTGATGTAAATTTACGTAACTTAAATTGTAGAAAGTAACTTGCATAAAGTAAATGATAGAAAGAAAAATGCAAGTATTGAAATCTTTGGTATGTATCTTGTATTCCTGGAAGGGAGGTTACAAATCCACACACACAAAAGTGGGCAAAACTCAACAGAGCACTGTAGGGTCGAGGATGCGCCTAGAGGGGGGGTGAATAGGCGTTTTACAAAATTCGATCCCTCACTAAACAATTTGCTCTAATCAACCCCTATGTCAAAATCTACACAATTATAATGCGGAAGCGATAAACTCGGTTTTGACAATTAAGGCCTAAATCAACTAGGCTCACTATGTGCACTATCTAAATTATGTCTCTATGTATAAATTGCTAAATTGATCACTCAATTAATACTAAGCAATTTTCATTCAAGCAATCAATAATATATCAAGAATGTAAATACTTGAATGTAAAGGACAAGGACAACCGATATTTTTCCGTGGTGTTCGGAGACTTGCGGTCTCCCCTAGTCCACGCTGAGGCAAGCCCACACTTGGACCGGCTCCGCCGAGCACCGCCTCTTTCCACTAGTCGTGGTTTTTCACGCTATGCCGTAGGCTCAACCCGAACCTTCACAAACTTGCCGGGCTTCTCACACCTTGAGAGCTCCCGCGCACGACGCCTACGCCGTCTAGGAGTCGGCAACCTTCAAGAGTAACAAGCCGCTCCTTCGCTTGAACTTCACCGAGCACAACGAATGCGCTCCCGGTGATCACCAAGTGCAACACATGCACAAGGACCTCACTCAAGTGCAACACATGCACAAGAGCTCACTCAAACCACTCCTAATTGCAACACATGCAATTAGTTCACTCTTTAGCTCAATAATCAAATGTGAGTGTGCAACACATGCAACACCTCACCCACAACCTCAAACACAGCAACAACCACAGGCCAAAGCCCCCCAAGGGGTCTATTTATACCCCACACAAGAAAACTAGCCGTTGGGGGCAAAAACCCAAAAAGTCTGCGAAAATGCGGTACTACCGCTCATGGTCGCGGTACTACCGCTATCTGTAGCAACGGCTATAAAACTAGTCGTTGCGCAGAGGGCCGGTGCTACCACAGAGGGTGCGGTATGACCACTCGCCGGTCATACCACAGGAAAGTAACCATGAGGGCGCAGTACTCCGCTTGCGGTATGACAAGACGAGGCGCATCATACCGCTTCTAATCGACTTCCGGTTTTCACAATCTTTTCTCCGGAAACCAAATACTCTTCTTTGAGCCACAAAGATGATCAACACATGATCATACACACATGCAAAATACATTTGCACCAATTTAGCTCACGCCAAAGAATTGTAACCAAATTCAAGTAAAACGCATTCCGCAACCAACTCAAGAACTATTTGCAAAACGTATTAAGCAAATCAAACTCGAGTTTATGAGATTAATCCCCCTAGCCATATGAAGGTCAACACAAGACCCGGTCAACTTGCCAACACCCGTTGCAAGCCCCACTCACATGCTCTCGGGATTCCGGACTCATAAACCTCAGTTTATTCGCACAACGAACTTGCAAATAACACATTAAACCATTTCATGCTTGAGCACTACTCTTTGCAACACATGCAAAAGTTTAGCTCCAAGCAACACATAATCAAGGTGCATGAACTCTCTAATTGCAACACATGCAATTTTCTAGTTCCATGCAACACCAAATCAAACTCCAAACTTAACACCAAAACCAATTCAACCGTACGAGCTCTCTACTTGCAACACATGCAAGCCTCTAGCTCCATACGAACACACAAACATTAAATCATGCTTGAGCTCTCTCCTTTTGCAACACATGCAAAACTTAGCTCCAAGCAACAACACGGTTTTTAGAAAGATTTGTTTTGCGAACCAAAACATGAAGCTTCAACATTTGCAACACATGCAAAAGTGAACTTCACGCAAAAGCCAACGCATATTGCTTATCCTATTTGCAACACATGCAAATCAAAGCATTATGCGAAAACTAAATGCAATGCTCTTCCTCTTTGCAACACATGCAAATCAGAGCATAAACCAATAACAACCAAGACAAAGCTTAACCCATTCGCAACACATGCCAAATGGTTAATTTTATGCAAAAACCAAATCCAAATGATTTGAGCTTGAGTGAACGCGATTGAGATCATCAACACATGATGAAGCTCAAGCTAGGGAACGACCCCTCTTAATAGTACGGCGAAAAAACCTTAGACTCAAAGACTAGAAAGTCCTTAGCCTATCTAGTTATACCTTCGCCGCCGCGCAAGCAATCCCCTTTGGGGTCTTTATGATTGTCACTTTGATACTCCCCCGGGATATCCACTCGACTCCTCTTCTTTATCATCTCATTCATCTTTGGACCTAACTCAATCACAACTCATAAAATAGTTAGTCCAAGATGTATGGTTGTCTCAATTATCTCTTGCACTCCATTAACACATAATGGATGCCTT
The DNA here is from genome assembly GCA_036346375.1 of Guadua angustifolia. Classification (NCBI taxonomy): domain Eukaryota; kingdom Viridiplantae; phylum Streptophyta; class Magnoliopsida; order Poales; family Poaceae; genus Guadua; species Guadua angustifolia. The sequence continues at coordinate 29,772,935 of CM070513.1, forward strand.
TAGATCAATTGAGCACAACCTAAATCAATTGAAATGATTTAAGTGTCTTAAGTACAATAATGCAACACATGCTTCATTATACTTAAGAACTATTCATTTATCCTCAATTAATCATGGAGCACCATCAACACATGATGAAGTGTTCTTTAATGATTAATGAGACAAATGAACTCAATTTAAATTATCATTTAAATTGATATGAGTATATATCAACTTCACAAGTTTTCATATACTCACGTTGATGAAAAGTAATGATCCATTATATGCAGATTGTATGGAAATGATCATTACTCTAAATTATCAACTATAGAATAAACTCCACATGTATATGTGCATAAATATGAATGACTTGGATATAATATGCACATACTTACTTTGATCATATTGGAGTATATCCCATATTACCATGAGTATACTTATAACTAGGCAATTCAAATATATACTCAATGATTTAGTTTCTTTGTCTTGATCCTTATGTGTCTCAATAAAGAATCGATCAATACAAAGAAACTATCAAGTTAAACCACTTAACTCCCCTAAGTGTGTGCATCCAAGTAATATATGGATTAGGAAACATGATGCACATTTTGTGGTTAATATGATGGGGACATTCATATTTTAACTTGACTCCAAAGTATGCAACTAATATTAAGATAAATATGCAAACATACCTTGGGTTTTCCATTTTTCCATGCGATGAGACTAAACAAAGATATTCTAATCAAACAAAGTTAGTCTCGATATAAGATTGACATTAATAACAATATCGCATTAGGGGATAAGCTTATTATTGGATTTGTCATTAATACAAGATTAGATTTGTCATTAACACCAAAACCATAACTAATGAAGGTTGAACTTACAAGCACTCAAAAACCTATAAAACCCTTCTGGGATCCCTCTCCTTCACCGGAAGGCAATCTCTCCACACATATTTATACAACTCTCGGGCCACCTACCACTCTTAGATGCGGCCCTCAACCCTAGAGTCTCATCCAAGGGCTAGGAAGAGCCCACTCACACAGCCTGTAAGGGGAAACCCTAAACCCACTAACACAGGATTTTTCTTGCACGGCTCTCAAAGCATACTACTAGACCCGCTATTCCTATCAACTAGACTGTACACCAACAGTCCTCATTGATCCTCGCAGCATCTAGCTAGCATCTGCTCATTTCCTTGCCTTCTTGACTTGCAAGAACTCCATCTCCGGTCATCTTCCAGCGATCTCCCGACTGTTCTAGACCACCGACGCGCCTCACCTAGTCCCGGTCAACTTCCGCCTCACCATGACCCAGTACCGTCATCCTGCAACCATCAAAGACAAGGAAACCTTTCACATATCAATTGCCCACAATCATATACGCTGATTATCTCAAAATAGTCAAGCACCACTTAAATACAACCAGTCGGCAAACCTATACACTCAAGCCTACTCGACATAAACTGCTTGGCAAGCTACAAGACTGACCACTCGGTTAAACTCCTGGTTAACCACCCGGCTAACTACCAAACGCCCTAAGGACGACTACCAGCGCCCCAAAAAAGATTCTCAGAAACTTAGAAATGGCTACTTTACTGAGTCCTTGACAATCCTTTTGCCTGCAGCAGAGTATTCAACCAAGAAGTAAACCTATCAAGAAGCTAAAAACCACGTACAGTAAGGACTGGAAGCACTTGGCACTCGGCCTTCACCAAAAGAAGAAAATCAGTCAAAAAAGCTAGCGACTTTGCAAAGACAGGAACCACTCGGAACACAGTACTTGGCAAAAAGACCAGTCGGAAAGCTAGAGGAACTCAGCAAAGGTTAGCAGCACTCGACATTTAGCAAAAAAAACCAGTCGAGAGGCTTGAAGCACTCAGCAAAGAAACACGACTTGGTTGAGAACTTATCAAAATGCGTCAAGACAAACTTTAATTTGGATCAACCTTTAATCTAGTCTTTTACTCATCGGATCAACCTTTAATCTAGTCAATTACTCATCATACAATGGTATAGACCTCGACATGGTCTTTCAATCTCTCCTTGATGAGTATATTGACAAACACACATAAAAGGCATAAGATGAGTTTGAGCAAAGAAAGCATTTTGATTACAAGACTAAAACTTGGAAGATAGTGAAAACAACAAATTACAACCAAGTCAGTAACAAAAACTCCAAGTCCAAGATGCCTTTTTGGATAACTTCTGTCCCCCTTTTGTCAATATAGGCATCAAGATGGCATTTTCTATTCTCTCCCTTTTTTGAGATTTTATGCAAGAAATGCAGCCTAAGGGAGCTTTGAATATTATCCGAGTGCCCAACAAGACAAGTTATGACACCAAGCTAAGTTATGACAAAAATAGACTAAGCTAAGGCATGGCCAAGTGCAAATAAACATTTTGCTAGAAAGATTTAATTGAAACCATGTTATTTTTAGCAAGATTGAACATGAGCAACATTTGTCATTAGTTTCAAAACTAGAAACAAAGACATTCAAAGGATCAAATGGAAAACCTAGAGTTCAACCTACTCAACACTTTGGGGAATCTAGAAGTTCATACAAAGTACTTCGAGCTTAGACATTTTTTTTATTTTATACAAATTTTTCTTTGAATCTTTGAAAGATATAGCGGGGTGCAAATGTTTGACATTATCTGCATTCTTTACCCACATATATTTTTGTATTTTTGAAGCAATTGACTCAAGCCATATTCGATCATCTTAAGAGGGACTCTTAAGAGAATGATCTTGGTCATACACAACACATTCCAAGTTCATCTCAAGTGCAATGAGAAGCCGTCTTGTGAATGTGAGGTGTTGAGTCTAAATGCGCACAAAAAAAAGTCAATTTTGCTTCACTTTCATTTTGCATTTTGATTGTTAAGTTAGTGAAGGGCTCAAGTATGTATCAAACAAGATTCACCCAAGTTGCTATAGGGACTCTAGAGAATTCTAGAATTTCACAAATCATGGCAAATACACCTAGAGAAGAAACTTAGCAAGTAAACGCAACATGTTTTATCAAGTTTTTCTTTTAAAGCTCATTGTTAATTTTTGCAAGCTTAGCAAGTTAAATGAACTTGGTCATATCTAATCAAGTAATTTTCTTCATAATATAGCATGGTGTATAAAATGAAACATGAATCATTTGCATAATAGACAAAGCTCATAAAATGAAAAATCAAGTCTATATGCAATGCACGAGACAGATTCTTAAACTCTCCCTCAACACGTGATTCCATTTTAAGCACAGATCTGGTTCAAATTGAGTTATTAGCAAAATTAAGCTCAAGAAAGATATCAATTCGAAGAAACCAGAGGTAACTCGACGAAAAGACCAAAAACTTAGAGAAGGGAGGAGAAGAAAAGAAATTGACTTCTGGATAGCAAAGGAGAAGAGAACACAAGATAATGCAAGAAGAATCAACAAATACCCATATAGCAAAGAGGAGAAGGAAAAGACTAAAATAAGATATAATACATAATATACAGATCAGCTCCCCCTCACAGAAAGCCGTAAGGGCACACAACCCCAAGCTCACTCCTCAAGGCAACAAACCTAGAGCTATCCAAAGGCTTGGTAAAGATATCGGCCAACTGGTGGTCACTCTCCACAAATTGAATGACTATGTCTCCCTTCTCCACATAGTCTTTGAGGAAATGATATCTAACATCAATGTGCTTAGTCCAGGAGTGTTGCACTGGGTTCTTGGCAATGCAAATAGCAGAAGTGTTATTACATAAAAGTGGAACACTTTCTATCTTTAACCCAAAGCCCCGAAAAGTTGAACTCATCTATAGTGCACACAAAGAATCGACTCTGCCTACGTGCTTGGCCTCATGAGTGGATCTGTGCGACTCGATCGCTTCTTAGAAAACCAAAAAATAAGAGAAGTACTAATGAATTGGCAAGTGCCAGAAGTGCTCTTCCTATCTATCCTACAGTCGGCAAAGTCGCATCGAGAAAAAGGCTCTAAGGGATAGACAAGAAGAGGAAGAGTACCGAATACCATAATCAATGGTAGCTCAAAGGTACCTGAAGATTCGCTTCACCGCCTAGCGATGAGAGGTGCGAGGAGAAGCCTGAAAGCGAATGCACATACACACGGCAAATTGTATGTCCGGCCGAGAGGCAGCAAAATACAAGAGGGAGCCAATCATGCTCCGAAATTCCTTTTGGTCAGTGGGCTCACCATCCTCATCGGGCTCGAGGAAAACTGTGGTGGACATAGGAGTCATCACAGGCTTTCCATCAGACATATCAAACCGCTTTAGGAGGTCCTGTGTGTACTTACCTTGGTGCAGAAAAGTACCCTCCCGTATCTGCTTGATTTGGAAGCCAAGAAATTAGCTCAACTCGCCTATCATACTCATCTCGAACTCTATGCTGATTATCTCAAAAAATTAAGATACAAGAGAATGAGAAGAGTCACCAAAGATAATATCGTCCACATAAATCTGGATGAGAAGGAAATGAGAATCTTGGTGCTTGATAAACAAAGTCTTGTCTACTATTCCCATTTTGAAACCATGACTGAGAAGATAGGACTTAATTCTCTCATACCAAGCTCTAGAGGCTTGCTTAAGTCCATACAAGGCTTTGAAAAGCTTGTAGACATGGTTCAGGTATTTGGGGTTCTCAAGTCTTGGAGGTTGCATGACATACACCTCTTCCTCAATGAAGCCATTGAGGAATGCACTTTTGACATCTATTTGATAGAGTTTGAAGCCTTGAGATGCAGAGAAAGCAAGCAGGATTCTAATCGCCTCTAGTCTAGCTACAGGGGCAAAGGTCTCCTCAAAGTCAAGACCCTCAATCTGAGTGAAGCCCTATGCAACTAGCCTAGCATTGTTGCGAATGACAACCCCATCCTCACTCTGCTTATTTTTGAACACCCACTGGTCCCAATGACATTATGACCAGATGGGGGCTCTACAAGCTGCCATATTTTGTTCCTTTCAAAGTTTTCTAAAATCCTCATACATAGCATTAATCCGTGGTTCATCGGACAATGTATGAGTAACATCCCTTGGCTCAAAAGAGGCAACAAAGGTAGAGTGAAGGCAGAAAGAAGATAAGCCTGATTTTGAGCTCATGACATGCTCAAATAGATCACCAATGATCTACTCTGGTGGATGAGAACGCTGAATGTGGCGAGGAGGACCAGAAGCAGAGGTGGTCTCTACCTCTCGAGCAGAAGAGGAAGGAACAGAGCCACTTGTAGAGGAGCAGTCGGATGGCAAGGGCTGGTCTTCTTGTGGTGCAGAAATGGAAATAGGAGGCACCTCAAGTGTAGAGGAGACTGGATCAGGTGAAACACCAATATATTCATCATCCTCTACAAAGATTGTTTCGGAGGGATAAGAAGAGCCTGAAATATTAGGTCACGTCACATGTTTCTATGATCCTATTCGCATCACAACTCCAAACCTTATAGCTACGAGAAGAGGTCGAGTAACCCATAAAAATACCATCAGAAGAATGAGACTAAAACTTATCTAGGTTACCAGACTTCAAGATAAAACACTTGCAACCAAAAACATGAAAATGAGAAACACTGGGCTTTCGCCCATACCTCAACTCATAAGAAGTGTGATGCAAATGTGCTCTCAAGAAAACACGATTGGAAACATGACAAGCAGTAGCTATAGCCTCAGCCCAAAACTTTCTAGGAGTACTGTACTTATCTAGCATCGTCCTGGCCATCTCAACCAAGGTCCTATTCTTCCTTTCCACTACGCCATTTTGCTAAGGGGCGTAGGGAGAAGAGAACTGATGCTCCAAACCAGACTCTACACAGAAATTCTCAAAGTAGGAATTCTTGAACTCGGTGCCATTATCACTGCGTATAGCTCGCAATGCATCTGGGAGCTCAATAGACAAACTAATAACAAATCCCCTGAAGTGAGAAAAAGTCTCATCCTTCGAGGCCATGAAGAATACCCAAGAATACCTTGAAAAATCATCAACAATGACAAGAACATACCACTTCCCTCCTGCTGACTACACTCGAGCTGGACCAACAGTGTCCATATGTAAAAGCTGTCCTGGTGCATCAATCATCACCACGGTGACTGGAGGATGAGAAGCAGTAACCATCTTCCCATGTCGGCAGGGAGAGCAAACTAAGTTTTTGACCATCTTATGTTTGGGCAAAGCACAAATAAGATCGCAGCTGCTAACTCTAGTCAGATGATCAATACCAATGTGACCAAGTCTCTTATGCTAAAAGGAGAGATCAAGGGACTTAGATGCAATCAAACACCGAAGAGAGTCTCTAGAAGAAATGGAAAAATTAGCACGAAAGACTCCCAAATCAAGAATTCTGGCAAACTAACTCTTCTGATGAATCAAGGATTCTACAAGCATTACTCTTAAAGCTTACCTCGAAAGAGTCAGCGATGAACTGAGAAACAAATAGCAAATTATATTGCAGCTTACTCACTAAGGCAACGTCCTTAAGAATAAAATTTTCATTAATGTGGATGGTACCTTTAGCAATGACTCTACCTGAAGAAGCAGCCCCAAAAGTGATCAACTCATCACCAGAGACTCGGACTAGGGAAGTGAACCAATGGGAGTCTCCGGTCATATGGCGAGAACAACTGGAGTCAACAATCCAAACATCCCCCTTCCCCATCCGACGAACTTGATCAAGTCAAAAGAGAGAGAGAGAAGACTCAGTACTGGGATAAAGTGAGGACCTAGGAACCCAATATTGAATCACATGATGTCTCAAGGTGCTAGCCACAGAAGAAGAAGACTGGACTCTTGTGTCTCCCTGACACTCGACTCTCACAAGATTAGTAGAAACAACTCTAGTAGAAGATCTGAGAGCTGTAACTGGTTTAGCCCGCCATGGTGCAAAGGCTGGACCATCCCAACAAGGCTACCTAAATCTCCTACTTGAAAACACATGACGCCGCTGATATATACCTTGATGGAAAAATGAGGAATATCAAAAGGACGGCGGAAAGACTGACCACGAGCAGCTCTAGGACTAAAACTCGACTGAACAGCATGAAGACCAAGTCCTAGACGCTGCCCAAAAACAGGTGACTCTCTAACCTGTCTAGAATCAGTGTGTGCATTAGGATCACTCAGAGTCTGGGGATGACCCTGAATACCCTTAAGAGCAGCAACACGCTCACGCCCAATGATCTTGGCGCGTCTAAAACAGAAATCCACAAGGTGACCATCCTTCTTACAGAAGGTGCATAAATACTTCGCCTTGCTAGAGATAGAAATGACAGGAGAAGCACCCTTCTGGTCAGAAGTCCCATGGATAGCCCCAGCAGACCTAAACACAGTGGTACTCACCCTGAGAGTAACCACAATCTCTCCACTCTTGGATCCACGCACAATAGTAGGAGGATGAGTCCTAGCGTGCTCCAAGGAGTCAAATCCTAGACCCTGATTAAATCTGCTAATTTTTTATTGGTCTAGAATGAGATTAATTTTCTTCTTGCCTCCTACAAATTTTTCAAGAGTGCTCATGAGGTACTCACACTCTCAAAAAGAGAGGCACAAGAAGAACAAGGGTGAGTGGAGGAAGAAGAACCAGAACGAGAAGAAGAAACACCAGCACGTGCATTTTTCTCCCTCAGCAAGGCTGCCTCAATCTTGAGGGCCTCACAAGAAACACAAGGAGATTTTCTAATTCTATGGGCTTGGTCTTCTAACTTCTTCCTAAGCTCGACTTGAATTTTATCCAAATCCCCTCAATCACAAAACAATGCAAGCAACTCTTAAATGACTTATCTAGTAAGTCCTTATCAAGTTTAGTATACTTGACATTTAGAGCTTCATTGTCAAGTTTTAGTTGCTTACAGCCCTCACATGAGCTGACAGGGTCCTTAGAAGCATTCATTTCAAGTTCATCATTTCTAGAAGAAAGCTTCCTAAGGTGAACGCTCATGGCATCTATTTTAGCAAGTAATTTAGGGCAATTATCAAATGAAGGAGTAGCATGAGCATGAAGAAAACTAGCATCTAGAGAGGAAGCATCAATAGTCCGAGTGCTAGCATTCTTTGACCTAAGACTTTCAAGTTCAGTTTTCACATTATCATACAAGGTTCTTAGGTTCTCAAGCTCCACAAGCAGGGCATTACACAAGGAACAATCATTAGTGACTCGGGAGGGAGAAGATTGAAAAGAAGCTAATTCCCGAGTTAGGGTACGGGTACCTACTTCCTTCTCAAGCTCCATACACCTAGCTCTAGCTTTAGCATGAAATTTTACTAATTTGCAAAAGCCTCATTGAGTTGTTCATAGGAAGGTACCTCGTCCGAGTTGCTGTAGAGCTCGGAGTCACTGACGCCGTTGGTGTCTGCCATGAAGCACATGCCGGAGAAGTTGTCGCCGCCTTCTTCTCTTGCAGATCATCCTCGCCTTCGTCGCTCCATGTCTTCGTGTCGGAGAGGTTGATGTCGTCAAGGGCTGCGAGGACACGGTGGAAGAGCTTCTTGTTCTTGGAGAAGTTGTGGTACTTCTTCTCGTGCGTCGGTTCACGAACTAGAGGTTTCTTGTTGCAGTTCTTGTCGGTGTAGTCATTCTTGCCCAAACCACTGGAGTCATTCTTGCCCGTCTTTAGTTTTGGACAATTTGCTCGAATGTGGTTAGGGGCCACCACATTCGAAACAAGTGATCACACCTCCTCTTTTTTTTCTCTCTCACCCTCTTGTAAGTGTAAGAAAATTTGTGAGCTAATAAAGCAAGCTCAGTTTCTAGAAACTTCTCCAAGTGGTCATCGCTTAGCTCACAAAGAGCTGAGAGAGAAAAGATAGCAGAAGAGTCGAAAGAAGAGGAACAAATGGGATCAGTAACCAAAGCCATCGACTAAGATTTCGTCTTGCGAGAGACAACGTCGATCTCATGAGTCTTGAGATGGGAATAAAGCCCGTCAAGAGTCAAGGTCGACAAATCAGTTGTGTCCTTGATGGTGGTTACCTTCATTTGCCAAATGCGAAGATCAACTGTGGTCAAGAAGTGTCGAGCATTATCCGAGTCAGGTTATGTACAACCAACTGCCTGTAGATCGCTCAAAATTTTTGTAAACCGACTGAAACACTCATCAAGACTCCCACTAGCGTGTTGTTCAAACTTGTTGTACTTGCGCTTGTGTTGATCCTGCCTCACGGTTTTGATTTGGGTAGTACCCTCATAGTAAGCATCGAGGGTCACCCAGATCTCATGAGCGGATCGCAGATGAGAGATCATGTCATACTCACCGCGGCTAAGTCCCTATATGAGGATATTTCTTGCCTTAGCATTTGCCTCCACATCACCCATATTTTCGGCTATGACGGGTTCATCGGCAAGAACATCATACGGGAGCTTCACCTTCTGCCAAATCAGGTAGCCCTGGGCAGTGATGTATGATTCCATCCTCGACTTCCAAAAAGAAAAATCATCACCACAGAAAATGGGAAGCTTGGTGGAATACTAGTCTGTTGCCATGGCTCTTGAGACCGGTCAAGATCTATGAAAAGAGCAGAACCGGCTCTGATACCAACTGAAGGATCAGAATGGCGAATAGAGGGGGTAAATGGTCGCAATCAAATTTTCACACACACACAATATTTCAAAAGACTAACACAAAAGATCACCCGAAAGGTGGATGTTCTTAAAAGGGAAAGCTAGTAGTACCCTTTAGGAGTAGGTGAGAGTACCAGACCCAAAAGTTCTTCACGAACAGATACCTCAACCCAGAACAAGAATCATAAGAACTTTTGATCGGCTAAACAAAATTCGTTGAAATTTGGTAGATGAGATCTTGGTTCACCGAGAAACTTGATTCCCAAACCGATCGCCGAGATTGATCTCAAAGATTCGATCTTTCTGTCCAAGAAGAAAGAACTCTTTAAGAAAAGTAGAAAGAACAAAGAATTTGGTGTAAGACTTGCTCCTGATATAGAAAACAAAAAGATCAAGAAGTTTAAACACAGCAAGCTAGAGGTGCAATGAAATGAAATACAAGATCAATCAACTCAAGAACGCAAAAGACGCAAGAGAGAAAGAATGCAGACGGAAGAATCAATTTGCGTGAAGTAAATTTGCATAACTTAAATTGTAGAAAGTAACTTACATAAAGTAAATGATAGAAAGAAAAATGCAAGTATTGAAATCTTTGGTATGTATCTTGTATTCCTAGAAGGGAGGTTACAAAGTCACACACACAAAAGTGGGTAAAGCTCAACAGAGCACTCAAAAACCTCTAAAACCCTTATGGGATCCCTCTCCTTCACCGGAAGGCAATCCCTCCACACATATTTATACAACTCTTGGGCTACCTACCACCCTTAGATGCAGCCCTCAACCCTAGAGTCTCATCCAAGGGATAGGAAGAGCCCACTCACACAGCCTGCAAGGGGAAACCCTAAACCCAGTAACACAGGGTTTTTCTTGCATGGCTCTCAAAGCATACTACTAGACCCGCTATTCCTATCAACTAGACTATACACCAACAGTCCTCATTGATCCTCGCAGCATCTAGCTAGTATCTGCTCCTTTCCTTGCCATCTTGACTTGCCCGAACTCCGTCTCTGGTAATCTTCCGGCAATCTCCCAACCGTTCTGGACCTTCGACGTGTCTCGCCTAGTCTCAGTCAACTTCCGCCTCACCATGACCTAGCACCGTTGTCTTGCAACCATCAAAGACAAGGAAACCTTTCACATAGCAATGCCCACAATCATATACACTGATTATCTCAAAATAGTCAAGCACCACTTAAATACAACCAGTCGGCAAACCCATACACTCAAGCCTACTCGGCATAAACTGCTTGGCAAGCCACAAGACTGACCACTCAGTTAAACACTTGGTTAACCACTCGGCTAACCACCAAACGCCCTAAGGACAACTACCAGTGCCCCAAAGAAGATTCATATAAACTTAGACATGGCTACTTTACTGAGTCCTTGACAAACCTTTTGCCTGCAGTAGAGTACTCAACCAAGAAGAAAACCTGTCAAGAAGCTAAAAACCACGTAGCAAAGATTTGAAGCACTCAGCACTTGGCCTTCACCAAAAGAAGAAAATCAGTCAAAAAAGCTAGACACACTTAGCAAAGACAAGAACCACTTGAAACACAGTACTTGGCAAAAAGACCAGTTGGAAAGCTAGAGGAACTCAACAAAGGCTGGCAACACTCGGCATTTAGCAAAGAAAACCAGTCGAAAGTCTTGAAGCACTCAGCAAGGAAACGCGACTTGGTTGAGAACTTAACAAAATGCGTCAAGACAAACTTTAATTTGGATCTACCTTTAATCTAGTCTTTTACTCATCGGATCAACCTTTAATCTAGTCAATTACTCATCACACAAAGGTATAGACCTCCACATGGTCTTTCAGTTATCAACCATGCCAAGACGCGGTTGACCTCGCTCAGAAGGCTAGTTCCTGCAAGTAAATTGAGAACACGATCAAAAACAAAAAGAAAGCAATCTAAATTGCGAATTGTATTAAGCACACAAAGTTGTGGTTCCACAAACCAAAGAACGGTGAAACTGCAATGGCAGAATAATCTAAGCAAAACCCATCTATTCTAGCAACGGCTAATGAACATATATGAGGACAAAGGCATGGGAGGCGGCCAAGGGGATGTCCATGCAGCCCTAGGTCATACAAGTCCTTTGGACCCAAGTGGAGATGTCGCAGCACTTGGAAGATTCTATTCATCATATAGTTTTGATTATTCCCATTGATCTAAAATGATTTTGAATGTGAAACCACTTTCTTTCGAAAGCTCTCATTGTGGGCTTCTCTGTAGAGTGCAAGAATGCCTCAATCAAACTTCGTATGACCCAGATATGGTCATTTTATTGATATGCTATCCTAATACTCCGAACCGAAATTGGAGTCTGACTTGAGCTCAACTTTGACTCCTACTAGACTTGGACTTTGAGGGATGACGTCTAGGTAAGCTTGTGATGCTTCTCCCATATTCCTAAGCAACAAGACATCATAAGAATTTAGTAGAAACCCATCCAAGAAATCATGAGCAGCGAGGAACGAGTTCACCTGGTGGTTTAATTGTCATGCACGTGCTCTTGTAATTGGTCCTTGTATATCTTGAGGAGTCATTTTGTACATATCCGAAGGAGTGATGTCCTCATTAGTTTTCCCTCCACAAGGCTCAACGTTGGCACAAGACTACCCACAATCAACCCAATACAAGATACTAACCCCTAGAAGACCACAATAGCTCACTAAAACCCCAAAACAACCCACAACAGCTCAAATTAAATTTTTGGATATTACATTCTTCCTCCCTTATTGGGATTCAACCGCTAGGCGACAACCAAAACAAGGGAATGAATCTCATCACATACCTGAAGTGAACAACTCGGCATACTTTTCACGCATGCGATACTCCAACTTCAAAGTCACTTTCCTCTCCGACTGATGCGACCACAAAACTTTCACAAACTTCAAGGTCCTATTTTTCAACACTCATTTAGAATTCCCCATGATTTGCATTGGTCGGGCCTCAAAAGTGAGATTCTGATCAATCACCAATAGATCAAGTGGAACAACCAATCTGGGTCATGCAAATACTTCCTCAATATGGATACGTGGAACACATTATGCACTCCTTGCATTCAACTTGGAAGCTCCAATCGATAAGCCAATTTTCCAACTCGGGTGACAATAGGGAATGGCCCAATATACCTCGGGTTAATTTTCCCTTAGTGCTAAATCTAACCAGTCCTTTAGTGGGAGACACTCTCGAAGCATGCTATCACCCACCGTAAACACCAAATCTCGCCTCCTTAAATCAGCATAGCTTTTCTATCTACTCTGAGCTACAAGGAGGTTCTACCTCACCTTGGCCTTTTCGATCAATGGTTTGCTGAACCCAATCAGGACCATGAACTGCTCTTTACCCTACTACATCCCAACATAGGGGTGACCTGCACTTTCTCCCATAAAGCACCTCAAAATTCAGTAAGGGCCAAATGATAACTATTGTTACAAGCAGTGTTCGAAAATTCGGTACTTGGCGGCGATATTGCGGCCGATATTGCGGTTGGCGGCTATAAACGCAATGAATTCAGCCCTTGGCGGCCTGTTTGGCGGCTAGGCCGAAATTGCAGTCCTTGGCGGTCTTTGGCGGTCCTTGGTGGCTGGCACAAAACTATGAGAGAGACCATTTTGATCTATTGTTTACATGACCTGATGACCATGATTGAAAGATTCATCTCGTCATCCTCAAAATAAGGTACACTAAGTCACTAATATAGTACTTACTACTTAGTTTATTACTTGATTAATTGAGTAGCATTTGTTCAAGTATTTTAGTTTAATATTCTACTTTAATATTTGATGTCTTGCAATTTGCAAATAACTAGAAAAGAAAACTAAAAATTTTTATTCATAATAAAATCATTAATATATATGAATTATGTTAATTCTCGGCCGCCGAGGGCCAAAACGCCGAGACCCGCAATTACGCCGCAAATACGGCCTTGGCGCTTGGCGGTACCTAACCGCAACGAATCCGCCGAGCGAACTCTTGAACACTGGTTACAAGCAAATTCAGTAAGGGCCAAATGATCTTCCCAACTACCCTTTCATACCAAAACAAGGATCTAAGCATATCCTCCAAGGTCTGAATTGTACGCTCAGTCTGACCATTAGTTTGAGGATAGAAAGTAGTGCTAAGATGAAGTTGTGTGCCCAAAGCACTCTGCAAGCTCTCCCAAAAATTGGAGATAAACTTTGCATCGCGATCAGAAACAATCGTCTTAGGCATACCATACAATCTCACAATTTCTCGCACACAAATAGGAGCTAACTTGCTCGCTGAGTTTGTCATGCGGATGGGAATAAAATGAGCAGACTTGCTGAGATGGTCCACAATAACCCAGATAGCATCCTTCCCTCATTGAGTAGGGGGTAGACCAACCACAAAGTCCATGGATATGCCTTCCCAAGGCCAAACAGGAACCTCTAAAGGCCACAACAACCCTGCCGATCATTTATGTGCGGCCTTCATCTTCTGACAAATCCCATAAGATGCTACATAATGAGCAATGTCAACCCTTATCCTTTTCCACCAGAAACTCTTTTTCAAATCCTAATAAATTTTGGTCTCACTAGGATGAACTGTATACGGGGTATGATGAGCCTCTTTTAAGATGTCATCCTTAACTTGAGACTTTTAAGGAACACAAAGGCGACCTTTAAACCACATAGCACCAACTTCATCAATGCTGAAATCCTTAGTTTTGCCCTCAATAATGTGCTTCCTCACTTGTTGCAGTAATCGATCATGTTGTTGTGCCTTACGTACATAATTTGGAATTGCAGACACCTGAATCAATTGTGTTTCAGCTTGCACGGTGCCCACAAAGCAAAAAGAGACTCCCTTGTGCTCAAAATCAGTAATGAGACTCTCAACCATAGGGGGTGTTGCCTTGTGACTAAGTGCATCACCCACTGCATTCACTTTGCCTAGGTGGTACTAAATTGTGAGGTCATAATCCTTTATCAATTCTAGCCACCTTCTTTGCCTCAATTTAAATCTTTCTTAGTGAAAATAGACTTGAGGCTCTTGTGGTCAATGAAGATATCACAGGATTCTCCATACAAAATCAATTATTGCCTCCTATTGAGGTAATTTTCATACGATAAGATCTCCAATTGAAACACCACTACGGCTAACTCAAGGTCATGGGTGGGGTAGTGTTTGCATCAAAATTTGGTAGCTACGGAATAATCAGCAAATCCGAGATCTACAATAGTTTGGATAACGCACGATGTAATTATTTGGAAACAGGAGTTTGATTAGGTTTCCTAAGCCGACATGGATTATGTTACCGTATTGTAATCGGATCGGCCAGAGGGTATATAAGATGAGCCCTAGGCCAGCTAAAAGGACATACACAACAAAAAATCACATCTGCTAGTTTCTCCTTTTCATTAGTTCTTAGTCTTGTAGTATTTTCCTCTATAAGTAGATTTTGATCAATAAAGTTACGCATCGCCAATTATTGGTCTTCATCGATTTTGTCCCAGGTTGGATTTACTCTATTTTGCTGCGCATCGCCTTCTTAGAGTCGATCTACCTTTACCCTTTGATTAGCCTTGATCGGCTAATCTCGCTATGTCCAAATCGTCTTCTGGCTGATCAGTGTTACGCCGATTATCACCTGATATCGGCTTCGAAAGATTTCACAACTTTACCTTATCGGTTGTAGGGTCAAATCGATTGGCACGCTCCGAACCAGGTGTTCGTCTGGTGTGCTGAAGTTGAAAATCCTACTTCAAGTTTTCGACGTCAACACACTTTTGGCATGGCCAGTGGGACCTGTTGGAAAGACGACTACAGGCAAATCCATTCCGCTAGCCGACGTCAATGAAGAAGCCATAATTGTTCCCACGTTGGATGATTTAACCCTAGAGCAGTGCAAAGAAATTGAAGATCGGAAGGCCGTTCTAGAGGAGATGATGTTGGGCTGCTACCAGAAGACCCGACGAGGAGTCACCTAGAAGGTTGCACTTCCAACGCTGAATCCTCTTGGTGATGCTGGCATCTCGTCCGAGTCGGTGAGCCGATATATGCTGGCTCAAGCCGAGTTGTCTGTTATGAATTAGCAATCTATGCATCACGCATTAATTAATCAATCATCGGCCTTGGTGACAACATTAAAGCCGATGATTGAGAATAGCATCAAAACAATTGCTCAGGAGTTGGCTTCATCAGGGGGTCTGCTAGATTTGTTAAAGCCACTCCCAACATATCCTGTTTACTCTATAACACTGAACACCAGCACAGTAAAAGTGTTAGCTAAAGCGCCTTCGCTAATGACGATGCAACCCACTGTGTTAACACCAGCAAATTCCCGACCAGGTGGGATTACACATTACCATGCATATACTAGTCGATGCTGCAAAGCTGAACGTATCGGCCAACCCACCACCGCCGATACCATTCAATACTTTCATTCAATCGGCTCCTCAGTCGATCGAATCTAATAGGGTTCCTCAGTTGCACGGGCCGATTCCACTAAGGAATCCAGCTCCACATAGGGTGGTCACATATGCTGAGCCCTTCGTTCCTTAACCAGAACCCACTATAGTAAAAGCCGTTGGGCACAACCCATTGCCTAATCTGTATCTATCGGCTAAGCCAAATCGTTAGCTCGAGTTTACACTCGGGAGGCAGGATGCTAGTTATTGCCACAATTGGCACAATCCTAGTGCCCCAGTCAATAATGTCAATTGGGCCGATTAGATCTCTGCAGTCTTGAGAGATCAATTCGGTTTACAGCCAAAGGGGAAAGTTATCGGCTACAGAAAGTCGTATCTGGACTACATAGATCACATGCCTTACCCACATAACTTTAAAGTCCTAGACTTCACAAAGTTTTCAGGGGATGATTCTGTCACCACCCTCAAACATGTCGCATACGATTCATCACTCAATGTGGTGAGGCAGCTTAGTCCAACGGATTAAAAATTAGGTTGTTTCGCTATATCTTTTTGGAACCGCATTTACCTGGTTCACAAATCTGCCTCCAAATTCGGTCCACTTCTGGAATGATTTGGAAAACCGATTTCATGAATATTTCTTCTCTGGCAGCCCTAAGCTTAGAATATCGAACTTAAGTTCTGTCTGACAAAAGTTCGGCAAATCGGTTTCAGATTACATCAGAAGATTTAGGGAAGTGTGAAATCGGTGCTTCAGCGTTACATTACCTGATGACCAATTAGCCGATTTGGCATTTCAGGGGTTGATACCGCCGCTTAAGGAAATGTTTGCCGGGCAGGAATTTTTCGATATGGGTCATCTGCTTCACCGTGTATCAACACAAGAGAGCCGATACTTTGACAATAAGGGATTTAAGGATAAATTTAGATTAAACAGAAATGGCAAGGATAAGGCCAAAGTAAACATGGTCAACTACAGTTCGAGCAATGCCTCTAAAGATGAAGCAGATGTAAACATTGCCGAATGGATAAAGGGACCTAAGAAACCACTCGTCTGCTCGTGGCTTAAGCCGACAAAAAATAAGTCGAAGATTAAATACGCCTTTGATGTGTCCAAGTGCGATCGCATATTTGATTTATTATTACAATAAAAATTGATACGGTTGCCAGAAGGACACGTCATACCATCGGCCGACGAAATCAAGAGACGACGATACTGTAAGTGGCATCACTCTTTTTCACACAACACTAACGACTGCAATATTTTTGACAACAGATATAGTCGGCCATTGAAGACGGACGACTCAAGTTTGCAGAGGAGCCAGCCATGGAAGTGGATGTCAATCCTTTTCCGATCCACATGGTCCAGTGCTCGCACAAAGGAAAGAGCCCATGAATGAAGAACCTAAGACGGCCCGACGGGTCGATGTTTAGTCCAGTTCCAACGGTGGCCAAACACTCAAAATAACGATCGGCTCAATCCAGATAGAGGCCGATCAAGATGGTAAAAACTCAAGGACAATTAAGCCAAAAGGGGAACTGCAGGTTAGGCGCTGGTATAAAGCTGAACGATCTCTGCCACGGAAGCCAGCACCCAGGTCTAAACCAACTTTTTCACAACTACTTGAAAAGTATGAGAGGATAAGCCATCGGCAAAAGAAACGACCTCGTCAGCCAGACAACTTGTATTGGCTAGATAATCTTGAGAAAGCCCATCGGAGATTCCCTTTTTGGTAGTTTTGTTGGGAGAGGGGTGTGGCCTTACCATTGCCACGATCATGTCAATGGAGCATCACCCTAGAGGGATTAGCCAAGGCAATCAATTAAGGAATGGTTGTCTGGGCTGATACATAAGGCTGGGATCAGGACAAAGGAAGTCGATTAAAGAAAGGTTATCCATGCCGAGTCAGGTCAATCATGTGGAGCCCCCTATGGAGGATGATCTGGCTGGGAAAATTCATAAGCCTATTGAGCCTCAACCGAGATGGTATCCATCAGGCCTCAGCCAATCCCAACATAGGCGACTTCAATGCTTGAGGACCCAAGAGATGAGGGAAGCTAAGCAAGAAAAGTTGAGGGACCAAGTGTTCAACGAGCTATGGCTAGTAAAAGCTATGAAACAGGAATGGAGGAGAAAGGGGCAAGCCGATGAGGAGTCGGATTCTTCAGAAGACTTATCACCAATGATTCGTGATGACACTCCTCCCTTGGACATCAACATGGTCTTCACCTTACCAGCTGAATTCAGGATTAAAACTGAATCGGTTAAAGGCACATTCGCCCAGCTTTGTCTTGGTGCGTAGGATGCCGTATTTGAGAAGCCTCGGGATGCTCATCAACACTTGAAGCCGTTGTATCTGAAGGGGCATATAAACGGCAAGCCGATATCATGGATGTTGGTGGATGGAGGGGCTACTGTTAATTTGATGCCATTCACTACTTGCAAGAAATTGGGTAAGTCCGATGAAGATTTGATCAAAACGAACATGGTTTTAAACGATTTCACGGGCGACCCCACTGAAACAAAAGGAGTGATGGTCACAGAATTGACCGTCGATAGCAAAACTTTGCCGACTGCATTCTTTGTCATCAAAGCTAAAGGAAATTACAGCGTGCTTCTTGGGCGAGATTGGACACACACCAATTGATGTATACCATCAACCATGCATCAACTGCTCGTGCAATGGAATGGCGATGAAGTTGAAGTGGTACCAACCGATACGTCGGCCCATATAGCAATGGCTAGTTCAGATGCGATTGGCCGCATGAGGAAGCTGAGTGCATATTAGGTAAAACCTTGGATGATTGCGATTTCATCTACATTGGTAAATCAGGTCTGATGCCGATCAGTGTCAAGCCAGGCATGTTTGATTGGGTAAATGAAGTCTTAAGGAGATGGGGCCAAAATAGTGCAAGCCCTACAGGACAAAGTGCAAAGCTATCGGTAGGTAACAGACTATTGTGAAGCCATTGAAGATTTTCAAGAAGAAAAGTTGGGTCAAGGTTTCACTTCTTTCGATTTGCTTGAAGAAGTCGACATAGGAGAAGGCAATAGGAAAAGACTAACTTTTGTGAGTGCAAAGTTGGATGTAGAATGTAAGGTCAAGTTGGTTAAAATGCTTAGGAAGTATAGGGATTATTTTGCTTGGGAATATTATGAGACGCCTGGCTTAAGCCGACAACTGGTTGAGCATCGGCTATCCATAAAGACGGGGTATCGACCGTTTAAGCAATGCCCATGGTGCTTTAATCCGGCTTTGTACAATGTCATTAAGGAAGAGATTGAATGATTATTAGAGGCCAAGTTTATCAGGCCTTGCCGATACGCTGAATGGGTCTCCAACATCATTCTTGTTATGAAGAAGAATGGCAAGCTTCGGGTATGTGTAGATTTTAGGGACCAAAACAAAGCTACGCCAAAAGATGAATATCTGATGCCTATAGACGATATGCTTATCGATGCTGCATCGTGTAATAAGATCATTAGTTTTCTCGATGGGAACGCCAGGTATAACCAAATAGTCATGGCAAAAGTCGATGTGTCTAAAACTGCCTTCAGATGCCTTGGTGCTTTGGGGCTGCATGAGTGGACTGTTATGACATTCGGTTTGAAAAACGCAGGCTCTACTTATCAATGCGCTATGAATTTGATTTTCCATGACTTAATTGGCCACATTGTTGAGATCTATATTGATGATGTCGTTGTAAAATCCAAAGACGATTGGTAGTATTTGGCCGATTTGGAAAAAGTATTACAAAATACAAGGGCACATGGGCTGAAGATGAATCCCCTTAAGTGCGCGTTCGGCGTATTGGCTGGTCAATTCCTAGGTTCATGGTACATGAGAGAGGGATCGAGGTAAACCAAGAGAGGGTCAAAGCCATAGCCAATACAAAACCGCCGACGTGCAAGGACGAACTACAAAAGCTGATCGACAATATCAATTACTTGTGATGATTTATTTCAAATTTGTCCAAACGGATTTGAGCATTTACCCCATTATTAAAATTAAAAGACAATCAGGATTTTGTCTGGAGAGCCGATCAGCAAAGGGCTTTTGATGACATCAAGGAATATCTGATAAAGCCCCTAATTCTGGCCGCACCAAGGAAAGGAGTGCCATTTAGATTGTATGTATCGGCTGAGGAAGAAACCATTGGAGAAGTTCTGGCACAAGAAGTTGATGGCAAAGAGCAGGTGATATTCTATTTAAGCCGATGACTTCTGGATACTGAGATCAGGTACCCTTTAATAGAAAATTTGTGTCTATCCTTGTATTTTACTTGCACAAAGTTGAGGCATTATATCCTAGCATCGACTTGCACAATAGTGTGTAGGACCGACATTATCAAATATATGTTGTATGTGCCGATTTTACATGGATGACTCGGCAAATGGGCATATGCCTTAACCGAGTTTGATCTAATATATGAATTGGCTAAAGCCGTCAAAGGGCAAGTAGTGGTCAACTTCATCATAGGATGTGATAGCATGGTCGGGCTGGTCACTGTGGTTCCCTGGCAGTTGTATTTCGATGGATCAGTGTGTCGAGAAGGTGATGGTATCGGTATAGTGCTAATTTCGCTGAAGGGGCATAACATCGAATTCGCATATCAGCTTAATAGCCAATGTTCCAATAACTAGGCAAAATACGAAGCGCTACTCAGGGGACTTCAACTGCTAGAAAGCATCGAAATAAGTGATGTAGAAGCTTATGGCGATTCATTGTTAGTTGTGCAACAGGTGAAAGGGGAATTCCAGTGCAATGACAAAATACTATCAAAATACTTGGAGCAGTGACTTGATTCTATCATCTCATTTACTTCATTTTCCATCAAGCATGTTCCTAGAGAGATGAATGATAGGGCTAATTCATTGGTGCAGCAGGCGTCAGGATATAAGGACTATAGCCGATACGAAATGATTGAATCAATTGACAAGACAATAATGTGTGCTGATGCTTCCGACTGGAGAGCAAAGATCAAGGATTACTTAATGAATCCGTCTAAGCCGACCGAGCGCTAAAGTCAGGCAGCAGGCAATAAAATATGTAGTGTTGGATGAAGTGCTATACTATCAAACAATGGAAGGATTACTGTTGAAGCACCTGGGAGCCGATGAACCAAAAGTGGCAATGGGTGAAGTACATGAAGGGATTTGTGGATCTCATCATTCGGCTCATAAATCGAGCGAGGCCGCAGCTCGAGTCCAGGCCAAGGCTTAGGTCGAGCGCCTTTATGCCAAGACTCCACATCGTGGCCGGGGCCACCCGAGCTCGGGGATCCGCTGACTGCAAGGCCGGCCGGTCAAGGGACTCCCAGTCCTCATCAGCTAGCCCTCGAGGCTTAAGGTCGTGGCCGAAAAACGGGCCGACCTTGAGTCTCTACAGTCGGGACCGATTCGCAGAATTCTCTTGAGGTCGAGGTAGGGCAGAAACGTAACGCCCGGCCGCGGGTAAGCGATACACTGCCGCTTCTGATCTCCTGAACCTGATGCACAGATGCAAACGGTTGGCGACACCTGCTGCGTCTCGAAACCGCAGCCCAGGCCTTAATTGCGCCTGTCAAATCGCGGCCGGCGCACCCTTCGAAGTGCCGTGGACCAGCTCCAATGGCGGCGCAACCCTTAAACCCGAAACGCAGCGCTTTTTGAGAAGAACCCCTGCTCGGCGCCCGCTTCGCCTTCCAAGCCTCCTTGCCTGTTAAAATCTCTCCCCACCTTCGACCAAAACCGACGCGTCGCCATGGCCAAGCTTAGGGAGGAGCACGCTGTCACCGCAAGGATGAAGGAACTCAAGCCACGACCGCCGATCCATTCAGATGGCGGCCGCCAGCAACGAGACCGAGCAGCAACCCAAGGACGACGAGATCGCTTTGCACCGAGCACTATGTCCTCTTCGGCCTGCGTACCCCGGAGAGCGAGTTCGTCGTGAGGGTCCTCTCCAGCTGCGACATCGAGCTCATCAACATGGTGCCAAACTATGTTCTCCTTCTCACCATCTTCTCCCATCTATGCGAGGGATTCCTAGGGATCCTTCCGACCCCCTCGCTCTTCTTCCGGTCCTTCAGCCTCTTCCGCTCCGGGAAGGACCCTGTGGTCGGATGCCTCATTACTCGCAAGAATGGGTCGCTCAAGTGGGCCTTCCCCAAGTTCCAACCTCGGGACTCCCTCGGCCCGTGGTCCGAGCGGTGGTTCTACCTGAAGAGGGGCGAGGTCGGCACGCTGGTGTACGAGGGGGCCCCCATTCCCGGGAAGAAGGAGACCCAGAGGTGGACGACCTCGAGGTCGATGAGGAAGCCATCGCCTCATACACATCTGCGCCACGGCGGCCTCAACGGCAAAGCGATCGCTAACGACTTTTCGGAATCGCGTGACCCCTCTTCGGAGGAGGATGCACCCGTTTTACGAGATCCAGGGGCACGACGACCCGACCCACGAGGGCGCGTCCGGTAAGCCCCCTGGCCCCAAGGTCTTGCTCGAGTCCACCTTTCGATCCTTCCCGACGCCGCTTTTTGCAAAGACCGACGAAATCGGTCGCTTCCAGATGATCGAGATGTTCGAAGCCGGGCGCGACGAGTACATCGCTAGCGACCCGTGCCCGAAGAATATGCTCCGCCGAAAGGCCGAGGTAAGCCATCCGACCAAGCGCTCGAGTCATGCGCCCACGAGCCCCTTCTTTAGCTTCGCTTGCTCGCAGGATCACCAGGAGTTGTTGGAGATGGCCAGGAGGATGCTCCCACTGCCCGGTGGGGGCAAGGGCAAGAAAGGAAGGAAGAGACTCACCTCACCGAGCAGCCACCCGGAGGCAAAGAAGCGCCACGCCGAGTGGGGGACCGTACACGGTAAGGATCCCACCCGCCGAGCCCCCGAGCCTGCGGCTTATGTGCCTTGGCCGGTTTGACGCTGTTCTCCTCTTTGCAAGAAGAGAGCGCGGGCGGCCGCCGCCAGTCTCCGAGCCTCTCCCGCCCGGACCTCAAGCTCGAGCCCCGCTGAACGGATGACGTGAGCCAGCACGGCCCCGAGACCCTCGGTCGCGACGTCGCAGAAGCGGTGCCCTCGCCTGGGGGCAGAAGACCTTTGCCGACCCTCAACGAGGCGAGGCCGACGCCCTGTAAATTTCTCTTCTTGGACTTCTCGCCTTCCTCGCGTCTTTTCTCGCTTAGTGTATGTTTTTGATCGCAGACTCGAAAGCACCCGAGCTCAAACTTGCCCGCTTTGACGATGCTGTTGTCCAGTATGCGAGTCCGAGTCCGAGGAGGAGGACACTTCGAGTTGGTCCTGCTGCCGACCTTCATGCCCGCCGCAGACTCGTTAGCCGCCAAGCTCGCCCGGCTGGTGAGTTCTACCAAGGGTCGATGACCAACGAAGAGGAAAACCAGCCTGGCCTGGCCGAAGATTTCAAGCCGCGAGGCGGAGTCATCGCCATCACGATCCCCGAGGTCGATGTGGGAGATGGCACCGAGTGCCACGGTTGCCGCCCAGGGCACCTCCTGCCGGCCACCCGAGGCCGTCCGGCCCAAGGTCGCGCACCCTGCCACGAGGAACGGACAACACTGGGGGGACCGCTGTGGATCCGGCGGCTACCCCCCAGCGCCGGAGGTGAGCGGAGCCCCGACCCTTGAGGTTGGGCTCGATGTTAATGGCGACATGCACCATCCGGCGAGCGTCTTCAGGGGTCTGCGGATTACGGTCAACCGTATTTCCCTCCGCGCCTTGACCGCCCGCCATCAGAACGTGATGCTCGAGTGGCGGCTGCGAAGGTGAAAACAGGGACACGGAGTCAGAGTCCGTGCCCGAATCCATGCTTGAGGAAAGTCCGTCAACGAAGTACGCCATGCCCTTGGGACCTTGATGTCATTCCTGCGAAAGAGCAAAGCAATCGGGCCCCACGGTGGGCGCCAGCTGCCGATGATCGGGATTGCCAACCGCAAGAAATGAGATGGGGGGTCAGTATGATGCGGGACCCGAGCTGCGCTTTGCTCAGATGGAGGGAAAGAGTAGACGAGGTGATGGTCGAAGCAAGGCGACAACGAGCGTGAGACCGAGATTTATACTGGTTCGAGCCCCTGTGGAGGTAATAGCTCTACTCCAGTCGCCTTCCGGCGGTTTTCTTGGCTATTTCTGAGTACAAGGGTGTGTTACAGCTCAAGTTCTACAATGGCGATGTCTAAGCTCGAGCTATGGCGTGTTGTGTGTTGTCTTCGTCCGTCCCGAAGATCGCAAGATCCTTGGTCTTTATACCTCCTTCAAGACGCATAACGGACGGAGAGATTCTCGGAAGTGGCCTTCATGCACGTTGAGGGCCGGAAGAATCGCCTCCGAACTTGTTGCGCAAGACTGCTTTCGCTCACGACGACCGCCTTGGGCAAATCACGGTCAAATGCCCGATCCAAAATCCGTGGATGGACTACGACTCGAACGAGGGTCTGCCAAGCTCGAGGTCGAAAGGGCCGTGGTTTGGTCCAAGCGCTCTAGGTCGAGTGCCTTATGCCAAGACTCGTGTCGTGGTCGGGCCACCCGAGCTCGGGGATCCATTGACCGTGAGCCGGCGGTCAAGGGACTCCGATCCTCGCCGATACTAAGACAAATAGGATAATTTGGCCGACGATGCTAGAGGATCTGCTTCCAAATATTATAAGGGGTTACTACTACGTGAAATGATTTTCCTAGACACCAAGGATTTCTTTCCACAAAGCGGATTAAAAGGAGAGTCACCTCAAATGACTGTAAGGGCCTTGGGTTAAGAACCTACCAGGTAAAGGTATCTTCACAGTCGCTCTTTAAGAAACCGCCTGTGAAAATATTGATCTTGTCACAGTGGTGCCCTTTAGATGCCGCATGTGGAAACTATGTCTTCACAAAGTGCTCTCTTAAGGAACCGCTTTGGGAAATTGTGATCTTTACACAAAGGCTTTCTTTACGAACCCGCATGAAAGCTTATTTCCATAGGCGGTATGTTAAGCAAGCCGCCTTAGTTAATTATATTGATGGCCTAATTAATTAACAAACCCCCTGTGGTGATGTTCAAGTCTTTAAAGGTGTAGTTCTTAAACAAACCGCCTGTCCAAATTTTGTAAATGCTTGTCTGCAAATTTTGTGACGAAGGAGATGCCGGTATGCGTTTTCATGTGCGATCGAGCATCCTTTGTTCTACAATACCTACAAAACACAGAAATCGAACGCCCGCATAATACTCCCAAGATGAGTTTGTATTGACGCATCGATCATCCGTTATGTTGCAACAAATGCACTACACGAGAAATCCAATGTCTAGAAAATACTCCGGTATGGTTCTTTTGGCCATTGACGGATCATCCGGTAGTGCTGTTTTGCTTGATCATTATTATTTTTCTGCAGGCCGTTGTCTTAGGGAGCCGCTTGTGGAAACTTCGCTTTAAAGCTCCGAACAGATCGTTCTCTGTGGCTGTTCCAGGCAGCCCCAAAATTGTGAAAACAAGGGGGGAGCTAGGTTTTGAACTTGAAATCCTTGGAACAGTTAACTCTTTAAGGTAAGAGCATCTTATTCCTGACATTTGTAGAGGTTTATATCTTGTGGAGAGGAAGATGTAGTGTAGATAGAATGTGCATGGGAGAGGGGTTGAAGCGAAAAAATTAGTCCAGCGACACTCAATTCGTTGGCTTTTAGTGATGTGTCTATGACATGTAGGTCCATCTGAGTGTATGAAAGTGGGCCAGGGTTTATGACAATAAAGTGAATCACGAATTTTAAAGAGTGTCAGTGGCGCCAATCTCCCGGGTTGAAGCCCTCACCTTCTAGATCTATAGACAGATCTTGTATCCCTCACTCTAGAGAGAGAGAAGTTAGTGTACATGCGGCACCGCCGTTTCTTACTGAAAGCTCACAAATACCGCAAGATGGGCAAGTATTTTGACAATACGGTTGAGGAAGGTGTGGCTCCAAAGCGTACCAGAAAGGAAAAAAGTGTTTGAAATGGTCCGAACATCAAGGTGGTTTTCGAAGAAGCCTGCAGGCCAAAAGAGGGGTCGAAAGAGGAAGAATACCAATGAGGAGGTTCCTCCGCCTGTTGTCCTGTTCAAAAAGATGTCAATTTTCTATAAGTATTTGCCCTACTGGAAGGACTTGGAAATTTGCCATAGCATCGATACCATGCATGTCATAAAGAATGTCTGTGAAAGTGTGCTAGGTCTCTTGTTGGACATTCAGTACAAGACAAAAGATGGTCTTAAAGCTCGTAAAGACTTAGTAGTACTTAAAATCAGGAAAGAATTACACCCTCAAGAAAGAACACATGGAAAGTATTACCTTCCCCAAAGAAGCTACTCTCGACAACCGAGGAGAAAAGATCAGCAGTAAGTGCTTACGTGGGGTCGAGTCCTCGTCTCGTTATTCATCTAACATCAAAAACCTAGTATCGATGAAAGATTTAAAGATAAGTGGTATGAAGTCTCACGACTGCCACGTCATGATGACACAAATGCTCCCAATTGCAATCAGGGGTATCAACTCAAAATTTGTAAAGGTGGCCATCACACGGCTATGTCATTTCTGCAATGCGATTTCACAGAAGGTAATTGATGATGAACAGCTGAGCAATCTGCAGAACTACATAGTGGAGACTATAAACCAACTTAAGATGTGCTTCCCTCCATCCTTTTTCGATATCATGCCGCACCTCTTGGTTCACCTTGTCGAGGAGGTAAAGGTATTGGGACCAGTATTCTTACACTGGATGTTTCCATTTGAGAGGTGGATGGGCTAGTCTTAAGAGCTTACAACGGAATCGTGCTTACCCAGAGGGTTCCATTATTGAGGGCTACAATACCGAGGAAGTCATTGAGTGTTGCACGGATTACTTCATACCCACGAAAAGGCCGATTGGTGTGCTCGCCCTCGACATGAGGGGAGGTTGACTGTAAAGGACTAAGGGAAAGAAAAGATTCATCGACCATGAGTACAAGAATGTGACCAAGCACATTTCACCGCCCCGCAACCGCTAAAGATAGTTGAGCCGCACGTGAGCAACACCGAAGAGCTTGAAAGAGAAAATCCAGACGCCAAGTTGATTGATCCTGAAGAGAATAAGCGATGTTTACTACATGGTTGAAGAACCAAACATACCAGATGGTGAGGACGAAGATACAGATACATTGAAAATGTTGGCTCATGGCCCATCAAGTCTGGTAACATCATGGCTAGTGTATGACATCAATTGGTACACGTTTTATACCATTCAAAAGGATAAGAAGACGTTGGCCCAAAACAAAGGATGCGTTCGGGTAGAAGCCCTAGATGCATGGGGAGAAGAACACCTACTATGGAATCATTGAAGAAATTTGGGAACTCGACTATGGAAGGGATATGCAGATCCCCGTATTTTGCTGCAATTGGGTCAAACATCCTAATGGTGTGGAGGTGGACAACTATGGGTTCACAACTGTCGACCTCAACAATCTTGGCCACAAACCGACCCTCGGATACTAGCTTCAAGTCTCGCAAGTTTTCTACATAGTCAACTTCAAAGAATAAGAAAAGGAACATAGTTGTTACGAAAAACAAAGAATCGTTGAGTTGACAATGTGCACGAGGCAGAATACAATCAGCCGACGACCTACCACCTTCAAGATCCAGAGAGGATCAAACTTGTAGAAGAAACCCTCGATATTTCAATGATGCCATATATGCGTGATGATTGCGTCGGAAAAGTTGTTAAAGGCAAATAGGGACACGCGTTGTGTAAAAACTTAATAAGTAATAGAACTTATATTTTTATTGGACTTGAGTAAAATCATAGTGAAAGTGCAGGATAGTACGGTAGGTAATTCGCTATTAGGCCGGATCATCTCAGAACCGAAGCCAACAGAGGCCCAAGGAAGCCAAGCACTATTCGCCTAGACAATAATTCGCACGATTTTTCTCGACTTAACTAACGTCCGGTATGTGAATCTTAGCTTCGAGGCCTCCTTCGTCCGCATTCGAGAGCGCCTTTATCTTTTCCTATACTGGATCGTCCGGCATTCGTATTGTCCGCTACCATCAAGTTATTGTGACTCGCTAGGTGCTAGCACACCGCTACACAAGATGATCCGATTCTTTTTTCCTCAGGTGGCCGGACCATCCTGCCACCGAGTCGAACAGAGGCATCGATCCGATCAGGTGATGTTTTCGATAACGGATAATCCGGTATGTTGATCTTGTTAGTGACATGCCCTAGAGGCGATCATGTGAGATGATTGTATCATTTGTCTATGTTCATGTACTTATCAGTTTCATGAATAAATGTCACTCCTTTGTTCATTGAGTATGACTTAATTGTGAAACATATTGGTTATATGATATTATTCTAAACGATCCCTGGTCACATATCATTATATGGGACGATAGTGATCTGACCAACACATGTATTGATTGATGGTAATGTTTCACATACCATAGATATGGAGATATCAAATCAATAATGTGGGCACATGTTAGAGAACATGCGGTTGGATAGACTCACTCCGAGACACTGATGAGATTGTTATCTTAGAAGTGCCATCAGGGTGTAGTCTCGAGTGGTATACCTATACGATCCTTTGACCTGAGATTTTTATTGATTCTCAGCATGTGTAATTGTATACTTTGGAGTTGTCAAACGCTTCTCCGTAGCAGGGGAGTTATAAAGGTAGCTTACGGGTATGCCATGAAACATGATGTGAGATATAAGAGATCAAGATGGAATTTGCCCTCCTTGATAACGGAGAGATATCTCTCGCCCTCGGTGTGGATGGATAAGGAAAAGTGCATGGCCATGCCAAAGTGATTAAAGTGTTTATCATTTAATTATATCCATTACATTGACGAGTGAATGGGTCGAGCTATCACAAGGATGGCACGATCTTGCTTTGAGCTTGACTGCATCGTGTGGCAAAAGGATTGGTATATGAGTATATCAAGGTTCAGCCGATACGATCACTCTGTGCATTCGGGGGACAACATGTCCTGCTAGGAACCACTGTTGTCTGATGGTCTAGAAAAGAGGTTTCCTGGGCCATGGCCGTTTGCGCATGAACCTAACGGGTCGCACACTTAACGGGTTGGATCATGTCTGATGGATTGGATCCATTAGTGGGTTTACACGGATTTGGATCATCTGGCGTCTTAATGGATTTCTACTGTAGAAGATCCATTAGTGTGAGTCCTAGTGGGCTTCTATTGTAGAAGGCCCGTTAGTGCACTCTATATAAAGGGGCGTGGGGGGTGTGCAGCCATGAGGTTCTCCCCACCACAAACCCTAGCCGTCGCTACATCCCACCGCCCCCTAAACCCTAGTCGCTCGCACAGGTGCTAGCACACCAAAGGCGCGGTGATCCTACTCCGACGTGTGGATACTGAGAGGCGCTGTTTCGCCGGCTAATTGGCGAGAACGCCTACTTCCTCTACAAAGATTGCGTGCACGATCGCGAGGAGGAGACGATCAACTCCCGCATCTACTATCGTGACTTTGGAGTATGCGACGCTTCACCCACTCTTCTTCCGCCGCTAACGTGTTTCTAAGGGTAATGATCCATGATCCATCGCCGCATGTATCCCGTTGAATGCGAGAAAATTTTGTTTTCGCCAGCGAGCCTACGCTGCTCCCTACGGTGGTATCGTGAGCGCATCTTGCGTTGTCTTGGATCCGATCTGCGCATATGTTGATATGCTATTAGATTAGTCACGGGTTGATGTGATCAATCGGTATAGGGTTCATGAGGTACGAGTTGGTAGTGCAACGAGGCCAAAAGATTAGTTCGCTTTATCTAGACTATGTTGCGATCGTCCATACCTACTGGAAACACCATCCGACCTTCGCATGTGCCATCTATGATATTAAGCCAACAGATCGAGGCCGCGTGTGTGCAACCTTCTCGAGGGGCCTCACGCATTTGATGTATGAGTTGATGGTTCTACACGATCAAAAGATTAGTTCGTGCTCGTTCTGTTTCATGCCGTGCATTACCCCTACCGGCTGGTAACACCATCGGGGTAGTAGCCCGTCTTTGAATAGATCGTGCCAACAGACGAGATCGTGTGGTCGCCTTTCTAGAATCTTATGGAATTGAGGCATTCTCGATGGCTCGTAATCAAGATGATTTGTTCAATCCGATTGAATTTCCATAGCTGCCAGAGATGTGATCTACGCCCCGAAAAAAATTTCTACGGCGCGCTGCCCGTGATAATCACAGTAGCGGCCGTTAAATAAAACTTGATTCCCATCGCGGGGTAGAATGCGATTCTGCACTTAACTTGTTTTTGCAGGGAATGATGTGAATAGTATGGCTCCCTTGTGTGTATGTGATGCATTAATGTAATTTTCATAGCATGCGTGCTATGGTTAATTGTAGCTTGGGCTGCCATGCTATTGTATAACGACCTTCATGTCGATTTGTGATGCTTGAAATCCTCATGTAAATTGTTTACTAGCTATTAGACGTAGTAGTGTGGTACTCGATCATGGAGGCCGGCTTCAAGCATGATGGTTCGATGGACAGGAAGCGCGACAATGGAGATTGGAGTGCTTTGGGCCATACTATTTCACAAGTTAATGTGATTATCTGTGATGATTCCTTTCATGCTATTCTATCATGTTTGGTGGATGTGATTGTCATGTTAGAATGGTTTCCCTCGAAAAAAAAATTAAGAGTTTCATGCCCTTCCAATAGCTGCACCTATAGAGATCTTGTACGTTGAATGGTAGTTTCTGCCAAAGCAGGGTGCCATCAACTTCCTTGATCAATAGGGTGGATGTCGGACATCCGCATGTATAGTATTGGTTTACTTATCGAAGCTATCGAAACGATTTTGGGCTTCGGGGCATGGATGTTGGGAGCCGGGGCATTGGATGCCACCCAACAAACAAGAATCACATATGATGTTACTGGGTTCTAGCGGTGATGCCAAAGCTCACTAGGACTTTAGTGAATATGGATCTTGTCCTACTGAAAGTCGCCAGAGGGAAAGTGACTTTAGTGGGAGTATCTTTTATTAAAATGTTTAATAGAAGATTTACATGAACATTGTGCTAAGACTTTATGATTTATTTCATTGTAGATGGCACCTAGTACTCGCCACTCAAAACACCGGTTTTAATTTGCGATCGATTCTAGAGAAAGAGAAACCTCTCGAACAAACTTTATTGATTGGTACCGAAACTTGAGAATTGTTCTCAAGCAAGAGAAAAGGAATATTGTGGGACCCGAATCGCAAATCCGCCCTCTCAGGTATTCTCGTGACTAGTCCAGGATCACGCTAGTGCACACAGGATAACAGGTTGAAGTATCACAATCATACACAGCGGAAATAATATTAAGTACTTCAAACAGGAATATAAACGAGTTACACGACCTTATGGTCACCTTACAATAATTCGTCACGCAGGACGATAAATAACCAAAAGTAGCACAAGTTCAATAGCGGAAGCAAAAGTAAAGCAATGAACCCTCAGATACACAGAAACCGACGAGGCTCAATCCCTAATCCTCCGGCCTTCGTTGAACTCTTCTTCCCAAGCTGGTGTCGCTTCTTCTTCTGAGGTTGTTGTTGAAGCAAGGGTGAGTATACAACATACTCAACAAGTCATGCACAATGCAATTCTATTACTACATGCGTGGTTTATTCCAAGGGAAAGGTTTAATTGGTTATTTTGCATAAAGCCGCATTTCTCTTAACAGATACTCTTAATTAGATTAAAGCGTAAAACCATTACTATAATATTTAGCTTCTCAATTCTTTTTCAAGAATTTGGCACACAGCCCTAGTTTTGATTCATCAGTTTTTGGCACGCAGCCACCCATTCCACATTTTATTTTGAAAATCTAACCCTTGATTGTAATCCCCGAGCATTGACCAATACCGCGGACGCGGCTATTCGAATAGATTTAACACACACTCTGCAGAGGCTGTACACTTTACCCACAGGATATAGTCGCTCACCACACAAGTGATTGATTGCAACAAAGTCTTTCAGATACTAACACTTAACCAGTGAACCTCTCCAGTATTGCCTTTCTAACACTTCCATCACTCAGAGCCAAAGTTTAGAACAGGCAAATACAGTTGGATGGGTACCAAGCCGTAGCACAGGTACGCTCCCCCATACGGTTACACTTTTGTGTAACTGTCACCCCGAGGTGTCAAAGAAAAGATATCAGAACCCTACTAAACTAGGTCCCATCCCATTCCGCATAAGTGGTTGTACGAGTAACTCAGTTCAAAGGCTCGCAAGGTGAAGTCCTTAATCGTCCCCTGCAAGACATCCATTTCATATTTCTAAGCACACAGCCTTTACAATCTTTTAACACATCCCGATGCCACACAGTGCCCGCCAAGACGAAACCTTCTTGCCACTTGCCCCGTCCAAATCATTTCCCATTTTGCTTTGCATTTATGCAACACATGCCAATGCCCACTTTATTGCACAAGTAGAACCACACAGGTCACTACCCCAATTCCATTTTTGTGACATCATCGCATTACCCCAAAATGCATTCCATATTTGTTAGGTCAATATTCTTTTGCAATTTGAAAGTCATTCAACGCATACAAGCAGGCTAAGCAGCTAATCATGGTCTAGCCTCCCGTGTTGGCATTATAATAGCAACCAACTTATTTACATATCTTAGAGTGACCAGGATTGCAGGGCATACAAGTAATATAAACAAGGTGGCATAACAAGGTAGGTGTAGTATCTACTTTCCCAAATTATTCAATGTCATTTTTAGTTAACATAGCATGCATAATTTGAATTGAAATACATTTAAAAATCTAGGGGCAATATGGTCAAAGCATGACTTGCCTTCGAAAAGTAGTTGATCTAGGTCAGGGACTGGCGATGGGTCTTCGAATTCTTCTCCGACAGCTCCAGGCAACTCGGAGTCTACGCGGAGTAATCATACATACAATAAATATATTGGAACAGACAGCAAGATCAACACTAAAATAAAATAAAATTCACCAATAAATAAATAATTTACATTTTTACAAATTTTTAGGAACTGGAATCACCCAATTCCGAGTTAAAACGCAAAAGTTATAGCGTTTACAAGTTTTGGAAATTTTAATAAAGAAATACCCGAGTTAATTGATTTATTTTTCTACTGAAAATCCCGGTTAAATTCTCACGGCTTGACACGTGTCAGCACCAGAATTACCCAAGTCATCACGGTCACTGACATGTGGGCCCGGATGACGTCATGCTGACGTCAGCACCCACGATGGTCACCCCACTGACAAGTGGGCCCCATGAACAAAGGTAACGGACCAACCGAAGTCGATACGCGACACGCACAACAAATTCCACGCGACCATTATCGATTTCCGCCTGCTGATTTGAATCCAACAGGCGATTCACGGCAACAATACCGGACTACCATGCGGTCACGCAGCAAGATCACGACCTAGATCAAGATCTAACAGTGCGTTACTCGAGTGGTACACTATT
Source organism: Guadua angustifolia (assembly GCA_036346375.1). Classification (NCBI taxonomy): domain Eukaryota; kingdom Viridiplantae; phylum Streptophyta; class Magnoliopsida; order Poales; family Poaceae; genus Guadua; species Guadua angustifolia. The sequence goes on from CM070513.1 coordinate 29,806,298, forward strand.
CACCGTGACCTACGTGGCATCATCCGAACCGATCATCGAAGCATCGACGGCTATGATTCCACGCGCTACACGGACGGATACGCGGGCTTACAGAACTAGACGATGATCATCTAACGGCCCTTATCAAACGCCGCGAATCGCCGCTACTTGATGCACCAGAGCGGTCGGATGAGGATATAACGTGCAGGTATTCGAACGAAGCGCTATTACCAAGCCTACGTGGCCTAATCAGAGCCGCCCGATTAAGATCTAACGGCCATTTTTACCCGAAGACATCCCGGTCTAGCGCTACAGAGGAAGGGACGTGTCGTTACCTTGGTCGTCCGATGAAAATCCGACGGTGGTTGGGCTCAAGTAGCCGGCGCGGCGGCGCAGCAGCCATCAAGACCGGAGACAAGGAAGACGATGGGCTCAAGCGGCGCTACGAGGCTTCTCCGACGTGAAGAAGTGGTTCGATCGACGCAGCATGGCGACATGTGAACTCGCGAAGGTCTCAAGTGCGGTGGAGAGCGGCGACAACGGTGAAAGGTGAAGAAAAACGCGGCGGTGATGTTGCGAACTCCGGTGAGCTACGAGGGGAACTAGAGCGCACGAGAGCTAACGGCCGAACGGACCAAATGAGCAGGGCGAAAGGACCATTTAATGAGCCATTACTCGGGCGATGAGGTGCTTTGGAGGGCGTGCAAATCCACCGCCAAATCTCCTTGGCCAACAGTTGACGGTGGCTCACTGTTCGCCTACTCCTGAGACGACGACGCAATCCGGACCGTCCATTCGGTCTGATCCAACGGCGCAAGGCACGGGCGAAGCGGTATTTGGGCGCAACCGTCCGATCGAAATCCGACGGCCCGAAGCGAGCGACGGTTCGGATGCCAGCGACACGTGGCGCGATCAGAGCGGTCTGCGAGATATGGAGATCCGACTACAATACAGTAGACGACGCGATTCAAACCTCGAAAGGTCCGATGAAGATCGTGCGGCTCAAGTAGTCGGCGCTTAGGGTTTTATCGACGAGGGCATGATGTTGGGCCCGCCCAAGATCTTAGCTAGCCTTTAACCCGCTTTTAACAATTAAATTTAATCAAAAAAATCAAAGTAATTATTTAAGACACTAAAAATAATAGAAAAATTCCAGAAAAATTATAGAAAATATTTTAAGGCATTTAGAGCTTAAATAAAATATTTTTATTTATTTTTTATAATTAGTTTTATATTGTTTAATTATTCAAGAGAAGGTTAAAGTTAAATTAAAGGCAATAAATTTCAAAAATTCACCAAAAATCCAGATGAATTTAGATAAATGCAATTAACTCCAAAAATTTAAATTAGGCCAAATTTCGGGACGTTACAAATATGTCATTGAGGAGCCATATCTTGAGGAACTAGCTGATGATGCTACTGCTGCTAAACGACGCGTGCTTATGAGAAGCATGTCAATGATGAGGTTGATGTTGGCTGCCCCATGCTTGCTACTATGAACTCGAGCTTCAAAAGCAATATGAGATCACGAATGCCTATGCTATGATCACAGCCTTCAGAGCATGTTTGAGAACCAAGCTAGGGCCGAGAGATACTCGATCTCAAAAGCTCTGCTTATGCGTGCAAGCTAACTGAAGGTAGTTCGGTGAGTCCTCATGTGATCAAGATGATTGGTTACATTGAGAACTTGGAGAAACTGAACTCCCCTTAAGCCAAGAGTTGGCCATCGATGTGATTCTCCGCCGCCTCAAGAAGCTTTGAGCCTTTCATCATGAATTTTCATATGAATGGCATGGAGAAAAACATGTCTAAACGCATGGGATGCTTAAGACAGCAGAGGAAAGCATCAAGAAAACAATAATCATGTGATGATGGTCCAAAAGGATGGTGGTAAGAAAAGGAAGCGGAGCAAAAGGCAAGGGTGTGGATACGATCCCCAACCCTAAACCTAAGACCAAAAGTGGTCCCATCGCGCCGGATGCATGTCACTACCGCCATAAGAAAGGTCATTGGCGAGGAACTACAAGAAATACTTGGAGGATAAGAAGAATGGAACTCTAGCTTCCACTTCGGTATTAATGTTATAGAAATTAATCTTGCTACTTGTCCTAATGAGTCATGGGTATTTGATAACGGATCGATGATTCATACTTGCAAATCGCTGCGAGGACTAAGAAGGACTAGAAGGTGTGCAAGTGGTGAGGTGGAAATTGCGTCGGCAATGGCACAAAGGTTGTGCAATGGCGTTGCATGCTTATCCCTTATCATTACCTTCGTGATTAGTTTTGGAATTAAATAATTGTTATTATGTTCCAACTTTGAGCGTAAACATTATATCTTCTTTATGTTTGGAAGAAGATGGTTTTGATTTTGTAATAAAGAACAAATGTTGTTCAATTTATTTCAATGGTATGCTCTATGGTCATTGTCCATCATTGAATGGGCTATATGTGCTAAATCTTGAAGATAATTTTGTCTATAATGTTAATACGAAAAGACACAAAACAAATGATTTGAATTCCGCTTATCTCGTGGCATTGTCGCTAGGCCATATAAATAAGAAGCGTGGAGAAGCTCCATAAAGATAGTCTTTGATTCATTTGATTTTGAATCATTTGACACGCATGCAGCCTTGTTTACTTGGCAAGATGACTAAAACGCCTTTCACTGGTTCAAGTGAGAGGGCGAGTGACTTATTGGCCTTAGTACATACTGATGTATGTGGACCGATGAGCTGGGGCCAGAGGTGGATTTCAGTACTTCATTACCTTTACTGATGACTTTAGTAGGTATGGCTATATCTATCTAATGAGGCATAAGTCTGAATCTTTTGAAAAGTTCAAAGAGTTTCGTAATGAAGTGCAAAATCATTTGGGCAAAACAATTAAATTTCGCGATCCGATTGTGGAGGTGAGTATTTGAGCCATGAGTTTAATGATCATCTTAAGAATTGTGGAATAGTTCTCAATTGACTCACCGAACGCCTCAATGGAATGGGGTATCCGAACGAGGAATCGAACTTTGTTGGACATGGTTCGGTCTATGATGAGTCAAACTGATCTTCCATTATCATTTCAAAATTGGTAGAGAAGACGCCATATGAGATATGGACAGGGAAGCGTCCCTCATTGTCTTTTCTAAAGATTTGGGGCTATGAAGCCTATGTAAAACGATGATGTCCGATAAGCTTCACGCTAAGTCCGATAAGTGCTTTTGTGGGTACCCTAGGAAACTAAAGGGTATTATTTTTATAACCGAGAAGAGGGCAAAGTGTTTGTCGCTTCAAGCATGGTGTCTTTTGGAAAAGAGTTTTTCAAAAGAGCTCTTTGGGAGCAAGGTGCAACTTGAAGAAATTCGGGAAACATATGAAAATGTTTCAGCTCCTACTAACCCTTAACGGGAAATGCAAAATGTTGCAAAACCTGTGGTAGAGGCACCAGCCCCACGCAGGTCTACGAGGACTAGCCGTGCACCCAAGAGGTACATGTTCCTCACGATGGGACAACGCGACGTGTTGTTGTTGGACAACGATGAGCCCAAAGACTATGAGGAAGCAATGGTGGGACTAAACTCTGGGAAATGGTTGGAAGCCATGAGATCTGAAATAAAGTCCATGTATGATAATCAGTTTAGAACTTGGTTGATCACCGATGGGGTAAAACCTATCGAGTGCAAATGGGTCTTTAAGAAAAAGATAGATATGGATGGAAATGTTCACATCTATAAGGCACGATTGGTGGCTAAAGGTTTCGTGCAAATTCAAGGTGTTGATTATGATGAAACTTTTTCACCGCCGCTATGCTTAAATATATTCGATCATGCTATCAATTGCCGTGATTCTATGATTGGGAATTGTGGCAAATGGATGTCAAAACGGCTTTCCTAAATGGAAACCTAAGTGAGGATGTGTACATGACATGTACCTAAAGGTTTTGTCGATCCAAATGATGTCGGGCAAGGTATGCAAGCTTCAAGTCTATTTATGGACCAAGCAAGCATCTCGAGTTGGAATCTTCGCTTTGATGAAGCGGTTAAAGAGTTTGGCTTCATCAAGAATGAAGAAGAACCTTGTATTTACAAGAAGGCTAGTGGGAGCGCACTTGTGTTTCTGATCTTATATGTAGATGACATATTGTTGACTGGAAATGATATTCCAATGCTTGAAGCTGTCCAATCTTATTTGAGAAAATGTTTCTCGATGATGGATTTATTAGAAGCAGCCTACATACTGGGCACAAAGATCTATAGAGATAGATCGAGAAGGCTAATTGGATTAAGCCAAAGTACATACATTGATAAAATATTGAAACGGTTCAATATGCGAGATTCCAAGAAGGGTTTCTTGCCAATGTTGCATGGTATTCATCTAAGAAAGACTCAGTTTACTTCGACACCTGATGAGCAAAAGAAAATGAGTGTGATTCCATATGCCTCCGCTATTGGATCCATCATGTATGCCATGTTATGTACACGCCTAGATGTATCATATGCTCTAAGTGTTACGAAAGCGGTATCAATCAAACCCGTGAAAGTCATCGGGCACCGTGAAGAACATCCTTAAATACTTACGAGGACCGAGGACATGTTCTTGGTCTTTGGAGGAGAGGAAGAGTTGGTTGTAAAGGGTTACACTGACGCTAGCTTCCAAACCGACAAAGATGATTCTCGATCGCAATCCGGTTTTGTATTCTCGCCTCAATGGTGGGGCAAAGGAGTCGAAAAGTTCCAAGCAAGAGACAAGGGCTGATTCCACGACCGAGGTCGAGTATATTGCGCCTTCAAGCCGCAAAGAAGGCTGCTTTGGATCGTAAAATTTGTTTCGAGTTGGGAGTTGTCGCTAGTGCATCCTGTCCGTGGACCTCTATTGTGACAATAGTGGTGCCATTGCACGTTTAAGGAGCCTAGGTCTCACCAAAAATCCAAACACACACTCAAGCGTTATCACCTCATTCGAGAGATCATCGATAGAGGAGATGTGAAGATTTGCAAAGTGCACACGGATCTGAATGTCGCTGATCCGCTGACAAAACCTCTTCCGCAGCCGAAACATGAGGCACACGCAAGAGCCACAGGTATTAGATACATGCATGATGCACTCTAGTGCAAGTGGGAGATTGTTAGTGATATGCCCTAGAGGCGATCATGTGAGATGATTGTATCATATGTCTATGTTCATGTACTTATCAGTTCCATGAATAAATGTCACTCCTTTGTTCGTTGACTATAACTTAATTATGAAACATATTGGTTATATGATATTATTCTAAACGATCCCTGGTCACATATCATTATGTGGGACGATAGTGATCTGACCAGCACATGTATTGATTGATGGCAATGTTTCACATACCATAGATATGGAGATATCAAATCAATAATGTGGGCACATGTTAGAGAACATGCGGTTGGATAGACCCACTCCGAGACACTGATGAGATTGTTATCTAAGAAGTGCCATCAGGGTGTAGTCTCGAGTGGTATACCTATACGATCCTTTGACTCGAGATTCTTATTGATTCTCAAAGATGTGTAATTGTATACTTTGGAGTCACAAACGCTTCTCCGTGAGGGGAGTTATAAAGGTAGCTTACGGGTATGCCATGAAACATGACGTGAGATATAAGAGATCAAGATGGAATTTGCCCTCCTTGATAACGGAGAGATATCTCGGGCCTCTCGGTGTGGATGGATAAGGAAAAGTGCATGGTTATGCCAAAGTGATTAAAGTGTTAATCACTTAATTATATCCATTACATTGACGAGTGAATGGGTCGAGCTATCACAAGGATGGCACGATCTTGCTTTGAGCTTGATTGGTATCACGGGCAAAAGGATTGGTATATGAGTATATCAAGGTTCACCGATACGATCACTATGTGTATTCGGGGACAACATGTCCGCTAGGAACCATCAAGAATCGATGGTCTCGAAAAGAGGTTTCAGGGCTATGGCCGTTATGCATGAACCTAACGGGTCACACACTTAACGGGTTGGATCATGTATGATGGATTGGATCCATTAGTGGGTTTACACGATTTGGATCCTTGGCCTCTTAATGGATTTCTACAGAGAAGATCCATTAGTGTCGATCCTAGTGGGCTTTATCGAGAAGGCCCGTTAGTGCACTCTATATAAAGGGGCGTGGTGTGCAACCATGAGGTTCTCCCCACCACAAACCCTAGCCGCCGCTGCATCCCACCGCCCCTAAACCCTAGTCAGACGCTGGGTGCTAGCACACCAAAGACGCGGTGATCCTACCTCGGACGGTGGATACAGAGAGGCGCTGCTGCATCTGCCTCGGCGCTAATTGGTGAGAACGCCTACTTCTCTACAGCGCTGTGTGCACGATCGCGAGGAGGAGACGATCAACTCCCAGATCTACTATCAGATTTTGGAGTACGCGACGCTTCACCCACTCTTCTTCCACTACTAACGTGCTCCAAGGGTAATGATCCATGATCCACTACTCGCATGTATCCCGTTGAATGCGTGAGAAAATTTTGTTTTCGCCAGCGAGCCTCACGCTGCTCCCAACAGATTCTGAACCTTAGCCAAAACACTCTTCAACATTCAGAGAACCGCCCGTGGAGCTTTAATATTGACCGCACCTAACTACTCCTCTCCACGCCTCCACGCCGCCTTTGCGCGTCAGAACTCCGCTTCCATGCCTTATGACGCCAGATCTAATCCTCCACTACCAAGGTCGCGCCACACGCCATCATACGCCACCCTTTTGTCATCGCCGACAAATCCAAGCCTCTACCGGGCGATCGACTCTCCTTCACTTTGTAAGCTGTGAGATCCACATCCCTCTGGTTTCTTTGACTCCATTCAAATGCATATGAATACGATGTAAGTTCTGACATTCAACCGCAACTTGCAGATGGCAGAAAAAGGAAGGGAAAAGAAGTTGTTAAAGCGAAATGAGAAGGCTAAGAAGTCTAAGTTACTGGTAGGCGTACCGAGCGAGCCGAGATGGATGCAATGCGAATTTGCTCAGTGCATGCAGACGGCCGCCAATTGCAGATTAGAGACACACAGAGTCAGCAGCAGAAAGGGCCGAGAGAGGGGGGCACTCAATTCACAGAGGTGGTGCGGCACCTCCTCGCTGCTCAAGCCGCTGCGCGACTCATGGTGGTTCGACATCTTTCCGAGCACACCGCTAGGCATGTGCGTGCTCGCCCCAACATAGTTCCGCATGAGGAGGTGGATCGGCAATGAAAAGGAAGAGGACGAGGAGTACCATGTGCCACATCCGACCTCGAGATAATACTTAGAGACCTTCGAACCTCTCATCCCGTGAGGGTAAAGTGCCTTGCTTTCTCCGATGTCAATGTCTGGTTTCGCAAGCTAGAGAATTTGGAGTTCATAGGAGGTTTCGATGGTTCTTCAACAGAGCTTCTATGTTACGACAGAGAGCTCGGGTCCACTGAGCATGCACAGACGCCAACTTCGTTTTGCAGAGGGTCATGGGTGGGGTGGACGCTCAGAGACACTTTGACCATTTCGAAGGTCTTACCAGGCTGTTGACAGAGTTCAACACGGTAGTGGAAAAGTGGGTCAGAGACTTCTACGCCACAGTTTGGATTGACCCAGAGCATAGATACATTCAGTTCATGCACGACGGAGAACCCCAGAGGTTGTACAGGTCCACTTTGCTTGAGTTGTTTGGTTTTGAGGAGGAGGTCCGAACTTTGCATGAGGTGGTGTACGTAGACAGCACACTACCTCATCGTGCTAAGGCCGGAGGGTGTTTCCCGACAGATGACCAGATTCACTTTCTGTTCTAGCAGCCGTTCCCCGTTGGATCCCTTCGCCATCCAGACCGTCTCACTCATGAGGCAAAGGCGGTCCACATGGCTTTGAGGAAGTCACTATTGCCGAGGATTGGGAATGCCGAGACGATCACTAGTTTGCAGTAGTGGCTACTTTATTCGATCCTATCTCATGAGCCATTCGACATTCTCGACTTTATCATTTGTGAGATTGAAGATGCTATTGCAGATGCTATGAGTTTGGCCAGACAACAACCATTTGCGCATATAATTTCTTACATACAGTACCTTTGCTCCTGATGAGCATCGTGAGGAGTACCTAGAAGTGCCAGTTCGTCTTCGTCAGCACATGCCTCCATCTCTTGACGACAGATGCAGAGGCCAGCGTTCCATGAGGAGGGCTCAGGAGCCCACTTGCTTCTATTGGGGGCTTCCTGCCCACTCCCGTGTCCACGTTCCCACCAGCACCTATGGTCTTGACAGGGATGTTCTCCAGACAAGCCGGTGATAAGGCATCTGCTCCGTTGTCCACTACTCCACCTACTTTAGCGGATGCACCCACATCGACCATGCCTGCCTTGTGCTCGACTGATACCGAACATACATCCATGCATGCTGACATGACTGACGAGATGGCCGCTCAGAGTATAGTATCGTTAGTTCCGCACCTATTGATGCGGTGCTGACTCCTCAAGTTGATGACGATCCAGTTATTGCCTCCGAGTGTGCTCCTATGAGTTCACCTACAGCCCCTGATGAGGATAACACTGCGCCAACATGTACAGAACATCATTCTCCGGACTCAACACACACTGCTATGATTACTCAAATCACAGAGAATATTGTCGACACGGTTCTTGTGGATCCGACCAACCTCGACTAAAGGCAAGCACAAACAGCCCATCGCACTTCTTGCCGGTGACCAAGCCGATTGGTCCGACCACTTCACCAACAGTTCACAGTTCCCCGATGAGGAGACTAAAGAGACAAATTCTGTGAGGAGAACCTCGACGAGCCCGACGACGGTGTTGAGAGCGAGGGTGATAAGGAAGACTCCACTGCTCCGATCTTTTGGTACTAGTCCAAGCCCGACAAGTAGTTCTTGCTTATTGCGCCACTTGTCTTTTCGGGTTGTTATGCACTCTAACTTGCTTGATATGTCGATTTCGATTTCATGTGTTCGTTTAGATTGGAACGATGCATTTCATGACAATTTTATTTAACTTTGTACTCTTTCATGACAATCTGCATCAAGGCTTTTTGCCGAGAGGATGGTCCAGATACATATATTTACACATACCGGATCATCCCTGATTTGTAGTTCCATTGTAGCCCACGGCTAAAGTTGTACGATAGAGGATGATCCAAAGGTGTTATCCTAACCATCACGGATCGTCCTGGCTCAGAGAATCGGTTCCCGTGCTTGAGGAGAGCACCTAGCTAGACAACATGTAGAGCTTTGGTCTCCGACCAATCACTTATCTGCTGTGATTGCTATGATCACAGAGAATAAGGTCATATGGGTTTTACGGTCCGAGGGTGGACCATGTTAGTGCGGTAGAGACAACTCCTGAGACCCCAAGCCTATGACCCATAGCTCGCTTCCCACGACATCACCGCTAGCCCATCACCCAATGGTGATGGGAGTAGACCATTTCAATGTCATGACCTCCCCGAGCCTCGCCCGCTCGATTTTAGGCATTCCCACCGAGAACGCATTTTATTAATGAGAGGCCGAGTTGATTTTAGTGGTGTTAGCTCTTGTCGGATCTTCATGTAAGGACGAAGTTATCTCAATGTTGTGCCACTCAGTAGTTGTTCCTTTCCGTAATCGATCGATCCATGTGAAATGTAGCGCCCCGCTAACCACGTGAACATTTAGGACCTGTGCGGTGATTAATTACTTCAACACTAAATCTGCATCGAACGGTATGGCCTTTTTACGTTGCACTCTTTCGCTTGTAGAGTTCGGGCACGCAAGATAACTTCGAAGGCTTTTTGCCGGTAGGATGGTCCGGTATACATATATTTACGCATACCGGATCATCCTGATTTGTAGTTTTGTTGTAGCCCACGGTTCTACGCATAGAGGATGATCTGGTGTGGTAGGCTGGATCGTCCGGTGTGTGGAATCGGCTCCCCTTCTGAGGCGACGTTTCACCTCACGCATAAAGGATGATCCGGGGTGGTATCCTAACAACGGCCGGATCGTCCAGTGTGTGCAATCGGCTCCCCTTCCGAGGCGACGTTTCACCTCACGCATAGAGGATGATCCGGTGTGGTATCCTAACCACGGCCGGATCGTCTGGTGTGTGGAATTGGCTCCCGTTCCGAGGCGACCTTTCGCCTCCCCAACGGTTATATTTCTTGTTTACCGGGCGATTCACAAATCTCCCGCTTCTCCCTCCCCATAGCCAACAATGTCGCTGCCCTCGCCCTCATCCTCCAAGGGAAACTCGGCAGAGATCGAGCTCGCCACTGCTGGCTCGACCCGTCGCCGGCCACATTCGCTCTGCTCACAATCGGGAGCCCTGCCATCGGGAGCACCCGAGAGGAGGAACTTTGCCATCAATGGTGGAGGAGGCCATCCGTGGAGGCAGCAGAAGCGACGCGGCAATGAGGCGAGTGAAGAACAAGGTGATGGTAGCAATGGAGGCGGTGGCAGGGCGGCGTGTAGCGGCGGGCAAAGTGGCAGCAGAGACGAGGAGGAGGAGGAGGAGGAGAAGAAGGAGGAAGGATTTATGTGGGTGGGGAGCGATGACGACGGCGTTAGCGGCGAGGACGCCGACGACTATGACCCTGCCCCTCTATCACCGGGACACCTCCTCCTCCTCTCTGCTCCTCCGCCAACATCTTGTTATCGCTTGGACGAAGACGACGAAGACGCATTTATTTATTTCGATGTAGATAGAGTAGTTTAGCTACGATCTAGTTGGCGATAATTCGATGTACTATCGGGCGCCTTTTGGATGTAATTAACAAAGGATTGAACATTTACATTTTGTGTGTTAGAATCAGTAATCTATTTGTTTTGAAAATGTTAATGTTATCTCGCATTGCATTGTTCCCATGGACCGGATCAAGAATGCTTTTGCATTGTGTGTTAGAATCTGAATGCTTTTTGTGTGTTAGAATCAAGAATGTTATCTCGCATTGCATTGTGTGTTAGAATCAAGAATGGTTTTTGCCAGGACAATGGTCCGGTGTACACATATTTACAAGAACCGGATCATCCTATTTGTACAATCCGAGGGTATCGGGCAAGCAAGATACTTCGAAGGCTTTTGGTCGAACGGATTATCTGGTGTACAAATATTTACACAGCATCGGATAATCGCTTGGAGATGCCCGCCGGGTCTCTACTAACGCGTTCAAGAAATCGCTTGACCGCCAGGAAATCTTGTGCACCGCCTGCAAATCCTTTAACTCCTAAAATCAATAGGCCGGAGATCGAGTGCTCCCTCACCAAAGCCAAATTTCGCTGATGCCTCCACGCCTCCTCGGTGACATCCTCGGCTCGCGCCGACAACCGTTCCGCCACGGTGATCTCCGCAGGCACGCCTTCCTACGACGGTTCCGCCGCCTTGCCGGTGGTCAGAGCTCGACCCTTGTCGACGCCGACACCTCCACGCTAGTTCGCTTAGTGACTCTCCGCTGCCTCGCCTCGCGATGAACTTTTGTCGCCATTAACCGCCAAAGCCTCACCTCGCCGACATGGACACCTCACCGACGCCAAGCAAAGCCCAAGACTAAGGTAAAATTTTCGCCGACGCCGCTCTCTCGCCTAGCAAGGCAAGTATTTTGGTTCTGCATTTGCTCATATAATCTCACTAAAGAGGTTTTTTTTCTTAATTGTTTCCTTCAATGAACCATTGATATTTCTTGTTTCCTTTGATGTAGAAATCATTCCCTCATCCAGAGAAATCGATTGTCACGATTGATTCGGATAGAATTTTAACCAAAGAGTTTGACGTGCTAATAAAACCGTAATGAATTCCCCATCAGAAATATTAATAGGCTCAAATTGATGTCATTGCAATATGTTTTGTAGTAAGATGGGAGATAAAGAATTTTCGCCAAGAAGGCGCTTAAGAGGAGCCTCGCTTGCATTGAGCTCGGTGGTAATACGCCCGCAAGAGGAGGGTGATGCTTAAGGCAAAGAAGACTTGGCCGAGAAGGATGATGCAACCACGGGTCGAAAGAACACCGATCCCATCATTGTCCTTGGGCAGCGATGGTTCTCGTCATCGATAAGAGCCCAAGCCCGGCCCATGCCCACGCACTGCACGACGATGTGGGGAAATCGACCACTACGCATCCCAATGAAGAGGTATTAAGAAGAGTGAGCTTGTTTTATTTGTAGCTTGGCGTGACATAATTGCATTTCCTTATGTTTATGTATTCTCGTGGTTTATTTCTATGAAGAGGCCGGAAAGGCGATCACGCCGACTAGCTCTAGCTCAAGAGGTAATTGAAGATACCTCCGGCATGTTCCCGTGATTCTCTCGCTGCAACAACCACGACCTCGCATAAACGAAAACGGGGGGAATGAAGTAGGAACAAGTTACCGGAAGGCACTTGGTATATCACAGAGGTCGGTGCTTTAGGAGAGCCCCTAGCACCTCGTGAGGCACTATCCAAGTTCCGAAATAGCTTCGGCTGTCTTGTCAAGGACAATGTCTCCATCACGATTGATAACTGGACAAAGGTGGCCGACGCGACAAAGGCGCACCTTTGGATCAAGCTGCAGAAAATCATAAGGTTCCCCTGAGTATGAGGCCATCGCTAAGAAGAATGCCTTGGACGTGATGGGGAAGAGCTTCCGAATCGGAGGTATGAGCTGAACAAGTACTTTGTGAAGACGAGCGCACACCATTCCGTAAATATGGAAAAATCACCTCGTGAATGCGCCGGAGTTTGTTCTACAGAAGACCACAAGCTTAAGCCATAGCATTGAGTGAGGTGTACAAAGGTCTCGCGAAGAAGAACAAGTACTCCCCATCACCGGGCATGTGGGTATGCCCTAAGATTGTTGAGTGGAGGAGTAAAGAAGAAGAGGAAGCCCGTGGCCGATAGAGAATCCATTGACGAGTCAGAAGCGAAGCGAGGCGTAAATTGGGTCCTAGCTCGCCAACCCAAAGAAGAAGAAGGGTCGAAAGCACTGTGGACCCCGCGTCTCCGAAGTTTCAAATTAAGTCAGAGAAGATCTCGCGCGAGCAAGCGGAGGATCTTTCGTGCTAGATAGGAGAATGATGACCTAACGATGGCGCTGGGAACCAAGGAACACCTGTGTCGCACTCGTGGCGCCTAAGTCGAGTGGGCTTTAAGCATGGGTTCCCTAAATATCAAGACCAATACAAGTCGGTCAAAGATATAAGAGGACCATGGCTGATACAATAAGACAATGGCCCAACAAGAGTTTTTAAGATCGTGGGAAGAGAAGGAGGCGAAAGGGCGCTATAAGCGCGATCGATGACAACCGCGCCCGCCCAAGATCCGAGTAGCCGGTCCGCGCCAGCCCCAACGCCGATATCCTATGGATGACATCACAGAGGCAACCAAGTTCAAGCTCAGGCACATCTGGAGCAAGGGGCTTGGTCGTCGAGCTTGCAGAGGGCGTGGCTTATCCGGGCATTGTGACACACAATCAACCTGTCCCGATTGGTCACGCAAAGGTGCAAGTGGACATCGTGCTTGTTCCATGCCTTGGCTTATGGAAGCTACCATTCAGCACCCCTGATGACGTAGAGACCATCCAAGATGCAGTTGGGTCATTTATTGTATGGCCTAAGCAAGATATTGCATTGATACAAGAGAGGTTAGAGACGCCAGCAGCAATTCAAGACGTCCCACCTCTTCCAAAATTGCCTACACCACAAACCGCATCTTCTCCGGCCAGAGTGCCTTCACCACAAAGATCTTCTTCTGCCGGGCGGCGCTTTCACCACAATGCGATCTTCTGCCGGCGGCGCTTCACCACAATACAGATCTCCGCTGTTTGTGCCTTCACCACAAATACATCTCTGCCGCCCGGCGCTTTGTGTACCGTGATGCACCACCTCCGCTGTTCTAACCGTCACAACGCATCTCATCTTCGGCGATGTTGTTGGTTGCAAAAAAAACAAAGAAGGAGATTGCAATCAACGAGTACCACCAAGTCAAAGAGGAGTGCCAACTCCACTCGAGTACAAACCATGCCTTCACTAGAGACTTATGAGCATGGCAAGCCATTTCTCCCCATGGAGCAGATCAACGAAGGACCATGGGAGTTGAAGAGACTCCATGACTGGTATTTGAGGGCATCTCGTCTTGGGGTGAAGGGCATTCAAGCCGCCGTCCCTCCGGATGTCTACAAACACGAGGATACTTGCTAACAACTGGATCGATTTTGGTGACTTGCAACAGATGTTCCGCTTTGGAAAACTCGACATCAACTTGATCAGCGTGTGGTGCCTGTGAAGTTGGCCATTGACTCATTTCCCTACATTGTTATATCGGCTCTTGCAAGAAAGAAGTGCCGATATAACAAATTATGGCAAGATATCATTATATTGCATTTCGATACCATAATAAAGAAAACCCCAAATGTATAGCAGTTGAGTGCCAAGTTGAGTTCCTCTTTATAGTAATGGCTTGTTAGATCTTTCAAAAATTGGCAGAATCCATATAATTTTCACTAAATCGTAAGTTGGCCGATTTTAGTGGTTTTTAACTTTTAAATAAAGTTAACTTCTGCCAAATCTATCGAACAAGATGCATTTTGCCAAAATCTGATATTTGCCAAAATGTCATGTTTCCTAGCATTCAACATATAAATTGGCACATTGACCATTGTCTTGTGTGCAGAATGCAATATACCGATGCTAAAAAGATGGAAAAACGTGTCAGGTTCCTTGACCCCGCACGGATTAGCCAGCCGAGCTTAAGAGCTGTACTCAATAAAAAGGAGTTGAAGGATAAGGGGATGACGGATACAGAGATAGAAGAAAAGTTTAGCCCCCCGACCCGAGAACGCCAAGTAGATGTGGGGCTATACATATCAAAAGCAATGCTCAAGATGCAAGACAAGGACGTCATAATGGCTCCCTACAATTTTAAGTAATCTTCTCATTCGTCAATCGCTGCTAAAAATTTAGTTTGCACCATGATTACTCGTGAAACTTACATAAGTTTTCGTTGCAGCGATCACTTCATTTGCTTCATGTTGTACCCGAAGCAGAGCAGATATATGGTCCTTGACTCATCCAGAACCCCACCGGAATCTTACGATGAATTCACCCGCGTCTTAAATGCGTAAGAAATATATACACAAACATACATAACATAACGTAATTTGTTTTATGATACGATAGTTACTTGTTGTTGTTGACATTCGAGTAGGGCTTTCAAGAATTACATGACCAAAAAAGGGGGGCAACATGATCCTGCGAAGGGGTCAAATAAGATGCTTTGCTATGTCCACCCATGGGTAAGAAGACACTTGTAATGCTTCAACATAATTGCACTAGTAAGGAAGGGTATTACCAACTGTACTAATTCCATACATTATTATTTGATTTGAAGTGCCACAAGCAACCTCCGTGCAAGTGTTCTTTGTGGATACTACGTCCCATGAAGTTCCTCAGATCAACGGAGGTGCTGTATAAACCCCGTGACGTAAGCCTATACAAATTGGTGATTCAAGATTATTTATTGTCCTGATTATCGATTTCACTATTGTTTAACGTCTTTATTGCCTACTTTATTATCACAGGTGAAGATTGCAAAGACTACTTTGGCACTCATTGATGATGACCTTTGCAATGTGCAAAAGGACATGTGCCAGTTCATTCGTCGTGAAGTCATCCATGAGAGAGGTAGTTTCTTTTACTTGGGAGGTGAAGTGGCGAAGCATCCTAGACATTATAATTTGGAGACGAGGATAGACGGGCCGTGAACACTGATGTATATATAATAACCTTGTGTGTATATATATTTTTTGAAAGACAGCAAGGGCTGTAATTTATATTAGATAGAGAATATCAGAGGAGTACATAGCGCAGGATACTCACCTGGAGAGTTTTACAAGGAGAATATCAGAGGAGTATATATAACCTTGTGTATATAACCTTGTATATACATAATGCAATTATGATTTATATGTGCTTTATATATATCACCTTGTCATTGTTATGTATGGATTTGTGTTGAACAGTGATGTGATTGATAGAATGTATGCATTTATTAATATTATAATATAATTAACATAACATTATTAAAAAAGATTCTCGATCTGCATGCAGACGGACGGCTTAAGCCCGTGTTCGTGAAAATGCTTATTTATGCAAGCGGTGTTTAAGCAACTCGATCCGCATTAAAATGCATTTATAAAGCGGTGAAGCTTAAGAAACCGCTGCAGACAAATAAGCATTTGTGCTGCGGTTCTTGCCATCCGCTGCATAATATCATTGTACAATATCATTGTACAAAGGATGGTTTAAGAACCCGCCAAGACAAATGCTTATTTGTACAGCGGTTTCTTACAGCACTACCAGACTGAGATGCTTTTACAGCAAGATTGAAAACGCCTATGCAAATATACCAATTTACACAGACCTTCGCCATAAAGCGGGTGCAAAACGCTCAGGAAGATGGGTTACCACTCGCCTGTACAAATGATTTCTGAAGTAGTGGGTGCCAGACCTACCAAAAGTTCGAAAACGTGAAACTTGCTCCGGCATCGATTTTGCACCCAATCGTTAAGCCATGGCCATTCAGAGGATGGGGGATAGATGTGATCAGCCAAATATTTCCAGCATCGAGTAAAGGCCATAGGTTTTTTCTCGCTGCCATAGATTATTTCTCCAAGTGGGTCGAAGCCATACCACTCAAGAAGGTTACAAATGTAAAAGCAATCGATTTTGTCAATGAATACATCATTCATCGGTTTGGCATTCCGCAAACTATCACGACCGATCAAGGGACTGTGTTAATGTCCAATGAGTTTCAAAATTTTGTAAAGAATTTGGGTATCAAGTCGCTTCAACTCGCCGCCATATTATGCTCAAAGCACGGACAAGCCGAGTCATCCAATAAGACTTTGATCAAGCTAATCAAAAGAAAAATTGACGAGAAGCCAAGGAACTGGCATTCAACGTTATCAGAGTCATTATGGGCATATCGGCTAGCCTATCATGGGTCGACTAAGCTCTCGCCATATCAATTAGTGTATGGTCAAGAAGCCGTTCTGCCCGTAGAAATAAATATTAATTCAATGCGAGTGGCCAGACAAAATGGCTTGTTGGCTAGCGAATATAGAGACTCAATGCTAGATAATTTAGACGACCTGGCGAAACAAAGACTAGTTACGTTGGATCGGCTCAAAAAGAATAAGGAGAAGGTTGCTAGAGCGTATAACAAAAAGGTTGTGCCCAAGTCATTTAGCATATAAAATAAATCGACTTGTTGATGGAAATTTGTATATACTTGAGACGCTCGAAGGATCTATACTACCGAAGGCGATCAATGGAAAATATCTGAAAAGGTACTACCCTAGCGTATGGATAGGATCATCGTCGGCTGTGACAATATAATTTCAGAGATCAGGAAATTTGATGAAGAAGAACAAAACATTAAAAATTAATCGCTTACATAGTCGATTAAGCAAGTATTACAAAAACTGTCAGCATCAAGTGTTGCAAATAATTACAGGCCTGAGCTAGGGAGCCTTGCCCCCAAAGCCGACAATGCAGTAGTTACTTTGGGCATCATCTCTTGGACCCTCTCCACAGTCCGCTCATCGGCCTTAGCACTGTTAGGCACATGAATGATCTTGGCTGATTGCTCTTTGACTATAGCAACCGCCAGGCCAATTTCTTGCTTTTGCCCAGCTAAGGAGGTGGCTGTTGCGGCGAGCTTTTAGCGACCGCTAGGCTAATTTCTTGCTTCTGC
Source organism: Guadua angustifolia (assembly GCA_036346375.1). Lineage (NCBI taxonomy): Eukaryota > Viridiplantae > Streptophyta > Magnoliopsida > Poales > Poaceae > Guadua > Guadua angustifolia. The sequence goes on from CM070513.1 coordinate 29,823,982, forward strand.
CTGGCAAAGGAGGTGGCTGTTGCGGCCAGCTCCTCCTCCCGTAGTTTCTTGTCCGACTCTAGCTTCTGGATTTGGGCCTTTGTCGATTTGAAGGCAGAGGCATCCTGGTAAAATTTAGTCTTCATGGCCTTGGCCTCGGCCACCAGTTTGTCCAGGAACTATTGGTTGGCTTGTTGAGCCTCTCGTTGAGCAATTCTGGCTCATGCAGCCTAAACTTCCACTCTTTGGTCATCCAAATGGCAGACGTCTAAGAGAGCTTTCATGGCTTCGGGAGGGAGATCGGCTTCAACTGCGGCCATAGAATCACGCGAGGCTGTGTATCTACTAGGAGCTTGGCCTCGGGCTACATCAATTTGAAGAAAAGCCGATTTAGTCGCTCCTCCATGTCGGGCATAGAGGTGACCACAGTAGCCGATGCCTCCAAGGAAACTTCAAGGATCTTCTTGATGTTGGCTGTGTAATCATCCATCGCCATCACTTTTGGATCGCCCAGCTCATCCAGGGAGAAGCCAAGCAGATCAGCAAAGCATACCAACTAGAGAATTGACCAGCCCGATGTGAATTTAAGAAAACGTGCGGCAGATCTGTGACTTGGAGCTCGTCGGCTATCTCAAGGACTATTTCGGCCACTATCGCATTCCTTACTCTGGCTTTGGGCTGAAGCCGATCGAGGAGTGGTAGACAAGGAATTACTTGTCCAAAACCCAATTGGCAAGCATAAACCGAAGGGTGATAAAATTTATAGGAAGACTAAAAGGTCCTATTTTTGGTATTTAAGCCGACATGGAGAATGCAAGGTGAAATGAAGATCCAGAATAAGTCAAAAGTTGATTTAGGCATTAAAGAACTATCGGCATCGAAGTGGAGAAAGGAAGGCCATTGGAAATTGGCTACATTGCTGTAAGAGAAGAAGTCCTGTTGACCAAAGATTACGCTATCCAAATTCAGGAAAAAAGATAAGTACTTCTTCAAGCCGACGAGGGTAATCCTGGTGTCACCAGTTGAACACATTATGAACATCTCTCCATGGGATTGGCTTGCTCTATACTGTTGGATGGTATTCTCGGGGTAGTCTTCACGAGGAAAAGCCGAATCTTCCAGAGGCTCGAGAGATGAGCGATCGGTTGAAGATACTATAAAGCCACAATTGAATAAACCATAAGGGACCGCCCACATTGCCAACGACAAACTTGGCGAATCCGGAGAATAACCGACTCCTTATAACAAGCATCATTTGGTATACGGATCCCAAAAGCATCTTGCCATGGGCAAACCAACGACCCTCTACTAGCTGCTCTGCCACGAGTTGATAGGCTTGTGTTGGTCCAAGGGAAGCTCCGCAGAATAAAAATCTCTCCAGCCACAGATTTAGGAATGCAACGTGCTCCTCGTCCGATACCAGTCCATTTACTTTGTTGTTGTGCTGAATATACATTGCCCATCCTTCACCTTTGGATCGGATCAGCGTGTATCTGAGCTTCCCGCTAAAAGCCGATATTTGTTCACCATCAGGTCTAAGGCAACAAAGCTCTGCTACATCTAGGAGAGTTGGGCCAATTGGTCCAAGTGTGGAAAAGGAAAGCATTGAAGGTGTTTGACAAGAAATAGCATGCCGTGGCCACTAAGGGCTCATTGGCTTCTGGATTGGTTAAGCATAAAGGAAGACATTCAGCTATACCCATCCTCTCCCATTCCGCTCTCTTCTGAGCCGATACCCAGATATACCAACTTCTCCACCCCTTAAGTGCTGTTGGTCAAGCTTTGAAACTTTTACCCCAATCTTCTACATTGTAACCTTTGACCGATAGGGGAAGTCTCGGGATTTCTTCATTTATGACTATATCGGCATCTAAGTTTCCTACCGGTCCTAGGTAGTACTGGTCATTACTTTCAGGGCTCGGAATGAGTACCTTGGAGGAATCCATTTAGCTGACTCAGAAAAGTTGGTCAGGGAGTTGATCGCAAGAGAAGGAAAGCCGATTGTCGATGATTCGAGAGCACGGGAGCATGAAAATGACCATGGGGGACCCGCATATTTATAGCACAGTGAAAAGTTGAAACGGCAGGAAAAGGTTTCGAAGCGACACGTGCAGTTAAAACGCATCAAGATTTTTATGGCGCCATCAATGCAGCAGTTATCGGAGGGTTTCTTCCAAAAATGGGGGGCATATGTTTGCATCAAAATTTGGCAGCTACAAAATAATCAGCAAATCCGAGATCTACAAGAGTTTGGATAACGCACGATGGAATTATTTGGAAATAGGAGTTTGATTAGGTTTCCTAAGCCGACATGGATTATGTTACCATATTGTAATCAAATCGGCCAGAGGGTGTATAAGATGAGCCCCGGGTCAGCTAAAATGACATCCGTAGCAAAAAAATCACATCTGCTAGGTTCTCCTTTTCATTAGTTCTTAGTCTTGTAGTATTTTTCTCTATAAGTCAGTTTTGATCAATAAAGTTGCGCATCGCCGATTATTAGTCTTCATCGATTTTGTCCTAGATTGGATTTACTCTATTTTGCTGCGCATCGCCTTCTCAAAGTCGATCTACCTTTACCCTTTGATTAGCCTTGATTGGCTAATCTCGCTACGTCCTAATCAGCTTCTTGCTGATCAGATTTACGCCGATTATCGCCTGATATCTTCTTTGAAAGATTTCACAACTTTACCTAATCGATTGCAGGGTCAAATCGATTGGCACGCTCTGAACCAGGTGTTTGTCTGGTGTGCTGAAGTCGAAAACCCTACTTCAAGTTTTCGACGTCAACAGGTAGTTTTGTTCATGCTTCCTCAACTATCGTGATGCATAAGCAATCATCGTACTTGCATAAGCACACAACCAAGACCCCTCGAGAAGCATCAAAATATACTGTTGTCAGCGTTTCGTATAACCGGCAAGTAAATTTGTAGGTATAGGGGTCGTGCGTCCCCTCTCCTTGAATGGTTAGACTAAGGGAGTCCCGGATGTATACTGGTTCGGGCGGAATGTCCCTACGTCCAGTTCGTGGTGGAGGTGATTGTTGCTCTGGGTGTAGTGGGCTACAAGGGATTACATGCGAGAGCTGAGGACAGGCCCTTAGCGCTCGTCCGAGTGGAGATACTCGGGAGTGTTTTCCTGAGTCGGAAGGCTCGAACCGATTTACACGAGCGGGGATGGATTGGTTGATGTCTGCCCCCTCCCTGAGGGCCCTGCCTCCCCTTATATATGTGGATGGGGTAGGTTACACGGGAGTTTTGAAGAAGAAGATAGGGGTACGCTACGCCCGGGCCTCCCGGTCTTTGGTCTTGGTGATTGACAGATCCCTGTTCACCCCATGCTGGGGTCAGTAGACACAACGGACAGCGCTCCGTTGGGAAGGCGCGCACCTGCTCTCCGTGTGCCTGTCAGACGGTGTGACGAGACGGGTGCTTTATTCTGGCGGCCCCCTGGCCACTCAGGGAAGGAGCCACCTATCATAGCATGACTGTCATATCTGCCGGGCAGGTGACCAGCCCGCTGTCGATAGCCGGCATGATGGAGGGCGCAGGGCTCAAGCTCGTTGGAGTCCTACCGGGGCAGTCGAACTGCTGGGCGCGGACCCGGTTCAGGTCTGAGCTTGGGGCGCCTGTCCCGGTTCAGTCGAGCCAGCGAGGGCACCGACTCGAGGCTAGGTTGGATTCGTCTTGGTGGGCTCGATCGGGGCTGGGGATCCTTCGAGATCTCTGGGCCCAAGATGGCTCATCTGGCATTCCGACCAATATTGAGCGACAATCTCACCTGTGAAGGGTGGGGATTTTGGTGATACCCTCCCGAGCACTCTGCATCGCTGCTGGCCTTGCTGTCGTTGTGCCCAGATGACTGAGAGAAATACGATCTTGAAATAGATGTATACTTTGATGTGGGGCACCCCTGGTATGAGTATTCGTCAAGAGTCTCTGGCCATCTCGAACGCAGTATGCGTTCCTGATGGGCCCTTCATCTTTGGCGGCACGGTCTTCCTTGACTGGCGTGACGATGCTTCGGCTTACCTTGGTGTTCAGCCTTGGAGATGATGGGAGGCCCTCCTGGTGGAACTTAGGGGTGACCGTTATGGTCGGCCAAGTCCGTCCGACTTAGTCATTCGGTCTCGACTGGGTCCGCGCGAGTGCACCCGGTGGGTGTAGCCCCCGAGCCCCCGAGTGGGTCGAAGAGCCGGTCGGGGGGTTACATTGGTCGGTGAATGTCCGTCTGGGCGAATCTCGTGGACTTAGTCGGGTCCGAGCCCCCGAGCAGGTCGGAGATCTGATCGGGGGGTTACCCTTGCCAGATGAGCCCGACCGACTTGGTTGGAGCGGATACCTGGGTGCCTTGTGCAGGGTTTCGGTTCGAGAATGCTCGTTTTTCATCGTAGCTGGACACGGCCGTGGTCGGCAGGGATTTCCAGATGCCTTCGCGAGAGGTTCTGGTTCCCGAATGCTCGTTTTACGTCGTAGCTGGACACGGCCGTGCTCGGCAGGGATGTCTAGATGCCTTCGCGAGAGGTTCTGGTTCCCGGATGCTCGTTTTACGTCGTAGCTGGACGAGTTAGTAGGGCTGGTTTAATGCCGCAGCTAGGCGAGTTAGTAGGGTTGGTTTAACGCCGCAGCTAGGTGAGTTAGTTGGGCAGGTTTAACACTGCAGCTAGGCGAAGGGCATCCATCCCGAGTCCTCATTGGGTGAGGCTATCTTTGGGAGGAGAGGCCCCTGTCGGTCCCACGTGTACGCCCCATCCGCTGGTGTGGGACACGGAGGGTGAGCAAACGCTGTTTACCATACGCCGGCACAACACCGTGCTCGTGGAGCTACAAACGGGTTATCCGAAAGGGCCCTAGGGATCCTCGATCGAGATCCCTAGCTGATCGTCCTGCGTCTGGGCGTCCGGACCGGTGGTGACCCATAAAAACCTTTCTTTACTCGATCCAGATCGGACCCTGCCGTTCAGAACTCGGCGCAGCTAGTCGCTACCCTTCGAGGGCTCCATGAGAGTGTGAAGTATGGTCTCGGACACGAGTCAAGGCGATTGGGTCGTCCGCCAACCCAACTAGAGACCCACTGTGGGTTCGCTTTGGACTCGCCCCTCACTCGTTTCACCTGCTGGGGGCGGCTAGGGATCCACTTGATGGATTTTGTCTTTGGAACCCACACCGAGTCTTGATCGCGAGGCGTTCAAGCCCTCTCGCCACCTCGAGGCTGCTACGGCCCGGTGGGCTTTTCATACCTGCTTCGGCTTGATTTGAGCCGGCCTGGAGGCGAAGATCGAGAGGTCGCAGGGCATCCTATCCGGAGCGATGCCCTGGTACCTTCTACTTGCATTTAATGCGTGTGCGGAAATTAAATGCGAAGCGAAATGATTGGGAGTGATACGTCTTACCAGCGACATGGCGCGGCGCTTCGACGGGACGGGCGACGCTTCAATGAAAGCGACGAGCGATCGGTCGATGCTTGTTCGGTTGGCGCGTTCTTCGGCAGGTGCCTGTAGATTTGATGTGGCGAGTGCTTGGGTCGAGAGGGTTACCGTTTTTATCCCGCACGTCGGAGATGTCATGGCTGTCGGGCCCCTGGCTCAACCCTCCGGCGGGGAGGTCGGGTTAATGGGCCTTCAGCCACCTAGGCGCCGCGCATGCATGTCCAGCCTTCCTTATGTCGTTTGCGGTCGGCACCGACCGAGCCAAAATCGAGGAGTCACTATCGCCTCCACGTCAAGCAAGATCCTCTCGCCTGATCAATACGCCGTGATTTAATGCGAATTGGGAGGCGTGGACACGACACGTCCAATCGCGCGGGACGTGGAGTTAATGCGCGTGAAGCGCCACCCGGTGACTCGCCGATCTTCCTCCGCCCGCCTATAAATATGGCGGGTGACCACGCATAGCCGCTCTCTTCGTCTTCCTGCCTTGGCTTTGCCCTTCTGCGAGAAAAAGAGGGAGAGGGCTAGGAAACTCAACTATCGATGGCGAGCAGAGACGACGGTTGGAGGGCCGACAAGCGGGAGGCGGCGGCGGACCCCCCGAGGTCGGACCCCAAGAAGTCCCACACCGCTGCAGGGCCCTCCATGCGCGCGAGGGGAGGAGGGCTCATATTGCCCTCGTCGATCTTCCGCATCTGGAATCCTCTCCTGGAGTGAGTTTCTTTGCTTGACTTTGCGAGGGTTCTGACTCTCTTTCTGTTGCTGGTGTTGATCCGCCTGTTGCTTCTTATAGCGCCACCCGCTCGGGCTCCCGCGAACCGCCTGCTGCACCCACGCCGATCGCTTCGGCGGGAGAGGTGGATGCCACCGTCTCCGCAACGAGGGTGCGGGCAGCCGGTATGACGGCCGCGCTGGGGAGGCTGGAAGCTTCCCTGGCGGCTCAGGCCGCAACGGTCGCTGCTCGGGAGGCGGAAGTGCTGGCCCAGCGGACTTGGGCCCAGGCCGCCGAGGAGGAGCCGCGAGGGCGCCGCGAGGAGGTGGCGCGCTGCAGTTCTGTAGACGCGCCAACGAGGAGCTCGCCAAGACGCGTGAAGAGGCGTCGTCGCAGCGGGCCCGGGTCGAGGCCGTCATGAGGAACTAGGCTCGACAGACGAGGAGCGTGGGTTCGCGAAGAGCTCTCTGTCCATGCTCTGCAGCAATTTCGAGAGTATGGGCAGAGCCCGAGCCCCGGGTGAGGCTGCAGAGCTGCTGGAGCCTACCCCATCGGTACGCCCGCTCACCCAAAGGCCGACGCTTGGTAGACTGCTCGCGCCTTGCGAGCGTTCCGCTCGTGAGGGGCGACGGTCTCACGTGCGCAAGCCGAGTGCGTCTTGACTTCCGCGCGCTAGCCACGACACCTCCTTCGACCCGATCGCGGCCGCCGCCGGATTGAAGGGACGCCGACAGTCGCGGGCAGTGCGGCCGGCGGTGGAGAGAGTGGCCGCACTTGGCGACGTCGCCAAGAGCAGCGACAGCTCCGACGACGACACCGTCGAGGGCGATGCCTAAGCTCAGCTTAGAAACGCCCCAAGCGCCCGCGCCTGACTTTTGTTTATGTGTAATGCATGTGCATTCTATGTCGTGGACCTCCGGGACTTTGTTTAATATTTCGCGTTTCCTTTTTGTGATGAGCACTCGTCGAACGACCATAGCTCTTAGGAACCGTTGGGGTCGTTCGATCATAAGTTGGAGCGCCAACACTCTGAAGAAAATGCGAGAGTAGCCAGGGGCTTAGTGGCCCGAAGGCGCGCCCTAAATCGACCATGGATTGCCTCAAGACGGTAGTTCCTTCTCCCGCATAAGACACTACTATAGAGTCAGAGCGCTGGAGCGTAGGCCGTAGCACTTGGGTCGAGTGGGTTACCGCTCGCGGGGGACCCGATGGTCGGTTAGGATGCAGACTTGAGCGAGCGGGCAAACAAGCAGCCCCAAGTCATGCATGAGGGCCAAGGTGTGATCGGCACGCAGTGCTCTGAGTCCAGGGGATTTGGCGGAAATGCGAGAGAAAAGGATGAAAATAAAGGATAGAATCTCCTTAACTTCTCGAAGTTCCATGCGTTGGGTATAGTGTTGCCATCGGCGTCTTTGAGTCGAAAGGTGCCGGGTCGGAGGACCTCCACAATGGTGAAGGGCCCTTCCCACGGGGGGGGATAGCTTGTGCTCGCTTAACGTTGTAGATCGACATCGGCGCAGACCGGTCGCCAACATCGAAGGACTGCCCACGGACCTGACGATCATGGTAACGCCGCAGCGTCTGCTGGTATTTGGCCGATCGTAGGACGGCCAGACCGTGCGCCTCGTCGAGCTAGTCGATGGCGTCTTGTTGAGCTTCGAGCCCCCGTGCTTTGTCGAAGGCTTGCGCCTCGGCGCCAGACTCAGACGGTCGGTAGAACGGCTTCGGCACCGAACACCAGGAAGAATGGTGTGAACCCGGTCGAGCGGGTCGGTGTTATCCGTAGGCTCCAGAGAACGGAGGGCAGTTCGGCCGCCCATCGCCCGTAATTTCTTAGTCGGTCAAGATTCGCGGTTTGAGCCCTTGGAGGATCATGCCGTTCAAGGCCGACAGTCGTTGGTCGCGGATGGGCTCTGCCTGCCCGATGCGGATATTGAAGTCGTCACAGAACTCGAGTAACTCCTTCCCCGTGAACTGCGTCCCATTATAGGTGATGATGGAGTTCGGGACTCCAAACCGATAAATGATGTCGCGGAAGAAGTTGGCCGCCTGCATCGAAGTGATGGTGGCAACCGGTCTAGCTTCTATCCATTTGGTGAACTTGTCCACCGCAACGAGTAGGTGAGGCAGGCCCCCAGGCGCCTTTTTGAAAGGCCCGACCAGGTCGAGTCCCCAAACGGTGAATGGCCAAGTGATAGGGATTGTCTGCAGGGCTTGCACTGGAAGGTGCGTCTGTCGAGTAAAAAATTGGCACCCTTCGCAGGTGCGAACGATCTGCTCGGCATCGGCCACGGCAGTTGGCCAGTAGAAACCTTGACAGAAGGCCTTTCCCACGAGGGATCGTGGCGCGGCATGGTGGTCGCAGACACCGCCATGGATGTCGAGCAGCAGCTGCTTCCCTTGGTCGATCGGGATGCACCTCTAGAGGACTCCGGAGGGGCTTCTCTTGTAGAGGTCTTCCCCGACTAGAACGAAGGACTTCGCTTGCCGAGCGAGGCGTCGAGCCTCGGTTGGGTCGGCGAGGAGTGATCCGTCAGTCAACCGGTCGACGAAGGGCTTCTCTCAGCTTGAGTCGACAATCAAGACATCGTGGTTCGACCTGAAGGTCCGCGTCCCACCGCTTGGTGGTCGGAGTGGGCGCACCCGGTGGGTGGGTCGGTCGGTCGGAGGGTGGGTCCAGATGGACGGAAGGCTTGTGGAGGTCGGAGACGAAGATCCCCGGCGGGACTGTTCCTCTGCTGGAGGCAAGATTCGCTAGGTAGTCGGCTTCACCGTTGAAGCGTCGGTAGCTATAGTGAAGCTCGAAACCCTTGAATCTCTCCTCGAGCTTGTGCACCTCACGGCAATACGCCGCCATGCGGGTGTCACGAGGCTCCGAGGCCTTCTGACTTGGTCGACGACAAGCTTGGAGTTGTCGTGTACGTAGAGTCAGCGCGCGCCAAGGTCGGCGGCGATCCGGAGACAGTTGACGAGCGCTTTGCCCTCGGTGACATTATTGGTTGCGTCGAAGTGGAGCCGGATGGTGTACTGGAGCTTGTTTCCAAGCGGGGAAACAAGGACAACCCCAGCTCCCGCCCCGCTCTTGGTGTAGGACCCGTCGAAGTACATCATCCAGTACTCAGGGTCCTCGAGCGCTGGTGGTGCCTCGGCTTCGGTCCACTTGGTGACGAAGTCGGCCAAGACCTACGACTTGATCGCCATCCGGGGGACGTACGATATATCGTGGTCGTTGAGCTCGAGAGCCCATTTGGTTATCCTTCACGAGGTGTCACGGTTGCGGAGGATTTCGCCGAGTGGCGAGGAGGTCACCACGAGACGGGTGTCTTGGTCGGCGTAATGGACCCACCGCTTGTGATGAGGATTGCATAGAGTAGCTTCGCTTTCTTGGTCTGGGCCTTGGACTCGGAGAGCACTTCACGATGAAGTACACCGCCGTTGTACCTTGAGCACACGGCCTTCTTGGCTCGCTTCCACAACGAAGGCGCGCTAACCACTGGGTCATGGCGGCGATGTAGAGGAGGAGCGGTTCCTCTAGCGCCGGGGCGACCAGCACCGGAGGCAAGGTCAGGAAGGTATTCAACTGGCTGAGGGCTTCCTAAGCTTCCGGGGTCCAGACGAAGCGGTCAGACTTCTTGAGCAGCTTGTAGAGCGGCATCCTGCGTTCGCCAAGGCGAGACACGAAACGGCTTAGGGCTGCGAGGCATCCCGTCAGCTTCTGGACTCCTTTGAGGTTAGCAATCGGGCCCATCCTCATGATCGCGGAGACCTTCTCCCGGTTGGCTTCGATGCCACGCTCAGAGATGATGAAGCCCAGCAGCTTTCCCTTAGGAACCCCGAAATGCACTTTTCGGGGTTGAGCTTGATGCGAAACCGCCGGAGGTTCGCAAAAGTCTCCTCTAAGTCGGCGACGAGATCGTCAACCTTCTTAGTCTTGACGACGATGTCATCAATGTACGCCTCGATGTTACGCCCAATTTGGTCGTCGAAACACGTTTGCATAAATCGCTGGTATGTAGCACCCGCGTTCTTCAGACCAAATGGCATTGTTACATAACAAAACGAGCCGAACAGAGTGATAAAAGAGGTCGCGAGCTGGTTGGACTCTTTCATCGCTATCTGGTGGTAGCCTGAGTAGGCATCCGGAAAGACAGGGATTCGCACCCTGCGATAGAATTGACAACTTGGTCAATGCGAGGCAATGGAAAAGGGTCCTTGGGACATGCCTTGTTCAGGCTCGTGTAATCAACACACATTCTCCATTGTCTAGACTTCTTTTTTAAAGCACAGGGTTGGCCAGCCACTCGGGGTGGCGGACCTGTTTTATGAACCCTGCGGCCAAAAGCTTGGCGATTTGCTCACCAATGATCTTGCGCTTCTCCTCGTCGAAGCGGCGCAAGCGTTGGACGACAGGCCTTGAGCCGAGCTGGATGTTCAAGGAGTGCTCGGTGACTTCCCGCGGGATGCCTGGCATGTCAGACAGCTTCCATGCGAAGACATCCTGATTGGCGCGGAGGAAGTCGACGAGCGCGCCTTCCTATTTGGCGGGGAGCGTGGCTCCGACGCGCATGGTCTTGGTCGGATCCTCGAGATCGACTGCAACTTCCATCGTGTCCTCGGCGGACTTGAAGGATCTGGACCCCGACTTGCTGGAGTCGGGGGCAGACTCCGAGGCTTCCCTCCGGAGGTTTTCGAGTTTGGCGGACGCAATGACCACCGATGCCAACTCGCAACTGCTTTGCTCGCAGCTGTAGGCGAGCTGAAAGGACGCGGCCACGGTGATGATTCCCCGTGGTCCCGGCATCTTTAGCTTGAGGTAGGGGTAGTTGGGGACCGCCATGAACTTGGCATAGCATGGCCTCCCCATGATAGCGTGGTAGGAGCCAGGGAAGCACACGACCTCGAAGGTGAGGGTTTCGGTGCGGAAGTAATCCTGGTTCCCAAATTTAACGGGCAGGTCGATCTGCCCGAGCGGATGGGCCCTGCAGGCTAGGGACGATGCCATGGAAAGGCGCCTTGCTCGGTCGAAGACGCGAATGAGGGATCCCCAGGGCGTCGAAGGTCTCAACATACAGAATGTTGAGGCTACTGCCGCCATCCATGAGCACCTTAGAGAGGCACTTTGGCCCGACGATGGGGGCTACGACCAGGGGATATCTCCTCGGGTGCGGGACGTGGTCGGGGTGGTCGTCCCGATCAAAGGTGATCGGTGACTCCGACCACCGGAGGTATTTGGGCACGGCGGGGGCCGCCGCGTGGACCTCGCGGAAGGCAAGCTTCTGCCGTCGTTTGTCGGCATAGCTCGTCGGTCCGCCGAAAATCATGAGGCAGCCGACGGGTTCGAGGAACTCGGCGTCCGCCTCCTTGGCCCCGGTTTTCGGAGCCGGGTCCGGCTTCTTTCCTTTGCCCAGCGTCTTAAATGAGGCGTTTTAGGTTTCGTGACTCCACGAGCTTGTGCTGACGGGTACCCATGATGCGGACACGGGCTATCCATCATTTTTAAGTGGTGGGTCTGACGCTACTTTGCTTGGCGAAGCGGTGGCGGGCCGTGACCACAGGGCCCTCGTGGCCCTTCTTCCCCTTCCATTTTCACTTGTCGGAGCGGTCGGAGGGAACATCGGCGTTGGGGGCGGCCTCCCGTTTGGCCTTCCCTTTGTCGAAGATGGCGCCTACGGCCTCCTCGCCGGAGGCGTGGTTGGTGGCGATATCGAGAAGCTCTTTAGTGGTCTTGGGCTTGGTGCAGCCCAGCTTATGCACCAGAGCTTTCGAAGTGGTGCCGTAAATGAACGCCCCGACGACGTCAGCATCGTAGATGTCGGGAGCTCACAGTTAATCTGCAGGAGAATCATGGGATGTAATCCCGGAGACTCCCATTTGCTGTTGCAGCTCTTTAGGTCCCAGGAGTTCCCAGGGCGCTTGTAAGTGCCCTGGAAGTTTCCAACGAAGAGGTTCTTTAGGTCGGCCCAGTTCCTAATGGTGTTCGCGGGTAGGTACTCGAGCCAGGCTCGAGCAGAGTCCGCGAGGTAAATGGGGAGGTACTGGATGACGAAGAGATCATCCGTAGCTCCCTTCCCGACATCTGAGCCGAAATCTTCTAACCAAACACCGGGGTTCGTGGCCCTAGTGTACTTAGATTATGTTGGCGGGGCCAGAATCGACGGAAAGTCCGTGATGGCGGATCTCGACCAACGCCTCATGATCCGGGCGTTAGGGCTCGGCTGTGAGTGGTGGCGTCGGTTGCTGTCCACGACCTACGACTAGGCCATTGTAACATCCCAAATTTTGAGTTTTGGAATGTTTAAAATCAAAAATGAATCATTTGCAATTTCTTGGAATTAACTGAAGCTTAAATTGAATTTTCTAATAATTAGAAGATTTAATTTGATTAATCTATGCATCAAATTAAAGGTTTCTAGTTTTTATTGGGTTCCTTGTGCTTCAAGGAATTTTTCTGTATTTTTGGAGATTTTTCTGAATTTATTTGCTATTTATTTGAATTTATTTGCCTTTATTTGAATTTCTGGGATTTTTCTAATTCGAAAAATGTTTTAATTTTCAAAACTCTCCTCGGGTGAATCCTCGGCCCATCACTGTTTCACCGCCCGGGTCAGCCGGTCGTCCACGCCGCAACCCTAACCCTAGCCTTGCATGGCTTCGGTCTCCGTGTTCTTCACGCCTCTTAGGGCTATTTAAGCCGCCGCCGCACTTGCCCGAGGTTCGCCTCTCCGCGCCGCACCCGTCGCCCTATTCCTCACCGCCGGAGAGTTCCTGGTTGCGCCGCACGAACTCGCCGAAGTGCGCCGCCGTCCTGAGCACTTTCTCCGCCGTCTCCTGGCCGCGCCGGTGCACCTCTGTCATTGCCGACTGCACGGTCGAACTCGTCGCGTCGCCCTCTCCCCGATCCGCAGATTCTTCCGCCCGATCCGGCCGTCCTCCGCCGTTTCGTGTGTCGTCTTCCTCGGCTCCGGTAAGTGCGCGCCGCCCCTCGCCGTCGAGTTCCTTCACGAGCTCTCCGCCATTCGATCGCCCTCCGACGTCTCGGATCAAGCCGCGTCATCCCCGGCGCATCTTCATCCGTGGCCATCCGATTCGGATCCGGCGTTCGAATTTTGCAGCGTGGCTAGCCCACGTCGGTGCCGCCCGCGTCAACGCGTCTCACCGCCATGTATGCGCCCGTGGCAAGCATCGTCGGACCTAGCGACGCGTCGCCGCCACCTCAGCCCTAGCAGCGCGTGGCATGCCACGTCGTCATGATGCGCCACATCACCGAATGTCGCCTCGGTGCGCTTGGTTCACCGTGGACCGAGTCTCTGACTCGTGGGTCCCACACGTCAGCCGAAAATTTTATTTTCTTTTCTGATTTTCCGAAAAACCGAAAATCCCAGCCAATCACAAGCCGACACGTGTCACCCTTGTGAATTTTTCTGATTTTCTCTGAATTAAATCTTCCGAAGGCCCGTTCTCCTTCGTCCGAACTCCGATTGAGCCGATTCAAATTTCTAAATTTTTGTAAAATCGAGATCTACATTCCAGAGCCATTTATTTCCAATTTTGATCTTGTTTTCTCCTCTGTTTTGTATTTATTTTATTTCATTGCTTTATTTTCCGGTAGACGTGAACCCCGAAGGAGCGCGGAGACTTGAACCAGAATCAGCACTTGAACAACAAGGCAAGTCGTAGACCTTTGATCATATTGAACCCATGTTTGCAAAAGTACTTTGTCTTATACAATTGCATGCTATTTGTGTAACAATGCTAGTTTATGGGAGTAGCTATTTACTGTTTGAGTATGCCTTTGATTATTGAAATGTCATGTATCCATTGTTAACCATAGGTTGGGACATTATTAGTTGGACATAACCATAGTACCAAACATTGGGTTATCGTAGCTATGCTTAGCCATGCTTAGTTGTGCGATGGGATTCATATCACTTGTGAACTAATGTTAATCTTGACTTAATGAGATATTGAATTGTGGTCATTGACCCTTTGTTGTAAAACTTGTTGTACCATGGCGGGGATGCCATTGGTTTTGGGTTGAACAAAATGTTTTCCCTCGGGCAATTGATCGTGCGATAAAGGGGTCTTTGTTTAGCACATTGGGATGTGGTTGTCTTATGCGAGACAATTTAAGGACTTAATCTTGTGCGCCATTGAACTGGCCTAACGTGCAACCGAAGTCCGGTATGGGACGGACCTAGTGATTAATTTGCAATGTCCAGACTTGAGTATTGCCAGTTGTTGGTGTGGGCTCGAGATGGGCGGGTAGACTCACATGGCTCAAGAGGGGCCCCAGAGGGGCTAAACCTTAGAGGGCGATCTTGGGTTTAGACATGCATTGTAAAGGCTTTGTAGTGATCTCTCTGTCGACACACCAAAGGAAGTGTGTTCTTAGCGCTTGGCACTAAGGGATGATCATGTCTTGTGGGTAAAGCCGCATACAACCTCTGCAGTGTAAACTATTGAATAGCCGTGTCATGGTCATGGACAAGCCCGGGATTTCACACGGGTATAGAGTATTTTCTTGAAATGTGGAATGGTTGGGATGTGAGCAGGGGAGTTCACTGTTGTTTTGTTGTCTCAAGCTATCTTTGTTGAATTGTGTGGTTGATACTTGTTTGAATGATGTAGGGTGATGCCTCGTCATTACTGTTCATATAGTCTACCATTGATTTATCGATTATTTATTATTGTTTTATTCAAAGCGCCTTCAATCTATTTAGTGTATTTAAATTCAAGTTATTGCTTTCTGCAAATGAACCATATAACTATCCTTTGTCAAGCCGTGCATGAATATATTGCATCATTTCCCTACGGCTTGTTGAGTACGTTTTGTACTCACGGCTTTATGCCCCTGTTGTTTAGTTGCTGAGGAAGGACCAGGTAATGAGTATCAAGAGGAGGAGTACTATGAAGACTACGTCGACTAGGAAGGCGTTTCCCCAGACGATTGCCTGTGGCATGTCGAATGGCCCAAGTTATTTTATTTCCGCTGCAATAGTTTATTTGTTTCTTTAGCCAAGAGGCATTGGTGTATGAACCTTGACCATAAGGTCGTTTGCTTTATTCAATAATAATTTGTTCTTCTTAGTTATTTGATGTATGGGTGATATGTCATCTATGTTTCCCTTTGTGTGCACTAAGCGTGATCTGGACTAGTGCGGTATACCTGAGGGTTTGGATTGCATATCCGGGTCCCGGCAGCCATCACATCGGCCGGCCTCTTAAGGCCTCGGCGTATTGTGGCGTTCGACCTTCACCATGCGCCCCGCACCAGGCCTTGAGGCTTAGGGTCGTTCGAGGCCGGTCTTTGTCGGCCGGACCCGACCGATCCGGAAGCAGTAGTGCGGCTCGGATGGCGAGAAGCCCGGCGAGAACGAAGGCTGCATGTCTTTGCCTGTGGCATGCAGCTCAACCAACCCCAGAGGTTCTGGTAGGTGGCCTTGGCTCCTGGGTCCTCTGGTTCGGGGATGCCGCGAAGCAGCATCGTCGCGGCAGCGACATTCTGGCTGGCGTGGGGGAAGTACGGAGGACCTTGCGACCCCTCGGCCAGTTGTTGGTGGACCTGGTGTGCGCGCGCCACCCAGCGATATCTGAGCTCGGTGACCTGCTCGAGTCGACTGGAGTTAAATCAAGCTTGGCCTTTTGGGCCTCTAGTTGTTCGCGCTGCCGTCGGAGCTCCGTGCGGCGGGCTTGGAGGCCCTCATCGCGCTCGTGTTGAATCTCCACCTCTCGTGCCTCGGCGCGCCGGGCGGCGGTTCTCGGACTGACGGAGGTGTGCTCCGTGTCGGAGCTGAAGTCGTGGCTGGAGGAACTCTCCAGCAACTCATAGACGGAGGCTGGCAGGTGGCCGACCATGGCCACGAGGTGCGAGCTTGTGGGAGGCAATGCCGCCGCCCGCGCAGGCCCGCACGCGCCGCTGCTAGGGGCAGCACGGCGCTGGATGGGCTCTGCCATTGCGGTCCGCACGGGGTCCCCAAGCCGAAGGTCACCGAAGTCTTGGCAAGCCGAGTCGGGCTCGGCGAACACACGAGCTGAAGAGTGGCGGGGATGAGCACGAACTCCCCCGCCGAGGTGGCGATGAAATCGAGGGAGCCGAAGCGAATCCAGCGCCTTGACGCGGATGCGTCGTTGTCGGTGAAGAAGGCCATCAAGGAGGGAGATGGGAATCTGGAGATCACGAAGATGACGTGCGAAGACCCCTACCTGGCGCGCCAACTGTTGGAGTTTCGTATAACCGGCAAGTAAATTTGTATGTATAGGGGTCGTGCGTCCCCTCTCTTTGAATGGTTAGACTAAGGGAGTCCCGGATATATACTGGTTCGGGCGGAATATCCCTACGTCCAGTTCGTGGTGGAGCTTATTATTGCTCTGGGTGTAGCGGGCTACAAGGGATTACATGCGAGAGCTGAGGATAGGCCCTTAGCGCTCGTCCGAGTGGAGATACTCGGGAGTGTTTTCCTGAGTTGGAAGGCTCGAACCGATTTACACGAGCGGGTATGGATTGGTTGATGTCTGCCCCCTCCCTGAGGGCCCTGCCTCCCCTTATATATGTGGATGGGGCAGGTTACACGGGAGTTTTAAAGAAGAAGATAGGGGTACGCTACGCCCGAGCGTCCTGGTCTTCGGTCTTGGTGATTGACAGATCCCTGTTCACCCCATGTTGGGGTCAGTAGACACAACGAACAGCGCTCCGTTGGGAAGGCGCGCACCTGCTCTTCATGTGCCTGTCAGACGGCGTGATGAGACGGGTGCTTTATTCTAGGGGCCCCCTGGCCACTCAGGGAAGGAGCCACCCGTCATAGCACGACTGTCATGTCCGCTGGGCAGGTGACCAGCCCGTTGTCGACAGCCGGCGTGATGGTGGGCGCAGGGCTCAAGCTCGTTGGAGTCGGCACAGGGCGAGTCGGGCTGAAGGGCGCAGGACCGGGTTGGTCGAACTGCTGGGGTCACCGGTTCGGGTTGGTCGGAGCATGAGGGCACCTGACTCGAGGCCAGGTCGGAGTCATCTTGGTGGGCTCGATCAAGGCTGGGGATCCTTTGAGATCTCTGGGCCCAAAAAAGGCTGGGCCCAAGATGGCTCATCTGGCATTCCAGCCAATATTGAGCGACAATCTCACCTGTGAAGGGTGGGGATTTTGGTGATACCCTCTCTAGCACTCTGCATCGCTGCTGGCCTTGCTGCCGTTGTGCCCAGATGACTGAGAGAAATACGATCTTAAAATAGATGTATACTTTCTTTGTGGGTACCTGGTATGAGTATTAAATCAAGCGTGCGATGCTTCCCTGGTGAGGAGGGTTAGAATAGGAGTAGTTACTAACTTGTGCTTCAAGGTATAGAAACTGCGTTCACAATCAGCAGTCCAATGAAATTTCACACCCTTCCGAGTCAGTTGAGATAATGGCTTTGCAATAAGAGAGAAATCTTGAATAAAGCACCGATAACCAACCAACCCAAGAAAACTATGCACCTCTTTGACATTAGAAGGTCTCTCCCAGTCCACAACTATAGAAATTTTGCTAGGATCCACAGAAATGCCTATTTGGTTGATAACATGGCCAAGAAAACCCACTTCAGAAATCCAGAATTCACTCTTCTTTAACTTTGCAAAGAATTGATTCTCCCTCAAGGTATTAACCACGAGCCTCAGATGGCACTCATGCTCCTCCTCAGAGTTAGAGTAAATCAGGAAGTCATCAATGAACACTACCACAAATTCATCAAGATATCTATGCAACATACTGCTCATCGTTTCCATAAAAACAACAGGAGCATTCGTTAGTCCAAAAGACATAACTTTAAATTCATAGTGCTCACGTACCTAGTGGAGAAATCTGTCTTCTCAATATCTTGTTCCTCACACGAATTTGATTATAACCCGATTGAAGATCAATTTTAGCGAACACCTTTGCTCCTTTCAATCGGTCAAACAAGTCTTCAATGCAAGGTAACAGATACTTATTTTTGATAGTCACTTGGTTAAGAGTGCGATAGTCAATGCACATGCGCCAACAAGCGCTCCCCAAGGTGACACACTACGTTGGATCGCCCCTTGGACAAGAGATCATCCAACTACCTTTTCAACTCATCTTGGAAAGGTCGAGCCAGATGATAAGGAGATATAGAGATAGGATGGGTGCCTAGAACCAGATCAATTTGAAACTCCACATTTCAGCTTAGGAGGCAAACCAAGAAGTTTATCTAGGAAAACATCAGTAAATTCCTTCACCACAGTAATATTCTCAATAATTAGTGAAGTACTCAGCTTTTTTGAAATAGCCAATAGTGTCCTTGATCTCAGCATACAGTGGCTAGGAAACTAGCCTAGCCAGCACAAAGAGAGAGCTAGATGGAACACTACCCTGAAAGACCAATTCTGCTCCTGACGGAGCCTGCAAAGTAACTATCTTCCAGTAATAAGATATCTTGGCCTGGTATTGATGTAGCCACTCCATACCCAAGATGACATCAAACGGGACCAATTGAATAACCATTAGGTTAGCAAAGAAATCCTAATCAGCAATGGTAATAGTACAACCCAGGCAATCCATCGAACTTGCAATAAGACCACCCGAGAATTAACTATCGCAGACTTAGCAATTCTCTACATCCCCAACTTGACTCTTCTAGCAAACTCAAATGACACAAAAAATTGGATGCATATGAATCAAAGAGAACGAAAGCATCAAATGGATCCGCATGAATAATACCTGATACCACATCCGAACACCTGGCTGTCTTAGAAGTCGGCAGAGCATAGACTCTAGGGGGTGCCAGGGCGGCGAGAGACCCGACACTCTGCTGGGGCAGCCCTGCAACGGGAGGCAGTGCAATGAACTGATGCGGCCAATGGTTGTGGACGCCAAAAAACCGCAGGTGGTGCCCAAGATGAAAGCTATAGAGGAACAGGGGTAGTGGACAGCATCTGAACTGACCCTCTGAACGAAGCAGTGATAGATGAAGCAGGTGGCACTGGCTCTCACTTGAGGATGCCATTAGGATTATCACGGCACACTTGCCCCATGTGACTAGGGCGGCAACAGTGATGACACTCCCTAGTCCACGCACACTTATCAGCGTGGTGTCCACCACGCACTTAAAATAGATCATGCCCTATCCAGGAACAGGGCAAAAAGCCAGAGTAGTCAACAGTGAATGAGGTGCTGACGAAGAAGATGACCGAGACTGCTTCACCTTGGTCGACAAAGAGAAATGATATCCACCCCTAAACTTCTTAGAGGTAGGTTGCTAAGAAGACCCACCTCCTCTGAAAAACTCCTCTTCTCGCTACCTCTAGAAGTAGCAAAAACTCCAGAGCCAGCAAGATTTTGCTTATCCCTAAAGAGCTCCAACTCAACCTCCATGCCATGAGCCTGCTCGACCACAGAGCTGAAGTCACGTGGGACAGTTGCCCCTATGACCACCCTGAACTCCTGGTTGAGGTCCTGGTGGAACCTTCTGGCTTTCTCCCTATCATCACTGGCCATGGCTAGTATGAAGCAAACAATATTGTTGAACTCCGCTTCATATGCAACTATAGATCACTTACCCTGGGTGAGGGTGGACAACGTGTGTTCCATCTTCTCCCGGAAAGACTCGGGATAAAACTTCACCC
Organism: Guadua angustifolia; assembly: GCA_036346375.1. NCBI lineage: Eukaryota > Viridiplantae > Streptophyta > Magnoliopsida > Poales > Poaceae > Guadua > Guadua angustifolia. Next base: position 29,843,714 of record CM070513.1, read on the forward strand.
AGAATTGCTCAGCAAAGCCCTCCCATGTGATAGGACCATGGCCGGGTTCCTAGTAGAAAGCTCCCCCTCCCAACAGATGTCCGCCTGACCCTTCAACTGAAAGGCCACAAAACATGCCCTCTGCTGAGAGGACATCTCCAAAGCCTCAAACTATCTCTCCATATAACGTAACTAGTCTGCTGCCTGGACTGGTGAACTCGCACTGTTAAAGGTGTCAAGGTAGAGGGACATCCACTCCTAGAGGCTCATCCTAGCCTCCGGCACAGCGGGGGCCACTGTAGGTGGAGGCATAGTAACAGGAGGTGCCTAATCCTGCTAGTGTAGCTCCTAAACTTCTCTCTATACTACCTGCAACAAGGCCAAAGTTACGGCCTCTACCCTTGCCCCATACTGCGCAACCGGGGCACCATCCTAAGCTGACTCATGAGCACTGAGCAAGCCACTTCCCTCAGCGACCGACTCAACAACCCCTTGAGGTGTGTAACTCCCACCTCGGCCACAGCCTCCCTAGCCATGGCAACTCGACCTCTACCCCTCGGCATAGCTACAGCACAAGCACAATCGTACAGTCATCTCAAACATCAACATATCAACAAAACAATAATTTAATCAACGATCAACAATAATCTCTCAATACAATCTTGTAACGTGATGCAATGATATACCATTCCCTTGCCTACTATGCTCCATAGTGTATCAAATTTTAAATTAGCTATTCCACCTACGTGAAGTTTTAAGGTAATTGTCCCATGACGAGTTTTTTTTAAATGGACCTAAACCATGTTTCTAATGTTTTTTTTGTTTTATCCAGTAAAAATTGTTAGTTCACCCTATGGAATTTACTAAATTCATGCACCACGGACCAAATGCCCACTCTGATAGCAACTGTAACACCTTGGCATTCCGTATGCCCATAATGCCACTATCTCATGCAAGAATCACAACTAAACAATCAAATAGCGAATTTCAGCAAGTTCACTAATGCATAAAAATTGAATTTCAGCAACTAGAATCATCTCCAAATAAAATCTATGCAACAACTAAACAAAATTGTTTGAGAAGATAAAGTATGATAACAATAACGACTATAATCTAATAGATAAACTGATTTATGATAGGAACAAAAGCCACAAACCAAATTAACAGAATATAACCACAATGTCAAACCATAGCTCTATTCATTATTTTAGCAAAACATAACCAAGGTAAACCAAAGACTCTTTTGCACAAGTCGGAAAGGTGATACTATCAATTTAAGATTCACGATAGTCTAAGGTTATTGATTTCATGTGGATTGAAGAGGTGGTGCTACAACCCTTTTCCCCATGCCGTCACGTGGTACCTCAAAGAAACATTTAAATAAACAAGAAACTTAGCAAGGTACATCATATAACCACATCATCTCATATGAATGCAATTGATTACTTAAAACACCTCATGCTTTTCACACATATGTAAGAACTCATAGCTTCGTCATTTGAGAATATCTAAACATTCTTGCAATACAGAATGCCATATGCACATTGCCATCTCATAGCTCATACCGGTATAGCTAAGTGCACACACCCGTCGGTGTGCACCCACTCATTTCCATCCATCCTGTGGAGGACCCTACCGACGTAGGTCTTTTATGCCCACCACAAGTGAGACATAGCGGCCCACACAAGTCTCCATTCCATCATGTATGCACATATGCAGACGATATGGTTTATTTATAGGTTTAGTATTTTCATCATTAACATAAACATAATGAGCATCTAAACAATGATAATAAAGCATAACGAATATTTAGGACAGCTAGGTGTCAATTATCCAATCACATCATAGAGTCATCTAAATTCAACCTCATATACAATGCATTTGCCTCAACCACAAGGAGCGAAGTGGCGCAGGGTTGAGGCCACTCTTGAAGTCTCACCACCTAAGAATAAGTCACATGCAACTCAACAAAACAATTCTAGCATAAGCAATAAAATTTAGTGACATCGAACCTATGCCCTACCTCCATTCTAATAACTTTCTCACTTGGCGAACAAAACTACCGCTCTGCTGTCCCGATGGTTTAAAGATTATAAGTTCCACCCTTATAATCCAAACCTCAGGGGCCAAGAACTTTATGAAACTACTAAAAATTATCCACATATTACCCGTTAACCAATTCTCTCAAATAAGATGTTTAGCCCTTCATATTTACCCCTGAAACCTGATCTGCTACCACACTAGATAGTCGAATTCAAAATAGCATAGCTAATTTTATACAATTATAAATGAAGTAAAGGATGACATTTCTAAAATCTGCAGGAAATTTTCTAACTTAATCAATTTATTAGAAATTTAATTCAACTTCTAGATAGCCATACTCTGCAGTTTTCCGCAACTGCTGCTAGTAGAGACAGGTTCTGGACAGCAGTGAAACAACCAGCCATAACTTTTAAACTACCCAACCAAAATTTGTGATCTTGTTCTCTAAATAAACTTAAGATGGTGATCTACATCTTTCCCAATCGCCAACCTGTCTAGAAATGTCCAGAACTATTTTTAATTTCTGCCCTAACAGTGGTGGTTTGCGATGCGCAAACCCAGACCACACCTAACCCTAGATTTTCCCCACATCCAACCTAATCACAACACGAGTATGAAGGATTCTAACGAACCCTACCCATCAACCAGCACCCAAGGTACACCAAAAATAACTAGACACATCATACCTTCCCAAAGATCACTAGATCGATGACGAAGACCGAATTCTTCCCTCAAATCTCGCGAACCTCTCCTCGCCTCACCGCCCAACCTTTCCAATGCAATCACCCGAGGATGCAACCACTAGGGGACCCAAGAGCAGCACCCTAGAAGGAGGAAGGTGCAGGGAACCTCCCTGGGAGGAGGGGGCGCAAGGAGGACGAAGAGGGGAGGGGAGAGGCAGCTATTGGAAAAGGGGGTGGGGAGGTGTAGCTGGGGAAGAGGGGAGGTGCTAGGGTTAGGGAGTTTTCTCCCCACAAGGCCCAACGCTGGCCCAAGACAACCCACAATCAGCCTAACATAAGAAACCAACCCCTAGAAGCCCACAACAGCCCACTAAAACCCCAAAATAGCCCACAATAGCTCGAATTAAATTTTTGGATATTATAGATTTTAATCTAATTAATTATCCATGCTCGTTGTCATGAGTAACTTGGGAAAATAATGTCAAGTATAGTCTTGTTTTTGTGAAAACTTTTGGAAACGGTGTTAGAATAGGTTAGTAAACTTGTGAGCCAAGGATGGCTATGTTTACTCACTGTTCACAGCCAAGGAGGGCTGTGAAATGATGATATTGGACTTTATCTACTATTATTAGCTTCATATCAAATGCTCTTTACAATTTTGTTACCATTTGATGAAACATTCACATACAAATAAAATTTGATTTATGCTAAAAATGAGACATAGTGTAGTGACTTGTTATCCTTGATCTAACCTTGCAATTATTTTATTTTTATACACTATAGTCTTGTGAGTACATACGTGTAATCATAGTTGCTTAATCTATAACATATATATGAAGGTACGGACAAAATCCCCGACGATTCGTAGTTTGCACTGGGGTCTGACGACTATTTGGATAGATGAACTAGGACTCTTCCTGGTTAGTTTTCTATGGGTTTATGGATGAGCATATCGCTGCCCTACTTTTGCTATATGCTTAATTTTTGCTGCATTCTTCTTTTGTTTGTAATATTTGGCCGATCGGGCATGTTCTTGTAATATCAAGTGGTTGTAATAGTTTATAGTTTAAGCTTATGTTATGCCAAATGCTTAGCGATGTGTGTATGTGTTATGATGCATCTCAAATGCGGGATTGTGGGCACTAGGCATTGATCTTGGGAACTACTGCTAGACATACATCCGGGTACCCAGAATTGTTCTCAACCATTTGATGCATCTGTACATGCGACCGTCGTTCCTTGACTATTGCTCCGTACTCCGCTCGGTGGGTGTGATCGATACCAAGGTTCTGAGATAGACAATGTGTGCTATGCTCAGATGCATTGGTTTCATTCCTTATACGGTTATTCAAATGGAATCAAAACTTACTTTCTTAGTCACGTAAGTATGTATGGTGCAACTAGGTGGCTCATATCTGTTTGAGTGAGGGCCATCTGGTTGATAGTCCATGCACAGGACTTTTCGGTGACAGTGAGCATACACTTAAGTGTAGTATGGGTGTCACCTCTAAGTCCAACACTCGAGCGAACATCGATTCATATTTTTGGATGCCCATATAACAAGTCATCATCACCCATCCAGCCTAGAAGTCACTGACCAGTAAGGAGCGCAATAACTTGCTTACAAAATTTTTTACATCGTTTGAGATCCCCGAAGACTCTATACTCCTAGTGTGATAGTATGCACTACTAGTGGTGGAAAAGCTATGGAAGAACTTCAAGAACACTCTTGTCACTAACTACATCAAAAGTGATAGGACTACCTTCTCTAAGTATGGGTTCATTCACCAACACACCTAAAATTGGCTAAGAGTGATATCAGATGCCACATCTTCTAGCACCATGTCCTTTACAAACCATGCAAATGAGGAAGTGTGCACACACTAGGTAAGATATCAAATTACTAACTTTCTAATTAGTCCATAACTTCCTAAGTGAAATAACATATCGGGATCTTACATGTAGCCAGATAGGGCGAAAGATGTACTCTCTATGGCCTCGAAAACAAGGAATACCCTAGTTGCACATGCGGCAAAGCGGTTTTCATCCGTTAGAAAATCAGATTCCAAGACAACTTTGACAATTACTGGAGTAGGAGAGCGAAAGCTGAGCGTGAGGAACAACTTGTAGAGATGATTAAGAAAAGGCTAAGAGATGAATTCAATAATTAGATAAGAAGCCTTGAGGAAAGACTCAATAATTATGAGAGATGGCCCGCGCAACCCCTGAACATATGTACACATGTTGACGTAAAAAAATATGATGAAGGATTCATCGACTCAAACATAGATTTTAATTCTGGCTTGTGGCGTACCAGCCAATTTGATCCTACAATCATCAAAATAGATTGCAATAATTATTTTTGAAGCCAATTCGCTAGTATGATTAGTTAGATAGATTTAAATAGCCTTTTGAGCTGATTAGATGATAGGTAAAGAGCCATTTTCTTGAAAAGGCGATGCGCAACAAGATAGGTAAAACAAACCTAGGATAACAAACATAATCAAAGATGATTAACAATCTATGATGCACAACTTTATTGATCAAAAAGAAATTACAAAAGGAGATTCTAAGTAACAAAGACTACTCCTAGTCAATAGGAAAGTAAATAAAAGTAGATGCGAGTCAATTGGTTGGCTCTAGGCACATTTCTTCTCACCTCTAGACCTCTTATATAGCACTTGGGCCAATCATATCTTTCTCCGATTCATGCAAACACATGATTCTGTATCGACTTCAACTTCCAAAAGATGATATTGGCTAAGACTCTCTACAAGCCGATATTGGTTAAGACTCTATACATGTTTAATATTATCTTCCTAAATTAATTACACCTACCAAATCTTGGTGTCAATAGTAGCACTTAGGCTGATCGTATTCTTCTCTGACTCTGTAAGATCCACAATGCATATCGGCCTCAACTTCTAGGAGATAAATCACTCTTTGAGCTGATATCACTAGAGTCCTTTATCAATACTGGAACACTATCTATACTTGGAGTCTATTTGCCAAATCAGCTGCTCTAACAAAATTCTGGTATCAAAATATACCACCTATTTTTGGGAGATGATATGAATATTCCAAAAATTATCAAATCAGCTTCACCATGAATTATCCTTTTCTTGCTTTTCTCATGCAGGGCCCACACACCATTAGCTTCGACCTATTTTTTTTTACTTCAACTTTCTTCAGCACTTGTCTTCATTGGATTTATCTCTCAAGCTGATGGGTGGTATGGTTTTCCATACTAGATAAGCTTTGTGGAATTAAAATCATCGATTGAATCTAGTTTTTTCTTCCTCTACTCTTTTCTCACAGGCTTGATTGGACAAAGCTCGTTAAAGTTTTCAGCATGCTACTTTTCTCATTCTGCTTCCCTCAATTCTTGAGTCCTTTAATGTTGTAGCCTTCTACACTATGATCGTCTTAGTCCTAGAGGACACCATTTGGGTTTTTGCTTTATCGACTCTCACATTTTTCCTGCTAGATCCATATCTAGCTGCAGAACTAGACTCCTCATCTAGTCACCTTTGTTCTTGGACCGATCCCTTCACTTTGACTATCCCGAATTGGCTTGGATATCCTATAGTTAGCAGACCATGGCTGCCTATCACGTTGATGTAGGTAATTCTGCATTGGACATGTGTATAGTGACGGCAAAGATCATCCCGTTTCCCAACAGAATTGCCTAAACAAGCAACGTTGGTAAGCTCTTTCAAGGTTATTAGGTTGATACATATTATCTGGCTGACGCAATGGGTTTTGTCATGGTCTTTCATGTCTTTTTCATACTTAGCCAATAATTGGGAGAAAGTGGGTTCAACCTTCATAGCCAATAATTTGGAGATAGTGGACTTCGATCTTTGTATTGGCTTGCGTATTGGCAACACTTTCTTAGCCTATGCCATTCATTGATTTGTATATCTCCCTTCATCTTGATCATTTTTGAATTTTTTCCTTCATGGTCAGTTTCTATTTGAATAGAGTCGATTGTAATCTTAAGGGTCTTGTTACCACGGCTCCTGACTTTACATCAACTTGCTACACCATTTTTATTAATGATGATATTTGCAATTGTTTGTTGCACTCTGTGATTTGCATTAACTCTCTCTCTCTCCAAGAATAGTGAAACATGTTCATAAAAATAGGATTGGTGTCCAACTACATCGTCGGTTCTTATGCAAATTTTAATCAGCCATCCTCTAGAGCCGATTGTATCTTGTCTTTGTTATTCATGAATTCATCTTTGGAGCCCTTATTATCTAAGAAATTGATTTCTTGAGCTGATTTTGTTATAGGAGATAACTTAAATCGATGAATTCCTGCCCGTCGAATTCTTCTTTTAATGGGGGTATCAACTTGTGGAAAGCTAAATCGGCCAACTAATTATCATATAGGGTAACACAAAAACACTAATTTATCACTTCGCTGAATCTCTTCACATAATCATTCACCGATGCCTTGGACTTCGTTGGACATAACTTTGTTGATCAAAAATGAATTACAAAAGGGAGATTCTAAATTACAAAAGCTATTCCTAGTCGATAGGAAAGTAGATAAAACTAGATGCCAGTTGATTGATTGGCTCTAGAACTTTTCTTCTCACCTCTAAACCTCTTAAATAGCACTTAGGACTATCATATCCTTGTTTGATTCTTGTAAAGACATGATTTGTATCGGCCTCAACTTCTCAAAAAAAAATTCTCTCTGAGCTCATATCGGTTAAAACTCTATCCATGTTTCACCTTATCTTCCGAAATCGGCTACACATGCCATATTTTAGTGTCAACAATAGCACTTAGGCTAATCGTATCCTTCTTTGACTCCTCAAGATCTGCAACACGTGTCAGCCTCAACTTTTGGGAGATAAATTACTCTTTGAGCTGATATTTGCTAGAGCCCTTTATCCATACTGGAACTCTATCCAACCTTGGACTCTATTTCCCAGATTGGCTACTTCGACCAAATTCTAGTGTCAACAACATAGTTCAGCCCCACCAATTGTAAGAGCTGTTGTGCATCTGCCACTCACATAGATGAAGTTGATAGCAAATTTCCTGTTCGTGACATTAAGGTAATAATATATACCTCTACAATGCTTCATAGATATAGATGTTGGACGCCTTAGCTAATTGTGTATAGTTATGTAGGAGGCCACTCGGTGTAATCTCCAAGTGAGTCCTTCCAATGGCTACATCCCATCCCTTTAAGCTGCTTGGGGGCTTGTGTATCCATCCAGTCATGGGGTGCTAGTGCACAGTACCCCCGTAGTGCCGGATTTCATGAAAGACAGCGTGTGTGGTGTACATGACATTTTCAACGCCCTCATGCTATGGATACCCCAAATGACGAAATCGTAAGACTAGGGGATTACAATGGCACATGCATCTAGTGGCCTAACAATGGCATTGATCTCCCTAGATGACCATCCTCCAGTACTAGAAGTACCTACACTCCTAGAGTTACCTACACTACCGAAGTAACCTGCTGCACCACAATAAGCCACAAAATTAGCTACCATGTCCTGTGCATCATATGTCTTTATGTGGTATTGTGCTCACTAGTCTCTTGTGAAGACTCTCTATAGTAGAAATCAAGATAAGGGCAAATCAAAGTAGATTACAAAGACCTTTGACTATCCGATTGCCCCGTTGGCCCGGATATACAAGCTAGGAGAGCCTTTTGTAACAGAGAGGGTCTAGAAAAACATTACTTTGGCTTTCATTAGATTATAGGATTGGTACATGGAACATGTCAACAACCCAGTGCTGCAACATATATGGAGTGTCTCGGTCAGCTTCAAGCACAAGCATCTATCATCTGGGGCTTTTCACAGTCGACTTTCAAAACTTGTTTGATCTATTCAACCTCGATGCCCTCGACGTCGTTCTCTTGAGATGCTGGACATTGTAAGTACGTGCAATCATAGTCTACATTCCTGTAATACCAATAAATGTGATATATATAGACTCATTGCTTCGTATATATAGATACATGGTCCATGAAGTAAAAAAGAAGAAACAACTGGATAAAATATAAGTCATCCAGGATTACACGGAAGAGGCATTAGTGGCTCAAAAAGATATACAATACATACTTTTACCACACAACCCAACGTAAGTGCTGTACTACTTGCTATACTTTGATTTGTACTGTAAATGCAACTCAAAGTTATGTTGAATGACCATGGCGACACACCACTATAGGTTTCACTGAGTTCTAATTGTAATTCAACCAAGAAAGAACCGAGGTTAGGTACCTTGATTCCTTACAGAGTAACAACTATGACTTGAGGCCTATATCAAAATGAATCAACATGTAATCATGTTTCCTCCAAAGATAACTTTCCTATAGGTTGTTTAAGGTGTACGTTGCTCCTGGAATGGATAAGGCTAACCTTTTGGAATCATGCAGGTCATTAAAAGTGTACAAAACTCGTGGAGGGCCTTCTGGTAAGGACGGGCCAAAGTTGAAGCGTGATTTAAGTTTTCAGTACCCACCTATACACAATAATCCTATATCACACTCCGTAATAATGCCTCTGGAACTAAACAATTCTATATTTGTAGTGCCACTAGAAAAGGAATGAAAATAACCTAGGTTGATATTACGTTTGCCACAACATACAACTCCTCGATACAAACAAGCCCAATAATGTGACAACTACGTTGGAATTGATCATTTCGATCAGAATTTGAGGACAACTCTGTACGTTCCTTCTTGCTGTGTCAAGTCATAAATCTAGAAGGAGAGTTTCACTCTACTTATCTTGAAGAGTTGTGTTATTTCTGAATTACCAATTGCGTTAATTTGTGAATTGTTGTTATGCATTTGAATTTGTAAATTGTAGTTGTACATTCAATTGGTGAATATATTTGAGTTCAACTAGTTAATATATCTAAGTTAATTTCTGAAATGGATGTGCTATGATGTAATCTGAGTTGATTTTTGAAATGCATGTACTCTATAATCTACTTGTGATGTATCTCTATAATCTGCTTATTTCTAAGGACATGGCTACCATTTTCTAAGGCTAGCCAATCAACAAAAATGCTTTATTAACACAAAACACACATCAGAGATAGTTTATAATTGGAACCGTCTATGATATCATTATATCATAGACTATTTATCATTAGAAACTATTTGTGATGTTAGAATACCGTAAACTGTGAGACCGTGTGGAGGTCAACCCAAGGATGTGTGATGAGTATTTGATATTTGTTAGGTTTATGTCAATTTGTGTGATTTTTTTAGTTTAGAAAATTGAATTTGCAATTTTGAGTTGCTATCAACCTTCCAAGTGAGCTTGAACAATACATTTAACTGGGAATTCATACTGTTGTTAATTATATATTGCATATATTGTTATGCAATGTTATGTAATGTGTTAGCATTTTTGTGATGGTTGTAGGGCTTCAGAGCTAGATCATGGTGAGGTGAAGGAGATCGGGACTACGCTAGGAGAGCTGAGATCCATATGGTCAAGTTGACACTAAAAGATGACTAAGGCCAATGAGTAGCTACAAGCCAAGAAGACAAGTGGATGATGGAGATGGTATCTTAAGCCATACTCAAGCGAAAGAGGATCATTGGATCAATTAAAACCCATTATGTTGTTGGGTTAAGAAGGTCATCTAAGAGTGGAGATTACTTTCACCATATAGAAGTGGGGGAGAAAATCTCAACCCTTGATGAGGTTTCTTGAGGGCCAAGAAGGTCATCAAGGGTGGAGGTTGTTCCTAGTATGCTATAAATAGAATGGTGGAGGGATGCCTCCAAGTCAACTCTTTGAGGAGGATTTTGGTTTCCTTATGCTCCTTTGAGTTTTTCCCACCTAATTGTGAGGCTTTGTAAACCTTCATCTCAAAGCAATGAAATTTTAATTCTATCTTATATTCTGTAATTTATATTTCGTACTTTAAATTCTTGTCATTTACTTTTCACACATTTAGATTTGCCTCGCCTCCTTCTAAATGCTTGTCGATTTAATGCTATTGATGAATGATTGATGGATGAATCATCTTTAGATCAAAACCCAATCATTTATGTAACACCCCGGCACCTAGTGTGCAAGGAATATCACCACAAAAAGGAAGTATATCAATTAAATATCAATAAAACGAATAAATTTCAGCAATAACACTAATATTTCAAACAAAAATTTCGGCAGCATGTATCCTCTTTAACTAAGTTCTGTGCATCAACAATAGAATAATAGCACAAAGGAATTATGGAAGATCACAACAACAATATAAACCAAGTATCTAAAACCTTCTCGTGACAGGAAATTAAATCTTAATCACACATAAACGTGTACGAGATAAACATTTAACTAATAATAACCAACGAGGCATAATCAATGGAATGGTTTATTAAAAAGAACTATTACAAAGAAGATTCAGTTATGCAAATGTCTAGTTGTGTGATACTAGGTGAAGTGGAGATACTAATACACTTTCCCAAATGCCGATCTCAAGGTACCTAAAAAAACATTAAACAAACAAGCGTGAGTTCAAAAACTCAGCAAAGTGCATTACGCTTAGGCAACAAAACATAAACATGTAATCAGGAATCATCGGTCACGTCTTGAAACCATAAATGGAAATAAACAATTTAAAATTTTTCCATCACATCTCTTCATTCATGCAATACATCATGCATGCTTATAAATGCACATCACATAGCGAATACCAGTATTGCTGAGTGCACATCCGTCGGTGTGCACCCTCTCATTCCCTTCCATCCCGTGGAGGGGCCTACTTTTACTGACTCGCTCCCATCCATCACTGTGGATGGGACTACGAGGTAGGACTTTCGTGCTCACTACGTGTGAGCACAGAGGCCCACACCTACATGGGTCACCTCTTCCATTATGAATGCACATATGCAAATGACATGAACAAATCTCAGATTGCATTATTTTCCAACATTCTCATAGCCATATTCAAATACATAAACATTAACATATCCTCACATCCATAAACTTACCATTCACAATATCCTAATCATAATCATGAGTAAAAAAATTGTAACAAGATATATAAATTCTATAAGGTGGTTAGGTCGCAAAACAATAAGCAACCAATGCACTACCAAGCAACAATCATCATAATGCACTTGCCTTTAACCTCACGAAGCAGTGTGGCGGAAGGTTGATGCCACTCCTAGGTTTACACCACCAGAAAATCATATGCATACCACTCAAAACCATACCATCAAAGCAAGCACAAAGCGTAAAACGACATCAATCCTACGTCCAACTCCGAAACCTTGAAAACCAGAACTCTGCCAAATGGGACAGCAGACTTCAAACGACCATAACTTGAGTTCTACAACTCCAAATCTAGTAAACAAGGACAGTTTCGTGATCTACAAAAAATTTCACATCTTTTCCTAAGTATTGAGAAATTTTTATTCGGCCTCTAACTAGCCCTAAATTGTAAATTACCGCAACTGCTGTCAATCACGACAGAGTCTAGACAACCTTCGGTAAAACAGCCATAACTTTCAATTGGCTGATTGAAACTTTGTGATTTCAGTCTCTAATGAAATATGAGACAATTATCTACAATTTTCACAATAGTCGTCCTCCTAGGAATCAAGTCTAAAATTTTCTAAATCACATTCCAATACAGCGATCTGATCGGCCCACGAATTCAGAAACAGTCCTGAAATTGAATCCACCTCTAATCCCATCTTCCCAACATGAAAAGAAAGAACAAAACCATCTAAACACTCCCAAAATCAACCTCTACCAGAAACAAAACCCTAAAGAGAGGGTGATTTCACTTACCCAACCATGGGATCGAAGACGACACGAAGAACCTGCCTGATCTGCAGCACTTCTAGCGATTCGATCCACCGGGGCTAGCAATGGAGATCAAAATTGGAGAACAAAGGGAGAGGAGAGGGTGGCTGCTGCGTACACTCAAGGGAAAAAGGGCGGGATGGCTAGGTGGTAGGGGAGACGCTGGGGGATGTGGGGAGGCGCCTAGGGTTGGGGGAGGGGAGTTTCTCCCTTTAGGCCCAAAAAGACTAGCCCGCAGGCCAAAAGTTGGCCCACAAATAAAAACCCCATAAAAAATACAGATTTCCTTCTCCAATGTTCTCCTGGAATAATACACTCTCCCCTAAAGTTCATCTGGGATATAACAATTTAGGCAAACTTTATCTTAATTCTTAAAAGAATTTTTACTTGGTTCTTTCTTGCAACTTGAGTTTTGCTTTCCCTCCTACTTGCTGTAATTCTTTAGATCTAAGACATGTATGAGGTTAACAAACTCATCTAAATCATGTCTTAACCATGTATGATCTATTAGAACACATTATTGCTCAAGTTATGCTTATAACACTATATTCTTGATCTAAAATCACTATTTTTGATGCATCTTGAACCGTTTGCATTGAAGGTTGAGACCTTAGTCTTATTCTTGTAATTACTTCTAGAATCATTGTTCGAATGTTATTTCCTAGTCATGGTTCGAGTTTCACAAGTTTGATTGGATAGATCAAAAGTTATTCAGGTTTCTTTGTAGTCCAATTTTCTTGCATCTCTACTTTTGTGCAGCTTGTTTGTTAACCAAGAAAGATCACTCTTTTGGAGTTTATTTTAATATTCCTTTTGGAATCAAGGTTCTTAGGCCTTTCCTGTCTTTACTTCAAATTTTATCAACTTTCAATGAATAGATTAAAAGTTATTGAGATTTCTTTACAACCAACTTTTTGAAAGCCAATTTTTGAGCAGCATGTTTGTTGAGCTAGAAAGGTCTTTCTTTTGCGATTAATTTTGAAATTCTTTTTGTATCAGGACCTTGGGGACCTTATCTTGCTATGATTCAAATTTCATCAATTTTAGATAAGTAGAATTAAATTTATTTGTGTTTCTTAACAGCCAAGCTTAAAATATCTGCTTATCTAGATTACTAAAATTCTTGCTCCATACACTCTGTTGTCCATATTCTTGAACCTAGTGTTTGCTCCAAAGCACTAGTGTTCTAGAATAGATTTTTAAAAGGGAAATTTTATTTAGCTTCTATTCATGCCCTCTAGTTGTCGATTTCGGTTCTTCACAGATGGTTCTAGTTATGAACTGTCTATTATATTAGAATATCATATAGGGTTCTATGGTTTTAGTTATGAACCGTCTAGTATATTAGAATATCACTAGATCAATGCTCATGCGTTGCTACGAAAAATAAAATCGGTAACAAAACATAAAGGTCAAGCAATAAAAGAAAATTATGCTACAAGATCAAACATATATTTCTCCCGATTATAAAAGTTTTTATAGTTTCTTCTCCGATAATATATTGTACGTAGCAATATATATTACCAATCTCAAAAATCAATTAATCATTTTTATCCCTTTTTGCAATTTATATTATCAGCTCGCGTTCCTCTTCCTCTCGCCATGCCCACAGCGTGCGCTCCTCGGTGCTGTCGACCTCGTCTTCCTCGTCACCTCGCTCGTCCTCGTCATCCACCACCTTCGCAGGGGCGACATAGGGGCTTCCCTTGAGCACGAGGCGCTACTATCAAAGCCACCGCCATTCTGGACCACTGGCCGCTACGCGGTCGCGCTCAGGGCGTCCACCGTCCTCCTCGCGCTCGCATTTTTCCTCCTACCGAGCGCGCCATGGCGCGCTGTGGAGTCCACCTTCCTCACTGTTGACTTCGTCGCGCACGCCATGGCCGTGTGGTCAGTCACCTCGGAGAAAGGGGCCACCGCCGCCACCTAGCGTTTGCACCTCCGCATCTTCTGGATCACCACCGCCCTCGGCGTCGCGCTCTTCTCCGCTTGATGGTGGACCGCTGCGCCGACGGTTCGCTGCTCTTCTCATGACCCTCTCACCTTTGCTGGCCTACTCGTCTCTATGCCTCTGGCGTACCTAGCCATCACTAACTTCACCGGCCATGACGCCGGAGCCCATGAAGGTGAACCAGAAAACACCAGCGTCGAGGTGCCCACCACGCCGTGCGCCGCCGTATCGTTCCTCTCTCTCTCTCTCTCTCTCGTGACGTTCAGCTGGATCAACCCGTTTATCTCCAAGGGGTATGCCAATGACTCTCACCACCGACGACGTCCCACCGGTGTCGCCGGGCAACCGCGCCGAAGCGTCGTACACTTTGTTCATGTCCAACTGGCCGGCGCTGGGGTCACGGCACCTGGTGAGCGTCGCGTTCTGGCTATCCTTCTGGCCGTAGTTACTACTGACCATGGCTCTCAGCCTCCTGCGCTTCACGGCAATGTATGTCGGTCTGTCACTTATTGATCAGTTTATCGAGTTCATTCGCTGCAGCAGCATGACGTGGGAGATCTTGAATGAATTCCCTTAATTGATTCTGTGAAAACTGTACAACATATATAGAGTACAAAAGGAATGATTGGTCGGCTATTAATTACCATCAATAATTAGGGATTTTGCTATAATAATTAGCTATATTTAGAGAGATATGGCTGGTTGTAAATCAGAAAAGAATAATTAGCTATAATGACGGACTATTATTGGAGATATGGCGCGCGGGGGGGGGGGGCTAGGATGAACGGACCGCTGCCACCAACTGCAAATTTATATTAGTAAAGATATAGGGTTCTAATTAGGAAACATTTGTGATAGCGTTACATCACTGAAACATAGTTACGAATGGTTCGAAAAACCATCTGTGATGTTATAACGTGGGCCAAAACTACTTTTGGCCCATAAGTTGGTAGTGGCCACTAGCAGGACAATGCAACTCCCAAATAAACACGAAGATCATATCAAACAAACATATATAGTACTCATGTACTATATCAAAATCAAGGCGAGAAACGTACCATCCTTTGATAGCTCGATCTTTCACTCATTATGTAGTAGATTACTAAGTTGCGATTGACTCAATCACATTTGGCATAACTATGCATTTCCTTAATCCATCCACATTGAGGGGTCTAGAGATATCTCTCCCGTTATATAAGAGGCATAAATTCCATCTTAATCGCTCATATTACTCCACATGTTTTATAGTAAACCCGAAAGCTATCTTCATGACTACTTTGTTATGGCGTAGCATTTGGCAACCTCTACATATACTATTACACATGTAGGAAAGCATAACGATCTTAGGGTTAAGGATCCCATGTACACTTTGTATGAGACCAACTGATAACACATAAGATATAATAATTCCGATAATGTCTCATGGTGTGTCATTCCAACATCAATTTTCTCCCACATGTGTCTATATTATTGGTTTGATATCTCTATATCTATGATCCGTGAAATATGATCATTAATCAATACATGTCCTAACCTATAAATCATAATTGTCCCACGTGATGATATAAGGTCAGGCATAATTGAGAATAATATCAAAACATAAACAAGGAGTTTCACGAACAAGTCACATACTTGTTGATTGAAACTAACAATATTTATTCAAAAGATAAAATAATCATATTATTACATAAACATAGGTGTGATACAATCATCTCCTAGATTGCCTCAAGGACATATCACTAACTCTAATAGACTTTATTAATCATCTCCATAGTAATTAGTTTCTTACATAATTACCTTAAACTTAGGTATATACTTGTAGGGTGCCTGTACGTTACAACGGAATCCTAAAAAGTATAATACATATAATAGAAAGGATTCTAAACCTTACAATAAAGTATAATTTCTTTCATACATACATCACATCAAGCGGAGCATATCTCGCAAGCTAGTAAATAAATCAGATTATAAACAAATGTTTTATATTGAGTCTCATCCAATATGAATAGAAATAAAACATCTTTCAATTCTATTATAAGATTTTTATGATGTAAGAAATTTGTAGAGGATATCCTTGGTAATCGTCTCATCTGAATTGATGTACCCAACCTTTACAGCACAACAAATATTTTAAGCTTGCTTAGAGAAGTAGCTTGTAAGAGTGTGATGTAGAGTTGTCCATAAGAGAACCAGATCAGGGAGAAAGAGACATACATTTAAGATAGTTTGGTCATGTGCCATGCAAATGATCTGATTAATTTTTTCTTCAAAATTCTTAAAAATATTTGCTAAGCAATTTGGCTACATAGATTCAGGTTTCCCATAGAAAAAAGAAGGATTATCCACGTGGCATCTATTACTTTGATTATCACTTTATGCTTTGTTAGTTTTTGGACAAAAAATCACTTTGAGAAATGTATTATTAACCATCAACCAAAGTAATATATGTATTTTAGAAGGGCAATTAACGTCAAACTTCTTGAACAATGACACTCTTAACAATAAATATGTGCAAACAATTGAAAATGAGTTTCAAGATAGATTATTTTTCACCCCCATTTAGCTCCATTGATTTAGCAATTCTCATAATCTCATACCACATATACATAAGCCTCTCCTCTATGGAAGATATATGGGGCATGCCAAAATCTCTTTGGCACCTAACTTCCATCGATAGAATTATGTGTAGAATCATTTTAGTTATTTGCCATGTATAGAACTGATGTGGGTTAGCAAATTTTGGAACTGATCTAAGATGTGTTATAAACCTAGTATGGTTCCTATGAATGGCAATTTCTAGCCTCTCAAATTGATCACAGTTTCAACTTGTTGGCTACCAAATCATAGAAGTAAGCAGATAAAAATTGTAGGGCAATAAATTAGTTAAAAGTAATAAGCATGGACTCACCACAGGAAAAAAGGAGGAAGCTAATGTAACCAATTTTCCACTTGCCTCCACGCTGATGCCAGTCCTTCTCCTCATAGCTCATAAAAGGTGGATGTTGGAAGTGGTGGTGAAGAAGGAGAATCGGGAGTGGGAGGCGGCGAGATTTGAGAGGGAGAGTTGAGCACCGATGGATCGAGGGAGAGGGAGGTGTGCGGCGTCAAGGTGGTTTGAGATAGAAGATGTCATGGCTAGAGCGATTCAGGCCGTGTAAGCCTACACGAAGATGAGAGGAAGGGGCGGGACAATCGGGTTAAATCCTCTTTCATCTCAGCTGTTCGTGACAGCTCGAACGAATCAAGTATTCTGAAGAAAAACGGACGACTGCAATCAAATTTTAATTAGAAGTAGTAGAGATTTTTCTGAGAGAGAAGCATAGCACACACACCACACTCCACACATGTCACATGCACACACATGTGCATCCATTACACACACTACTAGTATGCTAACTACATGAAAGTTGCATTTTTGCTATCACCAAATTAGACTTCGGATGCGGATATGACCATTGTACAATCCGTTGGTATGGCTGATGGGGGCGGCTATCTGGAATCTCACGGATACATGGTAATAGGATTAGCTCAAGCTCGAGAGAAGTAGACCCTTTTGGCACCGCCCCCCGGCGAGGGCTTAAGCGGGTCTTAGTTTCTAAAAAAACCAATAAATCCTGCAAATAGGCCAGGTTTTCAGTGGTTTTTAATATAAGCCAAAAGCTATATATAACTAATGAAAGTCAAAAGCTGGGCTTGACCTACTTTTGTAGCTTATTACTAAGTGAAATTAACTATTTATTAATCGATCTCTTATAAAAAGCTACAGACACTTTTCAGCTCAGAAAGTAAAAAAAAAAACAGTTTTTTTAGAAAAGTTAAAGCTTCCAAACAGGCCTATAATATCATGTTAGAAACATTTGTAGTATTGATTGTTCGATGAAAGAGTTTTGGGTGTGAACATATGAAACGGCGCACGGAAAATTTAGGCCGAAATTAATCAAGATCTCATTATGTAATCCGTTGGTTTCTTTTCCACTTTTACGTATATTACTGATGAACATCACATCATGGACTACTTTGCAAAATCTAAATGGCACAGCCACTCATTCCCAAAACTTACAAAAATTAGCCCTATAAATACGCCATCCTAACCAATACTCTCGTCATGTCCTCGCCACTCCAAATTAGTCAAAACCTACACCCAAAACCCAAACAGTTAAAGGAAAACAGCGAATTGGCATATATCCATGGCTACGGCACAGTCAATGGCCGCGCTGCTTGTCGTTGTGTTGGTCCTCGGCGCGTCCACGGAAGTCGCGAACGGCATCTGCAACCTTTCGAGCGACGGCATCCGTGAGTGCCAGCCAGCGGCCGCCATCCGCAACCCGACGAGCGGGCCGTCGGCCCAGTGCTGCGCTGCTCTGGCGGGGGCCGACCTGCCGTGCCTGTGCCAGTACAAGAACGTCGCCGGCGTGTGGTTGAGGTTCTACAAGATCGACGTGAACCGCGCCATGGCGCTGCCAGGCAAGTGCGGCCTCACCATGCCCGCCAACTGCTGATTACTGGCCATGCTTACGTCGTTGCATCACGAAATATACTAGTCCTATATACCGTCGATCGAGAATAAATGAAGCACCTAGAAGACTGGTCTGTGCTTCTCTTTGTGTACTGTAATTCGAGAGCTCTGCACGGCTGTGAATCTCAGTTGTGCGTGAGCAAATTAATCAATGCAGAACTCTGTCTCAGAAGTGTACTATATAATGTCGGCTTGCCGACTGCAAAGTTGAGCGTTTAATTGGAACTATTTGCCAAAATTGTTATGAATATATTTTATACATGAGCATTGCATGCATTTGTGTAACATCCCCAAATCTATCGAAAGTGGAATGCAAGAATATGGATTGAATTTGGTCATAATTTGAAATTTTGGCATTTATTAGGAATTTCTAGAATTTTTTAGAAATATGCTTTTAATTAACCTAGAAAGGCTTTTAATTTCCGAACCCTAGCTTTGGATCATCAAAAGTCCGGAAAATTTTGTATAGATCCTAAATCACCTCCAAAATGTTGAAGAAATCTTTGAATACATTTAATGCATGGGAAAATAAAAAGCAACAGTTCATTTAAAAGGACAGAGGCAATATCAGATTTTTATAAAAATTGATCATGCTCTTAAATTTTAATGTTATTATCTGTAGCACCCCAAGACCTTACGAAAAAAACGTTCAAAAATGTTGAATTTCATTTGTTGCCCCTGAAAAATCAAAACAGCAGTAACTTATCAATAGGGCAGTACCAATGTTTGATTTGTTTTTAAATTTTACATGATTGATAATGCCACAAAAACTTTATGGTAGCATCAGTAACCCATCGGGATCATCGACAAAAATTTCCAACAAGTTTTGTTCAAAGACCATGTAGAGGTCTAACCTTATTGGTGATGAGTTATTGACTGTGTTTAAGTCTGAGGTACTAAAGTTTGAGTTCGATTTGAATTGGATTTTCAATATGAAGCAATTTGAGTTGTGTAATGCATCAGAGTGGCAAGATGGCCTCGGGAGGCGTCTTGCCACCAGTGGGGCTGCACCTCTTGGCTTGAGGGGAGCGAGAGTTATTTTCTAGAGAGGGAATTCTTTGAGACTTCAGGAGGCGACACTCTCTGGCCATCTTTGGGGTAGTTGTCTGAGTCAAGTGGCACTACTGCCCTGCAGGCGCTAGTGTCGGCCTATTGAGTGAATGTTGAGTTTAAACTTTGAAATTGCATGAGATATATTGCATATCAATTTGGACATTTCTATGTGATGTTTTTCCCTTATTTTTGATGGTTGCAAGATGACGGTGCTAAGTCATGGTGAGGCAAAAGATCGGGACTTGGTGAGGTGCGTCGGAGGTCCAAACGATCGAGGACCGCCAGAAGAAGAACGGAGATAGAGTCGATGTGAACTAATAAGACAAGGAGTGGATGAGATGCGAGCTAGGGGCTGCTTGGATCAAGGAGGGCCGTTGGATCGCAGTCTAGGTGATAGAGTAGCGGGTCTAGTTAGTTTGCTTTGAAAAACGTGCAAAACCAGTTATATTGTTGGGTTTCAGGTTAGCCCACGTATTAGTGAGTGAGCCAATCCTAACCCTTGATGGTGATCCTTAGGGTAGAAAGAACTCATTCAACGGTGCAGGATGACTCAAGAGTAGTTAAATAGAGGGATAGGGTAGCCTTCCCTCTCTTGAAGTTTTTGAGATTTTTGTGCTCCTTTGAGCTTTGCCCACTTGTTTGTAAGGCTTTGTAAATCTCCCTTCCAAAAATGAAAATCTAATTTCCTCTCAATTCTGAATTTACTTTCCACATTTACAATATATCTTTAAATTCCACAATTTACATTCATGCAATATTCTTTTCGCATAATTGGATTTGCCTCCCCAACTTTGTAATACTTATGGATCTTATGCCAAGAATGAATGGTTGATGGATGAGTCTTCTTCAAACCATATCCCAATCATCTAGGCAAGGTGTCTACCAAGTTTCATTAAGTTGGGATCAACCGATCGAAAGATTTTTCAATTTTTCATTTTGAACTCATGTTGAAAATGCTGTTCATATACCTAATTTTACTGTTCATTACAGTAGTGCCGATCTCACATGGGTGGTAGTACTAGCCTCCGGCTAAAAACTTCAAAAATTGATTCTCTCACTTTCTTTTGATATCTAAAAGCTTTGGCTTGGTTTTTAGGGGGTAAAATTTTATTTGGGATCATTCACCCCACTAATTGCCATCTCAATCTTTCAATTGGTATCAGAGCCGATTTTGCTCTTTCTATAGATCTCGGTCTTGAGAGCCATGGCGATAGACAAATATTCCACCAAGCCTCCTATCTTTTTTGGAGTTGATTTTCCTTTCTAAAAGTCCCGAATGGAGTTATGCATCACTGTCTAGAGCTTCCTGAAATGGCAGAAGGTGAAGCTCCCGTATGAAGTTACTGCTGATGAGAACGTCATAGCCAGTAATATGGCTGACGTTGAGGTGAATGGTAAGGCAAGAAATATCCTCATACAGGGTCTTAGCCATAGTGAATTGGTATGTTCTTGTCATTGTTGATGGTTTTTTTAGGTATTCTTAGGTGTTTTTCATGGCCTCAAAGGATGAGTCTTTTACCCACTTCAAAGATTTGGTCCATAGGTTGTCTGTTGAGCTTCCTAGTGCCTTATGAGCTATACACAATGATAATGGCATAGAGTTCAAGAATTTCTACTTTGAAAACTTCTGTGAGGAGTTAGGTGTAGTGCATCAGTTTTCCTCTCCATACGTCCCTCAGCAAAATGGTATAGTAGAAAGGAAGAACAGGACCTTGGTTGAGATGGTAAGGATGATGCTAGATGAGTATGGTACTCTAAGGAAGTTTTGGACTGAGGCTATAGCTACTCATGTCATGTGTTTAATCGTGTTTTCTTGATAGCACATTTCCACCGCACTTCTTATGAATTGAGGTGTGGGCGAAAGCCCAGTGTTTCTCATTTTCATGTGTTTGGTTCCAAGTGTTTTATCTTAAAGTCTGGTAACCTAGATAATTTTGAGTCTCATTCCTCTTATGGTATTTTTCTAGGTTACTCGACTTCTTGTAGCTATAGGTTTTTGAGTTGTGATCTGAATAGGATCATAGAGAATTGTGAGGTGACCTTTGATGAGGCTAGCCCAGGAGCTAGACCTGATATATCAGGCTCTTCTTCTCTCTCCGAGATCATCTTTCTAGAGGATGAGGATAATGGAGATGATGATGTTCCATCTGATCTAGTCCCCTCTACACCTGAGGTGCCTCATGTTTCCATTTTTGCACCTTACGGAGACTAACTCTTGCCTTCAAACTATCCTTTAGTGAGTGGCTCTATTCCTGCCTCTTTTGTGTATGAGGTAAAGGCCACTTTTACTTCTAGACCTCCTTGCCATATTCAGAGATATCATCCACCTGATCAAATCATTGGTGGTCTGTTTGAGCGTGTCACGCGCTCAAAATTCGGGTTGTCCTCTTTCTACCATCACACTACCTTTGTTGCCTCATTTGAGCCAAAGGATGTTCCTCATGTATTATCCGATGAGTCTTGGATTAATACTATACATGAAGAACTTGAGAACTTCTAAAGGAATAAGGTATGGTAGCTTGTCGAGCTCCCATCTAGTCGTAATGTCATTGGAACCAAGTGGGTGTTCAAGAACAAGCTAAGTGAGGATGGGGTTATCATTAGAAACAAGGCTAGACTAGCTGCATAGGGCTTTTTTTAGGTTGAGGATCTTGACTTTGTGGAGACCTTTTCCCCTGTAACTAGACTAGAGGCTGTTAGGATCCTACTTGTATTTTTGGCATTCAATGGCTTCAAGCTTTTTTGAAATGGATACCAAGAGTGCATTCCTCAATGGATATATTGACGAAGAGGTGTATGTCACGCAACCTCTAGGATTCGAGAACCCCTACTACCCTAACCATGTCTTCAAGCTTTATATTGACGAAGAGGTGTATGTCACGCAACCTCTAGGATTTGAGAACCCCTACTACCCTAACCATGTCTTCAAGCTTTCCAAAGCTTTATATGGACTTAAGTAGGCCCCTTGAACTTGGTATGAGAGGCTTAAGTCCTATCTTCTTTATCATGGTTTTAAAATTGGTATAGTAGACAAGACTCCATTCATCGACACCGAGATTCTCAATTTCTTCTTGTCCGGATATGTATGGATGATATTATTTTTGGTGGCTCCTCGTACTCTCTTGTGTCATAGTTTTCAAAGGTGATGATCACGAGTTTGAGATGAGCATGATGGGCGAGTTGAGTTATTTTCTTGGCTTCCAAATTAAGTAGACTCAGGAGAGCACCTTATTGCGTCAAGGCAAGTACACTCGATACCTCTTGAGGTGATTCAACATGTCTGATGGGAAGCTAGTTATGACGCCTATGGCCACCTCTGCTGTTCTCGAGCCTAGTGAAAATGGTGAGCCAGTTGATCAGAAGGAGTTTTGGAGCATGATCGGCTCCCTCTTATATCTCACTGCCTTGAGGCCGAACGTACATTTTGTTGTGTATTTCTACACTATATTTTAGGCTTCTCCTCTCGCGTCTCACCGCCAGGTGGTGAAGCGTATCATCAAGTACCTTCGAGCAACCATTGATTATGGTATTTAGTACTCTTCCTCTTCTTGTATGTCACTTAGAGGCTTTTCCGATGAAGACTTCGCTGGCTGTAGAATAGATAGGAAGAGCACTTCTGGCACTTGCCAATTTATTGACTCTTCTCTTGTTTCTTGGCCATCTAGGAAGCAGTCCAGAGTTGCACGGTCTATAGCCAAGGCTGAGTATGTTACTACAGCTAGTTGCTGTAGTCAAGTGCTATAGATGAGATCGACCTTGTGGGACTTTGAGTTAGAGATAAAGAGCGTTCCAATTTTCTGTGACAACACTTCTGCTATTTGCATTGTAAAAAAACCTAGTGTAGTACTCTAAAACCAAGCACAATGATATATGATATCATTTCTTTAGAGATCATGTAGAGAACGGAGATATAGTGCTTTAGTTTGTGGAAAGTGACCACCAGATTACTGATATTTTTACCAAACCTTTGGATAGCTCTAGGTTTGTGTCCTTGAGAGGAGAGCTTGGAGTTGTGTGCCCTTACATCATCAATTGAGGTGGAGCCGGTTTGTATATTATGTAATATATATATTTTCTTCTAGCATTTCTTTTTTCATGCATCTTCTGGGTAATATTGGGCTTAATTCTAGAGTTGTGAGTTCATTTCACTTAGTGTCGAAGGTTAGTGATCGACAACACACTTATGCTTGGGTACCTTCGAGATATGCAAGATCAAGTACGCAATCAAGAACACACGATGTAGATAGGTTCGGGCCTCGTCGTTGAGTAATACCCTAATCCTGTGCTGACAATGACTAAAATCAATAACAAGATTACAGATCAATGGGGGTATCCCTGATTACAAGGAAGAACTACGGATCTAGGGGACGGCTAGGCTACGACTTGTAGATGATCTATGCTGGTTTGTTGTGAGTTGCAATTGGCTCCTTCCGGCTTGTCCTGGATGACGTCCTCCCTGGTCCTTGTATAGTGGGCTGGAGTACAGAATCGTAGTCAAAAAAATTGAGGAGCTGAGAAGGTCTCTCCGGGTGGCACATCGCTTGAGATTTCTTGATGCGGCAATCAAGTCAACTGAAATGCCGGGATCATCTCGCCTAGGAGAACTCTATGGTCGATGATGCGACTAGAGACATTTCAAGGTAAATGGTACTAACCTCTTTTATTGTTCTTTCTCTCTACCATGATTGGTGGCTATTTTAAGGTAATCTTTAAGAGCGATTGTCTGTAGAATCCTTGATTCATCAGGAGAGTTAATTTGCAGGATTGGGAGAGTTTTCTATGCTGATTTTTCTGCTTTTTCTGGAGACTCCCTTCATTGTTTGATTGTTTTTGAGTTTCGTGATCTCTCCTTCTGGCATAGGAGACTTGGTCATATTGGCTTCGATCATTTGACTAGAGTTAGCAATTCTGATCTCATTCGTGGTTTGCCTAAACTCAAGATGGTCAAAGACTTAGTTTGCTCTGCTTGTCGAAAGGGTAAGATGGTTATTGCTTCTTATCCCCCAGTCACTGTTACGATGATTGATGCACCAGGACACCTTTTACATATAGATACTATTGGTCTAGCTAGAGTGCAATTAGCAGGTGTGAATTGGTATGTTCTTGTCATTGTTGATATTTTTTTAGGTATTCTTGGGTGTTTTCCATGGCCTCAAAGGATGAGTCTTTTACCCACTTCAAAGATTTGGTCCATAGGTTGTCTGTTGAGCTTCCTAGTGCCTTATGAGCTATACACAATGATAATGGTATAGAGTTCAAGAATTTCTACTTTGAAAACTTCTGTGAGGAGTTAGGTGTAGTGCATCAGTTTTCCTCTCCATACGTCCCTCAACAAAATGGCATAGTAGAAAGGAAGAACAGGACCTTGGTTGAGATGGTAAGGAAGATGCTAGATGAGTATGGTACTCTAAGGAAGTTTTGGACTGAGGCTATAGCTACTCATGTCATGTGTTTAATCGTGTTTTCTTGATAGCACATTTCCACCGCACTTCTTATGAATTGAGGTGTGGGCGAAAGCCCAGTGTTTCTCATTTTCATGTGTTTGGTTCCAAGTGTTTTATCTTAAAGTCTGGTAACCTAGATAATTTTGAGTCTCGTTCCTCTTGTGGTATTTTTCTAGGTTACTCGACTTCTTGTAGCTATAGGTTTTTGAGTTGTGATCTGAATAGGATCATAGAGAATTGTGAGGTGACCTTTGATGAGGCTAGCCCAGGAGCTAGACCTGATATATCAAGCTCTTCTTCTCTCTCCGAGATCATCTTTGTAGAGGATGAGGATAATGGAGATGATGATGTTCCATCTGATCTAGTCCCCTCTACACCTGAGGTGCCTCATGTTTCCATTTTTGCACCTTACGGAGACTAACTCTTGCCTTCAAACTATCCTTTAGTGAGTGGCTCTATTCCTGCCTCTTTTGTGTATGAGGTAAAGGCCACTTTTACTTCTAGACCTCCTTGCCATATTCAGAGATATCATCCACCTGATCAAATCATTGGTGGTTTGTTTGAGCGTGTCACGCACTCAAAATTCGGGTTGTCCTCTTTCTACCATCACACTACCTTTGTTGCCTCATTTGAGCCAAAAGATGTTTCTCATGTATTATCCGATGAGTCTTGGATTAATACTATACATGAAGAACTTGAGAACTTCTAAAGAAATAAGGTATGGTAGCTTGTCGAGCTCCCATCTGGTCGTAATGTCATTGGAACCAAGTGGGTGTTCAAGAACAAGCTAAGTGAGGATGGGGTTATCATTAGAAACAAGGCTAGACTAGCTGCATAGGGCTTTTTTTAGGTTGAGGATCTTGACTTTGTGGAGACCTTTTCCCCTGTAACTAGACTAGAGGCTGTTAGGATCCTACTTGTATTTTTGGCATTCAATGGCTTCAAGCTTTTTGAAATGGATACCAAGAGTGCATTCCTCAATGGATATATTGACGAAGAGGTGTATGTCACGCAACCTCTAGGATTCGAGAACCCCTACTACCCTAACCATGTCTTCAAGCTTTATATTGACGAAGAGGTGTATGTCACGCAACCTCTAGGATTTGAGAACCCCTACTACCCTAACCATGTCTTCAAGCTTTATATTGACGAAGAGGTGTATGTCACGCAACCTCTAGGATTTGAGAACCCCTGCTACCCTAACCATGTCTTCAAGCTTTCCAAAGCTTTATATGGACTTAAGTAGGCCCCTTGAACATGGTATGAGAGGTTTAAGTCCTATCTTCTTTATCATGGTTTTAAAATTGGTATAGTAGACAAGACTCCATTCATCAGACACCAGGATTCTCAATTTCTTCTTGTCCAGATATGTATGGATGATATTATTTTTGGTGGCTCCTCGTACTCTCTTGTGTCATAGTTTTCAAAGGTGATGATCACAGAGTTTGAGATGAGCATGATGGGCGAGTTGAGTTATTTTCTTGGCTTCCAAATTAAGTAGACTCAGGAGAGCACCTTATTGCGTCAAGGCAAGTACACTCGATACCTCTTGAGGTGATTCAACATGTCTGATGGGAAGCTAGTTATGATGCCTATGGCCACCTCTGCTGTTCTCGAGCCTAGTGAAAATGGTGAGCCAGTTGATCAGAAGGAGTTTTGGAGCATGATCGGCTCCCTCTTATATCTCACTGCCTTGAGGCCGAACGTACATTTTGTTGTGTATTTCGCACTATATTTTAGGCTTCTCCTCTCGCGTCTCACCGCCCGGTGGTAAGCGTATCATCAAGTACCTTCGAGCAACCATTGATTATGGTATTTAGTACTCTTCCTCTTCTTGTCTGTCATTTAGAGGCTTTTCCGATGAAGAGTTCGCTGGTTGTAGAATAGATAGGAAGAGCACTTCTGGCACTTACCAATTTATTGACTCTTCTCTTGTTTCTTGGCCATCTAGGAAGCGATCGAGTTGCACGGTCTATAGCCAAGGTGAGTATATTACTCTGACTAGTTCTTTGTAGTCAAGTGCTATAGATGAGATCGACCTTGTGGGACTTTGAGTTAGAGAAAAAGCGTTCCAATTTTCGTGACAACACTTACGCTATTTGCATTGTAAAAAACCTAGTGTAGTACTCTAAAACCAAGCACAATGATATATGATATCATTTCTTTAGAATCATGTAGAGAACGGAGATATAGTGCTTTAGTTTGTGGAAAGTGACCACCAGTTCTTGATATTTTTACCAAACCTTTGGATAGCTCTAGGTTTGTGTCCTTGAGAGGAGAGCTTGGAGTTGTGTGCCCTTACATCATCAATTGAGGTGGAGCGGTTTGTATATTATGTAATATATATATTTTCTTCCAGCATTTCTTTTTCATGCATCTTACGGGTAATATTGGGCTTAATTCTAGAGTTGTGAGTTCATTTCACTTAGTGTCGAAGGTTAGTGATCGACAACACACTTATGCTTTCGGGTACCTTCGAGATATGCAAGATCAAATACGCAATTAAGAACACCACGATGTAGATAGGTTCGGACGCAAATGGTTGAGTAATACCTAATCTGTCTTGACAATGACTAAAATCAATAACAAGATTACAGATCAATGGGGGTATCACGATTACAAGGAAGAACTACGGATCTAGGGGCGGCTAGGCTACGACTTGTAGATGATCTATCTTTGGTTTGTTGTGAGTTGCAATTGGCTCCTTCCGCTTGTCTGGATGGCGTCCTCCCGGTCCTTGTATAGTGGGCTGGAGTACGAGAATCGTAGTAAAAAATTGAGGAGCTGAGAAGGTCTCTCCGGGTGGCACATCGCTTGAGATTTCTTGATGCGGCAATCAAGTCAACTGAAATGCCGGGATCATCTGGCCTAGGAGAACTCTATGGTCGATGATGCGACTAGAGACATTTCTGAAGGTAAATGGCACTAACCTCTTTTATTGTTCTTTCTCTCTACCATGATTGGTGGCTAACGAACCGCTTTACTGACTAACAATTTTGTCAGATGCAAACATTTCTGCTCGATTGAGCAAAATCTTCCACGGGTCATATCCTGGCCCCTATGGCATAGAGACTTACTCTCTAGCTAATCCTCGACTGAAGGTATGTATCGAGTACTTACCATTGCTGCCGTACTGGGGCATATACCGTGGCTTAACTCTTTTTACCTTTTCAGGAGGTTGAGCGCGCCAAGCAAAGTGAGACACTCGAAGGTGCCACTGATCTGGACGATGAGCCAGCTTGAGTTGGCGAGCATGCATCGGGCTCAGCCCCTGCCAGTGCGGGGTTGTCCACAGAGGATGCGAGGCTTGTCATAGCTCCTAGCGAGGTCGAAGCATCACAGGGGCAAGAGGCGGCGGATTCTCCTTGATCAGGGAGGTCGGCGTCCCATCACCCCAGCCATCTGCAAAGTGTTGCTGAGTGTCGTCATCAAGGGCTTCTGAGCAGGTGACATTCAATCGATCTCTCAGATGCTATGAGATCACTGCTGATGTGATTCGACAGCTTTTGGAGGAACAGCAAGACACCTGGGTCGTGGACGTGCAAAGTCTAGCTGTTGCTTCGCAGGCGTCTCCTCAAGAAGATCCTCCATCGACCGAAATAGTTGAAAAGGTGGAGTGACTAATCAATTACCTTGTAACCCAAGTCACTGCTCATAATCGTCTTGTGAATAGGCTGCTACTCCAGTCATTGACTCGCCGGTGCCACCGCCCCGACCAGCCGGACTGGTCAAGAGGGCAACCACTAGGGCCAAGCTGGTCCCGAAGAAAACATCTGGCTCGCAAGAAGGTGTGAGGGTGTAGTGGAAATCAATGATGTAGGGTTACCTATTTGGTTACTCTCCTGCACCTCTATCTCCTCTAAAAGATGTCACATTGGAGCTTCTTGCAGGAAGGGTGTGCCTAGCAGCGTGGTCGAGGGTGCCATTGCTGGCTCCTTATTGCCATTGAACATGATCAAACCGGCTTTGGCTAGCACCTCACTACCACCGGATATGGTTGTAGCCGCCTCAGACCACTCCTTGCCTCCAGTGGACATGGCTGCATCCGCGTCGGCCGACGCCCTGCCTTCGTCGAGCACGACTGTGATCATTCTAGCCTTCGAGACACCGGCCACAGCCATGACTTTGCTTCATCTGCCTCCCCCAGCGCCCCTCAAATACTAGTCGATCGTGGAGCTAGAGCTAAAGGTACATACGCAAACATGCTTAGCCGCTCTTCTGCTTTGAGCCTGTTTTTTCTTCTGTCGCCTTCTTAACTTCTTCCGACTACCTTCTAGCAGTGTGCTTTAGAGACCATGTGGCATGTTAAAGTGTTCTATGAGCAATGCAAGCAACAAAACACATGACTCGTAGCTTCCCACCAGCAAATTACTCAGATGAAAGATGCCGAGCTGGCAGGAAACCAAGCAGAGCTGGAAGCCATCAGGGTCGAGGCTGACGAAGAGGTGAAGAAGCTGTGGGGAGCTCTTGCCGAGTCTGAGGCAAGGGAACAGAAGCTGACAGTGGAGGCAGAGACACTAAAGGCCAGGAACTCTTCTCTGGATGCCACGTGCACCAAGACCAAAACTGACCTGGCCAGGGTAGAGGCGAACTTGAAGATAGTTGAGGGAGAGAAGGCTGCAGTAGGCACAACGTTAGCCGCTCTGTAGTCAAGAACCCTATACCACATGACCACTTCGGCTCGTCTCGCATCATCGTCCCTGTTTAGCATGGTAAATTCCCACTACCCGAACCTAGACCTCTTATGCCTAGAGGATGGCTTTGCTTGTGAGGATGGCAAGATCGCCGACCTTGTAGAGTTATTTAAAGATCAAGCCAAGTGGTTCGTGGATGGATTAGAGCTGTCTTTTGATAGCGAGGCCGAGCAAAGCCCTTAAGCTTTTTCCAATATAATGGGACTTGTGCTGGTTCTACGATCTTGTTGATGAAAGTGCTAACTGTCTTGTCCATGCGTGTCTTGCCATTTGGTTCCTTACCGATGAAACAAAATAGACACAAGTAGACGCAATTTCGTGTGGCACTTATAGACCGGCGCTTGTGCTCTAACTGTTCCTGCACACAAGACTTAAGAGAAATTCTTGTTAAATTCCTGAGCCCCGAAGTTGCACCCGGAGAGGCTGTGCATAACCTTTGTGCCGTGTAGACAACACTAAGAATTACGTGATTCTTTGCTAGTATTTATCGACCGTAAGGCCTAGACTATGTAGCAAACTCGAGCTTTATCGGGCAGCGCATGTAGAACTGATTAGAGGCCTAATCTCCCACCAGCCGCTGCGTGTTAGATGTCTAACAATCGGGCCGCGCTTTGGCTTTGTTCACTGATCGGTTAAGCATGAAGTCGAGTAAATACGAACAAAGGGATTCGTGTTTATTTAAACCGATAATAATAATTCTTGTCTACTGTGTGCTCCGTTCGATAGTGTATCGATCAGAGGAAAACTAATAAAGGGAAAAAATTTAGACAAGGTATCGGATTACCTATGTACCGTGTATCGAGTTACCTATAGCCCCTAACTCCCTATTCAATGAGATTATCGGGTGGGGAGTTGAGTATAGCCAACATCGTGCTGCGATTCTGCTCTCGGCCTCTACTCGATAGCTGGATCGAGGTATCAGTAGGGTGTTAGTCTCGCGCATCTGTCATTACTCTTGGTCCCTTACTCAACGAGTGTCTCGAATCGAGGATGGGACTAAACATAGGTGAGAGCTTGAGCAACGCCAATCATCGACCTCTTACTCCATAGTTGGTTGCGACAAGGAGACATAAATGTCTTCAAAAAAATAATCCTTAACCATACGCCTCGGTGGTCAAACCCTCGAGCGTAGTTGGTGGAGTTTCATGCTTAGCGAGAACATGAAGTGGCCCCTTACTTTCTGTTTGATTACGCCATCGAGAAGACAGTTGGGCGTAAGCATCGCGTCCAGCTTCCTTTGGCCGTACGTCCAAGTGCACGAGCCCCCGGGCGCACCGATAAGGCTAAGCGCTATTTTTACTGAGCTTTTATTACTGAGGACTAGTGCAGCCATGGTGTCCTTCGGTCTTTGCGTGGCTCATCATCATTTGGTGTCTCTTCAACTTTCGCATTTATGCAGGGGTGCAAAGCAACGCCTCGTAAACCAGAATTGATGCGGTCTCCTGTTGCATTGTGACTCTTGGCCTGACTCACTCCCCAGCCTATAAATAGGCGGGAGTTTGCGGTTACTTGGCATCGCCTTCTTTTTGCTTTGGCTATGTAATACCTTCATCTTTTTCAAAACACCTTAATGGTCTCCTCACCACCTCCTTCTCCCTCTTTGGAGATCCTCGAGGGGCCTCCTGCATGGGAGGTTTTCCCTGGGATCTCCCCTCAGCCTCTAGCCATGGGCCCTCGCAGCCATCGTCATCGTCCTTTCCGAGGATGGGGATGATGAGATTGATTGGGATGCAGTCAAGAAGGAGGTTTGGCCCGAGGAGGAGGAGATGATCAACTGGACGGCCCTGCAGAGGGAGGTGTGGCCCGAAGAAGAGGAGGAGGTGACGAGTAGGCTGCGTGTCGTTTCCCCACAAGACCATGCGACTTCCGCTTCCCCTACGAAGGTTGCCACCTCCTCCAACACCAAAGGAGAAAAAGGCAAGGCCGCCGGCGCCAGTGGCGGAGTTGAAGCTCAAAACAGCTTCATTGGTCCAGCGCTTGCTCGCCCTCCAACCCATCATGATGGTGACCGAGGGCATTTGGTGGTACAGGGGGTGGGTCTCTTCCCACCAACCGGTCGACGCCCGCTCGCCTCCTCTTCTAACCCACTCTAGCGAGGTCACCGGCCCATTCCAGGGACCATCAGTTGCTTGCCTATGAGCAAGGAAATGAGGAGGCAAGACGCCTTCGACGGCAAGTAGCTGTAGGGTGCCTTAGGGCATCTTGCATGTAAAATGTAATAGGAACTTTTTGTTAGAACTGTAAATAAAATGACTTTAACTTACCTGGTGTCTTTTGTTCTGTTTGATCTTTGCCTCTATGACGTTTTCCCTTTTTTTACATATGGAATTTCCTTACCTAATCAATGTTCCACGAGTTCTCAAGTATCATGCTGTCTGCTGTAGATAGCCGCAACGATCTTAGCCAAGTAGCCTCGGCTACAACGTAGGGGCCTTCCCACTTAGGTGATAATTTGTTGCAATTATCTTGCTTCTGTACCTTTCATAGTACTAAATCCCCAACATCGAGTTCTCTTCCTTGGATTTTTGCACTGTGATATCTTCGCAAGGCCTGTTGATACTTGGTTGCTCGAATGGACACTCGTTCTTTGTACTCTTTGAGTAGATTTATATCGCTTGCTTGTTCTTGCTCTTGTTCCTTTTTAGACTAGTTCTCCACTCGGGGTGATTTGAACGTTAATTTAGTCGGGAGAACTGCTTCTGCTCTGTAGACTAGGAAAAATGGAGTCTCACCGGTGGCTCGACTAGTCGATATTCGAATGGCCCATAGCACTGAGGGAAGTTATTTGCCCATCGAGTCGAGTAAGCTTTTAGCCTATCGAATACGCGAGTCTTAATTCCCTGCAAGATCGTACCATTAGTGCGCTCGACCTAAATGTTACTCTGAGGATGAGCGACAGAGGCAAAGCAAAGTTTAATTCCCAGTTTCTCACAGAAGATCGTGAAGGCACTGCTCCTAAACTGGCTACCGTTGTCGATAATCACTCGATTCAGGATGCCAAATCGAGTGACGATGCTCCTCATGAATCTCTTGGCTGCTTCTGAGGTGATGTTTCTGACGGGTTTGTCTTCTATCTACTTAGTGAATGTGTCGATTGCCACGAATAGGAACTTGTAACCTCCTTGGGCTCTAGGGAATGGTCCCAAGATATCCAAGCCCCGAACGGAGAAGGGACAAGATAGAGGAATATTTTGTAGGGCTTGGGGTGGTCGGGTGGTTTGCTTGCCGTAGAACTGGTAGCTTTTGTACTTTTTCACCAGCTCAAAAGCGTCCTAGAGGGCGGTTGCCAATAGAACCTTTTTTCGAAAAACCTTCCCAACTAGAGTGCGATAAGACACATGGTTGCCACAGATGCCTCCATGGACATCGAGCAATATTTTATTGCCCTCTTCCTGAGTGATGCACTTCATCAAGATTTTGCTACTCCCTTTCCGATAGAGCTTGCCGTTTACCAACGCGTATAGCTTGGACTTACGTGCAATTTTCTCGGCTGAAGTATCATCGTTAGGGATCTCTCGACCTTCGAGGTAGGCCCGAAATGGTGTCATCCAAGTCAGCACGTGTTTGAGTAGTGCAGCTTCTATGTCTGCAAGTTCTACCTCGCTGACTCGGCTAGGCTGCTGATCGAGTTGGGCAGTATCTACTTCTCGTGGAGAGGAGACAGATGGTTTGGGGAGTTTCTCAATGAAGACTCCCAAGGGTGCAGGCGAACAGGACGAAGCAAGCCTGGCAAGTTCGTCGACGGTAGAGTTATCACTTCGCCGGATGTACCTTACCTCAAGACCTTTGAACTTGTGCTCCAGCTTGTGGACCTCATTCAAGTACACTGCCATGTTGTCATCCTAGCACTGGTATTCTTTCTGCACTTGTTTTACGACTAGCTGTGAGTCCCCTTTCATGAGCAATCACTTGGTTCTAGTGCTGTGGCTATCCGAAGCCTATTGACCAGTCCCTCGTATTCTACAACGTTATTTGAAGCTTGAAAATCGAGTTGGATGACATATTTAAGTTCCTCACCTGTCGGAGATTTAAGCATGATGCCAGCACCCGAATCTTGGAGCATGAGTGATCCATCGAAGAACATGGTCTAGTGGTCATCGACCGCCTTGGCTTCGTTTTTCTCGATGTGGGTCCATTCTACGATGAAGTCCGCTAGAACTCCTGATTTGATGCTGTTCCATGGTGCAAAATCGACTTTAAACTCGTTGAGCTTGGCCGCCCATCGCGCAATTCGCCCTATTGCCTCTCGGTTTATGCAGTACATCCTTGAGCAGATACGTGGTCATCACCATGATCTTGTGTGCTTGGAAGTAGTGCCGCAACTTTTGGAAAGTCATCAAGATGGCGTATATCATCTTCTGTATCTGAGGATATCGCAATTTAGCACCATGCAAGACTTCGCTCACATAATACACTGGCTTCTGGATCTTGGTCATTTTCTCAGGGCAATCCTGTTCGACCACCAGGATCATGTTTACTACTTGGCGGGTACCTACAACGTAAAGAAAAAGCTTCTCTTTTTCGTTAGGAGAAACCAAAATTGATGGAAACGATAAATACCTTTTTAGATCTTGAAAGGCTTCTTCGGCCTCCTTGGTCCACTTGAAGTTGTCGTGCTTCAAGGTATAAAATTTTTAAGGATGATTTTATAGTCATTTTATCAATCTTGGTGTTGAAGAAAAGATCGGATTGTTAGGATAGACGCCGTACTATAAAAAGGGACTTGATTAGTAAGTTTGAACTATAAACATGCTTCAAATGTGGCTCAAAGTCGAAATAGTTCATTCATGCATTTGAATTGGCTTCTATTCTGAAATTCACTGTCTTGACCGGCACTACCGCAATAGCAGAGCGGTAGTACTGCACATGCGGTACTACCGGCAAAATAGTGTCGGTAGCTTTTTAACAGAAGGCTGTCTTGTGTTTTTGCTCATGGCCAGCACTACCGTAGTGTCAGGGTGGTAGTACCGCAAAGTCGGTACTACCGCACCTACACCTGCGGTAGCTCTTTAACAGTGGTGCGGTACTACCGGTCTTGGAGAGAATTCGAGGAAACGGCTACATGTTAGCGCATTTAATGCCCGTACTAGCTGTTGGTACCATGGGCGGTACTACCGGCCCCTAGAGGGCGGTAGTACCGGCCTGGTTGATTTTTCCTGATTAAAATTTAGCAAGCTAGTTCAAAGGTTGAGGGGTTATAAATACCCCCTCACCTATGTTGGGGGCTGGTTGGTGACTCCATTGAATTCATTTAAAGCCCTAGCAACTCTCTCCACTCATAAGTGCATTCAATTCTTGATTCTTGATTCTTGAGTTTTTTGGAGAGGAAATTTGAGTGCATTGCATTAGTTGAGTCATATTGAAGCACTCTAGAGTCTCAAGCTTGCGTCAAGTTTATTACTCTTGGAGGTTGCCCCTCCTAGACGGTTTGGAGGCGTGAAGTTCTGGTGATCTTCACAAAGAAGCATGTGTGAAGGCCCAGACAATTGTGAAGGCAAGGAGCTCGCCTACCCGGAGCGGGGAAGAGCTACCGCGAGTGAATCGAGGAAGGCACAAGCAAGTGGAGCTAGCTTGAAGAAGTTCAAGCCACCTCAACGTGGAGTAGGGGAGACCGACAAGTCTCCGAGACCACGGGATAAAATTTCGTGTGTTCTTCAATTGTGGTTTGCCTTGTTCCTACTCTTGTGTTACTTCTAGCAAATTGATCATCTTGGTGCAATACTTGTTTAGTCATTGAAGTAATTGAGTAGAGGAAATTATTTGGTAATCACTAGAGTTGCTAGATATTAAAAAGAGCTAGAATTGCCAATTGTAGTTAGTAATCTCCAAACTTAATTTTAGTGTAAAAAATTTAAAAACCTCCTATTCACCCCCTCTAGTCGGTATCCTTGATCCTACAAGTGGTATCAGAGCTAGGACTCTTTATTCGGGCTTTACCGCCTAAAGAGTAAGGATGGCTAGTGATGGGGTGTCAATAGGCAAGGCACCATTTTTCGATGTCACAAATTATGCGTATTGGAAAATTTGTATGACCGTTTATCTTAAGGCCATGAGCCCTAGCAATTGTAGTTGAGGGTTTCGCTTCGGGAGGCAATCCCGCAATAGAACAAGAAGAGCGAAACGGTCATCTCAATGCTCAGGCAATGAACGCTCTCTTTGGTGCTTTGAACACGGATGAGTTCAATCAAGTGAGCAACCTTGAAACCGCCCATGAGATTTGGACTACCCTCTCGGAAATTCATGTGGGGACATCCTCGGTCAAAGAAGCCAAATTGCATATGCTTCGGATCAAATATGAGAGTTTTATTATGTTACCCTATGAGAACATTAATGAAATGTACTCACGGTTGAATAACATAGTAAATGAGCTCCAAGGCCTTGGAGCATCAC
Source organism: Guadua angustifolia (assembly GCA_036346375.1). Lineage (NCBI taxonomy): Eukaryota > Viridiplantae > Streptophyta > Magnoliopsida > Poales > Poaceae > Guadua > Guadua angustifolia. Next base: position 29,880,278 of record CM070513.1, read on the forward strand.
TAACCGACTTTGATATTGTTCGAAAGATGCTTAGGGCCCTTCCGAAAAAATATGAGATGTTGGTGACTTTATTCCTCAACTCGTCGGAATTGCCAAGTATGACGCCAACTGGACTTCTTGGAAATCTCATCACAAATGAGCTTTACAAGAAGGACAAGGAAGAGTTGTTGGAACAAAGCTCATCAAAAAAGAAAAATATTGCTTTCAAGGCAAAGGTGGAGTCAAGTGATGAGGCACTTGAAGATACCGGAGATGAAGACACCGAAGAAGAAATGGCGCTTCTCGTAAGAAGGATGAAGAAGTTCATGAGAAGACGCTCAAGCTCAAGCGGTCCTCAAAAGTTTAGAAGAGGGCAACTCTAGCACAAACCGGTATGCTAACATTCGGTGCTATGAGTGTGATGAGAAGGGACACATCGCCTCTCAATGCCCCAAGAAGAAGGATGACAAAAATAAATCACCCAAGAAGAAGAAATTCTTTCAAGGCAAAAAGAAGCTTTTCAAGAAATTCTAAAAGGATGGCAAGGGTGAAGCTCATATCGGAGAATGAGATTCCGAGAAAGAATATTCGAACTCCGACTCATCCGAGGAAGAAACACCTTCAAAGAAGAATGGTCTTGCCAGTATCGCCATCAAAGAAGCATCATCACCATTCGTCACTCCTTTATGTCTCATGGCTAAAAGAGAATTTAAGGTAAATTCAAATGACGATGATGAGCCTTCATATGATGAGTTAATGGATATGCTTAAGGATTTAAATGAGTATCTTGGCAAAGAGAAATCAAAATTTATGGCTTTGAGAAAAGAGTTTCTTTCTCTCAAAAACTCTTATGAGGAGCTAAAGGAAGCTCATGAGGTTCTCCTTGCGAAGGATCATTCAAAGTTCTCAAATGACATTGGTATTGAATGCAATATTATTGATGATTTGCCTAAACTAGAAATTGACTCATGTTGTGTGGCAAAATCAAGCATCGCTACCTCATGTGATGATTTAGTTGATATATCGTGTTTTAGTGCAAACTCATGCCATGAAAATTTAATTGTTCAAAATAATGAGCTTAAAGAACAAGTGAATAAACTCAACAAAAGCTTAGATAGATGTTTTAAGGGTAAGGATACCCTAAATAAAATCTTGGGTAGTCAAAGATGTTCTTACAATAAAGAAGGATTAGGATATGTCCCTAAAAATAATAAGAAATTAAGCAACAAGGCTCCTCGCTTTGTGAAATCAAATGGTAAATTTTGCTATAAATGTCATGACATAGGACATCTAGCTAGTGATTGTTCATTAAGTAAAGCATCTAAAGAAAATATTCATGATTCTTGCTATGTACTTAAAAGAGATAAAAATGGTAAAGTTTTTGCTCGATTTGTTGGGACCCCAATCATTGACCAAAGAAAAAAAACTGTTTGGGTTCCCAAAACCTTGGTTACTAACCTCCGAGGATCCAAACAAATTTGGGTACCTAAAAAGGTTTGATTTTCTTTTGTAGGTGAACTACAAGACCGGTGGACGTCATTGGGTGCTAGATAGTGGGTGTACCCAACATCGACCGGCGATCGGAAAATGTTCACTACATTTGATTCGGAAAGCAGACAACACGACAAAATCACATTTGGCGATAATAGCAAAGGAAAGGTATTGGGCTTAGGTAAAATTGCCATATCAAACGATCTTTCCATTTCTAACGTGTCTCTAGTAGAAACATTAAATTTTAACTTGCTATCCGTTGCTCAAATATGTGATCTTGGTCTTGTTTGTAGTTTCTCTAAAAATGGTGTAGTCATTTCTAGAGAAAATGATAATTCTTTAGTATTTAAAGGATTTAGATTTGGAAATTTGTATTTGGTTGACTTCACCTCAAATGACTCATGTCTTCAAACATGCTTAATGGCAAAGACATCTTTAGGATGGTTATGGCATAGAAGACTAGCTCATGTTGGGATGATTCAACTCAAGAAGCTTTTTAAAAATGATTTAGTTATGGGCTTGAAAGATGTGAAGTTTGAGAAAAATAGACTTTGTAATGCTTGTCAAGCCGGTATGCAAGTGGCTAGTTCTCATCCTTCAAAGAGTATCATGTCCACACCTAGACCATTAGAGCTCTTACATATGGATTTATTTGGCCCAACAACCTATAAGAGCATCGGAGGCAATTCTTATTGCTTAGTCATTGTTGATGATTACTTTAGATATACTTGGGTATTCTTTCTAGATGACAAATTGAAGCCTCCGAAATTTTCAAAAAGTTTGCAAAAAGGGCTCAAAATGAATTTGATTTCAAAATAAGGAAAATTCGTAGTGATAATGGTTTCGAGTTCAAAAATACAAGAATTGAAGATTATTGTGATGAACTTGGAATAAAGCATGAGCTATCCGCGACCTACACTCTGGAACAAAATGGAGTTGTAGAACGGAAAAATCGAACATTAATTGAAATGGCAAGAACAATGCTTGATGAATATGGTACTTCTAGTAGTTATTGGACGGAAGCCATTAATACCGCTTGTCATGCAACAAATAGACTTTATTTGCATCAACTTTTGAAAAAGACCTCTTATGATCTTTTTGTTGGAAGAAGGCCGAATATTTCTTATTTTCGAGTCTTTGGTTGCAAATGTTATATCTTGAAAAAGGGTGTTCGGCTCTCCAAATTTCAAAGTCATTGCGATGAAGGTTTCTTGCTTGGTTATTCCTCAAATAGCAAAGCTTATCGGGTTTTTAATAAAAATAAAGGTTTTGTAGAGGAAACTTGTGATGTTGAATTTGATGAAACTAACGGCTCTCAAGAAGAGCAAGAAAATTTAGATGATGTAGGTGAAGAAGGATTAAGAGAAGCAATAAAAAATATGACTCTTGGAGACGTGAAGCCGGAAGTAGATAAAAATGATCAACCCACATCTACTCAAGTCGAGCCTTCAAACTCCGCAACACCAAGTCAAATTCAAACCATCAATGAAGATGAAAAGGATAATGAGCAACATGTTCAATCTCTACCTCAACGAATTCATCATGGTCTCTCCAAAGATCATCCAATAGATCAAATATTGGGTGACGTGAGTAAGGGTGTTCAAACTCAATCTCGTGTCTCTTCCTTTTGTGAGCATTATTCCTTTGTATCATCATTTGAACCCACTCATATAGATGAAGCACTAGATGATCCGGATTGGGTAAATGCAATGCATGAAGAGCTAAATAATTTTACCCGAAATGATGTTTGGACACTAGTAGAAAGACCTATGGAACATGACGTAATTAACACAAAATGGGTCTTTCGAAATAAGCAAGATGGAAATGGTATTGTTTTAAGAAATAAAGCTAGATTAGTGGCGCAAGGTTTTACTCAAGTTGAAGGATTAGATTTTGGTGAAACTTTCGCACCCGTAGCTATATTAGAAGTAATTAGAATCTTACTTGCATTGGCATCTTGCTTTGATATTAAATTATTTCAAATGGATGTAAAGAGTACATTCTTAAATAGACAAATATCTGAGTTGGTATTTGTAGAGCAACCTCTCGGTTTTGAAAATCCTAAACACCCAAATCATGTTTACAAACTCTCTAAAGCGCTATACGGCCTCAAGCAAGCTCCTCGAGCTTGGTATGAGCGACTTAGAGATTTTCTAATCTCAAAGGGATTCAAAATTGGGAAGGTTGATACAACACACTTTACAAAAATAATTGATGAAGAATTCTTTGTATGTCAAATTTATGTTGATGATATCATATTCGGTTCTACTAATGAAGATTTTTGCAAGGAATTTGGTGATATGATGTCTAGGGAATTCGAAATGTCCATGATCGGAGAATTGAGTTTCTTTCTTGGACTTCAAATCAAGCAACTCAAGAATGGGACATTCGTAAGCCAAACCAAGTACACTAAGGATCTACTAAAGAAGTTTGGCATGGAGGACGCAAAGCCAATCAAGACACCAATGGCATCAAACGGGCATCTCGACCTAAATGAGGGAGGTAAACCGGTAGACTTAAAGCTTTATAGATCTATGATTGGTAGTCTACTTTATCTCACCGCATCTAGGCCCGATATAATATTTAGTGTTTACATGTATGCTCATTTTCAAGCTTCTCCCAAAGAATGTTATTTAGTTGTCGTAAAGAGAATTATAAGATATTTAAGACATTCCTCAAATATAGGGTTATGGTATCCTAAAGGTGCTAAGTTTGATTTAATTGGATATTCATATTCGGATTATGTGGGTTGCAAAGTGGATAGGAAAAGCACCTCCGGAAGTTATCAATTGCTAGGTAGATCTTTGGTTTCTTGGTTTTCCAAAAAGCAAAATTATGTAGCCCTATCCACCGCTAAAGCCGAATATATATCCGCCGGTAGTTGTTGCGCTCAATTATTATGGATGAGGCAAACTTTGATGGATTATGGAATAAATTTCAAAAAGGTGCCTCTTTTGTGTGATAATGAAAGCGCGATTAAAATAGTAAATAACCCGGTCCAACATTCAAGAACCAAACATATAGATATCCGCCATCATTTCTTAAGAGATCATGTTAGTAAAGGCGATATTGTGATAAGTCATATTAGAACAAAAGATCAATTAGCGGATATTCTCACCAAACCTTTGGATGAAGCTAGATTTTACAAATTGAGGAATGAATTGAATGTCATAGATATCTCTAATGTGGCTTAAATGTTGTTCTCTTTTGGATATTTGTTGATTTTATTCGATGTTTGTTCTTTTAGTTGTGCCTCACATCAAGGGGAAGTAATATGCTTTTCATGTATATATCACATCCCTAAATGTGAAAAATAAAAAAATTAGTGCTATTTTATCTTCAACAGATGAAACTAGACCTCTATAGGTCAAATTATTTGAAAATAATCTATTTTAGTTTAATAAAGTGTAAAGTTTCTTAAAAACTTCATTTACAATATATTATTATATAAATCTCACCTTTTGAAACTAGTATCATATTATATCCTCCTTATGTCAATAATAAAAGTAAATGTGTTTTTGAAAACTTATCAAGTTCAAAATCTTGATCTATATTGATCTAACTAAAGCACAAATCGAGTCCTGCCAAATAGAACTAGATTGCTAATAATTCTAGTTTTCTATGAGGTATTTCCAACTCAAACATGTCAATCATGATTCTTTATTTGCTCTTGTTTAAAGTTTTTGATTCTTGCTAGTCTTCTTGGTTGGAAATGCTCTAAAATACCTTCATATTGCTATGAAATATCTTAAGAGCAATTTCGCAACCCATTACCTTAAAGTTTCCCAGGTGAACTACAAGTGCCCGGCACTACCGGCCGCCTAGAGCGGTAGTATCGACTTTGCGGTACTACCGGGCGTGTGGAGCGGTAGTGCCGCTCGGCTCATGAACTAGTGGAGACACCTTAATTCCGATAGTTTCTTCTTCCTCTCTCCCTCATTCATTTCTCTCCCCTCACACGTGCAGTCTCCTCCTCTTCCCTCTCAAACCCTAATTCCAATCCCCTCAAAATCTTGGTGATTCTTGGGGTTTCTTCCATCAAAATTCATCCTTGTGGATCACTCCTGCAAGAGGTATCATTTTCTTCCTTGATCCTTCATCCTTTCATCTCTTTTGGAGCATTTCAGGGTTTGAACGAAATTTGAATTATGTGAATTATTTAGCAATTCCTTGTGGCAAAATCTTGGTGGATTAGGACTAAATAGACATTACTTCATCCCTAATCCATTACAAAATAACTTTGTGTTGCCACATTGCCTCAATTTTTCGGAAACATGTAACGGTCGTGCAAGGCCGGCACTACCGGCCGTTTGGAGCAGTAGTACCGACTTTGCGGTACTACCGGGCTCCTTGAGCGGTAGTGCCGACTATGTACTGTTGGCATGCCCTTCTGAACATTTGAGGGTTCATTTAAATTGCTAAAATTCACATGGTTCTCTTTTCTTCGGAAAATCCCTCTTAAAATTTTGCTCATCCCGAATCCTTTGAAATTCCTTCTCTCTAGATCATGCCTCGTGCTAGTTCATCTGGAGGACAAGGGCGTAGAGCTATCAAGAAATCAACCCGAGGTCATGGTGTTCCTACGCCGGACACAGACAGTGGGGATAGCGACAACTCCTATACCATAGCTATGAGGTTCACAGCGGCCAAAGGAAAAGCACCAGCTAGGGCATCTAAGTCTAAGAAAAGAAAGGTCTCGGTGGATGAACCTATAGAAAATGAAATCTATGGAAGTGAAGACGAGACTGAAAGTGAAGAAGAAAGCTTTGATGAGGAAGAAGAAGAGCTGCCCGAAGTTAGGCATCATAAGAATGATCCCTCCCAAATTAAAGGGGATGATTATTATGCAATTAGAGGAGAAAATCAATACCTTCAGCCTCGCTCTGCCACAAACCCAAAGTTTCACTCGCTTTTCCAGCAGAAAGTCTATGAATAAATCTACTTGGAAAAGTATTTTGCAAATCAAAGATGGGTCAGTTAGAATCACGTCCGAGATCAGCCTGATTTTGTTGGAATCCCTGAGCTATTTGGAGGAGCTATTTTATATCATTTTCTTGGTGGCAGAACTGACTGTAATGAGAAGGTTATCAAGCAATTTTATGCCACACTTTATGTCTCTGATTCCTTTGACTCCATCACGTGGATGACTGACTCTCGCCAATATACTGCATCCAAGGAAGATTTTGAGTATGCTTTGGGAATCTTCCACAGTCAATATCCAAGAATTCACGATGCTCCTACTTTGACCTTGGATGAAGCTACCAAGTTTTATGATCAATCCCGTCCTTTTAAAATTGGACAAACTGCTGGACTGCGTCTCCAACCTAGCATGGTCAACAAAATAATAAGGGTCACTATTCATCAAAAAAGTGGCAACTTTGATGCTATAAGAGGCCATGCTTGGAATGTGATTGCAAAAATTATGGCAAAAGAGAAATTTGATGTGGTAGATTTCATTATGAGGGAGATGTATCAGTCTGCAAAGGAAAGGGGAGGACAATCTATTTTGCCCCATACATTATGGTCTTAATCAGAAGAGTAGCAGGATACAATGGTCCCACTCCTACTCCACACAAGCCATACAAACCTCGTGTTGCTTCTCCTTAAGTACTACACCATATTACCGAGCAAGCCGCCCAAGCGAGGGCTCAGGCCCAAGAGCAAGCCGCTCAAGCCTCTCAAGCTCCTCCTGCGCCTGACGCTTATCTTGCTGGACTTGAGAGTCTTCGGTCAGATATGATGACCCAGTTTGGCCTTTTGCTTGAGCTTCAACTTCATAACCGTTAGGCAGTGGACGAGGTCAGGGAGCGGATGAATACACTGAGTACTTCAGTTGATCATATTCGCAATGAGCTTCTTTCGGTTTCATTCCATCATTTTGGTCATTGGCCAGCTAGTGGCAGCGCGTCTTCTCCTTCTCATCCTCCTCAGCCCTCCGCCTCAGCTCCAGGTTCTCCCAAGGATGGGGAGGCGTAAAGAGCTATTGCCAAAACCCCTCTTTGGTTCTTGATGACAAAGGGGGAGAAGAATGAAGATGAAGAATTGAACAGGAAGACAAAGATTTGAAGATGAAGAATTTGAAACTTAGCATAGTTATATATATATACCTGTCTTGCTTTGATGTAATGAACTTTAACTTTTTTTGTGGTCCTTGCTTTATTCTTCTGGATATTTTGCTTTTGGCTATGAACTTGGTTGTTGAATGGTTGTCGAACGATTTGTCCTTAATGTTATTTAGCTTATCTTCTGGATCTTGTACTTTTGTGGTTTGTTTTAAAATGCTCCTGGTTATTCAATCTCTCATAATATCATTTCATATCAGTCTATTGTTATTCTCTTGAAAGAACTCACATGCAAATGTGTATAAACTCAAATTGTTCATCCTAGCACATTTGTAGGGGTCTTTTCTCATTTAACAATATTTTGATTCCAATAACTTCTTGGTCTCAAAAAGACAAAATATTGTTAAATAAGAATTTTGCGGTGTGTGTAACTAATTTTCATTAGTTGCTCACCCAAAATCTAAATTTACTTCAAATCGTTCATAAGGATTGTCATCAATTACCAAAAAGGGGGAGATTGAAAGCATCTAGGCCCCATGTGATTAAGGTTTTGGTAATTAATGACAATCAGAGCTAAAAGGACTAACGTTGTTTGCATGAGTAAAATGAAAACAGGAAAATCAACTCTTCAAGGGACGTCGAAATATCTCAAGTACAAAGAGGGAAAAATATGCATCAAAGAAGCAAGAGAAATCAAGGTATAAAATTTTTAAGGGTAATTTTATAGTCATTTTACTGATCTTGGTGTTGAAGAAAAGATCATATTGTTAGGATAGGCGCCGTACTATAAAGAGGGACTTGATTAGTAAGTTTGAACTTTAAATGTGCTTCAAATGTGGCTCAAAGTCGAAATAGTTCATTCATGCATTTGAATTGGCTTCTATTCTGAAATTCACTGTCTTGACCGGCACTACCGCAATAGCAGAGCGGTAGTACCGCACATGCGGTACTACTAGCAAATTAGTGTCGGTAGCTTTTTAACAGAAGGTTGTCTTATGTTTTTGCTCAAGGCCGGCACTACCGTAGTGTCAGGGTGGTAGTACCGCAAAGTCGGTACTACCGCACCTACACTGATAGCTCTTCTGAGCCATTGCTCTGTGGGTGGCGATCTTCTTGGTACTACAAGCACCTACACCATGGTAGTCTGGGACTTGGAGGGAATTCGAGAAAACGGCTACGTGTTAGCCCATTTAATGCACCTGACCGCCGAGCACTAGTCCCCCTTGATTGTGAGGACTCCCTTTGGCGTCGGCATCTTGACTGTCTAGTACGCATAATGCACCACCACCATGAAGTTGGCTAGCATTGGGCGGCCTAGGATCACATTGTACACAGTCCCGAAATTTGCTTCGTCGAAGAGGTTCTTCTCAGTGAGGAAACTATCTGGCATGCCGAATGTGACTAGCAGCTCAATTTAGCCCAGTGGGGTCGATGATGAGCACAGAGTTATGCCATGAAACAACTCAGCTTTGGCTTTTATTCAGTGTCTTCGTGAAGATGAGGTTCAGCAAGCTCCCTCTGTTGACTAAGGTTCGGGTGACCTTGATGTTCACGATAGTGCGCTCGACAACCATAGAATATCGACCTGGATGTAGGACTGTCGTAGGGTGATTTAACTGGTCAAATGTGATCAGCACCTCTGACCATTTGAGAAATGGAAGGAGAGATGGCATGGCTAGGTTGGTCTCTCTCTCGACTACCTTGTATTGTCTCTTGGACTTGTATGTGGTAGATCCTCTGAAGATAAGTGCCATCTTATGCTCAGCTCCCCGATATTCAGGCTCGTCATCGGCGAGAGCATCCTTGAGCTTCTCCTGGACTTTCTTGCTAATCACATAGCACTCGTCAAAGTCGTGTTTGTTCGAGTGGTGGAGGGGCGAATTTGTGTCCCACATGGCTTCGGCCTTTGTTGTCACCTAGATTGTGTGTTTTTCCCCTCTCAATTGTAGCTACGATGGAGTCGCCCTTGCGCTTCTCCCCACGGCTCTTGTTCCTCTTATCCCTTGCTTGGACAACTCGCGCTTGTCACTACTAGACTACGGGTTGTCAAGGTGGTCTCGGGCTTCAGCGCGGATGGCGTACTTATCCACCAGCTCGAAGAGCTCCTTAGAGGTTCTTATCTTACAGGTGACGAGTTTTCCCTTCAAATCTCCATCCTTAACCCCGTTCTTGAAGGCAACAATCACTGCCTCATCCGAGATGTCGGGGATCAGGTTTCATTTATCGCTGAATCATCAAATGAAGTTGTGCAACGACTCTCCTGGCTTTTGCACCAGCCGATGCAAGTCACTGCGTGTTCTAGGGAGTTCATACGTGCCCTAAAAATTGGCAATGAACTGGACCCGCAACTTAGTCCATGATGATATTGATTGAAGCGGGAGGTTGAGTAGCCAAGACCTAGTTGCCCCGTCGAGGGTGGTGAGCAGGTAGTTGGCCATCACCTTCTTAATGCCTCTGACTGCTCTTATTATTGTAGTATAGATCAGCACCCATTCAACAGGGTTAATTTTCCCTGAGTACTTCTCGACCAGACCAAGCTTGAACTTGTCCAGCCATCTGATCGCACATGGTGCTAGGGTGAATGCCTTGCACCCCACATTGATGTCTTCCGAGGTTATCTAGCGTTGTCCTCGTGGGCATCTTGCAGAGGGAGAACCTGTGTCACAACGGTGAGCGCTCCCTTGAGGGAGAAGATTCGCCCCGACATGCTTGTCACACAGGAGATCGACCTCTCGAGGACATGGACTCATTGTCCCACTTCTCACGATCTTCAAGATCCCGCTCTTCCCTTCGATCTCTTAGAACAACGTGCAAATCTGATTGATCATGCGAGATTTGATCTTGGAGATCTCCCCGATACCCTTAGCGGGGGTTCAAACAGATCGCTCTAGAGTTGCGATGGCCAGAACTAGTCATCGCTAATCGTGCTGTCCAACGACTTTCATCAGACGGACCCGACAGACGGCTCTGGGCCCCTTGTCGACTTGGCTACCCGAATCTTGAATTGGTTGCTCGAGCAGTCTAAGCTTATGCTGCATCGAGTAGTGTCTTCATCTAGTGGAACACCGGTGTCATAGGGTTAGTTGGGTCCAATGGTGGGAGAGACTTCAATAGCATGTAAGCGCACTGGACATTAGCCTCAGGAGTGCTAAAGACGTCGCCAGAGTGGCTCTGATGTGACATTGTTCCTAGAATGCGCCAGGTGCGCCATTGTGGTCGCGCTGCCAAAGAGTATGCTGCTCCTGGAAACCTGGCACCTGCGGATGAGGTGTCGTTGGATTGTCAAGGTTGAGATGATTTGACAATCTGGCCACGATCCCTACAGCGGTTGCGGCAGTTGGGTCACGACAATGGTCCACCATGCCAGGAGTGACGTCGTCCACAGTTGCATGCACTATGGAAGATGGCGCCCCCTGATCTCAGGGTGTGCTAGGTCGGGACGCAGTGCTCTTGGCCACCCGTGGCTTCTGCTCCTGAGTCCCGCTCTTGGGAACTTCCTGTAGTAGCGCCTTTATTAGCCCTAGCCATGAACACGTGTCGATCTGTACGACTGCTGCACTGACTGCTAAGGTCACCGTTGCTACTATCGCTGTCACTCTCCGTGTCAACGCACTTGAGGACTCTGGGCTCTAGAGGGTCAAACTCGATGAAGCACATCTCTCAGCATGGGTCCTTAGAATAGGACTCGATGAAACTAGTGTGCTCGAGGTTATTAACTAGGCCCCATCGGTATAGCATGGTCCCAAAGACAATCTTAGATCCAATTGGCAAGGCTTGGTGGATGTGGAGACTTCTAATGTGGGTGCACGCCAAACACATGCTTAATATGCAAAAATAGCTGAAGGCCCCTACCTGGCGTGCCAATTGTCGAAGGTTAGTGATCAATAATACACTTATGCTCGGGTACCTTTAAGATATGCAGAATTAAGCACGCAATCAAGAACACACGATGTAGATAGGTTTGGGCCTCATCGTTGAGTAATATCCTACTCCTGTATCAGCGATGACTGAGATTAATAATAGGATTACATATCAGTGGGGGTATCCCTGATTACAAGGAAGAACTACGGATCTAGGGGATGGCTAGGCTACGGCTTGTAGATGATCTCGGCTGGAAGCTTGCACTCTCACTACAACATGTCGGGCTTCCGATGGCGCCTATAAATGCCTTAAAAAGATTTTAGATGGCGTTTACATAGCGTCAAGAAAAAAGGCGTTTATAAGTGCTGTGGAAGACTCTAACCCAGCGTTTATAAGTGCCGTGGAAGACTCTAACCCGGCGTTTATAAGTGCCAGGCTTCCCTCTATTTATGGCGTTTACAAGCGCTGGGGTTTTATCTAGCATGACGCTTATAAGCACAGGGGATCCCTCTATTCGTGGCATTTAAAGTCACAGGTGCACAATGACTTCCCAGGAGGTCACCCATCTTATTACTACTCTTGTCCAAGCACGCTTAACTTCAGATTTTTTATAAGATCTAGTATTTTAGTGGTGGTATGATCACATCTGATATATAATGCGTCCCTCCTCCCCTTAACCCCGTTAAACACCCGAACACCGATTTTCAATTATTTCAAATTAGCAAACTATTGAGGTAATTAGCAAAATCATCATACGATAAGATCTCCAATTATATTCTTTTGGGCACCAATTCTAGTTTGCAAATACGAACTCCGAGCATATTTCATAAAATAGACATAACTTTTGACCCGTACCTCCAATCGGGGCGTTCTTTGGCTCATTGGAAAGATAACGAAAAGTAGCATCTGAAATTGATAAGTGTCACAAAATCAGATGGTCGAAAAAATTTAAATTTTCAAACAAAATATCAACAAAAATTGAATTTTCGGACAAAATTTGAAATTTTAGACAAAATATCATCGAAAATGAAATATTTGGATAGAAATTATTGCAAATGGAATATTAGTTTCAATTATTTCAAATATAATATTATTTAATTTCAATTCTTTCAAATTCTCGGTGTGGTATTCACGTTTATAAAACAGTAGTAGAGTCTACACAGCGCTTATAAACGCAGAAATCCACTCTATACGGCGTTTATAAGCTGTGGAAGACTCTAACCGGCGTTTATAAACGCTGGTATAGAGGAAATTCGGCGTTTATAAGCGTAGTGGAAGACTCTAACCGGTGTTTATAAATGCCAGTATAAAGTAAATTCCGGCGTTTATAAGCGCCGTGGAAGACTCTAACCGGCGTTTATAAACGCCGATATAAAGTGGATTTCTGGCATTTATAAGCGCCGTGGTAGACTCTAACTTTGGCGTTTATAAACGCCGGGGAATTAAATGCCTCGAATGATAAAAAACGCCGGCTTTAGCCTTATTAGGGGCGTTTAGATTAAACGCTGGGAAATCCATGTTATCTTGTAGTGTCTATGCTGGTTTGTTGTGGGTTGTAATTGGCTCCTACCTTATCCTGGACGACGTCCTCCCTAGTCCTTATATAGTTGGCTGGAGTATCGAATCGTAGTCGATGTGGAGTCCTTCTTCCATTATGGTCTCCATATCGCACCTGAATTCCCATAACCGTCGGGTGTGTTCGAGTAGGTCTCCTCATATCAGGAGTATGATCAGAGCTTTCCCTACATGGGGATACCCTTTCCTCGTATATCTTATCCCACTGGTTCAGGCTAGAGATACACAAAACATCCTGGTACTGATAAAGATGTATATGGTGAGATTTCCGTTTTCATGGCACATGCCCATATCCCATATTTGAATATTCAACACTTAGACTTTTGGCATACTTTGCATGGACCTCTCATCTTATGCTATAGGTTGCTATCATGCACAATTAGTTGTTCTCTCTTCTCTCTCATGTGAGTTCCCTCCTAGTCTTATAAGTCTAGCAGGTGTTGGGCCCCTTGGTAGACAGGGTCTGTGTGAAAACTTAGCTTGGGTCTAGATGTAGCTTTCCTATACAGTCATTGAGGAAGATAAGAGTGAGTCTGAGCCATAGTGTTCTCTACTATCTTTTCTATATGCTCTATAGCCATCTAGTTTGCAGTTTCTCAAATTTTTCTCCTCTTGCTATGTTTTTGGTTTTGATTGAGTTCATTTGGACCTTATTTGAGCTTAATTTTGCTAATTACTCAACTTGAACCAGATTTGTGCTTAAAATTGATTGACTTGTTGAGGGCAAGTTTGAGAATCTACTTCATGCATTGCATATAGATTTCATTTTCTGTCTTATGAGCTTTGTCTATCATGCAAATGAACTACTATTCATGCTATGCACCTTTTTACTTTTTTAAAGAAAAATGCTATCTTAGAAATGTCCAAGTTCATTTTGATTCATCTTGCTAAGCTTAATAAAATATGAAAATTAAAGCTTTAAAAGAAAACTTGATGAAACATGTTGCTTTTACTTGTATGTTTCTTCTCTAGGTGCATATGCCATTATTTGTGAAATTCTGGATTTCTACTAGAATACCTATATCAACTTGAGTGAAGCTAAGTAGATCCATACTCGAGTTCTTTATATGATCATAAATCTATGTGCTAAAATGAACATAAAAATTGACTCTTTTTGTGCAAATTGATCTCAACACCTTTCATTAACAAAACTATTTCACATTGCACTTGGGATAAACTTGGAATGTATCATGTGCGACCAAGACCATCCTCTTAAGAGCTCTTTTTGAGATAGTCGACTATGGCTTGAATCAATCACTTAAAAAATGCATATATAAAAAACATAAGTGGGTAAAGAATGTAAATAATGTCACACATTTGCACCCCACTATGTCATATGAAATCATAAAGAAAAATTTGCATTGAAGATACCTAAGCTCGAAGGACCTTGTATGCACTTCTAGCTTTCCCAATGTGTTGAGTAGGTTGAACTCTAGGTTTTCTATTTGATATATAGTATGGCTTTGCTTCTAGTTTAGAAACTATGCTAAGAGTTGCAATTCTTAAATCATGCAAAAATGACATAGTTTTATTTGTGCTTACTAAGCAAAATTGACATTTGCACTTGGACCATGTCTTAGTTTAGCCTAATCTAAACTTGAGTAGCTTGGTATCATACTTTGTATATGTGGTCATATGGATAATTTTCAAAGCTCTTTTAGGATGCATTTCATACATACATGTGTAAATAGGGAAAAAATGCCATCATGATGCCTATTTTGCCAAAAGGGGGACAAAATATAGAAAAGGCATCATTAAAAGATAAAAATCTGAATACTACATGTTGGTTTTTATGATCTTGGTAAAAAATTGCTAATTCTAAAGGATCATAACCATATTTGAGCTTTTCGTGAGTTTTATTGGATTTCTAGAGCTTTTGTGGAAAACTTACTATCGATGTTTGTGATCGGCAATAAAGAAGAGTGAACTGGGCAAGGCGGAAGATCTGAGCTTGATGATAATGCAAGACACAAGGAGATTTATCCAGGTTCGGGCTCTCCAATGGAGATAATACCCTAGTCCTGCGTTCGGTGTTTCTTGGTGTATGGAAGTGTGTTCTTCTCTTACAAATCTTCTGGTCTCTCTTTCTCTCGAAGCTCCCCTCCTCTTTATATGACAGAGGAGGATCGCCAGTGTACAACAGGGGGAGTGGTTGATGCACAGTAGAGAGGGTGGTTGGGCGCAAAGGAGAATTGTCCTGTGCATGGCCGACCACGCACAATAGCTGGCAAGGGCAGAGCCACCCTTTGCAGGGGCGCAGGCTCTGTCCACCTACCCGGTCGACACCTTCTCCCGGTCTTTCCCTTGCTGCGCACGGTTGAGGCCTTCTAGAAGGTCCCTCCTTTGCATGGCCGGCCTAGCCCACCCCCTTGAGATGATCTGGACAGCCCATTAAGCAAATATGTAGGGTCTGTGTATTCCATAGTAGCCCCCGAATGCTTCGTGGTCGAGTTGTCGTCTTTTGGTTGCTTCTCGGCCACCATGATGCACGCCGGATGTTTCCAAGTCCTGGTGTGACTTCTTGATGAGCTTTCTCGTCGAGTGCTATGCTGTCGGCAAGGAGATCGTGAAGAACTCAATAGTCTTGTGCTTACTTTTTCGAGTGATGCCCAGCCCAATTTATTGGGAGATTGGCGGTTGGCTAGTCATGAAGCATATCCTCGTTTGGGTACCTGTACATGTATAGCAGTCGACTCAACATGGAGCGTACCTTGTATTAGTTGAGTGGTGCCCATACCGATCATATCGGTGCATATCTTGGCCCGTCATGGGGCGCACCATTATTTGGCTTTTAGCCGAGTGGTACCTGTACGTGTACAACAGTCGACCCAACATGGAGCGTACCTTGGATTAGTTGTGTGGTGCCCATACCTGATCATATCGGTGCACAGCTTAACCCATCATGGGGTGCACCATCATTTGGCTTTTAGCCGAGTGGTACCTGTACATATACAACAGTCAGCTCAACATGGAGCGTAACTTGGATTATCCGAATGGTACCAATACCCGATAATATCGGTGCATAGCTTGGCCCATCATAGGGCATACCCTCTGAATCCTCGATTTGAATCCTCTCGTAATAGCTGATTCTGTCTTGTGGCAACCAGCGAACGACCCGACATGGGGCGTATTATGGGAGGACATTTCAATTTTCCGTTTGGAAGGCACCCAGATCCCGTTTGGAATGGAAACTGGCGATTGACCCAACGTGGGGTGTACCATATCCCAAACTGAGTTTTGTCCTAGCGACAGATGCCAGCCATGGTCGTGGTGTTCAGTTGGCTAGGAGAAAGTGGGGCGTGTTCCTGTCTGACCTGATCGTGACGTGCGGGAGGATGCACGGTTCCCACTCAAAGCGAAATCCATCATCACCCTTTATGGTCCCGAGGCGCCGCGCAGGACTTGAGCCTTCTTTGGCACACCACGCCCCTGCTTCTTCGCCTCCGAAAAGTTCATCGCCTTCCTCGCAAGCTTCGTTGCTAGGGTTAGCCGCCACCGCATTTTTTCCCTCGTGCCGCCGATGATTCCATCTGAGAATGTCAATTCCTTCTTCCCAAGACACCCCCGCGCTGCCTTCGACCCATGATTGGGTCCCATCAACACTGACGGAGGCGCACCTGGACGCGATGGTCACTCTTGGAGTTATGCCGCCGGCAATGTTGATTGGTGCTCGTCCGGCTTGGGGCGAATCTTATCCCACCCCTCGTTCCGAGGAGATCGTCGTCTTCGAGTCCTTCTTCCAGCGCGGGTTTGGGCTTCCGACCAGTGCTTTTTTCCGTGGGCTTCTTTATTTTTATGGCATCGAGTTGGTTCATTTGAATCCCAACTCAATCCTCCACATCGCCGTCTTCATTCATCTTTGCGAGGCATTTCTTGGAATTCGCTCGCTTTTTAATCTTTTCTATCAACTTTTTCTCCTCAAGCCCTTCCCGACCAGGAGTGCCCCTAAGGTGGTCGGAGGAGCCAGCTTCCAACTGAGAGATGGGATGAGGAAGCTTTATTTCGCTATTCCTTTTAGGACTTCAAATAAGGGTTGGCACTGGGAATGGTTCTATTGTGCCAATCCTGATCCTTGCCTTCCTTCCTTCTCCAGGGACCCCCCAAGGGCTTCTTCTTCTTGGACCGCAGTCCCCCCAGACCATGAAATGGGCCAGGTCAACAAGCTCCTCGCCTTGATCTGTGACTTGAAGGAGGCGGGTCTGACTGGCGTTGGGATCCTTACCAACGTTCCCATTCGCCGGGTGCAGCCCATCAAGGAACGAATCTTCCTGGGATATGAATACAGGGAGAACAATCCAACGCGGGAGGTCCGAAGACATCGACCGGGACACGCTCATCATCTGGATGAGCGATCTTCTAGCCCTGGATGTCTCGATCCTTCCCCAGGGTGTTCCGAGGGCCTTCTGCCTGGCGAATCCCTCCCGAGGTGAGTACTTCAAGCTTACTGATGTTTGGTTGTTGATTTTCAGCTGACTGCCAACTGATTTTGTACTTGCTGTTGTTCGTAGAATCATGTCGCCTTTTCCTCGGATCCTCCCCTTCCTCATTCTCCTTCATGCCAAAGTGCCGCGGCGAAGCGTCCCGCCGATCCCTCATCTGAGGAACCGAGCGTGAAGAGGAAGGGGCCTGTAACCGAGGGAGATGCCGTTCGGGGCCCGGCGCCGCAGCGCCCCACCGGGGGTCCGACTATTTGGAACCCCATGGGGACGTACGTCAAGAAGCCGGCGCCTCGGCCTCCACGGTCCCGAGTGATTCCGGACTCCTCCCCAAGTGGTTTAGCCACTCAGAAAGGGCACAGACTTAGGATAAGGAGATCCAACAGGTTAGTCTCCCTATCAACCTTTGTTCTTGTTTCCTTGGCGCGCCTTCGGCGGTCAGGGCGCCGACAACGAATACCCCCACAAAGGTCCTGACTGCTGTACCTCAGGAAGGTGCAGGCCAGGAGGGAACGGTATCACCGACAACCGTCGCGCCTGGCAGAGATGAAACAGCTTCGGAAACGGGCCAAAGCTGCCTTGGCCGCTGCTACTGGGCCTGGCGACACAGGGGTGACTCCTCCACCTCCTGCAGGGGCACCCGAGCCGACTGCTGAGACATCAGCACCGGAGGCCGCTATCAGCTCCTCTCCTCCCTTGGAGGAGATTCCCCGGCAACCCCCTCAGCCTGCACCCAGCCCTAGGCCTCCGCTCCGGATCTTATTCTGCCATGAGGATGAGTGGAAGGCCTTCGGCGAGGGGGATGAGAAGGTGAGGGAGGAGCTTTACCAAGGTGCCATCAAGTGCGCCCAGTTGGTCCGGGTAAGCCATCTTCTTCTCCTTCTTCCATTTGCGTCGAGTGGTATATCTTCTTCATTCTCCCCGAATTCTTCAGGAGCTGGGGGACCGCTCCGAGCAGAGGGACGCCCTCCTCAAGGAAATACTTCCTAAGATTAGGGAGCATGAGGAGTATGAGGCCAACTTGGAGCGCGTCCGGCATGACAGCGAAGCCGAGCGAGAAACTCCAGGCCCAAGTCCAAGCCTTGACGGAGGCGCTTCAGGGTGGGTGTTCCTTCGATTGCTCGGTCGCCGCCTTGATTGTTATCGTCTTCTGACTTTGTTCATTGCTTCAGCCGAACAGTCCACTGTCTCCACCCTTCGCGGGTAGTTCCAGGTGCTGAAGGATTTCGAGTTCCAAACTCAAATAGACAACGATAGACTGGCGCAGGAGCTGGAAGGTATACATATCCCAACTTGGCGCTACATCCCTCACGTTTGTGATGCTTACAGTGATAATCCGATTGGTTTGTAGAGAACAGGAGAAAGTCGCAGGCGCAGTTCGATCTCCTCCAAGGGGAGGTCAAGACTGCTCACGAGCTTCGCGACAAATACCGCGACTCTGTCAAAGAAATAACCAAGTTCCTAAGCCCTGGAGGAGCCGAGCCGAGCAACGAGGATGAAGGCCTTTCCTGGTTGTCAACGGGTCCCGAAAGGCTTAGGGCTCACATTCGGGAGACGTCGACCACGAGCGCTAGCCAAGCGTTGGCCATCGTGAAGTCGCTCTATCCCGGAGTGGAGCTGGAGGCCGTCAAGGAGGGCTTTGCCTGCTCCGTCGATGATGATCAAGCTGCCACCCTTCTTGATGAAGTTAGGGACGTGTCCTCCTCCTTGGTGGAAAATTTGGACTTGGATCTTTTGTAAACACTGACTCATGTTGTAATCACTGCACTTCTTTTGATGTGATTATTGTTGATCATGTGTGGCTTCACCATGCCCAAAGGATTTTTCTCACACGCCATGCACTGTCAGCATTTCGCTTGATCTCCCGCGCTAGTGCGTTTTTAATGTTGCCTTGGCACCCGTGTATCCTTAGAGGCGTTTAGACTTCTCATAGAGGTATGACTTGGGCTATCCGCCTCTGGCTATATAAGGGTGTCACCGCTACCAGAGAGATCACCCATTCTTCACATCTTCACATCTTCAAGGCCTTTAGAAGTCTTCCAATGGCGTCTTCCTCTAGCCCTGCCACTTCTGGTGGCGAAGCAGCTCCGCCCTCGCCTCCGCCTCCGGTGGAGGAGTTAAACTTCGACTTTGGGGATGACGCTCCCGCGCTAGAGGTCAACAAGGAGGAGCTCTGGGCGGATTATGATCTCGCCCTTGCTGAGTTGGTGATGCGCACTAGGTCGGCCCGATCTTCTGATGAGAACGATACATCGGTTTGATAGCGCACGAAGTAGATGGATCGGCTACTAACCACAAGATCAGCAACCAAGCAATCGCAACGTCACCACGCGAGGCGTTCAACCGAATCAAGACCCGATTGATCCTTGTACCTGCTGCAACCGAGAACAAGCAAGAACAAGGTGAGAGCAATTTCAATTCAATAATCTCAAAGATACAAAGGTGAGATTCTGTTTCTCGTCACGGGTGGTCTAGTCGACACACGCGAACACGAGGAGGGACGCACAAGGGGTCTACCAAAACACAACAAAACCTGAGCGTAAAAGAACGGTGGTGGCCACATATATAGCGGCGGCCAGGAGGTGTTGGGCAGCCAAAACAGCGGTGGCCACCAAAACCCTAGGATACATGGGCCATAGGCCCAAAAGTGAGGTGATGCAGCACCCTGAATTTCTGGCCCGTGACATTGTTCTACATTTTCCTATCGTTCTGGAGGGAATTTGGAAGTGGAGAAAGATCCATTGGAAAGCTTATCTCCTAAGCTTTCAAACGGGTGGTCGCACGCTGAAAACGGAGTCCGGGAGCCTGAGTTATGCCCGTTTGAAGTTGGCTTGCTGTTGGATGGCCGAACCGGGCTTTTTGGCATCTTGGGCTTCCATATGGGCCTTCCTTGACGCGTGGGCTGTCCTCGGGGTGTGTGCTTGAGGCCCTTGTCTATTGATGTGGGCTTGAATAGCTGAGCTTTTGGATTAAGGCCTCTCAGCGACGAAGATGCCGCAGCGTCGATCGTATGTGACGAAGATGGAGTAGTGTCGATAGTCGTTGGAGCGGCTGGAGAGGAAGGAAAGGCAGCGGTCACGCTGGTCGTATCCATGCTGGTAATGTCCTCATCATCCTCCCCTTCTTGAATTGGAGTCGTCCTCGACTCCTTCTCATGATCCTGCAAAAGGTTAGTGGCAACAGGAGGCAAAGAAACAGATGTCTGCAAAGCAATATCATGTGAGGAAACAGTCTTATCTAAAAGAATTACTTTCTTTAACATTGGTTCAGATTGTTGTACATCACTAACAAGTTTGTCATCCTCATGTTCTTTACCATTAGTTCTTTTTGCTTTAATTTTGGCTAGCTCAGCAGGAGTCATTGGATTCAAAATCAATTTTTTCCCATTAAACAAGAAAGTATATTTATTGGTTCTACCATAGTGAATAGCATCAACATCATATAACCAAGGTCTACCTAATAAAAGTGAACATGATTCCATAGGTACGACATCACAATAAACATGATCATGGTATGAACCAATGGAGACAGGAACTCGCACAGTTTGTGTTACCTGAACCTTACCACTTGAGTTGAACCATTCCATTGAGTAAGGTCGCCGAAGTGGAGTCGTGGTCAAGCCAAGCTTCTCGACCATGTGTAGACTTGCGAGGTTGCTACAGTTTCCTCCA
Source organism: Guadua angustifolia (assembly GCA_036346375.1). Taxonomy (NCBI): domain Eukaryota; kingdom Viridiplantae; phylum Streptophyta; class Magnoliopsida; order Poales; family Poaceae; genus Guadua; species Guadua angustifolia. The sequence goes on from CM070513.1 coordinate 29,901,353, forward strand.
TCAATGATGACGTGTATCCCGCGTTCTTGCACAACAAACTTAGTTTGGAATAAGTTGTTGCGTTGAGTTTCATTGGCATGCTCCAGTGGTACACTAAGTAGGCGATGAGACATGAGGCTCATGTAGTTGTCTGTCAATGTAGCACTCAGGTGCACACCATCTTGATCATTCTTGCCTATAGGGTTAGTCGTAGGAATAGCAAGAGCATTCGTATCATTATATATTGAAATACACTTACTATCCTTCTTCTTGGGTGAGGTAGGCTTCAAATCTTTCTTCAGTGGTGTGTTCTCATTCTTGGTCGAAGGGATAATCCCATGCTCGACCGTCTCACCCTTTGATTTCTGCCGGGACTCAAGTCGCTTAAGTTTTCGCCAGTATTTCTTTTCTCTTTCTGTCAAGCATGGACAATCCTCAATATCATCCTCGTAAGTTGTCTTGCTATGTGAACCTGCCATTATTAGGGGCAACAAACAGAGAACTCACAAGAGAATTAGTTCCTATGAACTACTAATATGTGGACAGTGGAGGATCTCACACGCTCAAGCTTACACCAAGTTCTTACCCGTTCTTACCCTGCAGCTTTTCAAGTTTCAATCGGTGGATGATGGTAATCTGCACTCAGGGGTGACAAAGCGATTGCAAAGTGCTTCTCCTGTGGTTAATAGTAGGTGGAGCTTGGATAGGTATAATTTGTAGCAAAGGATATACTAGAACCACACTAGCCAAAACAAGTTGAAAGAACGTTCAACGGCGGTACTTTGCTGGTCCTAGGCTAGACCAAACTAGAGACGCGAGCCTGGACACCAATGAAGTCATAGAAACAGCAACCAGAATGACCACAGCACACAAGCAAATAGCTAGGGCTTCTTTTTTCCACCTTTTAGTGCGGCTCTTTTATATGCACTTGACTTTTTTCTTTATTTTTCTTCCTTCTATATCAAAAAGTGGCACATATGAATTACAACTCAAGCTTTTTTTTCCTGCTGCAAACAGATCTACTATGCAGAAACTTCAAACGCTGTTTTAGAATTTTTATTGGCTTCCAATGCAAAAACGTATAACTAGAAAGTTGTAGATCTTTTCGAGCTGATCAATTTGCATATATGGAATGTCTATTTTGGATAAGGGAAGCCGGAGATATTGACCCCGAAATACAGACTACTCAGAAAATCCAGGACGAAAACAGAATCCAATCCAACGCGATTTTGGGCAAGAAGACGGCGTTTCTGGAAATTTTCACAATATACAAAGTTGTAGATAATTTCTCAAGATTTCAGGAAAGTACAAGAACAGAAAAATCCGAGTTCGTATGAGGGAGTTATGACCAAAATACCGAACTGGACAGAGGAGGATCCGAATTGGACGCGGCGACGTGATGGAGTTCAACTCGGTGACAAGAACGTGACAAGAACTCGAAACTCTAAAGATCAAAACACTAAGACCAGCAACGACACGACGGTGCAACGCAAATTCAATAAGAATTAAACTAGGCAGTAATAGTAAAGGCCAAAAGGGGCTCGGATTAGATCAAATACACGACGAACAGATTTTTTTTGGGCTGTTTTTCGGGACTCTAGGACGAACAAGATGAACTAAACAAAGATAAGGGTGTTCTCACCAGGTAACCGTCGCTCTGATACCACTTGATGCGCACTAGGTCGGCCCGATCTTCTGATGAGAACGATACATCGGTTTGATAGCGCACGAAGTAGATGGATCGGCTACTAACCACGAGATCAGCAACCAAGCAATCGCAACGTCACCACACGAGGCGTTCAACCGAATCAAGACCCGATTGATCCTTGTACCTGCTGCAACCGAGAACAAGCAAGAACAAGGTGAGAGCAATTTCAATCCAATAATCTCAAAGATACAAAGGTGAGGTTCTGTTTCTCGTCACGAGTGGTCTAGTCGACACACGCGAACACGAGGAGGGACGCACAAGGGGTCTACCAAAACACAACAAAACCTGAGCGTAAAAGAACGGTGGCGGCCACATATATAGCGGCGGCCAGGAGGTGTTGGGCAGCCAAAACAGCGGTGGCCACAAAAACCCTAGGATACATGGGCCATAGGCCCAAAAGTGAGGTGATGCAGCACCCTGAATTTCTGGCCTGTGACATTGTTCTGCATTTTCCCGTCGTTCTGGAGAGAATTTGGAAGTGGAGAAAGATCCATTGGAAAGCTTATCTCCAAAGCTTTCAAACGGGTGGTCGCACGCTGAAAACGTAGTCCGGGAGCCTGAGTTATGCCCGTTTGAAGTTGGCTTGCTGTTGGATGGCCGAACCGGGCTTTTTGGCATCTTGGGCTTCCATATGGGCCTTCCTTGACGCGTGGGCTGTCCTCGGGGTGTGTGCTTGAGGCCCTTGTCTATTGATGTGGGCTTGAATAGCCGAGCTTTTGGATTAAGACCTCTCAGCGACGAAGATGCCGCAGCGTCGATCGTATGTGACGAAGATGGAGTAGTGTCGATAGTCGTTGGAGCGGCTGGAGAGGAAGGAAAGGCAGCGGTCACGCTGGTCGTATCCATGCTGGTAATGTCCTCATCAGTTGGCGGAGGAGGAAGCCATCACCCGCGCCACCACCGCCGTGGAGATCCTACTTGAGGTCACCCCGGCTCTCTTCAAGGTCGCCGACATCCTTGTCGAGGCCTTGGGCCGTGCACGCCGCGCCGCTTAGGTTTGGCTGCTTTTTAAGATAAGCACGTATGTAAAAATATGTTTTTGGACATAATGTTCAATATGGATCTGTGATGCTATATATTTTTTGTTGTTTCTGAATCCATCTGAGTGCACGTTGTCTTTTTTTGTTTGAGCGCTCTACCCGACTGGCCTAGCCCCCGAGTGTCGGGAGTGAGCGCGTGGCTCTTTTTCCCAGACACATATCTGGGTAGCTAGATTTCATCGTTCAGAGTTTCACTACTTGGAGTTAACTGCACTCGGATTTAGTCACAACCGCTAGAAAGAAAAAGGTGAAGATTATCTCGAAAGGAGGTGTTTGCATTCGGACACTGTTAGGTGTAGCCCCCGACTAACTGCTTAGTTGAGAATCAATTAAGTAGCAAGTCAAGAACAACCTTAATTACAATGACACGATAAAATGCGTATTTAGGTGTAAAAGCGACGTAGCTATTCTATGTTCCAAGTGTTGCCAAGTGTTGCGCCGTCCTCACGCTTGAGCTGGTAAGTCCCTGGGCGCACCACTTCGTCGACAATGTAAGGGCCTTCCCAGCTTGGGGAGAGCTTGTGCTCGCTTTTCTGATTCTTTCTAAGAACCAAATCTCCTTTAGAGAAAGCTCGGCCTCAAACATTCCGATCGTGATAGTGAAACAATCCCTGGAGGTACTTAGCCGACTGGATGGATGCAACATCTCTGGCTTCCTCCAGCTTGTCGAGATCTTCTAGTTGGCCTTCTTTTGACTCGGCTTCCTTGTAGCTCCGAACCCGTTGGGATCTGAATGCCAACTTGGTAGATAGGACCACCTCCGAACCATACACCAGGAAAAAAGGTGACTGCCCGGTAGCCCTGCTGGGGGTGGTTCTCAACCCCTAGAGCACTGAAGGCAATTCTTTTACCCATCTCGTTGTATATGGTTTGAGACGATGAAATATTCTAGCCTTTAGGCCCTGCTAGCACCATGCCATTGGCCCGTTCGACCTGCCCATTACTCCGGGGATGACCCACGGAGGCGAAGCAAAACTTGATGCTGAGCTTGTCACACCAGTCTTGAAATTCTTCGCTTCTGAACAGGGTGCCGTTGTCGGTGATGATCCTGTTCAGCACTCCGAATCTGACCACAATCTCTTGAAAAAATTCTCTGGCTTTGATTGCAGTGATCATGGCAACTGGCTTGGCCTCAATCCATTTGGTGAACTTGTCGATGGCAACGAAGAGGAAAGCAAATCCACCTTGGGCCTTTTCGAGGGGTCCGACTATGTCAAGCCCCTAGATTGCGAACGGTCAAGTGATCGGGATGGTTTGCAGCTCCTGCGCCGGTATATGAATCTGCCGGGAAAAAACTGACAGCCTTCACACGTGCGGACGACTTCTTCTACGTTTGTAACAGCAGTCGGCCAGAAAAAACCTTGACGATAAGCCTTGCCCACCAGAGTGCTTGACGCTGCATGATGTCCATAGATTCTTGAGTGAATTTCTCTGAGGAGGTTCTTTCCTTCTTGCTCTGATATGCACTGCATGAGGACCTTGGAGGCACTCTTTCGAAAGAACTCCCCGACCACCACGTAACTCTTGCTTCGTTGTGTGATGCACTCGGCTTGTACATGATCCTCCGGAAGCTTGTCCCTCAACAGATAATCCAGATAGGGTTTTGTCCAGTCGGGGTTAATGACCAAGACTTCTGCCTCGGTCGGCTTCTCCCCTGATTTGCCCTACTCCCGCTGTCGGCTTGTCGCCGATTTATGAAGCTCTTCGACAAACATTCCGACTGGAACTGTTGCCCAGCTGGAACCTAGCCTGGCAAGCTCGTCTGCTGCTTCATTGTCCCGGCGGAGCACATGAGCGAGCTCCAGTCCGTCGAATTTGTCCTCCAGCTTGCACACCTCCTAGCAGTATGCGGCCATGCTATCATCAACGCACAACCACTCTTGCTGCACTTGGTTAATCACTAGCTGAGAGTCCCCACGAACCGTCAACTGTCGGATACCGAGCGATATGGCGATACGGAGACCCTGTATGAGCGCACCGTACTCGGCAGCGTTGTTTGATGTTGGAAAATGGAGTTGAAGGACATATTTCAGCCTTTCCCCTGCTGGGGAGATGAGCACCACGCTAGCCCCCGTGCTGCTTAGCATAAGAGAACCGTCGAAATACATCGTCCAGTATTCGAGATCCTCTACAACTGCGGGACTTTGCAACTCCGTCCACTCGGCGGCGAAGTCGGCGAGCGCTTTAGACTTGATGGTTGTCCGAGGCTTGAAGGACATTTCGAAGGTCCTAAGCTCGACTGCCCATTTCGTGATTCTCCCAGTGGATTCCCGATTGTGGAGTATATCTCCAATCAGAAAAGACGTAACCAGTGAAACTGAATGCTCTTGAAAGTAATGCTTGAGTTTGCGAGAGGTAAGCAATACCACATATAGAAGCTTCTGTACTTGAGGGTATCGCGTCTTGGATTCGCCCAATACTTCACTGACAAAGTAAACTAGGCGCTGAATTTTCTGCAGGTATCCCGCCTCCTCCTGCTCCACAACGATTGCAGCGCTGACTACGTGAGTCGTTGTCGCTATGTAAAGCAGGAGGGGTTCTTCTGGCGCTGGTGAGACCAATACCGGAGGTGTGGTCAGGAGTGCCTTCAGATCCTTGAAAGCCTGTTGAGCCTCGGGGGTCCATTAAAAGTTGTCTTGTTTCTTCAAGAGTTTGAAAAAGGGCAATCCCCGAGTGCCCAGGCGAGCAATGAACCGACCGAGTGCCACCATGCACCCTGTGAGCTTCTGGACTTCTTTTTGGCAAGTTGGCGATTTCATCATTAGAATAGCATTGATCTTCTCCGGGTTTGCCTCGATACCGCGATGAGACACGATAAATCCGAGTAGTTTTCCCGAAGGGACCCCGAAAACGCACTTCTCGAGGTTGAGCTTCATCTTGTAGGCCCTTAGGCTTTCAAACGTCTCGGCCAGATAAAACGTGAGATCTTCCTTCGCCCGGGTTTTAACCACAATGTCGTCTATGTATGCCTCCACGTTGCGTCTGAGTTGAGTGTGAAAACACCGCTATATAGCATGCTGGTTGGTCGCGCCAGATTTTTCAACCCGAACAGCATTGTGATGTAGCAGTATGCACCGAACGGAGTGATAAATGAGGTCTTGATGCGGTCTTCTTCCTTTAGCCTGATTTGGTGGTACCCTGAGTAGGCGTCTAGGAAACTCAAGAGCTCGCACCGGGCGGTCGAGTCCACTACCTGATCGATGCGGGGCAACCCGAAGGGATCCTTTGGGCTTGCCTTATTGAGATCAGTGTAATCGACACACATGCGCCAACTTTTATTCTTCTTGCGAACAAGGACCGGGTTCGCCAACTAGTCGGGATGATACACTTCTTTTATGAAATTAGCGGCTAAAAGTTTGGTGATCTCCTCTTTGATGGCGTCGCGGCGATCTTGTGCGAACCGTCGGAGGCACTGCTTGACGGGCTTTGCTTTTTCGTCAACATTGAGAGAGTGCTCGATCACCTCCCTAGGAACACCGGGCATGTCGGATGGCTTCCAAGCGAAAATATCTCGGTTTGCTCAAGGAAAGTGACGAGCACATCTTCCTATTTGGGATCAAGCCCTGTCACAATCAGGGCCATCTGGGCCGAGTTGGACGGATCAAGTATCACCTTCTTAACTCCTTCATCAGGCTTCATACCCGACTTGGCTTGCCTTGCGGCCAGGACGTCGCCTTCGCCCTATGAAAGGGCAGCCGCCAACCGGATCTTCTCAGCGTCGCCGCCGCCACTTGTAGCTCGGCCAGGTCATAGCTCTCCTTGTCACATGCAAAGGACTGCCTGACATCCCCACGGACCGTGATAACCCCTTTTTGCCCTAGCATCTTCAGTGCCAGGTACGTGTAGTGGGGGACGGCCATAAATCTGGCCAAGCCTGGCCTTCCCAAGATGGCATGGTATGCCGTCTCGAAATCGGCCACCTCAAAATTCAGGTACTCCGTCCGGTAGTTCTCCTTGGTTCCGAACGTCACTGGTAGTGCAATCTGTCCGAGTGGTACCGTTGAGGTCCCGAGGATTACCCCGTGGAATGGCGACGATCCATGCTTCAGCTCGAGTGAGGGATCTTCATATCATCGAAGGTCTTGGAGAAAAGGACATTGAGCCCACTCCCTCCGTCGACCAGCACCCTCTTGAGCCTGACACTGTGAACGATAGGGTCCAGGACCAGAGGATATCTTCCCGGGAACGGGATACAATCGGGGTGATCCGAGTGGTCAAATGTGATCGGGACCTCGGACCACCTCAAGAATTGGGGCGTCACCGGTGTTACTGCGTTGACCTCCCGAGAGGTAAGTTTCTGCTTCTGCTTGGACTCATACGCGGTCGAGCCTCCAAATATATAATTGAGCTCACGCTCGGTCACTTGGTAATCACCCCCGTCATCTTCAGGTGGATCTTGCTTCTTCGCTGCCTCACCCTTGCCCTGGTTTGCCCTATTGCTACTCTCCCGGGCAAACCTCTTCAGGGTGTAGTAGTCCTTGGCTGCATGCTTCCCCTGGGGGTGGAAAGGGCAAACAGAGTCCATTACCTCATCGTAGTCATTGTTCCGCGGCACTTGGGGCCGACCGCGTTTGCCTGCCGCGACCAGCTCCCCAGGCCCACGCCTCTTGTCCCTTTGCTTGGAGGACTCGGCGTGGTCCTTCTTGTCCTTCTGCTGTGGGCGATCTTCCTGGCGCTCCGCCAGGGCGTTCGAGGCCATGACATAGCTATCGGCCAAGGCAAACATCTCCTTGACGGTGGTCAGCGGACTCCAAGACATCTTCTTGATCAAGTCGGCATCGCTGACTCCCTTCTGGAAGGCAGCTATGATGACCGCTTCTGAGGCATCCCGAACGGTGTTCTTCTTCTACATGAAGCGACGAATGAATTCCCACAGAGATTCATTCTTCTTCTGATGAAGTTGGTACAGGTCCCACGAGGTCCCAGGCCTCTCGTAGGTGCCTTGGAAGTTTGAGATGAACTGCACACAGAGATCTTCCCAGGAATCAATAGAACCCGCTAAGAGTCCGTGAGCCAAGCTTGAGCAAATGGGGCGAGTGTGACCAGCAGGTAGTTCGCCATCATGCTTTGGTCGCCCCCGGCTACCTTGCTTCACGATGTCCCTAGGGTTGAAACCTTCGAGCCAAACCACTCGGCAAAGTCGGGGGGTGAAGGCGCGGACCCCATCGATGGGCCCACTGCTGCACCGTCGAGGCGATCGGTGCCTTGCCTCGGTGATCCTCATCGTCACTCCCGCCCCATCGATAATGATCATTGCGGTCGATGTGGTTGTCGCGTCGGTCGTTGTAATCATCCCGGCCATCATAGCTAATGCAGAAATGTTCATAGTCATCCTCGCGCCGGCGCCACTCCCCCTCTTCCCATTCACGCCACCTGGCGTTAAGATCCAAGCGGAGATCACGGTTGAGGCTCGTGGCGTCCTCGCCCGTGAAGCTCAAGCCGATCGCCGGCAGACTTTGAGCGATCGATCGCCGCCTGCCGGCAGGTAGTCTGCGCACGAGAGTACGACTTCTCCGCAGGTGCTTCCTGGTTTTGTTGGACCGCTACCACCGTCACCATGGCCTTGACTTGGGACACGATCGGGGCAGCGGGGCTGTCGGGACCAAGGATTGGTCCCAATGTGTTCAGCAACGTCTTGGAAGCGACGATGTTCTGCTGTGGCGTGTGGAAGATCAGTTGATCTCCTTTCTTCGCTTGCAGAAACTCCTCGTTGACATTGCACCCCTGATTCTGGAGAGACCTCGCGCGCTCTTCCCGGGACGCACGACGAAGACGCTCTACTTCCACGGCGTCTGCGGGTTCTTGGTGGTGCAGGGTATCGGTCCGATCGTCCTCGATTGCATAGATGCCGCGGAAGGCCCCTTAAGAGTGGGTGACCGCGATGCTCTTCGATCCGGACTGGAGCTCGGGTGAGGGAGCAATGGGATCTCTCCCAGGGTGGGTTGAACCCAGCCCTGAGAGGGCAAGCTTACCAAGGTCGTCAGCGACGAAGTCCAGGCTTCCAAAGTGGAAGACCTGGCTGGGGGTGAAGGTGACGGTGATCCCGCTGGTTACCGCCATCAAACTCGGGGGGATGATCTTCGCGCTTCCCCTACCTGGCGGGCCAACTGTTGATGTTTATGATCGGCAATAAAGAAGAGTGAACTAGGCAAGGCGGAAGATTTGAGCTTGATGGTAACGCAAGACACAAGGAGATTTATCCAGGTTCGGGCTCTCCGATGGAGATAATACCCTAGTCCTGCGTTCGGTGTTTCTTGGTGTATGGAAGTGTGTTCTTCTCTTACAAATCTTCTGGTCTCTCTTTCTCTCGAAGCTCCCCTCCACTTTATATGACAGAGGAGGATCACCAGTGTACAACAGGGGGAGTGGTTGACACACAGCAGAGAGGGTGGTTGGGCGTAGAGGAGAGATTATCCTGTGCATGGCTGACCACGCATAGTAGCCGGTAGGGACAGAGCCGCCCTTTGTAGGGGCGCAGGCTCTGTCCACCTACCCAGTCAACACCTTCTCCCAGTCTTTCCCTTGCTATGCACGGCTGAGGCCTTCTGGAAGGTCCCTCCTCTGCATGTCCGGCCTAGCCCACCCCCTTGAGATGATCTGGACGGCCCATTAAGCAAATACTCGGGGTCCGTGTATTCCACACTTACTATTTCTTTCATTTTGCTCTAAAATCCTTATTGTCAACTTAGGCACGTCTTCATTTCCTTCTCTCTTGACGAAGTTTGGCTTCGAATTCAAATTGCTTTCTCTCTCTCTTTCAAACTCAAATTTATGCCATTTGGGTGTTTGTCAATATACTCATCAAGGGAGAGATTGAAAGAACATGTGGAGGTCTAATCTTATTGGTGATGAGTTATTGACTATGTTTAAGCATGAGGTGCTTGAGTTTGAGTTTGATTTGAATTGGATTTTCAAAATAAAGAAATTTGAGTTGTGTCTACCAGGAGCGGCACTACTGGTCATAGGAGAGAGTTACTATTAGCTAGGGGGTGGCACACTAGCCTGGGGAGTGGTAGTTATTTTCCAAAGAGGGAATTCACTAGGACTTCAGGGGAGCAGCACTACCGGCCAAGCTAGGGTGGTAGTGCCAGCCGTGCAGCACTACCGTCCCAAGAAGGCTAGAGTTCGCTTATTGAACAAATGTTGAGTTTGAAATTTGAAATTGCATGAGATATATTGCATATCAATTTGGACATTGCTATGTGATGGATTTTCATTATTTTTGATGGTTGCAGATATATGGTGCTAGGTCATGGTGAGGCGAAGCATGATCGGGACTAGGCGAGGTGTGTTGGAGATCTAGGCGGTCAACGATCATCGGGAGATGAACAGAGAGGGAGTCGCTACGAACATAGAAGACAACGAGTGGATGAGATGCTAGTTTGGAGCTGCTCGGATCAAGGAGGGCCATTGGATCGCGGCCAAGGTCTAGTCAGTTTGCTTTGAAAAGCGTGCAAAACCCGTTATATTGTTGGGTTTCGGGTTAGCCTATGCATGAGTGAGTGAGTCAATCCTAGCCCTTGATGGTGATCCATATGGTAGAAGGAATTCATACAAGGGCGAAGGATGACTCAAAGCAGTATAAATTGAGGTAGGGGTAGCCTTCCCTCTCTTGAAGGTTTTGAGGTTTTTGTGCTCCATGGGGCTTTGCCCACTTGTTTGTGATACTTTGTAAACCTCCTTTCTAGAAATGAAAATCTAATTTCCCCTCAATTCTGAATTTACTTTTCGTATTTACATTATGTCTTTAAATTCCGCAATTTACATTCTTGTAATTTACTTTTCACACATTTCGATTTGCCTCCCCTCCTTCTAAATGCTTGTGTATCTTATGCCAAGGATGAATGATTGATGGATGAGTCTTGTTAAGACCATATCCTAATTATCTAGGCATGTCTTGTGTTCTTCCTTACATGAAATCGATTTTTGCTCTTGAGAGAATCAATCTTGGAAGATTGGATTTTTAGGTGTTCTTGCTTGTGTTCTAGCTTGCTATGACATGTGAGGAGCCATCTAGAATCATCTTGATCATCAAGAACCCTCGAGCAAGCTAAGGGCCAAGTTTTTGATTTTGAATCCATTCTTGTGCACTCTTCCTCAAATTGGAAAAAGTTAGAACTTTGACATCAATCCTTGTGATTGAAGGTTGGAATAATTTTCTGACATCCATACGAAGTTGTCTACCAAGTTTCATTAAGTTTGGATCAGCCAATCAAAAGATTCCTTAATTTTTCATTTTGAACTCATGCTGAAATTACTTTTCACGTGCCTGATTTTATTGATCATTATGGTAGTGCTAGCCTCACATGGGCAGTAGTGCCAGCCTCAGTCTAAAAACTTTCAAAATTGATTCTCCCACTTCCTTTTGATATCTAAAGGCTTTGGCTTGGTTTCTTATGGGGTAAAATTTGATTTGGGGTCATTCACACCCTCGATCGCCATCTCGATCCTTCATTTGCATAATAAATTATAATCAAGTAGGAAAGGCTGCTAAGAATAAAATCCTATTTTCTCCTTCCTCTTTCTCTCTCTTTCACCTAGGCCCCATGGGTCAGCCTCTTACCTCGCTGACAATGTTGGCCCACTTGTCAGCATCTTGTCCTTTCCTCTCTCCCCTTGTGTCTTTGCCCATTGGACTAGGCCACCCCCTGGCCCACCTACCAACCCCCTCACCGCCTCCCCATGCATGTCGGGGCACTAGAGCATGCCCTAGCCCATGGCGCCATGCTGTGCATGCACTAGGTGTCGCCTGCATTGCACCTGGGGAAACCATCCATGATATACCTCACCCACATACCCACCATGGCAGCTCCTTGCCTCACTTTCCCCTACCGCAGTAGCCTCGGCTTGCCACAACCTTGCCCTTGCTTGAGAAAGCTGTGCCACATCGTGGCCAACACCTGCCATGGCAAATGCACTCCCTGCATGCGCCCTGCCATGGCAACTCCTCACCCCTAACTCTCTCTACCATGAACAGATGTTGCCTCGAGGAATTGTTCCCACCTCCATGGTACTTGCACCCCTACCACCCGTGTTTGCTTTAGCCATCAACGCTATTGACACCCCCTACTCCACTGTTTTTGCTAGCTACCCCACATCTCTTTCTCTTATCTCTATTATATTTCCCTACTAATCCCCTATTGTGAGCCATTGCACAAATGCCCCTGCCAACTACTTATATAAGCTATGCCAGGCTTTAGCTATACCCCCATACACCTGCCCTGACCTTCTCTAGCTCGAGCTCAAGTTGCTATAGCACCAAGGAATCCCACTGTTGGTAAGCTCTGCTGAAGAGGCTAGGCCCGATTGAGCTTATCTAGTAAGCACATTTCCAAGATGAAGATCCTTCCCTTGCTCTAAGCCCCATGCCATCCTCAATTGTAGCTCTAGAGGCTCGTAGATCTACCACACCACACCTTTTCTCCCCATACTCCAGCACACATCGATAAGCTTCCCTGGCCATCCTGTGCCTCCATAAGGTATCACAATGGAATCTAGAGCCCCATGGAACCTTTCCCCCGTCCTTCCCAATCAAAAGGACCTCTAGTTCTCTTCCTCTCTTTTCTGCCATTTTTGCCACCACTTGCTTCCAACATAAGCTCACTCCGACCATCACCGACTATCATTGACCGATGCACTTAATCCCTTAGACCTCCCTCCAGCCTCACTCACCGGTAGCCAAGCTATATCGCTATCAAGTTGTCACTGGTGAGCTCCCCTGAGCTCGCCACTAGTTTGGCTCGCTGCCATGTGGGTCCCCTTCATTAGTGTTTGCACTTAATTCAAAATTTTGGAAAATGTCAAAATACCCATTCCTAGTTGGAAAGCATATTTTCCTATTTTTGGGCAATTTTGAGAACATTGAATATTATAGTATTCATAACGTTTGCAAACGAGCTCCAAATTTAGTCAAATTAGTTTCTAAATTTTTGTAAAATAGTGAAATTTCTTATTCCTTGAAAATAATTAGTATTTTAGCTCTGTTTAAATTTGAATTATAATTAGTATAATTCCTAGCTCATTCGAATGTAAATATTTATAACTATTGCAAATAAAATCCTAATTTAGTGAAACCAACTTGTAAATTCATCTAGAATCATGAAATTTCCATTCATACAAAAATATTAAAATTTAGGCTCAGTTTAAACTAAGCTCCTTGTTTGGTTAGTTTGAAATTATTCAAAATTCTACTATTGGTAACTATTGCAAATAAACTCAAAAATTGGTAAAATTATTGCCTAAAGTATCCTAAAATCACAAACCTCTACATTTGTAAAAACATAAATGAGTTTGAACCTGGTTTGCAATTACGTCTTATTTAGGATGGTTCATTTCCTAATTGAATATGTAGTAATTGTAACTTATGTAAATAAGCCTCAAAATTATGAAACCACATTCTAAAACTGTAACATCCCAAAATTTGAGTTTTGGAATGTTTAAATTTGAAAATGAACCATGTGCCTTTTTCTTAAAATAATCAAAGCTTAATCTAAATTTTCTAATAATGAAAAGATTTAATTAGAATAATATATGCATCAAGTAAAATATTTCCAATTTTAGTTGGGTTGCTTGTGCATCAAGGAATTTTTCTGTATTTTTGGAGATTTTTCTGAATTTGTTTGCTATTTATTTGAATTTATTTGCATTTATTAGAATTTCTGGAAATTTCTTAATTGGAAAAATTATTTTTATTCTCAAAATTCACTGCGGGCTGATTTTCCCTTCTGCCCATTCCTATTCTATTTCAGCCTGCTCCGCCCGGCCCGCTTGCGTCTCTCGGCCTACCTCCGCGCGTCACAAGCCCAGCCGTGTTGCGCCGTGGGGACCGTCCGATCTGCGCTGCGTGTTTGGCTCGGATTGTGCCACGTAGTGCGTCACCACCACCGCCCAAAACCCTAACCGTATCTCTTTCGCTTTCGGTTTCCATGTTGGGCCAGCCTCCCGAGGCTATTTAAGCCGCCGTCACACCTCGTTCGAGGTTCGCCTCGTTGCACCGCGTCTGCTGCCCCGTCTCGCGTAGCCTCTAGCACCGCCGTTGCGTCACACGAGCTCACTAGAGTTGCACCTCCGTGCAAGACCTTTCTTGTCGTCGTCTGGCCATTCCGTTTCATCTCCGCCGCCACCGCTTGCACGACTGAGTTCGTTGTGTCATCCTCGTCCGGAACCATTTTGTCTCGCGCCCGATCTATCGCTCCTCCGCCACATCCAGTGTCATCTTCCCTGCTGCCGGTGAGTCGCACCACACCTCGCCGTCACTCTCCACCGATGAACCGTGGCCATCCGATCTATGGTGCACGCGCTAGACCGCTCCACGTCCCGCCGCCCACACCCTTACTTCTCTGCCGTCCGATCCGCACCGAGCCACCAAATGTGTGACGCGTGGCCGTCCGTGTCAGCGCTTGCGTGTGCGCCGCGACAGTGCCCCATCAACCGCCACGTGTCACCTCGTCATCAGTGACGTTGGCGATGACATCACCCCTTTCCCAGTTCCATGAGCTCGGTTCGCTGTGGACCGATTATAGGGCCGTTGATGTGACTTTGGGTTCCGATCTTTTGATGAGAGTGATAACTTCAATTTGGTGGAATTGACTTTGACGATCCGACTACAACGTACGACGACGATGCGCCTTAGCAATCGCTAAACCAACTCCAGAGGGTTATTGATCTTACCGTTGGCACGATCAACCTGAACACGAGGTTCAATTCCTGCATGCAACCGAAGAACAAGCAAGAACAAAGGTAAATGCAATCTAAAATTGCAAATAAAGATGAAGGATTGATAAGGTGGGGTTCTGAAATAAGGAGCTTCTTAGGCAGCTGTTGAGCACGTCTGGAAGACTCAAAATAGTAGCAATAGCTAAACTATCAAATAAACAAAACCCAAAAACTAAAGTACGGAGGTAGCAAACAATATATAGAGGTAAGTGGCGGCTAGGGAGCGGTTAGGGGCGTGCAGCAGCCATGGGGGTGGCCAAGGGGGTGCCCTAGGGTTACATGGGCTTTGGGCCCAAAAGAACAGGTGGCGCAGCACACGGAATTTCTGTCCTGCAACACTCTTCTATGATTTCCCGTTGCTTCAAGATGAATTTGGTATTGGGGCTAAATCCATTGGAAAGTAGACTCCGAGATCTTTCAAACGTGTACTCATGCGCCTCCAGAAACCTCTGGAATCAAAAGTTATGGCCTTTTAAAATTAGCGCTGTTGGTGAGGCCGAACTGGACTCGGACTTGTTTTCTTCCCAATCCGACATGAACTTGATCTTTGGCCCAATTTTGGTCCACGAGGGTCCTTCTCCATGGTTCCTAAGTACAATCAAATCATCACAAGTATTAAATAGCATCCCATTCATATTATCACTAATGGGGAGGTTTAGGAACGCATTCACCTGATGTGTAGATGTGACTGTATCCATGGAAGTGATGTCCTCTTCATCCTCCCCTTCTTGCATTTGAGTCGTCCTCGACTCAAGCTCACCTTTTAGCACATCTTCAGCACAAAACATTCTTATATAGGCCCTGCATTTATTTAAATAAAATAGTAGCTCCGCCTCTTTATATATTTTGAAGACATGAAAAACATTTAGTGGATTCACCTGATAATTATCCATATAGCTCAACACTTCTTTCCAAAGATATAATGACTTGATGAGCACTAGCACTCTTCGATGCTTCCTCCCCTCCTCGAAGGAAAACTATCCTCGGTTTTGGAAAAGCTGGAAAAGAAATAATTAACAAAAAGAAGAGTGTGAACACAACATATATGTATATATCCCATATTTCATTGTTCTTTTGGATTCGCGGCAGGCTATTTTCATAACAACAAAAGAAGAATTCAAATTTAAGCAAATAACCTTTCCTCACAATTCTGCAAGTTGATTTGTGGTTATAAATGAAGCATATAGCATCAAAATTAACATGATTTAGTTTGCAACTTGATTTGCAAATATAAGTAAAGCACATATCCATCCCTGACTTTTGATAAAGAAAACTCATGTTTTGTGAGCCGCATTCAATAACATATTTTGTGGGAAAAACTACAAGTCCTGGTATCAAGCATGGATCATTCATATCATCAAAGTGTAAATAAGCAATATCAAACCATTCTAATAACGGTGACACAATTTTAATGGGTTCCACGCATCAACTACGACATGTTGATTTGTAATACAAGTTAATGTACTAAAATTCGAACAATGGGGCAACAAGCTATGGGTATCACACATTTCAGGAAAATTTGATGGTGCCGCAAATGAAACAAGTTGTTGCATACAACTAGAATTGCCCAAAATAGCAAGCTTCAATTCAGTAAGTTTATCACAAGTTATGCATATTCTATAAACAAGAAACTTGCCATCTATGCCATAATCACCAACTAAATTGAATTTAAAACAATAGGCATAGGTGCTAGACAAAGACTTAAGAGATGAAATTTCAGAAATCTTGTCCGTAGCACAAGTCAAACTAACAGGCTCATTCAACATGATATAGCACAAAATAGTGGCAGGGGATATTCTAGCTATCACCTCCTTTTGTGTAATCAGCAACACATGATCAAAATTATAAGCATGCAATTCATCATATGGTTCTACAATTGTTGCACAAGGTGGTAGCTCACAAGAATTATGTATAGCAGGAATATACTCACAAATTTGCTCCCTTTCTTTCTGTAAAATCAGATCTGTACCATGGTCATTTGTCTCCTCCTCAAAAGTAGGAACATCAAAACCTCCTAAATTTTCATCCGTTGTTGTAGGTGTCGGGGTATCCATATCTCGTACCATAGTCGAAGGGATTGTCCCATGCTCGACTTTCTCATCTTCCACATTCTCAATCTCCTTTTGCTTGTGCTCATTTGTCTGCAAAATGTTAGCCACAAGAGGAGGTGCAGCAACAGGCGCCTCAAGTGAAGCTAATAGTGCATTCAAACATTCAATACTACAAACACTTTCCAACATTTTTGAAAGAGAACGATATGTTTGATCAATAAGCATATCTTGAATACCCTTATTAAGCCCATGTATGAACCTAAACTGGATAACTTCATCAGATTCTTCTAAACCACAACGTAACAAACAAGTTCACAATCCACGATAGTATTCTCTAACAGTATTACTCCTTTGTTTTAAGCATTAAAGTTTAGTAAGCAAACACTCAGCATAATATTCAGGAACAAATTCAAGTCTCATAAATTTTTTCATCTCATTCCAATTCTCAAGTTTTCTCCCTTTTCTACAAACATGCTTCCACAATGTTAACACATACCCAAAAAGCACATTAACGGCAAAACAAATCTTTTCATTTTCAAACAAATCACACATGCTAAATTGTTTGTCTATCGCTATTTCCCAATCAATATATGCTTTAGGGTCAAAGTTTCCAGCATATGGAGGCAATGTTAATTTGAGGTTACCGTGTTCAGGAGTAGGAGACGAAGCCGTCATGTTGTTCATGTCGCAAATTCTTTGGTTGAATCGAAGTGAACTCGTTTCATGTGGACCTGTCATGATTAGTAGACAACAAGGAAAAACACAGCCATATGTAATCTCCTAGCAACTACTAGATGTGGCTAAACAAGTCGCTCAACTCTCAAACTTTAACCAAAGCTCTTACAAGTTTTTACTATGCAGCAGGGGTTGTCGGCCATTGGTGGTATCAAAAGTTCTCCCAAGCTTGGATAAAGCGATTGCCAAGGGACCGAACAAACGTACGAGGTAGAATATGTGGAGCTTGGTAGGCTATGTTAATTTCCTATGCAATTTGATAATTCTAGTTATTGTAATGATAAGTAATGATCCAAACTAGAATTCACAAGCCCTAGTTGCCGATCTCAAAGATATAAGTGAATTTCAAGGCAACACACACGCAAGGATAATGAAACTTAATGCAACCAATGGAATGAGCTAAATAAGAATAATTTCAGCACCAAAACTCGTGTTGCATAAGTTATGGAGAGACGCTAGCTAATTGCTTCAGAAAAGGTAAAAGGGCACAAGATTGCTCACTACTTAATACAATTGCACAATTTGAAAATAACAAACACAAATTAGGGTTTTGATCAATATAGTGCTGCCGGCCACTATTCTCTTTTCTTTTCTATCTCTTTTTTTCTTTTCTTTCTTGGCCTTTTGGCTCTTTCTTTATCTTTTTTTCCTTTTCGGTGACTTTCGGCCAACACTAGTATGAGCAAAGTTTTGGAATCCCTAACTTGATATCACAAGAGATATGATAGTGCAACGTATCAAAAGGAGCAGCCCTAAGCAATTTCAAATCTCTTGTCTTAATTGGGATCAAAGTATTCGCAAAGGATGAATTGGTTCCCAAAGGTATGTGCACTGATATTTTGGAATTTTATGGTTGTAGATGCTACTGGACTAAACCAACTCAAAGGAACAAAGCTAGAACACAAATTGAAGAAAGAAACCCAAATTCGGCCAGAACTATGCAGTAAGGTTGTTGCTGCAATTAAAGTATGAAAATGACCGAATCAAGCTTGCTCACAATGTAACAAAATGATGGTACTGTTCTAGGCTTTAAAACAAGTGTTCAAACACACAATTTGGAGCTCATGCAGAAGTTATGGCCAAAACACTAAGGTGCAAATTCAGTTTGAAGGAGTCCGAATCACAAAGGACACCCAAAAACGTTTTTGTAGAGAACTCTTCAAGGATTCAGGAAAGTATAAAAACTTCTCAATCGGAGTTCGGATGTGAGAGTTATGATCAAAATACCGAACCGACTTGGATTACAATTGCAACTTGCTTCCCGAATTTGATGTCAAGATTAAACAACCTTTTAGATGGAATTAGATTTTGTGCCCAACTAGGTTTTTGTGAAGATTGTCCCAAGGTTTCAGGAAAGTGTAAAAACACTTGAATCGGAGCTCATATGCGAAAGTTATGAACAAAACAAAGAACGGGACAGATTGAAATAAAAGCTACGCGCAGGAAAAACGATCAGCAACTAAAACAAGGACTGTAATGGATCAAAACCTAACAAAACATACTAAAATACCAGATTGAATCTAAAGGATGAATTTTTGTGGAGGATTTTCAATTTTGGACAAAAAACAAAAACTAATCTAAGGTACTAAATCTCTCACCGAGCAACTTGGCGCTCTGATACCACCTGATGATTAAACTGTCGTGCACGAGCTCGAATAATCGGTCCTTGTATAATCGCAGCGGGTTCAAATTGATATGTAGATGTGGCTGTATCCATGGAAGTGATGTCCTCATCAGCCATGGACTCGGTCCATAGACCGTGGGTCCCGCTAGTCAGTCAATTAAGGATTCTTGAATTTAATTTTATTTCGGGAAATTGATTTGCTGACATCAGTGTTACACAATAAATCGATTTTTCAATAGAAAAATAAATTAGGAATTTCAGATTTAATCTTTTTCAGCCTTTTTCTCTGAATTTAATCTTTCAAAGGCTCGTTCTCGCTCACATGAACTCCGATTGAAGTGATCCAAGTTTCTAAATTTTTGTAAAATTGAGCTCTACATCCCAGAGCAATTTATTTTTAATTTTAAGCTTGTTTATATCTCTATTTAGTATTTATTTTATTTCATTACATTCTTTTCTAGTAGACACAAATCCCGAAGGGGTGAACAGAGACCTCGAAGACCAAGACTCAGCAGTAGATCAGCAAGGCAGGTCGTAACCTTTGATCATATTAAACCTATGTTTGCAAAGTAATTTATTTTATACAAATGCATGCTATTTGTGTATAA
This sequence comes from Guadua angustifolia, assembly GCA_036346375.1. NCBI lineage: Eukaryota > Viridiplantae > Streptophyta > Magnoliopsida > Poales > Poaceae > Guadua > Guadua angustifolia. The sequence continues at coordinate 29,920,813 of CM070513.1, forward strand.
TTGCTTAATTTATGAGATTAGTTATTCACCTTATTGACATTATGCCACCTTCATTTTTGGAATGCCATGTACCCATTGTTAGCCACTAGCTGAGTCAATACTAGTTGGACATAATAGCTATGCTTAGACCTGCTTAGTTGTACGATGAGATCCATTTCACATGTGAATTAATGTTAATCTTGACCTAATGAGATATTGAATCGTGGTCGTAGGCCACTGTTGTAAAATTTGTTGTACCATGGTAGGTGTCGGCGTATTCCACCTGACAGGCCCGGAGTCTATAGGCCGGGTTTGGTTCGGTAGGAGGGCGTCTTCGCGGCTGGCAAACCCTAGCGAGTGAAAACCCTAGAGACTCCCACACGAAGGATTCCAGCGTCTATGAACTAAGATGACACAGAGATTTTTACCCAGATTCAGGCCCCCTCAACCAGGGTAATAGCCTTACGTCCTGCTAGATTTTTATGGAGTGTTAGAGGCTAGTACAGAGCTCTCAGATTACAAGTTCTTCCTTGGGTTCTACAGCTCAACTCTTGGTTCTTCGACCCCCCTTCCCTATGCACCAGAGGGCCCTTATATAGCCCAGGCTAACAGGGGTAGGTAAAAGGGGGGTCATCATATTGATCTTCATACATTTATTGCTCCTTCCCGTGCTGTCCTGTTACTCCAGCCTCATTAAATGCCGACGCATGGCTTCGCCTGGTCCGTTCGGGATGTGACCCCTTTGTGACGGGTAGGTGAGAGGCGTAAGAGGAATGGGCTTGTAGCAGAAATCCTCGTAGTTGATAGATCTGACACAGCAGGCCTGCCGTCTGGCACGGTACGATAGGGAAAGGAGACTTCGAGGCGAAGCCATCGTGCCCCACCTTTTTGTTTTGCGGTGGGGCGAGCAGGGCGTCCTCGCCCACCTACTCGCCGGACGCCACGTGGGCCAAGACTGCCGACGGGCGTGTTTCGCCATCCGATCACCAAAGCCGTCCCACGTTGGGTCGGGCGAGCAGAGCGGCGAGGCGCCTCGCCCACCGCCGCCGGACGCCACGTGGGCCGCATTTGTGCGTCGGAGAGGGTACCCCAGCGTGAAGTACGCTGACAATAGGGTATGCCATTGGTCTTGGTTGAACAAAATATTTTCCCTCGGGCAAGTGATCATGCAGTAAAGGGGGTGCTTTCTAGCACATTGGGATGTGGTTGTCTTGCTTGAGACAACTTAAGGATTTAATCTTGTGCGCCATTGAATTGGGCCTAACTGTGCAACCACAAGTCTGGTATGGGACAGACCTAGCTGATTAATTTGCAATGTTTAATCTGGAGTATTGCCAATTGTTGGTGTGGATTCTGGGATGGACGGGTAGATTCAAATGGCTCAAGAGCGGGCCCTGAGGGGCGAAACCTTAGAGGGCAGTACCGAGTTTAGACAGTGCATTATAAAGGCTTTGTTATGAAATCTCTGCGACACACCAAAAGAAGTGTGTTAATATCGATTGCACCAAGAAATGTTCATGTCTTTTGGGTAAAATAGTACAACCCCTGCAGAGTGTAAAATTATTCGAATAGTCGTGTCCGTGGTCATGGACAAGCCCGGGAATTTCACATGATGTATAGAGTGTTTCATGAAATGTAGGAATGTGGAACTGTTGGAATGTGAATGGGGAGTTCAATGTTGATTTGTTATCAAAAGTTATGCTGTTGAGTTTAGTGCTTGATACTTGTTTTGGATGGTGTAGGATGATGCCTCGCCATTCTATTCATGTTGTCTACCATTGATTTAATTACTTATTATATTATTATCTTTTTCATCAATATGCTTTCAATCTAATTATTGTATTTCAATTCAAGTTATTGCTTTCTGCAAATAAACCATATGGCTATCCTTTGTCAAGCCTTGCATGAATATTGCATCATTTCCCTACGGCTTACTGAGTACTTTTTGTACTCACGGCTTTATGTCTCTATTGATCAGTTGCTGAGGAAGAATGAGAAAATAATGAGTATCATGAAGAGGAGTACTATGAAGACTACGTGAACTAGGAAGGTGTTTTCCCAAACGATTGCCTGTGGCACGTCGAATGGCCCAAGTTGTATGAACCTTGACCATAAGGTCATTTGCTTTGAATAATAATGATTTACTTCTTCTTAGTCAATTCGTTGTATGGAATGATATTTCATCTATATAGCCACTGTGTGCACTAGCATGGTGTTGGACTAGTGCAGTATACATAGAGAGTTTTGGATTTGCAAATCTGGGTCCTGACAAAAACCCTTATAAATCTAAAGCCTTCTTTTTTATAATTATATTTTAAGTTTTGTGTCATTGACTTCCTTTGCTTCTTATTATTGCTTTGCACCGAATTGTGAATAGATATCGGCACTCCAGATTCCTCCATCACCGACTTTGATATCACTCTAGAAATCAACGAGCAAGGCAGGCACCAATGTCGAAGGTTAGAAATTGACAATAAACTTATAGTTTTGAGTAATTTCAATTATCACAGCTAAGCATGAAATCAAAGGCACGCAATGTAGACAGGTTCGGGCCTCCAGATAGAGTAATACCCTACATCTTGTGTGGATGATGTATGGAATTGATGAATAGAGTACAAGCAGGTCGTTTAGCCCAAGTTACAATGAGGATTGAGCTCAAGCAATGGCTAAACTATGACTAGAGATTAATGAATCATAGCTTGTCGTCTCCTAGGTGCTCTGCACAAAAGGTCTTCTTGCTTTGGAAGCTCCCTCTCTCCTAGAAGGTCCCTACCCCTAGCCTTATATAGTCAGGGTAGCCTTGCCACTAGTCGAGTTGTAGTCAGTTTGGGATACAAGATCGTAGCCAATGAGGAGTTCATCATCACATGATCTTCGCAGCATATCCAAACTTCCCTACATATCAGCCGTACTCGAGTTGATTTCCTCATAACAGGAAAGTAACCGAGTCCTTCCTAATATGGAATTATCTTTTACACTATATCTTATCCCATAGAATTGGGCCCGTGATTTTTAGAACCTCTATATGTCATTAGGACATATCTTTCCCGTATCCTTCGCATACACATATCCCATGTTTAGATATTTGACAATAGCCCTTGAACTCTGCCCAATGTAGGGTAGACTTAAGTGCTTGGTCATTTATTGCCAAGCCCTGGCTTAGCCGAGTAACGCCTTGACTACTTGTGGTCGAATGATTTGAGTAGATTGGGAATCGCTAAGTATCTACTAGGGATATGCTGGGTCAAGTGCCCTGCCATCAGCCCATCTTGAGTCCTTAGGGCAGTCACAAGTTACTCGATGTCGACTTATAGACTCGACTCTGAGCAGAGTTAGAAAAAATTCAAAAATTCTAAATGTTGGGCAGTTGAACATTTATTGCTCTTGCTTGCAATGCCAGGATTGGTGCAGCACCATCATCCCACTTTCTCACCAATTGAGGCATTGTGCACTAGGGAGTGAACCATTCGCTTGAAAATGTTTCAACTTATAAATTTCTAGATTTGGAACTATAACCATTCCCCTCCTTTTTGCCTCCAGCCTTATTCTCGAAGCCTTCGTCGTGCTCCTTAAACCATAATGGTGCCACCTTTGAAGAATTCATTCCACAATGCTAGAGTTGTCGCATCACTAGAGAAGAAACCTGAGATAGCCACACCTGCTTTCTGTAGCTACGAAGTAGTTTTTGAGGATGAGGCCCTTCGAAAGGTGTAGTAGAAGTCGATGATGACAGAGATGTACCTCGTCGAATTGGTGAAGGATGGCTTTGTTCCTCCTCAGGAATTCTTCCATTGGAGGCCATCACAAGGTGAGCTGTTTCCTACCCTCGAAAATGAGGATAGGACCATTTTGTTTGAGGCCTTTTTCACTATGGACTCAACTCCCCCATCTCAGTTCTTGTGCTCGGTTCTTGATTTCTATCAGATGCAGCTTTTCCACCTGAGCCCCAATTCTATCATGATGCTTAGTGTGTTTGTCCATCTTTGTGAAGCTTATCTAGGAATTAGTCCCAGCCTCAACCTGTTCTGCCACTTTTATAATTTAAAATGGGTGATAAGGAATGAGGTTGTTGGGGTTGCCAGTTTCCACCTCTGCAACGGTGTATAGAATGCATATATTCCTATCCCCGTTAGCTCTTCTTAGCAGTTAGGCTGGAACAAACGGTGGTTTTACATCACCTCTCCAGATACTATGAACTTCCCTTTAGCTTATCGACCACTCTTCCTTAATCCGATTGACCTCTGGATGAAAGTCCTTCCTTCAACTACCCGCAACACTTATTACGTTCGGAAGATTGAGGAGTTCAGGAAGATCGAGTAGATTGGGTGGTACGTAGCTAGAGACTTTATTATGTGCCGATCAAGTCCACTGAAGTGACAGGATCACTTGGCCTAGGACAACTCCAGATTTGATGACACCACCAGGGATAATCCTGGCAGTAAGCACTCATAATATTCTAGTTCTCTTTGCTTAGTCCACAAGTGGTGAACTGACTCGCTTTTTGCCAAATCTATAGAACTTAGACATCTCCTCTAGGCTAAGCAGGTTGTTCCAAGGCTCAGAACCTAGCACTTGTAGCGTTGAGGTGTATTCGCTCGCCAATCCTTGGCCAGAGTTAAGTATTGTGCCGTGGTTCATAATGCATCATTCATGCATCTGTCATCCACTTTAACCCAGCACCTCCTCTGGAAGAGAAGTTCGAAGATGAATGTGGGCCAATCGAGGGAGTCATCAGTCTAGAGGATGATGAGCTGACCCAAAATGATGATCACACGTTGGACCCTGTCTCCGCCAATGGTGGCTCTTCCCTAGATGTCCTAGCACCTACTATCATCCCCAATGAGGATGAGGCGGCCTGGAGCAAGTTGTGGTCAAGTCCCTTGGAGTGAGGAGGTTGGTATCTCCAGCACACCATCAACTAGCCAAATGGCCTCAGACTTCATCGTCAAGGCCATCCAACCAGGTGATCTTCAATTGCTCACTTGGATGTTATGAAATTCCTTCTAACGTAATCAAATAGATATTGGACGACTAGTGGGCCACCTGGGGGCTGATGTGTAGAAGTTCATGGCTCCCCCATAGATGTCTCCTTATGCAGGATCTCCTTTGAATAGAGTGGTCCAGCAGGTAACACCACTATCTTGTAGTGCTGGCTAAATTCGTCTTCGGTATACTTTTATGTATTATAGCCACTTGTTTGCAAGTTCTACCATTGGCCATTGATCTGTCGATGCCATTTCTTTGACCAGCTAGATCGATTGAGAAACTAGCCACAGGAGTAGACTAGCCCTAGTGAAATCAACTGTGTAGAAGAAGAATGTGCATGTGAAGTTTTGACTGGCAAGTAAGTTACCTTTCCTTCTTCTCAATTATGTCTTCTTTCTTTTGGAGATGTCAAGTAGAGAATCCCCTGTAGGAAAGGTGCGACTAGTGGCACTATCAATGACATTGCCACCACTGCCTTATCAATCAACTCTTGGGATAGTCGCTGTCGATGCAGTTCTTCCTCTGGCAGCTCCAACCACAACAATAGCTCTACCTACTCCAACTTCTCAAGCGCCTCTAAAATATTGGTCTATCCTAAAGCCATAGATTCAGGTATGTGACCACGAATAACTCTGCCCTGTGCTCTGCTTCACTTCTTGCTTTATTTTTTACACCTTTTGACTTTTTTCCATAGCGTGCAGCGGAGACCTTGTGCGAAGCTGAAGCTTTTTGCGAGCAAGTTCATCAACAAACTGAGTGGATCATGGCTTGTAATCAGCAAGTGCTCAATACGAAGGATGTCGAACTGGCGACACTCAGGGCTGATCCAAAATCTGCCAAGGTTGAAGCCGAGAAGCAGAAAGAGGAGGCCAAAAACCTAAAGATGGAGGTAAAGAAGCTGAAGGCGGAGACCAAAAAGCAAAAGGCTGAGAAAGCTGCTACCGATGTTGTGTGGCTCAAGGCCATGGTCAGTCAAGACAAGGTGAAGGTGAGCAGGAAGGTCACCGAGGTTGAAAAGGTTTCAACAGATGCGGCGCTAGCCACTTTGTAGTCAGAGACCCTCATGCACATGATCTTGTCTGTACGTCTTACGACATCTCACATGCTCAGCTAGGTGAAGAACCACCATCCTGACCTAGATCTCATGATATTGGATGAAGGATTCATGTGTGAGGTGAGCAAAGTTGCCAATTTCATCGAGTCATTCGGGGACCTGGCTGAGACGTTCATGGCCCTGTTGGGATCTTGCCAGTGATGATGACGCTGCTAGACAAAACTCTTAGGCTTGCTCACGCTAATGTACAGAATTGAACCTTTGTTGTTACTTTGGTCTCATGTGATAATGCCAATTAATTTTCTTATCCATTATGCTTTGCCTAATATTTTGTTATCAATTAAATAAAGTAGCACGAGTAGATGCAAATTTGACTTAGCATTCATAGACCTTAAAAAATTGATCTATTGCCATTGCATGCTTGATTGTATCTGCACATGAGGCTAAAAAAAACATTCATTAAATGGCATAGGCCCATGAGCATATACTCGGACTTAAACGCTATATAGGTTAAAGTAAAACCACATGATTTTTGCAAGTCTTCATCGAATATATGACTTAGACTTTGTAGCAAACACAAAATTGCTGAGCAACGTATATAGAATCAACTAGAGGCCTCGTCTCCCGCCGACTGCTCACCTTTAGATGTTTGATAATCTAGTGCTCGTGTGTACGCTGGTTAGAATTACTTGTCATCGAATTCAGGCCTGGCCACCCATTGGTTTTGTTCACTAACATGCTAGGTGCGCGATCGAGTAAATGCGTGCAAAAGAATCGCATGTAAAAGAAATAAAGAAATCATGCCTGCAGTGCTCTGCCCGGTGACAGTATCGACCAAAAAAATAGAATTTTAGAAAATAGAATAAGGTACCGAGTTACCTGTAGCCCCTGACTCCTTACTCGATGATGTGGTTCTTTACCCGATAGCTAGATCGAGCAAAGAATGAAGCATCAGCATCACAGATACCTGTCACGACTCTGACCCCTTATTCATTAGATGTATCAACCCAAGAGTGGAGCCACGTAAAGGAAATATCGAGCAATGTAGCCCCTAACCTCCTACTCGATGAATGCATCGAACAGATGTTAGAGAATATGCGCCAAAAATGCATGATGTAGCCCCTAACTCTTGCTTGATAACTTTATCGAGGAGAGAGTAGAGTGTAAGCATAAAAATAGTAGCCCTCGACCATACACTCAGGCACATGAACCTTACAACATATTGGTAAGGCCCATATCATGCTTAATTCCACTACAACAATTGACCACTGCTATAGTTTTTGTGCCACTTCGGCTTCCACGCGATGTGTCATAAATTAGCATCTATTTGGTTTCCAAACTTACGTGGGAGTGTGACAAACACCTCATGGATTGGGATCGATGCAAATCTAGATGAATTGTTGTTACTGTACGACCCGTTCCCTGAGCTATAAATAGACGCGATTTGTAGTTGCCTGCAACAACTCATCTTCTTTCTTGCCTTCTGCTCGCAGCACTTTAGTTCTTCAAACACATCTATGGCCTCCACTACACCATCGTACATATCTGTGAAGGTCCTTGGAGAGTCCGCTCCCCCAACGCCTTTGGCTATAGTCTCTCTAGGAAGAATCATCATCTCCTCCGATGAGGCGGGCGAGATTGACTGGGAGGCTAAAAGATCAAGATGGCGATGAGAGGGGGGTGAATGATCCTAATAAAAATTTTCCCACACAAAACAATCAACCCAAGCCATTAAAGAAAATACTCAAAAGGGAGTAAGCGAGAAGGAGCTAATGCTCCATAGGGGCGGTACTACTGCAGGAAGACCAGTAGCACCAGAGGCTGGTAGTACCACACAATAAGCATAGCACCGGGCTCAAAAACAGCAGCAAGAACGGTTTGAAAACAGCATGACTGAAAAGCAAAATTTGAGGAATATGAAAAGCAAAATTTGAGGAATATTTTGATCGGCTAGACAAAAACTCACGAAACTTGGTAGATGTACTTCAAAGATGTCAGGAACTCATTCCAACCGTCCATCGTAAGGATTGACATCAAAGTTCTGACCTTTTAACTTTGAAGGAAGAACACACCAAGTTGGAGCAAAACTGAAGAACTTGATCTAAAACTTGCTCATAGAGTTTTGATGATCAAGATGATCTTGGATTGCCTCCATATGTCACAACAAGCTAGAACATAAGTCAAAAACTCCACAAAGGTGATCTTAAATAATGATTAGCTAAAGAGCATAAAATCGATTTCTTGCAAAAAGAACACATGGATTAACATTAACATTCTCGGCACAAGAAGAAAATTAACATTCTTAGTATACTTTTATGAAGAAAATTAACAAGCCTAGATGATTGGGATATGATCTAAAAGAAAATTCATCCATCAATTAACATTCTCGGCACAAGAAGAAAAAGCATGTAGAAGGAGGGCAGACAAGTCCAAATTGGGTAAATGTAAATTGCAAGATTGTAAGTGCGAAATTTAAGACATAATGTAAATGTGTAAAGGAAATTCAGCATAAGGACAAATGATTTGTATTTCTAGAAGGGAGGTTTACAAAAGCCTCACACACAAGTGGGCAAAGCTCAAAGGAGCACAAAATCTCTAAAAACTTCAAGGGGGGAAGGCTACCTCTACCCCTCCTTTTATACTACTCTTGGGCCACCTACCACCCTTGGATGAGTCTCTCAACCCTAAGACACTCCATCAAGGCCTAGGATTGACCCACTCACACAGCCATGCAAAGGCTAACCCAAAACCCACCAAACAAATCGAGTATTCTTGCATGGTTTTCAAAGCACACTAACTAGACCCACTATCCTTTCAACTAGACCGAGATTCAACGGCCCTCCTTGATACACACATTGTCTAGCTAGCATCTTTTCCTTTCTTTGTCTTCTAGGCTTACCACAACTCTGTCTTCGATCATCTTTTGGCGATCCTTGACCGTTTGAATCTCCGACGCACCTCACCTAGTCCCGATCATCCTCCGTCTCACCATGATCTAGCACCATCATCCTGCAACTATCAAAAACAAGGAAAAACATCACATAGCAATGTTGAAAAAGATATTCAATCAAATTCATCAAAAATCACAAATTAAAAATTTATCCTCGCTCACAAGGGCTAGTGCTACCAAGCCTAGGTAGGTACCACCGCCCTTCAACCCTAAACCAGAACATCCCTAACTAGAATTTTCAAACCAAGCACTTGGGCCGGTGCTACCGCTATGCCAGCAGTATTGGGCTACCATGGCCAGTAGCACTGGCTTGCCTGAACCCCTAAAAACACCCTCTTAGGATTTTCCACACCGCTCTAGGGTCTGGTGCTACCGCTCAGCTGGTAGCACCATGCTACCATGGCCGGTAGGACCGAGAAAAATAGACAGAGCTGAAATTGCTTCAAATTGAAAAAACAATTCAGATCAAACTCAACGCAAAGCATACCCATCTCAAATTTAGTTAAATACTAGTCACCAACGTGGGTAAACCCCCACATGGTCTTTTAGAGGCTATCGAGAGGGAGGTTTGGCAAAGGAGGAAGAAGAGATCACCAGCAAACTAAACTTTGCGCCTGAGGAAGACGATACCGCCTCCACTACCTTCGCGAGAGCAGATGCTACCGCTGGCATCTGAGGAGAAGAAGGTGAGGCCGCTGCCACCGGAGAAGCAGGTTAAGCTCAAAACAGCTTTACCAGCCCAGTGCCTGCTCGCGCCTCACGCTCTCCTGACATTCCGTGTGATGCCTTCGAGGACAAGTAGTAATACAGTACCTACCTCAAATGTAATAGGGTAGGTTTTGTTAGTAAATTTTAATGAACTCGTAGTTGGATTTTTGCTGTGATGCACTTGTCTTTTCTATTCATGTATGAAATCTTCTCAGTTGATCAATGTTCCATGAGTTGTCAAGCATCACTCATTTTGTTGTCGATAGCTGTTGGCGTATTCTACCTGACAAGCCCTCCGAGGCAGAGGGTTAGATTCGGCAAGAGGGTGTATTCACGGCTGGACAACCTAATGACTCTGCTAGGGGATCCTGGGATCAACAGATCAAAGAACACCACAATATATCCAGGTTCAGGCCCCCGGTGTGGGTAATAGCCTTACGTCTTGCCGGATCATTGTTGATGTATGAGGGGCTGGTTACAAGGTGTTTTCTTCTTGTTTTCTTCTCGTTTTCTTCTCTTGTTCGCTCTCTGTTTTTTCTCTCCCCCTCTCCCATTCACCAGAGCTCCCTTATATAGATTGGGCAGGCTCGGGCAAGCGAGAGAGTGACATCATGATGATTACACCTCATTTATTACACCCATCACTGTGGTACATCATTTATTACGCCCGTCACTCTAGCCTTACCCCTAAGCCTCATTATCAGCATCGCGACATGGCCTCGCCCCATCCGTCTGGGAAGCGACTAGCCTGTGATGGGTTTGGTAAGGGATGTCAGAGGAACAGGTTACCGTACCGTCAGCGGTGTCAGACGCAATCAATGATTCTGACAAGGCATGTCGGGAAAAGGGAGGCTTCGAGGCGAAGCCTTCTTCCATCCTTTTGATTGCATGCATGGCTTGGTGAGAGGGGCCTAGTCGCCCACCTACTCGCCAGTTGGCCACGTGGGCCGATGCCCGACGAGAGGGGCCTAGCCACCTTTGCCGCCAGCGCCACGCGGCCGACGCCGCGACGAGAGGGCTCAGTCGCCGCTTGCTCGCCGAGCGACCACGTGGCAGCGGCGTTCGCCCTTCGCTTTCGCCAGCGCCACACGCCACGCGCCCGGCGAAGGGCTGTCGCCCTTTGCTTTCGCCAAAGCGATCCCACTACGGCGCCCGGCGAGAGGGCTGGTCGCCCACCGCTCGCTAAGCGATCCGTGGTGACACCATGAGAGGGCTGGTGTCGCCGCCTACTCGTCAGGGCGCCATGTGGGTCGACGCTTAGTGAGAGGGGCCTGGTCGCCTGCCTACTCGCCAAGCCGCCACATCATCCCATATTTCTGTGGCGGAGAGGTACCCTGGCGCAAATTACATCGACAATAGCCGTACTGATCCGGGTCAAGTCACTTCGACCACTACATAGGGACCTTCCCATTTAGGTGATAGCTTATTACAGTTATCTTGCTTCTACAACTTTCGTAATACTAAGTCCCCGGTGGTGAGCACTCTTTTCTGGACTCTCTGGCCATGATATCTGCATAAGGCTTGCTGATATTTGGCTGCTCGAATGGATGCTCGATCCCTGTACTCTTCGAGTGGATTTACATCATCTGTTCGCACCTTCTCCTATTCCTCTTCTGAATAGTTATCCACATGAGGTGACCTAAATGATAACTTGGTCAGAAGCACTACTTCTACTCTATAAACCAAGGAAAACAATCACTAGTGGCTTGACTAGTCGATATATGAACAGTCCACAACACTGAGGGGAGTTCTTTCGTCCACCGGGTCAAATAAACCTTGAGCCTATTGAACACATGGGTCTTGATCCCCTGTAGGATTATGCCATTGGCACGTTCGACCTAACCATTACTCTGAGGATGTGCAATGGAGACGAAGCAAAGTTTGATAACCAATTCTTCGAAAAAGGCTATGAAAGCGTTGCTTTTGAACTGGCTACCGTTGTCAATGATTACATAATTAGGGATGCTGAATCAAGTAACGATGCTTCTTGTGAACTTCTTGGCCACTTCTAAGGTGTTGTTCCAAATTGGTTTAGCTTTGATACACTTGGTGAACATGTTGATTGCTACGAATGGGAACTTGTAACTTCCAAGGGCTCTTGGGAACAATTCGAAGATGTTCAAGTCTCAGACGGAGAAATACCAAGACAGAGGAATAGTTTAGAGGGCCTGGGTTGCTCGGGTGGTTTGCTTGCCGTAGAATTGGTAGCTTTCGCCCTTTTTCACCAATTCACAAGCATCTTGGAGGGTAGTCGGCCAATAGAACCCTTGTCAGAAAACCTTCCTGACTAGAGTGCGATAAGATGCATGGTTGCCGTAGATACCTCCATGGACATCGAGCAAAATTTTATTGCTCTCTTCCTGAGTGATGCACTTTATGAAGATTTCGTTACTCCCTTTCGGTAGAGCTTGCCACCTACCAATGCGTATAGCTTGGATTTACGTGCAATTTTCTCAGTTGTTGTATCATCGTCAGGGAGCTCTCAACCTTCAAGATAGGCATGGAATAGAGTCATCCAAGTTAGCTTCTATTTGAGTACTAGTCGAGTTGTGTAGCAACTACCTCCCGCACAGGGGAGATAGATGGTTTAAGGAGTTTGTAATGAAGACTCATGTGGGCGTAGGCAAACGAGACGAATCAAACGTAGCAAGTTCGTCGGTGGCAGAATTGTCACATCTCCTAATATGCCTTATCTCGAGGCCTTCGAACTTGTTCTCTAGCTTGCAAACCTCATTTAGATATGCCGCCGTGTTGTCATCCGAGCACTAGTACTCCTCTGCACTTGGTTTACGACTAGCTGCAAGTCCCCTTTCATGAGAAATCATTTGATCCCAGGTGATGTGGCTATGCAAAACTCATTGACTAGTCCCTCGTATTCTGCAACATTGTTTGAAACATGAAAATCAAGTTGGATAGCATATTTAAGCTCCTCACTTGTCGAGGATTTAAGCACGATGCCATCCCCCAAGCCCTGAAGCATGAGCGACCCATCGAAGAATACAGTCCAGCGGTTATCGACCATCTCGTGCTCTTTTTCTTCAACATGTGTCCATTCCACGATGAAATTTGCCAAGGCGCCTAAATTGATGCTGGTTCGCAGAGTGAAATCGACCTTGAACTTGTTGAGTTTAACTGCCTATTGTGTAATTTGTTCTGTCACCTTTCGGTTGCATATTACCTCCTTGAGCAGATACGTCATCTCAACTGTAATCTTGTGCACCAGAAAGTAGTGTTGTAGCTTTCAAGAAGTCATCAGAATGGAGATAGCATCTTCTGCACTTGAGGGTATCGCAGCTTGGCGTCATGCAAGACCTCGCTCATGTAGTACACTAGCTTCTGTACTTTGGCCTTGTTCTCAAGGCAACCCCGCTCGACCACCAGAACTGTGCTTACCACTTGGGGGTAGCTTGAAGAAAGGTAGTCCTCATTCACCCATCTCTGATAGATGAATCGACTCAGGGCAGTAATGCAACCCGTGAGCTTTTGCACTTCCCACAACATCTGTGGAGAGCGCATCTAGTCGATGGACTCAATTTTGCATGGGTTGGCCTCGATGCCTCGATTAGACACTACGAACCCGAGAAGCTTACTAGATGGGATACTGAACGTGCACTTCTCAGGGTTAAGCATCATTCGATACTTCCTGAGGTTGTCGAACATCTCCTCAAGGTTACTAATTAATGTGCTTCTGGTTTTCGACTTGACTATGATTTCATCGACGTACGCTTCCACATTACGCCCGAATTGGGACTTCAAACAATTTTGCACTAAAACAGAAATAATTTTCCTAGACACCAAGGATTTCTTTCCACAAGCGGATTAAAAGGAGAGCCGCCTCAAATGACTTTGGCCGGTCCTTTGGGTTAAGAACCGCTTGTGTAAAGGTATCTTCACAGGCTGCTCTCTTAAGAAACCACCTGTGAAAATATTGATCTTGTCACAGGCGGTGCCCTTTAGAAGCCGCCTGTGGAAACTATGATCTTCACAGGCGGATCTCTTAAGGAACCGCCTTGGCAAATTGCCATCTTTACACAAGCGGCTTTCTTACGAAGCCGCATGCGGAAAGCACAGTTTCCACAGGCGGTATGTTAAGCAAGCCGCCTTAGTTAATTATATTGATGGCCTAATTAATTAACGAACCCCCTGTGGTGATGTTCAAGTCTTTAAAGGCGTAGTTCTTAAACAAACCGCCTGTCCAAAATTTGTAAATGCTTGTCTACAAATTTTGTGACGAAGGAGATGCCGGTATGCGTTTTCATGTACGTACTGGAGCATCCTTTGTTCTACAATACCTGCAAAACACAGAAATCCAACGTCCAGACAATACTCTGGTATGAGGTTGTATTGACGTACCGGATCATCCGTTATGTTGCAACAGCGGCACTACACAGAGAAATCCAACGTCCAGAAAATACTCCGGTATGGTTCTTTTGGCCTTTGACGGATCATCCGGTAGTGCTGTTTTGCTTGATCGTTATTATTTTTCTCAGAGGCTATTGTCTTAGGGAGCCGCTGTGGACACTTCGCTTTAAAGCTCTGAACAGATCGTTCTCTGCGGCGATTCAGTGCCCCAAAATTGTGAAAACAAGGGGGGAGCTAGGTTTTGAACTTGAAATCCTTGGAATGGTTAACTCTCTAAGGTAAGAGCATCTCATTCTTGACATTTGTAGAGGTTTATATATCTTGTGGAGAGGAAGATGTAGTGTAGATAGAATGTGCACGGGGAGAGGGTTGAAGCCCGAGAGATTGGCGCCATGACACTCTTTAAAATTCGTGATTCACTTTTTGATACCTGGTCCTTGTCACGCACTCGGATGGACCCACATGTCATAGACACATCACCAAAACCAACGAATTGAGTGTCCTTCGACTAATTTTTTCGTTGAAGCCCTCACCTTCTAGATCTGTCAGCGAGATCTTGTATCCCTCCCTCTCTAGAGGAGAGAACGATCCCCTCTCTAGATCTAGAGGAGAGGACCTTACATTCTTTCGTGATTTTAATAAAATCATTTTATAGTATTTAACTTAGAGTTCTCTTGTTACGTTCTATCTAAATAATTGACATTTCGATCTTATTTTTACATTTGTGTTCAAGATGGAAAGGGCATGGATGTACAATGACCCAAGAAATAAGGGTGTATTCCTCAAAGAGCTCAAACTTTTATTAAAGCCACTCGAGAAGGATGCTTGGACTAAGAAGGAAGCGGAAATACTTTGTCCATGCAAAGATCAGAAGAACAATGTAGGGTGAGGAGATTTAAGTGTAATCAAACACACACGATCATGAGAGGTTTTATAGAGGATTACACATGTTGGTCCAAACATGGCGAACAAGCAAACGCCATCGCAAACAACCGATGATGTTGATCCCGATCTCGTGGATGATCGAAGTCGGAGGCTATAATCGATGGTTTGGGAGATGAAGCTCACGTGCATGCTCGTTTGCTAGATGATGGTCGCATCACTGATGTAGAGGAAATGTTGCGCCATGCCGAACCACAGGTTTTAAAGGAGATGACAGGTTTAGATAATGACGATGCGTTACACAAAGCGATGAATGATCTCGTTATATGAGGAATCCAAGGGTTGTCCTCGTAGTTTACGATGTTGCATACGGTCTTGATGCTTCTACGATTGAAGGCTAGCAATGGATGGTCGGACAAGAGTTTCACCGATCCGTTGAGCCTCTTGGCGTAAATACTTCGAAGGCTAATGGATTGCCCACCTTGCCGAAGCGCAGCACTTATTTCGCGAAGAAGCTTATCACTCCGATGTCATTGGATGTGCAAAAGATACACGCATGTCCGAACCATCAGTATCCTCTTCCGTAAACACTACGGACTTGGATCATTGCCCGGTGTGCAAGGAGAGCGGTATAAGAAGAATGATGACTCCCACGACGATGATGATTCTTGACTAGCACTCGAAGAATAAGAAGAACAAAAATAGTACTACCGGTAATAACGAAGATGACACTTCTTGAGTACGCATAAGAAGAAAAGAATCCTGCATTGGTGATGTGGTACTTGCCGGTTATTGGCGCCAAAGCGTTTGTACTCGAATGAGAGGGACTTGAACTAATGGGTTGGCATTCCAACAAGTGCAGAAAAGATGGAAAGATTCGACACCCGGTGATGGTAGACAATGGAGAAATTTTGATCACACGTATCCAGATTTCGCAACGAACCCGGGAATGTAAGGTTCAGACCGAGTATCGATGGTATGAATCGATTAGACACTCTGAGAAGCTTACTAGATGGGATCTTGAGCGTGCACTTCTCGGGGTTAAGCATCATTCGATACTTCACGAGGTTGTCGAACATCTCCTCAAGGTTCTTGATTAATGTGCTTCGGTTTTCGACTTGACTATGATTTCATCGGCGTCGCTTCCACATTACGCTGAATTGGGACTTCAAACAATTTTGCACTAAAAGCGAAATAATTTTCCTAGACACCAGGATTTCTTTCCTGGCGGATTAAAGGAGAGCGCCTCAAATGACTTTGGCGGTCCTTTGGGTTAGAACCGCTTGTGTAAAGTATCTTCACGTTTCTCTCTTAAGAAACCACAGTGAAAATATTGATCTTGTCACTGGCGGTGCCCTTTAGAAGCCGCTTTGTGAAACTATGATCTTCCTGGCGGCTCTCTTAAGGAACGCCTTGGCAAGTGCCATCTTTACTGGCGGCTTTCTTCTGAAGCGCATGCGAGCTTTCTGATTTCCACGGTATGTTAAGCAAGCGCCTTAGTTAATTATATTGGCCTAATTAATTAACGAACCCCTGTGGTGATGTTCAAGTCTTTAAAGGCGTAGTTCTTAAACAAACCGCTTGTCCAAAATTTGTAAATGCTTATGCGCAAATTTTGTGACGAAGAGATGCCGATATCGTTTTCATGTACGTCGGAGCATCCTTTGTTCTACAATACGCAAAACACAGAAATCAGCGTCTGAGACAATACTACGGTATGAGGTTGTATTGACGCATCGGATCATCCGTTATGTTACTAGCGGCACTACAGAGAAATCAACGTCCGGAAAATACTCGGTATGGTTCTTTTGGCCTTTGACGGATCATCCGGTAGTCTTTGTTTTTGCTTGATCGTTATTATTTTTTACGTAGAGCGTTGTCTTAGGAGCACGCTGTGGACACCGCTTTAAAGCTCGAGCAGATCGTTCTCTGCGGCGATTCGAGTGACCCCAAAATTGTGAAAACAAGGGGAGCTAGGTTTTGAACTTGAAATCCTTGGAATGGTTAACTCTCTAAGGTAAGAGCATCTCATTCTTGACATTTGTAGAGGTTTATATATCTTGTGGAGAGGAAGATGTAGTGTAGATAGAATGTGCACAGGAGAGGGGTTGAAGCTTGAGGGAGATTGGCGCCATGACACTCTTTAAAATTCGTGATTCACTTTTTGATACCTGGTCCCTTGTCACAGACTCGAGATGGACCCACATGTCATAGACACATCACCAAAACCAACGAATTGAGTGTCCTTTGGGCAAGTATTTTGACAATACGGTTGAGGAAGGTGTGGCTCCAAAGTGCTTAGTAGTGGGAAAAAAAGTGTTTGAAATGGTCCGAACATCAAGGTGGTTTTGGGAAGAAGCGGTGAGGGCCAAAAGAGGGTCGAAAGAGGAAGAATACCGATGAGGAGGTTCCTCCGCTTTGTTGTCTGTTCAAAAGATGTCAATTTTCTACAAGTATTTGCCCTACTGGAAGGACTTGGAAATTCACCATAGCATCGATGCCATGCATGTCATAAAGAATGTCTGTGAAAGCGTGCTAGGTCTCTTGTTGGACATTCAGTACAAGACAAAGGATGGTCTTAAAGCTCGTAAAGACTTAGTAGTACTTAAAATCAGGAAAGAACTACACCCTCAAGAAAGAACACATGGAAAGTATTACCTTCCCCCAGCAAGCTACTCTCTGACAGCTGAGGAGAAAAGATCAGTGTGCAAGTGCTTACGTGGGGTCAGAGTCCCGTTTGGTTATTCATCCAACATCAAAAACCTAGTATCGATGAAAGATTTAAAGATAAGTGGTATGAAGTCTCACGACTGCCACGTCATGATGACACAAATGCTCCCAATTGCAATCAGGGGTATCAACTCAACATTTTTAAAGGTGGCCATCACACGGCTGTGTCATTTCTGCAATGCGATTTCACAGAAGGTAATCGATGATGAACAGCTGAGCTATCTGCAGAACTATATAGTGGAGACTATAAACCAACTTGAGATGTGCTTCCCTCCATTCTTTTTCGATATCATGCCGCACCTCTTGGTTCACCTTGTCGAGGAGGTAAAGGTATTGGGACCAGTATTCTTACACTGGATGTTTCCATTTGAGAGGTGGATGGGCTTGCTTAAGAGCTTACAACGGAATCGTGCTTACCCAGAAGGTTCCATTATTGAGGGCTACAATACTGAGGAAGTCATTGAGTGTTGCACGGATTACTTCATGCCCACGGAAAGGCCAATTGGTGTGCCTATCCCTCGACATGAGGGGAGGTTGATTGGTAAAGGGACTAAGGGAAAGAAAAGATTCATCGACCATGAGTACAAGAATGTGGACCAAGCACATTTCACCGTCTTGCAACAGCTACAGATAGTGGAGCCGTACGTGGAGCAACACCTGGAAGAGCTTCAAAGAGAAAATCCAGGATGCCAAGTTGATTGGATCCTGAAAGAGAATAAGCGCATGTTTACCACATGGTTCAAGAACCGAAACATACCAGATGGTGAGGATGAAGAAACAGAAACATTAAAAATGTTTGCTCATGGCCCATCAAATCTGGTAACATCATGGCTAGCGTATGACATCAATGGGTACACGTTTTATACCATTCAAAAGGACAAGAGACGATGGCCCAAAACAGTGGCGTTCGGGTTGAAGCCATAGATGCGATAGGGGAGAAGAACACCTACTATGGAATCATTAAAGAAATTTGGGAACTCGACTATGGAAGGGATATGCAGATCCCAGATTTCACCAAGAATCGGGTCAAACATCCTAATGGTGTGGAGGTGGACAACTATGGGTTCACAACTGTCGACCTCAACAATCTTGGCCACAAAACTGACCCCTGGATACTAGCTTCTAAAGTCTCGCAAGTTTTCTACATAGCTGACCCTAGTAATAAGAAAAGGAACATAGTTGTTCCCGGAAAACAAAGGATCGTTGGAGTTGACAATGTGCACGACGTGGCAGAATACAATCAGTTTGATGACCTACCGCCTTTCGGAGATCCGGAGAGGATCAAACTTGAAGAAGAAACCCTTGATATTTCAATGATGCCATATATGCGTGATGATTGTGTCGGAAAAGTTGTTAAAGGCAAATAGGGACACGTTGTGTAAAAACTTAATATGTAATAGAACTTATATTTTTTATTGGACATGAGTAAAATTGTTGCGTGAAAGTGCAGGATAGTATGGTAGGTAATTCGCTATTAGGCCGGATCATCCTGTAAATTGAAGCCAACAGAGGCCTGAGGAAGCCAAGCACTATTTGTCCGGACAATAATCCGGTACGGTTTTTTCTCGACTTAACGGAACATCCGGTATGTGAATCTTAGCTTCGAGGCCTCCGTCGTCCGCATTTGAGAGCGTCTTTATCTTTTCCTATACGGATCATCCGGTCTTCATATTGTCCGCGCTCACTGTTATTGTGACTCTACTAGGTGCTAGCACACCGCTACACAAGATGATCCGATTCTTTTTTCCTCAGATGGCCGGACCATCCTACCACCGAGACGAACAGAGGCATCGATCCGGTCAGATGATGTTTCCGATAACGGATCATCCGGTATGTTGATCTTAACCTTATCCAAAAAGACAAAAACATGCTTCAACATTCAGAGAACTGCTTGTGGAGCTTTAATAGTGACCGCACCTAACTACTCCTCTCTCCACGCCTCCATGCCGCCTTGCGCCGCAGCCCGTTTCCATGCCTTGCGACGCCGTACTCCAATCCTCCACCCGCCTCGGCGCCGCCACACGCCAGTTCGCGTCACCCGTTTTGTCGCCGCCGACAAATCCGAGCCCTCGGCTGGCGAACGACTCTCCTTCACTTTGTAAGCGGTGAGATCCACATCCCTCTGGTTCCTTTGGACTCCATTCAAATGCATATGAATATGATGCAAGTTCTTGACATTCAACCGTGCAACTTGCAGATGGTAGGAAAAAGGAAGGGAAAAGAAGTTGTTGTGTGAGCTGAGAAGGCTAAGAAGTCCAAGTTATAGAAGGCAGCAGAGCGAGTGAGATGGTGCAGCACGAACTTGGCTCGAGCATCTTGCGCGTGGCCGCCAATTGCAGATTAGAGACACACAAAGTCAGCAGAGGGGTCGAGAGAGGAGGGGGCACTCAATTCACAGAGGGTGGTGCGGCACCTCCTCGTCGTTCTAGCCGCGTGCGCACTCGTGGTGGTTCGACATCTTCCGAGCACATTGCTAGGCAGGTGCGTGCTCGTCCCAACATAGTTCCGCATGAGGAGGAGACTGGCGATGAAAAGGAAGAGGACGAGGAGTACCATGTGCCACATCCTGACCCTGAGATAAGACTTAGAGACCTTCGGAACCTCTCATCCCGGAGGGTAAAGAGCCTTCGTTTCTCTTATGTCAATGTCTGGTTTCCGCAAGCCAGAGAATTTGGAGTTCATAGGAGGTTCTGGACGGTTCTTCAACAGAGCTTCTATGTTACGTACAGAGAGCTCGGGGTCCAGTTGAGCATGCACAGGACGCTCAACTTCGCCTCTTTGCAAAGGGCCGCGGGTGGGGTGGACGTTTAGAGACACTTCGACCATTTCGAAGGTCTTACCAGGCTGTTGACAGAGTTCGACACGGTAGTGGAAAAGTGGGTCAGAGACTTCTATGCCACAGTTTGAATCGACCCAGAGCACAGATACATTCAGTTCATGCACGATGGAGAACCCCAGAGGGTGTATAGGTCCACTTTGCTTGAGTTGTTTGGTTTTGAGGAGGAGGCCCGAACTTTGCATCAGGTGGTGTACGCAGACAGCACACTGCCTCATCGTGCTAAGGCCAGAGAGTGTTTCCCGACAAATGATCAGATTCACTTTCTGTTGCAGCAGCCATTCCCCGTTGGATCCCTTCGCCATCTAGACCGTCTCACTCCTGAGGCAAAGGCGGTCCACATGGCTTTGAGGAAGTCACTGTAGCCGAGGATTGGGAATGCCGAGACGATCACTAGTTTGCAGCAGTGGCTACTTTATTCGATCCTATCTCACGAGACGTTCGACATTCTCGACTTTATCATTTGTGAGATTGAAGATGCTATTGCAGATGCTATGAGTTTGGCCAGACAACAACCATTTGCACATATAATTTCCTACATATGCAGTACCTTCGCTCCAGACGAGCATCGTGACGAGTACCTGGAAGGGCGAGTTCGTCTTCGTCAGTACATAACTCCATCTCTTGACGACAGACGCAGAGGACAGCGTTCCATGAGGAGGGCTCAGGAGCAGATACCTGAGGAACTGAGAGAGACCGCTCAACGGGAGGACTAGGCACTAGCAGAGGCTGAGGAGCATGCTGGGTTGGCGCGGATCATTGATATTGACTGGGATGACGACGACGACGAGGAGGAAGACCCTGAGTACTTTCCACCAGTCCAAGCCCACAACCACGAGGCAGGTGGATCAGGCTCTGTACCTGAGGACCGAGATGACTCAGTTGCACTGTCAGCAGCTCTTGACGTGACACCGGTGACTGCGGCTTCTGTTTCTCAGCCCTCCGAGCTTACTCACGTACTTGCTTCAATTGTTGAGTTACAGAAGTCTCAGGCAGCTTCAATTACCCAACAACGGGAGACACAGACCCAATTACTAGAGGAGATGAGGTTGCATCAGCAGACGACCCAGGCAGCTTTGCTACACGGTCAGATGCAAATGGCTCAGATGTTCACTTTCTTCTCAGGCTGCTTTGGTCAGTTGTACAATGCAGTTGGTCTTGCACAGCCTCAGCTGCCAGCTCTAGTTCCACCTCCCGCTACCGGCATTGCTGCCCCACTTGCTTCTGTTGGGGGCTTCCTGCCCACTCCCGTGTCCACGTTCCCACCAGCTCCTACGGTCTTGACAGGGATGTTCTCCAGACCAGCCGGTGATAAGGCATCCGCTCCGTTGTCCACTACTCCACCTACTTTAGCGGATGCACCCACATCGACCATGCCTGCCCCATGCTCGACTGAGACCGAACATACGTCCGTGCATGCTGACATAACTGACGGGATGGCTGCTCAGAGTGTAGTATCGTTGAGTTCCACACCTATCGATGCGGTGCCGACTCCTGAAGTTGACGACGATCTAGTCATTGCCTCCGAGTGTGCTCCTGTGAGTTCACCTACAGCCCCTGAGGCCCCTGATGAGGATAACACTGCATCAGCATGTACAGAATATCAGTCTCCGGACTTAACACACACCGCTGTGATTACTCAAATCACAGAGAATATTGCTGATACGGGTGTTGTGGATCTGACCTCTGAACCCCGACAAAGGCGGCACGCATGACAGGCCCATCGACCTTGCCGCGACCAGCGATTGCTCCAACCCCTTCACCAATAGGTTCACAGGCCCCTGATGAGGAGACTAAAGCTACAAAGTCCAAGGAGGAGAACCTCGACGAGCTTGACGCCGACGGTGTTGAGCGCGATGCTGATAGGGAAGACTCTAGCTCTGGCTCCGATCTTTTTGGTACTAGTCCAAGCACGGACGAGTAGTTCTTTGCTTAATGCGCCACTTGTCTTTTCGGTTGTTATGCACTCTAACTTGCTTGATATGTCGTATTTTGATTTCGCTGTGTTCGCCTAGATTGGAACGATGCATTTCATGATAATTTTATTTAACTTTGTACTCTTTCATGACAATCTGTACTGAAAGCTTTTTGTCGGTAGGATGGTCCGGTATACATATATTTACACATACCGGATCATCCTGATTTGTAGACCATTTCAATATCATGACCTCCATGAGCCTGCCGGCAACTCTGTTGCAGAGCGCGAGGCTGATCCTGCTCCGGCTCCGATCTTTGGGCATTCCCGGCGAGAACGCGTCTGGACACGTAGTCTTGAGTTGATTTTAGTGGTGTTAGCTCTTGTCGGATCTTCATGTAAGGACGAGTTATCGAATGTTGCGCCACTCGTAGTTGTTCCTTTCGATTATAATCGATCGATCCATGTGAAATGTAGTGCCCCCCGCGAACGATGTGAATATTTAGGACCGTGCGGGTGATTAATTACTTCAACACTAAATCTGTACCGAACGGTATGGCCATTTTACGTTGCCCTCTTTCGCTTGTGGAGTTCGGGCACGCAAGATAACTTCGAAGGTATTTTTCCGGTAGGATGGTCCGGTATACATATATTTACACATACCGGATCCTCCTGATTTGTAGTTTCGTTGTAGCCCAGGGTAAAACTTGTACGCATAGGGGATGATCCGGTGCGTTATCCTAACCTGGGTCGGATCGTCCGGTCTGTGGAATCGACTCCCGTGCTTGAGGAGAGCACCTAGCTAGACAACATGTGTAGAGCTTTGGTCTCGGCCAATCACTTTCTGTTGCGATTGCTATGTTCACAGAGAATAAGGCTACTATGGGTTTTTAGGGTCCGAGGGTGGACCCTGTTAGTGCGGCAGAGACAACTCCCGGAGACCCCCAAGCCCATGACCCATAGCCTGCTCCTACGACATCACCGCTAGCCCATCAGTCCGATGGTGACGAGAGTAGACCATTTCAATATCGTGACCTCCACGAGCCTGCCGGCGACTCTGTTGCAGAGCGCGAGGCTGATTCAACTCCGGCTCCGATCTTTGGGCATTCCCAGCCTCAGAACGTACGGACACATAGAGCTGAGTTGATTTTAGTGGTGTTAGCTCTTGTCGGATCTTCATGTAAGGATGAGTTATCTGAATGTTGCGCCACTCGTAGTTGTTCCTTTCGGTGTAATCCTGTACTTGCTTTTCTAACGACCGGACGATCCGGTGTGCACATATTTACATAGACAGGAGAATCCTGTACTTGCTTTTCTACCGATCGGATGATCCGATATGCACATATTTACATAGACAGGAGAATCATGTACTTGCTTTTCTACCTACCGGACGATCTGGTATGCTAGACGCGCGGGCATCCCTTCGCCTTCCGGTGCTTATATTAACCACCGGGGGATTCGTTCGTGTTCACAAATTCCCCCAAGCCATTCGTATTCTCTCCCTCCTCGGCAATGTCGGCCTTCTCGTCCTCATCCTCCTCCGCAATGTCGGCGCAGACTGAGTCCGCCAGGAAGCGGCCGCGACTCCGGTCGCCGTCGCCGTCGGCCCGATCGTCAGCGTCCATCAACTGGTTCCCCCAGTTACGGGCAGAGGAGGAGGAGCCGCTAAACCGGGTGGAGGAGGCCATCCGCGGTGGCGGCGGCAGCGGCAGCAGCGGCAGCGGCAATGAGGCGAGCGGCGGGCGGCAATGAGGCGGCAAGAGTGGCGATGGTGGCAGGCAGCCGCGACCACGAGGAGAAGCGAGCGAGGAGGAGGAGGAGGAGTTGGTTGGCGCGGGAGCGATTTACGACGGCAAGCGAGGAGGACGCCGGCGACTACATGCCCGTCTTCTACCGTTTGGACACCTCCTCCTCCTTCGGCTCCTCCAGCCACATCTTGCTCTCGTCGGATGAAGACGAAGACGACGATGATGATTTCTGGATGTAGATAGAGTAGTTTAGCTAGGTATCTTGTTGGCGCATAATTCTAATGTACTACTGGCGCCCCTTTTGGATGTACATTTTGTTAATGTTATGTGCATTGCATTGTTCCCATGGTACTCAATAGAATTGAAATTTCAGAAAATGACACTCGAATTCTCCCCTCAATTCGCGGTCTCCCCAAATGAGAGATTTGGTTATTTACCACTTTAAACATGTGGTTTCGCAAAATTGCCACTGGACCTACATTTCATTGACTCATACGGTCCCATATTTCATTGGCTCAAGTGGCATCATATCCAAAAGGTCAAATCTTTAAGTCTAGACAGGATCATCCTCTTTGTACTATTGGGAGAGGCCGCATTTCGAAGGCTTTTTTGTCTATTTGCCACTTAAAGATTTGACCTTTTGGATATGATACCACTTGAGCCAATGAAATATGGGACCGTATGAGTCAATGAAATGTAGGTCCAAGGCAATTTTGGCGGCCACATGTTTAAAGTGGCAATAACCAAATCTCTCCCCAAAGTATGGACCGACCATCCGGCTCAGGAATAAATCTCGCCGATGTACGACGCCGCTTGTAGAAATCGTTGGAACCGCCTGTGGAAATCTTGTGCACCGCCTGTGGAAATTCCTAACCCCTAAAATCTCTAGGCGGGAGATCAAATTGCTCCCCCTGTCCAAAGCTGCGGTAAAGCCAAATTTCCCCCGTCGACGCCTCCACGCCGCCGCCCTCAGTGATATCCCCTCGGGCTCGCGCCTCCGACAACCGTTCCGGCGCGCTCGGTGACCTCTCCGCGGGCTAGCGCCTACGACTACCGTCCGCAGCGCCGTCGCCCCCTTCGTCCACGTCGCCTTGCTCGGTGACCTCTCCGAGGCCTCGCTCCTCCGATGAACTTTCGTCGGGTCGCCAATCGCCAAGCCCCAATTCCCTTGCCGCGCGACGCCGCCTTGCTCGGCCTAGCAAGGCAAGTGCATCGACCACCCTTATATCTTGTTATCTTTGTGAAAAAGTTTGAAGATATGTCTAAAGTAGATAGTGATTGATAGAGCAATTCTTGCTCGTAAGTTCCAAAGATGAGTATTGCGTAGAACATAGAGCAATTCTTACGAGATATCATAAGTAGTTATTAATAAAATCGAAGTTGAAGTTGGAGTTACCAAAGTTTGTGGAGTCTGTTTTGATGGACGATGAATACTCTACGGATAGTTTTTGAACCGCATGTTGTAAAGCGATCAAGAGCGATCCGAATTGATCTTGTAACAGATCTGCAACCAAACGAATATGTTTATTTTTCAAGTGATTCATATCGTCATCGTCAAGTATACCCGTTCCAAATTTCATTCTAATCAAATGATCCGTAGCGGCCAATACATCTCGTGGTAACAAGAATGTATTATTCTAAGGTATATCAAGATTCAGTCTCCGATTCATATTTCACAGAACTGAAAGCGCCCCTTGTTTCAAAGAGAGGAGAACGGGTTATTCACATTTAATTTGATGGTCAAAGGCAAATTGAAAGCTAAGCAGTGGTAATTAAGACCCCCGGGGAAAATAGGGATGTCTCCTACGTTACCCATAATATGTGGAAGTATCGACGTAATTTCATAGAGTCATTCGATCTGAATGCTACATGAAGAACATAAGCCAGATGACGGAACACGGAGACCTAGGATGTAGAAGATCATAACATGAGCGATTCGGCAGATTTGGATTCCTTTCCTATATATCCACATTATCTCGAAGAACTGGGGGGATATCTATCCCAATGCCGAAAATTTTTACCATGTTTAGTAGCTTTTCAATGGCTTCTCTTGCCTTACCAGGAATGAGCGGTTTTGTTGCAGAGTTAGTAATATTTTTTGGACTAATTACTAGTTCAAAATTTCTGTTAATGCCAAAGATGCTAATTACTTTTGTAATGGCAATTGTAATGACAATCTGTTTTGTAGTAAGATGGGAGATAAAGAATTGATCACCAAGAAGGATGAGCTGTAATACGCCGCAAGAGGAGGGCGATGCCTAAGGCAAAGAAGACTTGGCGAGAAGGATGATGCCACGTGGTCGAAAGAACATCGAGCCCATCGTTGTCCTTGGGCAGCGATGGTTCCTCGTCATCGTACAAGAGCCCTAGCCCAGTTCCATGCCCACGACCAGAACGGCGATGTGGGGAAATCGACTCCGACTACGATCCCAATGAAGAGGTATTAAGAAGAGTGAGCTTGTTTTATTTGTAGCTTAGCGTGGACAAAATTACATTTCCTTATGTTTGCGTATTCCTCGTGTTTATTTCTATGAAGAGGCCGGAAAGGTGATCACACCGACTAGCTGCAGTTCAAGAGGTAATTGAAGATACCTCCGGGCATGTTCCTGTGGATTCCTCTACTACAACAACCACGACCTCGCATAAACGAAAACAGGGGGAACGAAGTAGGAACAAGTTACCGGCAGGGACTTGGTATATCACGGAGGTCGGTCCTTTAGGAGAGCCCCTAGCACCTCGTGAGGCACTATCCAAGTATCGAAATAGCTGCGGCTGTCTTGTCAAGGACAATGTCTCCATTACGATTGATAACTGGACAAAGGTGGCCGACGCGACAAAGGCGCACCTGTGGACCGAGCTGCAAAAAATCATAAGGTTCCCCCTAGAGTATGAGGCCATCGCTAAGAAGAATGCCTTGGACGTGATGGGGAAGTGCTTCCGGAACTGGAGGTATGAGCTGAACAAGTACTTTGTGAAGACGGAGCGGACACCATTCCAGAAATATGGAAAAATCACCGTGGGTGAATGGGCGAGTTTGTCCAGCGAAGACCTGGCAAGCGGCCGTAGCATTGAGCGAGGTGTACAATGCCCTCGCGAAGAAGAACAAGTACCCCCATCACCTCGGCACAGGTGGGTATGCCCCTAAGATTGTTGAGTGGAGGAGTAAAGAAGAAGAGGAAGCCCGTCTTTGGGATAGAGAACCCATTGACGAGTCAGAGCGAAGCGAGGCGAAAATTGGGTCCTAGCTCGCCAACCCAATAGCAAGAAGGGTCGCAAAAGCACGGTGGACCCTGCGGTCCTGGAAGTTTCGGCCAAGCTGCAGAAGATCTCACACGAGCAAGCGGAGGGATCTTTCGTGCCAGACAGGGAGAACGACGACCTAACAATGGCGTTGGGAACCAAGGAACACCCAGGTCGCACTCGTGGCGTCGGAAGTAGAGTGGGCTTCAAGCATGGGTTCCCAGAATATCAAGACCAATACAAGTCGCGTCAAAGATATAAGAGGACTATGGCTGATACAATAAGACAACTGGCCCAACAAGAGTTTTTAAGACTGTGGGAAGAGAAGGAGGCGGAAAGGGCGTTACAAGCGCGGTTGACTGACAACCCGAGCCCGCCCAGATCCGAGTAGCGCCAGTCGCGCCAATCCCAACGCCTCGATATCCTGTGGATGATATCACAGAGGCAACCAAGTGCAAGCTCTGTGCACATCTGGAGTAAGGGGGCTTGGTCGTCGAGCTTGCGGAGGGCATGGCATATCCGGGCACTATGATGCACAACCAACCTGTCCCTATTGGTCACGCAAAGGTGCAAGTGGACATCATGGTTGTTCCATGCCTTGGCTTGTGGAAGCTACCGTTCAGCACCCCTGATGATGTAGAGACCATCCAAGATGCAGTTGAGTCGTTTATTGTATGGCCCAAGGAAGATATTGCATTGATACAAGAGAGGTCAGAGACACCAGCAGCAAGTCAAGACGTCCTACCTCTTCCAAAATTGCCTACACCACAAACCGCATCTTCTCCGCCGGTGGAGCCCTCACCACAATGCGCATCTTCTCCACCGGCGGCGCCTTCACTACAGCGCGCATCTTCTCCGCCGTCGGCGCCTTCACCACAGCGCGCATCTTCTCCGCCAGCGACGCCTTCACCACAGCGCGCATCTCCGTCGCTGGCGCCTTGTGCACCGCATGCATCACCTCCGTTGCCCCAACCGTCACAACGCGCCTCATCTTCGGCGATGTTGTTGGTTGCAAAGAAAAACAAAGAAGTAGATTGCAATCAACGGAGTACCACCAAGTCAAAGAGGAGTGCCAACTCCACTCGGGTACAGACCATGCCTTCATTAGAGACTTATGAGCATGGCAAGCCATTTCTCCCCATGGAGCAGATCAATGAAGGACCATGGGAGTTGAAGAGACTCCATGACTGGTACTTGAGGGCATCTCGTCTTGGGGTGAAGGGCATTCAAGTCGTTGTCCCTCCAGATGTCTACAAACACGAGGATACTTCCTACGATTGGATCGATTTTGGTGACTTGCAACAGATGTTCCATTTTGGAAAACTCGACATCAACTTGATCAGCGTGTGGTGCCTGTAAGTTGGCCATTGACCTACCCCTACATTGTTATTTCGGCTCTTGCAAGCAAGTACCGATATAACAAATTATGACAGCATATCATTATATTGCATTCTGATAGCATAATAAAGAAAACCCCAAATGTATAGCAGTTGAGTGCCAAGTTGATTTCCTCTTTATAGTAATGGCTTGTTAGATCATTCAAAAATTGGCAGAATCCATATAATTTTCACTAGATCATAAGTTGGCCGATTTTAGTGGGTTTTCCTTTTAAATAAAGTTAACTTCTCCAAATCTGTCGAACAAGATGTATTTTGCCAAAATCTGATATTTGCCAAAATGTCATGTTTCCCAACATTCAGCATATAAATTGGCGCATTGACCATTGTCTTCTATGTAGAATGCAATATAACGATGCTAAACAGATGGGAAAATGTGTCAAGTTCCTTGACCCCGCACGGATTAGCCAGCCGAGCTTAAGAGCTGTACTTAATGAAAAGGAGTTGAAGGATAAGGGGATGACGGAAACAGAGATAGAAGAAAAGCGACAGTCCCTGACCCGAGATCGCCAAGTAGATATGGGGCTATACATATCAAAAGCAATGCTCTAGATGCAAGACAAGGACGTCATAATGGCTCCCTACAATTTTAAGTAATCTTCTCATTCGTCAACCGTTGCTAAAAGTTTAGTTTGCACCATAATCACTCGTGAAACTTACATAAGTTTTCGTTGCAGCGATCACTTCATTTGTTTCATGCTGTACCCGAAGCAGAGCAGATATATGGTCCTTGACTCATCCAGAACCCCACCGGAATCTTACAATGAATTCACCCGCGTCTTAAATGCGTAAGAAATATATATACACAAACATACATAACATAATGTAATTTGTTTTATGATATGATAGTTACTTGTTGTTGTTGACATTCGAGTAGGGCTTTCAAGAATTACACAACCAAAAAAGGGGGGCAACATGATCCTGCGAAGGTGTCAAATAAGATGCTTTGCTATGTCCACCCATGGGTAAGAAGACACTTGTAATGCTTCAACATAATTGCACTAGTAACCAACTGTACTAATTCCATACATTATTATTTGATTTGAAGTGCCACAAGCAACCTCCAGGCAGTGTTCTTTGTGGATACTACGTCTCATGAAGTTCCTCGGGATCAACGGAGGTGCTGTAGCAACCCCAAGGACGTAAGCCTATACAAATTGGTGATTCAAAATTATTTATTGTCTGATTATCGATTTCACTATTGTTTAACCTCTTTATTGCCTACTTTATTATCGCAGGTGAAGATTGCAAAGACCACTTTGGCACTCACTGATGATGACCTTCGCAATGTGCAAAAGGACATGTGCTAGTTCATTCGTCGTGAACTCATCCATGAGAGAGGTAGTTTCTTTTACTCGGGAGGTGAAGTGGCGAAGCATTATAAACTTTGTAATTGGAGACGAGGATAGACGGGCCGTGAACACTAATGTATATATTTTTTTAAAGACAGTAGGGCTGTAATTTATATTAGATAGAGAATATCAGAGGAGTCCATGGCGCAGGATACTGCACGTGGAGAGTTTTACAAGGAGAATATCAGAGGAGTATATATAACCTTGTGTATATAACCTTGTATATATATACATAATGCAATAATGATTTATATGTGCTTGGTATATATAACCTTGTATATATATACATAATGCAATAATGATTTATATGTGCTTGGTATATATAACCTTGTCATTGTTATGTATGGATTTGTGCTGAACAGTGATGTGATTGATATAATGTATGCATTTATTAATATTATAATATAATTAACATAACAATATTAAAAAGATTCTTTGCATCATGCAAAGTGACGGCTTAAGCCCGCGCCTGTGAAAATGCTTATTTATGCAAAGGGTGCTTAAGCCACCCGTGTATAAAAATCATCTGTAAAGTGATGCCTAAGAAACCGCCTATACAAATAAGCATTTGTGCAAGCGGGTTCTTATTTGTACAGGCGGACGGCTTAAGAACCCGCCTGCACAAATGCTTATTTGTACAGGCGGTTTCTTAAGCAGACCGCCTGTATAGATTATTTTTATAGGCGACACTTAGAAACGCCTGTGCAAATATACCGATTTACACAGACCTTCAGTTACAGGCGGGTGCAAAAATGCTTGTGAAGATGGGTTAGCAACCGCCTGTACAAATGATTTCTGTAGTAGTGTCGAATACAGTGTTGATACGTAGCACCAGCACACTTCAAACCGAAAGGCATCTTAACATAACTTAATATAATAGAATACACTGATGGGAGTAGTAAAAGCAGTTTTATCCTCATCTTCTACTGACATGCTAATTTGGTGATACCCCGAGTAGGAATCGAGAAAACTTAGCAGTCAAATCCAGCCGTAGAGTCCACTATCTAGTCGATGCTAGGAAGAGGGAAAGGATCCTTAGGACAAGCTTTGTTGAGGTCGATGTAGTCGACGCACATCCTCCACTTACCGTTGGGTTTCTTGATGAGGATAGGGTTCGCTAGCCATGTTGAGTGAAGGACCTCTTGGGTGAAGCTGGCCTTCAGGAGTTTACCGACCTCCTCTTGTATGGCCTGCTTCCTATCTTCTACAAATCTACACTGCTTCTGCACCACTGGTTTGGCACTAGGTTCCACAACTAGTCGATACTCGATCAGCTCCTTGGGGACCTCGGGCATGTCGGACGATTTCCATGCAAACACGCCGCGGTTTTCCCAAAGAAAGGTGACAAGCTTGAATTCCTATTTGGGGTCAAGCCTAGTACCTACCTTGACCATCCTGGAAGGCTCCGATGGGTCCAGGGGCTCTGTCTTGACACCTCCTTTGGCCTTCTTGACCTTCTTCCCATCGTTCACTGAGTCCTTGGCGGCACTGTCGGACGCAGGAGCCTTGTCGATGCCCTTGGAATTTTGGCACTTAGCTCCCTCGTCGTTGGCACTGGCTACTGATCCGTAGAGATGTTCTGCCATCTCTAGGCTCTTCTTGTTGCACTTGACCGCAGCGCGTTGGTCTCCCTTAATTATAAGGACTC
This sequence comes from Guadua angustifolia, assembly GCA_036346375.1. NCBI lineage: Eukaryota > Viridiplantae > Streptophyta > Magnoliopsida > Poales > Poaceae > Guadua > Guadua angustifolia. Next base: position 29,952,600 of record CM070513.1, read on the forward strand.
CTTTTGACACCGGCATCTTGATGGTCTGGTATGCATAGTGCACCACAGCCATAAACATGGCTAGTATTGGGCGATCTACGATCACGTTGTAGGCAGTTTCAAAATCCGCCGCATCAAAGAGGATCTTTTCGGTGCAGAAATTGTCCGTGTGCCAAATATGACGGGCAGCTCTATCTGGCCAAGGGGCATCAAAGATGATTGCGCAGTTGTGGCATGGAATGGCTCGACTCTGGCTCTGAACTTTATTTGGGGAATCCCCATGTTCTCCACCATCTTCACGAAGGTATGGTTTAGTGAACTACCTCCATCGATCAAGGTTTGAGCGACCTTAACATTGACGATGGTGGGCTTGACCACCATTGGTTATTGACCTGGATGTGAGACCACAGCTGAGTGATCCAACTAGTCGAAGATTATCAGCACTTCCGACCACTTGAGGAATCTGCGGGGAGCTAGTGTGGCCAGTTTGACCTCCCTTTCAACTACCATGTATTGCCTTTTGGACTCATACATGGCAAATCCCTCGAAGATGTGTGCCAGCTAGTGATCAATCCTACAGTATTTAGGCTCATTGTCCTGGGGCTTCTCTCTGGTCTGCTCGATTTTGCGCTCGATGAGGATAGCCTTGAGCTTCTCCTTGACCTTCTTGTTGATCACTTGGCATTCATCAAAGTCATGTTTGTCCCTGTGATGAACTGGGTAGTATTTACCTCCCCACGGCTTTGACCCTTGTTGTCGCTAGTGTTGCGTGCCTTGCCCCTTTTGTCCGTGATTATGGTGGAGTCACCTTTGTGTTTCTCCCCACGGTTTTTGTTCCTCTTCGCCCCCTTCTTGGATGACTCGGGCTTGTCATCGCCAGACTTGGGGTCATCGATGATATGGTCTCGGGCCTCAGCACGTATGGTGTATTTATTCGCCAACTCAAAGAGCTCCTTGGTGGGTCGGATCTTCTAAGTGGCAAGCTTTACTTTTAACTCCCTATCCTTGACACCGTTCTCGAAGGCAAGTATGACTACCTCATCTGAGATGTTAGGGATTGAGTTGCGCTCGCCACTGAAGTGTCGGATGAAACCACGCAATGACTCATGTAAGGACCCGAATCCAACCATTCGAATCCACTGTGTTTACCGCACTAGTCCCAGGATCAATTGCTAGTGCACACAACTTAACATCGGTAAGCATCACATCATACACAACGATAACAATAATAAGACTTCATTTATTCAATATAACTAGTGTATGATCTTATGATCACTTACATTTATTCACCACATGGGCAAGTCTAAGGTAAAGTAAGACAAATGCAATGAAAAAAATAGTAAGCGTAGATGTCCCATCAAGACACCACAGCGGTGACTAGGATTGGCCTAGTGACACGCGTCCACCGAAAGTCCTCCTCAAGCACAAGGCGATGATTCCTCCACTGTTGTTGGTTTGTAAGCAAGGGTGAGTACACCAACACGTACTCAACAAGTTGTGCACTGAATGCATTTCTATTATAACTATATGCAGGCTTATTCCAAAGGAAAGGCTTATGGTTCATAAGCGAAAGCGACATTTGAAACACATACATTAATAGATTAAAAAGACAAGATAAAACAAATAATAACAAGTAAATAGATTGATGATTCTCAAATAAACCCAAGTTCTCCATCCTAAATCAAGTTTCAACTTCCCATGGCATCCCGCCATCTATCCCAAGTTTTATTTTGCCTTTAGTTGACCGAGGCAAGACTAACCAAAAACCAAATCGACCGCCCAATTGCCACTCTTGGCCCACAAAAACCAAATCGACCGTAATTGCCACTCTTGGCCCACCAAATCTGACAGCCTAATTGCCACTCTTGGCCCACCAAAAACAAATGCAACCGCCAATTGCCACTCTTGGCCCACAAAACCCAAATGTGACCGCCCAATTGCCACTCTTGGCCCGAAAACAATCTTGCCACTTGCCTCGGTTTAAATCATTTTTCCCACCCCAGTTGATTACCAAACACCACGTGCTCTTCACAAATCAACATCGTTGCGTGACTCATTGTCACAACAACTCAATCTCTTTGTGCGACACACATGGCCCACAAATTATTATCATAGTTCCATATTCCATTAGTCAAGATTAATAAACAATATTTCATGAGCATGTGATGGCGTGGCATGGCTAAGCATCTCTAATCCGGTCTAACCCTCCATGTTGATTTTCTATTAACCAACTATAGTAACCAACCTAAGGTGACAATGAGGCATGGCATACAAATAACAAGGTAGGGTATAATTCAATGGGTAAGTTAGCTAATCCCAAACTTATATTGAAATCATTTATACACATAAAATAACAAGTGATACGGTAAATCAAAATAGCATGCAATCTAGTTTATGGGTGCAACATGATCAAAGCACAACTTGCCTTGCTTAAGCTCCTGATATTGCTCCGAAGATCGCTCTTGAAATAATAATCCTTCTTCCAACACCTCGCTCAACCCGACGTCTACGCGAATCGAGAGAGAAAGCAAATAAAAACCAAAACCAAATAGCAAATAAACACCAAGAACAAAATAGCAAATGAACTTGAAAATTCAAATAAAAACCCCCATTAGATGTATCTTGAGTTTATAAATTTTTAGGAGTTTAAATCACCCAAATCGGAGTTCATATGCAAAAGTTATAACATTTAGAAAATAAACTAAACTCTAGAATTAGAAATTCTAAATCTTTCCGAATTATTTTTATAAAGAAAATCCGAATTTTCCCGCCCCGGCTTGTACGGACAAATCGTGGCGAAATCTAAACTGATGAACCCAATCTAACGGTTACGGGTAAATCTACTACGTGGTCTAATATCAACCGTCCGACCTAAATCCAACGGTTGATTTTTAATCTAAGACGCTTACCGATTCCGAAGCGACGTGGACGATCCCTGGCCGTGCGATGGCAATCCAACGGCTGAGAACCTTCGACTCCTGGCAATAGCAGAGGAGCGGTGCGAATCTCGCCAGTCTTGGAGAAGATGATGGTCCCGACGGCGCTCTGGTGCTCTCCGGCGACAAAGGATCGGCGGAATGGATGCGGCGTGCTTCGACGACTTCGGATCTACCCTCAAGTCAGCGGAAGAGTTACCAACGACGGCGAGGGCGGCGCAATGCCGTGAAGTCCTCCGTGTTTCTCCGCGGCGCGTGGCTCCTCGATACTTTTCGCGACAACGCAATCGTGCGGACGGCGCGTGAACTCCTCGAGGCTTCTTCCGATGGCGGCGCGAGGACTCGGCAATGACTTGGGGCGAGTCTTGGAGGATGCCCGACCCTTTTATACCCGCCACATGCGTAACTACGGAAAGTCTCGGCGATATCGAACCGGACTCGACGGCGGCGATTTCTTTTTTTTCCTTCGCTCGGTTCCCGATTTTTCCTTGGCGGCGGCACAAAATGCCTTTCTCGTCTATCGACTCTTCGGCGATGCCACGCCGTGTTTGATTTGGCTTACGCCACGGAGGGCCTGTTGCCTCGATTTCCAAAATGGCCACGCTTGTCTCCGCGGGAAAGACTCCAGCGGCCGATCCGACCACGCGTCCAACTCCGCCGAACGCTCCCATGCTAGCGATTGTTTGGCGACATGTTGTGAAGGATTTGACTTCGATCCGCTGTTCTGCGATCCTTTTTCCGCGCTAGAAACCCAAGCCAGGCTTCCTTTTCCGCGTGGATTTGAGTTCCGCCACATCGTCCTCTTTCCGCGCCCGAAGGAGAGTTCGACACCCTACCGAATTTGGCGTCAACACCGAGTCCGACTCGACCTCATCTTTGGGAAAAGCGGAAGGAGCTCGCCACGTGCATGGAAGGTCACGATGAAGACAACGGCGAATAATGTTCACGTGGCACTATGGACGAACCGGATTTATTAGTAGCGACTATATGATCCTAATCGGCGGGGCCCAATGAGTAATGTATTGTCACGATTCAACCAGGAGAAAAAAAAATTCTAAAAATACTTGAGACCTTCTACTCTCAATTAAAATATTTTTGGCGGACTTTATTTTTAAATCTCCCTTTTATAATTAGTTTTGATGAAAGCGATATACTTTTAAGATAATCCAAATGAATCTCGGAAAATCCAATAACTCGAGAAAATTTCATAAGAATCATAAATGACAATAAAGTAATATTTAATAATTGAAAAGCCAAAAATTGGGATGTTACAAACCTCCTCGCTTAACGGAATCTCGTCCCGAGATTCGGGGCTAACTAGAGAATAGGTTCGAGAATTCTTTCAATTAACTTCCTTGTTTGACCATCGGTATACGGAGGATAAGCATCTTTGAAATTCAAGTTAGTTCTCATTGCTTCACGTGACTTGTTCTAAAATTCCGAGATGAATTGGATACCTGTATCGGACACAATCTTCTTGAGTACCTTATGTAGTCAGTCAATCCTTGGCACATATTGCCAAATGATTTTTTTTTTAATACGTAGTCTTCAGTGATATGTAATGATTTTTTTTGGTTAATTTAATCAATGATGATTTCTCCGAATTTATGCCTTTTAGGGTCCATTTACACTATAGGGATTGTTTTAATGACTTGCCTCCTATAGAAATCTATAATGATTTGCAACGAACCTTTAGATCTCTAATGCATTGCCTTTATTTTATAATACACATCACATCGAGTATCATATCCAATAGTTTCGCCCTTCACCTTAAACCATAATTACTTTTTTTTAGACTTCATTACATCTTGACACTTTCTAGATGAATTGAGTTCTTAGAATAATGGGTTTCCTCATGTATCATTTGCTTAGGATCTTCCTATCCGGCACACTGGTTCAGCATTAAATCCTTATGATATCCTAATCACTCAAATTTCTATTCTTTGGTTACGACTTCTTCTTTCCTTAATTTGATTTTGTACTTCATCTACCTTCGAACTTCTTATGTTCTGATCTTCAGATATTGGTCCTATTTCCAAGGCAACTATAAAACCTTGTGGGGTGACCTTTAATTTCCTCTTCTTAGATTCTTTACATACCCTAGTTAACTGCTTGTTATCAACATATTTCCTCGTAACTCAAACGTCGATTACCACCTTAGCCTTACTGAAGTGCCTATGGATTCTGACACTAGACTCTTTGATCCTTTCCAACCATTATCTTCGTCCTATATTAAGGTTGGACTGAGTAAATATATTTAGATTCTTAAGGATCATATTTATTTTCGATGAATTAGTGACACCAGTTTTCTGCGCGCCCTACAACGACTAACTCCAAGCCATATGTAGGGTAATTTCAAGCGCCTCATCGTTTATGCAACAACGTTGGTTCACTTTTCATGTTATGTCTAGAAGCATCATCCTTATATATTGAAACTACTCCAAGATGACTACTAACACATGCGTTAATAGTAAGCGCTTCTTTAACTTCGAAAAAAAACCTTTTCATTACTCGGTGTCCATGCATCTCTTTCTTCTTAACAATCGTACAAAAGTCTAGCTATTGTCGAAAAACCTTCCTATGAACTGGTGGTATTATCTTACCATTTCTAGAACCTTAAATCTAGGTAACGTGCTTTGGTTACTTTCTATGTAACACAACTTCTACCTTTTCTTCTAGAAATTCACACTTATTGAACTTTAGCGTATGACTACTTCTCTTGCAATCTTAGGGTATACTAGATTGTCATTAACCATGAATTTATCAATTACTCCATAAATATCTTACTTATTATGTTCATTAGATATGCGAGCATCGGTCAATCTAGGGAATATAGTCGAAACTTATATTGTTTATGTAGATAGCACAATCTTAGAAACATCCTTTCCCTAATTCCTAAACTTATGATAGCCTTAAGCGAAATTTTGTCCCAAAGAAATTCCAATTCTCTTCTAAACTTGTCCAATCCTATTGTCGATCCCGATATTGGATACTAGTTTTAACCCTTTCTTTATTTAAAGCATGATTCATTGCACTTTTGAAAATGACAAATCCTCGATCTAACAAGCTTAGGTGGGTATTCCTAACTAGCCACCATTGCATATGTATCATATTTAGATGAACCATATACGCAACAATACTCTTAGAGAACATCTAACTCATCATTTCCCCATTATTGCTTCTTCATTTCAACACTCGGTATTCTAATGTATCAATCCTTTCTGCTTCCTTTCTTCCAACAAGGAACCTTTCACATGGAATACATTACTAATCCCTCTACTTTCACCGGTAGGTTTATGACATTGCACTAAGTAAACTCACAGCTCCTAACTTCCTTGATTTAGTTTTGGCGTTGGGGCTTTGATAGGGACGAAGTCGTAATTGACTTGAACCATTGCGATTGCTTTTCCTTGAGGGCATTTACTGGCAAACTGCTTAGGTTTGTGGCAATTATAGCGGAGTCTAGGGTGAACTTTCTTTCTTGGTTATTCTCTGATTGGAACAATATCTTTTACCTGAAGGCCTTTTTCTTCGATTGGTTCTCCAAACAAATTTCTTCTGCAATTTCACCGCTCACTCTTAGCGTTATGTATCGGACTGGGTAACTTCCTGTATAACCTTAGTTATAGAAATTATTTGACTTCATCATTGCTTGTATTAACGAGTTTGATCGGCTAGAAACTATTTGAAACTCTCGTATCCATCATTTGGTGACGGTGAAAAACTAATCCATCCTTGGAGTTTCTATTGAGTTGGTTTTCACTTTCACTAGCTTTATTGCTATCACTAATATGAACCGTCTGCTTGATTACATTAAAGGATTTAGGGAAGAGGGAGAATAGCATGGATAAGGAGCAAGAAGCCTAACATAGGGGGATAGGTTCAACCCAATAACTTAAGCAATCAATATTAGTAACTTGGTATGGCTGCTTATATAAGCCTAAAAGCTTTGCAACACATACTGCACACTCAGCAAACATTTAAAATCCAAACTAAACACTCAACCTTAACGTTTATTGGGGTAAGACTATTCTAATTGACGCGACTCAATAATTGAGACTCAACTTAAACTAAGATTCTCACTCCTCGAGCTATCCTCCACGGAACTTCCTGATGGGTATACTTGCGGGTATGAATTGATCCCCACGTTCTTCAGCTGGTTGATCCTCTAAATCGGATTTCATCCTCTTGGATTCTGCCTCTTCTGATGATGTCGGTGTAGTGCGGTTCTTCTCTTGTAATGTCTCCTCGAAAAATTTGGGGTATATTTCAGCAAAGGTAAGGAGTAGAGAATAAGATAAGGCAAGAGTGTTGTCTTAATCCAATTTAGATTTTTCTTTTTAGAAAATAGTTTTGGACACTCTACCAACTAGGGCCAAGTCCTACAGTCAGTATGCTCTGATACCACCTTTGTAAGGACCCGAATCCAACCATTCGAATCCACTGTGTTTACCGCACTAGTCCCAGGATCAATTGCTAGTGCACACAGCTTAACATCGGTAAGCATCACATCATACACAACGATAACAATAATAAGACTTCATTTATTCAATATAACTAGTGTATGATCTTATGATCACTTACATTTATTCAGCCACATGGGCAAGTCTAAGGTAAAGTAAGACAAATGCAGCGGAAAACAGTAGAAAACGTAGATGTCCCATCAGCACACCACAGGCAGCTGACTAGGATTGGCCTAGTGACACGCGTCCACCTGAAAGTCCTCCTCAAGCACAGGCGATGATTCCTCCACTGTTGTTGGTTTGTAAGCAAGGGTGAGTACACCAACACGTACTCAACAAGTTGTGCACAGAATGCATTTCTATTATAACTATATGCAGGCTTATTCCAAAGGAAAGGCTTATGGTTCATAAGCGAAAGCAAAGATTTGAAACACATACATTAATAGATTAAAAAGACAGTAAAACAAATAATAACAAGTAAATAGATTCAGTGATTCTCAAATAAACCCAAGTTCTCCATCCTAAATCAAGTTTCAACTTCCCATGGCATCCTGCCATCTATCCCAAGTTTTATTTTGCCTTTAGTTGACCGAGGCAAGACTAACCAAAAACCAAATGCGACCGCCCAATTGCCACTCTTGGCCCACCAAAAACCAAATACGACCGCCCAATTGCCACTCTTGGCCCACCAAATGCGACCGCCCAATTGCCACTCTTGGCCCACCAAAAACAAATGCAACCGCCCAATTGCCACTCTTGGCCCACCAAAACCCAAATGTGACCGCCCAATTGCCACTCTTGGCCCGCCAGAAACAATCTTGCCACTTGCCTCAGTTTAAATCATTTTTCCCACCCCAGTTGATTACCAAACACCACGTGCTCTTCACAAATCAACATCGTTGCGTGACTCCGCTGTCACAACAACTCAATCTCTTTGTGCGACCACACATGGCCCACAAATTATTATCATAGTTCCATATTCCATTAGTCAAGATTAATAAACAATATTTCATGAGCATGTGATGACGTGGCATGGCTAAGCATCTCTAATCCGGTCTAACCCTCCATGTTGATTTTCTATTAACCAACTATAGTAACCAACCTAAGGTGACAATGAGGCATGGCATACAAATAACAAGGTAGGGTATAATTCAATGGGTAAGTTAGCTAATCCCAAACTTATATTGAAATCATTTATACACATAAAATAACAAGTGATACGGTAAATCAAAATATCATGCAATCTAGTTTATGGGTGCAACATGATCAAAGCACAACTTGCCTTGCTTAAGCTCTCGATATTGTTCAAGATCGCTCTTGAAATAATAATCCTTCTTCCAACACCTCGCTCAACCCGACGTCTCACGCGAATCGAGAGAAAGCAAATAAAACCAAAACCAAATAGCAAATAAACACCAAGAACAAAATAGCAAATGAACTTGAAAATTCAAATAAAAACCCCATTAGATGTATCTTGAGTTTATAAATTTTAGGAGTTTAAATCACCCAAATCGGAGTTCATATGCAAAAGTTATAACATTTAGAAAATAAACTAAACTCTAGAATTAGAAATTCTAAATCTTTCCGAATTATTTTTATAAAGAAAATCCGAATTTTCCGCCCGGCTTGTACGGACAAATCGTGGCGAAATCTAAACCGATGAACCCAATCTAACAGTTACGGGTAAATCTACTCGTGGTCTAATATCAACCGTCCGACCTAAATCCAACGGTTGATTTTTAATCTAAGACGCCATCGATTCGAGCGGCGTGGGCGATCCTCGGCGCGTGCGATGGCAATCCAACGGCCGAGAACCTTCGACTCGGCAATAGCAGAGAGCGGTGCGAATCTCGCCGATCTTGGAGAAGATGATGGTCCCGACGGCGCTCGGTGCTCTCCGGCGACAAAGGATCGGCGGAATGGATGCGGCGTGCTTCGACGACCGGATCTACCCTCAAGTCAACGGAAGAGTTACCAACGACGGCGAGGGCGCGGCGCAATGCTTCGTGAAGTCCTCCGTGTTTCTCCGGCGGCGCGCGTGGCTCCTCGATACTTTTCGCGACAACGCAATCGCGGCGACAGCGCGTGAACTCCTCGAGGCTTCTTCCGATGACAACAAGAACGAGGACTCGGCAATGACTTGGGGCGAGTCTTCGGAGGATGCCCGACCCTTTTTATACCCGCCACATGCGTAACTACGGAAAGTCTCGACGGTATCGAACCGGACTCGACGGCAGCAGCGATTTTTTTTCCGCCGCTCGGTTCCCGATTTTTCCTTGGCGGCGGCACAAAATGCCTTTCTGTCTATCGACTCTTCGGCGATGCCACGCCGTGTTTGATTTGGCTTACGCCACGGAGGGCCTGTTGCCTCGATTTCCAAAATGGCCGCGCTTGTCTCCGCGGAAAGACTCAAGCGGCCGATCCCGACCACGCGTCCAACTCCCGCCTTTAACGCTCCCATGCTAGCGATTGTTTGGCGACGTCGGTTTGTGAAGGATTTGACTTCGATCCACGTTGTTGCTGCGATCCTTTTCCGCGCTAGAAACCCGAGCCAGCTTCCTTTTCCGCGTGGATTTGAGTTCGCCACATCGTCCTCTTTCCGCGCCCGAAGGAGAGTTCGACACCTCTACCGAATTTGGCGCCAACACCGAGTCCGACTCGACCTCATCATGCCGAAAAGCGGAAGGAGCTCGCCACGTGCATGGAAGGTCACGATGAAGACAACGAGCGAATAATGTTCACGTGGCACTATGGACGAACCGGATTTATTAGTGACGACTATATGATCCTAATCGGCCAGGCCCAATGAGTAATGTATTGTCACGATTCAACAGGAGAAAAAAAAATTCTAAAAATACTTGAGACCTTCTACTCTCAATTAAAATATTTTTGGCCGACTTTATTTTTAAATCTCCTTTTATAATTAGTTTTTGATGAAGCGATATACTTTTAAGATAATCCAAATGAATCTCGGAAAATCCAATAACTCCAGAAAATTTCATAGGAATCATAAATGACAATAAAGTAATATTTAATAATTGAAAAGCCAAAAATTGGGATGTTACAAACCTCCCCCGCTTAACGGAATCTCGTCCCCGAGATTCAGGGCTAACTAGAGAATAGGTTCGAGAATTCTTTCAATTAACTTCCCCTTGTTTGACCATCGGTATACGGAGGATAACTGTACTGAAATTCAAGTTAGTTCTCATTGCTTCACGTGACTTGTTCTAAAATTCCGAGATGAATTGGATACCTGTATCGGACACAATCTTCTTGAGTACCTTATGTAGTCAGTCAATCCTTGGCACATATTGCCAAATGATTTTTTTAATACGTAGTCTTGGTGATATGTAATGATTTTTTTGGTTAATTTAATCAATGATGATTTCTCGAATTTATGCCTTTTAGGGTCCATTTACACTATAGGGATTGTTTTAATGACTTGCCTCCTATAGAAATCTATAATGATTTGCAACTAACCTTTAGATCTCTAATGCATTGCCTTTATTTTATAATACACATCACATCGAGTATCATATCCAATAGTTTCGCCCTTCACCTTAAACCATAATTACTTTTTTTTAGACTTCATTACATCTTGACACTTTCTAGATGAATTGAGTTCTTAGAATAATGGGTTTCCTCATGTATCATTTGCTTAGGATCTTCCTATCCGGCACACTGGTTCAGCATTAAATCCTTATGATATCCTAATCACTCAAATTTCTATTCTTTGGTTACGACTTCTTCTTTCCTTAATTTGATTTTGTACTTCATCTACCTTCGAACTTCTTATGTTCTGATCTTCAGATATTGGTCCTATTTCCAAGGCAACTATAAAACCTTGTGGGGTGACCTTTAATTTCCTCTTCTTAGATTCTTTACATACCCTAGTTAACTGCTTGTTATCAACATATTTCCTCGTAACTCAAACGTCGATTACCACCTTAGCCTTACTGAAGTGCCTATGGATTCTGACACTAGACTCTTTGATCCTTTCCAACCATTATCTTCGTCCTATATTAAGGTTGGACTGAGTAAATATATTTAGATTCTTAAGGATCATATTTATTTTCGATGAATTAGTGACACCAGTTTTCTGCGCGCCCTACAACGACTAACTCCAAGCCATATGTAGGGTAATTTCAACTGCCTCATCGTTTATGCAACAACGTTGGTTCACTTTTCATGTTATGTCTAGAAGCATCATCCTTATATATTGAAACTACTCCGCACAGCTACTAACACATGCGTTAATGGTAACTGCTTCTTTAACTTCTGAAAAAAAAAACCTTTTCATTACTCTGGTGTCCATGCATCTCTTTCTTCTTAACAATCGTACAAAAAGTCTAGCTATTGTCGAAAAACCTTCCTATGAACTGGTGGTATTATCTTACCATTTCTAGAACCTTAAATCTAGGTAACGTACTTTGGTTACTTTCTATGTAACACAACTTCTACCTTTTCTTCTAGAAATTCACACTTATTGAACTTTAGCGTATGACTACTTCTCTTGCAATCTTAGGGTATACTAGATTGTCATTAACCATGAATTTATCAATTACTCCATAAATATCTTACTTATTATGTTCATTAGATATGCGGAGCATCGGTCAATCTAGGGAATATAGTCGAAACTTATATTGTTTATGTAGATAGCACAATCTTAGAAACATCCTTTCCCTAATTCCTAAACTTATGATAGCCTTAAGCGAAATTTTGTCCCAAAGAAATTCCAATTCTCTTCTAAACTTGTCCAATCCTATTGTCGATCCTGATATTGGATACTAGTTTTTAACCCTTTCTTTATTTAAAGCATGATTCATTGCACTTTTCGAAAATGACAAATCCTCGATCTAACAAGCTTAGGCTGGGTATTCCTAACTAGCCACCATTGCATATGTATCATATTTAGATGAACCATATACGCAACAATACTCTTAGAGAACATCTAACTCATCATTTCCCCATTATTGCTTCTTCATTTCAACACTCGGTATTCTAATGTATCAATCCTTTCTGCTTCCTTTCTTCCAACAAGGAACCTTTCACATGGAATACATTACTAATCCCTCTACTTTCACCGGTAGGTTTATGACATTGCACTAAGTAAACTCACAGCTCCTAACTTCCTTGATTTAGTTTTGGCGTTGGGGCTTTGATAGGGACGAAGTCGTAATTGACTTGAACCATTGCGACTGCTTTTCCTTGAGGGCATTTACTGGCAAACTGCTTAGGTTTGTGGCAATTATAGCGGAGTCTAGGGTGAACTTTCTTTCTTGGTTATTCTTTGATTGGAACAATATCTTTTACCTGAAGGCCTTTTTCTTCGATTGGTTCTCCAAACAAATTTCTTCTGCAATTTCACCGCTCACTCTTAGCGTTATGTATCGGACTGGGTAACTTCCTGTATAACCTTAGTTATAGAAATTATTTGACTTCATCATTGCTTGTATTAACTGAGTTTGATCGGCTAGAAACTATTTGAAACTCTACGTATCCATCGCTGGTGACGGCTGAAAAACTAATCCATCCTTGGAGTTTCTATTGAGTTGGTTTTCACTTTCACTAGCTTTATTGCTATCACTAATATGAACCGCTCGCTGATTACATTAAAGGATTTAGGGAAGAGGGAGAATAGCATGGATAAGGAGCAAGAAGCCTAACATAGGGGGATAGGTTCAACCCAATAACTTAAGCAATCAATATTAGTAACTTGGTATGGCTGCTTATATAAGCCTAAAAGCTTTGCAACACATAACGCACACTCAAACAAACATTTAAAATCCAAACTAAACACTCAACCTTAACGTTTATTGGGGTAAGACTATTCTAATTGACGCGACTCAATAATTGAGACTCAACTTAAACTAAGATTCTCACTCCTCGAGCTATCCTCCACGGAACTTCTCGATGGGTATACTTGCGGGTATGAATTGATCCCCACGTTCTTCATTTGGTTGATCCTCTAAATCGGATTTCATCCTCTTGGATTCTGCCCTCCGATGATGTCTGTAGTGCGGTTCTTCTCTTGTAATGTCTCCTCGAAAAATTTGGGGTATATTTCAGCAAAGGTAAGGAGTAGAGAATAAGATAAGGCAAGAGTGTTGTCTTAATCCAATTTAGATTTTTCTTTTTAGAAAATAGTTTTGGACACTCTACCAACTAGGGCCAAGTCCTACAGTCAGTATGCTCTGATACCACCTTTGTAAGGACCCGAATCCAACCATTCGAATCCACTGTGTTTACCGCACTAGTCCCAGGATCAATTGCTAGTGCACACAGCTTAACATCGGTAAGCATCACATCATACACAACGATAACAATAATAAGACTTCATTTATTCAATATAACTAGTGTATGATCTTATGATCACTTACATTTATTCAGCCACATGGGCAAGTCTAAGGTAAAGTAAGACAAATGCAGCGGAAAACAGTAGAAAACGTAGATGTCCCATCAGCACACCACAGCAGCTGACTAGGATTGGCCTAGTGACACGCGTCCACCTGAAAGTCCTCCTCAAGCACAAAGCGATGATTCCTCCTTCGTTGTTGGTTTGTAAGCAAGGGTGAGTACACCAACACGTACTCAACAAGTTGTGCATGAGAATGCATTTCTATTATAACTATATGCGTGCTTATTCCAAAGGAAAGGCTTATGGTTCATAAGCGAGAAGCAAAGATTTGAAACACATACATTAATAGATTAAAAAGACAGTAAAACAAATAATAACAAGTAAATAGATTCAGTGATTCTCAAATAAACCCAAGTTCTCCATCCTAAATCAAGTTTCAACTTCCCATGGCATCTTGCCATCTATCCCAAGTTTTATTTTGCCTTTAGTTGACCGAGGCAAGACTAACCAAAAACCAAATGCGACCGCCCAATTGCCACTCTTGGCCCACCAAAAACCAAATACGACCGCCTAATTGCCACTCTTGGCCCACCAAATGACATCACTAATTGCCACTCTTGGCCCACAAAAACAAATGCAACCGCCTAATTGCCACTCTTGGCCCACAAAACCAAATGTGACCGCCTAATTGCCACTCTTGGCCCGCCGAAAACAATCTTGCCACTTGCCTCAGTTTAAATCATTTTTCCCACCCAGTTGATTACCAAACACCACGTGCTCTTCACAAATCAACATCGTTCGCGTGACTCATTGTCACAACAACTCAATCTCTTTGTGCGACCACACATGGCCCACAAATTATTATCATAGTTCCATATTCCATTAGTCAAGATTAATAAACAATATTTCATGAGCATGTGATGACGTGGCATGGCTAAGCATCTCTAATCCGGTCTAACCCTCCATGTTGATTTTCTATTAACCAACTATAGTAACCAACCTAAGGTGACAATGAGGCATGGCATACAAATAACAAGGTAGGGTATAATTCAATGGGTAAGTTAGCTAATCCCAAACTTATATTGAAATCATTTATACACATAAAATAACAAGTGATACGGTAAATCAAAATAGCATGCAATCTAGTTTATGGGTGCAACATGATCAAAGCACAACTTGCCTTGCTTAAGCTCCTGATATTGCTCCGAAGATCGCTCTTGAAATAATAATCCTTCTTCCAACACCTCGCTCAACCCGACGTCTACGCGAATCGAGAGAGAAAGCAAATAAAAACCAAAACCAAATAGCAAATAAACACCAAGAACAAAATAGCAAATGAACTCGAAAATTCAAATAAAAACCCCCATTAGATGTATCTTGAGTTTATAAATTTTTAGGAGTTTAAATCACCCAAATCGGAGTTCATATGCAAAAGTTATAATATTTAGAAAATAAACTAAACTCTAGAATTAGAAATTCTAAATCTTTCGAATTATTTTTATAAAGAAAATCCGAATTTTCCGCCCGGCTTGTACGGACAAATCGTGGCGAAATCTAAACCGATGAACCCAATCTAACGGTTACGGGTAAATCTACTACGTGGTCTAATATCAACCGTCCGACCTAAATCCAACGGTTGATTTTTAATCTAAGACGCTCACCGATTCCGAAGCGACGTGGACGATCCCTGGCCGTGCGATGGCAATCCAACGGCTGAGAACCTTGACTCGGCAATAGCAGAGAGCGGTGCGAATCTCGCCAGTCTTGGAGAAGATGATGGTCCCGACGGCGCTCTGGTGCTCTCCGGCGACAAAGGATCGGCGGAATGGATGCGGCGTGCTTCGACGACTTCGGATCTACCCTCAAGTCAACGGAAGAGTTACCAACGACGGCGTAGGCGCGGCGCAATGCTTCGCGAAGTCCTCCGTGTTTCTCCGGCGGCGGCGCGTGGCTCCTCGATACTTTTTCGCGACAACGCAATCGTGCGACAGCGCGTGAACTCCTCGAGGCTTCTTCCGATGACAGCGCAACGAGGGACTCGGCAATGACTTGGGACGAGTCTTCGGAGGGATGCCCGACCCCTTTTTATACCCCGCCACATGCGTAACTATGGAAAGTCTCGACGGTATCGAACCGGACTCAGACGGCAGCGCGATTTCCTTTTTCCTTCGCTCGGTTCCCGATTTTTCCTTCGGGCGACGGCACAAAATGCCTTTCCTGTCTATCGACTCTTCTGGCGATGCCACGCCGTGTTTGATTTGGCTTACGCCACGGAGGGCCTGTTGCCTCGATTTCCAAAACGGCCACGCGCTTGTCTCCCGCCGGAAAGACTCCAAGCAGCCGATCCCAGCCACGCGTCCAACTCCCGCCCGGAACGCTCCCATGCTAGCGATTGTTTCGGCGACGTGCTGGCGAAGGATTTGACTCGGTCACGCTGTTGCTGCGATCCTTTTTCCCGCGCGCTAGAAACCCGAGCCAGGCTTCCTTTTCCGCGCGTGGATTTGAGTTCCGGCCACATCGTCCTCTTTCCCGCGCCCAGAAGGAGAGTTCGACACCCTACTGAATTTGGCGTCAACACTGGAGTCCGACTCGACCTCATGCTGGGAAAAACGGAAGGAGCTCGCCACGTGCATGGAAGGTCACGATGAAGACAACGAGCGAATAATGTTCACGTGGCACTATGGACGAACCGGATTTATTAGTGACGACTATATGATCCTAATCGGCCAGGGCCCAATGAGTAATGTATTGTCACGATTCAACCCGGAGAAAAAAAAAATTCTAAAAATACTTCGAGACCTTCTACTCTCAATTAAAATATTTTTGGCCAGACTTTATTTTTAAATCTCCCTTTTATAATTAGTTTTTGACAGAAAGCGATATACTTTTAAGATAATCCAAATGAATCTCAGAAAATCCAATAACTCCAGAAAATTTCATAAGAATCATAAATGACAATAAAGTAATATTTAATAATTGAAAAGCCAAAAATTGGGATGTTACAACTCACATGGCTTTTTATCACCCGATGCAAGTCACTGCACATTCTGGGGTATTCATACATGCCTTGAAAGTTGGCGATGAACTAGACCCACAACTCTGCCCATGAGGATACCGATTGAGGTGGGAGGTTGAGCAGCAAAGGCCTCGTTGCACAATCTAGGATGGTGAGCAGGTAATTGGCCATCATCTTCTCATTTCCTCTGATAGCCCTCATGACTGTAGTGTAAATCTGCATCCACTCGATGGGGTAGATTTTGCTCGAGTACTTCTCGACGGGGCCTGGCTTGAACTTGTCTAACGACCTAAATGCACGTGTAATTATGTAAGTTCAAAAATCTCATTATATTGAACATATTAAACTAGCACACTTTTACGACAATTTTATTCTATTTTTGCACTTTAGTATAGAAATTTTATAGTTTATAGTAGTATTGATTAAAGAGAGTGTAATAGGTTCTACATAGTAGTAATTTAGTTTTCTTTTTTACTTAGAAGTATAATAGGTTCTAGATAATAGTAGTGTCTTTGGTTTGTGTAGTCATGTTAATTGGATCGAAATCTAACGGTAGGCGGAAAAATATATTGAGCCGTGTTTCGTACTCAATTTTGACAAGTTTAAATATTTGTGAATTTAGAAATTTTTCTGTAGCATTTCAGGTGGTGCACAAAGCTACTTGTTAGGTGAGGCTAGGTTGGGGGCATGGAAGTAGTTTATAGATGATTCTGACTCGGATTTCTTTGGATTAGGTATATAGAATCAAGAAGGCTTGATACCTAAATTGCAAGTATGAATTTGAATGAAATTGGTTTGAGATGAATATAATATTTTTTGGATGGCATACTTTCACATGAATGTCAACTGACAATAAACAAAGCATTGCTATTTAAATAGCTCTTTTTGTGCAACTTGACTTCTTTAGGTAGATTTGTTCTTCCTGAATAACTTTCACTGCCAAGATGGTTCCGTGAACTTTTCCTCAAGAGATTACCATTTATATGGGTATTCTACCAATAGTACAATGATATTATATGTAGAAATTGCCAACCAGATGTCCCTCTACTATGCACAACCAATAATTATTTTTTCTTTGAAATGTTTTGGTAAGTCACTGTTATGAAATTTATGTGATTGAGCCCCTGTATTATTTACATCTGACATTCTAATCTTTTGATTGACTTAGCCTAAATATTGTATAAAGCCCCTCAAAGTAAATGGTAATCATGAATACGCTTCAAGGAATAATTTAAGGGTTTGATTGCACAAATTTCAGGCAGATTGACTAGATTTTAGAGAAGTGCAATGTTTGGTTAATTAGTTTGTAAATCGTCATTTCAATCAATGCACTAATTGTTTGTAGTGGGTATAGTCAAGCATCATCAAACTTGTATTCCCTAGAGTAGGAAAGTATAACTTCAACATAGTATTTAGACCTAAGATTGTTTTCCTATTACAACCACTACAGGAATTTACACTATTTTCGTCGGCCCAAATTATTTTCGTCGGTAAAAAAACCCGCGAAAATAACTGAGTAATTTCATCGGTGAGGTATAACCGACGAAATTACAATTATTTTCGTCGGTATTCTTGTGAAAGCCGACGAAAATTTTGAGTTGTCTAACAATTATAGATTGAAAATTTCACTACTCCGTATCGGCATAAGACCACAACTTTCGTAATATAAAATTAATACATCAACCACTCATACCATTTCGTAGCTTTAAAAGCAAGGGTAAGAGGTAAAATTAAATGACAAGCACTACATATATGTTAATGATGTATATCGCCAAGCACCAACTCCAAGTAAAATGGACTAATACTGTGAAACGATGTACGTCTAAGTGATGCTAGGCAGCAAATATCTGATCCATACAAACAATATGCACGCTTTTCGGATATTACGCTGAAGTGCCGGTCGACGTCAGTGCCGAACTTTCTAAGACTTCGAATGTTATCATGATAAGCAATACCCGAGCTAGCTACCCGGCCACCAACAACCGATCATGCATACTGGTGATCCCCCAACACCACTACTGCAGTCGGCAAAGTGCTTGACAACGGGCCCAGATAAAACCAGATCTGTATGGTCTAAAGAATGTGCCTCAAGCTAGAATGGATTCAACGATTTCAACCCTTTAGCGGAACGTGGTTGTCTAACGGTTGACGCCAAAAACTTCAAGAATGATTAATCGGCCATAATACACCAGAAGAATGCCGGATTCACTACTACAGAACCGACCTTTAATACCGGCCTATCAGTACCGGTTGGGCACAACCCGGGACTGTTAGTCACAACAGTCCCAGTTCAATGGCAACAGGGCTGCCGGGGGGGGGGGGGGGATCCACCACTACAGAACACCATATCACTGCCGGTTCCAAACTGGCATCACTGCTAGGTATTGGAACCGGCAGTATGTAATCGGCAATGATAGTCTGTATCACTGCCGGTTCTAACTAGAACCGGCAGTGATAGTATAAATCCAAAAATCGCTTGATAAAATCAAAAATATATTTATTTGCACCTGAACCAACTCTGTATTCACTATTACGCACGATCGCGCGTTCCAAGTCACAAGTCACACGATTTTCGCACGAAATACGCGCACATGCGGTTGCTAGGATTCGAACATGTGACCTACAGCTTCGCGTAAACACTCCTTACCATCTCACCTAACACACACTTCTCAACTAGTATAAGATATATGTTCCTTTTATCCCTTCACATCCGAAAGTTTCAACGATTATTTGGGCATTCAAATGACTTCAAATAAAAAAGTTGTCAACTACAAAGTTGTAGATCTCATCGAGAGCTACAATTTTCATATAAATTTTATCTTCATCCGACTCCATATGCAAAAGTTATGATTTTTTCAAAAAATAGTATCATTACCGGTTCGATTCCGG
Organism: Guadua angustifolia; assembly: GCA_036346375.1. NCBI lineage: Eukaryota > Viridiplantae > Streptophyta > Magnoliopsida > Poales > Poaceae > Guadua > Guadua angustifolia. The sequence continues at coordinate 29,972,241 of CM070513.1, forward strand.
CAGTGATAATAGTCTTACCGACAGTTCGTATTCCGAACGGGTTAATATTTTCAAAAAATCATAACTTTTACATACGGAGTCGGATGGAGACAAAACTTATATGAAAATTGTAGCTCTCGATGAATCTAACTTTGTAGTTCTAACTTTTATTTGAAATCATTAGATGTCCAAATAATCGTTGGCAACTTTTATCTCTACATATTCAAACGTTTCAACGATTATCTGGACATCTAAATGACTTCAAATAAAAAAGTTGTCAACTAAAAAGTTGTAGATCTCATCGAGAGCTACAATTTTTATATAAATTTTATCTCCATCCGACTTCGTATGTAAAAGTTATGATTTTTTCAAAAATACGAACCGTAGTAATACTATTATCACTGCGGTTCTTGTTGAGAGCCGCAGTGATAATAGTCTCACCGACGATTAAGTATTCGAACAGGCTAATATTTTAAAAAAATTATAACTTTTACATACGGAGTCGGATGGAGACAAAACTTATATGAAAATTGTAGCTCTCGATGAGATCTACAACTTTGTCGTTGACGATTATTTAGACATTTAAATGACTTCAAATAAAAAAGTTGTCAACTACAAAGTTGTAGATCTCATCGAGAGCTACAATTTTCATATAAATTTTTTCTCCATCTGACTTCGTATGCAAAAGTTATAATTTTTTCAAAAAATATTATCACTGTCGGTTCGATTCCGAATCGGCAGTGATAATTATCATCGCCGTTCTTGTTGAGAACCGCAGCGATAATAACTTATCACTGCCGGTTTTAAGAAGAACCGCAATAATAGTATCATTGCGGTTTAGCTTTTGAACCGGCGGTAAAAATAGTTATCACCGCCGGTTCTAATCGAACCCAAAGTGATAGACCGGCAAGAATGAGGATTTTTGTAGTAGTGGACTCAGTATCGGTTCAAAACACCGACCGGCACTGATGATAACCGGTACTATTTAGCGGGGTCTCATTAGTACCGGTTCGTGACGCTAACCGGTACTGATATTAGATCATCAGTACCGGTTCGTGTTTCCAACCGCTACTATGTCTACTAGGTTCCAATTTAAACTTCTTCCTCCTCCCGCTCTCTGCTAGACCAAAATCATTTCATGCGCGAAAAGAACAGTGAGCTTCGGCCAAGAGCTTCAAGGGAGGGGAGGTGCTGGCCAAATTTCAAAATTTTGGTCATTTTACTCGCAACCAAGGTAACTACGGTTAGTAATATCATTCCTCACTTCATTTGGTGTTAAATAGAGCCTCTTTTTTGCTTAAATTATGAAGAAAATTTGATCTTTTCCCATGATTGATGAAAGATTATAAATGCAGAGGGAGGTGCTGCCCAAATTTCAAAATTTTGGTCATTTTACTCGCAACCAATGTAACTAAGGTTAGTAACATCATTTCTCACATCATTTGGTGTTAAATGGAGCCTCTTTTTTGCTTGAATTATGAAAAAAAAATTGATCTTTTCCCATGATTGATGAAAGATTATGAATGTAGAGATCTAGCTTGATCTTTTCAAATAGGATACAAAAACATGTTGTGTAAGCTTAGAATTTGCTTGGATTATAATGTAGCTCGCATTTAATGTGTGGATCTAGCTTAAATTTAGGTTTTAGTTCCATCGATCGATGAAGGATGAGGTTTGGTTGCACGTAGTTGGGGGGAGAATGGTGCATGGAAATCATGGAGTTCGGGATCTTCAAATGGCAATAGTTTTGTGGAAAAGAAGAAATTTAAATTCATTTGCGAATTAAAATAATATCGAAATATGAATGGCTTTATAGAAAATATAAAATGAGTTCAAAATTTGAGAAAAGTTTTAAAAATATTTTGGAATATTTTAAACTTAGAAAAATTATTTCTAGTATAATTTTGGTTTTAATTTCCATCAAGAAATTGTTTTTGAAAACATTATTAATTAAGTGCTAGAGATTTAGAAAAAATAAATAAAATAAATGATTGAATAATAATTTGAAAATTTTAGGTGTTACAATTTCAACATGACAAGAAGCGGTTGTTATAATTTTTAGGGTGTTACAATTTCAACATAATTTGCAAACAAAGTCATCGTGAATTTTATCTTAATTTTGAATCAGGACTTTGATCGACTAATTCTTTTTGTAGGTTGCAAAAACTTGTTGTGTGAGTTTAGATTTTGCTTGGATTATTATTTAGCTTGAATTGAAGGTGTGAATCTAACTAATATTTAGGTTTTGGTTCAACAATTCATTATCGAAAAATGAGCTAACATTACCTTGATGTAACATAATGTAGATGGACCGGCGATGGATGTACATGGACCGATGCTCCCCGGAGTTCTTGCAGGGTTTGCAAGATTTTCTTCGTGCGGCCGATGCTTACACGACGTCAGGCTACATATGTTGTCCATGCATAGACTGCAAGAATGAGAAGGAGTGGCCAAAATCCAGCCACCTCCACTTCCATTTGCTCACAAGGGGTTTCATGTCAAACTATACCTGTTGGACCAAGCACGGTGAAGAAGAGATTATACAGGGAGACGGTGAAGAAGAAGAGGCGGACAACAATATCCCAGACGCTGGCCAACACGGTTCTTTCGAAGATACATTGGGGGAGTTTGGTGATGATGACCTAGACCAGATGCTGCATGATGGAGAGGGAGAATACATCGATGAAAGACATTACGAAAAGTTCCAGCGCCTATGGGAGGACCACGGAACACTGTTGTACCCAAACTGTCGATAGGGCCATAAAAAGTTGCGTACCACACTAGAACTGATGCAATGGAAGGCGACCAATGGATTGTCTTATAAGGGATTCGACGAGTTGTTATACCTCATAAAGAAGTTACTTCCAGAGGGGAACACACTGCCCGAAACTACGTACGATGCCAAACAAGTTGTCTGCCCTTTGGGGTTGGAGGTACACAAGATACATGCATGTCGTAATGATTATATCCTTTATCGCATGAGTATGAGGATTTGGAAGCTTGTCCGGTGTGCAAAACTTCACGGTATAAGACCAGGCGTGATGACCCAGGTGAGGTAGAGGGGCAGCGTAAGAAGAAGAGACCTCCTGCTAAGGTGGTGTAGTATTTCCCAGTAATCCCCCGGTTGAAGCGTTTATTTGAGAACAAAGCGCATGCCCAGATGATGCGTTGGCACAAAGAAGACCGTAAGGACGACGGAAGGATAAGTCACCCTGCTGATGGCTCCCAGTGGAGGAAAGTCAATAGAACATACCTAGACTTTGCTGAGGATGCAAGGAACATAAGGTTTGGGTTGAGTATGGATGGGATGAACCCGTTAGGCGATATGAGCAGCAGTCACAGCACTTAGCCCGTGACTCTATGTATCTACAACCTTCCTCCTTAGCTGTGTATGAAGCGGAAGTACATTATGATGCCATTGCTTATCCAAGGCCCGAAGCAACCTAGAAATGACATCGATGTGTACATCAAACCGTTGGTTGAAGATCTGCTAACACTGTGGAACGATGGTGTACGTGTATGGGATGAGTACAAAAGAGAGCACTTCACTCTACATGCATTGATATTCGTAACCATCAACGACTGGCCTGCACTTGGTAACCTATCGGGCCTATCTATCAAAGGATATAAAGCCTGCATCCACTGCTTAGAGGATACGGATAGCAAGTACCTAAAAAACTCATGAAAGGTTGTGTACATGGGCCACCGTAGGTTCCTCCATATGAAGGACCCATTACAGAGGAAGGGTGAGAATTTTGATGGGACAGAAGAGAAACGTAAGAAGCTCATGCATCGCAGTGGGACGCTTGTATTTTCTTTGGGAAAGGATCTGAAAGTAGTATTTGGAAAAGGTCCTGGTAGCGAACCTGTCCCGACTGAACAAGGTCACACGAAGGCCATTTGGAAGAAGAAGTCAATATTTTGGGACTTACCTTACTGGAAAGACTTAGAGGTCTGCCACTCATTGGACTTCATGCATATCACGAAGAATGTCTGCGTGAACCTGCTAGGTTTCCTAGATATGTACGGCAAATCAAAAGATACACTTCAAGCACGAAAGGACCTAGAGTTACTGGGAATTAGGAACGACCTACATCCGGAAAAGAGAGAGAAAGGACAATATTACCTTCACCCCGCAAGCTACACTCTGAGCAAGGAAGAGAAAAAAACATGATTAAGTTCTTGAACAGTGTGAAGGTCCCTTCTGGATACTCCTCAAACATAAGGAGACTCATAAACATGAAAGAGAATAAAATCGTACACATAAAATCCCATGATTATCACATGTTGATGACACAGTTGCTCCCAGTGGCGGTGCGAGGTATTCTGCTAGATTGGGTACGAGGGACAATCATAAAGCTCTGTTCATTCTTCAACGCGGTGTCACAGAAGGTCATCGAGCTGAATAAGGTACCTAATATGCATGATGACATGGTCAATAGTCTGGTTAGCCTTGAGATGATCTTCCCTCCATCCTTCTTTGATATTATGGTCCATCTCATGGTCCACATTGTTAAAGAGATAGAAATTCTCGGACGTGTGTTCCTCCACATTATGTTCCCTTTCGAGAGGTACATGGGTATCCTAAAGAAGTATGTTCGTAACCGGTCTCGTCCAGAAGGCTGCATTGCGCAGGGTGTCAGCATAGAGGAGGTGATCGAGTTTTGTGTTAGTTACATTGATGATCTGAATCCGATTAGCATCCCTGTATCACGCCATGAGGGGAGGCTACGGGGAAAAGGGACTTTAGGGAGAAAAGAATCCTATAGCGACGATCTATTTTCATTTAAATAAGCACATTTCACGGTATTGAAACAAGCAACTGTAGTGGCTCTGTATATCTATGATCATGAGATGAGTCTACGCGCCCAATACCCAAAGAAGTCAGATAAGTGGATCGTAGTTGAGCAAATGGTTCATTTTGGCAGTTGGTTACAAAATCAACTGTTGGGAAACCAGACATACGATGAACAGTTGAAACTCTTGGCTCGGGGACCATCCACAACAATCGTATCATTCCAAGGGTATGATATAAATGGGTACACATTTTACACGATAGCCCAGGATAGCAAGAGCACCAACCAAAACAGTGGCGTCCGTATAGATGCCTTGGATAAAAATGGAAAGATGGACACCTACTATGGTTTCATAAAGGAGATCTGGGAGCTCGAGTACGGGCCATTAAAAGTCCCTCTGTTTCAATGCCAATTGGTCAAACTGACAGCCGTGGATATCGATAAGTACGGTATGACAACTGTGGACCTCAAGCAAGTGGCCTATAGGGACGAACCGTTCGTGCTCGCTAATGATGTGACACAGGTATTCTATGTGATGGACATAGACAACAAACCGAAAAAGCAGAAGGAGAAGACTAGCAGTAGCGATCAGCCAAGACGCCACGTGGTTCTTCCAGGTAAACGAAGGATTATCGGAGTTGAGGGTGTCACAGACGAAGAAGAGAATAATCGGTTCGACGAGCTGCCTCCTTTCATGGTGGACATAGACATTAGTGTCCTGAATGATACAGAGGAATCTCCCTACGTACGCCGCGATCATAATGAAGGATCACTTGTAAAAGCAAAGTGTGTTAGCAAATAAGGATTGCTTTGCTTTCTTTTGTTGTAATAGACTACTAACATACTAGTTTCTCATTCCTCTAGTGGTTCTCCTGTTGCTCCGTATTTTTTGTTTAAATTGTACTAATATTTGACTAACAATATTGTTCAAAGTCCCTCTGTACTAATATTAGATTGCTGGATCGTAGAAACTATAAAAGGTGAATTTATAAAACAAGGTGACAATTAATTTGCAATGGAATTATAAGAGTGCAAAATTACTTTATTTCTTACAATTTTCTATAATTTTAATTTATATTAGATGGTTGAAAAATAATATTGAAAAGACTATCTGAATTTTAATTTATATTAGATTCTTTGGAAAATATTTTTAATTTATATTAGATTGCTAAATGAATCTAAAGTGGTAAAAGCATTTGTAAAAATTATTTAATGAAACAATAGTTAAAGAGTAAATAAACAAAAAGAAATCTTTAAAAAGGCTAAATGAATCTAAAGTGGTAAAAGCATTTTTACAAATTATTTAATGAAACAATCGTTAAACATCAAATAAAAAAAGAAATAAAAAAAGAAGTCGCTAAACAGTAAATAAAAAAAAAGAAATAAAGAAAAAGAAAGGCTAGGGGACGTGGCGCAGGGATCGAACCCGAGACCTCATGGCAGGGCGAGCCCGCACTCAAGCGCCCCGCGCTAGCCAAGGGGGAGGAAGATTTATTATTAACTAGTAAGGGCACCAAAATTGTTTTTAGTTTTAGCAACTCTTCACATCAGTACCGGTTGGTGTCTTCAACCGGGACTGATGTGAGTCATCAATCCCGGTTGGTGTATCCAACCGGTAGTGATGCGATGTCTGATTAGCACAGACAGTTTGAAAACAAAACCGTCTGTAATGATCAATTGAAATCAGCAAATGCGCGCCATACAAAAAAGACTACTGGATTGTATGAGAAGTAGTAGATTGCATTATATATAAGAAGATAATTACAAAAGTATTATAAGAAGCATTATAATGCTTTATAGATTGCATTATAAGAAGCATTACAAAAATACTTTAACTACAAAAGACTAGCTACTCATCGTCGGAGGAGGAGGATCAGGCCGGAGGGTCATCAGAGTCGGAGGAGTCCTCGCTGTGGCCATCCGGGTCCTCGCTCGAGCCGGCTCGGTCTGGGTCATCCTCCAGCTCCCAGCCGTCGCGATATCCCTCCGACGAGTCGTAGCTTTCATCGTCGTCGTCGGAGGAGGACGACGCGGGGCACTTCTTCCCAGCGAGGGTGGAGGCGGAGGCGGTCGGAGGGGTACGGGTGGAGGCGGAGTCGATCGAAGGGGCGCGGTGGAGGAGGAGGCGGAGGCGCCGATCGAAGGAAGCGGAGCAGCCGTGGAGATGGCGCCGGCGTGGCGTCGCAGCCATTGGCGCATGGGCATGCCGACGGGTTTGGGCGGAGGTGGCGGTGTCGGTGGGGTGGAGCTATCAGAGGAGTTGTTTGGAGGAGCCATTGGAGGAGGAACTGTTGGCGGGGTGGAGCTCATGGCGTCGGAGTGTTTTTCTGCTAATGATGGCATCAAAAATTAAGCCTCTCTGTTCTTATAGGCGCGAATTTGTATTGGGAAACGAAACGCCTCTCTATTCTGCTGATGATGCACTGGGAAGATGAAACGATCAAGCATTGGGAAGACGAAATGATCAAGTCAAAAGCCTCTCTGTTCTTATAGGCGCGAATTTGTATTGGGAAACGAAACGCCTCTCTGTTCTGCTGATGATGATGCACTAGGAAGACGAAACGCTCAAGCACTAGGAAGACGAAACGATCAAGCACTGTGAGACATCAGTCCCGGTTGAACACATGAACCGGGACTGATAGTGCCTAGGGCTCCCACAGTAAATAAAAAAAGAAATCTAGGGCTCCTCAAGAAAAGCCGAGCCATCGATGCGGTTGGTGTATTCAATCGATCGATGTGAGTCATCGATCCTGATTGGATACACCAACAGGGATCGATGATTCACATCGCCCCTGCTGAATACACCAACCGACCGATGTCGCACCTATAAATCCCTCCCCGCCTCCTCTTCCCCAAATTTTGCTACTCCCGCCATTGTTCCCCAATCTCCTCCTCCTCCCGCTCGTTTGCAAAGACCTCCGACGACCTCCTCGCCTCCAACGACCCCACCGCCGCCGTCCTCCTCGCCTCCGACGACCCCACTGCGTGCCGCCGTCGTCTCCAGCCATCCTCACCGCGTCCGACGGTACAATGTATGTTCACTTGCGGATTGATTTGGTTTTGAGAAAATGTGTTTTACTTCCCTCCCTTGCTGTCAATCCTCTGGCAATAAATCAAGCATAGATTATGGAACGCCAGTGCTTCTACTACTTTCGCCCTTCTCTCCACAGTTCCAGGATCGGTCTCCTCCACAGGATGCATAGTGGAGATAGGGAGAGGGGTTGGGCTAGATCTAAAGGCGGTGGGTAGAAATAGGCTAGATGCTGGAGGTGGAGCTCAACTTAGGGGGTGTTGGTTTAGATCTTGATTAGTATTCTTTCTTGCCAATATTCTGGTCTTCTGAATACAAGCAACAATAATGCTTCAGCAATTATTCAATCTTCTAAAAACTAGCAACAACAGCAGCTTTGTCACTGTTCTGATTTTCAGAGAAATTTCCGACAATAAACTCTGTGATGCTTTTGTATTCCTGATAAAACAAATGATAATAGAAATAGGACAACAGCAGAACAACCATTTTCAATGCACTCCCGAATGAATTGGAATTTTCAATGCAGACTTATTGTCTACTCGCATTACTACTTCCTTTGGTGCTCGTCCTGTCAAAGCACTAGGTAGGTCTCTTAACCACACGGCTTGACATTCTAGTCTGTGGTAGAGGCAATCACTAAGTTGGCATCCATTGTTTGCTTGGACAGAAGTGCATTCAGCTGCTAGTTTTGACTTACCTATTACTGCTTGGTTGATAAAACTGCTTTTCATATGCTTGCGTCATTCTGATTCTAAGCATCCTAACAGTAAAATTGCTAAACAAGTCTTTATTGCATCTTATAGAATGGAGTCTATAAGATGCAATAAATCTGCTAATTATTTCGGACAAGAACAAGGGGTGCAAAGTTGTTTTGGATAGCAAAAATATTTTCGGTGTTAATTCACTAGGTGCCAAATGTGGTTAACTGTTTCCAATTGATGTGGTAGCAAATCAAATAATAACCGGTCATTTCCATATAGCAACAAAAAGAACTTTTTCTCACATTGCTTGTCGAATTGTTGTGTTTGCATGATTATGGTGACTACTTTGCTTCTCTTACCATGTAGAATTTTACACCGCACTTGTATGTTGTTCTCTTCCGATATACCTACTCGCAATGTCATTAATAACAAGTATATGTTTGAACTGCGAGTAATAGTTAGCAGGCAAGGCGCCAAGGAGGCAAGCGACTAATAACTTGAGAAAATTATTATTGCTTATTTGCTCAATAAAAATAATGAATCATTTTTATTCACACTAATATGATTCTCGAAAAATAAAATAAGCTTGAAATTGCACAACTAGAATGTTCAGACTATTTATCCAAAGGCTACATCGTGCCGCCATTGAGAAGGTCCTGGTCTCTTGATCGAGCTCCTTGCAAGTTCAAGAAGCATGGCCGCCAGACCATGTCCCAGACACCGAGAGGTGGAGCCATGAGGTGACGTGCTTGGTTGACATGGAATGATCGCTGGCTTTTTTTGTGTAATAGACTACTAACATTCTAGTTGTGAATTTATAACCTTATTTTATTTTTTGAAAATCATATTAGTGCGGAATAAAAATGATTCATTATTTTTATTGAGCAATACAATAATATTCTAAAGAATATATGTATCATGTCAAATGTATATGTATCATGTGAATTATTCTAATTTCTAGTGAATTTTGAAATTTCTATGTATATGTGAAGTTTCTATGTATATGTGAGATTTCTATGTATATGTGAAGTTTGAAATGTATATGTATCATGTCAAATGTATATGTATCATGTGAATTTTTCTAATTTATGGTGAATTTTGAAATTTCTATGTATATGTGAAGTTTCTATGTATATGTGAGATTTCTATGTATATGTATAAGTATACTTGTCGATAGTATTTGGCCGACTTACATTAGGAACATCTTCGGCGTCGCCGCCCATCCTCTCTACCATCTCTTCCCCACTGTCTTCCACACCGTTTTAGAGTAGTACCATCAGCTTTACATGAAACGTGATCTATTTTCGTTATTTTTCAGTGCTTCTTCTAGACTAAGAAACGACGATGGACGGTGAAGGAATTGATCCAGAAGAATTTATGAGAAATTTGATTTTAGGATGTGGTGGTCATGAGGCGGCGGAGCCTGAACCCGCCCTCATGGCCGCCAAGGCCACCGAGGCTGCAGAGCACGATGAGGCCGGCGAGGTAACAATCAGTCACGTTCATGATTGTCGGTTCCACTATCATGCTAAGCCAACATTCTAACCCGTTCATGATTGTACCATGCTTTCAGATCGGTCAACCAAGCAGGCAATCACGTCAGCGAGGTCCAAGCAAGAAGTCGAAGGAAAGACATGTTGTCACTGAAGTCGGCGAGGACGGCCAACCTCTTGCACCCTTGGGGGCTTTTGGGCGTTCAATTCGGCATGCGGCGTCCACGTTAGGGACCACATGCCAATTAGCATAGCAAAATGGGATCAGGTCCCTGAAGATATGAAGAACATGCTTTGGAACGATGTGAAGGAGATATTCACCATCCCCCAAGGGACCGAAGAGAAGGTGAAGAGTTAAACTCTCAAGAAGATGGCTATCGCATTCCAGACTTATAAAAAAAAGTTGAACATGGAGTATATCAAGAAGAATCGAACGCCCGACTTCAACAAGCACCCAAAGTTGCAAGATCACTAGGATGCGTTCGTGCACTACAAGACTTCGGACGAAGGTCAAAGTTTGAGTGAGAAGAATAAGCTGAATGCACAGAAGAAGAATTATCATCATCGATTCGGCCCTAGTGGTTACCGCCATGCAATACCCAAATGGGAGAAGAGGGAACAGGACCTGCTAGCGAAGGGTGTCGCACTCGCAACAATGGATTGGCCCAACAGAGCAAAACATTGGTTCTATGCTCACGGCAACGTCCTTGATGATAACAGCAATGATGTGTTTGGGGAGGTGCTAAGAGATGTGGCCAGAAGGCTTGTACAGTCCATCGAGGAGTCTTCCCAGGGTAGCTTCGTGCTAAACAGCGAGAATGATGAGCTAACAAGGGCCTTGCAAAATCCAGAGCACCCTAGATGTACACGAGGCGTTGGCGTCGTCCCGTGGAAGGTTGGTTTCGCTCAGGACACCGAGACCTATAGGAGTCGGGCGAGGAGCAAGGCTCGATAGACACAACAGCTTAGTGCGCTTGAAGAACGCCTGAATCAAACATAGGAGAGAATGCAAGAAGAGATCCGAAGAGAGGTGCAGTTAGCCTTGAGCCAACAGCGCGAGACGGACCAAGAACCTCCAAGTAATCCTAACATCATCAGCCCCTTCGGGCAGCGAAGCAGCTGCGCTTCTAGTGGGCTGCCAGAAGAGGACTTGGACAAGTATCCCGTAGACGACATCAGGCAGTGGACACCTTGTGAGCTACACGTCCAAGCGCAGAACCTTTCCTTCAAGGCGGCCAATGGCATGGCTCACCCATTGGAGCTGGGGCAGCTTATCCATGGCCAACAGATACCGTCAGGATACTCCAAGGTCTAGGTGGAGGAGGTCTGCCCAGGGTACGAGGACCTTGACCTCGAAATTCCTAGAGGTGACGGGACTACGAAGCTAGGAGATGCAGTACATAATTTCATCCTGTGGCGCAAACGGTACATAATTTTTCGAGATAACATGGACGTGTCCTCTCTGCGAAGAAGCCTGGGAACAAACCCGTCTCCTACACCACCTCCTGCGCATATAAGCCCGACAAGAAGCCCATCTCCTACACCATCTCTTACGCATATAAGCCCCGGAAGAAGCCCGTCTTCTCCCAAGAAGGCGCCAACTCCTACACCACCTCCCGCGCACCTAAGTGCCACAAGAAGCCCATCTCCTCCCAAGAAGGCGCCGACCAAGGGAAACAAGCCAGCTCGGCTAGCAGCTCCCAAGAAGACGGGGTCCTCCACCCAATCCAAGAAGCTAGGTCCACTTCCGAAGCTGCCATATGATATGACCGATGAGGAGACTAAGAAGATAGTAAAAGGCGAGGTAACTAAATTTCTTAGACCCAAGTCACCAGAGAAGAAGGTTCAACCTAGCACAGAAGAATTTCACAAAGGCTTGATGACTATTAAAAATTTGAAGGAAAAAAAAGAAATGCCTCGCCAATCAAACTACGAGCGCACATTGAGTAAGGAATGCCCCAAGAAGAAGATGTTAGTTGAGGGGAAGGGCAAGGAGATGCAACAATTCTTCGATGAAACTGGCCTTGACGCAAGTCACGGCAAAGATTGAGTTTGCCCAAGTAAGATGGCCATTTAAAGTGGGCGGATCATTGGTCAGGCGTGAGGAGCTGCCCCAGCTAACGACAAAGATGCGGCAATTTCATGAATGGTACTTGGACGCGACCAAGCATGGTCTATATTTGTTCGCTGTCAAGTACAAGCAACAAGATTTTTTTATGGTGAAGGTGAATTTTTTGTCGAATGGGACTACATATATGATCTATACAGCATGAGACGCCTCAGTAGGCCCTTGATGGGTTGCTGGACTCTGTAAGTATCTTAATTATTTACAAAAAAACTATCGTGCACTCTCTTGTACTATACTAACTTGCAAGCCTAACTAATTTCTTATGTAGCATGGAGATACAAAGATGCCGAAGGGAACGTATTTTCGACATAGGCTCCATGGACCCAGTAGTTATCAACGAGACAACCGTTAGAGACCACCCAAGTGATACAGAGACTAATGTATTCAATGCACTAATGAGTCAAAAATATAAGTCAAAGATATATCTAGCCTAAGCATTTGAGTACGTGTTTTCGTACCTCCTCGTTCTACTCCTTTTTCATAACACGATGTTAGAACTAATTAGTTGACATATCTATGTATAGTTTTCACTAGATTCTTCTTATGATCGAGCTAGATCGTAGCTCGATCACAATTATGGACTCACAAAGGAGACCAGTTAAAAAGTATCAAAACTTTATCGACATGCTCAACCGGTATTAATTCTTGTTCCTTTCATTATCGTACTAGTTCTATTTCCTTCAATTTGAAACAAATTCTAATCATGTACAATTCATAGTCACATGTGTAGTGCATTTGCACGGTTCCGTGCTAAAAACGTGGGTGTATTCAAGGAGAAATTTGGCATTATAATTGCCTCTCATGTACGTATATTATAATGCTAGTTTTTTAGTTAGTTAGCTTAATTTCCTTGCATCCATTTCACGCTTTCAACTTTTTCCACCGCAGATCTTGAGTCAGCCGCCGGGTAACAATTTATGCGGCTACTATGTATGTGAGTTTATGCACACCCAAACCAGAGCCGCCGACCGCATGCTAAAAGGCAACAAGGGGGTGAGTACATATAATTACTAGCTTTAATGATGTATACGTACTCCTAATATCTTGTACAAATTCAAGTATTGATTAGTTAATGACTTAACGACAGGTGCCTCAATATTTGAAGGAACAAGGTTCGGAACTCTCGCTGGCACGAGTGAGAGCAATCCAAGAACAACTCATCGGCTTTATTTACGATGAGGTCGTAAATCCAATGTTGGGAACGTGTAGGCTACACTAGCTGAAAACAAAAATTTTCTACGCATTCAACCAGGATACATGCAAGTAGTAGATCATGGATCATTACCCTTGGAGCACGTTAGCAGCGGAAGAAGAGTGGGTGATGCATCCCCGCGTACTCCAAAGTACAGTAGTAGATGCCGGAGTTGATCGTCTCCTCCTCGCGATCACGCACGCAACGCTGTAGAGGAAGTAGACGTTCTCGCCAATCAGCGCCGAGGCAGATGCAACGACGCCTCTATGGTATCCACACGTCCAGGGCTGGAATGCCGTGCGCCGGTGTGCTAGCACCACGCGCACGATGGCTAGGGTTTTGGCAAGGGAAGGGAGTCGACGGCTAGGGTTTCGTGGTGAAAAACTCTATTCCGCAGCGCCACCCCATGCCCCTTTATATAGAGCGCACGCTAATAGGCCTTCTATGATAGAAGCCCATTAGGAACCTCGTCCCCGCAGATCCATATCCGTGAAACCCACTAATGGATCCTAATCCATTTTGGCATGTTCCAACCCGTTAAGTGTGTGACCCGTTAGGTTCATGCGCAAACGGCCATGGCCCTGGAAACCTCTTTTCCAGACCATCAGACAATAGTGGTTCCTAGTAGGACATGTTGTCCCCCGAATGCACAGAGTGATCGTATTGGCTGAACCTTGATATACTCATATACCGATCCTTTTGCCACGCGATACTAGTCAAGCTCAAGGCAAGATGCGTGCCATCCTTGTGGTAGCTCGACCCATTCACTCGTCAATGTAATGGATATAATTTGTGATTAACACTTTAATCACTTTGGCATGGACATGCACTTTTTCTTATCCATCCACACCGAGAGGCCTAGAGATATCTCTCCCGTTATCAAGGAGGGGCAAATTTCATCTTGATCTCTTATATCTCACGTCATGTTTCATGGTATACTCGTAAGCTACCTTTATAACTCCCTTGCTACGGAGAAGCGTTTGATAGCCCCAAACTATACAATTACACATGCTGAGAGTCAATAAGAATCTCAGGTCAAAGGATCGTATAGGTATACCACTCGAGACTACACCCTGATGGCACTTCTAAGATAACAATCTCATCAGCGTCTCGGAGCGGGTCTATCCAACCCCATGTTCTCTAACATGTGCCCACATTATTGATTTGATATCTCCATATCTATGGTATGTGAAACATTACCATCAATCAATACATGTGCTGGTCAGATCACTATTGTCCCACATAATGATATGTGACTATGGATAGTTTAGAATAATATCATATAACCAATGTGTTTCACAATTAAGTCATACTCAATGAACAAAGGAGTGACATTTATTCATGGAACTGATAAGTACATGAACATAGATGTATGACACAATCATCTCACATGATCGCCTCTAGGGCATATCATTAACAATCTCCCACTTGCACTAGAGTGCATCATGCAAGTATCTAATACCCATGGCTCTTGTGTGTGCCTCATGCTTCGGCTGTGGAAGAGGTTTTGTCAGCGGATCAGCGACATTCAGATCCGTGTGCACTTTGCAAATCTTCACATCTCCTCTATCGATGATCTCTCGGATGAGGTGATAACGTCTGAGTATGTGTTTGGATTTTTGGTGAGACCTAGGCTCCTTCGCTTGTGCAATGGCACCACTATTGTCACAATAGAGGTCCACTAGACAGGATGCACTAGCGACAACTCCCAACTCAGAAATAAATTTTTTGATCCAAACAGCCTCCTTTACGACTTCGTGTCAGAATATACTCAAACCTACCGTGGAATCACCAATCGTCTCTTGCTTGGAACTTTTCCAACTCACTGCCCCACCATTGAGATAGAATACAAAACCGGATTGCGATCGTGAATCATCTTTATCGGTTTGGAAGCTAGTGTCAGTGCAACCCTTTACAACCAGCTCTTCCTCTCCTCCAAAGACTAAGAGTATTTGAGGATGTTCTTCATAGCTGCCCAGTGACTTTCACCCGGGTTTGATTGATACCTGCTCGTAACACTTAGAGCATATGATACATCTGGGCGTGTACATAACATGGCATACATGATGGATCCAATAGCGGAGGCAATGGAATCACACTCATTTTCTTTTACTCATCAGGTGTCGAAGCACACTGAGTCTTGCTTAGATGAATACCATGCAACATTGGCAAGAAACCCTTCTTGGAATCTCGCATATTGAACCGTTTCAATATTTTATCAATGTATGTACTTTGGCTTAATCCAATTAGCCTTCTCGATCTATCTATATAGATCTTTATGCCCAGTATGTAGGTTGCTTCTCCTAAATCCTTCATCGAGAAACATTTTCTCAAATAAGATTGGATGACTTCAAGCATTGGAATATCGCTTCAATCAACAATATGTCATCTACATATAAGATCAGAAACACAAGTGCGCTCCCACTAGCCTTCTTGTAAATACAAGGTTTTTCTTCATTCCTGATGAAGCCAAACTCTTTAACTGCTTCATCAAAATGAAGATTCCAACTCCGAGATGCTTGCTTCAGTCCATAAATAGACTTTTGAAGCTTGCATACCTTGCCAGCATAGGTTGGATCGACAAAACCTTTAGGTTGTGTCATGTACACATCCTCACTTAGGTTTCCATTTAGGAAAGCCGTTTTGACATCCATTTGCCATAATTCCCAATCATAGAATGTGGCAATTGCTAGCATGATCCGAATAGATTTAAGCATAGCGATGGGTGAAAAAGTTTCATCATAATCAACACTTTGAATTTGCCTGAAACCTTTAGCCACCAATCGTGCCTTATAGATGTGAACATTTCCATCCATATCTATCTTTTACTTAAAGACCCATTTGCACTCGATAGGTTTTACCCCATCAGACAGATCAACCAAGTTCCAAACCTGACTATCATACATGGACTTTATTTCAGATCTCATGGCTTCCAACCATTTCCCAGAGTCTGGTCCCACCATTGCTTCCTCATAGTCTTTGGGCTCATCGTTGTCCAACAACAACACGTCGCGTTGTCCCGTCATGAGGAACATGTACCTCTCGGGTGCACGGCTAGTCCTCGTAGACCTGCGTGGGGTTGGTGCCTCTACCACGGGTTCTGCAACATTTTGCATTTCCCATTCAGGGTTAGTATTAGCTGAAACATTTTCAGATGTTTCCCGAATTTCTTCAAGTTGCACCTTGCTCCCACTAGCTCTTTTGAGAAACTCTTTTTCCAAAAAGACACCATGCCGAGCGACAAACACTTTGCCCTCTTCCCGGTTATAAAAATAATACCCTTTAGTTTCCCTAGGGTACCCCACAAAGAAGCACTTATCAGACTTGGCGTGAAGCTTATCAGACATCATACGTTTTACATAAGCTTCACAGCCCCAAATCTTTAGAAAAGACAACGAGGGACGCTTCCCGGTCCATATCTCATATGGCGTCTTCTCTACCGATTTTGATGGAACCCTATTTAGTGTGAACGCAGCTGTTTCTAGAGCAAATCCCCAAAATGACAATGGAAGATCAGTTTGACTCATCATGGACCGAACCATGTCCAACAAAGTTCGATTCCTCCATTCGGATACCCTATTCCATTGAGGTGTTCCAGGAGGAGTCAATTGAGGAACAATTCCACAATTCTTAAGATGATCATTAAACTTATGGCTCAAATACTCACCTCCATGATCAGATCGCAGAAATTTAATTATTTTGCCCAAATGATTTTGCACTTCATTTTGAAACTCTTTGAACTTTTCAAAGATTCAGACTTATGCCTCATTAGATAGATATAGCCATACCTACTAAAGTCATCAAGAAGGTAATGAAGCATCGAATCCACCTCTCGCCCTAGCGCCATCGGTCCACATACATCAAGATGTACTAAGGCCAATAAGTCACTCGCCTCTCACTTGAACCAAATGAAAGGCGTTTTAGTCATCTTGCCAAGTAAACAAGGCTCAGACGTGTCAAATGATTCAAAATCAAATGAATCAAGAAGACCATCTTTATGGAGCTTCCACGCTTCTTATTTATATGGCCTAAGCGACAATGCCACGATAAGCGAATTCAAATCATTTGTTTTGAGTCTTTTCAGATAACATTATAGACAAAATTATCTTCAAGACTTAGCACATATAGCCCATTCAATGATGGACAATGACCATAGAACATACCATTGAAATAAATTGAACAACATTTGTTCTTTATTACAAAATTAAAACCATCTTCTTCCAAACATAAAGAAGATATAATGTTTCTGCTCAAAGCTGGAACATAATAACAATTATTTAATTCCAAAACTAATCCTGAAGGTAACGATAAGGGATAAACGCCAACGGCCATTACAGCAACCTTTGCGCCATTGCCGACGCGAATTTCCACCTCACCACTTGCACATCTTCTAGTCCTTCTTAGTCCCTGCAACGATTTGCAAGTATGAATCATCGATCCGGTATCAAATACCCATGACTCATTAGGACAAGTAGCAAGATTAATTTCTATAACATTAATACCTGAAGTGGAAGCTAGAGTTCCATTCTTCTTATCCTCCAAGTATTTCTTGCGCTCCTACGCCAATGACCTTTCTTATGGCAAGAGTGACAAGCATCGATGCTGAGAGGACCACTTTTGGTCTTAGGTTTAGGTTGGGGACCGATCCACACCCTTGCCTTTTGCTCCGCTTCCTTTTCTTACCATCATCCTTTTGGACCATCATCACATGATTATTGCTTTTCTTGATGCTTTCCTCTGCTTGTCTTTAGCATCTCATGCGTTCAGACATGTTTTTCTCCATGCCATTCATATGAAAATTCATGATGAAAGGCTCGAAGCTTGCAGGAAGCGATTGGAGAATCACATCAGTGGCCAACTCTTGGCTTAAGGGGGAGTTCAGTTTCTCCAAGTTCTCAATGTAACCAATCATCTTGATCACATGAGGACTCACCGAACTACCTTCAGTTAGCTTGCACGCAAACAGAGCTTTTGAGATCGAGTATCTCTCAGCCCTAGCTTGGTTCTCAAACATGCTACGAAGGCCTGTGATCATAGCATAGGCATTCGTGTTCTCATATTGCTTTTGAAGCTCAGAGTTCATTGTAGCAAGCATGAGACAGCCAACATAAACCTCATCATTGACATGCTTCTCATAAGCACGTCGTTCAGCAGCAGTAGCATCATCAGCTAGTTCCTCAGGATATGGCTCCTCAATGACATATTACTTTTTCTATTGCTTGAGAACAATTCTCAAGTTTCGTACCAATCAATAAAGTTTGTTCCAGAGAGTTTCTTCTCCGTAATCGATCGCAAATTAAAACCAAGATTTTGAGTGACAAGATTAGGTGCCATCTACAATGTAAATAAATACGCAAAGTCTTAGCACAATGTTCATGTAAATCTTCTATTAAACATTTTAATAAAAGATACTCCCACTAAAGTCACTTTCCTCTAGCGACTTTCAAGAGGACAAGATCCATATTCACTAAAGTCCTAGTGAGCTTTGGCATCACCGCTAGAACCCAAAGAATATAGGTAGGCATAACATTGCCAATCACATCATATGTGATTCTTGTTTGTTGGGTGGCATCCAATGCCCCGGCTCCCAACATCCATGCCCCGAAGCCCAAAACTGTTTTGATAGCTTCGATAAGTAAACCAATACTATGCATGCGGATGTCCGACATCCACCTATTGATCAAGGAAGTTGATGGCACCCTGCTTTGGCAGAAACTACCATTCAACGTACAAGACCTCTATAGGTGCAGCTTTTGGAAGGGCATAAAACTCTTAATTTTTTTTTCGAGGGAAAACATTCTAACATGACAATCATATACACCAAACATGATAGAATAGCATGACAGGATTCATCATAGATAATCACATTAACTTGTGAAATAGTATGGCCCAAAGCACTTCAATCTCCATTGTCGCGCTTCCTGTCCACCAAGCCATCATGCTTGAAGCCGGCCTCCATGATCGAGTACCACGCTACTACGTCTAATAGCTAGTAAACAACTTACATGAGGATTTCAAGCATCACAAATCGACACGCAGGCCGTTATACAATAACATGGCAGCCTAAGCTGCAATTAACCATAGCACGCAGGCTATGAAAATTACATTAATACATCACATACACACAAGGGAGCCATACTATTCACATCATTCCCTACAAAAACAAGTTAAGCGCAGAATCGTATTCTACCCTGCGATGGGAATCAAGTTTTATTTAACGGCCGCTACTGTCCCACACAACTTAGGGACAACACGATTAAAATGATCCTCCCAAACAAGCAAAATGACGGGATCACATATCCCTTACTCTTACAAAGACACAGAACATCAGTTCTCACAACTAGGTCTAGCACGACACTAAACTCGATAAAGAAAACAACACAACAAAACCCCACTCAGCACATTTGGGAAAACCCAACAAACTTAACAAAGTTTTATAACCACTCTTCCGTAGATTACTTTCTCCAGGATTTATCCTTTCGACTAATTACATCCATGTTCGAGATGTTATCACCAACATTAAACAAATTCTCCCCCAATAACTCATCAAGGAAAAACAGATGAAATTTTATCCCAATTAACCTATCATCCAAAATTTCTATCCGTCAACCGTATGACGAACACAAAGATCAACTATCTAAGTTTCCAATGATTTAGACTATCAAATCCCATCAATTTAATTAACAAGTTACTCAACCAAACTTGTTATTACTCAGTTGACACAATCATTTATAACCTTACGCAAACACCACTTCTAGACCTCCATTTATAACCGTGGATCACCATGACCCACAACTTACTGTAACTGTCGAATTTTCCTTTCTAGAAAAGCCATCGAAAACTTCCAAAGAAACTCGACTCTCAAAAGACTTAGAACATGACAGGGCTCAAGCCATGTCATTCAACAAAACTCCAAACCAATTATCAAACTCCAAAATTCCACGAAGGAAAGGAGTTACACAAATCAATTCACGGAAAGGAAAAGTGAATCAATCGAATAACACCTTTCCCTTTAAAGCCCCAAATCCAAAACTTCAACTTGAAGAACAACAGCACGACAATTCCATGCCTTTCCCCGCCATCAACCAACGAGGCGCAACACCAATAACCCTTTTTCTTTGACTTAAACCCAAAAAGACCAAATGAGTCAAAGCCCGGAAACATACTCCATCAATTCTCCCATCTACAGTAGAAGTACAACAACTCCTTTTTAAACTGGGAGAACAACCAACACAAGAAGGAATCCATAACTTTCTACGCAAAGCAACCAAAGAGGTGCAAAATGATACTCTTCACTTTACTGCACACAACAAGATTCAACTCTTGTCATGACCACAAACTCCGAAACACAGATAAATCACAAAGCTCCCACGACAAAAGAGAGTCACCAAAACAAAGTTTCTCAACCACAAAAAACAAGAGATCAAATACCTTTCGATTTACTGCAAAGGAATTAGGACTATCCTCACCCGGGGTTATGAACCCTCCGGTGCTTGCACTCAACTGCCACACCGACCAACACGGCTACACGCCCCAAACGAACAGTTCGAATCCTTGGCACAAAAGAATCCCAAAAGATCCTACTAATCAAACCAATAACTTCAACTTAGCAATAATATCTGCTATCAAGCCTCAGCCAGAATAACATATAACATGGCATCAATAACAAAATAAGCATTGTAACACAACGCAACGATAACCCATCCCTTTCCTACTGTGCATCAGAGTGTGTCAAGTTTTAAGGTTATTGCCCTAGGGCCACATTTTAAAGGTTCAACCTAAACCATGTTTCTACCTTCACACAGCAACATTTTAATTCATTCTAGAATTACTCACTGCATTCAGACACCACGGACCTGAAGCCCGCTCTGATACCAACTGTAACACCTCGAGCCCATACGCGCCACGGATGCTACCAATCCTGTAAACTATTAAGACCGGCTTAGAAACTAAGCCACCAAAATTTACAAAATTTCGGCATGACCTCTCTAGAATGGAGGACATCCACTCAGCAGACAAAAGAATAGCAGCAGTTATAATATCATCCTAGCAGGTCCTTAGTTAAACCATCACACACCCAATGGAATTTAAGAAAAAACTCATTACAATGAACAACCATTTACAATCACATTAATTACATTCAAATTTGACAAATTGGTTAAATAAATTACTGGAGACCGCAGTCGTGCACGTGTTACTACTCCCTTTCCCGCGAAGCAACCACAACGAACCTAAAAACAAGCAACCAACAGGCGTGAGTCCAAGACTCAGCAAAGTACATCAACCAAAAAAAACACAACCTAATCAAACAAAATACCAATACTTTGAAACATAACATATTCGAATACTTGACTGAACTTGGTAAATAATTTAACTGGAAACTAATTCCAAATACCACAACCATCTCAAGAATTATTTAAACTCTACTCATACCTCAATAGCCACTTTTGGATGAGTCCACGACTCAATCCTCAACCTATAAATGCCATTTGCTCCATGATTAACCATTAACAGTTTCAATTCGCTGCCTTCATGCTCAAGTGCACAAACATGCAAAAGAAGAATCTCATATCCATACATCACAATCAACTCATTAAACATGATTCATCATTATTGATGCAATGCAGATGCAAATATGCTATACAAAAGAACTCATATCCATACATCACAATCAACTCATTAAACATGATTCATCATTATCGATGCAATGTAGATGCTAATATGCCATACAAAAGAAGAACTCATATCCATACATCACAATCAACTCATTAAACATGATTCATCATTATCGATGCAAGGAAGATGCTAATATGCCATACAAAAGAAGAACTCATATCCATACATCACAATCAACTCATTAAACATGATTCATCATTATCGATGCAATGCAAATGCAATTATGCTTGCATGTTCATATGCTCATCTCATTGCATCATTCTCATGCATATTTCACCATTCTCATGCATATGATGCATCATGCATGACTCATTTCCTCTTTTTAGCATATACCGGTATTGCCGAGCACCACCCGTCGATGCGTGCCATCAAACCCAACCATCCCGTGGAAGGGACCTGCCAAAACAGGACTTGCCCGCTACCTAGTAGCGGGTCCTACACTTAACACCGCTCCCATCCACGCCAGTGGATGGGACTATAGGGTAGGATCTCTGAGCACTCCGGATTAGTCATATACTCCATATGACTTTCTCACCGACCTGGCTCGATGCACTTGTCATGAATGCACATATGCAAATGCCATTCTC
This sequence comes from Guadua angustifolia, assembly GCA_036346375.1. Taxonomy (NCBI): domain Eukaryota; kingdom Viridiplantae; phylum Streptophyta; class Magnoliopsida; order Poales; family Poaceae; genus Guadua; species Guadua angustifolia. The sequence continues at coordinate 29,994,824 of CM070513.1, forward strand.
AACATTCAAATCACCTTCTCAACACTCATATCCATATCCTCAACAAATCTTATCAACATAGTCACATTTGTTATTAACACTCACACCACAAACATAATCAGTTTTCATGATCGCAAATCAACTATTCCTATTAATCCAACCTCACAACTTCATTATCCACATCCACCTATCACAGTAGTGAGCAATCTTATGAACGTGTGATATAGCAATATGTCAATTTGGCAATCATACGGGGTCCAACAAACAACCCACAAAGCATTCAATCCAAAGATGCACTTTTCGTGAATGCATATATGCAAAAGCCATTCTCACATTCATATCCATATTCTCAACGTTCATATCCACATGGTCACATATATCATCAACACACACTTAAACGCCATAATCGTATATAATGACCACAAATCGAGTCATTTTCCTAACCCAAATCTTATATACTTTATGTTCCCATTTGCTTAATCATACTAGGAAGCATCATCATGGAATATATAAAATGTAACCCATAGCCTATTGACAAGGCATAAGGTTCATCAATCGACACACATAGCAAACAAACACTGATGCACTTTCCTTTACCGACGAGAGAATGGAGTGGCATGCGGTTGAGGCCACTCCCGACAGCACCTTCCCTGCAAATAAAACAATATTCATCCAACTCAAATTCATGCACACTCGGTACAAGCGACAGGAGAAAACAACTCTACATATTCACATCTACAATCGAAACCAAAACATCCCTCATAACCACTTAAATGCATGCACGACAAACCAGGGGCAACACACCACAATTTGGAAATGGGACCTGAATTTTCAATTCATGCAGTAGTATAAATCTTGCATATAAGGTATTGAGTGCTATAGAACCAGGTCAGGCCTTTGCATGCTAAATGTCCTAAGATTTTTCATTTATGCAAACATTTAAACATTACCCTCTATTCCTAGAATACCAAAATACTAGCGTACCCCTCACTTTCCAAATGTATGTATATACTTCTATAGATCACATTGCACAGAGGATAGACTTAGTTGACCATACGAAAATGAATTCCAGAGCACACATATTAATTATCAGAAATCGAAGCACAGAGAAGGAACAATTACTGATCAATTTCACTCTCATCTATCATCATAAAACTTTCACCTTACACATCTATGGACTGCACCTTGCTTCAAACATGCTAGTACATGAGATCTAATGCTAATTACCTCAAGCTCACAATTTAATGGGAATCAAGGTCACAAGCATAACCAGTAGATAGCTCAAAAATGATAAAAGCTATCAATTCATAAGCATTGAATAAACAGATTGCTAACATAACTGACCAAATGCATAAGAACTAGGATGCAGAATCATAAGAAAATTCCTTACGGAATATCCTACACACATAAATGCTGGAATAACATTCCACAGACACCAGCACGATTATCACCTCAAGTAATATGCTACTTGTAATTTCACCAGCCAATCAAGATAATATGCACAAACACATTCAACAACCCTAAACCTTCTAGGCATTATCACAAACACCTCACATGCAAGCCAAATGGGTCCTCACTACCTAGGGTTTTACCTCAAGCCTTTCTCATGGAGGGATGAGGGAGGTGGAGGAGGAGCTAGGCCGGAGGAGGGGGTCACCGGAGCTGGCCGGAGGCTGGCCGGAGCAGGGCACCCAAAGGGGCTACGGCTAGGGAGAGGGAAGCACCGACCAGGCCGCTGCTTGTCAGCCGCATCGGCCGCCGCTTCTTCGATCTTTGCCAATCTGTTGCCACCGATTGCTGCGATTGCTCCTCGCTGGCCGAATTCTTCATTGCCTCGCCGACCGATGTTTCACGCTGACGCCTTGGTGGAGGAGAGAAAAAGGCGCCGCCTGTGGAGCATGCGCAAGCTAGGGGAGAGTGGCTAGGATCGGCAGGGGCAAGGGCGGCAGGGGCGTTGGTCATTCGAAGCTGGAGCGAGCCGGCGTGATCTTTGCCGGGAGGTGGCGACGCCTGAGAGCCAAAGAACGAAGGGAGGAGGAAAAAAATCGGTATGGCTGGGGAAAAGATAGCCTCCTCCAAAGAAATTTCAGCCACACATAAAGGAAGGGAGAGAGAGGTTAGGTGAGGGGGGGAATTCCCAAAAACCCCTCCTAAAAAACCAAAATCCACTTTTAACCATTAGAGCGAATCAAAATTAAATTCTTAGCGCGAAACGACAATTGTTAAGATAGACAACTCGTCGCAAAACTAAATGGCACGGAGGAAACACCCATTCCGATAAGTATTTCACAGAAAAACTCAAAACCTTTAATAAACAGCGAGGTGACAAAACTTTTCTCCAGAATAAATCCTCGAATCAAGAAAATGAAGACAATTTCGGTCGAAACCCCAGGAGAAACGATTTTGCGGTATTACATCAGTGTTCCCAGCCCATCTATTCTCAATCGGCTAATTCCTCATATCGGCAGAATGGACCACAAATTGGTACTTTTTCCAAGCTCCGACAGCAATGATCAGTACTACCTAAGCCCGGTAGGAAATCTAGACTCTGATTTAGTCATAAACTAGGAAATTGAAGGATTAAGATGACGATCAAAGGGGGTGAATGATCCTAAATCAAATATTCCCCCTCTTAAAATAATCCAAACAAGTCCTCACAGAAAGGCACCCAAAGAAAGCAAACAAAATGAACAAACTGTTCTGGATGGCTAGTGCTACTGCTGGGAGGTTGTCGGGACCCGAATTCGCAATCCGGAAACCCTCTGTGTTTTCAAAGACTAGTCCTGTGATCGCAGACTAGTGCCCACAGCTAACAAAGATGAATATCACAATCATACACAATGGAATAATAAATAAATAATTCATCTTTTAATATAATATGTTGAACAACCTTAAGGTCAACTTACAATTGTGAAGCCTAGATGGCTTCAACTCAGAGTAAAACGAAGCAATGAATGAACGAAGAACGTCGGTGAATCCCATCAAAATACCACAGGCATTTGACAAGGTTCAACTCCTAGATATTTGCCTTCTTGCAGAACTTATCTTTCTTCGAAGACAAAGACTTCTCCTCAACTAGTGATGTTTTGTTAAAGCAAGGGTGAGTACACAACCGTACTCAACAAGTCATGCACATAATGCAGTTCTATTACTACATGCATGGCTTATTCCAAAGGAATGGTTGAATGGTTCTTTTGCAATAAAGCAGCATTCACAAATAATCATAATAGATAGAAAAGCAGTAAAACAATAATACCCATAATAAATTTCGTAATCATTCTCAAGTAAAGCATTTCTCATCCTTAACAAATTTCCATATCACATTATCCACATTCCCAACCTCATTTTTATCAAAATCTAACCCTTGACTGTAATCCCCGAGCAATGTCCAATACCATGGACACGGCTATTCGAATAGTTTTTACACTCTGCAGAGGTTATACACTTTACCCACAAGATATAATCGACTCACCACATCAGCCGTGAATCGCCATACAATAGTATGCGAATGAGTGATCATAACAAAGCCTTTCCAAAGATCCGTCTAAACCCAATACTGCCCGCTAAGGTTTCAACACTGGTGGGACTGGTTACCACATCCAGAGCCCCCCTCTTGCGCCTGTGAGTTTTACTACCCGCACATTCGAGACTCACTCCACCACGACAGTACCGAAGAATAGATTTCACAATTTACTCAGCTAGGTCCGTCCCATTCTGGAACTTGTGGTTGTATGAATGACTCAGGTCAAAGGCTCGCAAGGTTAAGTCCTTAGTTGACCGAGGCAAGACTAACCAAAAGTTCATCATATCAACATGTCATAAAACAAAATGCGATCGCCCAATTGCCACTCTTGGCCCACCAAACCAAATGCGACAGCCCAATTGCCACTCTTGGCCCACCAGAAACAATCTTGCCACTTGCCTCAGTCTAAATCACTTTCCCACCCCAGTCCTTTACCATGCACCACGTGCCATCATCAACTCAATAACACATGTCTCATTCTCAAAAACATGTTCCATAGCTCATTAAGTCATTATTAACTTTAATTTTCCAAAATCATGACAAATCTACACGGTAGGGCTAAGCACACTACATACGGTCTAATTAACCCATGTTGGCAAATTATTAATGTCCAACTATTAATCCACAATCTAGGGTGACAAATGAATCATGGCATACAAATAATAGAGACAAGGTGGCAATAACAAGTAGGTTGATTATCTAATCCCAGATTAATTGAAATCAGTTTATTTCAAACTAGCATGCAATAATTTCAAACGAAGTAATTTTAAAACATGGGATCAATATGATCAAAGCACAACTTGCCTGGCCCTTGCAATTTTTATTATTCTTTACTCTTTATCTTCGATCCTTGATCCTCGATCTTCAATCTCCGCTTGCTTGATCCTCAGCTCCTTCGAGCGACTTTCGGCAACGCGTCTAACGATAAACAAGCACAAATACAACAAAACTCAAAAAGCAAATCAAGTAAACTCCAAATTAAGAACGAATAGCATTGGGCACAATAGCTTAGATGAGATTAGGAACTTGAATGGATTAGGTCGATGATTAGACAAAAGAGAACGGCTTTCGAAGAATACACCGAAGAGAAAGATTAATAACTGGGAAAGAATAAATAGTATTCCGAAGAATATTTTCTTTGAAGTTGCTATCTTGATTAGACAGACAATGACATATGGCTCTCGATCCATAGACCGGGTCCATAAAGATTTGTTAGTTCACGATGGGCTAAGCTTAATGTGATAAAGCTAGATCACATCAAGGCTATAGAGAATATGATGACATCGCACTAGGGCCTTTACTTGAATGCACGCTTGCGATGAGAGCAAAACGTTAACGGCGGAAGGTTAGCGACGAAACGTTAACAGCGAAACATTAACGATGGAACGGTAACGACGGAACGTTAACGATGGAGGCAAAGCGATGACGGGACGCTCAAGGTGGCTACCATCAGCTGATAGATAGGGCAGCGAGGTCATGACATGGAAACTGCATGGCAAATTTGTGCTGGCCGAATGGGTAATGCCGAGGCAGTAGACATGCAAAATGGAGCAATGATTTAATAGCCGAGATACAAATAAATTCTAAAAATTATAAAATTTATACTGGCATGAAGGTATTGAATTTAGATGAATTTAGAAATTTGAATCACTTGATTCCGAGTTCGGATGGAGGAGAACGGATCAAACGAAGTTTAACTAGAAAGAAAATCCTGAAATTACGAAATTGCACTGTAGCTACAGTGCTTCGCTTCCTATTTCTGGCTGTTTTAACGGAGCACCATTAGAGGCTTCTTACACAAACAATACCATAGCTTGGGGACATGACAGCGCATGGGAAGTGACAAAATGGCACAAGGACGACGATGCGGTGCCGAGGCAACCAACGGCTCAGCGAACGATGGCCTGGAGCGGCGCCGACGAATAAAAAGAATTTCGGTAGATGCAACAGCAAAGGGGAAATATCCATCGCATAGAACACGATGAGACGAACTCAGCAAAATAGGCGGATTTGGCGGCGACGCACCGGATTAATCACAAACTGCCGATTAACGGCTGTTACAGCTAATAGATCTAATAGCCATAACTACTAGAATAATGAATGAAAAATTACAAAAAAATTCAGAGAGCCTACTGAGATCCTAGAACACGATATGACGTGAAGAGATCAGATTTTTACCTTCTGGATCAATGGGGAACGCATGATGACATTCCCTGCTGTTCGAACGCAGTCTGATCGGGGAAGATTGATTTTTCTGCACAAATCCTGTAGTTAAAACCTTAAGTTAGGGTGAGCACCGTGTAGAGGACATCAAGGAGAGTCTACCATAAAAATTTCACGGCCAAACTCGCAGAAACGAGGGAGAACGGGCTCCGGCAAGATTTGATCTTTGGGCGACCATAACTTTTGATCCAGTGGATGAAATTGTACCAAATGTGGATGGAAGATAGAGGGTACCCTGAGGCACAACGTGACGTAGACGGATCTTGAATAGAGTTGACGAGTTGATGGGGAACGCGCCTCAAAATATGGCCGACGTGCGGCGCTTCGGAGGATGAGGGCAAAGTTTCTCGGTTTGGATGAGTTGATCTGAGGTGAGGACATGTGGGAGAGGTTATGGGAGGTCTACACAAGGTTGGGGTGGCGGCTAGGTCAAGAAAACAAAGAAAAACGCAAAAACCGGCTTCATAGGCATTTTATCGAGCAATTGGCGTGCGCTGCGCAATTCGGGGTGACATTGGCCAATTGAGGGCCGGCCAGTGGTGGCGATGGGGTGGAGAGGTGAGAGGAGCCTGTGGGCATGATGGCCAACGGCAGGGATGGCCGGAGCAACGGCGAGGCGACGGCCAACGCGACCAAAACCGACCGAATGGCATGGCGGCCAAAAACACCATAAAACGCAAAATTTCTCAAAACTAGCAGAGAAGCACAGAGAGCATGATCATACTAGGCTATATCTAAAAGGAATTTGATTGGGGATTACGGTTTGGGAGGAATCGATTTACTAACGAAACCCGACTTGACGCATTTAACAAACACAAATTCCCAGAGCAATTCTTGAAGAAACCTAGATTTTCTTGAGGGGTTATGATCTACACACTAATGTGCACAAGATGACGTGAACGGAAGTCGATTTGCCTTATCGGATCAAAAGATGACACGGCGATGTCAACGGAGGACGTCCGGCGATCGTTTCTTTGATTTTCGAAGGGCAAATGTTCTGGAAATGGAGGGCAAGTATGAGCACCGTGTTGGGGAGACTGAAACGCACGTTTTGGGTGGTCACACACGTTGAGAGGATGAGAAACGGAAAAGTTATGGCCTAAACAAGAAACGGCAAAGAAGTGCTTGTAGTTTACGTTTCACTTGATTTCAGAGGGGAAAACTGTAGGAGAATTGAAGTCCTTGATGACACGGTCGTTTTGCAACTGACCTCACTCAATTTCGTTGAGAATTACAAAAGTTATGAGCATTTGAAGTTTGGGCTGCAAATGAACGTGAACAGTGCGCATGGCTTGAGGTTGAAGATGCTGGACACGAGGGATGAACGTGAACAATTCATATTCTTGTTTGTGGTGTTGAGCTTATTCAAATTCATAAAAATGAACCTCAAATTCATTATATATTTATTTAAATGATAGAAACAAAAGTGCGCATGGCTTGAGGTTGAAGATGAACAGTGTTGGACACGTGTCGCTTTCTCATTGGTTGGAAGAAATGAAGAAACAAAAGCGCGAGAAATAAAATAGCAAAAATAATCTAAAAATCTTGGAAACATTCCTAAAAATACTAGAGATTATTTGGAACCCAATAAAATTAGTTTCACTGAATTTTGATGAGTTTTGGAATTTAGACAATTCCGGGACAAATATACTAGATTTAACGAAAGACCGCGAGAGATAAAATACCAGAGAGATTCTATAAATCTTAGAAAAATTCTCAAAATCATTATAGAATATTTGGAACCTAATTTTATGAATTTTGATATTTTTGGAGTATTTTAAAACTCGGGTGAAATTTCGAATAAGGACCGAAATTGGAAAATCTGACTTTGCTGACGGTAAAGGATTGAACTTTAATTTCGAAGGAAATGGATGCCAGATTAATTAGAACACCGAGGGAAATCGAAATTTTGAATTCAAATGGGATTTCAATGGAAAGGCTTGAATTGGAATTTGGTTCTAAAATTGCCCGAACCATTAATAATTAAAATCCAAATAAAATCCAATTAACATCCAAATGTTTAAATTAATAATTTTAATTAGTTTTAGAAAATCTCAAATTTGGAAAATTCCTGAGATACAAAGAACACTGTAAAAACTAAATTTTAAATTACTTGATGTACATGTAGGCACATTAAATTGTTTTAGATTTAAAAATTCTAAATAAGCTTCTTTAATCAAATAAGATTGATGTAAAATTTTTGGAAAGCTAATTTAAATATAATTTTTTAAAAATCCAAATTTTGGGATGTTACAGAGGTCGGTAGCACCACACTAGGTCGATAGCATTGGGCTCAAAGAGCTGAAGAAACATCACGAACTCTAAAAATAAATTTTGATGAATCTTTTGATCGGCTAGATAAAAAATCACGAAACTTGGTAGATGTGATCCTAAGGATATCAAGAATTCATTCCAACCTTCAATCATAAGGATTGTTATCAAAGTTCTAACCTTTTTCACTTTGAATGAAGAACACACCAAGTTGGAGCAAAACGCAAGAACTTGATCTAAGACTTGATCGTGGTGTTTGATAATCAAGATGATCTTGGATCGCCTCCCACATGTCACAACAAGTTAGAACATAAGTCAAAAACTCCGCAAACACGATTTTGAAGAATGATTCAATTAAGAGTACAAAACCGATTTGTTGCAAGAAGAACGCATGGATTGCCTAGATTATTGGGATATGATCTAAGAGAAGATTCATCCATCAATCAACATCCTCGGCACAAGAAGCAAAAGCATGTCGAAGGAGGGGAGGCAAATCCAAATTACGTAAATGTAAATTGCAAGAATGCAAGTGCGGAATTTATGTGCAGAATTTAAATGTGGAATTTAAGACATAATGTAAATGTGTAAAGAAAATTAAGTGTAAGGAAATGAGTTTTGTATTTCTGGAAGGGAAGTTTACAAGGCATTAGAACAAAGTGGGCAAAGCTCAAAGGAGCACCAAAAACCTCTAAACCTTTAAGAGGGGAAGGCTACCCCCACCCCTCTATTTATACTACTCTTCGGCCACCTACCACTCTTGGATGAGTCCCTCAACCCTATGGCACACCATCAAGGGCTAGGATTGACCAACTCCCATAGCCATGCAGAGGTAACCCAAAACCCACCTAAAAAACTGGATTTTCTTGCACGGTTTCCAAAACACACTAACTACACCCGTATCCTATCAACTAGACTGCAATTCGACAGCCCTCCTTGATCCACACAGTGGCTAGCTGGCATCTTTTCCTTTCCATGACTTCTAGGCTTGCACTGACTCTATCTCCGATCATCTTCTAGCGATCCTCGACTGTTTGGACCTTTGGCACACCTTGCCAAGTCCTAATCATCCTCCACCTCACCATGATCAAGCACTACTATCCTGTAACCATCAAAAATAAGGAAAACTCATCGTATAGCAATATCCAAAAGGATATGCAATTAAACTTCCAAAATCATAATTTTTAGATCATCCACGCACATCAGGGCTAGTGTTATCACCCCTTGGCCGGTAGCACCGCCCTTAAGCCAAAACCAGGACATCTCTCTCTAGAATTTTCACACCGGGCACTTGGGCTGATGCTACCGCTCGGCTGTTAGCACTGGACTGTGATGGCCGGTAACATCGGCTTGCCTGATCTCTTAAAAACACCCTCTCAGGATTTTTCACACCGCTCTAGGGTCTGGTGCTACCGCTCGGCCAGTAGCACCGTGCTACGATTGCCAGTAGCATCGAAAAAATAGATTGAGCTCAAATTGCTTTAAATTAGGATTTAAACCTCAAATCTCCCTCAAAGTCAATCATTACTAGCTTAAACTTTGTTAATAACTCATCACACACATGGGTAGACCTCCACATGGTCTTTTAGAAATCCTACATCCCCCCTATTGGCTTATGGATATCTGTTGACGCCAAAAACGTGAAGAGGGTTTTCAGCCTCAAACACACCGGACGAACGCCGGGTTCAAGTGTGCGCGAGCGTGCCAATCGATTTGACCCTGCAATCGATAAGGGAAAGAGTTTGTAAAATTCAATCAAGCCGATCCTTGGGGCAAATCGGCTAGAGTCAAGAATCAGCTAGAAGGCCGATTAGATGGGGTAAATAGACTAGTCGATTAAGACTAACCCAAGGGTAAAAGGTAGATCGATTCTGAAAAGGCGATGCGCAACAAGACAGAACGAATCAAACCTGAAAAAGCCAATGACGATCAAACAATCGGCGATGCGCAACTTTATTTGATCGATGTCGACTTACAGAGGAAGGATTACAGAGCTAAAAGACTAAAAACTATGAACGAAAAAGTAATAGATGTGTTTGTTGGATTGTAGATGTCTTCTTCAAGCAGCCTTGGTGCGCCTTATATACCCGCCTAGCCGATCCGAGTCCTGATCCAACACGATACTGTAGTCCGAATCGGCTTCGTAGTTTCCTACCCGGTCTCTAGTTTCCTAATTTGTTATCTGTACGTCATATGCGATTTCCATGTGCTTATCCGAACTGCAGATATTCTCGTACCTTATCCAAACTCATGTTTTCTTTCTGCCGATTCTTCTAGAAATTTCCAAAACTGGTGCAAACATATGCCCCCCATTTTTGGAAGATAACTTGTTATCTTTCAAAAATATGCATCGGCTTTTATCGATCGGCTTTATTGCCCATCGGCTTTGCTTACTACCGATTTAGAAAACCGTGTCAGTAACTGTCGCGCCGTAAAAATCTCAGTGCGGTTTTAATGCCAGGTGTCGTCTCGAATTCATTTCCCGCCCTTTCACCTTTTCACCGCGCTATATATAGGCGGGACCCCCTCGGTCATTTTCACGCTTTTCAGCTCTCGCAACTCCTACAATCGGCTTTTATTCTTTAATCGGCTTCTACGCTCCAGGCTTCTCTGCACCAACAATCAGTCTTCCTTCTTCTCAATCGGCTGAATGGATCCTTCTCAGGTATTGATCCCGATTCCTGAGAGTAAAGACCAATACTACCTAGGACCAGTAGGGACTTCGACTGCTGATGCCGTAATCAACGAAGAAATCCCTAGGCTTCCTTTATCGGCTAAGAATTACAACATAACGGAATGGGGAAAAAGTTTTAGGGCTTGGCCATGACGCTTAGCTTAAATTTGGAGAAATTGGTTTATCAGAGTATCGGCCCAAAAGAGGTCTGAATGGGAAAACATGGGTATAGCCGAGTGTCTTCCATTGAGTCTTGCAAACCCTGAAGCCAATGAGCCCTTGGTGGCCACGGCCTGCTATTTTTGGTCGGATACTCTTAATGCTTTCCTTTTCCGGATGGTCCTATCATTTAACACTTTTAGATGTAGCACAATTGTGTTGCCTTAGGCCTGATGGTGACCAATTGTCGGCTTTTAGTGGCAAGCCACAGTATAAATTGATCCGATCCAAGGGCGAAGGATGGTCGAAGTATATCCAGCATAATAACAAAGTGAATGGACTGGTATCGGACGAGGAGCATGCAGCTTTTTTGAACTTATGGCTGGATCGGTTTCTCTTTTGTGGCGCATCCCTGGGTCCAACACAAGTTTATCAGGCGTTGGCAGAGCAATTGGTGAACGGCCGTCGGCTTGCACTAGGAAAAATTTTCCTTGGAGCTGTTTATCAAATGATGCATGTTATCAGGAGCCGACTTTTTTCTGGATTTGGTCAGTTTGTAGTTGGCAATGTTGGTGGCCCATTGTGGTTTATTCAATTGTAGCTTTATAGCATGTTTGGCGATCATTGATTTGAGCACCTTGAAGACACGGCTTTCCCCGTGAGAACTATCCAGAGGGCACTACTCCTCAATCTGAGGCTAGCCGATCGTTAGGAGAGAGGCTTGTGATGTGTACTAGTGGAGATGTCGAATCACCCACCCGATTTCAAGAAATACTTATCCTTTTTTCGCATTTGGATAACACAACTTTTGGTCGAGAAGATTTTTTCCCTTCTGACAATACTGACCCGATTTTCAATGGCCTTCATTTCTTCATTTGGATGCTGATAGCTCTTTAATGCCAGCATCGACTTTGGACTTGTACCGGATTTTTATTTCACCCTGCATTCTTCATGTCGGCTTGAACTCCCGTAACAGAACATTTCAGCCGTCATATGAATTCTATCATCCTTCGGTATATGCCCGTCAGTTAGGCTTTGGTCAAGTCATACCATCTTTTCCGCTTCTTGGTTGTCTCGAACCCAGAGCTAAAGTGACAAACGGAACAGCCGCAGACTTAATCTTGGATTTAGCCGATGAGTTTCAAATTCTTAGTTTGCCGCACTTCTTCCTGAATTCTCGCCGAGCAAGCCATTTCTCTGCTTGGTGGACACTTGTATCAGAGGCTCTTTTCTTGGATCGTACTCCGTCGGCCATTATAGAAAAGTTCCTTCCTGACTTCCATGAGCCGACGGTAGTTCCTAGCAGCAGCAGCTCTAGTGAAGATAGCTCAGACCCTTCCAGCTCATCGGGTTATACTAACTCGTCTGTAGCTGTAGAGGTATCGGTTTATTTCATAAAATTCTATACCTGTAGATTTGTTGCCGCTTGTCTTTTAATTACAAGGTATTTTTGTTTGGCAGGACGCTGCTGCAGGGAGCAAGGCTGTCATTAACCCATCGACTGGTGGGTCAAAAGGGAAACGCCCCATTCAGTCAAATATCTTGATGGGTTCTGGTACTCTTGGAGTGAACAGTCCTTCTTTATCAGAGCTCGAAAAAGAAAGAAAGCCAAGTAAGTTTTCACTATAGCCGATAAATATTTCCTGTTCATACTTTTGCTCATCCTGTGGTTTGATTTTCAGAAAAACCCAAGTCTACCAAGGTCCCGGCCAAAAAACAGCCAAAGCGCAAGGAACAAAGCGCTGAAAGTTCTCCTCACCTATCGGCTTTAAGTGCAGTAAGAACCAAACTCATTCTCATGCCTATCGAGAATTATCAATCTTAAGTTTCTGACCTTGTAATATTTTCTTTTCAGCCGATAGCGTCTATTCAAGTGGCCGGTATGTTGGTCGATCTTCAGGGTGTTTCTGCTGGTCTCCCTGCGGCTTCTAAACCTCCAACCCCACCATCTCCTGCCCAGTCAAATCTTCCATCGCCCGATGTTGTCCCGAATGGCTTGTCCGACCTTCTCGGGTTCAGCCTGGATGAACTAGTCGACCCGGAGGTGATGGTGACCGATAGCTACCCTGAGGACATCCAAACATCTGGGCGTCTCCATGAAGGCATCGCCATTGTCAAGTCGCCCAATATGCAGGAGAAGCTAAATCGGCTGTTCATGGAGATAACTCAGCCGGAGGCGACTATACTGGCCAACTGTCAACCCATCCGCGATGCTATGGCCGTCGTTGAAGCCGATCTTCCTGACGCAACAATGAGCGCTCTTCTGAACGTGTGCCATTTAGACGAGAAGAAAGCGGAAGTTGATGCTGCTAATGCTAGAATCGCCCGGCGTCAAGCCCAAGAAGCCGATCGGCGTCTTGGATAAAGCGATTGCGAAGCCAAAGCGAGAAGAAGAAATACGATGACACTGCTGCGTCTTTCATGGCCGCCAAGTCTTCTGCTCAAAGGCTGGAACAAACCAAGAAGCAGCTTGAGAAAGAATTGGCTAAGGTGAATGAACAGTGGCGATGCCTGCGACTAACGCAAATGTAATGGCCTCAATTTTGAAGGATCAGAAGAACAATATCGGCCAAGCCGTTGCGAAGGTCAGGGATCAATCGGCCAAGGTTGTTTCAGTCCCTGGAAATGCCAAAGCTGACGAAGATCTGGTGTATGGCATCACCGAAACATTGGCTAAAGCTGCTGCAGCATTATCGGGTCTAGGCGCTAGACTTCCTGGGTCGGGTCTGTGATCTTTGCTGATTTTGTTGAAACGATGTTTTCTGCTTGTGATGTAGCGTCGTATCTTGGAACAATGTTGCTTTGGTGCGCTCGTTGTGATACTTTTAATCGGCTGTTTAACCGATTACACCTTTGTTGTTTAATCGGCTGTCTTTAACCGATTCACTTCTCAATGTTCTTTGCGCAACTTTAGTTATGCACCGATCCAAACGCTAGGGTAGTATCGCTTTAGATATTTTCCGTTGATTGCCTTCGGCAATACCAACCCTTCAAGTGTTTCGAGTATATATGCGTTTCCACCAACAAGCCGATTTATTTTATACGGTCCTTCCCAAGTAGGCGACCATTTACCGAATCGGTTATCCTTAGAACCAATTGGCAATATCGTTTTCCAAACTAAATCGGTTTCACTAAAGTTCTTCGGTACAACTTTTTTATTATATGCTCTTGCAACTCTTTCTTTATTCCTTTTAAGCCAATTCAGAGTAACCAACCTTAATTCTGCCAAGTCATCCAAATTGTACAGCATCAATTCCTTATATTCATCGGCCGATAGATTATTCTGCTTTACTACTCGCATCGATTCAACGTTTATTTCTACGGGCAACACCGCCTCTTGACCATATACCAACTGATATGGCGATAATTTAGTCGATCCGTGAAACGATAGCCGATAAGCCCACAGAGATTCTGATAATGTGGAGTGCCAAGTTCGAGGCTTTTCGTCAATTTTTCTTTTGATCAGCTTGATCAAAGTTTTGTTAGATGACTCGGCTTGTCCGTTAGCCTGAGCGTAATACGGCGATGAGTTGAGTAATTTGATGCCTAGGCCTTCTGCAAAATCCTTGAAATTGTTAGACATAAACACAGTTCCTTGATCGGTCGTGATGGTCTGAGGAATACCGAATCGATGGATAATGTATTCATTAACAAAGCCGATAGCTTCCAAGCAGGTGACCTTTTTAAGTGGAACGGCTTCTACCCACTTTGAAAAATAATCGGTAGCTGCAAGAATAAACTTATGGCCTTTGCTTGTTGCTGGGAATATTTGGCCGATTACATCTATTCCCCATCCCTTGAACGGCCATGGTTTGATAATTGGATGTAAAGCCGATGCCGGTGCAAGTTGTACGTTCCCAAACTTTTGACAACTTTGGCATCCTTTGTAGTACTTGAAACAATCTTCTAGCATTGTCGGCCAAAAATAACCTGTCCTTCTTAATATCCACTTCATTTTATGGGCCGATTGATGCGCACCGCAAATCCCTTCATGGACTTCTCCTATGGCCACTTTCGCCTCTTCATTACCCAGACACCTCAGGAGCAGCCCCTCTAATGTCCGATAGTACAATTCTCCTTCCATCACGACGTACCTCAATGCTCGCTGTCGATCCTTTCGTGCAGTCGGTCTGGACGGATCCATTAGGTAAGCTTTTATTTCTGTTCTCCAATCGGCATTATCAACGCACAACACAGCTTTCTCGATCAAGTTAAACGCTTCGTGTCGGCTATCTTCCCTGAAGCCTGAAGCTGCCTGAGCCAATGTATTGGCTTTGTCATTCATTTCTCTAGGCACATGGCCGATACAGAATGTTGCGAAAGTATTGATAATTTCAAGACAACACTCTAGATACTTGGATAGCGTCTCATCGTTGCATTTATATTCTCCTTTAACTTGTTGCACCACCAGTAATGAGTCACCATATGCCTCTATATTACTTGCCCCGATACTATCAACCAGCTGCAGTCCTTTAAGCAACGCTTCGTATTCAGCCTGATTATTAGAGCATCGGCTTTTGAGCCGATATGCAAACTCAATGTTGTATCCCTTTGGTGATATCAACACTATGCCTATCCCACTTCCTTCTCGACAAACCGACCCATCAAAATATAGCTGCCATGGAGCTACATCGACTATTGCTGCCATAGTATCGTGTCCTGTTATGAAATCGGCTATAGCCTGCCCTTTGACAGCTTTGGCCGATTCAAACTGCAGATCGAACTCAGTTAAGGCATATGCCCACTTACCAAGTCGTCCTCTCAGAATCGGAGCAGATAGCATATATTTGACTATGTCGGTTCTACATACTACCACACAGGTTGATGCCAACACATAGTGTCTTAATTTTGTACAAGCAAAATATAATGAAAGACACAATTTCTCCACTGGAGGGTACCTGGTCTCGGCATCCAAGAGCCGTCGGCTTAAGTAAAATATCACTCGCTCTTTTCCACCGACTTCTTGCGCCAATACAGCCCCAATGGTCTCGTTTTCAGCCGATATGTATAGTTTAAATGGAACACCTTTCTGTGGTGCGGCCAAGACTGGTGGCGATGCTAAGTATTGCTTTATATCATCAAAAGCCTTCTACTGATCGGCTCCCCACACAAATTCCTGATGATCCTTCAGTTTTAGCAGTGGTGTGAAAGCTTTGAATCTTACCGCACGTGTTAAAATGAATCGTCTTAAGTAGTTAATTTTGCCGATCAGCTTTTGCAGCTCATTCTTGCATGTTGGAGGTTTTGTGTTTACTATGGCTTTGACCCTTGTCTGGCTAACTTCAATCCCTCTTTGATGTACCATGAACCCAAGGAATTGACCGGCCGATACACCAAAGGCACATTTTAAAGGATTCATCTTCAGCCCATGAGCTCTTGTGTTCTGAAATACTTTTTCTAAATCGGCCAAATGTTGCCAATCTTCCTTAGATTTAACAACTACATCATCGATGTAAATTTCAACGATGTGGCCGATTAGATCGTGAAAGATCAAGTTCATGGCGCGTTGATAAGTAGCGCCTGCGTTTTTTAAGCCGAATGTCATTAATGGCCATTCATACAACCCTAACGCGCCAAGGCATCTGAAGGCAGTCTTGGCGACATCGGCTTCTGCCATAAATATCTAGTTATATCCAGCGTTGCCGTCAAGAAAACTGATAATCTTGTTACCCGATGCAGCATCGATAAGCATATCGGCTATAGGCATTGGATATTCGTCTTTTGGTGTGGCTTTATTCAAATCCCTGAAATCTACGCATACCCGCAGCTTACCGTTCTTCTTCATGACAGGCACAATGTTTGATACCCATTCGGCATATCGGCAAGGACTTATGAACTTGGCCTCTAGCAACCTTTCAATTTCTTCTTTTATTATATTATGCGATTCGGATTACAACGCGAGGGGTTGCTTATATGGCCGATACCCCGGTTTGATAGGTAGCCGATGTTCTACTAGCTGTCGGCTTAATCCAGGCATTTCGTAATATTCCCAGGCAAAACAGTCCCTGTATTCTCTAAGTATTTTGACCAACTTATTTTTATATTCTAGATCTAAATTTGCACTTACAAAAGTTGGCCTTTTTCTGTCACCTTCTCCTATGTCGACTTCTTCAAGCATATCGGCAGAAGTAAAGCCTTGGCCCAATTTTTCGCTTTGGAAATCTTCAATGGCTTCGCAGGAGTTTATCCCATGCCGATAGCTCC
Organism: Guadua angustifolia; assembly: GCA_036346375.1. Classification (NCBI taxonomy): domain Eukaryota; kingdom Viridiplantae; phylum Streptophyta; class Magnoliopsida; order Poales; family Poaceae; genus Guadua; species Guadua angustifolia. The sequence goes on from CM070513.1 coordinate 30,011,854, forward strand.
TTGCTCTGTCTTGTAATAGTTGGATCATTTTTGACCCCATCTTCTCAAGATCTCAGTCGCCCGATCGAAGGTGCCTGGCTTGACACTGATCGGCGTAAAGCCTGTTTTCCCAATGCTGATGAAATCACAATCGTCTAGCGCCTTACCTGATATGCATTCTACTTCTTCGTGCGGCCAATTTGCGTCGGAGCTGGCCATGGCAATATGAGCCGACGTGTCAGCTGAAACAACTTCGACTTCATCTCCGTTCCACTAGACAAGCGATTGGTGCATTGTTGAGGGTATACAGCAGTTCGCGTGTATCCAATCCCGTCCGAGAAGCACACTGTAATTTCCTTTTGCCTCAATTACGAAGAATGCGGTCGGCAAAGTTTTGCTGCCGACGGTTAATTCTGTAACCATCACCCCTCTTGCCTCAGTGGGATCACCGGTGAAGTCATTTAGCACCATGTTCGTCTTGATCAAGTCTTCGTCGGTTTTGCCCAACTTTTTGCAAGTGGAGAGTGGCATTAAGTTCTGATAGCCCCTCCATCTACAAGCATCCTGGATATCGGCTTTCCGTTAATAAAGCCTTTTAAATATAACGGCTTTAAGTGCCGATGAGGATCTTGTGGTTTTTTGAATACTGCCTCCTGTGCGCCTAGGCACAATTGAGCGAACGTATCTTTAGCCGATTCAGTCTTGATTCTGAATTCGGCTGGCAGAGTGAATACCATGTTGATATCCATGGGAGGAGTGTCATTTCGGACTATTGGTGACAGCAAATCGTCTGAGGAATCTGACTCGTTGTCGGCTTGTTCTTTTCTCCTCCATTCCTTTTTGACAAGTTTTATCGGCCGCAATTCGTTGAATGTTTTATCCCTCTGTTTTTCTTCATCGGCCTCTCTCATTTCCTGCGTTCTTAGGCGCTGGAGCCGTCTGCGTTGTGATCGGCTAAGGCCAGTCGGACACCACCTAGGCTTGGGTTCCACTGGCTTGCGGATTTTTCCCACCAAGTTCTCCGTTGGTTCTTTTTCCTCATCTTGGTTTGGTATGCCTAGCCTTTCTTTTACCGGCTTCCTGTGCTCTGACTCAGTGTGATTTATCGTTGGCCTAAATAAACGTCCCTTCACTGATTGTTTGGGCCAATTTTCTTGTGGGTAGTGCTCCATGGGACATGTCCTTGAAGATGGTAAGGCCATGCCCTTTCCCCAATGTAATCGCCAAAAGGACACCTCTGGTGAGCTCTCTCTGCAACGTCTAGCCGATGCAGATTGTTTGGCCGAAACACATCGTTTAGCCAATACGACTCATTTGGTCGGCGAGCCTGCTGCTTTTGCCAATTACTTACCCTTTCATACTTTTCGAGCAACTGTGAAAAAGTTGGCTTAGGCTTGAATGTTGTTTTTCGTGGTGGAGTTCTTTCAGCTTTGTACCATCGTCCGACTTGCAGTTCTCCTTTTGGTTTCACAGTCCTTGAATTCTTCCCATCTGATAAACCCGATTTGAAGTGAGCCGATCGTTATTTTTAGTGTTTCTCCTCTTGAGCTAGATTCTATGTCGACTTGTCGTGTAGTTACGGGTCGTTCCTCGACAATTTGTTTCCCTTTGCCAGAGCACTGAACCATGTTAATTGGGAAGGGATTGACATCGACTTCCATGGCTGGCTCTTCTGCGAACTTAAGCCGACCATCTTCGATAGCTGCCTGTATGTGCTGTCGAAAAATATTGCAGTCATTAGTGTTATGGGAAAAAGAATGATGCCACTTACAGTACCGTCGTTTCTTGATCTCATCGGCTGATGGTATAGTATGTCCTTCAGGTAGACGTATTAGTTTCTCTTGTAGTAGCATGTCAAATATACGGTCACACTTGGATACATCAAAAGCGTATTTAACCTCCAACTTATTTCTAGTCGGCTTAAGCCACGAACAGACAAGCGGCTTTTTAGAACCTTTTATCCATTCGGCTATATTCACGTCTGCTTCATCTTCCGAAGTTTCACTAGAGCTATATTCGACCATATTTACCTTGGCTTTGTCTTTGCCATTTATTCTAATTTTATCCTTGAATTCTTTGCTTAAATATCGGCTTTCTTGTGCCGATACTCGATGAAGCAGATGGCTTAAGTTAGCGAACTCTTGTCCGGCAAGTTTTTCCTTGAGTGGGGGAATCAACCCTTGAAATGCCAAATCGGCTAACTGATTGTCGGGCAATACTACGCTAAAACATCGATTTCGCACTTCTCTGAACCTTCTGATGTAGTCAGAAGCCGATTCACCAAACTTTTGCCGGACAGCACTTAGATCTGAAATTCTCAATTCCAGACTACCAGAGAAAAAGTATTCATGAAATCGGCTCTCTAAATCGTTCCAAAAGTGGACCGAATTTGGAGGCAGATTCGTGAACCAAGTGAAAGCAGTTCCTGACAAAGACAATGGAAAGAGTCTAATTTTTAACCCATCGGATTGAGCTGCTTCTCCACACTGGGCGATAAATCGTCCAACGTGTTCTAAAGTGGTGACCGAATCATCCCCTGAAAATTTCGCAAAATCGGGAATCCTGAAGTTGTGGGGATATGGCATTCGGTCAATGTAATCTGGGTACGGCTTTCTATAGCCGATCGTTTTTCCTTTGGGCTGTAAGCCGAATTGATCTCTCAAGACTATAGAAATCTGATCAGCCCAATTGATATTGTTGGCCGATGTAACACCAGAGTTTGGCCAATTGGGTTTAGTATCTTGCCCCCCGAGTGCAAACTCGGCTGGTCGGCTTATTCTAGCCGATGGGTACTGTTGTTGCCATGGTTCGTACCCATCGGCTCTGGCGGCCGGTTCCTCGGGTACTGGAACGAACGGCTCCGTGTACGTAACTACTTTGTATGGAGCCGGATTTCTAGGTTGTGTTGGTCCCTGAGGTTTATAATTTTTATCTAGTTCAATCGGCTGAGAAGCCGATTTGACATAGGGAATTTCTGATAAAGATGGGTCGATCTTTGCAGCGTCAGTATGTGCATAAATGTGAGTCATTGGATTTGGGCGAGGATTGGCTGGAGTTAACACGGTGGGCTGGGTCGGCATTAATGAGGGCATTGGTGCCGACGCTTTGACCGTGTTGGTGTTCGGCCACGAGTACACAGATCGTTGGGAGTGGGTCAGTGGGTCCATCAATCCTCCAGACGTAACCAATTCTTGTGCTATCGTTTTTACGCTATTTTCTATCATCGGCTTCAAGGTTGTAACTAAAGCCGATGACTGATTGATTAAAGCATGGTGCACAGATTGATCGATCATAGCGGATAATTCGGCTTGAGCCGGAATGTATCGGCTTACCGAATTTGACGCAGCGCCAATGTCGCCGAAGAAGTTTAATGTGGGCAGCGCCGTCTTCTGCGTAACCCCACGTCGGGTTTTCTGATAGCAACCCAGCATCAACTCCTCCAAGGCGGCCTTCTGATCTTCGATCTCCTTGCGCTGTTCTGGGGTTAAATCGTCCAAGGTAGGGACGATTATGGCATCTGGGTTCACATCGGCCGATGCGGTGGATTTACTGCGATCATCTTGTGGTCCCATCGGGCGTGCCAAAAATGTGTTGACGCTAAAAACGTGAAGAGGGTTTTCAGCCTCAAACACACCGGATTTAACGCCGGTTTAAGTGTCTTGTGGCGTGCCAATCGATTTGACCCTGCAATCGATAAGGGAAAGAGTTTGTAAAATTCAATCAAGCCGATCCTTGGGGCAAATCGGCTAGAGTCAAGAATCAGCTAGAAGGCCGATTAGATGGGGTAAATAGACTAGTCGATTAAGACTAACCCAAGGGTAAAAGGTAGATCGATTCTGAAAAGGCGATGCGCAACAAGACAGAACGAATCAAACCTGAAAAAGCCAATGACGATCAAACAATCGGTGATGCACAACTTTATTTGATTGATGTCGACTTACAGAGGAAGGATTACAGAGCTAAAAGACTAAAAACTATGAACGAAAAAGTAATAGATGTGTTTGTTGGATTGTAGATGTCTTCTTCAAGCAGCCTTGGTGCGCCTTATATACCTGCCTAACCGATCCGAGTCCTGATCCAACACGATCATGTAGTCCTAATAAACCGTAGTTTCCTACCGGTCTCTAGTTTCCTAATTTGTTATCTGTACGTCATATGTGATTTCCATGTGCTTATACGAACTGCAGATATTCTCGTACCTTATCCAAACTCATGTTTTCTTTCTGCCGATTCTTCTAGAAATTTCCAAAACTGGTGCAAACAATATCATAGATCTCTCTATATGCGCAACAATTGGAGCTCAACCAAGGTGGCCACGTGTCACGCGTTTTTTGCGAAAAAGCCCTCCGTAAATTTTTTAATTACGTTTAGGCCCTTAGTCGGTTATTTTGCATAAAACTACGTAGTTTTGGGTATTCACGAATAGGTCCTCCACGGGTAATTTTGCAAAACAAAAAATTACATCCAGGTCCTTCTATTGGTAATTTTACAGAAAAGACCCTGTAGTTTCATATATTCATGAACGGGTCCTCCAACATTCTTTTTCCAAAAAGAACCGGTAGAGTGGCGTACCGCGAGATCCCATCTAGTAATATAGAAAGATGGAGCAAAAGATTTATGGCCTGGCTGACGCCACTAAAAGGATGGAAAATTTGGTATAATCAGGTAGCAGCCCAAAAGAGGGAAACTTGGAAGAGAATGGGAATAGCTGAATGCCTCCCACTTTTGTTAGTTGACCCTAAAGCCAATGAGCCCTTGGTGGCCATAACATGTTATTTTTGGTCAAACACGCTAAATGCTTTCATGTTTAGAACAAGTCCAGTCAGCCAACGCTCTTAGATGTGACCTAGTTATGCTGCTTGAGATCTGATGGGGAGCAAGTATCTACCTTCAGTGCCAAGCCACAATACAATCTAATCCGATCCAACTGTGAAGGATGAGGTAAATATATTGGCAATAACAATAAAGGAACTGGGCCTATACCAGACAAGGGGCATATAGCCTTTCTCACTCTTTGGCTAGCCAGATTCCTTTTTGTGGGGCATGTCTTGGGCTGACCCAAGTCTACCAGAGTATGGTTAAATAGTTGGCAGAGGGCCGTTGGCTAGTCCAAGGAAAGATGTTGCTAGGTGCAGTGTATCAAATGTTGCATATAGTATGTAGTCAACTTTTCACAAGCCTAGGCAATTACATCGTCGGTAATGTAGGAGGCCTAATACGGTTCGTGCAGACCTAGTTTTGTTGTGCATTTAGCCAGTCTTTTTATTTGAATCTAGCTAATGATACTCCCTTCCCCCAGAAGAGATACCTGAGGATGCAAAGACCCAATATAGAGCAAGATGATCTTTTGGTGAAAGGTTTATGCTCTGCTCTGGGAATGAGACAAAGGTTACCCCCATCAGCTCTAGGAAGTACATGGCATTCTTTTTGCGGCTAGACAGTGAGAACTTCAAACAACAATACTTCTTTAGTTACAACAATGCAGCCGATTATCCTTGGCCATCCATTCTGCACCTAGAAGCCAACAAGGATTTGATGTTGCATGAGACGTTGGAGCTCTATAAGTTATTAATTTCTCCAAGCATATTATCCGTTGGCTTTAATACAAGAAATTGAACTTTCCATCCTTTGTATGAATTCTATCATATGTCAGTCTATGCTAGGCAGTTGGGATTCAGGGAAGTCAATCCGTGCTTTTACATCTTTGATCGACTTCAACCAAGAGCTTGAGTTCATAAAGCTATAGCGACCAACATCATCTTGGAGATAGCTGATGATTTCCAAATTTGAGACTTGCCACAATTTTTCTTGAATACTTGTCGGGCAGGAGATTTCTCATCCTGGTGGTTAACCATTGCGGAGGCTCTATATTCAGAGAAGACACCATCGGCTATTATCAATGAATTTTTCCCAACTCTTTTAGAGCCATTGGTTGCTACTAACAATGATTCTAGCGATGAAGCTAGTTCTTCAGGATACACTAACACAAGTGTTATAAATATTACCAACAATGTATCAGCTAAAGTAGTTTTTGTTTCTTCTTAAACTCATCCCATAACTTTTACTAATCAATTTTTCTTCCATTTTGCAGACGAAGGCGGCTGGCAAGAAGATAGCAACTAGCCAATCAGGTAGTGGCCAGCTAAGCAAAAGGCTACATCAGTTGACAGGCCATTCAAGGTACACGTCTGGTACCCTTGGTATTCAATCCCCTTCTCTATGAGACATAGAGAAGCAACAACAACTGAGTAAGTACATTTTAATCAGCTAGTAGTTGTTTATCTTAAAACCTTATAGAGACAAATAGCTAATACATTTCTAGAGAAGAAACACGCCAAGTCTACAAAGGCTCTTGCTAGCAGAGGTAGCAAGTCTGAAGAACAAAGTGGCAAAAGTTTGCCACATGCGTCAGCCACTAGCGGAGTAAGTTTCCTACATAAATTTTCCTTAATAAGCATATTAATGTATCAGCTTAACTCACTTTGAATTCTTTTCTGGCCTTCTACATCAGTGTAAGTGGTTAACGTCTTAGCCAATCTACCTGCTGCCTTTTTCGAGCCCTTACCACCGTCGTCGCAGCCAATGCCACCAGCTCTCACTGCTGCTGCCCCAGCATCGTCCAACCCAACCAACTTGTTGGTCTACTCCTTAGCCAATCTGGATGACCCTGAGGTGGTGGCCACAGATGACTACCCAAGGTTGCATTGAGGGAGGACCAAGTAGCCGACCAAAAGCTTGTAAACGAGATGGTGGCCGATGCCAAGGCTAAGAAGCAAAAAATTTGATGTTGATGCCCACTTGCTCAAGACCAATAAAGAAGCAATTTTGAAGCTTTGACTCGACTAAGAAGCTTTTTAAAGAGGTGTAAGCGAAGCTAACAAAGAAGATATCCAATGGCCAACAACTAATAAAGAAGTCAGCATCGGCTATCAAAAATCAAAAGCATGGAATAGCCTTGGCCATTGCCGGAGTTAAGAAATAGTTGGCTAAGATCGTCCCTATGCCTGGAAGTGCCAAGGAAGATGACATAATCCTTGAAGGGGTGCAGGAGAAAATCACGAAGGCTGCAAGTGCTCTTTTAGCCCTTGGTGCTCGGCTTCCTGGGACTAGGCTATGATCAGCCAAATTTCAAATGCTTGTAATGTGGGTGTTTAAATATAACTTTTGTACTGTGGTTGGTTGGCAAACAATCCTTTGAAATGCTTTAACTATCTGCAACTTTTAATCAGTTGTTTAATTTCCTGTGTATGTAATCAACTTCATATCTCTAACTTAGCCAGAATTGACTGCATCAAGTTAATTTGGCCTCTCAATCAAGAAACTTTCATACCCGATTAGGAACCAATCCAAACGCTAGGGTAGTATTTCTTTAAGTATTTTTCATTAATCTCCTTAGGCATTAACACACCTTCCAATGTTTCCAAAACGTAGGAATTTCCATCAACAAGTTGATTTACTTTATATGGTCCTTCCCACATGGGGGAACATTTGCCAAATTGGTTACCCCTAGACAGGTAGTATAGTTTTCCAGACCAAATTGGTTTCACAAAAAGACCTAGGCATTACTTTTTTATTGTAGGCCTTATCAACTCTTACATATTATCTTCTTAAGCCGATCTAATGTATGTAAACATAATTCTACCAAATCATCTAGGTTAATAATCATTAAATCCCTGTAATCTTGAGCCGATAAACCATTTTACCTGGCTACTCGTATGGGGTCGATATTAATTTCTATGGGTAAAACAACTTCTTGCCCATAAACTAGCTGATGAGGTGAAAGCATTGTTGCCCCATGATATGCAAGCCGATAAGCCCACAATGCCTTTGACAATATTGAATGCCAGTTTCTTGGTTTTTTTTCAATTTTCCTCTCAATTAGCTTGATTAATATCATGTTAGATGATTCAGCTTTACTGTTGGCTTGAGTATAATAATGTGATGAATTCGATAACCTGATACCCAAACTCTTGGCAAAACTCTGAAACTCATCAGACATAAATACAATAGCTTGATTGATTGTAATGGTATGTGAAATTCTAAACTAATGGATAATATGATCCATGACAAATCCGATGGCTTCAAGACAGATGACCTTTTTGAGTGGGATGACTTCAACCCATTTAGTAAAATAATCGGTCGTAGCCAAATGAACCTATTGCCTTTACTTAAGGCAGGAAATATTTGTCCGATTACATCTATCCCTCATCCTTTAAATGGCCAAGGCTTGATAATAGGATGTAAAGCCAATTGCATGTTGCTGAATTTTTGAAAGGTCTGGCATTCTATGTAATACTTGCTGCAATCTTTCAGCATTGTTAGCCAAAAATACCCTATTCACCTCAACAGCTATTTCATCTTATAAGCCAATTGATGGGATCCACAAATTTCTTATGTACTTCACCCATTGCAACTTTAGCTTCATTGCCTTTAGGGCACCTTAACAGCAAACTTTCCAATGTCTGATAGTATAACACATTGTCAAGGACCACATAATTTAAAGCTTGCCACCTAATTTTTCACTCAGATGGCTTTAAAGGATCAATCAAGTGTTCCATTATTTCTGTCCTCCAATCAACAATTCTAACACACATCTTTGTTTTCTCAATCTGCTCACATTCCTTAAGTCACCGAAAATTTTTACAGCCCGATGCTTATTAAGCTAATAAGTTAGCCCTATCATTCATCTCTCGAGAAATATGACTAATAGTGAACCCTGTAAACGGGTCAATTAAAGCAAGGCATTGTTTCAAGTACTTAACCAAAATTTCATCATAACAATTATATTTTCCCCTTACCTACTATACAACCAGCAAAGAGTCACTATAGGCCTAACAGAATATACTTTGATATTTTCAAGCAGCTGTAGGCCACTAAGCAACGCTTCATACTTACCTTGATTATTAGACCATCGGCAATTTAGTTGGAATGCAAATTCAAAACTATGTCCATTTGGTGAGATAAGCACAATTCCGATACCATCGCCTTCTCGACATACTGATCTATTAAAAAATAATTGCCGTGGTGCTACAGATAATAGATCAGCATTTGTTTCATTTCCTGTTATGAAATCGTCTCCTTTAACCGCCTTAGCCGATTTGTATATCAAGTCAAACTCAGTGAGCGCATAAGCCCATTTACTGAGTCAACCATGTAGATTTGGAGGTGATAACATATATTTTATAACATTGGTATTACAATTGACTTTACAAGTTGACGCTAAAATGTAATGCCTTAACTTGGTGCAAGCAAAATATAAAGACAAGCAGAGTTTTTCTACAAATGGATACCTAGTGTTAGCATCAATTAATCATTTGCTTAAGTAGAAAATAATCCACTCTTTTCCATCAACTTATTGTGCCAATACTACTTCGGTAGTCTCTTGCTCAGCCGATATATATAACTTAAATGGTATACCTTTTCGTGATGCGATCAGAACTGGAGAATTAGTCAAATACTCCTTTATATTCTCAAAAGCTTTCTACTGATCGGCTCCCCACACAAACTCTTTATTATCTTTCAGCTTCAATAGCAGGGTAAATGCACCAATACGGCTAGAAAGATTTTAAATAAACCACCGTAAATAATTAATTTTACTGATAAACATGGTGATAGCTTTGTTTTGGCTATGGCCTTAACTTTCTTGATTAACTTCAATCCCTCCCTAATGTACTATAAAGCCTAAAAATTGAGTAGCCAACATGCTAAAAGCACACTTATATGGATTCATCTTTAAATCATGTGCTCTCATATTCTTGAAAACTGTTTCCAAATTAGCTAAATGTTGTATGTTTTCTTTAGATTTTACCACAACATCATCGATGTAAATTTCTATAATATGGCCGATTAGATCTTGAAAATAAAATTCATAGTTCACTCATATATTGCACCAGCATTCTTCAAGCCGAACATCATTACAGTCCGCTCAAATAACCCTAAGGCACTAGGGCTTCTGAAGGCTATTTTAGGTATATCTGTTTTTGCCATGAATATCTGGTTATATCTGGCATTACCATCAAGATAGCTAATAATCTTATTTCCTGATGCATTTTAGCTATTAGCATTAGATATTCATATTTTGGCATAGCTTTGTTTAAGTCCCTCAAATCAATACACACTCTCAACTAACCATTTTTCTTCATAACAGGAATGATGTTAGAAATCCACTCAGCGAATCGACAAGGCTTGATAAACATGGCATCCAGTAATTATTTGATTTCTTCTTTTATAACATTGTATAAGGCCAAATTAAATCTTTGAGAAACTATTTAAATAGCCAATAGCCTGGCTTTATAGGTTGCTAATGTTCGACAAGCTATTGGCTCAAGCTAAGCATCTCATGGTACAGATCTACACCATGGTGGTGCGTGCCGCTAGTGGGTCTGAGAAAGCCATGGCCAACTACTTCCCAACGGCCTTGACGGGGTCCTTCCAGTCCTGGCTATTGAATCTCCCGCGAGGATCAGTGCGCTTGTGGGAGGAGTTGTGCGGCCTCTTCGTCACCAACTTTCAAGGCTCCTTCACACAACTAGGCGTGGAGGATGATCTCCATACCCTCGAGTAGGAAAAAGGGGAGTTGTTGCGTGACTTTATTTGGTGATTCTGCCATTGTCACAATAGATCCCCCGGATTTCGGAACAGTCAGTCGTCATCGCCTTTCGGAGAGGCGTTCAAGACCGTAAGATGCGGGAAAAGATGGCGACCCGCAACATTGCCACCACCTCCGAGCTCTTCTCCCTGGCACACAAGCGTGCGCGGGCGGCGGAAGCTCGGGGGCCGGTGTCTGGTGCTGCGCGCGGGCGCAGAGGAGATGAAGCCGAGACTCAAAGGGTCCCGGCCCAGCGAGCAAAAGTGCGAGGAGGCACGAGGCGTTTGAGACTAGGCGGGTTCTGACCGCTGAGCACGAGCATAGGGATACTAAGCCGCGAAGGCACGACCACCGTGACCGGTGGGATGAAAACCATGATCGGCATGATGATCTCCGCGGTCGAAGGAATGACCGCCGCGAAGAGAAGGAGGGCAGGCTCTACTACCCATTCCACAGGACCAACACCCACGACCTGACTAGTTGCCGGGTTGTGAGTGACATGGTGGAACAGCGGCTCAAGGAGCGTCGCCCCCGCGACGATGACTAGGACAAAGACCCTGCCTCACTGGCCTTCTAGCAGGTGGACCACACCGTGGCGTACATTCATGGTGGTTCATCCACCTACCCCTCCAACACAACGTACAAACGTCTAAGGAGGGAGGTCTGCGCCACGGCGTCGAGTTCAGGGACGTGTTGAATGCTGAAGTGGTCGGAGGAGCCGATCACTTTCAGTCGGGCTGACCACCCTGAGAGCATTGTTGGCCTAGGTCACCTCCTGATCGTGGTCTCACCCACGATCTTGAGGCTCGGGTGAGTGCTCATGGACGGAGGGAGCTCCATCAACCTCTTGTCCTCCAAGGGCTTTCGGGTGCTCCAAATATCGAACCAGGAGTTGCTCCTGGCCTTGCCCTTCTATGGCATCGCCCCGGGGGCTGGCTCGATCCCCCTGGGTCAAGTACGCCTCCCTGTCACCTTTGGATAGGAAAGCAACTACCGTACGGAGCTGGTCGACTTCGAAGTCACCGACTTTGACCTCCCGTACAACGCCATACTTGGCCGTGGCGTTGGCCAAGTTCATGGTGGCAACCCACTATGGGTTCATGGTGGTAAAGATACCAGGGCCTGGTGGCCCCATAGTCATCTGGGTGGACAGGCTAGAAGCCTTGCGTTGCCACAAGCATGCACTGGACCTGGCCGGTGCCACCTGTGCGAAGCCGGCTGATGTCGCCTTTCCAGGAGCCCCTCAAGCGCAGACCTGCGCCTTGCCCAGCTCGGCTGGCGAGGTGAAGGAGGTCTCCCTGAGTGAGGGCAAGCCCGGGAAGACCATCTTCATTGGCGCCAGCCTCAGCGCCAAATAGGAAGACGCGCTCATCACCTTCCTCTGGTCTAACTCCGTCGTGTTCGCTTGGCAACCGTCCGATATAGGGGTGGGCATTCGGTTTTTGAAGATCCAAAACCGAACCGAAACCGAATAACCGAAAAAACCGAACCGAATAAACCGAAATAATTCAGTTCGGTTTTTTCGGTTATTCAATAAACCGAATTTCCAAACAGCACAGGCTCAGCAGCAACCAATACGATACATCCAAACAACACAGGCTTAGCAGCACAGACTTATTCCAGTATAGCAATACAACCAATACAAATCACAAGCAATTAGCACTAGCAATACAACCAATACAAATGACAAGCAATTAGCACATGACAAGCAATTAGCACTAGCCTGGCCGAGAGACATCGCGAGCCTTTGAACGAGTAGATCTGGCTGAGAGCCTGGCCGAGAGCCTTCTGAAGCCTCTGAAGCCTCTGAACGAGCAGATCTGAGAGCCTTCTGAAGCCTTCTGGCCGAGAGCCTTCTGAAGCCTCTAAAGCGAAACGCCGGAGGGAGCCACCGAAATCGAACGGGGATTGGGGTGGGGATGAATCAGGAGAGGCCGACTGGCCGAGAGTCTTCTGAACGAGTAGATTGAGAAGGGGGTCAGGGGGATGAATCGAATGGGGATTGGGTGTGGATGAATTGGGGAAAGCCGGAAGCCTCCCGAACGAGCAAGACCAAATGAGGAGGGGGATGAATCGGGACCATGAGGCATCGACCATGTATTTTTTCTTACTCGTCGGTCGCGCCTCCGAATCGCCACTCACGGACTATTCGGGTTGTTCGGTTAATCGGTTTCTAGATTACGAAAACCGAACCGAAAACCGAACACCGAATAGAAAAGAAAAAACGAACCGAACACCGAAAACCAAAAAAACCAAATTTTTCGGTTAATTCCGTTTGGTTCAGTTTGGTTTTTCGGTTTGGTTAAATTGTGCCCACCCCTAGTCCGATATGACTGGGGTCCCCATAGAGGTGATCGAGCACTGACTGGCAACGCTCCCCGAGGTGCGCCCGGTCCACCAAAAGGTCCGGTGTCAGGCACCGGAGCGGCAAGATGTCATTCAGGAGGAGGTAGAGAAGCTACTACGCACAGGGATCGTTAGGGAAGTCTCTCACCCCAAGTGGCTTGCCAACCCTGTGCTTGTCAAGAAATCCAACGGGAAGTGACGGATGTGTGTCGACTTCACTGACCTCAACAAGGCTTGCCCGAAGGATCCTTATCCCCTGCCGCGCATCGATCTCATCGTCGATTCCATGGCAGGGTGCGAGCTGCTGTGCTTTCTGGACGCGTACTCCAGGTACCACCAGATTAGCATGGCGGTGGAAGACGAAGAAAAAACTGCTTTTGTAACCCCCATGGGCGTGTATTGTTATATCAGAATGGCTTTTGGGTTAAAAAATATTGGTTCCACTTATCAACGCGCCATGCATATTACTTTCCACCCACAGATAGGGCGAAATCTTGAGGTGTACGTCAACGACTTGGTCGTAATAGTTAAAAAGAGCAAGGAACTGATCGGAGACCTAAAGGAAACCTTCGCCAACCTCTAGAAGAATTGCTTAAAGCTCAACCCCGAGAAATGTGTGTTCGGCGTGCCCTCTAGGAAGTTGTTAGGGTTCCTCGTGTCCAGGCGGGACATTGAGGCCAACCCTGACGAAATAATGGCCATCGAGCACATGAAGTCGCCGGTTCAGCTCAAGCAGGTGTAGTGCCTGGCTGGTCGCCTGGCCTCCCTTGGGCGATTTATTGCCCGGTTGGGAGAAAGAAGCATGCCCCTGTTCAAGCTACTGAAGAAGACAAACCACTTTAAGTGGACTAAGGAGGCTCAACGAGCGTTTGAAGACTTGAAGCAGTACCTCTCCTCCTTGCCAGTACTGGTCGCCCCCAAGCCTAGCGAACCATTGCTCTCAGACATATTGCTACCCAAAGAAGGTGAGCGTGATCTTGGTGGTGGAGAGGGAAGGCGTCTAGAAGCCAGTCTACTACGTCATGCAAGGTGCTACATGAGGCGGAGACCAGATACCCACAAGCATAGAAGATGTTGTACGCTGTCCTGGTGGCGTCCAGGAAGCTGCAGCACTACTTCCAGGGGCGAGAAGTCACAGTGGTCACTTCCTACCCCTACAAGAGATCCTTCACAACCGGGAAGCTGAAGGCCGCATCGCCAAGTGGTCGGTGGAGCTGGGGGAATTCTGTCTCAAGTTTGTACCCCGCACCGCCATCAAGAGCCAGAAGCTGGCAGAGTTTGTGGCCGAGTTGACTCCGCCATTCCTGAAGCTGAAGAAACCCTCGCACCTTTGCCCTGGACTTTGTTCTTCGATGGCTCCTTCAGGCTCAAAGGCGCGGGGCTAGAGTTATCCTGGTCTCCCCGACCGGCGACACCCTCCAGTATGTGGTCGCTCTGGACTTCAAGGCCACCAACAACATCACCGATTATAAGGGCCTACTGGCAGAGCTGCGCACCGCCTTGGCGTTAGGCATTCGGCACCTCCAAGTCAAAGGCGACTCCCTGCTGGTCATCAATCAGGTGTGAAAGGAATTTCAATGTTCTGACCCTACTATGGCCGCCTATTTGGCGGAGGTCAGAAAGATGGAGTGCCACTTCGAAGGATTGGGATATATCCACATCCCTCGATGTGACAATCATCTGGCGGACAGGCTTGCACAGCTCGCATCCTCAAGAACTTCTGTCCCGCTCGGGGTCTTTGAAGAAAGACTATCGCAACCGTCCGTCGCTGCCCCCGATCAAGGTGGGGATGACGGTGTAGCCGTCGCGGCCTCCAAGTCAGGCTGGGAGGGCGGTGCGGCTGTCACGACCTCCAGTTCGGGAAGGGTAGGCAGCGCACCCGCCTCAGCCCCAAGGTTTGGGAGGGAAGGCGGCAGTGCCGCTGGTGCGGCACCCGGGAAAAAGCTTGGCCAAATGGAGTACCTGGGCGATCACCACGTGATCGCCACACTTGGTCGGGAAGGTTAGTGGATGGATCCTATCTGTTGACGATCGGGATCGCCAACCGCAGAAATGAAATAGGGGTTAGTGAGACTTAGGACCCGAGCGGGGCTTGGCTCAACGAGGAAGAGGGCTCGATGTGCTGGAGGTCGGAGCTAGGCGACAACGAGCGTGAGACGAGGATTTATACTGGTTCGAGCCCCTGCGAAGGTAATAGCTCTACTCCAGTTGCCCTGCGGCAGTGATCTTGGTTACTATCGAGTACAAATGTGTATTACAGCTCAAGCTCAACAATGGCGATGTCTAGTGCTCGAGTTCTTGTGTGTCCTCCTTCAGGCTGCGCATCCTTAGCCTTATAACCTCCTGCTCGCAACCGTCGGGAGATATTCCCGGATAGTGGCCTTCATGCGTGTTGAGGGCCGGCTGTAACTGCTCTGAGTTTGCCGCGCGTGCCCGCTTCAAGCCCACGATCCCACGATCTCAATTCCGGAATCCAAGGGGGACACTTGCACAGGCGAGTGGCTACTCGAGCTCGGGGTCGTGCGGACGCCGCGCTCGAGGGCACGCGCACTCTCGGCCGAGCGCCTTGGCCTACGCCCAGGTCGTGGTCGGGGCCTCCTGAGCCTGGGAACTCGTTGACCGTGCGCCGACCGGCCAAGGGTCACCCAGTCCCCGTCAGCTAGCCCCCGAGGCTCAAGGTCGAAAAGGGCACCTGGGGCGACCTCGAGCCTCACCTCGCAGACGCCGGGGACAAGGTTCGGAGGTCTCGATCCCTTGGCCGAGGTCGGGCGGAGACCGCAAGGTGAAACCCTCAGCCTCGACACCTGGCAACCCTTGATCTTCACGACGATGGTACGGACGCGGGTGACCGACGGACACTTGGGACGCCTCGAGTCCGAGGCTCCGGGCCTTAAATGCGTCCGTCAAATCATAGTTGGCATGCCTTTCGAAGCGCCGTGGACTTGGTTTATCAGCGACGCGGCCCATAAACCCGAGCCCACAGCAACTGCTAAGGAAGTCTCTTGTTCTTGCGCTTTTCTCCCAAGCCTCCTTGACCGAGCAAGACTCCTCCTCCCCCTTCGACCAGAATCGCAGCGATCGCCATGGCCAAGCTAGGGAGGAGCACATTGTCGTCGGCTAGAATGAAGGAACTCGAGACCCTGGGGTTGCTTGACCCATTCACATGGCGGTTGCCCGGCGGCGAGACCGAGCCGCACCCCAGGGATGACGAGATCGTTTGCACCGAGCATTATTCTCTCTTTAGCTTGCGGACCCCGGAGAGCAATTTCATCACGGCGGTCCTCTCCAGCTGCGAGATCGAACTCATCAACCTGGTGCCGAACTCCATTCTTTTGCTTTCCATCTTCTCCCACCTGTGCGAGGGGTTCCTAGGAATCCTCCCCACCCCCTCGCTCTTCTTCTGGTACTTTAGCCTCTTTCACTCCGGGAAGGACCCCGTGGTCAGGTGCCTCTACTTCCGGCAGCGGACAGGGCTCAAATGGTACATCCCAAAGATCCAAGGTCGGGACTCCCTCGGGCCGTGGTCCGAGCTGTGGTTCTACTTGAAGAAAGGGGAAGGTGGCGCGCTGACGTACGAGGGAACCCCCATCACCGGGAAGAAGGAGACCCCGGAGGTGGACGACCTCGAGGCCGACGAGGAGGCCGTCGCCGTCATCCACATCTGCGCCGTACGCGGCCTCACCGGGCAGGTGATTGCCAACGACTTTCTACGGAGTCGTGTGTCCCCTCTGCGGAGGAGGATGCATCCGTTTTACGAGATCCAAGGGCACGACGACCCGACTCGTGAGGGTACGTCTGGTAAGCCATCTCGCCCCAAGGTTTTGCTCGAGTCCACCCTTCGATCTTCCATGACGGTCGTTTCTTTTGCAGCGTCGAAGGAGTCCTGGGTTCGTTGCCAGGATGACCGAGATGTTCGAGAAGCTGGCGCATGAATACGTCATCGGCGACCCCGTCCCGAAGAACGTGCTCCGCCAGAAGGCCGAGGTAAGCCATCCGACCGTGCGCTCGATTCGCATGCCCACGAGCCCCTCCTTGAACCTCGCATGCTCGCAGGACCATCAGGAGTTGTTCGAGACGGCCAGGAGGATGCTCCCGCTACCCGGCGGGGGCAAGAGCAAGAAAGGGAGGAAGAGACCTCCCCCGGCCAGAGCAAGCTGCCCGGAGGTGAAGAAACCCCACGTCGAGTGGGGGGACCGTCCACGGTAGGGCCCTCCACGATCGAGCCCCGAGCTCGTGCCCGTGCCCACTCATCAACTGACATCTCCTCCCCTTTGCAGCAACAGAGTGCGGCGGCCGCCGCCAGGACTTCAAGCCCCCAGCTGGCCCAGGGCGCCCAGGCTTGGGGCCCCGGGACCGCCGCTGCGGATGATGTGGACCCCATGAGCCCCGAGGTCCTGTGCGGTGGGTGCGAGCGAAGTGCCCTCTTCGCACCGGGCAAGAAGACTCGACCCTCGACAAGGCGAAGACTGCCAACTCGTGTAAGTTTCTTGGTTCCTCAGTTCACCCCGCATCCTTCGTGTTTTTCTAGCTTAGTGTCTGTTCTTGACCGCAGACCTTGAGCGCCCATGCTAGAGACTTGCCCGTTTTGACTATGGCTGTTGTCCAGGGCGAGTCCGAGTCCGAGGAGGAGGAGGAGAACGTCTTCGTGCTGGCCCCGCGCCGACCTTCACGCCAACGCGAACCCCCTCGGGGCCACCAAGCCCAGCCCCGGTTGGTGAGTTCTACCAAGGGGTCAACGACCCGGACGAGGAGGAAAAACCACCGCGTGACGGTGAGGATTACAGCACTGGCGAGGCGGGGCCGCCCGCCACTCTGACCCTCTTGAGGTCGCGCGGAAAGGCACCAGTGCCACGGATCACCGCCATGAGTCGCCCCAGCTCACCCGACCACGGCCGCCGGGGCCCAGTCGTGACGCCACCGCCATCAAGATGGCACCGCCGCAGAGCATCGCAGAACTGCTTGGCCTGCGCCACGCCGGCATCGAGGTCATGGCACCCCAGGCCACGGAGGCTGTCCAGGCCATGAGGCCTTGCAATGAGCGATCGCGCTCCTCGAGTGGAGGTGAGCGGAGCCCTGACCACGGAGGTAGGGGCCAATGTTGCTGTCGCCCCCTCCTCTGCCGGTGAGTTGAACCCTCTGGAGGAGGCGACGGAACCCTAGGCCACGCCCGGCGCGGAGCCTAAAGGTCTTGGCCCCAGCGCGCCGGTGGGGGCTACGGTCGACCTCACCCCAGGAGCAGAGGGCGACGAGGAGGAGGAAATCTCTCGTGACCGCATCGACGATCACGAAGAATATACCCGCGCATGCCTGGAGAATCGTCTTCGCGGGGTAAGGGACACTCCGCGCACCCCGTAGCTTGTTAGCCTGAGTTCCCTATTTGCTTTACTAATTCGTGCCACCCTTTCCGTTGTGAAGGCGATCGACCATGTCTCCCTTGGGCTGCAAGGCCTTCAAGAGCACGCTGACGTGCTGAGGGGGGCTCCTGAACGCGGTGGAGGTGCGGGAGACTAAGCGCTCGAGGCTCATCAGGACCATCGAGGTCGATCAAGCGGAGCTCGAGCAGAAGGCCGAGGAGCTTGTCGATCTTCGCCGAATGATGAGGGCGCAAGAGGTAGCCCACGCGGCCGAGCTCGAGCAGACCAGGGCCTCCGAGCGCGAGCACGGCGTCAAGGCCATGGAGCAAGAGCGCACGCGGTCGGCCAAGGCACTTGCGGCCGAGCGAGCCAACGTCGAAGCGCTGGAGAAGGCTGTTGCGGAGCAGGCGTCCTTCCTGGCGAAGGCATCCCCCGAGCTCGAGGCCAAGGTCCTAGAGCTTGAAGAGAAGCTTGGGCGCACCAACGAGGCGGTCGAGGCCGAGCGGGCCAAGGTCGAGGCGATGGAGAAGGCCGCTGCAGAGCAGGCGTCCTCCACGGTGAAGTCGTCCCTCGAGCTCGAGGCCAAAATCCTCGAGCTTGAGGGAAAGCTCGAGCGCCAGCAAGGCGCTTGAGGCCGAGCGGGCCAAGGCCGAGACGCTGGAGAAGGCTTCTGCGGAGAAGGCGTCTCCCGGGCTTGAGGCCAAGACCCTGGGGCTCGAGGAGAAGCTCGGGCACGTCAGCAAAGCGGCGAGGAGCGCCCTGGCCCAACTTGAAGACGAACGGCGCCGAGCGGCAGATGCCTCCACGCGAGCCCTCCAGTACCAGATTGAGATAGCGACCTTGAGGGCCAAGGTAGCCGAGCTCGAGCAGGAGAAGCTTGCCCGCGAGATGGCCGACTTGTAAAAAATGCTTTAGAGCAAAATGTTCTAACAGAGCCAAATTCCCTTTGGAGAACAAAGAAATTTTTTTTGTCTTGGTTTAATTTCATAGTCGAGGATATTTGGAGTTCGCCCTTGTCGTTCCTTGTCCGAGGCTTCTTAGGTCGTGCGTCAATGCGGTATCCTCATCCAGCCCCCGTTGGGTCCAAGGTCGAGCAACGCCGGCCTTGGACACAAGACTTAGACAATCGATCACAACCTGTAGAGTTGAGGAAGGGTTCGCAGGGAAAGAACGTGACAAAAGCGAGTTCAATAAAGAGATGGTCGCACCCAGACTAACGTTCGAATCACGACCACGACCACGCACACTGCTCAACGGTCAAAATCGCGAGGCTTTTGGCTCGAGCTCGGGCACAGGGGAGAGCTAGATTGCGAATAGATTCGCCTTACGCTTAGCTCGACCACTGGGGGTCAACGTTAAGCTCGCGGGGCTTTAGACCAAGAGCGAGTGCGCAGTGCACAAAGGTCGTGCTCGAAAGAGTATCGGGAAACAATGACAGTAGTCACAAACGAAAAAGTTATAAAGGACGAGAATAGAAGAACAGTTTTACTGAAAATTTAAGTATAGAGGTTACACATAAAACTTCCGAAGCTGATCTATGTTCCACGAGCTAGAGAGCTCTCTGCCATCGGGCATCGCTAGACGGTAAGCCCCCGTGCGATCTGTTGAAACGACTCTATAGGGGCCCTCCCACCGCGAGGATAGCTTGTTGGTGTTTGACGAGCCCTGAATCTGTCTCAGGGCTAGGTCCCCAACAAGGAGCTTCCTAGGTCGTACCGACCGAGACGCATGTCTGCGAAGAGCTTGCTGGTAGTGCGTTGATCGTAGTAGTGCACGGCATCTTACTTCTTCTGCGAGGGTAAGGTCGAGAGACCGTTCATGCTCGGTCGACTCGTCGACCAAGTCGACCTGGCAGAGCCCAACGTAACCTCGGGAGGCGGGGCGGCCCGATCACCGAACACGAGCTGGAAGGGAGTGGACCCTGTGGCTCGGCTGATGTGGTATGAATAGACCATAAGACAGTGGGAAGTTCGTCCACCCAGGTCTTGCCGTAGCGTTTGAGCTCATCTGCAACTCGTTTCTTGACGCCCTGGACGATTTGGCCGTTGGCGCGTTCCGTCGCTCCGTTGCTCTGGGGGTGAGCCACAAAAGCAAAGCACACTTTGATGTCGAGGCCCTCACAGAACTCCTGGAACAACTCACTGGTAAACTGAGTACCGTTGTCAATGATAATCTTGCATGGGACCCCATACCTGGTGACCACGAACAAGCGAAAGAAACGGACTGCTGCCCGAGCAGTGATGGTCGAGACCAGCTCAGCTTCAATCCACTTGGTAAAAGTGTCCATAGCAATGAACAGGAACTTCTTGCCGCCGACCGCCTGAGGAAAAGGGCCGAGGATGTCCAGCCCCTAGGTCGAGAAGGGCCTGGCAAGCGGGATAGTCTGAAGCGCGTATGCGGGTTGATGCGACTTCCGGGCGTGAAACTGGCATGCTCGACAGGTGCGGACAATGTCACGAGCCATCTGCTGCGACACCTGGGCTTCGCGCTGTGTGGTTACCATGAGGAGGGTGCCCGCGGCTGTGAGTGCCTCGCCAAGTTCGGCAAGCAGTGCACTCAAGTCGGTGGTGCGGGCGGCGAGGGCGACCGAGGCTAGGTGAGCCGAAGTGCTAGCGCCGGCGATGTCCACTCTAGCCGTTTCAGAGTCGCCAGGTGCCTCGAGCGAAGTCCGCTTCGTCTGTTGGTATTGCGGATGTTCAAGTGCCGGCGCCTGGTGGGCTGCCTTTGGAGGTGACTTGAAGCTGAAGGAGGTCGTCGGGAGTGCGAGCCCACCCGGGCGGGCGGTGGCAGCAGCTGGAGCCGGCACCGGTGGAGGTGGCGCTGTGGAAGCTGGCGCCGTAGAGGTCGACGCTGCCGGAGTCAGCGTCGGTGCAGCTGGCGCTGGAGCAGGGGTGGTGGATGTCGTCGCCCCAGAATAAGACGTCACCGCTCCGGGCGCACTTGGGGAAGCGGCGGAGTCGGTGGCAGCAGAAGTTTGGCCCCCAGTAGGGGCCCTCTTGGGTCCCCACCCGGGGCATCTGGAGCGATTGGCCGCTTACCAACGCTCCAATCATCGGCGGGGGCCTGGTCCCAGATCACCAGGGGACCGCGGGCCGGCAGCACGGCAGGGCCGGTAGAGTCCATCGCCGGGAACGACTGGATGATTCGAAGGCGCTCCGTGAACTCCAAATTGCAGAGCGGCTGGGCCTTGGCAGGAAAATCCAGACCGCTCGGCACTGGAGAGGGTAGTCCAGACAACCATCTTGAGATGGCGGGGCCGTCCAGGTTTCCTTCGCCTGGCGGAAAGAAAAGATAAGGATGTCAGTTGATAGCGACCACGAAGAGGAATATATATCCATAAGAAGGGTAAAAGAACTTACGGCCTAGGCGCGTGCGGGTCATATCGTCGTCCCCTGTATACTGCCATGTAGGGTGGGTATGACGACGAAGGGGCTGATTCTCCGAGCCACGAAGTCCCGGACTACCAGTGCCCCCATTAGGCTGGCGTCCCGCAGCCGGTTGATGCGGGCCGCCATCGCTAGGAGCTCTGCCGTCTTTTCGACGGGTGAGCTCCAGCTCTCGCACGCTGCCACCTATGTGCAGGGCATCCCAAGAAGGTCGACCCCGCTGTCGTCACCGACGTAGAGCCAATCGCTACACCACGACTTCCAGTTGGATTTTGGCTGGAAGGGAATGTAGCGAGGGGCCGACCCATCGTGGAGACGGAAGTGGCAGCTCCCTACAACCCCACTATCGGGGGTGCTGCAGCAAATGTAGAAATAGCGAAAGAGAGGAAGATTGGGCATTACCCCTATGAACATCTCGCAGAGGTAGGCAAAGATGGAAAGAGTGACAATAGAATTGGGGGTGAGGTGAAGATGATGAATTTCGTAGAAGTGGAGAACAGTAAGGAAGAATTCAAAAAATGGCGGCACCAGACCCGTCAAGAGCCCCCAGGCGAAGACGACGATCTCCCTTGGTTCGCAGCTTGGCGTGAGGGTTCCACGGCAAAGGTGGAGGGAACCCTCGAGCGCCATCTAAGAGAGCATATCCACCCTGTCCTCACCAACTGTGGAAGGGAGAAGCGGGTGCGCCATTGGAGCAGAAGCAAGATTTTTGGGCAAAGAAGATGAAAGGGCAAAGAGCAAAGTGTGCAAGAATCAGAAAGCGTGAACTGCTGGTCAGGGGTGCGCATATATATAGGCCCCCCACCCAGACGGTTCGCGAACAGGTAAAAATATGTAATGTTTGGGTCCTAATAAAAATCGGCGGAAGTGAAGAGGACCGAGGCGGTTGCGTGCTTAGGAGTGGTGGGCCCGACCGGGAACGCACCAAAATTAAATGACGCCTGAAAGAAACTAGTGCGCGTTCCAGGACGAACCCGGGGGCTACTGTCGGCGTACTTTACGCCGGGATACCCTCTCCACCACAAATTAGTAGGCCCAAGTAAGTGGCCTGGCCCAAGGTGGCGGCCTGGCGAGCAGGTGGGCGATCATGCCTGCTTTGGTCACGGCGACTGCGGCGGTGGGCGATCGTGCCGAATTGCTCAAGCAAGTGGGCGATCGGCTGCCAGCGGGTTGATCGCCAAGCAAGTGGCCCACATGGCAGCCTGGCGAGCAGCCAGGCAAGCGGGCCCCTTTCGTCAAGCCACGAGGACAACCAAAAGAATGAAGGGAAGGCTTCGCCTCGAAGTCTCCTTCCCCTGACACGCTGTGTCAAGGCCATTAATTGCAAGGAATTCTACTATTGACACGACGACGGCTCATCCCTCTAACGCCTCACACCAATCCCGTCGTAGGAACGTCACATCCCGGGCGGACCGGGCGAAGCCACACAATGGCTTTAAATGAGGCTTGAAGGACAAGGCTGTAGCGACGGGTGTAATAAATGAGTCGTGGGTTGGTGTGATAAGACCATAGTAATGGGTGTAATTAATGAGTCATAGATCAGTATGATGTCACCTTCCCAACTGCCCAAGCCAGCCCACTCTATATAAGGGAGCTCTAGTGCATGGGGGGGAGAGAGGATCCGAGCTTGATCCAAGGTGGAAACCCTTAGCGGAAAAAGAGCAGCAAATGAAAAGAACCATTGTAATTGCCTCCACACGACATCAGTGGAGATCTAGCAGGACGTAGGGCTTTTACCCAGCTTGGGGGCCTAAACCTGGATATGTTGCTGTGTGTTTTTTGATCTGTTGATCCCTGGAATCCCTCGCGTGAGAGTGATTAGGGTTTCCGGCCATGAAGACGCCCTCTACCGAACCACAACCTCCATCCTCAGGGGACCCCCTGTCCATTGACGGGGTCCTGTCCGGCGAAATACGCCGACATATGATCTCTTTTCATCAGACTACCTCTCAATCGTAACCACCTTAAAAATAGCTTCGAAAACTCTAAAAACAAAGAGGAGGTCAGGGCTCTTTGTATTGATTTCCAACAAAAACTCATCACAAAGTGTTTTTGACTAAAACCGTCTGTGATGTTGGCCTCATCACAGACAGTTCCATCTGTAATGAGCATGGGACTCATCACTAACTGTTTTTTGCAAAAAAAAAACTGTCTGTGATGAGCCCTCATCACAAATGGTTTTTGAAAACCATTAGTGATGAGGGTCTAATATGAGTCATTTTGTAGTAGTGATCTCTATAATTGGTCGCCACTTGTAAACTAAGTCGTGGATGGTGGAGAAAGTGTTTGGTCAATTCTGATTTGTGACTATTTTTCCTACAAATTCTGGATGAGCAAGCTTTTTCACATGATATGCCGCATAACACACTTACCGTCGTAATTAAAAAAACACAAGAAATTTATTTAGCTATTCACCATGATAAACCAAATCAGATCATAGATGATCTAAGTGCATATCTACCTTTTCCCATTTAATTGTTCAAATCTTGCGGTGAAATATAGAGCAAGGAGATTTCTGCAGTGCCTGTCGCTAATTTCTCAGTTAATTCATCCAATCATCAAAATGTTATCATGGGCTTCGTCGTTCTTCTCAATACAAAAAGTTTGAGGTCGGCAGGAAAGGAAAAAAGTGATCGCACGCTTGAACTGCGCTTTGCGGCGTACTCGAAATATCGCATGCCATATAAGCTGCTGTGCGCCCATATCACTCATTGAGCAAGCACTATGCAGAAGCCGGCAGATATTTCTTGTTCCCTTTTGTGTTGTTAATAGTTTTCTTACTTACGGCAGTCCCTGTCGTTCAGCATTACCGACTGATCAACACACCACGATCTACCGGCTGCTTAGCCACCGAGTTTAAGCAAGGGGTATGCCATGATGTGCGTGAATGGTGCTTCTATCTGTGGACTTATTTTTCCAAGATAGTTGCGTCTTAGTGGCTGCTCGGTGCAGAACAGATTTGGACTCACGCATTGCTCTACGAGGGCACTAGATAGAGTCTCTAGCTAATGAGTATGATTTCTTTAGTCGTATTTTTTGTCTAGCTTTGTGTACGAATTGAAAGGAGCTTCCCACGTACTATAGAAAAGATGATCACTGACGGTTCAGCGCAGATGATTTTCTGAACCATATGTAAGTTTGATAATACGGTGCATCACAGACGGTTTCTAAATTGTCTATTAAATACCTATTACAGACGGTTCATGGAATAAACCGTATGTAATATTAGCTAATCATAGATGGCTTATATCAAGAGTCGTATGTGATAATAGCCTATCACAGACGGTTTGTCACTACTACAGACTGCTTCATCTGCGACCACCCATCACTGCTAGGTAGGCCCGAGTCGGCAGTGATAATATTATCACTGTCGGTTCTAAATTAAATCAGCAGTGATAAGAATAATATAATTTTCACGCACGAATGGTAGCAATATTACTGCCAGGTTTAGAGATAGAACCGGCAGTGATGTATTACTGCCGGTTGAACAGTATAACCGACAGTGATAAAGTGATTTGCGCGAGAAATGGTAGCGATATCATAGCCAGCTTTAGAGGTAGAAGTGGCAGTGAAATATTACTGCCGGTTCTAGAGAAAAAGCTGGCAGTGGTAATATGGCACTATATATATCCTGGCTTCCTTCCCCAACCTATCCAGAACAAAGAGGAGCTCTGTTCTTGCTCAGTTGGAGTCGAAAGGGGGTGAATTTTTGCTCTCAAATTCGGTAGAATTCGTTTCTAACTCGTGATGTAAGGTTGGTAACTTGATGTACTTTTTTTGTAGTTCATTTAGTTGGATATTACGTTCTATATTGTTGTAGGTTGTGAGTATTATTGATTGCATAGTCAACACAATTAGAGCTCTAATTTAGAGGCTAGATTTGAAATTACCAACTTTTATATGTATAGTGATTGGTGAGATTATGATGTAGGTTGAATTTAAGTATTTAGAGGACTAAATTAGTGATTGCATTTAATACGTTGATTGAATTTAAATGTGGTAGCACTTCATAATTAACTATTGTTTAATCTAATTACTTAAAATTGTTTCTTTATTTCGTGTATGTTAATTTAATATACGTAAGTAAGGTAAATTTCTTTGGATGAGACCATTATATATAACTAATAGCAATTATTTAATTAATTTTACAATCGAGATTTGGATATAGATTTATAAGTAATGAAATTTCTAGATTAATTAGCACTACATAACAAATTAAATGAATAAAACAATTTGTGAGCACTTATTGATTTACTGAGATTTTATTTGTTATAAATATTTATAGATGGACCGAAGATAGATGTTTGAAGCGGACCATCGTGATAGAGAGTACTTTAACGGTGTGACTAGTTTTCTGAGCACGGCTATGGCGTACAAGTCAAATAAGCTGATGGGCCGTATTTGTTGCCCGTGCGTCAATTATAAGAATGAGAAACAATTTTCTAACCTTGAGGCGATCTGCGCACACTTACTTCGAAAGGGTTTCAAGCCTGCCTATACCTGTTGGACCGAGCACGGTGAAGATGAGATTATATGTGAAGGGCATTTGATTGATGATGATGAAGACAACAACTCGACTGTGATCGAAAATACGTTCGTCAACACCCATGAAGACACGTTCATCGATAACCATGAAGATGATCTAGAACAGATATTGTATGATGGGGAGGAGGACCTCACGAGTGAAAGTGATTTTCGGAAGTTTCAGCGTATGGTAGAGGATTCTACAACACCCTTATACCCAGGCTGCAAGGAGGAGCCTAAAAAGCTGCATGTTGTGCTTACGCTGCTACAGTTGAAGGCAAACATTGGTTGGTCCGATAAGAGTTTCACAGAGCTGTTAGGTTTCTTCAAAGATGTCCTTCCAGAGGGTAACGTGTTGCCAGCAACCACGTACAAGGCTAAGCAGGTTGTTCGCCCATTGGAATTAGAAGTGCAGAAAATACACGCATATCCAAACGATTGCATATTGTATCGCAATGAGTTTGCAAATTTGGATGCGTGTCCTATTTGCAAGGCATCTCGGTATAAGCATGGCGATAACGACATCGAGGCACAGTGTAAGAAGAAAGACCTCCGACCAAGGTGGTGTAGTATTTCCCTATAATCCCCCGTCTAAAGCGTTTGTTTGCGAATAAAAGGCATGCTCAATTGCTGCAATGGCACGCCGAAGAGCGTAAAAGGATGAATGTTTAGACACCCTGCTAACTCCGTGCATTAAAGGAATATCGATAGAAAATATAAGAAACATTTTGCATATGATATGAGGAATATAAGGTTCGGACTCAGTACGGATGGGATGAATCTTTTCAGCAATATGAGTAGTCATCATAGCACTTGGCCAGTGACTTTATGTATCTACAACCTTCCTCCTTGGCTTTGTATGAAACAAAAGTATATTATGATACCGCTGCTGATCCAAGGGCCAAGGCAACCTGGCAATGATATTGATGTGTTCCTCAAACCACTGGTTAAAGATCTTCTGGTATTGTGGAATGACGGTGTAAGGGTATGGGATAAGTGTAAAAGAGAGAACTTCATGCTAAGCGCATTGTTGTTTGTAACCATTAATGATTACCCTGCTCTTGGAAATCTTTCGGGCCAGACTATAAAAGGATTCAATGGATGAGTCCATTGCATGGGTGATACAGGTAGCTAGTGGCTGAAGTAATGCCGAAAAATGTGTTACATGTAGCATCGTAGGTTCCTTCGCAAGGACCATCCGTATCGCAACAACAAGAAAGCTTTTGATGGTACAAAAGAGACTGCTTCAGCTTCGTAACATCGTAACGGCAAAGAGATATTTGCGATCGTAAAGGATATTAAAATTATCCATGGAAAGGGAGCTGGAAGTACATCAGTCCCAAGTTCGGTGATACAGCTCCTTTGTGGAAAAAGATATCAGTATTTATGGACCTACCTTATTGGCAACACCTGGATGTTTGACATGCGATCGATGTCATGTATATAGAGAAGAACGTGTGTGACAGCTTGCTTGGTATTTTACTAGACATACCTGGCAAAACAAAAGATACACTCATCGCGCGGATGGACCTGAAAGATATGAAACTGAGAAGGAGCTGTATCACGAAGACCTGGGTCAAGGAAAAAGTACCTTCCCGCATCTTGTTACACTCTAAGTAAGAATGAGAAAATTATCGTGTGTGAGTGCTTGAACGGAGTCAAAGTTCTGTCCGATTATTCTGCCAACATAAAGAGGTTAGTCTCAATGAAAGACTTAAAATTAATTGGCATGAAGTCTCATGATTGCCACATGATGATGACACAGATGCTTCCTATTGCAATTAGGGGTGTTCTGCTAGAGAAAGTGCAAGACCCAATTATAAAGTTGTATTCATTCTTCAATGAGATTTCACAGAAGGTCATCGATCTGTTGAAATTGGATAAACTGCAGCAAGACGTGATCCACACTCTATGTCAGCTTGAGATGTTCTTCCCTCCATCCTTCTTCGATATTATGATCCATCTCATTGTTCATATTGTGAAAGAGATACAGTTTCTTGGCCCTGTATTTCTACATCAGATGTACCCTTTCGAGAGGTTCATGGGGGTTGTGAAGAAATATGTTCGTAATCGACATCGACTAAAAGGGTGCATTACCAAAGGTTAGGGAACCGAGGAGGTCATCGAGTTCTTCATCGATTACATGGATCTCAAACCGATTGGTGTGCCCATATCTCACCATGAAGGGAGGCTACAAGGGAAAGGAACACTAGGTCAGAAATTGATCCGTACGAATGATCGTGCTTTATTCACGCAAGCACATTTTACAGTTCTGCACCAATCAGTTGTAGTGGCCTGTATGTCAACATGCACAAGAACATGCTACGAAGAAAAAACCCATGTAAGTCTGAGGTTTTGATCGCGAGAGAGCATAGAGATAACTTTAGAGATTGTTTGCTTAGACACATGATGCATACGCAGGCAGAGTGTGCTCAATTGAGAGCGTTGGCTAAGGAACCGTCATATATAATTTTGACATTTGATGGATACGACATCAATGGATATATATTTTATACAAGAGCACAAGATAACAAGAGCACCAACTAGAACAACGAGGTCCGTATAGATGCCTATGACAGCAATGGCAATACAGATTCATAGAAGAGATTTGGGAGCTTGACTATGGGCCTTTGAAGGTCCCCCCCTCTTTCGGTGCCAATGGGTCAGGCTACCTAGGGGTATGAACATTGATAAGTACGGTATCACTACTGTGGACTTCAAACACGTCGGATACAGAGAAGAACCATTCGTACTTGCTAATGCTATTACACAAATTTCTTTGTAAGGGATCCGGCTGATAAGGAATGCCACGTGGTTCCTGAAGGAAAAAGAAGGATTGTAGGAGTTGAGAATGTAATCGACAAGGAAGACTATAACCAATTCGATGAGCTTCCTCCTTTCGGTGAGAACATTGACCTAAGTCTCATGGAAGACATAGAGGAGGCTACATATATATGCCGCGATCATAACAAAGGTCGGATCGTAACTTAGTTGTATAATTAAGGATATGCTTTATTTTGTATGAAGGTCAAGCTTCATTTTGTAATATAAACATTTTGTACAAAAGACATGCTTCAATTTGTAATGTATGGAGTATTGATTATTATAATCATTCAGAAAAAATTTTAGAATATTTCAATATTGTTTGATACCTGTAGAAAATCAATAACAGAGAAATCAATAGTCAATTAGTCAGCTTGTTAGAATTTTACAAACCTCCTCAAGTCAAATCTCAAGCCAAACATTTTACAAAAACATCATCAGCTCATTAGTATCCTCCTCAAAAAGTTTCAAAAATTTTCACCTCAATTTGGATGTTTAATTAAATCAAAATCCGCGTGGCTATCGAGAAATTAGAAAAGTCCATTTCTTTTACCCTCCTCCCTCTGACATGTCCTTGCCTCCCTCTGCCATGTCCTTGCCGCGGCAGCAATTTCTGCCACACCAGCACTTGGCATGCACACGAGAGTGGTGGGGGGCGCAGGGACTATCACTACTGGTTCTTTGGTAACGCGACATAGATAGTAAACATCAGTGCCGGTTTACATACAACACCCAACACTAATATAATACATCAGTGCCACGTCTTACCCTCCACCCGACACTGATAGTAGCTACATCACTATCGGGCTATATTTCAACCGGCAGTGATGTTGTTATATTACTGCCGGTTCATAAATGATCTGGCACTAATAGTCCTAGATCACTACCAGGTTGTATCTCAACCGGCACTGATAGTGCGACATCACTACCAGATTACATTTACCTGGCAGTGATATTAACAATATCACTGCCACTTAATAAATGACCTAGCACAAAAGTCATACATCATTGCTGGGTCTAAAACAACCCGGTAGAGATAATACATCAGTGCTGAGTCATTTGATTGAACCGGCAGTAATAATCCTCCCTATATAAACATCCTCATCTCGCACTTAGCCATTTCACCTGTTTCTAATTCCTGTCGTGCTTCGTCGCCCTAGCCGCCATAGCCGTCGCGACCACTCCGCGTCCCCGCAGCTGCCCACCTCCACGATAGCCCTCTCCACGCTGAACCCTCCCCCCATCACCCCTCCCCAAGCCGAACCCTCCCCCGTCACCCCTCCCCGCGCTGGACCCTCCTCCACACCGGTCCTGCTCTGTGCCGTGAGCCCCCGTGAGTTTACTTTAGTATTGCACTTGTTCTTGTTGGCTGAAGGGATTGGTATTGCTCTGTGATGGCATTGGGTTGTTCAATGAATATGGCATTTAATTACATGGAGTAGACCTTGAACTGATAGATTTGCATGTTTGATATTATAGATTCAATTCACTGTCATGTTTAATTTGACTTCATCAACTGCCAGTGTTTACTTCAGTCAGTATCAAATCTCTGTTTACAATCTGCCTGGTTCGGTTGGTAATGTTGAATGCTATTGATCTGAACTTTTTAGCTAGGTTTGATTGATACTGCTTATTACTGATCAGAATAATCCTTATTGATTCTGCTGGTGGAATAATTTAAACTGCTAATCTGAACCCTTTCTACTCTGTTAGTTCGGTTGGGAGAACCTGTTGATATTGTGTATCTGGGGGGTTCGGTTGCTGTGATCAGAATTTTATCTATTAGTTTAACTGCTGAGTTAACACTTGCTGGACTAAACCTGAATTGAGCTTATAACAGTGAAATATATATATATATATATATGTGCATACTAAGGTGGTAAGAGTTCAAGGTCTAATTCACTAAATTAAATAGTCTAGCCCATTTGTGATTGAAGTGAAGATTCTAATCTTCATTCAAACCCAATAATCTGAGAGAAATCATATATAATTATCTCCATATTGCTAAAGAAGATATGATTATGTTCTTGTTTGCTCTTATACTCGCATCTTTTCCAACAAACTTACTATTTGCTATCAAAAAATGCGCCTTACATAAGAAATATGAAGCTCGATTCACAGTTTTGTGTGCAAGTAGATCACCAATCAATTCAATCTAAGTACAGATATGGTTTTGTTATTTTGGTACATGTTTTTCATATTGCTTCAAACACTGGTATCCCTACTAGATCCCCTGACTGAACAACAAGTGGTTGGCATTAGTTTTAGGAGTTCAATAGGTGCAATTTCTATGTATCATGTATATGTGAAATGTAATGTATTTTAATTTTGAAATTTGTATGCATCATGTCAAATGTACATGTATCATGTTAATTATTGTAATTCTTAGTGAATTTCGAAATTTCTATGTATATGTGAATTTTGATGCAATTTCTATGTATCATGTATATGTGAAATATAATGTATTTGAATTTTCAAATTTGTATGTATCATGTCAAATGTATATGTATCATGTGAATTATTCTAATTCTTGGTGAATTTCAAAATTTCTATGTATATGTGAATTTTGAAGCAATTTCTATGTATCATGTATATGTGAAATGTAATGTATTTGAATTTTGAAATTTCTATGTATCATGTCAAATGTATCGGCATCATGTGAATTATTCTAATTCTTGGTGAGTTTCGAAATTTCTATGTATATGTGAATTTTGAAGCAATTTCTATGTAACATGTATATGTGAAATGTAATGTATTTGAATTTTGAAATTTCTATGTATCATGTCAAATGTATCAAGTATCATGTGAATTATTCCAATTCTTGGTGAATTTCAAAATTTCTATGTATATGTGAATTTTGAAGTAATTTCTATGTATCATGTATAAGTAAAATGTAATGTATTTGAATTTTGAAATTTCTATGTGTCATGTCAAATGTATCAGCATCATGTGAATTATTCTAATTCTTAGTGAATTTTGAAATTTCTATGTATATGTGAATTTTGAAGCAATTTCTATGTATCGTGTATAGGTGAAATGTAATGTATTTGAATTTTGAAATTTCTATGCATCATGTCAAATGTATCGGCATCATGTGAATTTGTTCCACCGCTGGCAGGTAGTGCCCATTCAGGCCAAGTACGACATACCACATACATTGATATTAGCAACTGTAACGCATGACAAAATGGTGATTACGCGTTATATATGCGAAACGTTGATGAATACGGTATCTTGATCGGTTGTAATGGTTTATAGGGTTCCAAACCGATGGATTATGCTTAGTGACAAATTCGATGGCTTCAATACTTATAACTTTTTTGAGTGCGACAGCTTCAACCCATTTAGAAAAATAATCGGTAGAGGCCAAAATGAACTTATGGTCTTTACTTGAGGCAGGAAAGATTTGTCTAATTAAATCTATCCCCCATCCTCTAAATAGCCAAGGCTTGATAATAGAGTATAAAACCAATGCTGGAGCTAATTGTATGTTGCCAAATTTGTGACAAGTCTAGCATCCCTTGTAATATTTGAAGCAATCTTCCAACATCGTTGGCCAAATATACTGTTCACCTCAACTGCCATTTCACCTTATAAGCCAATTGATGAGATCCACAAATGCCTTCATGCACATCCCCCATGGCAACCTTAGCCTCTTCAGCTTCTAGACATCTTAGCAATAAAATCTTTAAAGTCTGATGTTATAATACATTATCCAGGACAACATACTTTAAAACTTGCCACCTAATTGTTTGATCTATTGGCTTTGAAGGATCAATCAATTATTCTATTATTTTTGTCCACCAATCAGTGGTGTTAACTATCAAAGTTAGAAACCGACAATACACTTATACTTCCGGTACCTTCGAGATAGCAGGGTCAGACACGAAATCAAAGGCACGCAATGTAGATAGGTTCAGGCCTCTAAGCAGAGTAATACCATACCCATGTATAGATGATGTATGAGGATGATGAATAGAGTACAAAGCGGGTTGCCTAGCTATAGTTACAAGGAACTTGGGGGTGGCTAATCTATGGCTAAGGATGAACAAAGCACAACTCATCGACTTTGGATGCTCTGCTCAAAAGGATCTTCTCGCTTGTATAGCTTTGGATGGTTGTAGTCTGAGTATTGCTTGTCCTCTGGTGATGCCTACCCTCGTCTTTATATAGTCGGGGTAGCCTTGGGTTGAGCTATAGTTAGTTTAGGATACCAGATTGTATTCGACGAGGAGTCTATCGCTGTTATGATCTTCACAGCATATCCAAACTTTCTTAGATGTCAGGTGTATTCGAGTAGGTTTCCTCATTACGGAAAACGATCGAATCCTTCCCTGCATAAAGATATCCCCTCCGTATATATCTTATCCCATTTGAATAGGGCCCACAATATCGGGAGCTTCCTAATGCTCGCTTGAGCGTATACGGTATGATACTTGAGTATCTGGTGCATGCCTATATCCCATATTTAGGTATTCAACAATAGCCCCGAACTGTGCTTAGTGGAATATCCGTTTAAGCGTTGCATTGACTACTACCAAACTCTAGTTTTGTCAAATAACGTCTCGTCTACTTGCGATCTAATGATTCGAGTAGGTTGGGAATCGCTAAGTATTGAGTGGAATGTGCTGGGTCGAGCACCCTGCTGCCAGCCCAACTCGAGTTCGTGGGGTAACCCCATGTCACTCGATATTGACTCATTGACTCGACTCTGAGCAGAGTTAGAACAATAGCCAAAAATTATAAACATTGGGAAGTTAAGAATTTGTTGCTCTTGTCTGTAGTGCCACGACAGGTGAGGTGCCATCATCCCGCTTTTCTAGCCTATCAAGGCGTTGTACGGTGGGGAACGAACCATTGTGTGAAAGAACTTTTGGCTTACAAATTCCCAGACCTAGAACTATATCCATTCCTACTTTTCACCTCCTGCCTTACTCTCAAAACCTCCATCACGCTACCGCTCTTGAAAAATCCATCTCGCATCCATCTACAATGGCATCCGGCCCTTCTGCTAACACCAAAGCTGCTCTGCTACTGAAGAAGGAACCTAAAATGGCTGAAGAAGTCTTTAACGATGAGACCTTCAAGAAAGTGTGGTAGAAATCTATGATGATGGAGAAGCGTCTCGCAGAGATAGAAGGAGATGGCTTCATGCCTCCTCGAGAGTTCTTCCATTGGTGGCCATCAATCGGTGAGTCCTATCCCACCGATAAGGATGAGGATGAAACTATGGTTGCTGGATTCCACCTCTGCAGTGGCGCAGTAGGTGCATACATTCATGTTCCAATTACTTCTTCGTGGCACTCAGACTGGAAGAAGCGGGGGTTTTATATCACTTCTTCGAACACGATGAACTACCCCTTGGCCTATCGACCCCTCCGTCTCAATCTAGTCGACCTCTGGATGAAAGTCCCTCCTTCGACCTCTCGCAACGCATACTTCACTCAGAAGATCGAGGACCTAAGGAAGAGAGGATTGACCGGGTCGCATGTCACCTGGGATTTTCTGACATGCCGATCGAGTCCGCTGAAGTGCTGGGACCACTTGGCCTGGTATTACTCTGGAGTCAACGATGCAACTAGGGATAGCCCTGAAGGTAAGCAATAATAATGATGGTTGTTGTTTTTCTGCTGTAGTTGATGGTTGGCAAATTAACTTGCTGATCGATAGATCTGTCAGGCGCAAACATCTCCCCCATGTCGAGCAAGATGTTCCAAGGCTCAGAACCTAGCCCTTATGGTGTCGAGGTGTATTCTCTGGCCAATCCTCGACTAGAGTTATATGCTAAATAACGATCAATCCTGCCTCATTCGCGCACTTGTCTTCTTTTAACAAAGCCTGTCTTTAGGAGGCCAAGTTCGATGATGATAGAGGGCAATTTGAGGGAATTATCGGCCTGGATGATGAGCTAACTCGAGATGATGAGCAAGCATCAGGTTTAGCTCCTGCTAGCATTGCTCCTCCCTTGGACGACACAGCGCCCGTCATCAATCCCAGCGGGGTTAAATCAGCCCTGGAGCAAGAAGTAGCCAATCTCCTCGAGCGAGGAGGTCGATGTCTCCAGTGCCCTATCGACCAGCTAAATGTCCTTGGACTTAATCAGCGAGACCACCAAGCCAGGTGATATTCAATCACTTTCTTGGATACTATAAGAACACTTCTGATGTAATCCAGCAGATTCTAGAGGAACAACGGACCACTTGGGGAGCTGATGCATAGATATTGGCTACTGCTACGTAGGCATCTCCTCGAATGGGGTCACCATCGATCGGAGCGGTGGAACAGGTAACGCCACAATTGGCTACTTGTTAAGTCCGTTGCAACTTGATGTTTTGTTTATAGTAACCATGTATGCGCAGACTCCATCTTTAGTCGTTGATCCGTCGGCACCATCTCCTCGACCAGCTGGGCTGAGCGAGAACTTAGCTGTAGGGGTTAGACCGGTCCTGATGAAGGCAGCTGCTCCAAAGAAAAATGTGAAGGTGAATCTTCGACTGGCGAAGTAAGTCACTTCTCTATTCTCTTTACAATTATCTCCTCTTCTTTCGGAGAGTTCTCATAGAAAGTCCCCTATAGGAAGGACACATCCAACGACGTTGTTGAGGATGTCACCACCACTATCTTGCCGATTCTTAGCACAATAGCACTCGTTCTGGCCCCTGCTTCAGTAGCTCTGACCACAACAGTAGTGGCTCCACCTCTTCTAGCTCCACCGGCACCTTTGGAATATTGGTCAGTCATGAAGCCAAAGTTGCAGGTGCGTAACCACACCCTATCTTCTTCCATGCCTTGATCTGTTCTCTACTCTACCCTTTTTTATACTTTTTGACTTCTTTCAACAGCGAGTTATTGAGACGTTGCGCTAAGTCGAGACATTCTACGAGCAAGCCCATCAGTAGAACGAACGGCTCATAGCTTCTGGCCAACAAAGTCTCAAGATGAAGGATTTCGAGCTCGCGGCATTCCAGGCTGAGCTAAAGGCGGCCAAGGCTGAGGCCGAAGCATAGAGGGGGAGGTGAAGAAACTGAAGGCAGAGGTGAAGAAGTTGAGGGCTAAGAAAACCGCCTCTGACGCTACATGGCTTAAAGCCAAGGTTGGTCGAGATAAGGTGGAGGCAAACCTAAAGGTGATCGAGGTTGAGAAGGCTACTGTTGGGACCCGAATATGCAAATCCGGACCCCCTGTGTATACCGCACTAGTCCAGGATCACGCTAGTGCACACAGGCTCAACATTAGTGAATATCACAATCATACACAACGTAAATAGATAAAAGACATAATATATTAAATATTACCAGTTGTATGACCTTATGGTCAACTTACTTAACAATGCCTCATAAGACTGAACAACAAATTGAACTGCAGCGGAATGAATACATAGGTAACCCCTCAGTATACCACAGGCAACTGACAAGGCTCGCACCCTAAACATTCGTCTCCTCATGGTACTCCTTCTTCAGCACTGATGATTTTTGTAGGCAAGAGTGAGTACACCAACACGTACTCAACAAGTTGTGCACATAATGCAAGTCTACATAACTATATGCAAGGCTTATTCCAAAGGAATGGCTAAATGGTTCATTTGCAACTAAGCAGCATTTAAAAATACGTACAGTATATAGATTGAAATGACAGTAAAACAAATAATAGTAATAGATAGATTCAGCATTTCTCAAGTAAACCAAGTGTTCTCATCCTAAGTCAAGATTCAACTTTCCATGGCAACCTGCCATCCATCCAAAGTTTTATTTTGCAAAAGTCTAAACCCTTGACTGTAATCCCCGAGCTTTGCTCAGTTCCGTGAGCACGGCTATCCGAATAGTTTGTACACTCTGCAGAGGTTATGCACTTTACCCACAAGACATGATAATCTCTTTGATGCCAAGCTATTAGCACACTTCCTTTGGTATGCCGGCAGAGAATCATGACAAAGCCTTTACAATGCTCTGTCTTAACTCAGTACTACCCGCTAAGGTTTCAACACTGAAGGGACATCCTGTCCCAGCAGGAGCCCCCTCTTGCGCCATCTGGGTTCATTAAAAGGTGAACCATACCACCACGGTAGTACCAAAACTAAGACATTACAAATTAATCAGCTAGGCTGCCCCATAACAACATGTGGTTGCATGATTGACTCAGGTCAATGGCTCGCAAGGTGTCCTTATGGTTTGATCAAAGCAAGACATACACATACCCTCTGCCCATCGGGCCCATCCGGGCATCCTGTCCTTGCCACTTGCTCCGACCCAAAATCATAACCACCCTAGTTGATTACCAAGCACCACGTGCCATCAACAATTCAATATTGTTGCGTGATATCCATTGCCAACACAACTCAATCTCATCGTGTGACCACACATGACACACAAATTCAGAACATTGTTCCATATTCCATTAGTCAAGATTATTTATCAAGGATTCATGTACATGTGATGATGTGGCATGGCTAAGCAATTCTAATTCGATCTAACCATCCATGTTGATTTCATTATTAACCAACTATAGTGAATCAACCTAGGGTGACAAGTGGATCATGGCATACAACTAGCAAGGTAGGGTATAATTCAAAAGGGTATGATATATAGCTAATCCCAAACTTATGTTGAAATCATTTATACACATAAAATAACAAGTGATAAGGAAAATCAAAATAGCATGCAATCTAGTTTATGGGTGCAACATGATCAAAGCACAACTTGCGTTGGTTAAGCTCCTGGTCTTGGTCTAGAAACTGTTCTTGAGTTGGTGGCTCCTCCTCCGAAACGTCGCACAATTCAACGTCTACTCGAATCGAGAGAGAAAGCAAATAAAAACCAAAACCAAATAGCAAATGAACTCGAAAATTCAAATAAAATCCACCATTGGAAAGATCTTAATTTCACAAATTTTTCAGAATTCGAATCACCCAAATCGGAGTTCATATGCAAAAGTTATAACATTCGGAAGTTTAGTTAATTCTGAAATTAGAAATTCTTATTTTCCTGAATTATTTCTGTAAAGGAAAATACGAGTTTTCTTGCCCCGGCTGCACGGACAAAATGTGGCGAAATCTAGACCGATGAACTCAATCTAACGGTTACGGGTAAATCTACTACGACTCAATATTAACTGTCCGATCTAAATCCAACGGTTGATATTTAATATGAGACGCTTACCGATTTCGAAGTGACGTGGATGAATTCCGTGCACTTGATTATGATTCGACGGCTGACAAAGCTTCTGATCGGTGATGGCTGGACCACGTGCGAAAACTCACCGGACTCGAAGAAGATGACGATCCCGACGGCGATCTCCTTCCCTAGCGATGCTCCGGCGGAACTACGGCGCACGGGATGCTTTTCGGCGACAACTCGGCAGTCCTTCCCGTTTTTCCTGAGCAATGGCGCGACTTGCTCGAAAATCTCTGGGCACTGCTATCCCTCGCGCGATTCTGTTGCTTGCTTCCTCTGGCGATTTCTTTTCGTCGCTTGGTTCCTTCGACGAGGCCACGCGCCGTTTAAATATGCCGGCGCCGCATTACTACCCGCCAAGCCGGACTCCGTGTCTCGTCGATTCGGCGCCATCCCTAACTCGAAATTTGGAATCGCTCTGAGAAATCGGCGCTATTGGCCTTGGCGTTGGCGTAGCGTATTTGATTCGACCACGTCTGCGCTCCCACCGGAAAGACTTCCGAGCCGCCGAAGACTTGGCGCCGGCTGGAGATTTGAATCGTTACGCTACGGAGAATTCGCCGCCACTCGTGGTGGCAGCGAGTCCTTTTCCGCCGGAGCGATCCCATGTCGCCAGCGACTCGGCGGCGCGCGTGGAGGTCAAGTCGGTGGCCTTCGGTGGTCTCTGCCTCGCCCATACGGAAAGAACTCCGAGACTTAGACAAGTTCGCCGCGACGCTAAAGTCCAAGCCGTCTACACTGGAGAAAGCGGAAAGATCTCTCCACGAGTTCGGATCTCTGGTGGAATTCATGCAGCGAAAACACCATCCGAACCGCACCCAAATTCGATCGGACATCAGCCTATCTCCTAATCCGGTTCAATCAATCAGATTCCTATTCCGATTTAATCCCGGAGAGAAAAAGATATTTCCAAAAATACTTCGAGACCTTCTTTCCTCAAATAAAATATTTTTGGGCAGTCTTTATTTTAAACTTATCTTTTTATATTTAGTTTTCGACAGGAGGCAATATACTTTTAAAATAATCCAAATAAATCTCAGGAAATTCCAATAAATCCAGGAAATTCACAAAAGTCATAATTTGCGATAGAATAATATTTAATACACAAAAAGCCAAAAATTGGGATGTTACAAACCTCCCCCCCCCTTAACGGAATCTCGACCCTGGGATTTTAGGGCTAACTAGAGAATAGGTTTGGGAATTCTTTCTTCAAATCTTCTTCACGCTCCCAAGTTGCTTCATTCTTTGAATGGTTACTCCATTGAACTCTTTTACGCTTGACTATCTTGTTTTTCGGCCTTTACTTGATCATGGTAACTATACTTATTTATCCGGTCCTAGCTCCATTACATAATAGGTTGCTCTTTATAAGTCGATATTAGGCGAGGCGTCTCCAGACGCAACTCGATAGCTTCTAGATGCGGCGTGGATCAATGAGGGCCGTCGGATTGCGGTCTAGTTGATAGGTTAAGCGGGTCTAGGTAGTATGCTTTAAAACCGTGCAAGAAAACCGGTATGTGTGTGGGTTTGGGTTAGCCCTTGCATGGCTGTGTGAGTGGGTTAATCCTAGCCCTTAGATGAGTGTCCTAGGGTTGAGGACTCATCCAAGGGTGGTAGGTGACCCAAGAGTTGTATAAATAGGGGTGGAGGGTGGCCTCCTCCTTGAAGGTTGAGTTGCTCCTTTGAGTTTTGCCCACATGAAGTGAGGCTTTGTAAACCTTCCACCAGAAATACAAAGAAATTTCTTTGCATCATTGTGAATTTAAATTCTGCATTTACATTATGTCTTTATTTTACATAATTTAAATTCAGCATTTACATTCGCATTTACTTTCCATAATCTACATTCATGCAATTTGGATTTGCCTCCTCCTTCTAAATGCTGATCTTGGATGTTTTGAGTGTGTTCATATAGTTTTACATCTCTTTTGCACTCTTTGATTGAGTAGAGATCATCTCTTCTTTCAAGTTCCAGTTCTGTCCAGAACTTGTTTTTCGCGCAGCAGTTAGTCTTTGATTTTTAGAAAAATATAGAAAAATCCTTATTGAGTTATTCTTGTTGGAGATTGTTCGGGACTCCTATACCCATCTGTAGAAAAAGTTTGGAGTCCACTGGTTTCACCGTTTGGGTGCTATGAAGTGAAAACCGAGCCCCAAATTTTCTGCCCGAAGTTTCTGACTATCTGTGTTCATA
The DNA here is from genome assembly GCA_036346375.1 of Guadua angustifolia. NCBI lineage: Eukaryota > Viridiplantae > Streptophyta > Magnoliopsida > Poales > Poaceae > Guadua > Guadua angustifolia. The sequence continues at coordinate 30,052,218 of CM070513.1, forward strand.
GATTTATGATGATTTTTATACTTGGTTTTTTGATCTGAATTTTGGTGGAGAGATGCACGACTCATTTTATCATAGGGAGAAAATTTCTCATAATTTTGTGAGCAGCAGAAATCCACCAACCTCCTGTTCAAATTAAAGATAGATTCTGGAAATATCTGCTTTTGCTTTTCTAAAAGAGACTTTTGTGTTTTGGCTTGATCTCTTTTAGAAAAAAGTATTTGAATTGATTCCTCTTTCTTTTGGACACTTGACAACCAGGATTGTGATTGAAAAATCCTCACATATTTTATGGATAATATTCATGTAAGCTAGGGATGCACATAGTTGTCTAGTCGTTCGGTTTTTGCGGGTTTTCACGATTTCCTTAGCGATCTTTTCTCGGTTTTAGTTGGAGTATTTTGGGGAAAATTTATTTGCGACCATTCACCCCTCTGTTCGCCATCTCGATCCTTCAATTGGTATCAGAGCTGGTTTTGCTCTTCCATAGATCTTGACCGGTCTCAAGAGCCACGGCGACGGACAAATATTCCACCAAGCCTCCAATTTTCTCTGGTGTTGATTTTCCTTTTTGGAAATCCCGGATGGAGTCATACATCACTGCCCAGGGCTTCCTGATATGGCAGAAGGTGAAGCTCCCATATGAGGTTCTGCTGATGAGAACGTCCGGCCGGCAATATGGCGGCGTTGAGGCAAATGCTGAACATTCTCATCTGAGGGACATGATGAGTATGATCGGATTTCTTTCTCCACGAGATTTGGGTAACCCTCGATGCTTACCACACACCGATTCAAGCGAGGAACACATCATGAACTCGACCTCCGAAGCGATCGGTTGTATATACCCCGACTTCGGACAATGCTCGGCATTTCTTGACCGCACTTCTCGACCTTCGGGTTTGGGAGATGAAGGTGACCACCATCAAGGACAATCACGTCGATATGCATTCCGCCTCAAGACCATCTCTCGGAAGGCGAAACTTAAGATATTAAATGGCCTTCGGATTTTCTCTTGACGTTGTTTACGGTTTTCTCTCTCCGCTCTTTGCGGCGTAGCGATGAAATGCGGAACAATTTCGAGAAAATGAGCTTGCTCTTGTCGCTCGAAAATTTTCAATATTTAGAGAGTGAGAGAGAGGAAGAGAGAGGCATGATCACATCGCTGCCAGTGTGGTGGCCCCAACCACATTGAGCGAACCCTAATCTGGAGAAGGGCAAGAACGATGTCGGCGGTTTGGGCAAAAACGACTACACCGACAAGAACGCAACAAAGCCTCCGTTCGTGAACTGGTAAGCGAGAAGAAATACCGCAACTTCTCCAAGAACAAGCTCTTCCACCGTGTCCTCGCCGCCCTCGATGACATCAACCTCTCCGACACGGAGACATGGAGCATTTAAGGCGAGGATGATCCGCAAGAGAAGAAAGGCGGCGACGACTTCTCCGGCATGTGCTTCATGGCAGGCACCATTGAAGTGAGCGACTCCGAGCTGTACAGCGACACGGATGAGGTACCCACCTACGACGAGTTAAATGATGCCTTTTGTAAATTAGGCAAGTTTCATGCTAAGGCTAGGTCGAGGTGTTCTGAGTTAGAGAAGGAGGTAGATAGTTTGTCTCGGGAGTTAGCTTCACTTAAATCATGTTCCTCCCGAGACTCTGATAGTTGTACTCTCTGTGATGCTTTGCTTGTGGAGTTAGAGAACCTAAGGACCCTGCATGATAGTGTGGTTTCTGATCTTGAGGCTCTTAGGTCGAAGGATGCTAGTACATGTTCTATTGATCCTATTCCTATTGATGATAGTTTTCTTCATACTCACACAACTGCATCTTGTGATAATTGCCCTAAATTACTTGCTGAGATTGATGCCATGAGCTCACACCTTAGAAAGCTTTCCACTAGAAATGATGAACTTGAGATGCATGCTTCTAAGGACCCTGTCAGCTCATGTGAGGGCTGTAAGCAACTAAAACTTGACAATGATGCTTTGAATGTCAAGTGTGATCAACTTGCTAAGTTTACTAGTTAAATCACAAGCCGTTTGGTTGCTTTGTGTGTTGGGGTTAAGGATGGCGTGGATAAAATCCATGTCGAGCTTAGGAAGAAGTTAGCAAATCAAGTCCGTAGGATTAGAAATGCTTCTGCGTTTCTTGTGAGGCCCTCAAGATTGAGGCAGCCGTGCTAAGGAACAAAAGGCACGTCTTTGAGAGCTTCTCTCTCCGGGTTCTTCTTCTTCCTCTCTTCCTGTTCTTCTTGTGCCTCTCTCTCCGGAGTGTGAGTATCTCATGAGCACTCTCGAGAAGTTTGTAGGAGGTAAGAAAAGCTCAATCTCATTCTAGACCAATCTAAGATTAGCAAATTTAATCAAGGTCTAGGATTTGACTACTTGGAGCACGCTAGGACTCATCCTCCTACCATTGTGCGTGCATCCAAGAGTGGTGAGATTGTGGTAGCTCCTGGGGTGAGCACCCTTTGTGTTTAGGTCTCTGTGGTGTGGTCCATGGGACTTGACCGAAGGATGCTTCTCTTGTTATACGCCTCTAACAAGGCAAAGTACACATGCACCTTCTCAGAAGAAGGATGGTCACCTAGTAGAGTTACGCTTCAGCGCCAAGATCACTCGGCGTGGCGTGTTGATGCTCTTAGGGGTATTGAGGTCATCCCTGGACTCAAGTGCTCTAAGGCACCTGCACTACTAGACGAGTTAGAAAGTCGCTTTGTTTTTGGGCAGCGTCGAGGACTCGGTTTTCATCTTTGTTGATCGAGTTTTAGTCCTGGAGTTGCTCGTGGTCAGTCTTTCCGCCGTCCTCTTGATATTCCTCGTTTTTCCCATCGAGGTAGATATCAGCGGCGTGAGGCGTTTTCGGGTAGGAGATTTAGGCAGCCTCGTTGGGATGGTCCGGCCTTTGCACCACGGCAGGCCAAACCAGTGACAGCTCCTAGATCTTCCACTACAGCTGCTTCTTCTGATCTTGTTAGAGTTGAGCGTCAGAGAGACACTAGAGTCCAGTCTTCTTCCTTTGTGGCTGGTACTTTGAGACGTCGTGTGATTCAGTATTGGGTTCCCAGGTCCTCACTTTATCGATCTTGAGTCTTCTCTCTCTTTGACTTGATCGGGTTAAATCGGATGGGGAAGGGAGATGTTTGGATTGTTGATTCCGGTTGTTCTCGTCATATGACCGGAGATTCTCGTTGGTTCTCTTCCCTAGTCCGAGCCCCCGGTGATGAGTTGATCACTTTTGGGGATGCGTCTTCAGGTAGGGTCATTGCAAAAGGTACCGTCTGCATTAATGACAATTTTATTCTTAAAGACGTTGCCTTAGTGAGTAAGCTGCAATATAATTTGCTTTCTGTTTCTCAGTTTATCGATGACTCTTTCGAGGTAAGCTTTAAGAGCAATGCTTGTAGAATTCTCGATTCATCAGGAGAGTTAGTTTGGGATTTCTAGATTTGGGAGAGTCTTCGTGCTGATTTTTGTTCTTACGGAGACTTTCTTGGTGTTTGATTATACGAGTCCGTGATCTCTCTTACGCATAGGAGACTTGGTCACATTGGTTTTGATCATTTGACCGAGTTAGTACCGCGATCTTATTCGTGGTTTGCCCAAACTCAAGATGGTCAAAGACTTAGTTTGCTCTCCCCGCCGACATGGCAAGATAGTTCTTGCTTCTCATCCTCCGATCCCGTAGTGATGGTGATGCACCAGGACAGCTTTTACACATGGACCTTTGTTGGTCGGCTAGAGTGCAATCGGCGGGAGGGAAGTGGTATGTCCTTGTCATTGTTGATGATTTTTCGAGATATTCTTGGGTATTTTTCATGGCCTCGAAGGATGAGACTTTTTCTCCTTGAGGACTTGTTAGTAGGTTGTCTATTGAGCTCCCTGGTGTATTCTGAGCTATCTGCAGTGACAATGGCACGAGTTCAAGAATTCCTATTTTGAGAGTTTACGTGTGGAGTCCGGTTTAGAGCATCGGTTCTCTTCTCCCTCGCCTCGGCGAGAATGGCGTAGTGGAAAGGAAGAACAGGACTCTGGTTGAGATGGCGAGGCGATGCTAGATGAGTCTGATACTCTAGGAAGTTTTGGTGAGGCTATAGCTCTGCTTGTCATGTTTCTAATCGCGTTTTTGAGAGCACATTTGCATCGCACTTCTTATGAGTTGAGGTATGCGAAAGCCGGTGTTTCTCATTTTCGCGTTTTTGGTTGCAAGTGTTTTATCTTGAAGTCTGTAACCTAGATAAGTTTGAGTCTCATTCTTCCGATGGTATCTTTACGGGTTACTCGACTTCCTCTCGTAACTATAGGTGCAGGTTGTGATGCGAATAGGATCATAGAGACCTATGACGTGACCTTTGATGAGGCTAGCCGGTGCTAGACACGATATTTCAAGCTCTTCTTATCCCTCCGAGACCATCTTTGTAGAGGATGAGGATGATGGAGATGATGGTGTTCCACGATCCGATCTCCTCTTCACCGAGGTGCCTCTGTTTCCATTTACGCACCTCGGGAAGATCGGCCTTGCCTTGAGACTCTCCTTGCGAGTGGCTCTGTTCCTACCTCTTCTCCTCAAGAGGTAGAGGCCACTCGCTTACGGTCCTCCACGCCACATTCAGCGTTCTCATCCACCTGAGTAGATCATTGGTGATCTGTTTGAGCGGGTGATGCGCTCAAAATCAGGCTTATCTTCTTTCAACCTTCACTCTGCCTTTGTTGCCTCTTTTGAGCCAAAGGATGTTACTCATGCATTATCCGATGAATCATGGATTAATGCTATGCATGAGGCTGGAAAACTTTGAGAGGAACAAAGTTTGGCGGCTTGTAGAGCCCCCATCGGTCATAATGTCATTGGGACCAAGTGGGTGTTCAAAACAAGCAGAGTGAGGATGGGGTTGTCGTTCGCAACAAGGCTAGGCTAGTTGCAAGGGGTTTTCAAGGTTGAGGGTCTTGACTTTGAGGAGACCTTTTCACTGTAGCTAGACTAGAGGAGTAGAACCCTTGCATTTTACGCATCCCGGGGCTTCAAGCTCTATCAAATGGATGTCAAGAGTGCATTTCTCAATGGCTTCATTGAGGAAGAGGTGTATGTCAAGCAACCTCCAGGATTTGAGAACCCCAAATACCCGAACCATGTCTACAAGCTTTCCAAAGCCTTGTATGGACTTAAGCAGGCCCCTAGAGCTTGGTATGAGAGGCTTAAGTCCTATCTTCTCAGTCATGGTTTCAAAATGGGTATTGTAGACAAAACTCTATTCATCAGACACCAGGATTCTCATTTTCTTCTCGTCCCGATTTATGTGGGCGATATTATCTTTGGTGGTTCATCTCGGTCTCTTGAGTCTCATTTTTACGAGGTGATGAGCACAGAATTTGAGATGAGTATGATGGGTGAGTTGAGCTACTTCTCGGCTTCAAATCAAGCAGACTCGGGAGGTACTTTCTGCACCAAGGTAAGTACACTCGGGACCTCTGAGACGGTTTGATATATGCGATGGAAAGCCGTGATGACTCCTATGGCCACCACATTGTCCTCGAGCCCGATGAGGATGGTGAGCCTGTTGATCAAAGGAGTTCGGAGCATGATTGGCTCCTCTTGTATCTTCTTGCCTCATGGTGGGACATACACTTTCTGTGTGTATGTGCGCTCGATTCGAGCTTCTCCTCGCGTCTCTCATCGCCGCGGTGAAAGCGCATCTTCAGTACCTTGAGCTACCATTGATTATGGTATTTGGTACTCTTTTTCTTCTTGTCTATCCCTTAGAGCCTTTTACGATGAGACTTTGCTGGCTGTAGGATAGATAGGAAGAGCACTTCTGGCACTTGTCAATTCATTGGCACTTCTCTTGTTTCTTGGTGATCTAAGAAGCAGTCCGGAGTTACCTGATCCACGAGGCGAGTATGTTCTTCAGCCGATTCTTTGTAGCAGTGCTCTGGATGAGATCGACCTTGCGGGACTTTGGGTTAGAGATAGAAGTGTTCCACTTTTACGTGATAACACTTCGCTATTTGCATTGCCAAGAACCCAAGTGACACTCCGGACCAAGCACATTGATATTAGATATCACTTCCTTAGAGACCATGTGGAGAAAGGAGACATAGTGCTTGAGTTTGTGGAGAGTAACCACCGGTTGGCGATATCTTTACCAAGCCTTTGGATAGCTCTAGGTTTGTTGCCTTGAGGAGTGAGCTTGGAGTTGTGTGCCCTTACGACTTATTGTGAGGGTGGTTTGTACTTTATGTATTATATGTATATATTTTCTTCAGCTTTTTCCTTTCTTTTGTCTTGTTACGGGTGCTATGGGTTTTATTTTCTAGAGTTAAGAGTTCACTTCACCTAGACTTACGGCATGCCTCGGCATGGACCTCTCATCTTATGCTTTAGGATGCTATTCTCTTCTTCTTCTCGGTTGAGCTCACTCACATCTTGTAGGTCTAGCAGTGTTGGGCCCCCAGGTAGACAGGTCTCATGTTTGCTCTGGGCTGGAGTTTGAGAGCTAGCTTTCCTTTGTCGATCATTGGGGAAGATGAGAGCGAGTTTGAGCCTAGTGTTCTCTGCTATCTTTTCTATACTCTATAGTCACCCAGCTTTGCAGTTTCTCAATCTTTCTCTCCTCATTTCTGTATTTTTGGCGATTGAGTTCTTGAGTTTCTCATTTGCCTAATTCTGCTAATAACTCAATTTGAACCAAATTTGTGCTTAAAATTGATTCACATGTTGAGGAGTTTGGGAATCTGTGTATGCATGCATATAGACTGCATTTTCTTTTGTTTTATGAGCTTTGTCTATTATGCAATTGACTCAATCTTCATGTAATGCACCTTGCTACATCTTTTGAAGAAAATCACTAGCTTGAGTTGTCCAAGTTCATCCATCATGCTAAGCTTGTTAAAATTTGAAAATTGCAAGTTTTAAGCTGAAAAACTTGATGAAACATGTTGCTTTTTCTTGCTAAGTTTCGTCTCTAGAGGTATTTACCATGATTTGTGAAATTTTGGAGTTCTCTAGAGTCCCTATAGCAACTTGGGTGAAACTAGCTTGATCCATACTTGAGTCCTTCAAATTGCTCATATATGCTAAAATAAAAACAAAATTGACTCTTTTGTGCAAAATTGATCTCAACACTTTGCATTCACGAGGCGCCTCCCATTGCACTTGGGATGAACTTGGAATGCATCGTGTATGACCAAGACCATCCTCTTAAGAGTTCTTCTTGAGATGGTCGAAGATGGCATGAGTCAATTACTCTTGAAAAATGCAAATAAACAAAAAAACATATGTGGGTAAAAATGCAAATTATGTCAAACATTTGCACCGCTATGTCTTTTCAAATACTAAGGCAAAATTTGCATTATATGGAAAATGAGCTCGAAGGACCTTGTATGCACTTCAGATTCCCCAAAGTGTTGAGTAGGTTGAACTCTAGGTTTTCCATTTGATGCTATGAGTGGTGTTTGCTTCTAGTTTTGAAACTTTTGCTAAGTTTTGCACTTGTTCAAATCTTGCTAAAATAAAATCTTGTACACAAAGCTTGTGAGCAAAATGAATTTGTTCTTGAAGACATCCTAGTTTAGTCATTTTCTAAATTGATTAGCTTGGTGTCATATCTTGTCATTATGATCAGTTGGATAATCTTCAAAGCTCCTTAGGTTGCATCTAATGCATACATATTCAAAGGGGGATAAAATAAAAAAAATGACTTCTTGATGCCTATATTGCCAAAAGGGGGAGAAAATGTAGAAAAGGCATCTTCAAAGGAAAAATTCTAATCCACTTTGGTTCTTATGATCTTTGTGACAATTGCAAATTTTTATGATCATAAGCATATTCGAGTGTTCCTTGTGAGTTTTATTGGATATTTTAGAGTTTTTGTGGAAAACTTGCTCTTTCTTTTATATTGCTCTAAAAATCTTTCTAGCCAACTTGGTCATGATATTATTTCCTTCTCTCTGGACCGAGTTTAGCTTTGCATTCAAATTGCTCTCTTCTTCTCCTTCAAACTCAAATTTATGCCTTTTCGGGTGTTTGTCAATATACTCATCAAGGGGGAGATTGAAAGACCATGTGGAGGTCTATCCTTGTGTGTGATGAGTAATTGACAAGTATTGAGCTTGGTTTGATTTGAAATGGATTTGAAGCAATTTGAGTGTTGGTTGGTTTTCTTAGTGCTATTGGCCTGGGGGCGGTAGCACCGAACCATTGAGTAAAATTATGAGTGATTAATGATTTTGAGATAATCATTGAAAATATTTGTGGGCATTGCTATGTGAAAGGTTTTCCTTGTCTTTGATGGTTGCAGGGCGACGGTGCTAGGTCATGGTGAGGCGGAGGATGACCGGGACTAGGCGAGGCGTCGGAGGTCGACGGTCGGGAGATCGCCGGAAGATGACCGGAGGCGGAGTCGGGCAAGCCAAGAAGATAAGGAAAGGAGATGATGCTAGCTAGATGCGCGTGGATCAATGAGGGCCGTCGGATTGCGGTCTAGTTGATAGGTTAGCGGGTCTAGGTAGTATGCTTTGAAAATCGTGCAAGAAAACCCGGTATGTGTGTGGGTTTTGGGTTAGCCCTTGCATGGCTGTGTGAGTGGGTTAATCCTAGCCCTTAGATGAGTGTCCTAGGGTTGAGGGACTCATCCAAGGGTGGTAGGTGACCCAAGAGTTGTATAAATAGGGGTGGAGGGTGGCCTCCTCCTTGAAGGTTTGAGTTGCTCCTTTGAGCTTTGCCCACATGAAGTGAGGCTTTGTAAACCTTCCACCAGAAATACAAAGAAATTTCTTTGCATCATTGTGAATTTAAATTCTGCATTTACATTATGTCTTTATTTTACGTAATTTAAATTCAGCATTTACATTCACGCATTTACTTTCCGCAATCTACATTCATGCAATTTGGATTTGCCTCCTCCTTCTAAATGCTGATCTTGGATGTTTTGAGTGTGTTCATATAGTTTTACATCTCTTTTGCACTCTTTGATTGAGTAGAGATCATCTCTTCTTTCAAGTTCCAGTTCTGTCCAGAACTTGTTTTTCACGCAGCAGTTAGTCTTTGATTTTTAGAAAAATCTAGAAAAATCCTTATTGAGTTATTCTTATTGGAGATTGTGCGGGACTCCTATACCCATCTGTAGAAAAAGTTTGGAGTCCACTGGTTTCACCGTTTGGGTGCTATGAAGTGAAAACCGAGCCCCAAATTTTCTGCCCGAAGTTTCTGACTATCTGTGTTCATAGATTTATGATGATTTTTCTACTTGGTTTTTTGATCTGAATTTTGGTGGAGAGATTCACGACTCATTTTCTCATAGGGAGAAAATTTCTCATAATTTTGTGAGCAGCAGAAACCCACCAACCTCCTGTTCAAATTAAAGATAGATTCTGGAAATATCTGCTTTTGCTTTTCTAAAAGAGACTTTTGTGTTTTGGCTTGATCTCTTTTAAAAAAGAAGTATTTGAATTTATTCCTCTTTCTTTTGGACACTTGACAACCAGGATTGTGATTGAAAAATCCCTCACATATTTTATGGATAATATTCATGTAAGCTAGGGATGCACATAGTTGTCTAGTCATTCCGGTTTTTGCGGGTTTTTCACGATTTCCCTTGCGCGATCTTTTCTCGGTTTTAGTTGGAGTATTTTGGGGGAAAATTTATTTGCGACCATTCACCCCCCCTCTGTTCGCCATCTCGATCCTTCAGTTCGGCCTCCCTGAGAATCTCAGGCCCAAAAACTGAACACTCTCTTACGGGGTTTGACAGGCTCGTCCATATAAGACTTCAAATGGTGATATCTGCAAACTGGCCTGGTAACTATCGTCATAACTGAATTCTGCCTATGGCAAACATTTATCCCAAAACGTGGCGTAAGCTAATGCACAACCTCTAAACATACCCTCCAGAATCTGATTAACTCTTTCTGTTTGACTATCGGTATCACGGCGATAAGCATCTTTGAAATTCAAGCGAGTTATCATTGCTTCATGTAACTTATTCTAAGTCCTCGAGATAAATTGGATACCTCTATCGGACACAATCTTCTTAGGCACCTACGCAGTTATTAAATCCTTGACAGATTTGCCAAATGATCTTTTGAATACGTAGTCTTCAGTGATATGAAATGAGTAATTTTGGTTAATTTAATCAATAATGATTCCTCCGAATTCATACCTTTTAGGGTCCATTTACACTAGGGATCATTTTAATGATTTGCCTCCTATAGGAATCTATAATGATTTGCAACGAACCTTTAGATCTCTAATGCATTGCCTTTATTTTTTTGATTCACATCGCATTGAGTATCATAACCAATAGTTTCGCCCTTCACCTTAGGTCACCAAAACCTTTCCTTAAGATATTGATTCTCTTTGGCACTTCCTAGGTATATCGGATACTTAGAATTATGAGTTTTCTCAAGTATCAATTTCTTAGGATCTTCCTATCCGGCACACTGGTTCAGCATTAAATCCTTATGGTATCCTAATCACTCAAATTTCTACTTTTTGGCTATGCCTTCTTCTTTCCTTAACTTGATTTTGTACTTCATCTACCTTCGAACTTCTTATGTTCTGATCTTCTAATGTTGGTTCTATTTCCAAGGCAACTATGAAACCTTGTGGGGCGACCTTTAATTTCAACTTCTTAGATTCTTTACATAACCTAGTTAACTGCTTATTATCAACATATTACCTCGTAAGTCAAACGTCAACTACCACCTTAGCCTTACTAAAATGCCTATGGATTCTGACACTAGACTCTTGGATCCTTTCCAACCATTTTCTTCGTCCTATATTAAGGTTGGACTGAGTAAATATATTTAGATTCTTAAGGCTCATATTTTTTTATTTCGATGAGATAGTGACACCATTTTTTTCTTCACGCACTACAACGGCCAACTCCAAGTCATACGTAAGGTAATTTCAATTGCCTCATTGTTTATGCAACAACGTCGGTTCACTTCTTAGATTATGTCTAGAAGCATCATCCTTATATATTGAAACTGCTCCACACAGCTAGTAATACTAACACATGCGTTAATGGTAACCGCTCTTTCAACTTCCGAAAACCCTTTTCGTTACTCCGGTGTCCATGCATCTCTTTCTCCTTAACAATCGTACAAAAGGTCTAGCTTTTGTCGAAAAACCTTCCTATGAACCAGTGGTATTATCTTACCATTTCTAGAACCTTAAATCTAGGTAACGTACTTTGGTTTCTTCCTATGTAACACAACTTCTACCTTGCTTGGTTCAACAATAACTCCTTTAGCAGTCTTTTTATGATTAAGGATTTCGACCATTTCACTTCCGGAATTCACACTAGTTGAACTTAGCATATGACTACTACTCTTGCAATCTTTCTAAACCAATCTAACATGTTCTGCATGATCTTCCCTTGTCTTAGGGTATACTAGATTGTCATCAACCATGAATTTATCAATTACTCCATAAATATCTTACTTGTCATGTTCATTAGATATGCGGGGCATCGGTCAATTCAGGAGATTTAGCCAAAACTTATATCATTTATGTAGAGAGCGCAATCTTAGAAACATCTTTCCCCTAATTCCTAAGTTTATGATAGCCTAAGCGAAATTTTGTCCCAAAGAAATTCCAATTCTCTTCTAAATTGTCCAATCATGTTGTCGATCCTGATATTGGATACTTGTTTTTGACCCTTTCTTTATTTAAAGCATGATTCATTGCACTTTTCCGATCTTCTATTTTCCTTTTTGTTAACCACAAATAACGCACTAAGTTTTCTCAAAACTCTTCCTAGTAATTCTTCGTCATGCCTTTCCATTTTCCATTAATTCATTAGAAACATTTGACATTGTCTTTTCACTATTGGGTTGTATCAGGCACTAATTCGCTCACGATCTTGATCTTCTGATATGACGGCATGCTAGACAAATTCTTAGGAAATATATCAAGGTTTTCTCTAACAACTGGTGCATCTTCTAGTTGGCAAATTCCACACTGTTATCCATCAATTGGCTAGCATAAACTATCATCGATATACATCTCTCAGAAATGGCCTTAGGCTTGGGCATCCCCTTCTTATTGCTAATTCTCGAGTAACTAGGGTTCGTAGATTCTGTTGATGCTAGATTACGGCAATAACTATTGGATCCAAGGGACACTGAGGTGGACAATGGTCTTGTCTTTCACAAAGGTGATAGGTGATGTTACTCATAAGACATTTTCTAATTGTATGATTTCCCTGGCAACTAGAGCAATTGATCGCATGCTTATTTGAGGTATGCCTAATTTCCCCACAGCGAATGCACGCTCGATCCTCTAACTTGTTTGGTTGACCGCGCTTCATAGAGCAATATCTAGGTTTCGAGCAAGATGCAGGGGTAGCGTCCTTCTCTGAATTCACTATGACCATACCATTCCTGGGATTTTCCATTGGGTTGATTTCCATTTTCTCTGGCTCTATTGCTATCACTATTTTGAACTATCTGCTTGATTATCTTAAAGGGGTTAGGAGGGAGGAGAATAGCATAGGTAAGGAGCAAGAATCCTAACACAGGGAGGATAGGTTTAACCCAATAACTTAAGCAATCAATATTAATAACTTGGTATGGTTGCTTATATAAGCCTAAAAGCTTTGCAACACATATTGCACACTCAGCAATCAAGAAGAACCAATTCAACCTAAACACACAAACTACCGTCTACATAGGCGACACTTCCATCTTAGGAGACGCGACTCCCATACATGAGTCTCAACTGGCTACTTGAAGTACTGGGTCTTCTAGATCTTGATACACCTCATTGATCCGTTCTTCCATGAGCTTGATAATTCATTCCTTTGTGATCATTATGGCAGTAGTAGGCACTCGATGTCTCCCCTAAAGTGTGGTATATCGTTTCCTACTCAAGATAACTCAGGTAAGATTTTAGTTCCATTAGTAGAGGTAGGAGAAAGAAATTTCAGCAAGGGAAAGGAGAGAATTTTTGGTAAGGACAGAAATAGAAGAATGAGATAAGTCAAGAACACATTATTCTTCTGGGTTAGGTCTTTTAATTTAGAAAAATAATTTTGAAGGACCTATAGAGACGACTAACTATCTAGGGTCAAGGCCTACAGTCAGTATGGCTCTGATACCACCTCTGTCGGGACCCGAATATGCAAATCTGGACCCCCTGTGTATACCGCACTAGTCCAGGATCACGCTAGTGCACACAGGCTCAACATTAGTGAATATCACAATCATACACAACGTAAATAGATAAAAGACATAATATATTAAATATTACCAGTTGTATGACCTTATGGTCAACTTACTTAACAATGCCTCATAAAGGTGAACAACAAATTGAGCTGCGATGGAATGAAGACGTAGGTAACCCCTCAGTATACCACAGGCAACTGACAAGGCTCGCACCCTAAACATTCGTCTCCTCATGGTACTCCTTCTTTAGCACTGATGATTTTTGTAGGCAAGGGTGAGTACACCAACACGTACTCAACAAGTTGTGCACAGAATGCAAGTCTACATAACTATATGCAAGGCTTATTCCAAAGGAATGGCTAAATGGTTCATTTGCAACTAAGCAGCATTTAAAAACATGTACAATATATAGATTGAAATGATAGTAAAACAAATAACAGTAATAGATAGATTCAGCATTTCTCAAGTAAACCAAGTGTTCTCATCCTAAGTCAAGATTCAACTTTCCATGGCAACCTGCCATCCATCCCAAGTTTTATTTTGCAAAAGTCTAAACCCTTGACTGTAATCCCCGAGCTTTGCTCAGTTCCGTGAGCACGGGTATCCGAATAGTTTGTACACTCTGCAGAGGTTATGCACTTTACCCACATGACATGATAATCTCTTTGATGCCAAGTTATTAGCACACTTCCTTTGGTATGCCAGCAGAGAATCATGATAAAGCCTTTACAATGCTCTGTCTTAACTTTCGGTACTACCGCTAAGGTTTCAAACGAAGGACATCTGTCCCTGCCGAGTCCCCCCTCTTCGCCATCTGGGTTCATTAAAAGGTGAACCACACCACCACGGTAGTACCAAAACTAAGACATTACAAATTAATCGGCTAGGCTGCCCCATAACAACATGTGGTTGCATGATTGACTCAGTCAAAGGCTGCAAAGGTGTCCTTATGGTTTGATCAAAGCAAGACATACACATACCCTCGCCCATCGGGCCCACCACGAACATCTGCCCTTGCCACTTGCTCGACCCAAAATGATAACCACCCAGTTGATTACCAAGCACCATGTGCCATCAACAATTCAATATTGTTCGTGACATCCATTGCCAACACAACTCAATCTCATCGTGTGACCACACATGACACACAAATTCAGAACATTGTTCCATATTCCATTAGTCAAGATTATTTATCAAGGATTCATGTACATGTGATGACGTGGCATGGCTAAGCAATTCTAATTCGATCTAACCATCCATGTTGATTTCATTATTAACCAACTATAGTGAACCAACCTAGGGTGACAAGTGGATCATGGCATACAACTAGCAAGGTAGGGTATAATTCAAAAGGGTACGATAGCTAATCCCAAACTTATGTTGAAATCATTTATACACATAAAATAACAAGTGATAAGATAAATCAAAATAGCATGCAATCTAGTTTATGGGTGCAACATGATCAAAGCACAACTTGCCTTGGTTAAGCTCCTAGTCTTGGTCTAGAAACTCTTCTTGAGTTGGTGGCTCCTCCTCGAAACGTCGCACAATTCAACGTCTACGCGAATTGAGAGAGAAAGCAAATAAAAACCAAAACCAAATAGCAAATGAACTCGAAAATTCAAATAAAATCCACCATTGGAAAAATCTTAATTTCACAAATTTTTCGGAATTCGAATCACCCAAATCGGAGTTCATATGCAAAAGTTATAACATTCGGAAGTTTAGTTAATTCTGAAATTAGAAATTCTTATTTTCCCGAATTATTTCTATAAAGGAAAATACGAGTTTTCTCGCCCCGGTTGCACGGACAAAACGTGGCGAAATCTAGACCGATGAACTCAATCTAACGGTTACGGGTAAATCTACTACGACTCAATATTAACTGTCCGATCTAAATCCAACGGTTGATATTTAATATGAGACGCTTACCGATTCCGAAGTGACGTGGACGAATTCCGTGCACTTGATTACGATCCGACGGCTAACGAAGCTTCTGATCGGTGATGGCTGGACCACGTGTGAAAACTCGCCGGACTCGAAGAAGACGACGATCCCGACGGCGATCTCCTTCCCTGGCGATGCTTCGGCGGAACTACGGCGCCGCAGGATGCTTTTTGGCGGCAACTTTCGGTAGTCGCCGTGTTTTCTCGAGCAATGGCGTGACTTGCTCGAAAATCTCCTAGCGCTGCTATCCCTCGCGCGATTCTGCTGCTCGCTTCCTCTGGCGATTTCTTTTCGTCGGTTGGTTCCTTCGACGAGGCCACGCGCCGTTTAATTATGCCGAGCGCACGTACTACTCTTGCCCAAGTCGGACTCCGTGTCCTCGTTGAATTCGGCGCCATCCCTAACTCGGGATTTGGAATCGCTACTGAGAGAAATCCGCGCTCTCGGCCATCGGCGTTAGCGTAGCGTATTTGATTCGCCCCGTGCTCGCTCCCGCCGGAAAGATTTTCGAGCCATCGAGACTTGGCGCCCGGCTCGGAGATTTGAATCGTTACGCTACGGAGAATTCGCCGCCGCTCATGGTGCCATGCGAGTCCTTTTCCGCCGGAGCGATCCGTGTCGCCAGCGACTCGGCGCCGGCGTGGAGGTCAAGTCGGTGGCCTTCGGTGGTCTCTGCCTCGCCCGTCGGAAAGAACTCCGAGACTTAGACAAGTTCAGCCATGATGCTAAAGTCCAAGCCGTCTCGCTCTGGACAAAATGGGAAAAACTCTCCACGAGTCCGGATCTCTACTTTGGAATTCATGCAATGAAAACACCATCCGAACGCACCCAAATTCGATCGGACATCGGCCTATCTCCTAATCGGTTCAATCAATCGATTCCTATTCGATTTAATCCGGAGAGAAAAAGATATTTCTAGAAATACTTCGAGACCTTCTATCCTCAAATAAAATATTTTTGGGCAGTCTTTATTTTAAACTTATCTTTTTATATTTAGTTTTTGACAGGAGGCAATATACTTTTAAAATAATCCAAATAAATCTCAAGAAATTCCAATAAATCCAAGAAATTCACAAAAGTCATAATTTGTGATAGAATAATATTTAATACACAAAAAGCCAAAAATTGGGATGTTACAGCTACTACAGACGCGACGCTTGCCACTCTATAGTTAGAAACCCTTGACCACATGACTTCATCAGCTCGACCCGTGACCTCACACGTACTTGGTTTGATTATGAGCTACCACTTGGGCCAAGACTTCTCAGTCTTAGACGAGGGCCTCGCATGTGAGGTGACTGAGGTTGCCAGTCATATCGAGTTCTTCAAGGACCTTGCTTAGAGGTTTGTGGACCAGCTAGAGCTGACCCTTGCCGATGACGACGCTGGCCAGAACCCTTAGGCTTAGCGCATCAATGTAATCAAACTTGTGCTGATGTTATCGCCTTATATGAGAATACCAATTTACTTGCTTGTCTATCATGTTTTGCCTTTTGTCTCTTTGTCGATGAAACGAAGGAACACAAGTAGATGCAATTTTGATTAGCACTCATAGACCTTTAGTAACAAACTTTACTTGTCAAACACGTGCTTTGGTTGTATCTGTAGACAAGGCTTAAGAGAAAAATCTCATCAAATATCTAAGCCCCTGAGCTTACACTCGGAGAGGGTGCGTATAACATTAGTGCTATGTAGATTGAAATAAGAAGTACATGATATTTTGCAATCTTCATCGACCGTATGACTTAGACTGTGTAGCAAATGCAAACATGCTGAGCAGCGCATGTAGAACTAACTAGAGGCCTCGTCTCCCCACGACCGCTAAGTTTTAGATGTCTGACAATCTGGTGCTCGTATGTGTGCAGGAAAGAATTGCTCGTCATTAGGTTCAGGCATGGCCGCGCTTTGGTTTTGCTTGATAACATGCTAAGTACGCAATTGAGTAAATGTGTGCAAAAGAATTCGCATGTAAAAAGGAAACAAAGGAACGCATGTCAAATAAATAAGCTATGCCTACAACTCCCCGCTTAATAATTGTATCAACTAGAAAATAGAAAAAGAGGTATCGAGTTACCTGCAGCCCTTGACTCCTTACTCGATGATGCTATCGAATAGGTGGTTGAACTGATGTAAGCACAAAAACCATGACATAGCCCCTGACTTCTTACCCAACAGCCAGGTCAAGCAATTAGTGGGGTATTAGCATCACACATTCTTGTTGTGGCTCCAAGCCTCTTACTTGATGGATGCCTTGAGCTATGAGTGGAGCTAGGTAAGCGAAATACCAAGCGGTGTGGCTCTCGACCCTCTACTCGATGAATGCATCGAGGTAATGGTGGAGCAAACACATTGGCAAATGATGATGTAGCCCCTAACTCTCTGCCTGATGAGTGCATTAAGGTGACAAGTGGAGCATGAGCATCACACATGGTAGCCCTCAACCGTACACTCAAGCACAAAAGCCCTCGAATGTACTAGTAAGGCTTAGCATTATTCACTACTACAGAATGGTACATCACTATCACTTCATCTGGGTCAGTTCTTAAATTTTTAGAAAAAAACAATCGTGATGGATGACTTAGGAGGGGTAGCAAAAATAATCACTATCAGTTCTGAGGTTAGAAGCGATTATGATACAGCACTAGGCAGATCACAATTGGTTCTTATGTGAGAAGCGATAGTGATGATCATACACATCACTATTGCTTCTTGCAAAAAAACTAATTGTGATGTGCACATTTCATCACAATCGGTTATTTTATAAGAAGCGATAGTGATGTGTTTGATCATCACTATCGTTTTTACATAAGAACCGATTGTGATGTGAATGTTCACATCACAATTGGTTCTTAATAAAGAAGTGATAGTGATGTTCATGCAGATCACTATCGCTTCTCCCGTAAGAACTGATTGTGATGTGCATGATCATATCACTATCTCTTCTTATTTGGAAACTGATAGTGATGAGAATGAACATCACTATTGCTTCGTAAGTAAGAACCGATTCTGATGTGCCCCACTAGGTTATTTATACCACTCGTTCTGAACTCTCCTCTATTTTTCAGAGGAGATTTCTCTGCCACCACCTGAGAAAACAACTCATATTCTATGGTTGGAAGCAATATTTGGGTGAGAAAAATTGAAATCCTCAAGGGTGGGTGTTAAGAGGGTAAATTTGAAGCCAAGCTGGAGGAGATTTTCTCTCATTTTGTAGAATTTGTGGTTTTCTTGAAAATGTGAGCATTCCTTCAAGCCCCTTCAATTTTGCACTACATAATTTGGATTTGTCGTGAAGAAAGTTTAGGTTGCACTGGTACTGTGTATATATCCTATCATATTTCACACCCTTTATTTGACAAGCACACATGTATATTTAATTATCTTAATTTGTAGTGCTCTCATGTTAATTTGGAATAATATTGTTGGTGTCACATGATGAATGTTAGAGTTTAGGTTGCGGAACCTACATCTCTCGTTCGAGGGTGCTTGTTTATAAATATGCTGATCGAAATGGCATATTTACAAGGAAGCAGTCTTGAATTGTCCATGTTCTTTGTACAGTTAGAGGATATGTGGTTCAGACAAGTTCTTGATCAGCTACTATACAACTCCAAATTAAGTAGATTTCGGTAGCATCTCCCTATGGTGTTCTCCGGATACACACCCCTCTTGACCTATTATCGAGACGTGTATGTAGAGAATAGTGAGAGATGCTACCAAAATTTTATCTAGAGTTATACAACAGCTGATCAAGAACTTGTCCGAATCACATATCCTCGAATGGGATTAGGACCTAACCTATTTAGAGATTAGGAGTCATTGATGGTACCCTTGTTTTGTTTCCTTGAAGTCAAAAAGATTTGCAAGATACTGCATTGTATAATTAGTTTATTCGATATCACTGTTGAAGTTTGCAATGTATGTCTCCTAACTAGGGAATTGGAAGCTCTTAACTAGGGAAGAAGCTACCTATCGTTTGGGAGTACATTCATATATCCTGAAACCCATCCACTATTTTGCCATAGTAATATTAATTAAAATTATGTCTTAATATTTGAAATAGCTAACTAGTTGTCGCTCTAGTTTTTCCTTAATTTTATTGTGTGAAGTCTAATTGCAAATGGACCGTGATGAATGGATGTATCAGAAAAGCCATGTGAGTGATGAATTTCTGAGGGGTGTTCAGGAGTTCAAAAAAATTACAAAAAAGACATGGTGAAGAGGGGTGTAAACTTCATATATTGTCCTTGTATTTATTGCACCAATCTTAGGAGATTTAACAACTCAGCTCAAATTGAGGATCACTTGATTCGATGTGGCTTCGTGAGGAATTACACGTGTTGGATCCATCACGGAGAGACTGGTAGTACCCTTCCAGTATGCAATGAAGACATGGTGTAACCCGATGACGAGTTGTAGCGTGATATGTTTGAAGAGGCCAATTTAGAGCAAATGTTGCGGGATGTAGAGGGAAATTACATGGAAAGAGATTTTGAAAAGTTTAAAAGCTTAATGGAAGATGATGCCAAACCATTGTTCTCAGGATGCAAATTAGAATAGACGAATACTTACGCCAGGGGTGCCCCACAGCAAGGCTTCATCTATGAAATTGTCGATACAAACGAAGATATCAGATGGGCCTACTCAGGCCCAGCCCAGAACGGGGGGTTCCTTCAAGTGGCGGAGGACCCTCGGTTTCGGTCCGGCCCACAGGCTCCGACCACATCGCGGTCGGAGCCACCATCGACTCGACCTCTGGTGGTCGGATCGACACAGGGTTCGACCCACGGCTATGGTCGGACGCACCCGCATGCTCTGACTAAGAGATCTGGCCAGAAACCCCAATGGGTCCCTATGGCGGGGTCTCCGATCGACTCCGACCTAGGACCTTCGCCTCGCCACCGGCGGATCATAGGCTGCACACTTGTCTCGCTAGACTCGCTAGTCTCACTAGGCGGTGACACCGTCGAGGCGGCCCGAGGATGGGCAAAATCGAACAAAATGTCTCATCACCGGTCATGCACAGTAGGGAGACGCGCGCCCTCTCGAGGCAATCTCAGAAGCCAGCCTTCTGCTGATGTCGGCACGACAAGCGCACAGACGGCCGTACATGCCGTTTCCCAGGAAGCAGGACTCAATACCAACCCGTATGTCTCTGGGCCGGTATGGCAAGGATTATCAATGGACAGGCGTCAGAGCCCAAGACCGGACTTCAAGACCAACAGCTCTGCGCCTAAGCATAGGGCTCAACTCCCGATCATGGCATACCCCTTCTTGTTTTCATCTCTCCTTAAGGCGCTGTGTAACTGCTCCCTCCACATGTATATAAAGGCGGGGTCTCATGAGAGGATCGATCGGAGTCATTCCAAGTCACCCAACTGTAGAGAGTCCATTCTAACATCGAAGGGCCGGCCTGTCGGACCCCTTTGAGCAAACTGTAACCACTCGCGGCCAGCCGCATTCCCAGCAATACAACGCCACCACTCGAACTGGACGTAGGGACATTCAGCCCGAACCAGTATAAACTTTGGACCCCTGTAGTCTAACCATTCGAGGAAAGGGAAGCGCGCGGCCCCTAGACTTACAAATTTACTTACCAGTTTTACGAAACACCGACAGTTGGTGCGCCAGGTAGGGGCCTCGTGTGCTGACATCTCCGGATTCCCGCTTGTTTCCTTGATGGCTTCCTTGACCACAATGGCGCGCGCTCGATTACGAAATTGGATCGGTTCGGTTCCCTCGACTTCGTCGCCACACCGGTGGGAGAGCTCGTGCTCGTCCCCGCCGTCTTCCGGGACCAGGCCCTCTCCAAGGGCCCAAGCTTCCTCGCCGACATTTTCGGTAACTTGCGGCTCGAAGCCTCTGCATGGACCTCGGAGCCCGCAGAACGGTGCGCCGCCCCTAATGGTAGCGCGCATGTGTTCACGCGGGTAGAAACGCTGCCTCCCGCTGATTCACGCTTCGTGGCGATGACCGGCTATCGCGGCCTCCGTCCACGAGATCTTGAACTCCTCCAGCGGCGACTCGGCTCAAACCTGCAAGCGATTCCGCGGAACCGTACTCTCGTGAGTGCTACATGGTGGCGCCCGATAAGCAGTCATGCAGAGCGCGAACCACGATTCCCACCTCCGCGACGGCAGCGCGAGGAGGACCGTCGGCTTAGCGCGAAGGCCCCAGGCTCACCCGTCGTACCCCAACAGCGGCATAGGAACCGGCGGTTGAGCGAGCTTGGCGGAAGCCAGCTGCCGGGGCCAGTCGGCTCGCTCCCCGAGTGCTGGCGGCGCCCGCGGGTGAGCCGTCGGTACTAGCGGCTAATGGAGGGGCGGAAGCGCCCGTACTTCCCTTCCATTTCGAGAATATCGGCTGCGGCCGCGATCTGCCGTGGCATCCCGAACCGGCCGAGCGAGGGCGGGGCCGCCTACAAAACCTCAGGGCTGGTAGAGTGTGCGTTGTGCCTTTATGCAGCCCAGTCCCCATCAGTCGGGCACCCTTTCGGGCAAGCAAAGCCGTGTTCACGAACCGGCCAAGGCGGCGGCGGCGGAGCAGCCCCAAGACCGCACACCTCGGCCAAAACCGACTACGCGACACCCTTGGCGCAAGAAGAGGCCAGCAGTCGCGACGGCCCGATCGTGGTCGGTCGCCGGCAATGGCGGCGACGCGACCGCAGCCAGCCGACGGTCGGGGCCCACGGCGTTCCGCGGAGGATCCGCAGCGCCGACTTTCTGCCGGTTCCGGGCACCCGTCAATAAAGCCAAATACGGGGCCACGAACCCGGTGTCAGCTCGAGACTCTGGCTCGCGCTGTCGGGCGGCGAACTCTGGATGACTTCTTTATAATCCGGTACCTCGATCTACCTAGCGGACTCGGCTCGAGCACGGCTCGAGTACTGCCCGCCGACTCCATCAGGAGCTGGGCCGACCTGAAGGGCATCTTCGTCGGCGAGTTCCAGGGCACTTATAAGCGCCACAGGAACTCTGAGACTTAAAAAGTCAGTAAGCGGCCGGGAGAAACGCTCGGGATTACATCAAGCGTTTCTCGGCGATCTAACGAGCTCCCGATGTCGGACGGCGGCGTCATCGGAGCATTCATCTGACACCACGTGCAAGGCCTTGGTGCACAAGTTGGGCTGCGTCAAGCCCAAAACCACCAAGGAATTGCTCGACATCGCCACCAACCACGCCTCCGTTGAGGAGGCCGTGAAACCATCTTCGACAAGGGAAGGCCAAGCAGAGTCGCGGCTGAAGCTAGCAGCCCCCGACCGCTCAGGCAAAAGGAAGTGGAAGGGGAAGCAGGTCGCAAGGACCACGGCGTCGTGACAATGATCGCCTAAGCAAAGCGGTAGCGTGGCGCAGCCTCGATCGACTACTTTGAGAAATTGATGGAGGCCGTGTCAGAATCACGGGTACCCGTCAAGCACAAATACAAGGAGTGCGAGACTCTAGCGCCTCCTCTCCGGAGCCCTCTGGCGGAGTAAAGGAAAAAGCGAGACCAGTGGCGATCTGGGGCCCAAGGAGGCGGGCAGAGTTCCCGAGAACCCGATGGTTGCCTCATGATCTTGATGGACCGGTGAGCTCGCGCCGACAAGCGGCTCAAGCTCGCCCTTTGTGAAGTTCACGCCGCGGCGCCCACCGCGCCGAAGTACCTCCGGTGGTCGGAATCGCCGATCACCTTTGATCGGGCCGATCACCCCGATCATGTCCCAAAGCCAGGGAGATACCCGCTAGTCGTCGCCCCCGTCGTGGGGCCAAAATGCCTGTCCAAAGTGCTTATGGACGGCGGCAGTAGCATCAACATCTTGTACGTTGATACTCTCGACGCCATGGGGATTCCTCGCTCGCGCCTCCAGCCGAGCAAGGCGCCTTTCCACGGCGTCGTCGGGCCAATGAGCCTACCGCTAGAGGCGATCGACTGCCGTCACTTTGAGGCAGGATAACTTCGGTGAGACCCTCACCTTGAGGTCGTGGGTTTCGCGGTTCCTACGCCATCATGGGGAGGCCATGCTCACGCCAAGTTCATGGCAATCCCCAACTACACCTATCTCAAGCTGAAGATCTTTGGGGCGCGAGTCATCACCGTGGCGCGTCTTTCTAGCTTCGCCTCTGCTTCTGGCCGCGATGGTTGTGAGCTCGGCGTCGGAGCTCATTGCGGCGCATGAGCATGGAGCCCTCCGCAAAGGCGGTCCTCGAGTCCACCCGATTCCGGCAAATCGGGCGGGCTCTTTCAATCGCCGAGGACACTAAGATGGTCGCGTCGATCCCGGCGATCCGACCAAGACCCGTGCGGGTCGGAACTCGCTCCCGCCAAATAGGAAAACGCGCTCGTCGACTTCCTCCGCGCCCGGTAGAGATGTCGCCGCATCGAAGCCCTCCGATATGCCGGGCATCCGCGGGAGGTCGCCGAGCACTCCTGAACATCGACTGGCTCAAGGCGGTGCATGCGTTGCATCACTTCGGCGAGGAAGCGCCAAGATCATAGGAGGAGAGATCGCCAAACTTTTGGCGCGGGGTTTATAAAGAGGTCGCCACCCCGGTGGCTTGCCAACCTGTTCTTGTAAAAAGTCCGGGCAATGGAGAATGTGCGTTGACTACACAAGCCTGAATAAGGCCTGTCCCAAGGACCCTTTTCCATTGCCTCGTATCGACCAGGTCGTCGACTCAACGGCGGGATGTGAATCCCTGTCATTTCTGGATGCCTACTCAGGCTATCATCAGATAGCGATGAAGGAGTCCGACTAGCTCGCCACCTCCTTTATCACTCCGTTTGGCTCGTTTTGTTACGTAACAATGCCTTTTGGGTTGAAAAACGCGGGTGCTACTACCAGCGATGTATGCAAACGTGTTTCGACGACCAGATCGGCCGTAACATCGAGGTATATGTCGACGACCTCGTCGTCAAAACCAGAAGGGCGATGACTTAATCGCCGACACGGAAGAAACTTTCGCGAACCTCGGCGGTTCGCATAAAACTCAACCTCGAAGTGTGTCTTCGGGGTCCCGAAAGGAAAGGTGCTCGGCTTCATCATCTCCGAGCGCGGGATTGAGGCCAATCGCGAGAAGATCTCAGCGATCTTAAAGATGGGGCCAATCGCCGACCTAAAGGGGTCGAAGGCGGCCAGGATGCCTCATGACCTTGAGCCGTTTCGTGTCCCGCCTCGTGCGAACGTGGGATGCCGCTCTACAAGCTGCTCAAAAAATCCGACCGGTTTACTTGGACCCAAGAAGCGCAGGAAGCCCTCGATAGACTGAAGACTTTCCTGACTTCACCTCCGGTGCTGGTCACCCCGGCGCCAGACGATAGTCGCTCCTCCTATACATTGCGCTTCTGACCCAAGTCGTCGGTAGCGACACTTGTTGTGGAAGCGGCGAGGAAGAAAGATCGTGCACTCAAGGTGCAATGGCGGTGTACTTTGTCGTGAAGTGCTCGAATCAAAACCGGTATCCCCGGTACAAAAAGCTGCTCTATCGGTGCTCATCATAAAGCGGAAGTTGGTCCATTATTTTCACAAGCATCCTATCCTCGTGGTAGCGTCCTCGCCACTTTCGGCGAGATCGTCTGTAACCATGACAGCGTCGGGAGGATAGCCAAGTGGGCACTCGAGCTCAGCGGCCACGACATATCCTATGTCCCCGGACGGCGATCAAGTCGCCGAGTCTTGGCGGACTTCGTCGCTGAGTGGGCCGAGGCGAGCGCCTCCGTGCTCGAGGACCCCGTCTTGGGCGATGTGCTTGACGGGTCTTACGAAGAAGCGGGCGGGGCTGGGGTCGTCATTGTCTCCCCACTTGGGAACAAACTCCAGTACGTCATCCGACTACTCTTCGACGCCACCAACAATGTCGCGGAATATGAAGCCCTCGTCAGCGGTCTCCGGATCGCTGCCGACCTCGGCGCACGCCGGCTCTACGTCCGCGGCGATTCCAAGCTGGTCGTAGACCAGGTCATGAAGGCGACGGAGCCCCGCGACCCCCGCATGGCGGCCTACTGCCGTGAAGTGCGCAACCTCGAAGAAAAGTTCAAGGGCTTCGAGCTCCATCATAGCTACCGACGTCACAACGGCGAGGCCGACTACCTCGCCAACCTCGCGTCCAGCAAGGGACCAGTCCCATCCGGAATTTTCGTCCTCGATCTTCACCAACCTTCCGTCCGATTGGACCAAACAACCGAGCAGGAGGACACCCCACCGGACGCAGCCGCTCCGACTATCGGGCAGTCGGACGCGGCGTCGTCCGAGTCGGGTCAGGCCGTGCTAATAA
Source organism: Guadua angustifolia (assembly GCA_036346375.1). Taxonomy (NCBI): domain Eukaryota; kingdom Viridiplantae; phylum Streptophyta; class Magnoliopsida; order Poales; family Poaceae; genus Guadua; species Guadua angustifolia. Next base: position 30,077,576 of record CM070513.1, read on the forward strand.
TGTACTCCAACTGGAGGAAACCCTTCATCGACCGATTGACGGACGGGTCACTCCCGTGACCGACCAAGGCGGCGCCTCGCTTCGGCGGGCCAAGTCATTCGATGCAGTCGGAGAAGACCTCTACAAGCGAAGCCCGTCTGAGTCCTCTGATGCATTCCGCCGATCGCGGGAAGGAGTTGTTACTTTCGACATCCCGGCGGAATTTGTAGCCACCACGCGCCCGCGATCCCTCGTGGGAAAAGCTTTCGGCAAGGGTTCTATTGGCCAGCTCGCTGGCGGCGTAACAAATCGTCCGTACCTGCGAAGGATGCCAGTTCTTCGCCCGCCAAACTCATCTGCCCGCGCAAGCCCTCCAGACGATCCCCATCACCTGGCCGTTCGCGGTCTGGGGACTCGACCTGGTCGGGCCCTTCAAAAAGGCTCCCGGAGGTTTCACCCACCTTCTCGTTGCGGTGGACAAGTTCACCAAATGGATCGAAGCTAAACCGGTTGCCACCATCACATCGATACAGGCAGCCAATTTCTTCCTCGACATTGTTTATCGATTCGGAGTCCCGAACTCCATCATCACCGACAACGGGACACAGTTCACGGGAAAGAATTCCTTGAGTTCTGTGACGACTTCCATATTCGCGTCGACTGGGCGGCCGTAGCCCATCCGCGAACCAACGGCCAGGTCGAGCGAGCAAACGGTATGATTCTCCAGGGGCTCAAGCCCAGGATTTTCAGCCGATTGAAGAAGTTAGCAGGACGATGGGCGACCGAGCTGCCCTCTGTTCTTTGGAGCCTGCGGACCACCCCAAGCAGGTCGACCGGGTTCACACCATTCTTCTTGGTGTTCGGCGCCGAAGCAGTGTTGCCAACCGACTTGGAGTACGGCGCCCCAAGACTTCGAACCTTCGACGAGGCACGGGGGCTCGAAGCATAGCAAGACGCAGTCGATCAACTCGATGAAGGCGCGACATGGCTACATCTGTGGTCGGCCAAGTGTCAATGGCGCTCCGCCGCTACCACGGTCGCCAGGTTCGAGGCCGCTCCTTCAATGTTGGTGACCTGGTCCTGCGCCAGGTCTAGTCCAACATAGACAAGCACAAGCTTTCTCCTCCATGGGAAGGTCCCTTCACCATTCTGGAGGTCCTCCGGCCCAGCACCTACCGACTTAAGGATCTGCGAGCAGCGTCATCCCAAGCGCTTGGAACATCGAAAACTCGGGCGATTCTACCCCTGAAGGCGTTCCGCTTCCCTCGCGTTTCCTACAACCCTCCGAGCTCGGGTGGCGTCTGGCTCACTCGGAGGGCATGCATCTCACATGAAGCCCACGATTTGGCGTTCCGACCGGTCTCAGATCCCTCCCTAGCAGTGATCTCCTCAACCCAAGTGCTGCGACCCACACCAAAAACTCCGTCGGTTTTCGGTGGCTACGGTCGCGAAGCAGCGCTCTGGAAGGGGGAGAAGAATCTGTGTCGGGTAACCAGTAGTCGGTCGGAAGAACCATTCGTGGCCATGTTTTTGCTCCCTGTGTCATTACCTCGAAGTGTCCACGCTCGGACCTACGCTCAAATAACCCCAGCGGTTTCGAAGAGCTACGGTCGCCTAACATGAGCCCGGCATGGAAGGGAAATGTAAAAATCAAAACATGGAGTAAACTTGACTTCCCGAATATTCATTCCCTTACATCATTCAGAAACATACAAATGCGTACTGGTCCTCTACGACCTACCTTACATGAGCATCATCTAAAGCTAAAAGATTAGCGGATCAAAGCCTGTTGCTGTGCAAAAGAGGCATCACGAAGGCGGACTGCCGTCTTGAATAAGGAGGACATCTGCCACTACGATGTATCTAACACTCCGGAATCAAGAGCGAACCATCGTCTTCGCGAGCACAAGTGTGGCTCTGCATCGGCGCAAAAGCTGCTCAAAACGACTTCGCCCGATGGCGGCGTCCGGAAAAACATCACACAAGATCATGCCCGGCGCGCCTTGATGCATTTGCCTCGTCACGGGGCTCTGGATGCTCAAAAAGCACCAGCGATGACCCCGGGACAAGCGTCCTCGTGTCGGAGCGGCAGTTAAACGCTGGCGGCTGGGAAGCGCCTAAGTGGAGGTTTCAAGCGAGGAAGGGCCGACTACACGGCGCCCTCCTCCCGTCGGCCTCATCATCACGAGACCTCGGCGCACCGCCTCGCTACCATCTCCATTGCGCCCGCACCTGGCCAGCGCTGGGTGAGTCGCCGTCGATCTGGCGGCGGTCACCACCGCGTCAAAAAAGCGTCGCGGTGGCGCGTGTGCAAGCACGTACACCGCCACCCCAGGCGACCCTCCGCCCCTCGCGGCGCGGGCGCTCCGCGGAGGCAAGAAGCAGTACGCCGGGGACTCGGCCATTCGGCGAGCCTGCGAGGCATCTTCTGGGTGGTGCGCTCCAGTGGCTCGTCCAACCGCATCCCTAGAGGCCTCACGCTCCTGCCCATGCTCTCGTACATGGGACGAAGCATGGAAAGGAGAACCTCGTGCTCCTCCCGCATCTGGGCAATTCGCTTCACGGCGAAGACGCGCCCACTGCCCCTCCGCGGCCTCTTCGGCGGCCTTGGTGCGCGCCCGCAGCGCCTCCGCCTCCGATACGGCCGGGGGCACGAGAGAGTCACCACCAGCAACGGCTTCGGTGGCCCCTGCGGTCCCTGTTCCGTCCTAGGAGGAAGGCGAGGCGTCGTGCCATTGCTAATTGGGCTGAAAAATACAAGAACATCACCATTAGATGCGAGGAGACAAGGTTACGCTATGACGAAGCTATAGAAACTTACGCCGGCGGCGGGTTCCAGATGGAGAAGGTCGACGAAGGCAGCACAAGCTCACTTCTCGTCGCGGTCGCGGATGTCCCGGCGTCTACGCGGGGCCTCTTGGGGTCGGTACCCCATGAGTCTCCCTCTGGCGACCGCCCGTTGGCCCTCTCACCGTCCTCACCACCGCTCGCCATCTCGTCCGCTCAAACCTCCCCGCAAGACAAGCGAACTGGAGGAAGGATGAAGGAGAGCACACACGAATGCCAAGCACAATGCTACCTCGCCTCCAAAACCCTATTTATAGGCGAAGGGCAGTGCAGCTCGGGCAAGCGACGCCTCGTCCGCGACGCCAAGGCGTCCCGTCCGTCCCACGGCTCGATGCGGGAAGCTATCATGGCGCATTAAAGAACCGCGTCACGCTGGGCGGCGATGGGACAGGACGGTGGCGAAAGGACGCCATCGCACGCCTGAGGTAACCCCTTTCTTGACACCACTTGCATTCCCTTAGAACCTCAGGGTTCCATGACGGTCGCACTCGTACCCGCAAAACACGGGGCGGTTGCCGTACACTTAGTGGGAGCAGCGATCCGATTGGCCGTTGTTTTTCGGATGGTAACCCTTTTCAACCCAAGCGTCACGACCTCGCCCGGCGGCCTCACGGTTCCTAAGTGGCGCCTCGCGGAAGAAGGGCATGACCATGCGGAACGAACGACGACCTTTCGGCAACGCTCTCCTCCCGCTCAAATGCGTGCGAACACACTGCCAGCCCACCAAGGCCGATGACTCGGCTAGCTGTTGTTTCTTCCCGGTCCTAATCCCTTTGTTCCGGGCACTATGGCCTACGCCCTGGCGGCAACGGTCATGAAATAGTGCTTTGCAAATAAGGGGCGTACCCACGCGGCATAAACCGTAGCTGGTCGAGAACATTCCGCTCCCCCGTGAGCGCGCGCCGGCTGGCTTCGCCCCAGCGTCCGCGGCTACCTTGTGTCTTCATCTATGTATCAACGCTCCGACCTATGTTCGAAGGGTCCCAGCGACCCCAACGACAATGGCCGTCCGAGCAGGTGCGCATCACAGAAGAAAATGCAAGCGGCAAAATCTAGATTATAAAGACACACCAACAAAGTGTCCCAAGATACATACAACTCGATCAAAGCAAAAACAAAAAGGATCCTGCGTCGGCGCCTGGAGGATCACCCGGCAAAGTCATCGTAAATCGTCGTCGTCATCGCCGACTACTTGACCTCGGGGGGCTAATGACCACGCCTAGCCCGCCACCATCTCGCCGCCGCGTGCACTTCGCTCGCATCTCGCGGGGTCTCCTTCGATCGGCGATGGGTGTGTCTGCGCGAGAAGGGGCGTCGCGGCTAAGCAAAGACGGCACATACATCCGCATAATGTCGGTAGCGATCGCTTTGCCCCTCATGGGCGGCCTTCGCGCATAGCCGAGTAGGTCATCGGGGCCTCGGTGCTGGGAGGCAGATGGCATATTGCTCTGCGAGTCGCTCGAGGGCTCGTCGGCCCACCCCAAACCACCTCGAGTGTAACATCCCAATTTTGACTTTTCAATTACTAAATATTATTTTATTGCAAATTCTGATTTTTGTGATTTTTAAGGAATTATTGGATTTTAGAGATTTATCTGAATTATTTTTGAATTAATATATATGGCTTTTTGTTAAGAAATAATTAAAAGGGTAAATTAAAATAAAGTTTGTCCAAAAATATTTTATTTGAGGATAGAAGATCTCGAAGTATTTTTCTTAGATTTCCTTTTCTCTGAGATCGAGCCGGATTAGGAATAAGGGTGATTGATTTGAGTCTTGATGCGGAATGCTGAGAGCCGTTTGACGAGGAGTCAACACGTAGCGAGATCAATTTCCTTAGCATGGCGGCGAGATCGATTAGGAAGCGGAGTCCATCATTGCGTTAAGAAAAAGGAGCTTGGCACATTAATCGTAGCATGGCTGAATTAGGCAAAGACTCGGAGCACCTTCCGTTTTGTTTTCCGTAGCGTCGCGGCTGAGATCGGCATGGCTTGGATTTCCATCGTGCGGATGAGTTCGAGCCGGACGCGTGAGGACTTCCAGACTTGCGGTAGCGTAGCGCGTGGCCGTTATTCCAAATACATGCGCGGGCGCTTGGATGCATAAAGAAACCGAGGTCCGCTCCGGGCGGAAAAAGTCGTCTTGGCGCCGATTTTGGCAAAGAATCGGAGATCTTCGGCAGAAAGCGGCGCATAGGACTTCGCCGGTATAGCGACGTAGTCGTCACGAACTTCGAGTCGTCTTGAGCGATAGGGCGCCTCGAGTCCTATTTAAGCGGCGAAGGTGTCGCGGGACCGAACGAAGCGAAGAAGAAAAAAAAAAAAAGTCCTAAGCGTGGCGGCGCCGCGCCAGGATCGAAGGAAAATCTGGAGCTTGGCAGTCGGCGTTGTCGGGAAAATCGCGAAGGATAGCGGCGCCGTCGGGGAGATTTCGGCCTTGGCTTTCTTGAGTTGTCGCCGAGGTCGTTGTCTTCGTATCCAGTGAATTCAAGCTGCCGTCGCTTCATCGCCGATCGGGAACTTCACCAGCCGTCGGAACGTAATCAAGTACATGGAATTTGTCCACGTCACTTCGGAATCGATAAGCGTCTTAGATTCAATATCAACTGTTGGATTTAGGCCAGACGGTTGATATTAGGCCACGTAGTAGATTTACTCATAACCGTTAGATTAAGTTCATCAGTATAGATTTCACCACATTTTGTCCGTACAAACCGGGGCGAGAAAATCCGTATTTTCCTTTACAGAAACAATTCGGGAAAATAAGAAATTCTAATTTCAAAATTAACTAAACTTCGAATGTTATAACTTTTGCATATGAACTCGATTTGGGTGATTCAAACTCTTAAAAATTTATAAACTTAATATATATTTAATGGGGGTTTTTATTTGAATTTTAGAGTTCATTTGCTATTTGTTCTTGGTGTTTATTTGCTATTTGGTTTTGGTTTTTATTTGCTTTCTCTCTCGATTCGCGTAGACGTTGAGTGGAGCGAGGTATCAGAAGAAGGATTATTATTTCAGGAGCAATCTTTGGAGTAATACCAGGAACTTAAGCAAGGCAAGTTGTGCTTTGATCATGTTGCACCCATAAATTAGATTGCATGCTATTTTGATTTACCTTATCACATGTTATTTTATGTGTATAAATGATTTCAACCTAAATTTGGGATTAGCTATCGTACCCTTTGAATTATACCCTACCTTGCTAATTGTATGCCATGATCCACTTGTCACCCTAGGATTGGTTAATTATAGTTGGTTAAATAGAAAATCAACATGGGTGGTTAGACCGAATTAGAGATGCTTAGCCATGCCACGTCATCACATCCTCATGGAATATTGTTTATTAATCTTGACTAATGGAATATGGAACTATGATAATAATTTGTGGGCCATGTGTGGTCGCACAAAGAGATTGAGTTGTTGTGACAGAGTCGCATAGCGAGGTTGATTTGTGAAGAAACACGTGGTGTTTAGTAATCAAGCGGGGTGGGAAAAATGATTTAAAAGGCAAGATTGTTTTGGTGGGCAAGTGGCAAGATTGTTTTTGGTGGGCCAAGAATGGCAATTGGGCGGTCGCATTTGGTTTTTGGTGGGCCAAGAATGGCAATTGGGCGGTCGCATTTGGTTTTTGGTGGGCCAAGAGTGGCAATTGGGCGGTCGCATTTGGTTTTTGATTAGTCTTGCCTCGGTCAACTAAGGCAAAATAAAACTTGGGATAGATGGCAGGATGCCATGGGAAGTTGAAACTTGATTTAGGATGGAGAACTTGGGTTTTATTTGAGAATCACTGAATCTACTTACTTGTTATTATTTGTTTTACTGTCTTTTCAATCTACATATTGCTTATGTTTGAAAATGCTGCTTTACTGCTTATGAATCATAAGCCTTTCCTTTGGAATAAGCACGCATATAGTTATAATAGAAATGCATTACATGCACAACTTGTTGAGTGCGTGTTGGTGTACTCACCCTTGTAACAACCAACAACAATGGAGGAATCATCTTCAATATTGGAGAAGGACTTTCGGTGGGCCAGCGTGTCACTAGGCCAATCCTTGTCGATGCGCTGTGGTGTCTTGATGGGACATCTCGTTTTCTATTATTTTCATTGCATTTGTCTTATTGGTCTTATTATTGCCTTGCAAGGCTGAATAATGTAAGTGATCATAAGATCATACACTAGTTACATTCAATCAATAAAGTCTTATTATTCTTATCGTTGTGTATGATATGATGCTTCTAGATGTTAATTTGTGTGCACTAGCGTCGATCACAGGGGCTAGTGCGGGAAAACACGATGGATCAAATTGGTGAATTGGGTCACTACACTTTCGAGCTCTGGCGCATGCTCTCAAGCGGTAGGGAACACGGCCGAAGAGCTCTTCTTGGAGTGTGCGGCGCTCCGCGTCTGACTGTCGGCCCAGCGGCTGGCGTTTTCGGCCCGAGATGCATACGTCGCCGCTTCCTCGCGTGCCTTCGCGAGCCCCTCTTCCGCGACTACGGCACGGGCCCGCTGCGCCTGCGCCTCCTCACGCCTTGGCGAGCTCCTTCTCAACGACCTGGACTCGCGTCCGCCTCCCGGGCGGTGGTCGCGATAACTGGGCATCGAGAGAACTTGACCGGCCGCCCGTGCCGCGCCGTAAATCTGCCGCCGTGCCTCCCGTCGTAGGGAGACGGTCGAGCAGCGCGCGAACGACAACGCCATCTCCGCGTCGCGAGTGGTGGAACAAGCCCGAGCGAAGCGCTAGCAAAGGAAGAAAGACCCCACGTTAGCAAAAACAAGACAAAAGGCAGGCGCCCGATCGGCGAACCCTCACCTCGATTGAGGGTTCCCGATCTGAAGAAAGCGAAGGCGGGGTGATCTTGATTTTAAATGCGCCCGATCGAGGATCCGGCGCACCGGCAGCGAGACTTCTTAGGGACCGGCGTATGGTTCCGCCATGACCACTAAGCTTCTCGGCCCTCGATCGTCACCACCGTGGCCATTTTCAGCGACTCGAAACTAGAAGAAAAAAGGTGCAAAAAGGCGGCACTGTGGCGGCAGTTTAGCTGAGCGTGGTCGCTTCGCGCCCTCCTTGACCTATTTATAGGGCGAGGTGATGCTGGCAAGAAAGCGGCGCGTCGGACGGCGCCGACTGGCGCGTAACTCCACGCCCGAGGCGACCACAGCGAGCCCTCGCCACTCCCCACTCCCCGCATTAAATGCAACAAGACTTGGCGCAGGGGCACCGCTCCCAACAGGGGCGCAGCACGACTCTTCAGTGCAAGCTCCTGGGCCGCCACGATCGCACCGGGCATCATGGAAGCAGGCCCATCAACTGAAGAAAACCAGAACACGGGATACCAGCTAAGAAAATTCTCCCCTAAAGCTCGCTTTTTTTTCCTCCCGAGCTCAAGCGCTGCGTGACGGCCAGCATTTCGGCCCCCACGCATCACTCGGGGGCTACAACACCACACGCCCGCGCGGACTGATGACCCGACCAGCCACTCGGTTCTCTCCAGCGGCAATCCTCTTGACACGAGCGCTCGGCCCTCGCCCGATGGCTCGGTTCTTAAATGGCGCTTTGTGGAAGAAGGAAGTGCCCAGCGATAGGAACCATTGCCGGTCAGAAACATTCTAGCCCTGGCGAGCTGCCAAGCAAAATATCTCAATCCTAAAATGGTTATTTGTGCCTCCTCCGAACAACGCAATAGCGCACCGACTTACGCTCAGGTAACCTTCGCGGTTTCTAAGGCTACAGTCGTAAGGCACTTGTTGTGGGGGCGTAAATAAGCAAAAACCAGATTGATGGGCCGATCCGACCAGCCCGAACAAACTTTAATCTGACATTCAACGAGGTCTTTACAATCAACAAAAGCAAGAGTAACTAATTCTCTCCCTCGTCCCGATGGAGGATATCCTGCGGCGATATTCGGCTGGCGATTGTTGCGGCGTACGGGTCAATCCAAGTCCTCAGCTCCTCGACCTGCTCGTCGGTTTGGTCTACGGCAACCCCGCTACTGATGACCTCAAAGTCAACGTCGTCATAATGGGAAGCGACGAGGACAAGCGCCGAGGTAACCCCAAGCTCGGCTCCCATGCTCACTGAGCGCTCGACGTGCTCCGGCACTCGAGCCAGCGCGACGGCAAGCGAGCTTGGGCTCGGCACGGCGGCCCCGAGCACCCGATTGCAGACCTCCTGGCCAGCCTCCTGGAGGACTATCAACTCGGCAATCCGCACGGACAAACCTTCCTCCACCAATCTCTTCTCTCGCGGCGCTACCTCCGCAGCTTGAAGTGCGCAGTATCGCGATGCCTCCTCGGCCAATTACTGCATTTCCGCGACATCACCAAGTCTCCTGCAACTCTGAGGCCGCTTCAAGCGTCGAAGCTTATACCGAACAATCTCGATAGCAAAATCTTCAAGCGGAATCGGGTGGCTTACCATCATGAGAGGCCTCCAAGCGCTGGAGATCCTCTTGGCCTTGGCCGAACCTCCCTTTCACGCTCGGCGCTCCTCCTCTCGAGAATAAAGCTCCCCTGGACTGATCACATTAAGCTCGGAGGCGGGCCGCTTCGGCGAACAGCGCGACCTCCTCATGGTGGCAGCAGCATCACTGGCGCTGTTGGCCTCCGTCAGAAGAGACTCAAATTTCGCTGCGTCTCTGCCGCCTCCGCAAATCAACGTCCAGGCGTCCGAGCCTGGCGTAGCTCAATCGAAAACGGTGGCTTCACCTCGCCTGACCATGCAGAACTCGGAGGAACCCTGCTTTACTCGCCGAGCGAGCTTCAGTTCCTGCAAAAAAGCGGACACTTCATCAAACTCATTGATCGCTGAAAACAAGTCGGAGACCGAAGCTAAGGCCCCGACTTAACTTACCGTGCCGATTGGGATGTCTACCTCAGAAATCATGCCTGACGCCTCGTCGACACAACGAAAGCAATAGCCAAACTTTTGGGCACTGATCCACGGAGTCGCGATCCGTCGCTTTGCACCGTCTTGAAGGTCCTCCACAACTCGGCCTCGCGTCGTCAAATCCAGCACAAGCAGTGGCTCGCGGTGGGGTCCAGATCGCCCAGTCCTGGCAGTCGGGCTCCTAGGCAGCGGGAGATCGGGCTGACCTCCACCGCGCCAGCCATGTTGCCATCCGTCGCTGAGCACGCCCTCCGCGGTCTGCGGGCAATGTGGGCAGGGCACGCCTCTGTGCGTCAGTCCGCAATCCATGCCACAGGTCAGCTCGTGTCGATTGGCGCCCCCTCAGGAGGTCCCGTCGGCGGCGACGTGAGGCCGAACTAAGCTGCCCGATGCAGTGGGACCGGAGCGGCCCCTCCCGGCGGTGGCGGAGGTCGCCTCCCCATTTCGAACTCTCGGGCAAGGCCCCGGCTTTCGTAAGCCGGGGCTCCTTATATCCCGGATCCTCCGGGACCTTTTCCCCTGCGTCGATCCACGACCACCGGTAGCCCTGCACTAACGCCGAAGCCACGGCGGGCAATGACCGTCCGGGCGCCCCCCGCCTGACGGCCGAGCGTGAAGCCGCATTTTCTTGGTGACCCTCTGGCGAAGACAAATCACCCTCGTTTGCCGAGATGTCTCAAGCGAGGCACCCCACACAGGCGGCGGCAGCAGCGACCCCGGCCGCAAGCAGCCGCCGCTCGAGTCCGCGAGGAAGAATTCACGACCGAAAGACGGTATGGATCGGGAATATGGCCACCATTGGTGCTCGAGGATGATCCCGTTGGCTTGTCTGGCGATGGTCGACTCAGAGACCTCCTGGCCCTATGAACCTCGCCAAGCGTTCCTTCCTCTTTTCCTCCTTTTCTCCTCCCTCGCCTCTTACAGCGGACTCCCTACTTCGCGAAATCTTGTGGGCGCGGCCCTACATGCTTTCTCCTCCGGCATATAACACTCGGGGAGACCATCGGCCAACCACAGGTGGTATAAATACACCAGTCGGGCGATGCACGAAGGCGCTGAAAGGAGAAGGAAGGAAGAACGGACAGCGCGGCTTACCAGTCCGAGAGGTGACTCGCTGAAAAGGGCTCGGGTTGGGCGCCCACTGCCACTGTGGCGCAACCAAGCAATCTTAAGGCCACCCTAGCCTCGACCTCCGACTCGGCGAAGTTCTGTCTCCACCATCCGCGCAGGGGTCGTGGACCCCCCATCTTTGGAACATGGGGCGGTCCTACGCCATGAGATGTTGAGCAGCATCCTCATGAAAGCGCGCGACGATGGTCTCGCCCGGTCGGGCCCGCTGGCACTTGGGCCTTGATCCTCTCGACGATCACCTCCACCTTGTTCTTCTCCTGTTGTCAAGCTCTCCCCATGACCATTCCTCCTCGCCATAGGCGGACGGCAGAGAAGGCAGAGGCACTCCCCTCCGGGTTAGGACATAGAACCATTCGGAGTGCTGTCGGGACCGGATATGCAATCAAAACCCTCTGTAACCGAAAGTCCTCCCTTTCCCCCCTTGGCTACATTCCTCTCAAAAACTAAGGCTTAATTTTTCAAAACCTGGAAGGCATCCCAAACCCCTTGGTAAAAAACAAAAAAATTGCAAAGAAATAAAATAAGAGAAGAAGAACGCGGGAAAGCTTTGTCAAGGGTCTTCATGACCTCTTGCCAACCCCGGTTTCCCCAAGAACAACAAAAGGAAAACCGGGCAAAACGACCAAAGGGGAAATTGCTTATTCATGTTTGACAAAATAAATGGCTTTGCAAAGAATTTGAAAAATCATAAAAGAGAAGGCGGAAAAAACAAAAATCTGATTCAAGGTAACAAATTGTTTGACAGGCCACCCTCTCTTCAAAAAGCACCCAAAATTCCAAAATGTTGGACAAAAAACAAAAGGCTCCCGCCCATTCCCAACCACCCTTTAAGAAAATCATCCCCTTAAATCCCCGGCCCATGATGACAAATTCAATATTTAATCCAAGGGACAAATTTTAAAAGCAACACCTTATGTGGTTAAAACAACCTTTGGTTTGAAAAATCAAATTTTAAATATTCTAAACCCAAAATGCCCCAAGGTTTGACCGCCCCAGCAGTAGTCTCCCGCCCTCTTGACCCCAACCCCCCTCAAATAACCACAGCAAATTAACCTAGGTCCCCCCATAACGGTTCGGAATTTCAAAATTCGGAAAACGAAAAGGAAAATAATTCCTTTGCGAGGGGCCCACCCTTTACCCCATTAGAGAAGCCCGGGCCCCTACAAAACCCGAACCGGGGACCCCCGTTAGGGGCCCTCCATTAAAGCCCCACCAATTTTAACCAAAGATTGCTGGCCCACCCAAAGGGACCTTTTTTCCCTTTAAGAAATCCCGGGAACCGGCCAATGGACGCCCACCGGAATCAAACCCTTTGGAGGGAACGCACCCCCAATCACCAGGCGGGAAAGACACACCCGGGGGGGTGGACGGCAAGAATGGCACCAAGAAGGCCAGGTGGTTCGGGCCCCGGGAGGCAGGTGACCAAGGGCAAATGACCAAACTCCCGGGGCAGGGCGAATCAAAACCCGTGGGTCTCCCACGGGAAATTGGCTAAAATGGAACCCGGAAGGGGGGTTCTTTAACCGGAGGGGGGTTTAAACCGGGAGGCCCAAGGGCAAAGGCCCAAAAGGGGGGTTTTCGGAGGGGGGGGGGAAAAGGTTGGGGAGGATCCCCGGGGGTTTTTGAAAAAAAACTTTTTTTTAAAACCCGAAATTAAAAACAAATTTAAATAAATGCAAATAAACAAAAATCTAAAACGAAAATTCAAAAACGAAATTTTTTGATGAGAAACAAAAATCCAAAAAAACAAATTGCAGTTTAATTCGAAAATGCGGTTCCGAAAAAATTCCAAAACCAAATTTTGGGAGTTAAAACCCCCAAAGGAATTGACGGAACGGAGGCTAGTGAATGGTGGGGAAACCACTTCGATTCTTCGCCCCCGGGGCCCTTCCCAAAATCCAACCTTTGCAAAACGGGTCGCTTTGGTTGGCCCGAAACCTAAAACCCAGGGGGCCGAGGTAATCCTTTCAAACGATGGTTCCAAAAGATGCCGCGACCGAGATTTTAATAACAATAAAACTATTCCAAATAAGGCAAATCAAAAAGCAATTTCCAAATTTTCCCAAATACAGGGAATTCCCTTTACTTGAAACTTTAATTTTGAAGGGTGTATCAATAACTTCATTTAAATCAAATTACGGAATTATTCGAAATCCTTTGTCCGGGATTAACTTTCCAAAATCAATTTGTTTCCTTTTCCCAAAGGAACCAAATAAGTTTTTCCCGCCTTTAGTGGATTCTCCTTTCTCCAATGGCTTCAAAAAGAATTTCATCGGGCTGAAACATTATTTGCTGATGGGCAAACACTTTATTTTCACCGGTCCCAAAGTTTAGATTCTTCAAGAATGTTCACGCCGCCCTTTGTCCTCCCGATATAAAAAAACCAATGATTCCATAGCCAGCAAACCCCAAAAGGAAGAAACTTCTCTTCGGCAACTTTTACCTCCAAAATCAAACTTCTTTAATTGAATTTACTCCTTAGGTGTCTTAATCAATAAATGGCTACCTTATCAAGACCATATCCCCCAAAAAACTCTGGGTCAGGAATCCAATGTCCATACCAATTTTCCCCTTCCCTAATTTCAATGGCAATAACCCGTTTCCACTCCCTTTTACCCGCACTCACAAAGGGCCAAGCATTTGTTGTGGCCCCAATACCTTTTTAAGATCTTGAACACTTGGCTTCCAGGTAAGGAAAATTTTTTTTTAGAATGTTTCCCCGTTTTTCCTCCCCGGGGAAGATTTAACCCAAGATTTTTCTCTTCAAATTCCCCCCTTTTTAACCGTTCCTTGAACAAATCTCCTTGGGCTTCCTGAGACCCAATTTGGACATTCCAAATTCTAAGTAACCTTCCGAATTTAGACGGTCAAATTCCCTAAGGGCATCATTTTCCTTAATCTTGGGTTTAAAAATTTTCCTATTAAACATACCATCTTCTTTTCCATTAAATGAATCCAATGTCATATCCGCCTCCCCATCTTCTTTTCCTCGAATCCGGGAAAATGATTCAGCTCTTAGACCAAACCCCAAACTTAAAGGTAATCGTAAATTTTAAAGCTCATGGCCCTTTTTAAATAAATTTTTGACTTCTTGGCCTTACCCGCCAACTATCCACAACCTTCTTATCTTGATTGCCAAACCCAATCCTTGACTGCATCCAAAATTTTCTTTCCGATTCCCAAAAAAACCCGCTTTCAAAATTTTTAGTTAAAACTTCCCACACTCAGCCAAGCAAATTTTTCCTCCTTTTAAAAGCCGGTGATCTACTTTTCAAAACCTTCTATAAAGCATAATATCCCCCTTCCAAGGAAATTTAATGGGTTAGCCTTTTGGGACAATTACACTTTCATTTATGGGTAAATAACCTTCCCATATAAGGACCTAAAAGCAACCCCGTAATACTTTAAATCCAAAGCATGAATGCCTTTATTTTAATATTTCCAAGTGACCTCATGTTCTTCCACCGAATAGCCAATTATCGATAAAACAACGAAAACCTTGCAAATATTCCAAATACTTTATTCTCGGGTTGAAAACGGGCATTGGTCAAACCAAAACCTAGTTCTAACCGCCAACAGTCCAAAATTTTTTTTCCTTTTAAATCTTAACTCATTCCACCTCAATAACCGAAATTCCCAAGGGGAAACTCTAACCTTGGGAAGGGCTTTTCTTAATGGGACCTCATTTAAGGGTAACAAACACCTCCGGTTCATTTCCCTTTCCTAGAAGAACTCTCCCCATAAAACTTTTAACAAAACCCGTTTAATTTGTCTTTTTTTCAACCAAATTATCTCCTTCCCGAAAGGGTATGCCTGAAAGCCAACAAAACTCTAATTCATCCCTTTCCCAATCATGAAACACATGAAAACCAGCACCCGAATCTTCACTTATTCCGGCACAAAACTTTTTTTTTACCTTACCCTTAAACTTTACTTTGTTACTCGACCTTAAGTATTTTTTCCCCCCAAAACCCGGGTTCAAACCAATCCTTCCAGGATTATTCTAATTTGGTGTCTCAATAGGGGTTAAATTCACCCTCCGATTAATTCTTCCCGGCCGCCCCCAAATTGCCCAAAAAACCCTTTCAAAGGCTTTTCTTTAATTATTTGCAAAAAACGGAAAAAAGAATGCAGCTAATCAAATAAAACCATCAACCGGTTGCGACTTACCTAATGACCCCTGCACCGGCATCTTCTGGGACTATTCCCCTTTCCAATAAAATCCCCTCTTGAGATCCAACGCCCACCCCTGCTTTAACGGGTCTTTGTGATCCTTTTAAACAAGTGTCAAGATTCTTCCGGGAATTTTAGTGTGCCAGCCATTGTTGGATTCACCCCGATATTATCTCCTCCGGGGCGGTTGGCCGATGTTGGATTGCCAAACAGGCTTCAAAAGTTTTAATGGATGGAATGGAAACAAAGGGTTTGGAGCTCCCTTCATTACATGAGTCCAGTTGCAACTTCCTTTGGGACCCCTCACCGGGACTTCTGGCATGGTTTTCCACCAAAAAGAAGTGCTCTGCTTGTTTTTAAACCGGGCCCCCCCTTTTTCCCAGATTCCTGGCACTTTTCCCATAGGAAAGTTGAGGAATTATTAGATATTACCACCGCATCCCTTTTGCTTCCCCCACTTTCTTCTTCCCATTTCCATCTGATTGGGAATGGCAAAAGCCAAAATTCCCAAAGGTTTAGGGTCCAATGGGGGAAGTAGTTTACAAACGGGGGTTAAACCGGGCTTAAAAGAATTCTATGACTTGGTAATCACTAAGTTTTTCAATGGACGAACCAATACCGCCCGGTTCCCAGGAATTGAAATGGCAAGTCCTCATGAATTTTGTACTTACCGGGGGAGCCGGAAAGGGGGAATAAACGGAAATTTTGTTTTGGGTTAAAATTTGTACAACCGCTCTTCGCTTCTCATATTTTCTATTCTCTTCATTGTATTTAATGGGAGCGCCAAAAATGCCCAAGTTGTTTTACGGGGGGGTCCCCCATTCATTGGCATTTCCCCCGATGAGGCAAAAGGCCCATTCGGAAAGCAAGGGTTTTATGAGGAAAACAATAGGAATTAAGGTTCCAGGGAGAAGGTAATACCCAAGCAAATCCCAAAGCTGCCGAAAAGGCAAAAAAAGCCAAATAAAGAACAAGGCAGCTTTAAATGGGGGGAAAGTGTACAACATACCCCACCAAACAACAAAATTATATCCGATAAAGACTAAACCGAGTGGCTGCCAAAACCAAGGCCCCAAACCATTTTTGGTGCCTTTTGTTCTTAGCTTGCATCCCCCGATTTATTTCCAAGACCTGGTTTCAAAATTTAATGAAAGACAATTTAAATTTAAAGAAGCAAAGAAAGTGAGGAAGAGAATAAAAAAGAAAAGGCAAACAGAATACCAAGGGTTTAAAAAAAAAACATAGCTAACTAAGAAACCCACGAATGGTCGAACATTCCCTCCCAAAACCAAAAACCTTTACCGAAGCCAACAGCTTAACAAAGGGAAATGATGCAACACCATACACAAATAACTAAGAAGCTTATTATTGAATAAACAAACGCCTTTGGTAATTCTCCCAAAACCCTTTGGCTAAAGAAAAAATAAACATTAAATAAAAAAAATTTTAAGAAGTAAGTTGGGAACCCCTAGGAAGTTTAAGACCCTTTGATACCATTGGTTTTTAAAAAATAACAAGAAAACCAGAAACGAAAAAGGGATCTATTTCTGCCGGTTGACAAAATGTTATAGGCATTTGGTAAAGAATAACTTAATTTAAAAAAAATAGATTGAATTTAATAAAAAATAAAAAAATATAAATAATTAGCAAAGGTAATGCAGGCATCACCCACTCTTCAAAAACATAACCAACCAATTAAAAAAAACTTGGAAAACCAAAACAAAAGGAATCCCCTGACTTCCCAACCATTAATTTCAAGTACTCTTCCCCTTGAAACCCCCGTCCTCCCAGAACAACAAAGTTTAACCGGAGGTTTCAATTTTACCCACAAGAATGATCATTTATGCCGCGCAAGAAAATTTTTTGCGAAAAAAAACCTTTTAAATGAGTTAAACCCAAACCCCTTTAAGGTTTCCCATGGGCCCCTTAGATGGAGCTACCCCCCATCCTTACCCCACACCAACAACCAATCCAAGTTGCTTGAAAAAACAGGTCCGCCCCTCCACTTTTTCACTTTAGGGCCCCCAAATCCCAAGTTAATCCTTTTGTCCAGCGACAACCATTCCAATGTTAAACGAATTTACCATTTCCCCCAAGGGAAACATTTTGTTCAACCTAAAACCAATCTTCGCCAGGTCAACAAGTTTTACAACAAGGGTCCAAACCCAATTCAATTTCAAATCGCTTAGCCAAGTGTTAAATCCCATCGACCACACCATGCAATAACCCAATGGGATTAATTATTCCAACTAATTGCCCAACCTTGGTTAACTGGCATCAATTTGGAATTAATCCTTAAAATTCTTATTTTAACCATTTCCATTGTCAAATTAAAAATTTAATTAAGCATTAAGGCAAAGGAAACATTTTGTACTAAATTTTGATGGCATGTAAACAAAATAAAAAGTTCAAACACAATCAAATTTCAAATTTTAAAAAGAAAATTTAGTGATAAATCCCAAACAACAAACCCAATAAGTACAATGTTTTACTAATGTTGCCACCTAAAGGGCCAAAATAAAATTTTACCCCTTGGATCAATTGCCAAAAGGGCCTATTTGACCAAATTTTATTCAAGAATTAATCTTTAGGAGGGGAAGACTTAACATATCACTTTAAGTGGTTGAAATTGTACTGGGAGTTATAGCCAAAAGGATAATTTGGATCCCGAGTATCGATTATGAGCACCTTTTTTAGAATATTTATTGTTTATTTAAAAAAATACCCATAGCCAATTGGGTTCCCAAGTTTCCTAGCTTAAAAGGGCCCCCAAAATACCTTGGATATTCAAATTTCTTTGACCAAGTCCTTTGACTTGCAAGAAGTAACTTTTTGAAAGGGAGAGTTTACCATTTTAATTCTCTAATTGTGCTTTTAGAATTTATTACCCAGCTTAACCCATTTTTGTCCCATTGATTTCTTGAGGTATCAACTGTGATTTGGTTGATCTTGTTGCAGTCTGTGAAGAAATCCAGTTATTCTAAGTGCTTGCCCAGTGGTTTGATGCATATTGTACTTCTTGGGAAAACACTTAAAATCACTATTCAGTTCTCCTTGACTTATGATACCTTGTGCTAGCAACACCTGAGTGATCTACTGAGCAAAAGGTAGGGAACTTCCCATTTTTCTATAAATGGCCTCTTCCATTTCACCAAATATGTAATCTATGAGGTCAATAGGTTGTCTTGACAGGATTAGATGGAGCAGCCAAGCCAAGGTGGGTGTTACACCTTCCTTATAACCAGATTTTGGAAGATGATGTGTCTTAATAACAGCAGTAACACTTTAGCTTCTTCTGACAGACAATTGACTCTATTTGGATTGAAATTGGCTTCGATGATATCCCTATATATGTGAGCAGAAATTTGCAAATCTGGCATATCACCAACTAACCTCCATCGCTGACTAGGAAACAATTCGTCATGAATTCTTGTCCTATTTAACATTTGGCTTGATGCACTAATTGCAGCATCAAACTGAGGTGACCTCACTTTTCTGATTTTTCCATTTATAGTGAACATGACATATCTTCTTTGCTTATTTACCAAAAGTGATGCATAGAAATCTTGGGTTCTGTCGACACTCCATGGAATGGTCTTATTGGACATCAGATAGGCTAAACCAGGAGTTGAGCTAATGCAGTCAAATAGTCTAGAGGACCCAGCAATGGAATTTACTTGGTCCCAATCCACATACTAGTGATTTGAAAGAGCTGACACTAAGATTCCTTTTCTGTCTCTTCTAGTCTTGTATCCAAGAAATAGGTTCTTTTGAAGATTGGTTCAGAATAGTTCATTTGGAGTAGGTCTAGATATAGGAAACCAAGCTTTCTCATTTACTAGTCTTACTGCCCTTAATTTCTTTCCTCCTAGAGTAGCAAGTGTTTCCCAGTTTAGTGTATCAACTTCATCAACCAATTTGATATTTTCAGAAGATGACTCACTAGCAAGCTCATAGTCACTATCTTCTGAAGAGGAATCTGTATCTGCCACTTGTTTTCCTTTTCCTTTCCTGGGATGAGGTGTGACAATTTTTCTACTAAGTATACCAGTAGTATGTGTATCTTGAATTAGCACTGGTCCTTGAGGCTATCTAGGCAGTGATATTCCTGGTGATGAGGTAGAAGTTTTCTGTTTCTTTCCTTTTACTTTTCCAACAATCCTTTCTATCAGACCTCTTTTATCAGGATTCTTTGACCTCATTATGATAAATAGACACTATTCCTTTGAAATTGATTAGACAAACCTCAATTTGACCCTTTCTAGCCACAACAGAACACACCTAGACAGAGAAAGCTAAGGACTAAGTCTAGGGATTTGACGAGAATGGAAAAGAGAAGAGTTCAGGGTTTTCTTATTTGAGCCTTGAGATGAATCTTGCGCAAGACAACCAAAGGAGCATCATTGTAAATATCCAACTTGGAATTGCTTCGGTGTAGAAGGAATTAGGGTTCTGGTCAGGGAGCGTTGCGCAAGAGGAAAGAGTAGCAATGGGGAATTTTGGATAGAGGAAGTTGTTGCAATGAATGAGAATACATTAAAGATAACCAAAGCTTTGGTAACTGGAGCCTTTAAACTAGGGTGGTTGGAGGAGGCAGGAGTCCAGAAAGAGAGATGGTGGGACCCGTCGGGATAGACAGATTTTGTGAATTCTTATGAGGGTCCCGAAATCAAGGATGGTTTAGCAAAGATAAGTCCTAAAGCAATAGATAAGATTTTGAACAATTTTTGAAGTGAGATGAGAAAATTTTAAAAAGAGTTCAAATTCATTTGAATCTAGATAAGAAACAATCTTAGAGATATATACAAATATGCCAAACTGATTTGAGTGATAGACAGATAATTTTCCTTCTGCACCAGATCAAATATCTTGAGGATTTTTATTCAGCCACGGACTGATCATTTTTGGTCCATGGCAAAAGAGTTTTGCTCTAGATAATAATGAGACCAAAAACCCTTTAACACCAGACCAAAATTTTTAGTCTGTCACATATAGATTTTATTTTCGAATTGGTCCGCCACAAATGAGTAACTCTCGGTTTACTAAACTCTATTTCAGTCTGCAGTACATGTATATGCCTCTGAATTTTGATTAAGAGATATAGCTAAGTTCTTTTAGATTTTCAACGATCCATAAAAAATAATCAAAGAAGACAACATAAGAGATGGATCCTGATAAATCTTCAGATAGGCAACCAAAACAACAGCAAACAGTCAATATAAAGAAGTGTTTGAGTTCTTATGGAAATGTTTGAGTCCTACTTCCAAATGAGCCTTAGTATTTGCAACAAGGGATCAGCTGAAGGACTCTAGTGCTGAATAGAGATCTTTTTTAGGTAAGTTTTGCAACAAGATTTTGAATAAGTTAGTATTTTGTCTTTAATAGCTATGTTTTAGCATATATGAGAAAGAAGTATAGAGAGGTGAGACTTACAGCAGCATTTTCTCAATTTTAATTTTGAGAGACTCATAAAAATTTTAAAGAAAGAGGCATTTTACTTTAAATTCATCACTTGAATTTATTTATTCACATAGTGCATATCAAGGAATGCATAGCAAGCAAACTTGCTCCCCCTAAATGTGACACCATCAAACAACATTTGAATAGGCATAATATTTAGTTCATTTCTCAATTTGGAGAACTTGGCCTCATCAAGTGGTTTAGTAAAAATATCAACCAATTGGTCCTCAGTTCTTACATAACTAAGCATAATGTCTCCCTTAGCAACATGATCATGAATAAAGTGATGTCGAATCTCAATATGCTTAGTTCTAGAATGTTGGACCGGATTGTTTGCTATTTTCACTGCACTTTCATTGTCACACAATAGAGGCACATTATCAAACTTAATGCCATAATCCAGAAATGTTTGCTTGATGAAGAGAATTTGTGCACAACAACTGCCAGTTGCCACATATTTAGCTTTGGCAGTGGAAAGTGCCATTGAATTTTGTTTCTTAGAACACCAAGAAACTAAAGATCTTCCAAGCAAATGACAACCCCTTGAGGTGCTTTTTCGATCAATTTTGCAATCGGCATAGTCGAGTCTGAATAGCCAAGAAACTCAAAAGAAGCACCTTTGGGGTACCAAAGACCAATACAGGGAGTAAACTTAAGATATCTAAATATTCTTTTTATAGCACTAAGATGAATTTCCTTAGGTACAGCTTGGAATCTAGCACACATACATACACTAAACATGATGTCAAGCCTAGATGCTGTCAAGTATAGCAGTGATCCTATCATAGACCTATAGAGCTTTTGGTCAACAGACTTACCTCCCACATCTTGATCAAGATGTGTATTAGTTGCCATGGGAGTTTTGATTGGTTTGTATTCTTCCATCTTGAAGCACTTGAGGTGGTCCTTGATGTACTTTTCTTGTGAAATGAAAGTTTCCTCCTTAAGCTGCTTGATTTGAAATCCTAGAAAGAATGAAAGCTCCCCTATCATGGACATCTCAAATTTTTTGGTCATCATATCACCAAACTCTTTGAAAAAAGAAAGATTAGTGCACCCAAAGATAATATCATCTACATATATTTGGCAGATCATTAATGCACCATTGATTTCTTTTAGAAACAATATTGGATCAACTTTCCCAATTTTGAAATTCTTAACAAGTAGAAAATCTCTAAGGCGCTCATACCATGCCCTAGGGGCTTGTTTTAGACCATAAAGTGCCTTAGACAATTTGTACATATGATTAGGTAGATTTAAGTCTTCAAAACCAAGAGATTGTTCAACATAAATAGTTTCATCAATGATACCATTAAGAAAAGTACTTTTCACATCCATTTGAAAGAGAGTGATATTGAAATGAGCAGCAAAGGCAAGAAGAAACCGAATAGATTCAAGACGAGCCATAGGGGCATATGTCTCTCCATAATCCAAACCTTCTACTTGTGTGAAACCTTGAGCTACCAGCCTTGCCTTATTACGAATCACAACTCCATTTTCATTTTGCTTGTTCCGGAACACCTATTTTGTTTCAATTACGTTGTGATCACTTGGTCATTCCGTCAAGCTCCATACTTTGTTCCTTTCGAAATTGTTTAGTTCTTTTTCCATGGCCACAATCCAGTCAGCATCTTCTAGAGCTTCTTCCACTGTTTTAGACTCAATACAAGAAACAAACGAGTAATGTTCACAAAAAGAAGCTTTTCTAGAGCGAGTTTGAACACCCTTACTGATTTCACCGATGATTTGGTTCGTGGGGTGATCTTTGGCAATTGTATGATGACTCTTAATGAAGGTTGGCCTGTTGTGGCCTTTTTCTTCCTCTTCTTTTTGAGTCCCATCATGTGGTTCCATGGATGGTGTAGGAAGTTCATCTTTATCTTCTTTAGGCTTTATATCACCAATTTCTATTTTTCTCATTGCTGGCACCAAGACACCTTCACCTACATCATCTAAATTCTCATGCTCACCTTGTGAGCCATTAGATTCATCAAATTTGACATCATAAGTTTCTTCTACTGAGCCAGTTGTATTATTGAATATCCTATAAGCTTTAGACTTAGAGGAATAACCTAGCATGATGCCAGTATCACATCTAGATTGAAATTTACCCAAATGAGTTCTCTTTTTGTAGATGTATACTTTGCAACCAAATACACGAAAATAAGATATGTTAGGTCTTCTACCTACCAACAGTTCATAACGTGTTTTCTTTAGAAGTCTATGAAGATAAAGGCGATTAATAGCATGACAAGCAGTATTAATGGCTTCAGCCCAAAACGCATCAGATGTACCATATTCATCTAGCATACCCCTAGCCATTTCAATGAGAGTTCTATTTTTCCTTTCAACCACACCATTTTGCTGAGGAGTATAAGTGGCTGAGAGTTCATGCTTAATTCCTAACTCATCATAGTATTCAATGATGTTGGTATTAACAAACTCAGATCCATTATCACTTCTGATTTTCTTGATGGGGCAATCAAATTCATTTTAGGCCCTTTTTGCAAATATTTTGAAAATACCTCCAACTTCACTCTTATTTGGCAAAAAGAATACCCAAGTGAATCTGGAGTTATCATCAACTATAACTAAACAATATGAGTTTTCACCAATACTAGCATATGAAGTGGGGCCGAACACATCCATATGCAAGAGCTCGAGTGGTCTAGTGGTAGACATGATGCTTTTGGTTGGATGAGAATTAGTTACTTGCTTACCTGCTTGACAGGCACTGCATAGCTTATTTTTTTCAAACTTAGCATCATTCAGACCCACCACTAGCTCATTTTTGAAAAGCTTTTTAAGGTTAGACATACCTACATGCCCAAGACGCCTATGCCAAAGCCATCCAAGAGAGACTTTAGCTAAAATACAAGTCGAGATGCAAGAGGAGTTAGATTTGAAATCTACTAAATAAAGATTTTGAAATCTAAAACCTTTGAAAATAAGCTTTTCATTTTTATCAAACACTGTAACCCCATCAGATGCAAAAGTGCAATGGAATCCAAGATCACACAGTTGAGCAACAGACAGTAAGTTGAAGTTTAAGGAGTCAATAAGGAGAACATTGTCAATAGAATGATCATTTGATATAGCAATCTTACCAAAACCTTTTACCTTTCTTTTGCTATTATCTCCAAAAGTGATTTTGTGACTAGGGTCACTTTCTCCTTCAATCGAAGTGAACATTCTCGAAGTCCCAGTCATGTGTTGAGTGCATCCACTATCAATTACCCAATGCCGGCCTCCACTTTTATAGTTCACCTGTAAGTTCATTTCTTAACTTTAGGTACCCAAATACTTTTGGGTCCTTTGATGTTAGTTGCCACAATCTTAGGTCTAAAAGGATTTAACAGCATAGCCTTGGGTACCCAAACAGTTTTAAGTTTCTTATCAAGATTTGAGGGAGCTACATATTTTACATTCATTTTACCCTTAAAATCCTTAAATAGCATATAATGAGCATCTACCATACAACCCCTTTTTACTTTAGTATGAGAGATATTTGCAAGATGGCAATTTTTAGATTCATGATTAGATTTATGACAATAATAGCATTTCATGCCTTTCTTAACAAAAAATCTGTATGGATCTGATCAATCCATTTTTCTTAGGCAAACTGTTGAGCTTATACCCTAAACCCTTTTTGCCCAAGTTGGATTTCTACTCAACCAAAATTTTGTCAAGAGTAGCACTTCCCAGAAAGTATTTTTCTAGACCTTTATCAAATTTAGCTACCTTGATTTTTAGTTCTTCATTTTCACTCTTAAGCTCCCTAGCACAAGATGCATATTTGCAATTTTCATCACAGATACTAGAAGAGGTAGACATCAGATGAAGAGGCATGCTCGGACTTGTTAGCTAGTATTTCAATTTCTAGCTCATAATATCTATTTTGCAGATTTTCATGATTTTTAACGAGTAAAACATGATTTGTAACTAGATCATTGTTAGTTTGCTCAGACTTTTCATGTTCATTTGTAAGCATATCATACTTGTTTTTAGCAGATCTTGGTCATTAATCAAACTAGCAGTAGTCTTCTTAAGAGCTTTTGTTGAATTTGTTTTAGCATGCAAAGCATTATTTAGCTCTTCAATTATTTCTACTAGCTCATCATAAGAAGGAGAGTCACTGACCTTTTCCTCACCTATTCTTGCCAATAGACATAAAGGAAATGAAGGTGGTGGTGGAGTTGATTCATCTAAGGCAAGTCCAGCTAGCCCTTTTGACCTTGAATCTTCATCATCCGAGAAAGATTCTTCACTAGGACCTTCTTCATCAGTGATCCATTCCACTATGTGAGCTTCTCCTTTTCCTTTCTTTGAGAATTTCTTGGAGTAGCCCTTCTTGAAAAACTTCTTCTTGGGCTTGTCATGAGTCTTCTCCTCATCCTCATCATCTTTGCCCTTGGACTTGCTCTTCTTCTTACTTTTGTTAGGACACCGAGCAGCTATGTGACCCTTTTCATTGCATTCAAAGAAGATAACATTAGCAAATGTATTTTTCTTCAAATTGTAAGAATTTGACCTTCCTTTGTCTTTGAAATTAACCCTTCTCATGATTTTGTTAGCTCATCTCATGAGCAAAGCTAACTTCTTTACATCTTCATCCTCAGCATTACTTGACTCATCATCATCCTCATCTGATGAGTCTTGTACTATCTCCTTGGCTTTGAGAGCAATGGATTTCATCCTTGGAGCATCTTCTTCGGCCAAGGTGAGTTCATGAGCTGATATCTTTCCAAGCAGCTCAGTTGGAGTGGGCCTCTTGAGATCACCACTGTTGGACAGTTAAGTGATCAAACTGTGATAGGCCCGAGGAAGCACTCTAATAATCTTCCTGCAAATCTCAACATCAGAGATTTTAGTTCCTAGGCCTTTAAGTTCATTAACAATTGGATTAAGCCTATTAAACATATCATTAGCATTTTCATGAGGGAACATTTTGAATTGATCAAATTTTGCTCTAACAACATAGTATTTTTCTTCTTTTACATCAGAAGTTCCTTCATGAATTTCTTGCAATGTTGTCCAAATGTCATATGCAGAAGTAAGATTACTTACTCTATCAAAAACTTCTAAACTAAAACAAGAGAATATAGCATTTCGAGCTTGGACATCATACCGCATATTTTGGATCTCACCAGGAGAGGGTTCACCATATACAGTTTGCCCTTCATCCATGACACGAGGAGGCAAAGGCTTTTCTGTAACCCTCCACACGTGATACGCGACAGCTTCTAAATAACATCTCATTCTAATTTTCCAATAAGCATAATTAGTACCATAAAAAATTGGTACTCTACCAATACTAACAGTTGCAGATCCATTTCCCTCAACCATTTACCAAAGCTAGTTAAGCTTAGAAAGGTAAACCTTGCTCTGATACCACTTGAAGGATCGAGTTGGCCTAGAGGGGGGTGAATAGGCAACTCTTTCAAATTTTTAACTTCTTCAGTTGCAAGATGATATCTTAACTTAAAAGAATAGTTCAACACAAATGACAATAAAATGTAAATCTCAAGTAATGATAGCAGCGGAAAATAGCATAAAAGTAAAAGAGCACAAATGAGACAGAAATTTATCCCGTGGTTCGGAGCCACTCTCCTACTCCACGTTAGAGCACTTCTTTCGAAGTATAGCTCCTCCAAAGCTAATCAAACTAGCTTTGGTCTCCACTTGGTAAGCTCTTTCACCACTCCGGTGAGGTGAGCTTCAAACCTCTCACAAACAAGGTGGCCTTCCACAGGCACCTTTGGATAGGTCGCACCTTCACTACCTCCAAGCCGTCTAGGATCACCAAGACCCAAGAGTAATAGACATTGCACAAGCCCTGTCTCTTGATTCACTTGCAAATACACCACTAGACCTAAGCTTGGAGCTAAAACACTTGGAAGGTTGAGGGTTTTGAGTTCAAGAATAAAGCACAGACTCCTTGTTTTGAATGAATACTCTTAGAATGCAAAAATGTCAAGGAGTTCAAAAAGTTTTATGGTAGATGGCTCAGGAAATGCTTATATAGCCATTTGAATTGAATATAGCCGTTACATCTACCACAGTGACCGTTGGACGTGTCAGGATATCAAAATTATACATTTACAACGGACTTAGTAAAAGAGGCTAGCGATACTGATTCAGTGTACCACGAACCAATTTGAAGAGTGTGCGCCGGACCAAATAATTTGGTCCATCGTAGATGGGCTTTGGTAGAACAAAGGAATGAGCATTCAATATGCACGCCGGACCAAAATATTTGGTCCGTCGTAGATGGGTTTTGACGGAATCAGTAGCCACGGACCTCCTTTTTTCAACAAGGAATTAGTTCAACCGAGACATTCCCTTTAGCACCGGACTAAATATTTTGAAGACGAAATTTGGTCCGGCGTGAATGGAAAACTCTCGGCTTGATTTCAATAAGGAATTTTTTCACCACGGACTTTAAAAAATAGAAAGCAAGATTTGGCCCGGCGTAAGGCTAAGATTTTTGAGCGGGTGCCGGACTAAATAATATGGTCCACCGTAGATAGGGAAAGAATTAACGATACAATTTCAACTGCACCGGACCAAATAATTTGGTCCGTCGTAGAAGGAAAAAAGCTTGGTTACAAGTTTTCTTCAAAGGAATTTTCACTATGGACTAAATGAACTTTGGTCCGTCGTGAATGGATAGAACTTGTTTAGATTCTTGGGCTAATGAGCCTTTTGGAACTTAGATCAATTTCAACTGAGAAGAATACGAGTGCTATTGATCACAGTTTGGCAGAAGGATTTTGACTAAGGTTGCGCCGGACCCAAGGAATGAACAACTAAGGTTTGGTCCGTCACATATTTGGACTTATGTAAGGAGGGATCTTATTCAAGGAACAGAATGACTAAGAATTTTAACTCCAAGTGGTTCTAATTAGTCTTAGCATTGTGAACCAAGTTTCTTGCTTGTTCATAGTCCCCCTTTATAGAACGGCCAAAAGAAAATAACCCTAGCTACTTGGCCTGAATCAAATCCCAAGCCATAAACTAGTAACAAAGCACCTTAATCTTGTTAATCCAGAACACTTCATTTCTGCTTTTAGCCCATGCTCTATACACCTTAATGAATATTGACTTAGTCATCATCACCAAAACCATATTATTAAACACAAATCAAGAATTAGGGGGCCTAGATGCTATCAATGACTTGTCATCAGAACCAATTTTTTGTCAGAACCGATTGAGATAGTACACGACATTAGAATCAGTTTTATATGGGAACCGATTTAGATGACTTATCATCAGAATCGGTCTTTTATGTGAACCGATTCAGATAATTCACCAGAATCGGTTTTTTGTTGGAACCGATTCAGAAGGTACATGATGTTAGAATCGTTTTTATATGGGAACTGATTCAGATGATTTGTCATCAGAATCGGTCTTTTATGTGAACCAATTTAGATGACTCATCAGAATCAGTTTTTTTAGGAACCAACTCAGATAGTCCTGAGCATGAATATTTGGTTCTTTCGTGGTTCGCTCTCCATTTCATCTGGTCTTTCGCGGTTTCGCCTTGTTCCTCAACGCCACCGCCTCCTCTCGTCCTGTTACTTCCCCACCACGCGCCCTCCTTCCTTGATGCCTGCGTCGCCTCCCCCCGCCGCCGCCTCCTTCCCCGATGCGACCGCATCCTCTCGTCCTGTCCCCTCCCCACCGCGTGCCCTCCTTCCCCAACGCCTCTGTCGCCTCCCCCCACTGCCGCCTCCTTCCTCGATGCCACCGCCTCCTCTCCTTCTGTCCCCTCCTCACCGCGCGCCCTCCTTCCCCGACGCCTGCGTCACCTCCCCCACCGCCTCCTTCCCCAACACCGCCTCCTCCTCTCCTCCTTCTGACTAGCTCAAAGTGTTGTTCCTTTGTGAGTATATATATATTGCACATTGCACTCTATCTATATAGTTCCTGGTTTGGTTACAGTATTAGCTAGCTACTGTACTTCACTGTTTTAGTTGATTTGGTAGCTACTGTCGAATGAGCCCTAATATGAGATTAGCAAATATATATTCATACAAAAGATTATTCATCAAATTGTTTTACTAGACATGATTCATTGCAAAAATGACATAAAGTTTATGTTATGCTGTATCATTTTGATTATGTCATTACTGCTATCTTTGGATTATGTAATTTTCATATTGTTATTTGGGATTAGCAAATTATTCTTGCTCTTATTATCAGCATGATGTTAGAGTTTAGGTTGCGTAACCTACGTATCCCTCTCAAGAGTGCTTGTTTATGAATGTGCCGATCGAAATGGCATATTTATCAGCAAGCAGTCTCGAATTGTCCATATTTTTGGGATAGCTCGAGGATATGTGGTTCGGGCAAGTTCTTGAGTTATTGTACAACTCTAGAGTAGATTTCGGTAGCGTCTCCTTGGTGTTATCCGGATACACATCCCTCGACCCGTTGTCGAGACATGTATCTAGAGAATAGTGGGGAGATGCTGCCGAAATTTTCTCTAGAGTTGTACAACGGCTTAATTAGAAACTTGCCCAAACCACATATCCTCAAATGGGATTAGGACCTAACCTATTTAGAAATTAGGAGTCATCGTTGGTATGTATTTTGTTGGTCAACAGATATACTTTTCTTGAAGATCATTCGTTCATCTCGTACTCTATTGTAATATGTTACAATAATTACATACTGTGAATTATCCATTTAGTTGTTACTTCACATGATTTATTGTCAAGTTCACATAATAGCTACGAATTGCTTTCTCTCATCAAATATATGAACATGTTAGATAAAATACTCAAAATGTCACAATTAGAGAGCATCGGTTCATCGCCAGATAGAGTTCAAGGTGCTCCTGAGGGGCTGAGCCAAGTTCTAAGTGTTGAGCTGAGCCAAATTGCAAATGTTGAGGCTCCGAGTAAGAGAGGAAAGCCCGAGGACCGAACAAAGGGGCCACAGGGAGAACGCCGTAGGTTCTCCACTTCAATGCCACAGGAGTCTGCACAGGTTCTCCCAAGTATAACGGGTGATACCGGTCATTCCTCCGCCAATTGGTGAGAGAGAGAGAGTACCCATAACGATTAAGGATTGGAGAAAGGAAGTCAGCGCCGAGCAGAAGAGTCGGCTATGGGATGAGGTTAAGGGCAAATGGATTATAGAGGAGGAAGATGAACGCAACACGAGGTGGTATGCCATGAAGAGGATGGGTGTGGCCTTGAGGTACTTCAGGGTCC
Organism: Guadua angustifolia; assembly: GCA_036346375.1. Taxonomy (NCBI): domain Eukaryota; kingdom Viridiplantae; phylum Streptophyta; class Magnoliopsida; order Poales; family Poaceae; genus Guadua; species Guadua angustifolia. Next base: position 30,107,288 of record CM070513.1, read on the forward strand.
TCACGCACAGTCAGTATGCGCTAAAAGGACGTACACTATTCGAGAGGTATCCGTTCGTGACTCCTGATGTTTAGAAGGAGTTCACGAGGATGAAGGGCATGCCCAAGGTAGAGCAGCTGAGAGAGAGGAAACCCGCTATCCAGAGTCATAACACACACCCGCACCACGTCGATACAAGCGGCTACGAGGGGAAGAAGGCACAGTGGGTGCGACTAGGCGAGAAGTGCGTGAATTCTGGGATGGCGATGCCTTACTCCCACATATGTGAGGAGTGGGCATGCGACTGGGTATTAGCGAGGACAAAGAAAACCATCGACGGGCAGCTTGTAGTTGCAAAGCCTGCTACTGCACACGTCATCTCCATCATCGTAAGACATTTAACTTAGTGTGTTACAGTAAACCCAACTTGTATTTCAGATCTAATTCATACTCGCTTATTGCAGGAGGAGGTAAGCCAACGAAAAAAAGCAGGGGACCTTTTAGAGCCATAGATCAAATGACATCCTGTCGTCTGCGATCGGGAAGCCCGACCATAAGGGCCGGGTGCTTGCCGCAGGGCCGGGGCATATGAAGTAGTCTTACTTCCAAGATGGTGCTGTGAGTGCCAGATCAAAATCATGGGAGGCACGTGCGGAGCACCTTAAGGACATGCTGAGGGAGTAGATCAAGGAGGAGATGAGAGGGGAGATGATGGCACGTGAGGAGCGCCTAAGGGTCGAGATGATGGCGACGATCTCCAAGAGTCCGAACTAGATGCCCTAGTCTCCCGTAGAGAAACCTGAACCCTGAGCCAGTAGCAGTGGTTCCAAAAATGATAACACAAGTCCCCAGCTAAAGATAATAATTAAATTTTCTTGACTTAAAGCTATGAGTGCAACTCCCACAATATTTTTCCTCAAGTTCCGCACTTCTTGCAAGCGCCTGCCAAGTGCCAGCTCACCCTAACGGAGGATGGATTTTTCATGGAGGCTACATGCGGGATTGCATTTCCATGCAAGGAGACCGACATTGTGCATGGTCAGCCCTATGGGAAGGGCTACACGAGGGTGCAGGTGGACTACGTCCACGAAGACTTCATATCACATGTGCTGCATTTCCCCCCAACAAAGATATCACCACTCTTAGGCAGGCATGCATGTTGTTCATCAAGTAGCCCACGACGGGTGTCGTATTGGTCAAAATAAAATTTCACCCCATCTTCTCTACTATTCCTGTAGTACTTTACCAAGTTACATATGCGTGTGCTTCATAGGTTCCTACCGTACCTGCACCTACTCCTGCTCCTACACAGAGTGTAGAGCTCGCAGGTAAAAGGACTAGCACGACAACCACTGAACCACAGGAGGCCTTGGCGACTCCTTTGAAGAAGGCAAAGCTAATAGAGGCTACAGCGCCCCCTCCCACACATGCAAAGCCCCTTGCCCCAACTTTGTAGTCTTCTTCTACACAGAAAGGAAAGTCAGCAAACATTACAAAGATCTCTCATGATTTCAAGGCCTACATACATGGAAAACCCTTGATTGCATCCAACCTATTGAATACTCTAGGCAAATTTAGTCGCTTGCTCCATGGATGGTACTTTGATAAGGTCAAAGAGGACGAGAGTCGAGTTGACTTCAGTGTGAGGTATAGAAAGAGACATTTCCACTGCGACGAGGATGGGACATTCCCATTCAATTTTAAGGATATATTCCATCTGTACCAATTGATGGCCATCGATATTTCTACTATACGATCTTAGACGCTGTGAGTAACGCACCATACACCTGATGACTTTCATAGGATTTTGCATTATACTTTCTAACGCTCAACACGAGTTGCAGGGCAATGAGGCAACGAGCCGTGATGCATCAACAACCAGTTGGGTTCATTGACCCCGAGCTGGTGTCTGCGACCGTGGCACGACTTCACCCGGACTTCCTTGCTGGCTACATCAAGCGGGCTTTCATTGCTGAGTCGAAGAAGGACTTCATTCAATTCCCATACCACGAGGAGTAAATAGTATTTACCCTTCAATTATTTGTACACACTTACACCGTATGTGAACTTATTTCCTTGCACTACATGTCATTTAATAAGCAACCATTGGGTTCTACTCGTCCTTGTTCCAGTGAAAAAATGGTCTACATTTTAAACTCGACCGAGAAGAGACTGATGGCCTACGGGATCAAGCCACCATTGGAGCAATAAGTACATTACTGTAATGTGCTACCGAAGGATCTATTGTCCTTGCACATCTGGTGCCCATAGGGGGCTGTCGTAGAATTGCTATGGTCGAGTTGCTTTGACAAATTGGCCACAATGCTGGCCGTGGCCGCAGTGCCTAAATCTCACCGATGGTCTGTAGTGTTGGGAGCAACAGTGTTTACGGCCATCTGCGCTGTAGTTGCTACCATGCCAAGATCTTGAGGCGTGCACAGGGGGATCTGATGTCCCAGACCACCTACGGTGTCTGTCTTTGGCTCCCTTTCTTGGGAAGTTCCAATAGTAGCACCTTTGTTGGCTCCAGCCACGAACACGTACCGATCTGTTTGGCTGTAGCTTTGACTACTGTTCTGGCTGCTAAGGCCATCGTTATCGCTCTCCGTCTTGACGCATCTAAGGACATTGGACTCCATAGGTTTGAAGTCTGTGAAGCACACTTCTAGGCTTGGGTCCCAAGAGCAGGACTCGATGAAGCCAATGTGCCCAAGAATCCACCCGGTCCCCATCGATACAGGATGCTCTCAAAGACGATCTCAGATCCAACTGCTGGAGCTCAGTCGATGAAGGTGACTGTGCTAAAGTCTTCGCGGGGATCAGCATTAGAGACCTTGCTGTGAACACGCACCGAAGACATGTCTAATCTGCAAAAACAGCTAAAGGCCCCTACCTGGCGCGCCAACTATCAAAGGTTTGAAATCGACAATACATTTATACTTTGGGTACCTTTGAGATAGCAAGGTTAGACATCAAATCGAAGGCAAACAATTTAGACAAATTCGGGCCTCCAAGCGGAGTAATACCCTACTCTTATATGGATGATGTATAAGGATGATGAATAGAGTACAAAGTGGGTTGCCTAGCTCTAGTTACAAAGAACTTGGGGATGGCTAATCTATGTCTAAGGATGAACAAAGTGTAACTCGTCAGCTTTGGATGCTTTGCTCGAAAGTGATTTCTCGCTTGTATAGCTCTGAATGGTTGTAGTATGAGAATTGCTTGTCCTATGGTGATGTCTACCCTCGTCTTTATATAGTTGGGGTAGCCTTGGGTTGAGTTGTAGTCAATTTGGGATACCAGATTGTATTCGATGAGGAGTCCATCATTAGTATGATCCTCGCAGCATATCCAAACTTTCTAGATGTTAGGCGTATTCGAGTAGGTTTCCTCGTTACGGGAACACGATCGAATCCTTCTCTACATGAAGATATCCCCTCCGCGTATATCTTATCCCATTGAACTGGGCCTGCGATATCCAGAGCTTCCTAATGCTTGCTTGAGCGTATACGGTATGATACATGAGTTTCTAGTGCATGCCTATATCCCTGTCGACAATCGGAATCGTTGACCGCAAGAGTGAGGGGGTTTAAGGTGAATGCAAGACCCAGAATAGACTTCACTCATAGAAGAGACACCAAGAATTATACTGGTTCAAGCCACTGTGATAGATAATAGCTCTACTCCAGTTTTTCCCAAAGGCAATGGAAATCACTATGTATGAGTACAAAGAATACTTTCTAGCTCGAGCTTCTGTAGTGTGTATGTCTATGCGTTCTAAGATGTGATGCCCCTGTTGCTTGTCTTAGGGGGTTTTTATGCCCCTCCCAACCGTTACCAGAAATGGCCAGGAGAGATTCCTGGGAGCGTGGCTTTATACGCACTGAAGGTGGATCGTAACTGTCCTGGATTTGTCGCCCACGTCTGGCTTAACTCCATCATTCAAGGATCTTGGTAACCGTCAGTTGAATGCACGTCCTGGAGCCCGAGTTCGACCTCCCCGAGCGGAAGCTGATTCCTTACCCCCCCCTAGCTCGAGGTCATACGGGAGCCACGTAGCCTACGTGGTGGTCAAAGACTCACAACCCGAGCTCGAGCTAGGGGCTTGTTGACCAGACAAGAATTTCTCAGTCCCCGACAGCTAGCCCCCGAGGCTCAAGTCATATCCAGGCACCTATGATGACCTTGAGCATCATGACCTGGAGAAGGGGACGTCTTCTGGTCGTGCTTGGAGCTATCCGAGCTCAAGGTCGAGGTCGAACAGAGACCAACCAAAGGGCTCAATGCAATTACACCTGGCAACCCTTGGACTCCGAAGTCTTCGTACGGACACGGAAGAGCAGCAGAACCACCCGCGACGCATTGATTCCATCGCCAGATCTTTAAATGCGCCTATGAAATCACAATCGACGCGCTTTTTGAGACGCAATATCTTCCAACTGGTGACGATCGGGGCTTATAAAGCCTGAACCATCGGCCTCCCTGAAATGTTCCCGAACAACCTTCAACTTCCTTCGATCTCGACTTCCTGGTCTTCTGCCCAATCTGCTCTTTTTCCCTCTCGACCAAACACCAAGCTTCCCTCATGGCCAAGTTCGGAAAGAGTTCTCTGTCACTGGCAAGAATGAAGGAGCTTGAAGGTCTAGGGCTGCTGGATCCGGTGACCTGGTGGTTGCCGGGCAGAGAGACCAAGCCGCAGCCCCGAGAAGATGAACTCGTCAGCACCGAGCATTACATGCTCTTTGGCTTGCGGACGTCGGAGAGCGTTTTCATGGCGTCGGTCCTCGCGCAATGCGAGATCGAACTCACCAACTTGGTACCGAATTCCATTCTTCTCCTTTCTATCTTTTCTCACTTGTGCGAGGGGTTCCTTGGGATCCTTCCCACCCCGTCTCTCTTTTTTTGCTTTTTCTCCTTGTTCCGCTCACTGGGAAGGACCCCGTGGTTGGGTGCCTTTTTCCGACTGTGGACGGGACTTCCATGGTCCATCCCCCAACTCCATGCTCAAGACTCTCTTGGTCCATGGACCGAGAGATGGTTCTATTTGAAGAGGGGCGAAGACGGCGTGCTCGCATATGATGGAGCGCCCATCGTCGGCAAGCGCCAGACCCCCGAAGTGGATGACCTGGAGGTTGACCAAGAAGCCATCACCGCCATCCATATCTGTGCCACACATGGCCTCACCAGACAAGCCATCACTAATAACTTCTTACATAACCGGGTGTTTCCTCTGCAAAAGAGGTTGCATCTATTGTACGAGATAAAAGATCGCGATGACCTCACCCGTGAGGGCTCGTCCGGTAAGTCTTCCTGAACCGAAAGCCACTCAATGCTTGAACGTAGGGTCTCTTAGCAATCTTGTTCTTCCAGCAGCGTCAAAAGAGTCCTGGATAGTAGCCAGGATGACGGAGATGTTCAGAAAAGTGACATTCGACTACTCCATAGACGATCCCGTCCCAAAGAACGTTTTGCGTCGGAGCACCGAGGTAAGACATCTCGAGTCAAGTCCCAACTCGGGAACATTTGGAGTTCGCCCTGACTCTTGAGTGTGCTTGCAGGATAATCAAGAGCTGCATAGGACGGCGAAGCAGATGCTGGCATTGCCCGGGGGGAATAAGGGCAAGAAGGTAGGCAAAAGGCCGCCCCCAGACGCACCGAGCGGCAAAGCCCCGAAGAAGCAGCACATCGAGTGGGGAGACCGCTCCGTGGTAAGTGTTTCTATGGTCGAGCTCAAGCCTTTGCTCGTGCTTCTTCTTTCTCTCCTCCTTCTAATTCTTTTTTCCTTCTCGCAACAGCAAAGGGTCGTGGCTGCTGCTAGGACTTCAAGCCCCAAGGCCTCGACCGCATGGCCCTAGGTCTGCCGCTACTGGAAACCCGGAGCCAACGCGTGCTCCACGGTCTCCAGCTCGAGGCGTCCGGAGAAGGGACGCTCCTTCACCCTCGGGACGTCGAGATCCCTGACAGCCCCCTACAAGGCAGAGGCTCGTGGCTCAGGTACCCCACTTCTTCTTTAGTTGTAAAGTTCCCTTTTGCCTTGGCTTAGCAATCTTTCCCTGTTGTAGACCTTGAATGCTCGAACTCACCCTCAACCCATCCTGACAATGGCTATTGTCCAAGGGCGAGTCCGAGTCCAAGGAGGAGGAGGCCTCGTACAAGCTGGTGCACCGCACCTCCGTGAGCCGAAATCACGCCGCCACTGGCCCCCACAGCTGGATCGTGGCCGACGAGTCCGAGCATGAGCTCGCCGATCCAGACGAGGACGCAGCCTCATCTGCTGCCGACAGAGAAGAAGCTAGTGACGCCATGGCCGCCGAAGCCGACGTCTCCCCGGCTAAGATTTCCACTGGGGGTGAAGCTCAGGACGCATCGGCCACCGCGGCCGAGGCCATCCAAGCCGTTGTCGTTGCGATTGCGCTGACCATCGAGGTCAGGATGACCCCGGCCGCCGAGGTTGACAACATGTTGGCCAAGGCCACTGCGGAGGAACGAGCCGAATACCCGACCAAGATCGTCGCGGGGGAAGAGGCGGAAAATTCCCCGACCACAGAGGTCGAGGCCAACTTGGTTGAAGGAGCCGAGCCCGAGGGCAAGCTAGGCCTTCAGTCGGACGAGGGAGTCCAGGCCGAAGCCGCCACCAGCGAGGTCAACCACACGCCGGAAGAACTGTAGGATCGATATATATTAAACTAGCAATCAGAGGGGGGTGAATGATTGCGCGAAAGCTAAAATCAAATTTTTGCTAATTTTTGAAACACCCCAATTAACTGATTCGGATTCGACAAAAAACAGATTAACCTACGTTAACTAAAACAGTAATTTCTGATGATCCCACTGTTAGATCGATGTGAAATTTTAACTACAGAAACTAGACCCAATTTTAAAGCTAACTTAATAAAAATCAGCTCAATCGGATCTACGGATCTAAAGTTATTTTCTTCGCAATTTTACTGAATCAGACACCAGATCAAATAAAAACAGATTGACACACGTTCACCAAAATAATAATTCCCGAAGATCCTACCATTGGATTGTTGTGAAATTGTAACTGTAGAAACTAGATGCAATTTTGAAATTAACACAATAAGAATCAATCCGATCGGATCAACGGATCTAGAGATATTACCTTCGCAATTTGACTAAATCAAGGAATGACGAGAATTAATCTTACCGCAACTAACCAAACTCTGTCAATTCTGGAATGTCGATGATTCAGGACTGGGGCATCGCGGTGCTGGTCGGCGTGGCCGGCAATGACGCCACGTTCAAGACGCACCCGATGAACTTTCTCAACGAGAGGACTGAAGGGAACCTTCTTCAGCAACTCCTGAAATCTTCTAGTCGCTCATGCAAGCTCTAGCCCCTGGAACCTTCAGGCGCGAGCACCTCTGGCCGCAACTCACACGCACGTCCGCCACCGCCATTTGACCTTAATCACGAGCACAAGAACAACAAAGAAGGAACAAAACGCCCGCTAGTCCGGTTACAAAAAAAACTCTCGCTTGAAAAACAAAGCAATACCGCCAAAAGCTTAATTCATTGATCGTTTCAAGTCCTTTTATACAACTCAAAACCCTAACACATGTATGCATATCCACCGCCCAATACACATGGCCCAATATATGCATACAATCCAAAATTCACACATGCAGCGCCAGACGCCCACCGCCACACTCACGTGACTAACCACCTTCGTGGTGCACCGTTTTCTAGCCCGAACGCCCCGCATGACATCCTCGACCACGGGACCTCGATTCCTCCACGAACTGGTCCCAACCTCGTTCCTCCATGAACCCGTTTTGGTCCCACATCGACCACGTTAAGCCCTCGAGCAACACACGCACATGAATAAACAAACAACGCATCCGAGCACAAGTCCACGACTTAACTCAAAGTCAATCCATGCAACCACTCATATGAGTGCATTGCATCAAACAAAATCCATCATGCTATCACCAGTATAATAATCATCTCAACATAGCACATGCACAAGCAACACGCATGCTATAACCAAAGTCACTTAGGCCCATCGGGCCTCACCGTACGGCTTTTGAAGACCGGATTAACCTGGTACGACATAACTTTTTCTTACCCCTTTTGTCCATCAACTCGTTTTTCTTTGATAAAATTTGACTTCCTTTAAATCTTTGTAGGCCGTTGACCTCATTGCCTAGGGGCTTCAAGGTCTTCAGAGGCATTTTGATGCTCTGAAGATCGTCTTCGACAAGGTCAAGGAGCGGAGACTCACCTGCTCGAGCTCGAGGAGACCTTGGCGATCGAGCAAGCGGAGGCTAGTCGTAGGATAGCGGCCCACACCGCCGAGCTTGCTGCCCTCCACAAGACGCTGAAAACACTCGAGGTCACCCACGCGTCCGAGCTCGACCAGGCCGTCAATACCGAGCGCGACCATGTGTTCAAGGCCTTGGAAGATGAACGTGCTCGGTCGGCCAAAGCGCTCGAGGCTGAATAAGCGAAAGTGGAGGAGCTGCAGAAGGCGGTTGCGGATCAGGAGGCCACCCCAGCGAAGGCCTCCGCTAAGCTCGAGGCAAAAGTCGCCGAGCTTGAGGAGAAGCTAGGGCGAGCAACCAAGGCGGCAAAGAACGCCTTGGCCCAACTCCAGGACAAGCGAAGCCGTGCTGCCAGCTTCGTAGTCGAGACCCTTAGTCTTCAAGGTGAATTATCGGCTCTGAGGACAAAGGTCACCGAGCTCGAGCAGGAGAAGCTTGCCCACGACATGGCTGATCTGTAACTAGGATTAGGGCTATCCACTTTTGTAACTAGTACTTGAAATATTTTTGAATGAAATATTTGTGAATGAAATGAACTTTTGACTCTGTTCTTTGCCATGTACTTAGCTTTTTTCCAGGGCAATGTGCCCTCGTCCAGCCCTCGTTGTGGTCAAGGTCGAGCAACGCTAGCCTTGGACACAAGTTAGGAACCACACACATCAACCTCTGACGCTGTGGCCTGCAAAGTCGGTAGAAAGTTTCTACCCCATAGGGGAAGCTGTTAGAATCATTTAAGTATAATAAGTATACTTCTATGTGGGGAAGGGGATTAGTCCCAAAGGTTCTAGAGCTGTTTTAGTTTAGACCCTAGAACCCCAATCGTGATTTTGTTCTTGCTCGATGGTCCTGAACGTGGACTTTGGTTCAGGTCCTAACACAGGGGGGAGTTGGGATGCAAAGAGAATCGGCTTACAGGTGGCACAACCCCTGGAGGTGAACTTCAAGTTCGCAACATTCCGGATCGAGTTTGAAAGAACTTATACATAGGTCGGGTTCATGAAAAAACTAAAACTCGAACAAAACTATACATCCCCGAGCGAAATCTCTAATTCAAGTCCTGCCACAGGAGAAGCTGGGACGCGTTGAGAATCGGCTTATTGCTGGCATGACCCCTGGAGGTGAATCCCGAGATCGTGATGCCCAGTACGAGGTATAGGAGAAAGAAGGGACACAAAGACCAACATAGCCAGCGAATAATAACTTTTATTAAAATTTTATTAAAACCGAGGAGATGCATTTCGTTAGGACTCCAGAGACACCCCGATGGTAGAGCTTGCCGTCAACGAGTCTATATGAACATGCCCGGCGCTTGATCCTACTCTTCTTGGCAGGATCAGACGGAAGTTTTCCCTGCATCAAAAAGTTGTAGATTGACTCGGCCCACGAGGGAACACCTTCAATGAAGATGATCGAGACTTCCTAGATGGAGATCGAAGGTGCCGCCAAGGTTTCAAGGACGACGTCCGGAGGGATCTCATCATCGGATGACCCGAGCTTGGAGAGGAAATCAGCGCTAGAGTTGTCCTTCCTAAGCACGTGCTTGATTTCTAGATTCCGGAACCACTTCTCCATTTTGTGCACCTCGGCGAGGTATTTGGCCATTGAGTCCTCCGAGCATTGATAATCCTTGTTGAATTGGTTGACAACGAGTTGGGAGTCGCCTTTGACGACCAACCGGCGTACGCCCAGTGCCTTACAAGCTCGAAGACCCGCTAGGAGAGCTTCATACTCTGTGATATTATTGGTCGCTGGAAATCCAAAACGAACCACATACCTTAGCTTTCCTCCTCGAGGGGTGAGAATGAGGATCCCAGCCCCCGAGCGCTTGAAGGATCTCGAACCGTCGAAGTAAATGACCCAGGGCCTTTCCCCCTCGTCTTCGAGCTCGAGAGCCAGTTGTGACGTCTGCTTGACCATGAAGTCGGCAAGCGTTTGCGACTTGATGGCCGTGTGTGCCATGAACTGAATGTCGAATACAGCTAGCTCCATGGCCCACTTGGCGATGCGACCTCTGGCCTCCGGGTTCCGTAGGATTTCACTAAGCGGGAAATTGCTTGGGACGACCACTGAATTCACCTGGAAATAATGCCGGAGCTTGCGCGAAGCCATAAGGAGGGCATAGAGCAACTTCTGGACCTAAGGGTAGCGCTCCTTCTGATGCATCCTCCGGGTCAAGAACGTGTTCTTTCATGCCCACCAGATGGCAAGACGTGTCTCGCCCGTGGCGAAGCGGATCGCCTAACTGTTTAGGGCGTGGGCCTTGGCCCAACGAGGAAATACACACCTTGGCTGCCATAGCCAGGCCATAAGAGTCCCATGTGGCCCCTAAAAGACTAGCCTGATAGGGGGAGGGTTGCTATCCCTTTTAAGGTGGTATTCTCTCCCCTCCACAAGCAAGGTGGTACTATTATTTCCACCCTCTTGTTTCGGGACCTAGCTCTGATACCACCTTATGTAACTTTGGGTCCCGATCTTTCGATGAGAGTGATAACTTCGATTTGGAGGAATTGACTTTGACGATCTGACTACAACATACGACGACGATGCGCCTTAGCAATCGCTAAACCAACTCCAGAGGGTTATTGATCTTGTCGTTGGCACGATCAACCTGAACACGAGGTTCGATTCCTGCATGCAACCGAAGAATAAGCAAGAACAATGGTAAAGCAATCTGAAATTGTGATCGCCCGACTGCCCACTAGGCTGCTATGCTGGTCCAGGCCGCTTTGTGGGCCTGCAACTTCTGAGGCAGAGAGGGTACCCCGATGCAAAGTACACAATCATAGCCCCCGGGGCCATCCCGAAACGCGCGCTGGTCCTTTTTTAGTCCTCATTTAATGCTGGTGCGTTCCTGGATGGGCCCACCACTTCTGAGCACGTAACCGCCTCGGTCCTCCCCACTTCCGCTGATTTTCTTTGGGACCCGAAGCGTCGCATCTTTTTGCCGGTTCGCGAACCGTCTTCGTGGGGGGTCTATATATATACGCGCCCCCGCGCAGCAGTTCATGCTTCTTGATCTTCTCGCGCTTTGCTCTTTGCCCTTTCGTCTTCCTTTGCTCAAAGAACTTCGCTTCTGCTTCAATGGCGCAGCCTCTTCTCTCCTCCACCGCTGGCCAGAGTAGGGTGGATTTCGCCGCTAAGATGGCACCCGAGGGGTCCCTCCACCTTCGCCAGGGGACCCTCGTGCCGAGCTGCGAGTCAGGGGAGATCATAGTCTTCACCTGGGGGCTCATGACGGGCCTGGTGCCACCATTCTCTTAATTCTTCCTCACCGTCCTCCATTTCTATGAGATTCATCATCTTCATCTCTCCCCCAACTCCATCGTCCCTCTCTCCACCTTCGCCTATCTCTGCGAGATGTTCATGGGGGTAATGCCCAATCTCCCCCTCTTTCACTACTTCTTCACCTGCCGCAGCTCCCCGGATACTAGAATCGTGGGGAGTTGCCATTTCCGCCTCCGCGATGGGTTGGCCCCTCGCTACATCCCCTTCTAGACGAGATCCAACTGGAAGGCATGGAGGAGCAACCGGTCAGACGCCACGACGATTTAGCTGGGTCAACTCTTGGGGTGCCTGCGGCGGCGTAAGTCCACGAAGCTAGAGCTTGCCTGTTGAGGAGACGGTGGAGCTCCAGGCAATGGCGGCCCGCATCGATCAGCTGCGGGGCGCCGGCTTGATTGGGGCGCTAGTAGTTCGGGACTTCGTGGCTCGGAGGATCAGCCCCCTCCGTCACCGTGCATGCCCTGCAAGGCGATACACAGGGGACGATGACACGACGCGCACGTACCCGGGAAGTAAGTCCTGTTGCTCCTCTTTTGAACGCATATTCTTCTTCGCGGTCACCATCAGCTAATATTCCTGTCTTCTTCTGGTGCCAGGCAAGGGAAACCTGGATGGTCCTGCCCTCTCCAGGTGGCTATCCGCGCTGCTCCCGCCCAGATCATCCAATCCTTCCCGGCGATGGACTCCATTGGTCCTGCCGTGGTGCCGGCCCATGGCCCCTTGGTGATTAGGGACCGGCCCCGGGCTGACGATCGGAGCGCAGGTAAATGGCTAATCGCTCCGGACGCCCCAGGCGTGGACCCCAAGAGGGCCTGCGCCTGGGGCCAAAGTCTTGCTGCCGTTGCTTCCACTGCTTCGCTAAGCGCGCCCGAAGCGGCGACGCCCATCGCCCTTCCTCCGGTGGCGTCTTGATCGACGCCGATTGCCTCAGAAGGCCGCCTCCGTCGACATCGACGGCGGCTAAGATTAGCTCCAACGGCACCGACTCTCGGGCCGCTTCCTTTATTCTTTTTGTTCCTGTTTTTTTTGCTTGCTAGAACAATCTAGCAAATGTAATGAAGTTGGCATTTTCTGGTTTTACCTATGCATGTTTGTCTGTTCGTGTTTTGATTGTGCTTGCTCAATCAACCATGGGGCGTTCAGCCCCCAGCCTTGTCGCGATGCGAACCTAAGCACTCAGGTTAGGTCGAAACTTATGCGTTCTTTGAGTGATTGCAATAACACGAATGAAGATTACGCAAAACATGCAGGATGTAAACAAGCAAAGCCTTAAGCCTTTGCGTAAGGGTGTCACTAACTGCTGCCCTTTTGGAACTTATATCCTTATGATCTCTTGGAGCCCGACTGCAGCGTCACGTGGCAAAGTAGCAGGCTTCCAGGAGTGGTATAGGGCTTGCGGTACTCGCGGTGACAGCCAGCGGTGCTTCGCCGAGCTAACCCGAGGTGTGCGAGCCTCGTCTGAGTCACCATGCCACACTCGCACCCCTAGTCGCCCATCCTTGCACGACGCGAAAGCTAGGCAGGTTATCAGGGCCAGTGACAGCCACGCATGACTTAACCCAACAGGGTGCAGATGCAAAGGGTAAGTCGATACTGCTAGGACGAGCAACTTATCTTTGCTATAGGCCACTGGGCGACCAGCCCCCAGGCTGGCCACGGGAGCTGATCATCTGGCGAGCAGGGTGTGGTCGCCCACCTGCTCACCCGGCGGGCAGGGCGTGATCGCCCACCTGCCAGCTAGGCCCACATGCGGATTTATCGCCCGGCGAGCAGGGCATGATTGCTCACCAGGCCGCCACGGGGCCATCCTAGACGTTCGAGTGAGGCCAGTGCTCCAACACTTCATCTGCAACTGCATGTAGCTATTGAAAGCACAAGTAAGCATTTATGCAAAGTATGCAGGAAATATACTGAAGAATCGCAAGTTCCTGCACCGGTATGTCATGGTCCCTTTTTTTGGAACTTAGGCTCTTATGATTTGCAATCAGCCGGTGACGCTGCGCGGCATGGGAGCATGTTCCCAGGAGTGGTATTGGGCTTGCGGCACTCACGGTGACAGCTAGTGGTGCTTCACGGAGCTAACCCGAGGTGTGCGAGCCGTGTCTGAGTCACCGTGCCACACTCGCACCCCTGGTCGCCCATCTGCACATAACGCTTAGGCCGGGTGTTACCGCAGATCAATAAGGAGCGGCCAAACTGCTGGAGCCCATGACACCCCCGCGAAAGGCTATCCTCCAAGGGACAAGCAAGGAGAATAGAGCAGAAGCCCTTAAGGCAAACAACTTTGCTAACCACCAGCAGTCACCGATCAGCCGGGGGAAAACTCGCCACGACAACCGATCAAAGCGAACCACCGGGGACTTACAGCTTTTAGGGGTAAAACTTTCGCAACAACTCCACGTTGAAGGAGTTGGCCAGCTCTTGATCATCTTCAGTGGCCAACCGGACCGCCCCGGGTCGAGATACTGAGACCACCTTAAGGGGGCCCTTCCATCGGAGAGACAGTTTATGGAGCCCGGCATGCGTCTAAATTTTGCGCAAGACCAGGTCACCTACTAACAGTGTCCTCTCGCAAACCTGGGTCGCGTGGTACCACCTGAGACTTTGCTAGTACCGGGCGGCGCGCAGGGCTGCCTGGTCATGCACCTCCTCTAGAAGGTTGACTTCTTTTCAATGAAGATCTTCTTGGCCTTCCTCGCTGAACGCCGAGACGTGCGGGGAACCGAGCGACAGCTCGGAGGGGAGGATCTCGCCCCTCAGAGACTGTGAAGAAGGGCGTTGCCAAGGATCTGATCAAGGCAGCGGTTTACCACAAAGACATGCCTGGAAGCTCTTCTGTCCACCGCACCCCTCGCCTATGGAGCCGATCGAATGCTCTTGTCTTGAGGCCCCTCAACACCAGCGCGTTGGCATACTCTGCTTGGCCATTGCTCCTAGAATGAGCAACCGAAGCGAAGCAGACCTTGGTGCCCATGTCGTCGCAGAACTCCAGGAAGGCCACGGTGGTGAATTGGGAGCCGTTGTCAATGATGATGTGATTGGCAACTCCAAAACGGGTGAAGATCCCGTGGATGAACTTGATAGCAGCGGAAGCCGTGATGGGACGTACTGCTTCGGCTTCGACCCACTTAGTGAACTTGTCGATGGCTTATTTAATAGGTGGGTGAAGCCCGCTGCTCCGCGAGAACGGGCCCAGATATCCAAATTTCGCATCAACGTACCAAGAGAGTGGGATGGTTTGCAGGGCTTGGGCTAGTCGGTGGATTTACCTGGCAAAGAACTGACAAGCTTTGCATTTCCTCACCAGCTCGCAAGCATCCTGGAGGGCGAGAGGCCAATAAAATCCTTGGCATGAACGCTTTGTCGATAAGCGCCCAAATGACATATGGCTCCGTGACACGCCTATGGATATCAGAGAGCATGGCGCTCCCCTTTTCTCGAGTGATGCATTTCAGTAGAATTTCGCTTCTGCTCTGGCGGTATAGGTCCCCACCCACCAGAGTATAGCACTTGGCCTTACGTGCTATTTTCTCAGCTGAGGCATCATCGTCGGGGATCACTCGGTCTCGCAAGAAGGCTAGGATTGGGTCCATCCACTATCCTTCCCGGCCAAGTGTGGCGATCACACGGTGATCGCCTGGGCACTCCGCTTGGCCAAGCTTTTTCCCGAGTGTCACATCGGCGACACCACCGCCTTCCCTCCTGGATCCGAGGGCCATGGCGGGTGCGCTGCCTACCCTCCCTGAATCGGAGGTCACGACAAGCGCACCGCCGCCCTCACCAAAATTGGAGGCCGCGACGGCTGCACCATCGTTCCCGCCCGAACCAGAGGTAGCGATAGACGGTCGTGATAGTCTTTCTTCAAAGACCCCAACCGAAACAGAGGTTCTTGAGGACGCGAGCTGCGAAAGCTCGTCCGACAGGTGATTGTTGCATCAGGGGATATGGATATATCCAGTCCTTCAAAGTGGCGATCCATCTTCCTGACCTCCGCCAGATGGGCGGCCATGGTAGGGTCGGAGCACTAAAATTCCTTGCGCGCTTGATTGATGACTAGCAGGGAGTCGCCTTTGACTTGGAGGTGTCGGACGCCTAAAGCTGAGGGGGCACGCAACCCTGCCAGCAAGCCTTCGTACTCGGTGATGTTGTTAGTGGCCTTGAAGTCCAAGGCGACCACGTACTGGAGGATGTCACCGGTTGGGGAGACCAGGACAATCCCAGCCCCCGCGCCTTCGAGCCTGAAGGAGCCATCGAAGAACAAAGTCCAGGGGGAAGGCGCGAGCACTTCTTCAGCCTCAGGAACGGCGGGAGTCCATTCGACAACAAACTCTGCCAACTTTTGGCTCTTGATGGCGGTGCGGGGTACAAACTTAAGACAGAATTCCCCCAGCTCCACCGACCACTTGGCAATGTGGCCTTCTGCCTCCTGGTTGTGGAGGATCTCTCGCAGAGGATAAGCAGTGACCAAGTGATCTCTCGCCTCGAAATAATGCGCAGTTTGACTCGACGCAATGTAAGCGGCGACAAAGATCTTCGCGCTTAGGGTATCTGGTCTCCGCTTCATGTAGCACATTGCTGACGTAGTAGACCGGCTTCTAAACGCCTTCCCTCTCCACCACCAAGATCAAGACTCACTATCGCCGGTGGCAAGAACATACAGAGCAATGACTCATTGGCCGAGGGGCCACTCAAGACAAAGGGAGGAGAGGTACTGCTTCAAGTCCTCAAATGCTCATTGAGCCTGCTCGGTCCACTCGAAGTGATTCATCTTCTTCAGCAGCTTGAAAAGGGGCAGGCTCCTTTCTCCCAGCCAAGCAATAAATCGCCCGAGGGAGGCTAGACGACCGGCCAGGTACTGTACCTGCTTGAGCCAAACGGGTGGCTTCATGTACTCGATGGCTGCTATCTTGTCAGGATTGGCCTCAATGCCCCGCCTGGACACAAGGAACCCTAACAGTTTTTCGGAGGGCACGCCGAACACACACTTTTTAGGATTGAGCTTCAAGCAATCCTTCCGGAGGTTGATGAAGGTCTCCTCCAGGTCTTCATCAGATCTTCGCTCTTCTTCACTTTCACGACCAGGTCATTGATGTACACCTCGAGGTTGCGCCCTATCTATGGACGGAAAGTGATATGCATGGCGCGTTGGTAAGTAGAACCAGCATTTTTTAACTCAAAAGCCATTCTGATGTAACAATACACGCCCATGGGTGTTACAAAGCGGTTTTTTTTCATCGTCACCGCCATGCTAACTGTGGTACCCAGAGCACGATCCGTAAAGCACAAGACTCAGATCCCCCGTCGAGTCGATGACGAGGTCGACACGCGGCAAGGGGTAAGGGTCCTTTGGGCAGGCCTTGTTGAGGTCGGTGAAGTCGACACACATCCGCCACTTCCCGTTGGATTTCTTGACAAGCACAGGGTTGACAAGCCACTCGGGGTGAGAGACTTCCCTGATGATCCCTACGCGAAGCAGCTTCTCTACCTCCTCCCGAATGGCATCTTGCCGCTCGGGTGCTTGACGCCGGACCTTTTGACAGACCGGGCGCACTCCTGGGAGTGTTGCTAGTCGGTGCTCGATCACCTCCCTAGGGACCCCAGTCATATCGGACGGTTGCCACGCGAACAAGTCGAAATTAGACTGGAAGAAGGTGACGAGCGCGTCTTCCTATTTGGCGCTGAGGCTGGCTCCAATGAAGATGGGCTTTCCGGGCTCACCCTCACTCAGGGAGATCACCTTTACCTGAGGGGCTCCCGGAAAGGTGGCATCAGCCGACTTCACGCAGGTGGCACCGGCCAGGTCCAGAGCGCGCTTGTGGCAGCGCAAAGCCTCTAGCCTGTCCACCCAGATGATTATGGGGCTGCCAGGCCCTAGCATCTTCACCACTATGTATCCAAAGTGGGTCGGCCAAGTATGGCATTGTACGGGAGGTCGAAATCGGCGACTTCGAAGTTGACCAGCTCTGTACGGAAGTTGCTTTCCTCTCTAAAGGTGACGGGGAGGCACACTTGGCCTAGGGGGACCATGCCAGCCCCCGGGGCTACGCCGTAGAAGGGCAAGGCCAGGCGCAGCTCCTGGTTCGACACCTGGAGGGCCTGGAATGCCTCAAAGGACAGGAGGTTGATGGAGCTCCCTCCGTCCATTAGCACTCACCCGAGCCTCACATTCTAGATCATGGAAGAGACCACAACTAGAAGGTGACCTACGCCGGCGGTGCTCTTAGGGTGGTCAGCCCGATTGAAGGAAATCGGCTCCTCCGACCACTTTAGCTTCCGACTCGCCCCTGAACTAGGCACCGTGGCACAGACCTCCCTCCTCAACCGCTTATATGATGCGTGGGAGGGGTAGGTGGACGAGCCACCATGAATGTACGCCACGGTGCGATCTGCCTACTGGAAGGCCAACGAGGCAGGGTCTTCGTCTTGATCGTCGTCACGGGGGCGGCACTCCTTGAGCCGCTGCTCGACCATCTTACTCATGACCCGGCAATCATCCAGGCCATGAGAGTTGGTCTGGTGGATCGGGCAAAAAGGCTTGCCCTCCTCCTCGCGGTGGCCATTCCTCTAGCCACGGCGATCATCTCGCCGACCGCGACGGTCGTCCCACCGGTCATGGAGGTCGCGCCCTCGCGGCCGAGCGTCTTCATCTTCACGCTCAGCAGTTAGGTGCCGCCTGGTCTCAACCGCCTCGCGCCTCCGAGCCCTCTTGCTCGCAGGGCCGGGGCCCCTTGAGGTCCCGGCTTCATCCCCGCCGTGTCCTCGCATGGCGCCAGACACCGGCCCCCGAGCCTCTGCTGCCCACGCGCACTTATGCGCCAGGGAGAAGAGCTCGGAGGTGGTGGCGATATCACGGGTAGCCATCTTTTCCCGCATCTTGCGTTCTCAAACGCCTCTTCGGAAGGCGATGACGACCGACCACTCTGAAATCCGGGGGATCGTGTTGCGATAGTGGCAGAACTGTCGAATGAAGTCGCGCAATGACTCCCTCTTTTCCTGCTCGAGGGCATGGAGATCATCCTCCACACCCGGCTGTGCAAAAGATCCTTGAAAGTTGGCAACGAAGAGGCCGCACAACTCCTCCCACGAGCGCACAGATCCCCGCGAGAGGTTCAATAGCCAGGACCAGGCGGACCACATCAAGGCTGTTGGGAAGTAGTTGGCCATGTCATTTTCAGATCCGCCAGTGACACGCACCACCGTGGTGTAAATCTGCAGGAACTCCTCCGGTTTGGTGGTGTCGTTGTACTTCTCGATGGAGGCCGGGCGAAACCTTTCCATCCACGTCAAACGACGTAGCCACCGGGAGAACGCCTGGCATCCGACGCCATAAGGGGAGCACTACCGTCCACTTGAACCCTGACCCAGAGGCCGTGCCGGAGAGTGCGGATCATGACTCCCCAAAGAGCCGGAGGAGTTGACCAACTCCGCGCTCTGGAGGCGAGAGTCGAGGGAGGAGCTCTGATCCCCAAGGGCCGGACGCACGTCGCGAGCACGGCGATGCTACAGGTGATCATGCAAATCACCTCCGCGCTGCTGGCGATGCTTCTCCAGATGAGCCCTCAGGTCCTCACGGCCCCTCGCGGAGCTGGGACCTTCTTCTTGCATGCCCTTTCCTTTGCTCTAGCCCGCCTGACCAGAGCGCTTCCCACTCGGGTGGTTGGAAGCTTAGGTGCGATCAACATGCACCTTCAACCGAGGGGTGCCGACTATCGCTGATCGGTCGGGCATCCCCACGCGGAGATGGCCGCATCTAAGAGGCCGGTAATGTCTCGTAGCCACGGGGTGGCCGGAGTGTCTCCCGCCAGTTCCACCGGAGGGTGCTCTAGGAGGAGACGGACCGCATGCAGGTTCTGGGCCGGAGTGGACGCTTCCAAGGCCAGCCGGCACCAAACCGAAAGTCCGGCCGCAGCCAGGAGGGTGCCATCGCCCTCCTGTGGGGTCGGAGTCCCCTGCTGCTGCGGGTGCAGATCCGACATCTTCAAACGTGCGGTTCCTGCAAACGAGAAACTGGAAACCGCTGGAGAGACGGCCGGGTGAACCAACCACTAGCCCCTACCTAGCGCGCCCCTGTCGGCATATTCCACCTGATAGGCCCTCCGAAGAAGAGGGTTAGATTCGGTATGAGGGCATCTTCGTGGCTGGAAACCCTAACAACTCTCTCATAGAGGATTCCGGGGATCAGCAGACCAAGAGGGAACACCGCGATATACCCAGGTTCAGGCCCCCTGAAAAGGGTAATAGCCCTATGTCCTGCCAAGTCTTTGTTGAGGAAATGTGGAGGTTACAAGAGCTCTCCTAGTCTTGCGCTTCTTTCTCTCAGTGTTTTTCTTCCTACAGCTTGATTGCTCAATGTCTCGACCAACCGACCTCTCTCTCCCTTTTTGCACAGAGGTGGCCTTTTATAGACGGGCCGGCTCGGGCAGGTGAGAGGATGACACGATTCTGATCTACAACTCATTAATTACACCCATCATTCGAGCCTTATCTCACTGACCCATGACTCATTTATTACACCCGTCGTTGTAGCCTAGGCCTTCAGGCCCCATTTAATGCCGCTTCGTGGCTTCACCCGGTCCACCCGGGATATGACACTCCTGTGACGGGTTTGGTGAAAGGCGTCAGAGGGATGGGCTGTCATCGTGTCGATAGGAGAATTGTCCACAATTAATGGCCCTGACTTAGCATGTTAGGGAAGGAGACTTCGAGGCGAAGCCTTCTCCTTATTCCTTTGGTCGCCTTCGCGACCTGACAAGGGGGGCCTAGCGCCCGCTCGCTTGCCAGACCACTGCTTGAGCCAACGCCCGGCGGGCAGGGCAAGATTTCCCAAGCGCTCGCCAGTCGCCATGCGGTTGCCACCCGACGAAAGGCGTGTAACCGCCACCTACCGCTAGGGGCTATGCGGGCTCGCTCACGGGCAGGCATGATCGCCCATCGCCCGCCTGTTGCCACGCTGGTTAGCTCGCCCATGAAAGGTATGAGCCACCCTCCTACTCGCCAGGGGGCCATGTGGGCTCCTCGCCCGTGAGCGTGGCATGATCGCCCAATCGCCGCCAAAGTTGCCACGCTGGCCACTCACCCCATGAAGGGCGTAACCACCCACCGTCCGGGGGCCATGCGGGCTTCTCGTCCGACGGGCAGGGCGTGATCGCCACCAGCTACCACGCTGGCCGCCGCCCAATGAAAGGTGTAGCCACCACCGTCACGGGATATGCTTTGGCCAGTTGCTTTAGGGCTCAGAACCTCATGCCGAGAGGGTACCCTAAAGTGCAAAGTACACCGACAATCATCGACCGCCAACTTGATTTCATGATAGCCGGAATAGGCATCCAGGAAACTCAACACCTTGGCATTCACAGTGGAGTCGACGATTTGATCAATTCGTGGAAGGGGAAAATTATCCTTCGGGCATGCCGAATTCATGCCCATGTGATCCACACACATCCTCCACTTCCCACCTTTCTTCTGCACGATGACCGGGTTGGCTAACCATTCGGAGTAGTCGATCTCACGAATGAAGCCGGCCTTCAACAATTTGTCAAGATTCTCCTTGATTACGGCAACTTTCTCGGGGGAGAAATGATGCAACTTCTAGCGAACAGGTCGGCAGTCGGGCTTCACTTGCAGTTTGTGCTCGATCACCTCCCTCGGGACACCCGGCATGTCTGCCGGCTTCCAAGCGAATATACTCTTGTTGGCGCGAAGGAAGGTGACGAGCTCAAGTTCCTATTTGGAACTCAACTCGGTTGAGATGTGGACACACTTGCTCGAGTCGCCTTCCTCGAGCTGTATAGCCTTCGTCGCCCCACTAGGCTGGATCGTCGCCTTCTAGCGGGCGTTCTTCATAGTTGCTTTGGGACCTCGCTGAGGCAGCATGCCGGCGAGAGCCAAGGCCTTGGTCTCGCACCCGTGCGCCGCCTTGAGATCACCTCGAACCGCTATGACGCCATTAGGCCCTAGAAGCTTCATGCAGCGATGGCTGTAGTGGTTTGCCACCATAAACTTGATCAACGCTAGTCATCCCAGGATGGCGTTGTAGGGGAGGTCTCCTTCGACCACCTCGAAGGTGATCAGCTCGGTGCGGAAGTTGTCCGAGTCGCCGAAGGTGACGGGCAAGACCACTTGCCCAAGGGGGGTGGTCGAGCTCCCCGGAACGATCCCAAAGAACGGAACCGCTATATTTTTAACCTTCGACCGAGGAATTTACATCCGGTCGAGTGCACTTGCCAAAATAAATAAGAGAACTGCCCCCGTCGACCATGACCCGCCCGACCTTGGTATTGCTGATGGTCGGGTCACGATCAGGCGCTGTGTCCTTGACATACCTTGGGGAGCATCCTCCCATGAGAAAGTAATCGTGGCCCCAGCCCACTTGCAGGGCTAGTCGATAGGCCTCCCGGCAGTAGCCTGATAAATGGTACACGCAGCATCCTTGATCTCATGCCGGACCAGTACACTGACGAGCCGCCAAAAATGACATCAATCCGGTGATCGCCCTGCTGGAACTCCAGGTTGAGGTTGTCTAGGTCTGTGCCAACGTTGACCCTATCGGGCTGCTCACCCTCTCTTGGGAGCGTGGGCATCTCTCCACGCCCATCATAGAAGGCATCCAGCTTGCTCTGCCAAGCCCTGCAGTTTCGCAGGTCATGGCCTAGGGCCCTGTGAAATAGGTAGAACTTTTCCTCATCATACCTGGGATGTCCTTCAGCACCCTGTGGTCGGGCATCGGCTTGCTAAGGCCTAGGCTGACGATTACCCTGCCGAGGCCGGCGCGGCGCCTGTTGAGGTCGTGGCCAACTTTGCTAAGGTCGGAGCTCTTGGAAGTCTGGTCCTTGCACCTCCATTACTTCACAATTGTCGTTTGCCGCAACGACCACGCGCGGCAGACTGCCACCATTCTTGGGATCCCTCTTCCTCTTCTTGACAGTTGGGCCCGGGTCAGCGCTTTTAGCGTTTGAGGGGTTGGCGTCTCCTGAATTGAGACCAAGCTTACCTTGGTTGTAGTTGCGCTTCCAGCGAACCACATCGTCTGCAGCCGCGTATCATTCCGCCATGCAAAACAGCTTGTTAAGGCTGAGCCTCGTTGTAATCTCCAAGTCTTCGGTGAGGCGTCGATCACGAATGCCGAACTTGAAGGCCTTGATCACAGCCTCGTCGAAGACGCTTGGCATTAAGTTCCTCGTGCGGATGAATCACCACACGAAGTCGCGATGGGGCTCATTCTTCCCCTGGATAACATGATCCAGGTCCTTCTCCCTTCTAGGCCGTTCGTAGCAACTCTGGAAATTAAAGTGGAGGGCGCTTTGAATCTAGCACCACGACCGGAAGGAGGCAGGCTTCTGGTTGAAGAGCCAGGTGCGCGCGGCCCCATCCAACACGGTCGAAAGGTAGTTGGCCATCACCGCCTCATCTCCCTCGGTCGCCAGAATTGCGGTTGAGTAGATTGAAAGGAACTCGTCGAGGTTTTTCGTCTTGTTGAACCGCTTTATCAGAGTGAGCTTGAATTCGCCAACCAGCGTACTCAATGAAGGTCGTTGAGTATGCCGCGCAGCCGTAGGCTGGAACAGGACCACGTCGAGGAAGGTGGTCACTGCTGCTGGATCCGGAATCGCGATTGCCTCGGCGACCGAATCTTCGACCATGCTGGTCATGACGATAGGCGCAAGCATCGCCCGAGAGGTACCACAGGCGCTCGTGAACCCTACGATGCCTTGGCAGAATGTCTGGTAAAAGGTCTCCAGACGTACTGCTGCTGGAGTGGGAGCTGTTGTAGCTCTGTCGATGCCGAACACCATCTGGGGTTGCGTTCAAAGAACGGCGACGCGGAGGAGTCCAGGTCGAATCCCGGGACCGCTGGCGCGAAGGTGATTAGTGGGGGCACTAACGCTTGCGTGAGGAGCTGTCGTCACTCATCAGGGAGCGGGACCCGGAGTGTCGACTTTGGTGCTGCGAAGGTACGGCTTCGGCAACAGCCCTATCAAGCTCATCAGCAAGAGCTCGGCCAAAAGATATGACCTCACCGAACGGGATCAGTCATGACCCGGGCAATGGCACGGAGGCGCTCACCCGGGCTAGGAAGCTTGGGCCGTCCAGATGAGGTACCAACCTTCTCACGCTCCTCTCGCTGAAGGGTGGTTATGGCCTGATTGATGGAAACTTGGGCCATCCGGTGAGCATCTTCAAAAGTCTCTGGGTCATGATCACCCGCCTCCATGCTTGCATCATGGCTGGAAGCCATGAAGACGAACTACTCACGCAGCGACGGTGAAGGCGAAAACAGGGACGTGGAGCCATCACGATCGGGAACTGCATCTAAGCCTGAACTTGCCAAACGCCCTAAAGCGGTATGCACCATGTCTCTGAGGTTTTGAAGTTCTTCCGAATGAGCAAAGCTTTCGGGTCCCATGGTGGGCGCCAGCTGTCGACGATCGGAATCGCTAACCGTAAGAGTGAGGGGGTTTAAGGTGAATGCAAGACCCAGAATAGACTTCACTCATAGAAGAGACACCAAGAATTATACTGGTTCGAGCCCCTGTGACAGGTAATAGCTCTACTCTAGTTTGCCCAGAGGCAATGGAAATCACTATGTCTGAGTACAAAGAATGCTCTCTAGCTCGAGCTTCTGTAGTGTGTATGTCTATGCGTTCTAAGATGTAATGCCCCTGTTGCTTGTCTTAGGGGTTTTATGTTCTCCCAGTAGCTACTGTAAACTACGAGAGATTCCTGGGAGCATGGCTTTATGCACACTGAAGGTGGATTGTAACTGTCCCGGATTTGTCGCCCACGTCTAGCTTAACTCCATCATTCAAGGATCTTGGTAAACGTCGGTTGAATGCATGTCCTGGAGCTCGAGCTCGACCTCCCCGAGCGGAAGCTGATTCCTTACCCCCCCCCCTAGCTCGAGGTCGTACGGGAGCCGCGTAGCCTACGTCATGGCCAAAGACCTCACGACCCGAGCTCGAGCTAGGGGCTTGTTGACCATCCGTTGACCAAACAAGAATTTCTCAATCCCCGATAATCCCATATTTAGGTATTCGACATTAACACACATCACTCTTTTCTCAATCGGCTCACATTCCTCAAATCGGCCAAAAACTTTATAACCCGATGCTTGCTGAGCTAATAAGTTGGCCATGTTGCTCATCTCTCGAGGAATATGATTAATAGAGAACAATGTGAACGAACCGATTACAACAAGGCACAAGTCAAAATACTTGATTAAAGTTTCATCATAGTAGTTAAATTCTCCCTTAACCTGTTGCACAACCAGCAAAGAATCACCATAGGCCTCAATAGAATTGACTTCGATATTTTCGACCAACTGTAGGCCTTTAAGCAATGCTTCATACTTAGCTTGATTGTTAATGCATCAGCAACTTAGCTGGATTGCAAACTCAAAGCTATGCCTATTTGCAAGATGAGCATAGTTCCAACACCATCGCCCTTTCAACAAATCGATCCATCAAAATATAGTTGCCATGGGGCTACAGATACTAAATCGGCATTTGTTTGATGTCATGTTATAAAAGCAGCTATTACCTATCCTTTAACTGCCCTAGAAGATTCATATATTAGGTCGAACTTGATGAGCGCATAAGCCCATATACCAAGTCGACCACAAAAAATTGGAGCTGACAAATATATTTTATAACAATGGTTTTACAAATAACCTTATAAGTTCATGCTAAAATATAATGCCTCAACTTTGTGCAAGCAAAATAGAAAGAAAGGCATAGTTTTTCTACAAAGGGATACCTGGTCTCAGCATCAACTAGTTATTGGCTTAGGAAGAAAATAACCCCACTCTTTTCCATTAGCTTTGTAAGTCAGAACAGTTCTACTAGTCTCCTCCTCCTCAATTGATATATACAATTTGAATGGTATACCTTTTTGAGGTGCGGCTAGAACTGGAGGATTAGATCATGTATTTTTTATATTCTCAAAAGCTTTATGCTAATCGTCTCCCCATACAAATTTTTTATTATCTTTCAACTTCAATAGTGGGGTGAATGCACTAATACCACCAGACAAATTTGAAATAAATTTTTGTAAATAATTAATCTTGCTGATCAACTTCTATAGATCATTTTTTACATGTAGACGGCTTTGTCTTGGTAATGGCCTTGACTCTTTCTTGATTGACCTCAATCCCCCTATGAAAAACCATGTGGAGGTCTATATTTGTGTGTCATGAGTATTTGACTAAATTTGAGTTTGGTTTACTTTGGAATTGAGTTTGATTTGAATTAGATTTTCAATTTGAAGTAATTTGAGTTTTTGCTTGCCTTTCCTGGTGCTATCGGGCATGGTAGCACGGGGCTACTGGCCGGGTGGTAGCATCGGTCCAACTGGCCAATGTGAAAATTCCAGAGAGTGTGTTTTTCGCACGTTGGAGTAGAGCGGTGCTACCGGCTAAGGGAGCAGTAGCACCAGCCTACTAAGAGTGGTGCTATTAGCTTGAGAGTGGTAGCACCGGACCTTCCAAGTTAGTTTGATATGATTAATGATTTTGTGATGATTAATTGCATATCTTTTTGGACTTTGCTATGTGAGGTGTTTTCCTTGTCTTTGATAGTTGTAGGACGACGGTGCTCGATCGTGGTGAGGCGGAGGATGATTGGGACTAGGCAAGGTGCGTCGGACGTCCAGCTGATCGAGGATCGCCAGAAGATGATTGAAGACGGAGTTCATGTAAGCTAAGAAGACAAGGAAAGGATATGGTGCTAGCTAGATAACGTGTAGATCAAGATGACCGTCGGATCGTGGTCTAGTTAATAGGTTAGTGGGTGTAGGTAGTATGCTTTGAAAACCATGCAAGAAAACCCCTTGTGTGTTTGAGTTTTGGGTTAGCCCTTGCATGGCTGGTTGAGTGGGTTAATCCTAGCCCTTAATGAGTGCTCTAGGGTTGAGGGCTCATCCAAGGTTGGTAGGTGGCCCAAGCGTAGTGTATATAGGGGTAAAGGGGTAGCCTTCTCCTCTTGAGGTTGTAGAGGTTTTTGTGCTCCTTTGAGCTTTGCCCAATTTGTTATAAGGCTTTGTAAACCTCCCCTTCCTGAAATACAAATCATTTTCATTCATGTTTGAATTTATATTACGCATTTACTTTATATCTTAAATTCAACATTTAAATTTCGCATTTAAATTTCTGCAATTTACTTTCTCGTAATTTGGATTTGCCTTCCTCCTTCTAAATGCTGCTGATATAGGATGTCTTGAGGGCGTTCATATGGTTTTATATATCTCTTGCACCCTAGGATAGATTAGAGATCAAGTTTTCCATCAAGTTATAAATCTGTCTAGAACTGGTTCTTCATGCAGTAATCAGTGTTTGATTTTTAGAAAAATCTAGAAAAACCATTTTTGAGTGATTCTTACTGGAGAAGGTTCAAGACTTATATATCCATCTGTCAAAAAAATGGGGCATCCACTGGTTGCACTATTTGGGCGTCATGAGGTGAATACCGAGCCCCAGATTTTCTGCTCGAAGTTCTTGACAGTCTGTGGTGTTTGATTTTTTTTCTGATTTCTCTACATAGTGTTTTGAGGTGGTCTTTGGTGGAATGCTTCTAGACTCATTATTTTATAGGGAGCAAAATTCTCAAAAATCCTAGAGCAACAAAAATCCACTAACCACCTGCTCCATCTAAGGGTAATTTCTAGAAAATCTGCTTTTGCTTTTCTAAAAGTGATTTTGGTGATTTGGCTTGATCTCCTTTTTAAAAGCAAGGTTTGAGTTGATTTCTTTTTGTTTGGACACTTGATAACTAGGATTGTGATTCAAAAATTCCCCACATATTCTATGGTTCTCATCCATGCAAGCTTGGGGTACACATAGTTGTCTAGTTGTTCGGGTTTTGGAGGGTTGATGAATTTGAGGTGTACTAGTCTAAAGAAAAATCTTCAAGGTGACCATTCACCCCTCTCTAATCTCCATCTTGATCCTTCACCCTGTTATGAGCCATAAAGCATAAAAATTATCTAGCCGACACGCTAAAAGCACACTTGTGTGGATTCATCTTCAAACCGTGTGCTCTTGTATTCTTGAAAACTATTTCCACATCGGCTAAGTGCTGCAAATCTTCTTTAGATTTTACAACATCATATATATATAAATGTATACAATATAGCTGATTAAATCATGGAAAATCAAGTTCATAGCTTGCTGATATATTGCACAAGCATTCTTCAAGTCAAACGTCATTATAGTCCACTCAAATAACCCTAAGGCACTATGGCACCTAAAGGCTATTTTAGGTATATCAGTTTCTGCTATGAATATCTAATTATATCCAACATTACCATCAAGGAAGCTAATAATATTATTTTCTAACACAGTATTGATAAGCACATCGGATATTCATCTTTTGGCATTGCTTTATTTAAGTCTCTGAAACCCACAACAAGAATGATGTTACAAATATAAAGATTGTGTTAGCTTACTATTTTTATCACAACAAGAATGATGTTAGAAACCCACTCAGCGTATCAGCAAGGCCTAACAAACATAGCTTCCAAATCATTCGATTTCTTCTTTTATAACATTATACAAGGTTAGATTAAATCTTCTAGGAGATTGTTTAAACGGTGATAACCTAGTTTTATGGGTAGCCGATGTTCAACAAACTATCGGCTTAAATCAGGCATCTAATGGTACTACCAAGCAACACAATCTTTATATTTGTAAGAAATTTGACCAACATTTCTTTATAATATGTTTCTAATTTTGCACTAATAAAAGTTGGTCTCTTTTTATCAGCTTCACATATATCGACTTCTTCTAATAAATCCGTTGATATAATACCCTAGCCTAATTTATCAATTTCTTGAAAATCTTCAATGGCCTCGTAGCTATCTGTCACTTGCCGATAGCTCTGCATTTTGTCCTATAAAGCTTTCATTGCCGATTTGGGCCCCATCGACGCAAGATTTCATCAGTCCAGTCGAGCATACTTGGTCTTACATTGATCAGAATAAGCCCTGTCTTGTTCACGCAAATGAAATCACAATCATCCAGAGCCTTACTCGATATACATTCAGCTTCCTCATGTTGCCAATCTGCATCTAAACTGACCATAGCAATATGAGCCGATGTATCGGCATGAATGACTTTAACTTCATCCCCATTCCATTGAATGAGTAACTGGTGCATAATCGACGGTATGTAGTAATTGGTGTAGATCCAATCACGCCCAAGCAAAACGCTATAATTGCCCTTTGTGTCAACTATGAAAAAGGCAGTTGGCAACATTTTACTGCCGACAATTAACTCTATTACCATAACCCCTCTTGCCTCAGTGGGATCACTTGTGAAATCATTTAAGGATTTTGGTTGCCTGCATGCACAGAGATTTGCATCCATAGATGCAGAATCTTGCTTTTTTCTTGTGTTTGGTTGCCTGCATTTAGTTTTGAGCCTGGCTCTCTGGATGCAAGATTCTCCATACGTAGAAAATGGGCGTATCTCTGGATGCAGCACATGGCAGCCTCGTGTTCTGCGTAAGGGGCCACTATCAGCCACAATATCAAACCATGCATGGGGTGCCACGTGGGTACGTAAGTTTCCTTTTTTTTCTTTTTTGTTTATATCTTTTGATTAACATCTCCGATTACCGAACCGATTTCAAAAATGGGTTCCTGATATTTTTTCAAACAAAACTAGACCACACTTGCTATATAAATTTTAAAATATTTAAATTTTAAAATACCTACCTACTAAATACTCAACCAAACACCGTCTCTGCATCAGTGTATCCCGTATCCCATCAGCCTGGCTGAGTTGAATGGGCCAGACTCGCGAGAAAAGACAACCAAACAGCCCCTAAAACCATGTTAGTTTTAAAAAATCTTCATCTGACTTACCCTGCTTCTTGCAAGTGGTATATGGCATCAAGTTAATCATTGCTCTACCATCAACAAGCATTCTCGATATCAACTTGCCATTAAAATGCCTTTTTAGATACAGCGGCATAAGATGCCGATGAGCATTTTGGGGCTTCTCGAAGACAGCATCTTGTGCATCTAAACACAGCTGAGTGAATGTTTCCGTAGCCGATTCAGTCTTTATTCTAAATTCAGCTAGTAAGGTGAACACCATGTTGATGTCCATTAGAGGAGTTTCATTCTTAATTATAGGAGAATCTAGGTCATTGCCTAAATCCAATTCTTCTTCAACCTACTCCTTTTTCTTCCACTCCTTTTTAACTGTTTTAATCGGTCGAAGCTCATTGAAAGCTTGATCCCTTTATTTTTCTTGTTTGGCCTCTCTGATTTTTTGAGTCCTTAGTCTTTGAAATTGTCTACGCTGTGATCGAATAAGACTAGGAGGACATCACCTCAGCTTAGGTCCAATCAGCTTTCATATCTAACCAGCTAGATTTTCCTGAGTCATGAAACTTCCTTCTTTCGCTTGCATTTTTGCCTAATTTGATCCCTTTCATGCATCAGCCTTTTTTACTATTGTCATGATAATCTTGCATTGGTCTAGATAACCTATCTTTAGTCAATCTTCTTGGCCAATCATCTTGAGGATAGTGCTCCATCAGACATGTATACGGTGCAAAGCCGTCCCCTTTCCCAATAGAATTGCCAGAAAGGGCATCACTGGTGAGCTCTTTCCAAGTTCTTAGGCCAATATAGATTATCTAGCCGACACATAGGACAGCGAGGCCTGTTACTTCTCCTTTCATACTTTTCGAGTAACTTGGAGAAGGTTGGCTTAAACTTGTTCACTTGATTATGTGGTGGCGATTTCTTCGCCTTATACAACTTGTCGATTTGCAAATCTCCCCTAGATTTAATAGTCATTGAGTTCTTCCCTTCTCGATCGGTTTCTATCTGCCATAAACTGATCGTTATTTTTAGGTTCTCTTTGCCCTTGGAAGTCGATTGGATATCAACATGTCGAGCCGTCTTTGACCCTTCATCTTACATCAGCTCTTTTCCTTTTCCAGAGTATTGTACCTTGTTTATTGGAAAAGGATTGGCGTCAACCTGCATTGTTGGCTCTTCTGCAAACTTAAGCTGACCATCCTCTATAGCCACATATTTTATTTCTGACTTATTCTTAGTCGGCTTAAGCCAAAGAACAAATCAAAGACTTTTTAGAACCTTTGACCCATTTAGCTATGTTTATGTTTAATCGGATGTGAAACCGATTGTGGAAAAGCATAAAATGGAACTGATAGTGATAAGTTGGCTGATGCATCCAACTTAGCAGCATCGGTATATGCTTAGTAATGGGTGACCCCACTGAGACAAGGGTTCATGGCAGTATCATAGTAGGCTAGGGTGGCATCACTGTTAGAGATGAAGTTGTAGCCAATGTTTTTTTATCGGTTGATGTGCCTTGAGTGTTTTGTGCTACAAATAAAAAGGATATTTCAGCAGAGTTTGCATTGGGTCGAGCAAGTTTCCAGCGGGTGCCAATTCCTGATCAATGGTCTTAACACTATTGGCTATCACCGGCTCAGAGTCGTGATTAGAGCCGATGATTGGTTAATCAAAGCATGATGTACAGATTAATTAATCAAGTCAACAATTCGGCTTGTACAGGCATGTATTGACTTATCGGGCTGTTAGTAACTCCTGCATCGCCGATGGTGTTAACCGTTGGTAACACTGCCTTCTAAGTGATGCCGCATCAAGTTTTCTAGTAGCAACCCAGCATATCTCTTCAAGTGCAGCTTGTTGATCTTCAATTTCTTTACGTTGTTCTAGCATTAAATTGTCCACTGTTGGTAGGGGTGAAAACGGTCGGAAACGGTCGGAAAACACTAAAACCATTTTTGTTTTCATATTTTTCTCGGAAACGATATCGGAATCGATAACTACTAAACGAAAGCAGCATCGTAATTGAAAATATCGGAAGCGAAAATATATATCGGTAACGATCGGAATCAAAAGAGACCCGAACGTCGTAAGGACATGTACCACCAATTGACTTCAAAAATTCACACAAATAGTACATCCACATAGAAATTAGTAATTAATAAATATTCACAAATTTACGATGAACACACATCAAATTTTAGACTTGAATGACTACATTAGAGTTTTATTTTTATGATATTTAAAATATCTATGATTGGTTAAATCATGAAAATGGGTGAAGATTATAGCCCTCGTGATAAGCTTCGCATAGAGTCCAAAATCACCTAAATCGGAGTTCGAGTAAAAAGTTATAGGCGTTTTAGTGGACAGAAGGAGTGTGATTTGTGGGTGGAATAATTCGTAATTACCGACGGAATTTACCGATTTTTTCCGGATCTGAAGGAAGCGGTCGAACCGATCAAAACCGCTATCGTTATCGTTTTTGACAAAATTACCGATTCGATTCGATTCGAAAATTACCGATCTGACACGTCCGGTTGAAAAATTTCGAAAGCGGTTTGAATTTTGAAATACCGATACCATTTTCACCCCTAACTGTTGGGACAATTATTGCCTAATATTGAGATTGGATGGCGAGATCAACTTTCCTGATGAAGACATTCTTCGTGTCCCTCTAGGCGTGCCAATAGTTTGTTGGCACCAAAAGCTTGAAGGGTTAATCGGCCACAACACACCTGATGAACACTGGGTTCAATGATTCGAGGCGTGCCAACCGATTTGATCCTTCAACCAGTAAGATAAATAAAAAAAATACAATTGAAGCCGATCAATCTAAATAAATCAGCAAAGATTTAATAAGCTAGGAGTCGATCAAATCTAGGGTGATGAAAAGTCTAATTAATGGATTGTGGCTAATCAGATAATAATAGGTAGATTTTCATGAAAAATGCAATGTGCAACAAGATCGAAGAAAATCAAATCTAATCAGTGTAATCGATGAAGATTAATAATTGGCGATGCACAACTTTATTGATCGATATCAGATTACAAAAAAAGATCCTAAATTAAAGGTCTACTCCTAGTCGATGGAAAAATAAAAGAGTAATGTGAGTTGATTGATTTTGATTGTGTTGTTTTCCACTTTGCCTTTGACCATCTTTTATAGCTATTAGCCGATTATATCTGCCTTCAACACGCTTTTACCATGTTCCGTATTAACCTTAATTTGGACAGTATTCTCCCTATTTGGAACCAATTCCATTATCTTTTATCCGGTATCGACTATAATACTATTTCAACCTTTCTTTTCTTATCTAATATAAGCCAAAATAGTCTGACGCTTGCTTAGCCTGACGATTTAGGCCATGTCTTACCAAATTATGGTGCAAACAATTGGCCATAAACTCTGGTATTTATTATAGAAGAAAGAACAACAGACGAGCTATATACGCACACACACCCACCTCACACACGCATGCACGCATACAGCCGTGCATGCACTCACCTCAATGCGCGCCCACATTGAGCTATGCTTGAAGGCAGGAGGGTTGGGTGCTCATCGAGCACCTCAATATAATCAATGGAGCAACAGCTTAACCACAGTTTTTTTATTTGATAGCACTCTATTTATCAGAACATTTCGTTACAAATGAAAATGCTTGTCTGTCTTCCTTGTTAAGGACTTTCAGACCTAGCAATGATGACATGATTGTTGATGGTTCCTATGGATGTGTAGGATCTACGCAGTGTTATTTCTGTTATGAGATAAGAATTCTAAACCGTATTCAGTTTAGGACTCTATCTCTTTATGGTGTGAGTGAATCCAAACTCCTCTCTAATATTGCTATATATATCGGGTGCTCCCTATTGTAATCAATCAATCTAATAAAAACGAAAGAGTTTTCCACCCTATATTCTGTATGTTCTCGACTCTTGATTCACGCGTTCTTGCTTGCTTGCCGGTGATTCGAGCGGATGGACGACTTCGTTTTACAACACGTTATCAGCACGAGTCTCTACCATAAGAAGAAGGATCGTCGACTATGACGAACGATCTACTACCGGCGATTGATCTCCAAATCCGATCTGCAATCAACTCGTCATCACGCCAGCATCCACACGGATTGTTGAAAAAGTCTTACGGGACTCTATTCTACACGATAGTCTACAAAATTCCCCCAAATCAAATAAATGTATCAAATTGGTATGAACTATTGAATCGCAATTGAATTTAGTAGATCGAAAATTTTGGCGATTTTTGCTATCAATCTAGTAGATCATTTTTCGCCCCATCCTCACCCATGATCAATCAAATCAGATCAATACCCAATCATGGTCACGGTTACTGTTCATCCACCAAACAAAAAAAACCTGATCGCATGGCGCTCGATCTCTTGGTCGCCAGCCTCCTCGTGGCCACTGCCACCGCCGGCCTTAAGCCCCTTGGTGACAGCGCCACCGCGACAGCCCCACAGACCGCCCCTCAGCCCCGTGCGCTCTGGCCTGTAGCCGCCGCACCTCACTCGGCCTCGCTGGCCAATCCGCGCCATGGCCCTGCCACACCGACCATCGCACCCGAGCCACGAGAAAGTCCGGCGAATCAGTCCCGCGCTAGAAGCGCGGCGACTTCCGTGCTAAATCGCTCGACTACAGGGAGCAACTCCTCGTCTTTTGCACGCACGCGCATCGGTGGAGCAGCCTTCGTCTTCCACACCGGCAAAGGGGCCCGAAGATCCTGTGCACGAGACATCCGACGGCTGCGCTTGCATCCCGTCGATTTCTGCGTTTGCCAGCCGACGGAGCTTCGGATTCCTCGCGCTTCCGCGGTCGCTGTGGTGGCCCTCCGTCTCCTACAACGACCGATGGCGGTGCTTGCGAGGTTGCGCCTGAAGCGCGTTGAAGCCGACGAAGCGGCACCCTCACGAAGCGGCGCTTGCACGCAAAATGCGGCGGCTTTGGCATGGTGGCATGATGGCTATTTTTTGGCGGCGGCGAAGCTCCGTGTTTCATATGACCGAAGCATCACCGAACCTATGGGGCTCCTAAGGCACGCGGAGAAAATAAACCCTAGCCGACTGCTGTGCTCGGGCCTCCTTTCATTTGTTGACCAAGCGGGCCAGCCAAGCATCAAGAGTTATGGGCTGGCTGCCATGTGGGCCGCGCTACCGGCTGACCTCTCGAGCCGAAAATCTGGTGGGCCGGTAGCCCATCCGAAAAAAAGGGGCGCAAATGCCCAGTGGGCCAAATGGCTCAGTACCCGTACGACCCATTTACTTTATCAGAAATAAAAAAAATTGGTATTAAATACTAGAAATTAGTTTTCTAGATTTATGGGCTTCCATAAAATTTTGATAAATTAGTATTTATCACATTCTGGAAATTCGATTCTCTGAGTTATTTTTCTAGCATTTATTATATGTTATGTAATCTATTTTTTATTATTTAAGTAATTCTAAAAATTACTTAGTAATTAATAGAAATGCTAGAAAATTATGGAAATAATCGAGCTATCAAAACGGTTTTGGGCTTGAGGGCATAAGTGGTTAGGTTTTTTATTTTAGTTTTAAAGGAACGGATACATGACAATTGGTGTCTAAGGAAAACACACATAAGACTAGGTTTCTTAATTGGCACCCGAAATCAGGAAGTGCTCTCTCCCTCATGTGAGCCCTCGAGGCGGGTTGGCCTGGCCAAGTGTCATGTTGACGGGAGCATTCATTACATGTTTTCATACCCAATCAATAAGAGTTACATAAGATGTAATTAACAAAAGTGTTGCTTACCCATGTTCTCATTGTTCTGGGTCGCGTTGCTAGATTAATTTTCTTGGTTATATGCACTAGACATATTATTTCCTGTTATTCAGTAATTCTGAAAATTACTTGATAATTAGCAGAAAAATTATGAAAAATGCTAGGAAAATAAAAAAAAATTGCAATAATTATCTACTGAATAGATATAGACCATACTTTACTGATTCAATAGCAATCATGCAAAATAATATTTACTTGAAGTAAAATCCTATTTTGTTTGCATATAGGATATGTCTAACATCACAAAGAAAGAGTTTGCTAAGCTTGCCTTGAATGGCAGCAACTACCTCACTTGGGCAATGGATGCCAAGATCAACTTGACAGCCCGATCTCTTGGAGCCGCAATTTCCCAGCCTGAAGCTAGTGCTCCTGCTCTCCTTGAAGCTGCTAAGTGCGTAGCTTTGCACTTCCTGAGATACCATCTCCATGCGGACCTGAAAGCCGAATATTTGATGGAGGAGGACCCGCTGGCCCTATAGAATTCCTTGAAGGAATGATATAACCATCAAAGATCCGCTCTGTTGCCAGAAGCACAACGTGAATGGACCCTCCTACGCTTCCATGATTTTAAGGCAATGACAGTGTACAACTCTACCATGCATAAGATTGTTGCAAAATTAGCATTTTGTGACCAGAAGATCATAGAAGCTGAAAAGATTGATAAGACTCTGTGCACATTCCACCCCAACATGAGAATATTGCAGCAACAGTATCGTCATGCAAAGTACCAGAAGTACTCTGAGCTGATATATGTTCTGCTAGAAGTAGAAAAGCATGATGAACTTCTAATGAAGAATCATCAAATCCTATCTAGTGGGAGTCATGCATTACCTGAAATACATGCAAGCGCTCAGTAGGCAAGTAGTACCCGAGGCCGCAAAAGGGCCAAAAATAGAAAGGGGATAAATGGAAGAATGACAAAAATCATAAAGTAAGAGGTAAATCCCAATGGAAAACAAAAGAAAATAGATCAAGTCGCTTCCAGAAGAAAGGACCAACAAATAATGCTACTGATTATAAACAACCATGCTATAGGTATGGATGTACTGGTCATTAGTCTTGTACATGGCGCACTCCAAAGCATTTGGTGGAGTTGTACATGAAATCCACTAGGAGCTTTCATAAGAATCAAGGGAATAAGGTGGAGGCGTACTTCACTTCTCAACCTGTTGTTGACGATAAAATAGAGTTGGATGATGATCAAGCCTCTGACCCCACAGAAGAATTCAAGAAGGGCCTCCTTGGTTATGGTGATACTCCCATGGAAGAGGATGATCTTATTGGGGATGAACTAAAAAAATTCTAGAAGAATAAAGATAAGTCCTAGGAGGACGATATAAATGATTTATATGGAGACATGGAGTAGTCTCCTAGTTTTCCTTTAGAGTCGATGTCGTATTATCCTTTAGAGTCTACTTAAGAGTCTCATTTATCAGCTTAGTCTTTGTGTTCCTGAATGAACAATGGTCTACGCTTCTGTTGAGCGATTATTAGTCAATTTTAATAAAGTATGATTTTCCCAAGATATTTATTTAATCATGCTATGGTTGTTCTATATTATTTGTTCCCGATGCAACAAATGTTTGATTAATTTTACTTGTTTAATATAGAACTCCATGAATAATCCAATGGCGGAGGAGCAAATCTGTCTTGTAGACAGTTGCACCACAAATACGATTCTTAGGAAAATTAAATATTTTTAGACATTGATTAAGAAAACTGGAAATATTATGATCATCGCCGGAAGCGATGTTCTTATTGTTGGCACCGGAAGAGCAATCATAGTTCTCCCTATGGGCACTCGTATAATTATAGAGAATGCCCTATTATACCCTAAGTCTAGTTGCACCGTTCGAGTTTCAAAGACATCCGTCTAAATGGTTTTCATATAGAGACTGAAAATGAAGATGGTACTGAATACCTATTCATGTCTAAGTCTGACGGGTGTAATAAGCGTGTGGTCGAAAAACTTCCTTCCTTCTCCTCCAAACTATATTACACATATATAAAATCAGAAGTTTATGTTGTGATGAAAACCATAGTTAAAACCCCATAAATATTTAAGATCTGGCATGATCGTCTGGGTCATCTGGGTTGAATATGATGAGAAGAATAATAAATAATTTTGCTGGCTATAATATAAAAACTACAACTTTTTCCAAACCTAAAGCTTTTATGTGCCCTACATGTGCTAAAGGAAAGTTGATAGTACGTCCCTCTCATCTTAAAATTAGGGAAGAATCACCGAATTTTCTGGAGGGAATTCAAGGTGATATCTATGGACCGATTCAGCCTCTGTCGAGCCCCTTCAGATATTTTATAGTGCTAATAGATGTTTCTGCTAGATGGTCCCATATTTATCTCTTATTTACTAGAAACCATGCTTTTGCTAAATTAATCGTCCAAATCATTAAATTAAGAGCCTCCTTTCTAGAAGAAAGGATTAAGTCCATTCGAATGGACAATACTAGCGAGTTTACCTCAAAAGCATTCAATGATTATTGTATGGCAATAGGTATTAATGTAGAGCATTCTGTACCCCATGTCCACACCTAAAATGGCCTTGTAGAGTCATTAATTAAGAGAATAAGCTTATTGCTAGGTCACTCTTACAGAATTGTAGGTTACCCACCAGTTGCTGGGGCCATGCAGACATGCAGTGTTGCACGCTGCATCATTAATTCAACTCAAACCAACTGCATACCATGAAATTTCCCCCTTGCAGCTAGTGCGTGGGAAAGAACCAAGTATTTCCCATCTGTGAAAATTTGGTTCTGCTGTATATGTGCCAATCTCTCCACCACAGCGTACCACCATGGGACCTCACCGGAAGTTAAGGATCAATGTAGGTTATGAATATCCGTCAATAATTAAATACCTAGAGCCTATGACAAGGGATCTGCACACGACTTGATACGCTGATTCTATTTTTGATGAGGACAATTTCCCGGCATTAGGGGAGATAAGTACCACATTGAAGAATGCCAGGAAATAGATTGGAATGCCACTGTTATTCAGTCCTTAGAGCCACGCACTAAAGAAGCCGAACTTGAAGTTCGGAGAATAATAAGTCTGCAACAAATAACCGATAACCTGCCAGATGCCTTCACTGATCATAAGGGGAGGCCTCAGTGCACGGACTCGATTCATGGAGGCGTCCATAAACGGAGAACCAAGCAAATGAGATCACTACCTGAGACAGTCGAAGAAGCTCAACCTGTTATTAAGAAAATCCCTGAAGTGAGCCATCTTGAAGATGGTAATCTCCCTGAAGTGAGCCATCCTGAAGATGGAAAT
Organism: Guadua angustifolia; assembly: GCA_036346375.1. Lineage (NCBI taxonomy): Eukaryota > Viridiplantae > Streptophyta > Magnoliopsida > Poales > Poaceae > Guadua > Guadua angustifolia. The sequence continues at coordinate 30,145,770 of CM070513.1, forward strand.
CCCAGTGAACATTTACGCACAATTTGACGCTGGGAAGTCGGAACACCCAGACTCCATCATTATGCGAAATCACGAGGAGCTGGAAGAAATGAATGAAGAAATATCCACCAATTTTGTGGATTCAGGAGAATTATACAAAAGAAAGACTACAATTGTCAACATTTATTTCGCCTCCAAAATTGCTAAAACTCTTGAACTGGATCCAGAACCAAAGTCTATGGTAGAGTGCCAGAAGCGCTCAGATTAGGTCAAATGGAAAGAAGCAATCGAGGCGGAATTGCGCTTGCTTAATAAAAGGAAAGTATTCGGTCCCGTCGACCGGACACCTCCTAAATTGTGGTATAACCGACTTAGTAAATTCCTCCAGAAGAAGGGATACTCCAATAATGATAATTGTCTCTGTGTGTTTATAAAAAAAATCCTAGAATGTATTCTATATCATCTCAGTATATGTCGATGATCTGAATATCATCAGAACCACAGAGGAGATAAAGGAAGCTAGTGTTTACCTTATGATGGAGTTTGAGATGAAAGATTTGGGTAAAATCAAATTTTACTTAGGCCTACAACTAGAGTATTTCCTAGAAGGAATTCTTGTTCACCAGTCTTCCTATACCCGGAAGGTATTGGAAAGTTTTAATATGGATAAATCGTATCCTTTAAAAACCCCCATAGTTGTAAGGTCCCTTGAAGTGGATAAAAACCCTTTTAGACCGAGGATGGAAAATGAGGAAGTCTGGGGACATGAAGTCCCATATTTATGTGCTATTGGTGCACTCATGTATCTTGCGAATTGCATAAGGCCTGATATTGCATTCGCAGTGAATTTGTTAGCAAGACATAGTGCAACCTTGGCCAGAAGACATTGGGCTGGCTTAAAGACTTTACTCAGATACCACCAAGGTACTCAAGATCTTGGGTTGTTTTTCTAGAAGAATCAAGACTTGACCATGGTGGGATATACAGACGCTGGCTATCTGTCTGATCCCACAGTGCTAAATCTCATACTGGTTTTGTATTTCTCTGCGGTGGTACAGCCGTTTCCTGGTGATCTTATAAACAGACCTGGTAACAACTTTTACCAACCACTCAGAGATTATAACCCTGTATAAAGACTTACATGAATGTGTTTGGCTGAGACGTGTGATTAGCCATATCCAGAAGTGATGTGGCCTTAACACTGTCGATACCCCCACAATTATGTATGAAGATAATTTTGTTTGTGTTGCACAAATGCAATTGGGTTATGTAAAGAGCAACATTACAAAGCATATTGCTCCTAAATTATTCTACCCTCATGAACTCCAGAAGAGTGGTGAGATAAAGATCTTGCAAACTAAGTCATGTGAAAATCTTATAGATTTATTCACTAAGTCCTTGCCTAAATCCATATTTCAAAGATGTGTTAAAGGTATTGGAATGAGAAGACTTAGAGAGATGCAGAGTTCAGGGGAGAAAACCTTTAAACCATAACCCTTATTTGTGATCCTGAGTATCCTAATAAAACCTTGAAGGTTATAAGTTGTACTCTTTCCCCCTTTATGAGTTTTCCTGAAGTTTTTTCACATGAAGGTTTTTAATGAGGCAACTAGTGCAACATAAAGTACGAGTGCAATGTCCTTTTTTTCTCCATCTTCTTTTTTCACTGGGTTTTTTAGTGGAGTTTTTAACGAGACATATGCATTACGCGTATTCGCCCAAGGGGAGTGTTATGAGATAAGGATTCTAAACCGTATTCGGTTTAGGACTCTATCTCTTTATGGTGTGAGCGAATCCGAACTCCTCTCATATTGCTATATATATTGGGTGCTCCTCATTGTAATCAATCAATCTAATAAAACGAGAGAGTTTTCCACCTTATATTCTGTGTGTTCTCGACTCTTGATTCGCACGTTCTTGCTTGTTTACTGGTGATTCGAGCGGATGAACGACTTCGTTTTACAATAATTTCATCGAAAGAATATCTAATCAACTAAGCATCACCAACATCGCCCCACTCATGGAAAGCAAACAAGGAAACCGGACGAGACAGGTGAGGGCCTGAGGGGTGAGCCGTATGTGGGAATCCGACGCAATCAAACCACAAAAAATAGCTGGCTGGATCAAGCTTGCAACGGGGGGTGTGGAGCTACAGGTGGGCGTCGTCTTGGGCCGGGCCTGGCCAGTTCGGTATGGATCTACGTGCTTCAGGTCTAAACTATGCCGGATCACGACGGCCCACCGTGCTCGCCGTGCCGGGTCGGGCTAGCCTGGCTCGCCTTCGGCGAGCCCAGGCATGGCCTATTTGTGCTTCGTGCCTGCTTCATGACGTGCGAGCCCAGATTCGGCGCATTTATACTATTGCTACGAGAGAAAATGACCACTGATTAATTTATTTCTTTATCTATCTAGGACTTTCTTTTTCTCCGGTCAAAACAAAATCCTATTGTGTTTATTCTTCTCGATTTTCTTGATTCGGTTGTTCCTTCCAGTCACATGCTTGCAGCCATGCATTTACTCCTTGATTTGCTCACCCACACATACAACGTATGCACGGATTCCCTTCCTTGTCTCTAGTCTATATAGAGTTTTCTTCCTTTACTCCTAGATTTGCTCACTCACACATACAATGCAGGCACATACGGACTGTTTCGGGCCGTGCCGACTCGTGCCGGACTGCCGTGCCAGGCCGGACTCCTATTGTGCCTGATTAGCAGGCCCGACACGGTCCAATCCGTTTGAAACAGTTTTGTATTAGACCGTGGTTTAGGCTAGAACAGATATGTCTCATGTTGGAGAATCCTCATATTGGTTTAAAATGGTTCGGTCCAGTGTCCACCTGTATGTGGTGGTAACAGCTTCGGCCCAAGAAACCTCCTCTCGGCGAAAGCCCATGACAATCCTCCTTGATGTCCTCGTCTTCTACCCCGTGCTCCTCACCCTGCGTCCCCTCTCCCAGTACCGACATGCCTTTCCAATTCCAATTCCAATTCCCATGGCTCAAGAACCCCGCCCCCAACTCCACCCAAAACCCTAACCCTAACCCGAGCTTCCCCAACCCCTTCCTCCCCATCCAAGCCCGCATCAACTCCTTCCTCTCTTCCCTTCCCCTCCCACGGACACTCCCGCCGCCATGGGCCTGCATCCCCTCGCTCTCCCCGTCCGCGGCGGCCCTTCCGGTCGCCGAGATCGAGGAGCGGCTCGCCGGGGTGCCCGTGTACGCGCTCGCTAACCCCGCCCAGGAGTTCGTGCTCGTGTCGTCCGCCCGCGTGGGAGACGGAAGGGGAGGGGCCACGAAGCAGCCGGCAGCTCTCGGGCTGCTCTGCTTTCGGAGGGAGGACGCCGACGCGCTCCTGGCGCAGATGGACAGCGACATGCGCGCTGGGTCGACCGTCGTGCCCGTCGCGCTCAACAAGGTCAGGTGTGCTTCTCGACCCATCATGTTGCATTGGTTGCGTTTAGGTGTTGCTCGATAGAATGCTTGAATGCGATGGTGATGGTACCCTAATGGTGTATTCTGGTAAGAAGAAAAATATTTGGTGCAAGCTTGGATGTTGTTGTCATCCTGGATTTCTGGAATGCGAAGTGAATTTGGAACTGTGATTGTGTTTCAGGGCAGTGGCTATTGTTTTCTTGGTTTACATAGGTGCGTGTTGGGAATGCAAATATCATATATCTAATATACGGTGTAAGCTATCGTTTGTGTAGGCAGCACTTGTATCTGTGCACTTTAGAGTTGTTTGATCATTTGATTGCTTGCTTGAATAGAAAAATGTTTCATGAAAAATCAAAATTTCCATTTTTATCTGAGTGCCTTGTGGTTGGCATGGGTTTCACTGATATGGTGGTTCCTGTGCATGCTTGGAAGATGCTTGATTAAATGTTTAAACAGGTTTCACATTCATGGATTCTTTCTGCTCGACGGTTTTTAATTAGGAGTTAAGGACCTGACTCAAGTCGATTACTTACTTTTAAATTGGGTCACTTCATGTAAATGCCTCCATTTGTGAGATTTGTAATTGCTTGTTCTTTAGATATTTCGATGTGAATGGGTGGGCTGCGCATGCCCCGAGTCTTCTTGGGGTAATGCTGTCATGTTAGCATTGTTATAGTCATCATAGAATAAACATCACAAATGTTGCTATCATGGTTATCACGGCCCTGGCAAGGTAAGTCGCCTTTGGGGCGCCTAGGCGATAGTTAGGTGACAGTAGCAAATATAGTAATGTACTAATATACTGAATAGTGAATCCTTAATGTAGTAGCAAAATAATACATATGCAGCAGCAAATAAAGTGATAATGTTCCAACTTCCAAGGACATTCAAACATCGATGTCTAAGTCTAAATCATCTAAACGACTCTCATCACTTAGTACGCTTTCATCAACCTTATCCCTTCTCTGTCCTTCTTCTTCTTCTTCTTCACGGGATAGCAAGCTAGCCTTATCCTCACATAGGAGATCTTCTTCATGGGTGCAACGCGTGCTGGTGACCTCGAGTTGCCTTGGCCGGCTCAATAGCGGCGATTGGCAGGAGGCACATTGGTCCGGGGTAGCCAGCGCAGATCCGGTGTGGAGGCACGTGGAGGTGCAGATCCAGCGTAAATCCGGCGCAGGAACTTGGCGGGTCTTCGTGGTGGATGGCATCGCCGGCTTGGGGAAGTAGTGGCGAGGTGCGGCTCGGAGAGAGCGGATCCGGTGAGACTACTCCGGTTGAGGACAGTGCCGGCTCGAGTAGAGCCGGATTAGAGCGGCGACTGGGTGGATGGAGTGGCGCGGCTCACTATAGATGGGAGGCGGCACGATTCGGTGGGAGGCTAGTGCAGAAGAAGAGGAGGAGGTCGGCGAGTGGAGATGGGTCCTAAGGGCGGCACGGTGTCCAGTCGAGGTGCCAAGTCTTGGCATCCCCCTCTGGCCGCTCGCTAGGCGACGCTATGATAACCATGGTTGCTATGAAAGATAATATTCTTGGTTATGTTTGAGAAATGGAAGATGTTACTAGTTGCTTGGAAGCTCCTTGAGATATGTTTAATATCCATTTTATATTTTGATTGCTGCATTGCTGGTTCCATACTGCCCGTAGTGTGTGTTTTTTTTGGGAGCACCTTATTTATATATGACGTATTTTTTGGTTTGCAGGTTATCCAACTAAAGTCTGATGGTGTGGCATTTAGATTTGTTCCTGATTCTTCTCAAGTGGCTAATGCAATTAAGGTAATAATCTTTTGAAATAGAAGGCGCTGCATGTGATTTATGAGCAAATACAGCATTTGCATTCATCTTCCCTAACTTTATCTTCGCCTTGCATAAGAGCTAAAAACAAAAAGTTGGTTGACTCAACATGATCTTCTTAGTTGGACTATAGACTTTAGATAGGTCATTGGCTCTTGCGTATTATCCTAGATGTCAAATCCCTAACAATAACAACAACAACAACCAAGCCCATTGTCCCAAACCAGTTGGGGTAAGCTAGGAAAGAAACCCAATTAAAGTCAATAAAATCCCTAAACCTGCGATCTTAGGTCATGGTTTCGGTATGTGGATCACTAATTTCCATGCACTTCTATCCAACGCCAAATATTTGGAAAGATTCCAGTCCCACAAGCAGTGTTCTAAACAAAGGCCGGTAAGGCCTTTTAAACAGCCGTTAAAACAATAAAGGTCATTAAGGCCTTTTAAACAGCCGTTAAAACAATAAAGGCCATTAAGGCCTTTTAAACAGCTGCCCCGTCATATTTATGTACATTTCAACGTTGGCCGATTTGCATGTGCCATTTATTCGGTTTAACGATCTTTAACATTTAACATGCGCGTTATGTAGGGCCGTTTATTTGGATAAAGATACAAAATTGTCATATGACATGGAACTTTATAACATACATGAGAAAAAATGCTAGTTTTGCTTTTCATTGTCAAGGGCGTCGGGACCTAGGGTAGCTGGCCCTTGGCTACGGAGTTCGTAATCACGGTCCGTCTTCGCCGGCGAGGTTTTGCCCCTCTGCTGTCGGCTTGTTGGGAGAGAGAGAGACGGGAGATTAGAGGTAATGATCTTGCTTAATCTTCTCAATGTGTGGTTACAGGAATATATGGCCAAGGGCCTTAACCAATCTCTCCTAGACTTAAGGAATAAAAATAGAAACTAATCTCTCTTTCCAAAATAGAAACTAATCTCTCTTTCCAAACTTAGCCACTCGCGGTGGCCTCCTCTGCTGTAGCAGCTGCTCGTCTACATGGCCTGGCCAAGACGTCCTGTGGCCTTTGTCGTCGCGCCCACATGACATCTCTTCCCTCGAGACCCCTCGTCCTCGGTGAAAGTCGAGATACTTGATCTGGAACTCGTCGAGGTCCTCCCAGAAGAACTCATGGCTCGCCGCGCCAGTGACAAGTACTGGCGAACCCCAGCCGCCAAGCGAGCTTGCTTTCGACACGTGACTCTGGAATCACCCCCGTTGTGGATGGCTTCGGCAAGTCGGGCGAGGCGGGAGGTCTTGTAGATGAACTTCTTGAGCACGCCAACATGGAACACATCATGAAGTCGGGCACCGAGGCGATTCGAGCGAGCAGCGACATCGTTGATGATCTCGGCAGCGGTAGGGTCCCACAAATCGGGGCTTTAGCTTCCCGTGGTAAATCTGGGTAGTGAGGGCGGTCTTATTCTTGGTCGAAGAAGTGCCCAATCGCCCACTGATAAGAGAGCCGCCGATCTTGCGGTCGTGAGTGAAGCTCTGGGGCGCTGTGCTGCTCGGTGATGGCGTACATCGGCCAGAAGGCCTCGCGAGCCTCCATGTCTGGCGGCGGCGGCCACCGCGTCTCCACGGCTCATAAAGCGGATGGACGGAGGTCACGGCCATATACCACGCAGGAAGCGTGTCGGAGAGTGGTCTGATGCAGCGGTGTTGTAGGTGTACTCGGCCACGCAACAGTAGCGACCATCGCGGGGCGATCTCCGGTGAAGCGGCGCAGTACATCACGATGACGCGGTTGGCGGCCTCCGTCTGGCCGTCCATTGTGGAAGCAAGCGTCATGTGCGGCTTGGTGCCCATAAGCGCATGAGCTCGCGCGCGAACGTCGAAGTGAACACCGGTCGCGGATCGGACACGATGGATGCGGAGCGCCATGGAAGCGAACAATGTCGGCGAAGAAGGCTGCGCCACAGACTTCCGTAGTGTGTACGGATCGCGAGAGGATGAAGTGGCGATGCTTGCTGAGCCGTTCGACGGCGGAGAGAATGACCGTCTTCCGTTCACCCTTGGTAGTGCTTCCACGGTCGAGACCGATGTCGGCCCGCACCGCCCGGCAACGAGCGGCAACATAGCGACCCAGCCTTGGTGTAGATGTTCGACTTGTCTCACCGACAAGTGAAACACGGCCGTCAATTCTCGCATCAAACCACGCATGTTGGGAAAATGAAAGTCGCGGGAAGGCGGTGAAGCGTCGCGATGGGCGCCCTCGTGCCCATCCTCATGGGCGGCGCCATGATCTCCTGCGGCGGCGGTGAGGTGGGTGGGATGTAGAGACGCCTCCGTGGCGACCATGTCGTCGACCGCGCCAAGTGCGGCGGCGTGTACGCGTAGCGGACCTCATCGTGGATGGCCACTAGTCTTGGGATCCGTGGCTGCGGCGTGACGGCTACGGCGATGAAGTCGGCGCGGCGTCGAAATAGCGATGGCGCCTCCTCGGTGTCCGCGGCGGAGAGGCGTCGACCCACGATGTTCGTGGACGGACTTGTATTCGACGGTGAAGTCGAAGCCCAATGACTTCTTGACCCAATGGTGTTGCGGGATCGTGGCGGTATTTGGTCGAGCAAGTACTTGAGGTCAGAGTGGTCCGTCTTGGCGGTGAAGCGTCGCTTGTGCACTGGCCGCCAATGTCGTCTGGCAGACAATGTCGAGCTCCGCCCCATGAGCGAAGCGATGGCGCCGCCATCGGCTCTTTGAAGAACGCGATGGGATGGCCATCTGGACCAAAGACCGTGGCAAAAGCCATAGGTCGACGCGTCGCGCTCGACAACGAATGGCTTGGCGGTCGGCGATGCGGCCGCGAGGCCGACGTCACCGCCTTTGAGGGCGCTTAAAGCCGCTGCGTCGCCGTTCGAGTGAACCCTCCTTCAAGAGCCTGAGAGAGAGAGCGGCGATGGTGCCGTGGTTGTGGGCGAACTTCTGTAGTACCGCTTGCCGAGAAAGCCTCGCCGCCGCGAAACGCGGTTGAGGCGATCGTGGATGCTTTGGACCTTGGCGGGATCCATGGCCACACCCGCCGCGGATATGGTGTGCGAGGTGGCGGCAGCGTCGTCCGTAGAAGAGCACTTGAGCGCTGCGAAGAGGCGATCTTTGTTGGAGCACCGTGAGGACGACATGGAGGTGGCGGGTGGTCGCCCAGAGGTATTTGTATATCAAAATATCGTCAAAGAAGACAAGCACAAACCGCGGAGGTAGCGCGCAAAGACGTCGTTCATGAGCGATCGGAATGTGGCAGGGCGTTGCATAGCCCGAACGGCATGACCAAGAACTTCGAAGAAGGCGTCGCGTCCCGAACAGCGGTTTTGTCGATGTCCTCGGCTTCATACGGACTGATGGTAGCGGATCGGAGGTCGAGTTTGGTGAAGAATCGGCGCCATGGAGTTCATCCGAGAGCTCGTCGGCAGCCGGAATGGGAAAGCGTCCTTAGCGGTGATGGCGTTCGGTGCAGTAGTCGACGCAGAACCGCCAAGAGCCGTCCGCCTTCTTGACGAGGAGGGCCAGGGGCGAAGCAGCCGAAGCTGCTGCCGAATAAGCCCTGGTCGGCATGGGCGCACATTGGCGCTCGGTTAGTCCTTGCAAAGCGGGTATGTCGATGCGGTCGGACGGCCACCGATGGCGCCCGGCACCAAGGTGATCTTTGTGGTCATGGTAGCGATGAGGCGAGCCATGCGGCTCGCCAAGACGTCGTCGAAATCCGCCAAGAGCTCCTCGAGGAGCGGCTGCTGGCCGTGGTCGTGCTCACGGCCGGCGCCGAAACTCGCCGACCCTGCCGGTAAAACGCGCCTGGTATGTGAAAGAGACCGCCGCGGTTCTTTGAAATCCCTACACGATCGGTAGCACGGCGAGCCACCGGGTCTTAGGACGACATCGTACCCGCCAAGGGCATGACATAGAGATCGACGGGAACGAGGCGCCACCGATGGTCGGGCGTCGCGGATGACGCCGACGACGCGACGCGTTCATTGTTAGCGACCATCGCCGTGAGACGTGGTCGGTGTTGTAGAGCGATCCGGTCCGAAGGCGGCTGACCTCGAGATGAAGTTGTGGGTCTTCCGAGTCCGGCAAAGGCGACGAGATCGGATCCGAGCGGCCTCCGGTTACATCGTGTCGGTGAAAGCGACCGGCTAGAACTGGAGGAGAACACGGCGCGTCCATGCCCCACGTCCTCGGCGGTCTCCGTGGCCGCCGTCGTGCCTCCTCCATAAAACCATCGAGGAGGAAACGGCCAGCTTACACCTACGGTTGGGCCTGGTGAATTGTCATCATAATTATATGAGCAAGAGACGGCGCTCTTCTTATTCACTTTGGGTGAGGCGTTTGATGGGGCGACCCTCGGCGGTGATTGTCGCGGGTGGGCGCTTTGGCACCGGCGCGGCGCGGCAGAGCAAGAGCGGCTGGAGGCGCAAAGAATGGCGGCGCTGGCGGCCGGCGTTATCTTGCTCCGCGCAGCTCTGGCGGAGCCATGCTCATGGTCGCTGCGAGGCGGGGATTCTGATTCGGACGTCGATCTTGAAGGCGGTGAGACCACCGGTGAACAATTGGACCCTCTGCGCCTCGTCAGCGGGCGGCCACGAGGAGGGCGCTGGAATCGATCTTGATACTCGGCGGCCGTGCCGTCTTGCAAGATTCGCCAATTCGGCCACGGGCGAGAGCGCGTGGCGACCCATCGCGAGTTCAACAACTCCTTGAAGCGGCGCCAGGCGGAGTGCCCTCGTCCGTCTGGACTGGATGTACCACATCTGCGCGCCCTCCTCCAAGTTGTAGGAGGCCATCCGGACCTTCTCCTCCATGATCCGTTCTTGATGGAAATCGACTCACGGCGATTGATGAAGAAGCGGCGGATCGGTTTCCGTCATAGCGGGAAAATCCATCTTCTGGAACTTTGGTGGTCGATCATGATGGTGCGCCCATCGTGGCCCGAGCCGCTGATGAGAGGCGGACTTCTCCTTCGGGCTTCGCCCCGCGGACGTCTGCGAGGACGCCACGGATCGTGGTCGGTCGCGATCATGTTGGCAAGATCGGCGGTTGGTCGGTTCGAACATGGCTGAAGTGATCGGCCTTGTGGCCGATGGTGGCGGCGGGGTGAAATTTGGGTGGTAGCGCTTGATGGTGGAGGATATTCTTGTGGCGGAGCGGATGAAGACGAGGAACGGGAAGCCGATACCTGAGTTGTCAAGGCGTCGGGACCTAGGGTAGCGGCCCTTAGCTACGGAGTTCGTAGTCACGGTCGTCTTCGCCGCGCGAGGTTTGCCCCTCTGCCGTCGGCTTGTTGGGAGAGAGAGAGGAGATTAGAGGTAATGATCTTGCTTAATCTTCTCAATGTGTGGTTCTGAGGAATATATGGCCAAGGGCCTTAACCAATCTCTCCTAGACTTAAGGAATAAAAATAGAAACTAATCTCTCTTTCCAAAATAGAAACTAATCTCTCTTTCCAAACTTAGCCACTCGCGGTGGCCTCCTCCTGCAGCTAGCAGCGTGTTACAATGTGGCGCCTTGCGTCACGGCGGCGCTTTGACGTCGCCCCACATGACATTCATTAATTCAATTATGATTCTTTAATTACATTCACATCATACTATCGCTCTGAACAATTGTTGATAGCATGGCAGTTCCATTCTGTATGCATGAAAGAAAATGGATTGGATGCTTATTTTGTTACTGTTTACATTTCTCTGAATTTTATTTTTTACTGTTTGCATATGTATATATTTCTTTGAATTTTAAATACTAAAACCGATTACAGGACCATGTACAAGGTCACTTACCGTACAGACACAAAGGTGGGGTGACTATTCAATCACCGTTTACTGTTATTTAGAACATTGCCCTTAAGTTTCTTTTAATTGCTTCTTCCCACATCATGCTCGGTCAACCTCTGCCTCTTATGTTTTCGAGATGACTTAAAATTCTACTACACATCGGTGCCTCAGGTGGCCTTCGTTGGAGATGTCCAAAACATCTCGGACAATTTTGGACAAACTTTTCTTCTATTAGTGCTACCCTAACCCTATCACGTATATTAATATTATGGATTCGATCTCGCCTTGTATGACTATAGATCCACCACAGCATCCGCATCTTTGTTATGCTCATCTTTTGTACATGTTATCTTTCCCAACATTCTATTTCATACAAGATTGCAGGTTTGATTGTCGTCTTATAGAACTTACCCTTTAACTTTTGAAGGACTTTTCTATCACATAGGACACCTGATGTTTGGCACCATTTCAACGTATCTTGTGGCTTCCATCTTCATCAATCTCGTCATCACTCTGTAGCATCGATCTCAAATATCGAAAAGTTTCCTTCCTGGGCAATACTTTTCTGTCCAGACTAACATATCCATCACCTGCCATAGCACCACTGAACACACACCTTATATAATCAGTTTTAGTTCTACTAAGTCTAAAACCCTTCGATTCTAAAGTCTTCCTCCATAACTCTGGTTTTCTATCAACAGTTCAACACCTACCCTACTCTCGTTATTTAGAACCATATCATTAGCAAAAAGTTTATACCAAGGAATCTCTCCTTGTATGCCCCGTGTGACTTCATCCATCACTAGGGCAAAATTATAGGGGCTCATCGCTGACCCTTGATGTAGTCCTAGCATAATAGGAAAGTCATTGATATAGCTATCACATATTCTAATGTTAGTCACAACATCGTTTTACATATCCTTGAGACATTAGTCACGACATCGTTTTACATATCCTTGATTTAAGGTAATGTACTTTGTTGGGACTCTCTTCTTTTCAAGCGCCTACCACATGAACTTTCTTAGCACTTTGTCATAAGCTCTCTCCAAGTCGATAGCAAAAAGTTTATGATGCAGCCAACGGTGTTGACCGCGTCTATTGCCGGCGCAATCACCAGGATCACGGGCAGTAGTTTTCCTTAATGGAGTTTATCTCTTTCTCTATTTGTTTTATTGTTACAATTTCAATTATTAGTTACCATGTTTTTAGGATCCATTAGTTGGGAGTGCATGAATAAAAAGGAAAGGGCTAGAGGAAAAGGTGCGCTTCGATTACCACAAACAAGTCTCGGCGCATCGACGATAACTTGGGTGGCTCTGTATAGCCGATTATCCTCTGTTCCCTTGCGCAATGACTTCTTTGTGGCGGCAAGTTCATCCTTCTCTCGGTGGGTTCCGGCGGTCTGGCGTACCACCACCACCATAAGGAGCCGCAACAATTGGTATCGAGCCATCGGTCCTCGGTCCCCATGGCCGAGATCCCGTAATTCTTGGCGAGATGGCCGGAGATGAAGAATGGCGCGGCAGATTGACATCCGACGTCGAAGGGCTAAAAGTCTCATTGGCGAAGTCGCACTTTCATGCCGCCGATTTCATCAAGTCCCAAGGAAGCGGCGAGAGAGGAAGACCCCAACGTGGACATCGGCTCGAACCACGACATTCCGGGCACAGGCGGAAGGGCCCTCTACGGATCGGTCGGGCGTGGGGTGTGAGAGATGGCCGCGAGCCCGCCCGTTCCGCCATTCCTCCGAGATGAGTGGAGCAGGCGGACGATCGAGGCCGGCGCGTGAGCCGCCTCGCCGCTACTGGGGACCGTGAAGACTGGGAAGAGGCGCTAGATCGCGACCAGCTGATGCCGCGGGCACCCCGGTACGAACTTCCGATCTATGATGGAAGCGAAGACCCTCTCCTTTGGCTCTGCCAATGCGAGCGGTTCGCGCGCGCCTATGACATTCCGCGTCGCAAATACGTCCAGATGGCCGGACTTCATGTATGAGGCGAAGCCCAGGAGGTACTCGACAACTGGGAATTGGAGGGGGGCACAATCTCATGGGATGATTTCTATGAAACATTCCTTCAACGTTTCACGCGCCATGCCACGGCTGGCCCTCTTGGTGATCTGGTCAACCTCAAGCAGGGGGAATCTCGTGTGGACGACTACGCACAGGAGTTCCAGCGACTTCTCGCCCGAGCTCCATGCATGAGACGGGAAGACCAGATTGAGACTTTTACGGCAGGGCTCTCCATTACGCTAGCGGGCAACGTGCGACGCAATCGACCCCGCGATCTCTCGGAAGTAGTCGCATTCGCACGCGAGTCAAAACGGCGCGAGGACGCGTGGATCGCGCGGGCTTCTTGGAATTGGGTTCCTCCGGGTCGACCGCGCCCGCCGTTCACCCGTGGGTCCATGGCCGGCCGGACAGCCAGGCGTCCACACTGCCGGTGGTGGCGGCCTCGACTCGACACTCGAGCACTGCGGCGGTGACTCTGGCCGGACCACGGAGGATCCTCTGGCGGCTCCATTCGGCGAGTCCTGCAGCCTCGCAAGGATCATCAGCAACTTCTCCTTATCGTCGCCGTCTGGACGCCGATGAGATGGTGGAGCGACGAGCCAAAGGGTTATGCTTCAACTGTGATGAAGTATATACCCGAGGACATCGTTGCCAACGTCTATTCTACTTGGAAGCCGTAAGTGAGGATGAAGACGAACCTGAGGAGATTGGGGTTGAACAGCCAGAGTTGTCATCATTGGCACTCGAGGACCCCGCAAGGGCTGTACTATGCAGTTGGAGATTCGCATGAGAGACAAGACACTGCGTGGCTTGGTTGACATAGGCAGTACGCACAACTTCCTCAGTGCGTACACCGCAGACCGTGTCGGCGTGCCACAACAATCTGGGGACGGCCAGCATGTTCGTGTGGCAAATGGCGCGGAACTTCCCTGCCTAGGCCGCACCACGGAGGACTTCAACGTGGGCACTTACTCCTTCAGAGCTCCTTTCTTCATTATTCCCTTAGAGGGCTTCGACCTAGTGCTCGGAGTACAGTGGCTCAAACCGTTCGGCGACGTCGTATGGAACTTCGACTCCCTCAAAATGTAATTCCAGTTCGACGGCCGCACCATCACTTTACAAGGCATGGGCACGCCGACTGGTCCCCAGGCACTTCAACTCAACGCCTAACGGAAGGTGGATCGCCTTAGTCCTTGCATTCGAGACATCTTCAGAAGCGCAAAAGCCGCTGCTTGCTTGCGGCGTCGACCATCGGATTTGTTTACAAGAAGGCACGGACTCAGTGGTTGTTCGACCGTACCGCTACCCCTTCCGGCAGAAGGATGAAATCGAGAAGCAATGCGCCGCCATGTTAGCCCAGGGAATCATCCGTTCCAACTAATCGCCCTTCTCCTCGCCAGTACTACTGGTAGCAAAGGAGGACGGCTCGTGGCGATTCTGCGTGGATTACCGTGCTCTCAACTCAAAGACAATTAAGGACAAGTTCCCCATTCCAGTCATCGAGGAGCTCCTTGATGAGCTACACGGTGCCAGAGTCTTCTCCAAGTTGGATCTTCGCTCAGGATATCACGAGTTCGGATCTGGTGGAGGACGTTGCAGCAGCGTTCAACCCACCATAGCCGCCGAGTTCTTGGTCATGGCATTCGGCCTATGCAACGCGCCATCCACTTTCTAGGCGCTCATGAAGAGGTCCTTGCGGACTTTCTACGGAAATCTGTCCTTGTCTTTGTCAAGGGCGCTAACGCCTAAGGCGCAGCGCTGACTCGTAATTAAATGCTTAGGGTGGTAGGCGCTAGGACCTTGTCTGGGCGCAGAATGGTGAAGAGGGGATTCAAAGAGAAGGAAATTAGGAAATTGAATTGTTATTGCTTGCCTCTAAGGTCTTGATTCTGACCATTATAAAGGCATTTGAACTACTAATTAAAAAAACTACTAATTAAAACTACTCCTCAATCCCTTGATCATAGCTTTCCTGCATGCATATGTATTAAAAAAACAACTCCCCAAATCCCTCCCCGATCTTAGCCTTCCTTGTATGCGGTCTGCTGAGATTGTGCCGCTTCTTTGGTCGTCGGCCATGCTCTGGCGGCGTCACGTGCCTGCGGGCCGCCTCTGATAATGCCGTCCCCACATGACATCTCTCCCCCCCTCGACGAGCAGCTCGTCCTCGAGCTGGAAGGCCGGATATCGTTCGATGAAGCTGTCAACATCCTCCCAAGTTGCCGGCGGCGTGCTCGCCTTTCCAGTGAACGAGATCAGCGGACGGACCAGGCGGCGCACGGATCCACCTTTTACGGTTCTAGTACGCTGGCCGTGGTGAATCAGCGGCGAAGCGGGCGGTGCAATGGGGAATGCTAATGAACCGAGGCCCACATGGAAAACGTCATGGATGCGAGAGTGTGGAGGAAGCTCGAGGCGGTAGGCGACGTCATTGATGATGGCGGTGATGCGGAAAGGCCCGTAGAAACGCGGCTTGAGCTTCCCTGTCGTTGGAGCCTAGAGAGAAGCTGCGTTGCGGTGGCGAAGGCGCAGCCAAACCCAGTCACTCACCGCATAACGAACCTCGCGGTGGTTTTTGTCGTAGTGACGCTTGTATATCGCTGTGCTGCTTTCGGCGATAGCGACGTCTGCGGAATTCATCGATCTGCCATGCTTTTGGCGATGGCGCCACCGTGTCTCGCCTGTTCAGGAAGCGGATGGACGGAGGGTCACGGCCGTAAACGACGAGCAGCGTGTCCTGAGGCGGTGGAAAGGCGGTGTTGTAGGTGTACTCCGCCCATGGAAGCCAGCGCAGCCACTGGCGAGGACGATCTCCTGTGAAGCAGCGGAGGTACATGACGATGATCTTGTTGGCGGCCTCCGTCTGTCCGTCAGATTGCGGGTGGAAAGCCGACGTCATGTGCAGCTTGGCCCCGGTGAGGCGCATGAGCTCCGTCCAGAAGATGGAGGTGAAGACGGGGTCCCTGTCCGAGACCATGGACTGAGGAACACCATGGAGGCGTACAATCTCGGCGAAGAAGACCTGTGCCACTGATTCGGCCGAGTACGGATGAGCGAGCGGAATGAAGTGGCAGTACTTACTGAAGCGGTCGACCACCGTGAGGATGACGGACTTCCCGCCGACGCGCGGTAGTGCCTCGATGAAGTCGAGCCCAATGTCGATCCACAAGCGTGGACCGGAGTGGCGTAGCGATCCGTGAGGTGGAGGTGCTCGGACTTATGGCCGGCGGTGGCGCACCGAATATAGTCTGGACCACCGTCGCGAGGTTGGGCAAGTGGAAATCATGGCCTTGACGGTGAAGGTGCTTGTTGGGCGCCCTCATGGCCGTCATCGCACGGCGGTGAGTAGCTCGTGGAGCATGGCGTCTTGGCGGGATGTAAGCGGCGAGTCAAACGCTACTAGGCGTCGGCGAGGGCCCATGGAGCTGGCGTTGGTTGGTGGCTAGCTCCTCTCGAAAGTGCCTGTGGCTGGATCAGCGTGGGCTGGCGAGGTGGTCGATGAAGTCGAAGCGAGGCCCGGAGATGGCAAGTATCATGGCCTCCTCGTGTCATGGCGGACAGGCGTTGCCACCGTATTAGTCTTTGCCGACTTTGTACTCCGCGAGAAATCGGCCGAGGAGCTTGCCCGCTGATGGTGTTGTGGGATCGTGTGCTGTTATTTGGTCCAATAAATTTGAGGCGAAATGATCAATCCTTACAATCGGCGGCCCCAAAGATCGGCCTCCAAGTGATTGGACGGCGAGGACGAGGCTAATCGGCTCCTCTCGTCTGTTGCCGGGAGGCGGTCTTGAGTAGAACCCGGTACGGTGAAGAAAACCCGCAGTCTTGGCCTTGTAAGAGGACGACCGAACCCATATGTGGACGCGTCACACTCGGCAGCGAAGAAATTTGGGAGAAGTCCCGGCGTGAAGCGAAGTATTGTTGTGGCGTTTGAGAGCCGAGAAGGCCGCCCGACCTGCGTCAGAGAACCCTCCTGCGGAGAGAAATTTGTGAGAGGCACGGCGATCGTGTCGTAATCCTTGACGAATTTGTGGTAGTACCGTGAGGCCGAGGAACCGCGCGCGACCGCCGCCGAAGCGTGGTTGTGGCGGTCGCGACAGCTTGCACCTTGGGCGGGTCCATAGCCGCAGCGGTGAGATGGCGTGGCCGAGGTAGGAGATGGAGTTGACGCTAACGCGCACTTGCAACAGCTGGCGGTGTTGGTGGAGGGCGAGGACGAGGAGGACGGCGGCGAACATGCCGAAGGTGATCCGCCCATGAGAAGCCGAAAATGAGGATGTCGTCGAAGAAGACGAGGACGGCGGCGCAGAATGGACGCAAAGACGTCATTCATGAGTGCTTGGAACGTGGCCGGGGTGTTGCATAGCCCGAACGGCATGACCAGGAACTCGTAGAGGCCGTCATGAGTACGGAATGCGGTCTTGGCGACATCCTCGGCGTTCATCCGGACTTGGTGGTAGCGGAGCGGAGGTCCAGCTTGGTGAAGAAGCAAGCGCCGTGCAACTCGTCGAGGAGTTCGTCCACCACCGGAATGGGGTATGCATCCTTGATTGTGATGGCGTTCAGTATGAATCGGCGCAGCGCCATGTTCCGTCGGGCTTTTGACCCGATATACGGTGAGAAAAAAGCGAAGCGTCTTACGGATGAGGCCTGGCGAGCATGGTGTCGCACTGGCGTTCTAGTTCATCTTTGTGGGACGTCGGGTAGCGGTAAGGGCGAACGACCATCGGCGGCCCACGAACCAAGTGGATCTGATGGTCCGGGAGGCGAGGTGGAGGCAAACCTGGTGGCTCGGCGAAGATGGTGGCGAACTCGTCCAGGACAGCCGCCAGGAGATCGTCGCCGGTGCATGCCTTGAGGGAGGGACTGGCCGGCCCCGCGATGCCTTGCCAACAGACCTTGTGGTCAGCTCGCCAAAAGGACATGGTGAGGGCTCCGAAATCCCATAGGATCAGGCCGAGAGACGCCAACCATTGTGTGCCTAAGACGACGTCGTAGCCGGCCAAGGGAAGGGCGAAGAAGTCGGTGATGAAGTCTTCGTCACCAATGGTGAATGCCGTGGCACGGTACATGCCTGGGCAAGGTACGCGTTCACCGTTGGCCACCGTGACCTGCATCTTGCCGCGAGGAAGGAGTTGAAGGTTGGTGCGACCGGCTGCGTCCTCGGAGACGAAGTTATGGGTGGAGCCGGAGTCGAGGAGCGCGAGGAGAGAGGCACCGCCCAAGAGAATGCGCATCTGCATGGTTTCGTTGGTGCGAACGCCGGCGATGGCGTGGAGCGAAATTAGCGGTTCGTCGGCCGCGGCTCCGTCCGGCTCGGGGTCGTCCTCGTCATCCCCGGTTGCCAGATCGAGGAGGAAGATGCGCTGGCAGACGCGATTGTGGCCGCGCCCGAACTTCTCGTTGCAGTTGAAGCAAAGCCCAAGGCGGCGCCGCTCCTCCATCTCACTTTGGGAGAGCAGCTGAGCCGGCCGGCCTTCGACAGTCCTTGGCCGAAGTCGAGGTCGAAGTCGGTGGTGGCGGCGGCTAAACGCAGCGGAGGCGTCGGCAGGAGGCCCATTGGGTGGCGATCTTGTGGTGGAGGTAGTCTTCTTCTTGCCATGACTTCCGATCATTGACTCGGTTCTTGGGCGAGGCTCATGGCAGCGGCGAGAGCTCGGGTTGTGGAGCTCGGCGTCGAGGCCGAGGCGGTTCTGACCTGCTGTGAAGATCTGGACCTTACGTGTCTCCGTGAGGTGTCCCTTTCGAGGAAGGGCGCCTCAGCGGTCTGGTACTCGGCAGCGGGCCCGTCCGTTTACGCCATCGGCTTCCGGGGGTTGGAGGCGCAGGTGGGCCAAAGCGTGGGTGGAGGAGTTCGATGAAGCGGTGCCACCTCGAGTGCCCTCTTCCTCTTGGACTTGGATGAACCACATCCGGGCGCCATCGTCGCGATTGTAGGGCGCCATCCATACCTTCTCCTCCTCCGCAATCGCGTTGATGGAAATAGGACTCACATCGATTGATGAGCGCCAAGGGATCGGATTTGCCGTCATACTTGGGAAATCCATCTTTGGAAGCGCGAGGTCGATCGTTGTGGTGCTCGCCGGTGATTGGAGCCTTGGAGCCCCATGCGAGCCCGACGGGAATGCTCTTCTTTGGAGGTGTCAACCTTCGCTGGAGGTGTCGGCGGTGGTTGTCAATGTCCGGAGAAGCACGGCGAGCTCAGCCAAAGTTGGTTCGGCCATGGCGGGGTTGATTGGTGGCGCGGTGGGGCTCGGTGGTGGAGTGGGGTTGGGTGAGGCGCTGGAAGGCGATACCGAGTTGTCAAGGGCGCTAACGCCTAAGGCTATGAGCCCGCTGACTCGTAATTCATGAATAGAGCTGGTAGAGGCGCCAGACCTTGTCTGGGGCAAGAATGGTGAGGAGGGGATTCAAAGAGAAGGAGATTAGGAAATTGGGCTATTATTGCTTGCCCTCTAAGGGTCTTGATTCTGACCATTATAAAGGCATTTGAACTACTAATTAAAAGGAAACTACTAATTAAAAGGAAACTACTCCCTCAATCCCTTGATCATAGCTTTCCCTGCATGCATATGTATTAAAAAGGAAACAACTCCCCAAATCCCTCCTGATCTTAGCCTTCCTTGTATGCGGCTGCTGAGATTGTGCCGCCTGCTGGTGCGTCGGCCATGCTCCTGGCGACGTCACGTGCACGGGGCCGCCTCTGATAATGCCGTCCCCACATGACAGTCTTCTTCGATGATATTTTGATCTATAGCACGACGGCCGACAAGCATCTTCATCACCTCCGACAGGTCCTGACTCGTCTTTGACACCATCAACTCTTCCTCAAGCTCTCCAAGTGCGCCTTTGCGCAATCGGAGGTGGCTTATTTAGGCCACATTATTTCCAGCCGCGGGGTGTCGGCAAATCCTCGGAAACTCTAGGCCATCACCTCCTGGCCGACTCCAGCCTCGGCGGCCATGGCTGCGGCTTCCTCGGTGGCGAGGGTATTACCGGCGTTTATTGGCGATGCGCACAATCGCCGAACCATTGACTCGCCTTCTTCGCCATCAGTCATTCTGCTTTGGAACTCGAGGCGGCAAGCAAGCTGCTCAAGACCGCCTCGATCGGCTCGGTTCTGCTACCCGATTTTGACGCCACCTTTGTGGTCGAGTGTGATGCATCAAGCCTTGGCATTGGCGCTGTACTCCAACAAGGAGGTCACCCTGTGGCCTTCTACAGCCGGAAGCTTGCCGAACGTCACGTCCGTCTCGCAGCCTATGAGCGCGAACTTATTGTCCTCTCCAAAGCAATTCGGCATTGGCGGCCTTATCTTTGGGGGCGTCCCTTTTTGGTGAGGATGGACCATGCCATCTTGAAGTATCTCCTGAAGCAGGTTTTGGTCACGCCCCCGCAGCAACATTGGCTCAGCAAACTGATGGGATTCGATTTCAGCGTCGAATATAAACCCGGCCGTGCCAACCGCGTCGCCGATTCCCTTTCCAGGATGTATGATGAGGCTGTAACATGTGCTGCCCTCTCCTCTCCAACGGTATCCGCCGTGGAGGAATGGAAAGCACTTCTTCGCCAAGATCCTGAGGTCCAACGGCACTGTGCAGAGCTTCTCCAGGCCGCGTCGGCCGCTAATGGTGCAGGCGCCGAGTGGTCCTCCAGCGACGGGCTGCTCTTCAAAGCTGGTAAGCTACACCTTCCTGCTTCCTCGCCGGTCCGCAACATGATCGTGGCTGCATACCACGATTTGACACATGAGGGCGTCCATAAAACCTCGCGAGGGTCGGTCCCATTTCGCCGGACAAGCGGTGCAAACTATCGAAGACTACATCCATTTCACATTTGCCGGAAACAAAGCAAGTTGCTGTCGCCTCTGCGCCTACTTCAGACCACTTCTGTGCGCACTTCATTGCCCTCAGCGCCCTACACGGCCCTCGGTCGCGGCTATCTTCTTTGACGGTGGTATGTCTCCATGGCGTGCGAAGACGATTGTGTCGACCGCGACCGGTTTTCAGGCGCCTTTGGCGGGATCTGTTCAAGCGTTGTGGTACGGTTATTGACATCATCGACTTATCATCCTCAAGCGGATGGTTAGGCAAAGGTGGTTAATCGCACATTGGAGATGTACTTATTGTTTGTCCGCGACAACCCATCATCTGGGTTAAGTGGGCGCCTTGGCGGAGAGTTACGCTACAACACCTCCTACCATTGGGCCTCCGGATGGCACCGTTCGACTAGTCTATGGCCGACCACCTCCCGTGTCCTCACTTATACGGGGGCACCACCACAATTGATGTTGTCATTGCCGGTTGGTGGATCGGGATGTTCTCCTTGCTCGAGCTCAGCAGAACTGCTGCGTGCCGAGCATCAGGATGAAAGCGGCAATACGGCGAGGGCCATCGTGAGGTCTCCTTCCCGATGGGTTCGTGGGTGTGGTTGCGCCTTGACATCACCGCCAACTTTCGCTGCGCACCATTGCCCGGCTAAGCTCTCCTCGGTTTCGATCCCCGGGATCATTTGTTAAATGTCGGGAAGTTGCTTATCGGTTGGAACTCCCAATGGCGCTTCGCCTCCATGATGTCTTCCACGTGTCGTTGCTCAAGCCGTTCCACGGAACCGTAAGCAATTTACCGCCATACCACTTCCGGGACATGACCGCCGCGGGCCTTCCTCTCAAGCTCGGGCGAACTGAACTTTTATTGGGTCAGCGCTTCCTCATCGCGGGCATCGCCAATTCTTGGTCGATGGGCAGCCAACCAACCGGAAGCTACATGGGTGGATGCCATCACTCTCATGCGGTCGTACCCGATTTCAAGCATGAGGACAAGCTTGGTGTCCAGGGGAAGCATTGATGCGATAGCGGTGTTGACGCATCTATTCTTGCATAATCACCGAGATCCTGACGATAGTTTTCCTTAATGGAGTTTATCTCTTTCTCTATTTGTTTTATTGTTGCAATTTCAATTATTAGTTACCATGTTTTTAGGATCCATTCGATCGATGGCTCGTATAGCCGATTAAGTTCATCCTTCTCGTGGGGTTCTCCGTGGGGTTCCCAGACGAGGGCGTACCACCACCACCATAAGGAGCCGCAACAGTTTATACCAAGGAATCTCTCCTTGTATGCCCCGTGTAACTTCATCCATCACTAGGGCAAAATTATAGGGGCTCATTGCTGACCCTTGATGTAGTCCTAGCTTAATAGGAAAGTCATTGGTATAGCTATCACATATTCTAATGTTAGTCACAACATCGTTTTACATATCCTTGAGACATTAGTCACGACATCGTTTTACATATCCTTGATTTAAGGTAATCTACTTTGTTGGGAATCTTTTCTTTTCAAGTGCCTACCACATGAACTTTCTTAGCACTTTGTCATAAGCTCTCTCCAAGTCGATAAACACCATGTGTGGGTCCTTCTTTTCCTCTATATACCTCTCCATCAACGGTCGTGTCAAGAAGATCGCCTGTGGTCTAAACAATTGCCACATCTCCAAGGCATTTCCACACCTCAACAGGAATGTTATCAGGCCCCAACATCTTACCCACTTTCATCCTTTTTCAAGCCTCTCTTACTACCTGTCAAAAGAATCATCCAGTTCAATGTTCTATCACTGTTGTCTCCGTTGTACAACTGGTCGAAGTAGTCTCTCCACCTATTATTGATCTCATCATCTTTCGCAAGAAGTCTATTAGTGTCGTTTTTTATGCATTTAACTTGGTTGAAATCTCTTGTCTTTTTTTTCTTGAAGCTTGGCAATCTTGTAGATGTCTTTCTTGCCCTCTTTTGTACTCAGCTTCTGATAAAGATCCTCATAACCATTGTCTTGTGCCTCACTCGCCGCCTTCTTTGCATTCTTTTTAGCTGCTTTGTACTTATGTTTCTTGTCGTCACCCCTATCATATTGCATGTGCTTGCAGCATGCCTTCTTTTCCTCAATAGCCATTTTCACTTCCTCATTCTACCACCAAGTGTCTTTAGATTTGCATCTAGTCCCTCGGGTCACTCCACACACCTCCACAATCACCTTCCTAATGCAAGTTACCATCTCTGTCCACGTGCTATTCGCGTCCTCTCCCACATTCCATATCCCTTTTGTGATCATCCTATCCTTAAACGCTCACAAGGCGTTTAAGATATCCTCTCCTTGATTCCTATCACTATAACAAAACCCACATGAATCCTCTCAAACCCCCACTAATTGTATCAACACGACCTTTGAAATCGCCTTCTAAGAAAAGCTTCTCACTATTAGACACACTTATAACCATGTCATCTAGATCTTCCCAAAATTGTCTCTTAGCGGCCTCACTCAAACCTACTTATGGAGCATAAGCACTAATAATGTTCAAAACCATGTCGCCAATGACTAGCTTGACTAGGATAATCCTATACACCTGGTGTCTCACATCGACAACTCTACTCTTGAGGCATCTTATCAATTTAGATGCCCACTCTATTCCTGTTCTGATCTATTCCAGTATACCACAACTTGAAGCCAGTACCCTCTACTTCATTCGCTTTCTAACCCATCCATTTAGTTTCCTAAACACAAGATATTTACATGCGTCCTAGTCATTGTATCAACTAACTATCTTAACTTAGCTATTAGGGACCCTACATTCCAACTACCTAGGTGGATCATACTGTCCGTGGCTAAAATCCTTGCCCCTTGCACTCATCGAGTAGTCTGAAGACCCTTACGTTTTTTTCTTCACTACATCCAAGCGTTGACATAGTGCATCACTAAGGGAGTGGCATCCTGGCCCTTGCTCATTTATCACCACACCCCAGTTCCGTTATGGTGCGTCACTAAGAGGGTTACGCCCTCTGAAAATCTTTTGGGTTTCATTCCATGAAAGAGAAGCTGTTTTATTTTATGTTGGCTCACGAAGCCTAACACAACCCCCCTTCCTGGCTTGGGGCAGGCTATGTAGTAAAACTACACAGGCAGAGTTATCCTAGATATCAAATCGATGGCACAGTAAAAAAATACAACTACATCACCACATGGAATATCTAGATGGACAAGGCATGTTCATTCCTTCAAAATTTCTGTACAGATTGCATGATCTGTAAGCTTATCCATGAGTAATGTTCTGCTCTGCTTTACCGGATGGCTGAAATTGGCCACTTTTGCATGTATGAACAGAAGCGACATGACAGTGAATTTCACATCTTTTGGGACAAATTTGTGACAGCAATGATGTGAGCAATAAGACATGTTCTATTAGCCACTCCATCTTGCTATTGCCCCAATGTTTTTCTCTTTCTTATTTTGTGCAAGTGCTATGGGACATATGTGATAACTACCATGAAAGAATAGATGCCTTATTGTTGCTAATAAAAACAGTTAAATAGTGTGGGTCAACCATTATAAAGCCAAAGATCTCCTATTTAAATTTAATTTGTGCACTTCATTCACATATTTTTCAGTTTCTCATTGCAGGCCTAATAAACTGGTACACTAGTTGAAGACCATTGGTGCTAATACATTATAATTTGTAGTTTCATACTGATGTTTTGAAGATTTTCTGGTGTGATGAAAATTACCCTCCATGCAATTGCAACTAAGCATCTGTATCTTTGCAGTTGATGGAAGATGAAGGGCAGTTTTTGAATGAGGGATTTCCAGGAGTTCCAGTTTTTCAGGTTTGAATATCCTTGTCTAGTTGTTATAATTTTGAATTGATGTACTGGGGAGGATGTGAGAGAAATAGGAGTAGTATCAAGGTAATAAGTACTCCCTTTGTTCAAACTAGTACTCCAACTACCTTATGCGCACAGACCAAGGAACTCCCACTACCTTATGCACACAGACCAAGGAGGCACAAAACTAAGTACTCCCATTGTTAATTTTTATAATTCGCCAACGCATTCGACATACAAGCTCTGTAATTTATGACCAAAAATTAGTCCAACAACATATAGGTTTAGTGATACAAAAGTGCTACCATTAGATTCGTATGTGAAAGTACTTTCACATGATCATGATTTTGTTGTTATCAACAATATGTCATTAAAAGAAATTAATGGTCAAAGTTTAATTTGCCAGTGTCTACAGCACAGTCGCAATTTACAAATGCCTTGGTGCTCCCTACTACTTACCTACTCCACCACCTCCTCGTGTTTCATACAGAAGAGCACCACTGTGGCTGGTACAATCATCAGCACCTCACTGTGCCACCACGGCACCACCTTCTCACCCCTTGCCACCTTGTTGCCATCCTCTTTCCACTGACCATCTACCTCCATACACAGCTTGCACTGTCTGCTTGGGACATCCCTCTGGGAATCTAAGGTTGGGTACAGGTGAACCTGTTTCGGGTTTGTTTGCTGTCCCTTGGCACACAATTGTGCCATAGCCATTGTCGCTATCCTGTTGGATCCTAAAAAGGAGTGTATCCCGTTTTCTGGCATGTCTCATTCTTTTTGTATTGTTCATGATGACAAAGAAGTTCATTAATGCTGAATAATGTCTTGCATTCATATTTGCTCTTTTGTAAGAAAACTGTCTTAATGACAATTGTCCAACCTGCTTTTCAGTCAAGGAGCCTTGTCCTAATGAGTGATAACAAGAGATATCGTCCAGTTTTCTTCCGGAAGGTCAGCGAAAATGTATCAATGATTTCCCCCTCATACGCCTGAATTATCATTCTGTTCTTATTTTAAATTTCTTATGCATATCCAGGAAGACCTAGATAGCTCACTGTACCGAGCCTCTCGTGATCAGCAAAAGCCTAACCCTGCTGTTAGGATCAGTGATACTCAGGTACCTCATTTGTTAGCTCATTTGCTTTTGTGGAGTGAGAAACATGGACTTGACATTTTTTTAACTATTCCAGGTTTCTTCTTTGGAACATATCATCAAATCTATGAAGGTACACATAAATACTACAACAGCGTTTCAGTGAACTCTTTAAGTTAACCGTATCCTTGTTCAAATGAAATGGCCGTGGTGAATACTGTAGTTGAAGGCTTGGAGCCCTTACATTGGTTGTATTACATTACAGTGCGAGCACATTTCTCTGTATCATATCATTTCTGGGACTCATTCCATTCTCGTGTCTTGGATATAGAAAGAAGTTGCTTGATACTCTTTGCCCCCACCATGGTACATTCCATCTAATATCTGAACACCTTTGCATGGAATTCTTGAGATCCCGATTGATGCATGATGCATTACATGACATATTATATTGACCTGTCTATAATCTTTACCAAAATCAAATGACATGCTTGCAGGATAGCTCCTCCTCGAAATGGGATGATGTCGTTTTTATTCCTCCAGGATTTGACCTCGCTACTGGCGCAAAGGCATAACACCTCAACAAGTAGATATTTCTGTATGTTGAGGCTGGTTAGCTGTTCTTGTCTTGAAAATACTTAAACATGGTTACATTGTAAGAAATAGTGTACATCTTCATACATTAAGCGCATGGCCTGATTACGAGTGATCGAGCTGAAAGATTGCCATTCCATACGTTAGCCGTATGTTGCGGAAGATTAATTAGTGCAAACTGAAGCTAAATATTGTTTCCTCTTGCCCGTCTACACATTCTCCATGAGTGAATGATTGATTTCGGCCAGGTGGCTAATACATAGGGAACCTTTAAAGTTAGACAAGCTTTTCACTGTTTTCAATGACATTTAATATAATATAATAAAAATCAGTAAAATAATTATATTAAATATCTGCATGCAGAACAAATAAATATGGATTGAAGTATTCTCACACAAAAGCCAGTTCGTCATGGAATGATAGATCCAATCCAATCTTCAAGTAAAGATTATTGCAACTATACGCAGCTATCCAGGCACATAATTTCTCAATAGGGAAAGTGGGAATGCTCACACATCACAGGAAAGCAGCACACAGATAGTTTCACACATCACAGGCAACCCACTTAAACATCGCTCTTCACTGAAGAACTGTATTCGTCTTGGTCGTCATAGTACTTGGACCAGAGCATGATCCCTCCATACTTCCCAGAGCTCTTGATCAATGGAAGCACATCTGACTTGAGATCATCAGCTGGGATGAACCCACTCCCAGCCGCCTGAGGTGACGCCGGGAGGCCGAGAAAGATCTGCTTTGCCGGAATTGACAGCCATTGCTTCCATGCATCAGCAAGATTGGCAGTGCTGCCTGAACTGTACTGGCAGGGAGGGTTGTTGTAGAACTGCACCCAGACATAGTCAAACAGGCCGGTGTTGAGGGCGCCACCCACCCAGGCATCAGGGAACGGGCACTGCGGCGCGGCAGTCAGGTATACTCTCCTGCCGGGTTGCTGTACCCTTTCAGGTACCTGGCAAGATCATCCCAGTGCTGATTGGTGCCGCCCTCGATGTCGAAGTCGATGCCGTCAAGGACCGCGTCGCCCAGAGGGCGAGAAGATGACTGGCCTCCCATGAAGTTGTTCCACAGGTACGTCGCAACATTCTTGGCGTCCTCGGATGATGAAAGGTAGTAGCTGCCTGCTCCGCCACCGATGGAGAGCATGACCTTCACACCGCCGCTCTGGCATGACTTGATGTCGGAGCTCTGACTGGCGCAGCCGCCGTTGGTCGGGTCGCAGTGCCCAGCCAGGTTAAGGACGGGAGGCTGGCCGTTGCCAAAGGCGGCAAGGAAGGCTATGTTGACGAACTTGTAGTTGCCGGTGGCACAGGTGTCCGCCAGCGTGCCCTCGCCGCCGTTCTGACCCCAGTAGATGGCAATGCCGCCGGCATGTGACCCGGCAAACTGCACAGCGGTTACTGCGATGAGCAGCAGTTGCAGCAGAGATGATTTGCTGGCCATGTGTGGTGCAATGTTGCTTCTAATTCCTCTACTTGTGTCTGCAATTGCTTTATTTTGTTTGTTTTGCTGTGTCTAGATGAGATTGGACTCGAAGGATTGCTCTTATATAAGGAGTGGACTGGAAGTGTGAAACTGGCTGTTGGCGATTATTCATTTTTTTCCGTTATTGTTTATGCTCCTACGTGCATGGCTTGCTCGGCAGATGAGCGCGTCAATTAGGAGCTTCGAATTAACGGGAACGTTATTCGTGATTTTTTTTATTACAGCTCTGTAAGAGATTATTTGGTCATACTCGATCCGAACAACGTGCAAGGTACATGTATTGAAAAGAATAGAAAAAAAGTACCTCTCTAATGGAGACGGCATTGATCTCACAACCCTTGTGTCTACTTCATGATATGGACCTCTTCAAAACCAAATGCCATCTTCTCAAGGCCGGACAAACAATTTTAGATATTCGACTCTCACGATGATAGATTTGCGAGCTAACCAATAGGCACACGATCATCAAATCCATAGAGTGCATCTAAAAATGAGTTGTGTCGCCTAAAAGCGAATCCGCGAATCGATGCTAAGATGACATAGGTCAAAAGAAATGTATGAACAACGCTAGAAAGAGATGAAGACGCTATTTGAAGCGAAGAGTAGTCACCGGTGACAACCCAAACTTGCCGACGAGTGACTTAAACGACCCACAAGGGTAGGACACCACCGGGACAAAGCGGAAGCACCAGACAGCGCCCCACGGAGGAAAGACGACGCTTCACGCCACCGTCGAGGTGAGGTGGAGGTGTTGTCGACGACGCTTCCAAGGAAGACAGTGGCACCCGAGGTTGTCACCATCGTCGGCTTCAGCGAAAGCTAGACAAGGCATTAGCCCAAACACCGCCAACCTCACCATTGTCGGAAGAAGGAGTCACCCATGAGCACCGCCTCGTAGCGTAGCCATCGTAGCCACACCAACAACAAGAGCCATGGATAGAGGACACCGCCGTCCGGACGCCGCTTTCTGGAACCCTAGAAACACCTAGGGTGCCTGGAAGCGAAGCGACAGTCTGCGTAAGCCGAAAGCTTGCCATTGCATCACTACGGCCAACCAGATTCCGCCACACAAGCGCACGCAACCGTCGTCGACGCCGCAGCCCGCAAAAGAACCCGTCGGCCTTCATCCGCCCGGCGAGCCCTCCCCAACCCGCACAATGGCCCACCCGCCACAAAGACAGATCTGGCGGAGGGGAGCCAGATCGAACCATCGACCGCGGATCCAACCTTCCCAAGGCGGGAGACACCGGCAACAACGGCCGCAGAGGGAGGGACGAGCCGCAGAGGGAGGGCGACGGCCGAGAGGATGGAGGAAGAGCAACTCCGCCGCCGCCTTCCTTGCGCTTCGCCACGAGCCTCTCGGCGGGACGCTCCGGCGGCGGCGAGGCAGGGAAGGGAGGGGGAAGGCCTGGCGGCGGTGGATTAGTTAGGGACACAAGACAATAATCTTATCAACTGAACAAATGATCTCAAAGCATCGGACGGATTAGTTCGGAGCAACTGTTAGTTTTTGGAAAGACCTATGGAACAATTCTCTCCAGCATCCACTACCCAACTGTCTTCTCCTTTGCCAAAGACCCTAACAAGTCAGTTCGCTCCTTCATTCAATAGGATGATTGGACTCATCATTTTAACCTACCACTCTCCGAACAATCTTTTTAGGAATTACAACTACTCAACAGTCTTCTATAGCATGTTCATTGCTCAGACACAACAGATGATCAATGGACTTATGTCTGGCGTAACTCTTCGTACACGGCAAAAAATACTATAGGCATTTATGTAATTCCATTTCAGCCCAAGCGCCATTCAAATGGATTTGGCAGTCCATATATGCTCCCAAACTCCGAGTTTTTGCCTGGATGCTGATTCAAGACATATTAAATACCAAATAAATGCTAAATCGGAGAGGATGGCAGACGGTAAAATACCAACTGTGATCTCTGCACGCAGATGGATGAGAAATGACAAAACACTTGTTTTTCACCTGCAATTTCAGCAAAAAGTGTTGGAACAGTTTGAATGTTAAGGGGTGTTTGGTACAGCTCTAGCTCCACCAAAATCCATAGAATTGGTGGAGTAGGATATTATTAACTCCAAAAATTTATAGAGCTAGAACTGTGGGTAAATTAAGAGTGTTTAGGTGGATCGTCTTGTTTACATTTTAGACTAAAAATATAAACTTAATTTTACTTTATTTTAGCCTACAAGCTCTAGATCTGAGGTGGAGTTGGGATCTAGAGCTCGCCAAATAGGGCCTTACCTAGGACCTTTCATTGAATATCATTCGAGATGATTCAAGAAGCTAAATAGAATTTTTATTAATCTTTTTATGGAGATTTTCATCTTCGACTCTTGACACATCCGAAACAACACAACAATAGGATTTTCAATCAACGTAATGAATTAGTTCCAGTTTGGATGGCCAATTTTATTGAAAAGGCCAAGTTACACCTAGTTAGAATAAAAGCTCCTAGTACTCTCAGTTCAATACCTAGATTAACTCTTTGTAATTTTCCATAACTCTTGGCCGAGGGCTTAGACTCTCGTTCTTTTCTCAGCTTTGCTTCTCTCTCCTTTATCTGGACTGTCTAAAGGTTTGTAATAAGGTTTGTATTTCCTTTTCGTTAATCCTGAAAGTTGTACAGTAGAAGCCTCTTCGACTATTTTACCATAAAAAATAGGCCGTTAAGTTAATTAGTACCAACACCAAAAAAATTGTGCCTACAATGTTCTCCGCTCAGTAACTATAGCAACCAAAAGGGAACTGACGAATGGCAGAGAATTTTGTATCGAGTTACTTGTAGCCCCCAACTCTTTACACGACGAGACCATCGAATGGGGAGTAGAGTATGGCAAACATAATGTTGTGATTCGGCTCTTGACTTTTACTCGACAGCTGGATCGAGGTGTCAGTGTAGCGTTATCATCACTCATCTGTCACGACTCCTAGTCCTTTACTCGATAGGACCTGGTGCTTTTTGGTTTGTTCGATTTTGTGAATGCAATATTTTTCTTTTATGTATAGAATTTCCTCAACTAATCGATGTTCCACGAGTTGTCCAATATCACGCCATCTGCTGTAGATAACCGCACCGATCCTTGCCAAGTAGTTTCGACTACCACGTAGGGGCCTTCCCACTTAGTTGACAATTTGTTACGATTATCTTGTTTCTGCACCTTTCGCAGTACTAAGGCCCAACATCGAGCTCTCTTTCTTGGACCTTTATGCTATGATATCTTTGCAAGGCTTGTTGATACTTGGTCGCTCGAATGGACGCTCAATCTCTATACTCTTCGGGTAGATTTACATCGTTTGCTCGCTCTCGCTCTTACTCCTTTTCTAAGTAGTTCTCCACTCGGGGTGATTTGAATGTTAACTTGGTTAAAAGCACGCTTCTACTCGATGAGACCAAGAAAAACGAAGTCTCGCCGATGGCTCGATTAGTCGATGTTCGAGCGGCCTATAGCACCGAGGAAGTTCTTTTGCCCATCGAGTTGAGTAAACCTTAAGCCTACTCGAATATGCGAGTCTTAATCCTCTGCGAGAATCATCTTTGTTGGAGCATTTGACATGATCGTTACTCGAGAATGAGCTACGAGCGAAGCAAAGTTTGATTCCCGTTCTTCATGTAAGACCGTAAAAGCCTTTGCTCTTGAACCGCCACCGTTGTGGTAATCACTCGATTCGGAATGCTAAATTGAGTAATGATGCTCCTCATGAATCTCTTGGCCGCTTCTGAGGTGATGTTCCTAACGGGTTCGGCTCCGATCCACTTAGTGAGCGTGTCAATTGCTACGAATATGAACTTGTAACCTCCTTGGACTCTAGGAACAGATCCCAAGATATCCAAGCTCCAAGCGGAGAAGGGCCAAAACAGAGAATAGTTTGTAGAGATCGAAGTGGTTGGGTGATTTCTTTGGCCGTAGAACTGGCGGCTTTTGCACTTTTCACCGGCTTCATAGAAGTATCCTAGAGGCGATCGACCAATAAAACCCTTGTTGAAAAACCTTTCCGACTAGAGTGCGATAAGGCGCATGGTTGTCGCAGATACCTCCATGGACATCGAGCAATATTTTATTACCCTCTTCCTTAGTGATGCACCGTTAAGATCCATACGGTGTGCATTACGCACTAGTCCAGATCACGCTTAGTGCACCACAGCTAACAGGTTAAAGTACCACAATCATACACATCGAATAATAATAAAGTACTTCAAACATGTATATAAACGAGTTGTACGACCTTAAGGTCTCCTTACAATAGTTTGCCACGCAGGGCTTACATTAATCAGAGTAATAAGAAAGCAACAGCGGAAAATAAAACATCGTGGTGATCCATCTCTTTGCCACAGGCACCTTGACGAGACTTGCTCCCTAATTCTCTGTCTCCTCAGCAAACTCCTCTTCCCAAGCAAGTGTAGACTCCTCCTCTGGTAATTTTGTTGTTTGCAAGGGTGAGTACACACCGTACTCAACAAGTCATGCATAGAATGCGTTCTATTACTACATGCATGGCTTGTTACATAGGAATAAGCAATTGGTTATTTAGCATTTCATCAATATTTTAACTTACTATTTATTTAGATATAAAGCAGCAAAACCATAATAATATAATAAGTTTCTCCAATTGTTTTCCACATAATTTTGGACACACAGTCCTTAATCAAATTTCACCATTATCCACGGCACCTGACCTTTCATTCCATTTTATTTTCAAAGATCTACCCTTGATTTGTAATCCCGAGCTTTGTCCAATTCCGTGGACTCGGCTATTCGAATAGTTTTGACATACTCTGCAGAGGTTGTACACTTTACCCACAAGATACAGTCGCTCACCACACAGGTGATTGATTGTAACAAAGTCTTCCAGAAACTAACATCTAAACCTATGAACCTCCCCAATATGGCCTTCCTAACACTTCCCTCACACAGAGCCGAAGTTTAGAACAAGCGAATACTATTGGATGGCTACCAAGCCGTAGCACAGGTATGCTCCCCCCACACAGTTACACCCTTGTGTAACTGCCGCCCCGATGTGTCAAAGGAAAGATATTAGAACCATACTAAACTAGGTCTGTCTCATACCAGACATGTGGTTGTATGAGTAACTCAGTTCAAAGGCTTGCAAGGTAAAGTCCTTAACTGACCAAGGCAAGACTTCCTTCCAAAAGTTTGGCACACAGCCAACTCATTTGCCACACAGGCCCTTCCCGGCACAAAGCCTCGGTCCATTTGCCCCAATCTAAATCCTTGCCCACCCCAGGTTGTTTTATAGTACAACACACGCCAGTATTCAACCTTCATGTAGAACCACACAGGTCTCCACATTTTAAAGTCATTACCAACAATATAGCACCATTTACCAAAATACATTCTCTATTCCTTTATTCAATGTTGCTTTTGTATTCAAAAGATTATTCACAATATATGCAAGGCTAAGCAACTATTCACGGTCTAGCCTCCGTGTTGGCATATCATTATATCCAACTAATATTATCAACTTAGGAAACAAATGAATCATGTCATACAAATATTAGTGACAAGGGGCAATAACAAATAGGTTGATTAACTAATTCTCCTAATTAATTAAATCCATTTTAATTAAATTAGCATGCATAGTTTGAATCAAAATACATTTTCAAAACTTAGGAGCAAAATGATCAACGCATAACTTACCTTCAAACAGAGAAGATCACGATCGGAGCTTGGTCTTCTTGTTGAAAATTCCTCTCGAAGTTTTAAGCAAATCAATGTCTACTTGAATAAATAAACACACAATAAATATAATTTCTAGATAGCAAGATCAACTCTAAAAATTCCACAAAATTCACTAATAAATAGATCTTGATTTTATAAATTTTTAAAAATTAGAATCACCTCAATCGGAGTTAAAACACAAAAGTTATAATCATTTGAAGTTTAAAAATCAATTAAAAGAATAAACCGAATTTCTTTATTTATTTATATACGGAAAATTCAGAAATATGACATCATCACGAATTGAATTTCCACTGAATTATTTTTCTAAAAAATTGAATTATTGCACAAGCATGGCGTCAGTAGGTCCATAGACTTAGTCTGATTCGGGTTTGGTCCACCGTGGACTCGGTCTCTGGAATAGTACCTCCACGACACATGGGCCCCCTCGATGGCGTCGGCATCCAGATACCACGGACCGACATGTGGGTCCCCTTGATGACGTCACCGTCGGCATGATGATGCGTGGCACGATCTGGATCGACACGCGGGCTAAACTAATAACCGAGACTCGATTCAATCTCGATCGTCCGATTCAAAAGCGAGCGGCGAGATTGATGCGACGTTCGATTCAAATCTACCGGAGCTAACACATGGCTTCACCGTGGCCATTGGATCCCGATCGGACGGCTAGAATTAAATTGGGCGACGTCGGCAGGGCGACTACTGCGACGACTCGATTTTCACGACCGCGCGTCGTCGATCACGGGGATCGCCCGGCGTGCGGTGTAATCGAATCATCCATTCAAAATCCGGCGACTGGATTGAATCTAATTAAGCTCATCACGATGCGCTTTCTGACTACTCCGATACTCGGCGCGTGGGCGCATCTCGATCCACACAAGTTCAATCGAGCGTTCAAGATTGATTCAATCCTATGCTCCCAACCACGAATCCTACGGCTACAATTAACAATGCAACGCGGCAAGATAAGAACCACACGATGAAAATCTAACGGCCAAGGTTGGAAGATGAGACTCCTTTGTTTGAGAGAAGGCGTGGCAA
Organism: Guadua angustifolia; assembly: GCA_036346375.1. Taxonomy (NCBI): domain Eukaryota; kingdom Viridiplantae; phylum Streptophyta; class Magnoliopsida; order Poales; family Poaceae; genus Guadua; species Guadua angustifolia. Next base: position 30,180,364 of record CM070513.1, read on the forward strand.
GATCTCGTGCGATGAAAGACGATCGGACGGTCGGAAGAGCTCGGTGGCGGTGGTGTCGCGATAAGCGCAGAACTTTCTTGGGAGATGAGGAAGCCGACACACGGCGGCAGCGTCGCGAGGCTTCTCGGCGACAAAGTGGCTCCACAGCACGCGGCTTCGGCGCAAGGAACTTGGCGGCGACCTCGAAGACGGCGGAGAGTGAATGCGGCGGCGCAAACCGACGGAAAGGTCTCGGGACTTCGGCGAGCTCATGTGGGCGCTTCTGGTGTGTCTCGGGAGGCGTGAGAGGTCACAAAATCGCTGAAGGAAGCGCTCGCACGATCGCGCGAGCTAATGAAGACGGAGGATTAACATGCCGGCGTTAATGGCGCGTGGATTCTCCGGACATGCGTGTGGCGGCGGCGCTTCTAGAAAGCGAAGACGAACGATGTGGCGAAATCTCGGCCTTCCACGCAGCGATCCAACGACGAAGAAGCGTATGGCGTGGCTTCCTTGCCGTCCGATCCAAATCGGACGGTTATTACGCTAACGCCGTTTAGGTTTCGTTGAAATTGGCTGTTTGCCCAAGTACGCCGCGATCTTGAGCTCGACCCAATACTATCAACGGTTTTTCTCGGCTTTAGAATAAAATTAATTCCGAAATTCAAATAAATCTTTTGGGACTTTTAAAATATCGAGAAAAATTCTAGAAAAATTCGAGAAAATATTTTAGAATATTTTGGACTCAAATAAAATAATTTCATTATATTTTGCAAAAACTTATTCATTAATTAATTAATTTCAAACAAGGGTTAAATTCAATTAATTCCAAATAAATTCAAAAATTCTCAAAAATTCAAAATAACCATTAAATTAAAAATGGACCAAATTTTGGGATGTTACATCGACTCTTGCATTATCTTTGAAGTCATCAGCTCTTGTGTCATTTGTCACTTTCTTGGTCGACACATTTGAGGACTATTTGGGCTCGAGAGGTCAAACTCTTGAAACACACCTCTCGCGAGAATCCTCAAACAGGACTCGATGAAGCCGATGTGCTTAAGATCTCCAAACAACTCCCAGCGGTATAGCATGGTTCCAAAGGCGATCTCAGATCCTACCGCGGGGCTTGGTGGGTGTCGGAAATTTCGCGTGGATGCACTGCAAGACATGTCGATCTACAAAAGCAGTGAAGGCCCCTACAGTGCGCCGGTTAGTCGAAGTTAGTGATCGACAACACACTTATATTCGGTTACCATCGAGACATGCGAGGTCAAACACACAATCCGGGGAACACGATGTAGACAGGTTCGGGCCTCTTGGTCGAGTAACACCCTACTCCTATGTAGATGGTGTATGATATCAGTGAATAGATTACAGATCGGGGAGACTAGTCCTGATTACAAGGAAAAGTATGAATATGCGGTTGGTTAGGCTATGGCTAGTGGATGGTCTTGCTCAGAGAACTTCCTGTGCATCTGGCTCTGGATGGCTATTGCGTGGAGAGTTACTCGTTACTTTGCTTGAGGCTTGGGTCCCCTCCTGACGATGTCTACCTTTGCCCTTATATAGTGGGTTGGAGTACCGAATCATGGTCGATGAGGAGTCTGTGGCCTTTATGATCTCCGTATCACATTTGAACTTCCATAACCGCCGGATGTATTCGAGTGGGTTTCATTGTATCGGGAAAACGAGCGAATCCTTCCTTATGTGGGGATATCCTTTGCTCCATATACCTTATCATTGAGCGGGCTCGAAATATCTGCGGTTGCCAAATCTTTGGTAGAGATATATGTGGTATGATTGTTGATTTTATGGTGTACGCCCATATCCCATATTTGGATATTCGACGGCACTAATGTGCTTCTCTGGCACTCATTAGGCATCTTGTTCGACCTAAAAATGCTATTAAACAATTTAGTTGGCTAAACAATCGCCACATCTTCAAGGCATTTTCACACCTCAATAGGAATGTTGTTAGCCCCAACATCTTACCCATTTTCATCCTTTTTCAAGCCACTCTTACTTCAAACTCTTGAATTAATCAAATGAACTATCTATCAAAAGAATCGTCTAGTTCAATGTTCTATCATTGTTGTCTCCGTTGTACAACTGGTCAAAGTAGTCTCTCCACCTATTCTTGATCTCATTATCTTTACTTAAAGAAGTCTATTATCATTGTTGTCTTGGTTGAAATCTCGTCTTTTTTCTCGAAGCTTGGCAATCGTGTATATGTCTTTCTTGCCCTCTGTTGTACTCAACCGATAAAGATCCTCATAAGCATTGTCTTGTGCCTCACTCACCGCTTCCTTTGCATTCTTTTTAGCTACTTTGTACTTATGTTTGTTGTCGTCACCGCTATCATCTTGCATGTGCTTGTAGCATGCCTTCTTTTCCTCAATAGCCTTTTTCACTTCGCGTTCTACCACCAAGTGTCTTTAGATTTGCATCTAGTCCCTCGGGTCACTACACACACCTCCATAATCACCCTCCTAATGTGAGTTACCATCTATGTCCACATGCTATTGCGTCCTCTCCCACATTCCATATCCCTTTTGTGATCATCCTGTCCTTAAACACTCACAAGGCGTTTAAGATATCCTCTACTTGATTCCAATCACTATAACAAAACCCCATGAATCCTCTCAAACCCCCACTAATTGTATCAACACGACCTTTGAAATCGGCTCCTAAGAAAAGCTTCTCATTATTAGACACACTTCTAACCATGTCATCTAGATCTTCCCAAAATTATCTCTTAGCGGTCTTATTCAAACACGCTTATGGAGCATATGCACTAATAATGTTCAAAACCATGTCGCCAATGACTAGTTTGACTAGGATAATCCTATACACCTGGTGTCTCACATCGACAACTCTGCTTTTGAGGCATCTTATCAATTTAGATGCCTACAATTCTTGTTCGATCTATTCCAGTATCGACAACTTGAAGTCAGTTCCTCTACTTTATTCACTTTCTAACCCATCCATTTAGTTGATATTTTCATGCGTCCTAATCGTCATATCAACTAATACCTATTAGGGACCCTACATTCCAACTGTCCTTGGCTAACATCCTTGCCCCCACGCACTCATCGAGTACAATGTGAAGACCTTTGCGTTTTTTTTACTACATCCAAGCGCCGACGTAGTGCTTCACTAAGGGAGTGGCGTCCTGGCCCTTCCTCATTTATCACCACACCTGAGTTCCATTTTGGTGCGTCACTAAGAGGGTTACGCCTCTACGAAAATTTTTTGGGTTTCATCCCATGAAAGAGAAGCTATTTTATTTTATGTTGGCCCACGAAGCCTAACACAACCCTCCTTCGGCTTGGGGCAGGCAATGTACTACACAGGCAGAGTTATCCTAGATATCAAATCCATAGCACAGTAAAAAAATACAACTACATCACCACATGGAATATCTGGATGGACAAGGCATGTTCATTCCTTCAAAATTTCTGTACAGATTGCATGATCTGTAAGCTTATCCGTGAGTAATGTTCTGCTCTGCTTTACTGGACGGCTGAAATTGGCCACTTTTGCATGTATGGACAGAAGCGAAATGACAGTGAATTTCACATCTTTCGTGACAAATATGTGACAGCAATAATGTGAGCAATAAGACATGTTCTATCAGCCACTCCATCTTGGTATTGCTCCAATGTTTTTTCTTTCTTATTTTGTGCAAGTGCTATGGGACTTATGTGATAACTACCATGAAAGAATAGATGCCTTATTATTGCTAATAAAAACAGTTAATTAGTTTGGGATGAACCATTATAAAGCCAAAGATCTCCTATTTAAATTTAATTTGTGCACTTCATTAACATATTTTTCAGTTTCTCATTGGAAGTCTAATAAACTGGTGCACTAGCTGAAGACACATTAGTGCTAATATATTATGATTGGTACTCATGTTTTGAAGATTTTATGAGGTAATAATAATTATCCTTCATGCAATAAGTTAGCAACATAGCATCTGTGTCTTTATGGAAGATGAAGGATACTTCGTGAATGACGGATTTCCAGGCGTTCCAGTTTTTTAGGTTTGAATATCATCATCTTGTTATTATAATTTTGAATTGAGATGTACCAGGTAGAATATGAGAGAAATAGGAGTAGTATCAAGGTAATAAGTACTCCTTTGTTCAAACTATTCCAGGTTTCTTCTTTGGAACATATCATCAAATCTATGAAGGTACACATAAATACTACAACAGCGTTTCAGTGAACTCTTTAAGTTAACCGTATCCTTGTTCAAATGAAATGGCCGTGGTGAATACTGTAGTTGAAGGCTTGGAGCCCTTACATTGGTTGTATTACATTACAGTGCGAGCACATTTCTCTGTATCATATCATTTCTGGGACTCATTCCTTTCTCGTGTCTTGGATATAGAAAGAAGTTGCTTGATACTCTTTGCCCCCACCATGGTACATTCCGTCTAATATCTGAACACCTTTGCATGGAATTCTTGAGATCCCGATTGATGCATGATGCATTACATGACATATTAGATTGACCTGTCTATAATCTTACCAAAATCAAATGACATGCTTGCAGGATAGCTCCTCCTCGAAATGGGATGATGTCGTTTTATTCCTCCAGGATTTGACCTCGCTACTGGCGCAAAGGCATAACACCTCAACAAGTAGATATTTCTGTATGTTGAGGCTGGTTAGCTGTTCTTGTCTTGAAAATACTTAAACATGGTTACATTGTAAGAAATAGTGTACATCTTCAAACATTAAGCGCATGGCCTGGATCGAGTTGAAAGATTGCCATTCCATACGTTAGCCGTATGTCGCGGAAGATTAATTAGTGCAAACTGAAGCTAAATATTTTTCCTCTGCCTTTATACATTCTCCATGAGTAAATGATTGATTTGCCGGTAGGGTGAAAAGCAGGTCGAATCTGGCGGGTAGTAGGTTATCCCATATCCTACAACAGTCTTCTATAGCATGTTCATTGCTCGAACAACAGATGATCAATGGACTTATGTCACGTAACTCTTCAGTACCGGCAAAAAATACTATAAGCATTTATGTAAATCCATTTCACTTAAGCGCCATTCAAATGGATTTGGCGAGTCCATATATGCTCCCAAACTCGAGTTTTTGCCGGTTGCTAATTCAAGACATATTAAATACCAAATAAATGCTAAATCGGAGAGGATGGCGAGACGGGCAAAATACCAACTGTGATCTCTGCCTGAAGATGGCACTAGAAATGACAAAACACTTGTTTTTCACCGCAATTTCAGCCAAAAGTGTTGGAACAGTTTGAATGTTAAGGGGTGTTTGGTACAGCTCTAGCTCCACCAAAATCCATAGAATTGGCAGTGTAGGATATTATTAACTCCAGAAATTTATAGAGCTAGAACTGTGGGTAAATTAAGAGTGTTTAGGTGGATCATCTTGTTTACATTTTAGACTAAAAATATAAACTTAATTTTACTTTATTTTAGCCTACAAGCTCTAGATCTGAGGTAGAGTTGGGATCTAGAGCTCTGCCAAATAGGGCCTTACCTAGGACCTTTCGTTGAATATCATTCAGATGATTCAAGAAGCTAAATAGAATTTTTATTAATCTTTTTATGAAGATTTTCATCTTCGACTCTTGACACATCCAGAAACAACACAACAACAGGATTTTCAATCAACGTAATGAATTAGTTCCAGTTTGGATGGCCAATTTTATTGAAAAGGCCAAGTTACACCTAGTTAGAATAAAAGCTCCCTAGTACTCTCAGTTCAATACCTAGATTAACTCTTTGTAATTTTCCATAACTCTTCGGGCCGAGGGCTTAGACTATACATTCTTTTCTCAGCTTTGCTTCTCTCTCCTTTATCTAGACTGTCTCTAAAGGTTTGTAATAAGGTTTGTATTTCCTTTTCGTTAATCCTGAAAGTTGTACAATAGAAGCCTCTTCGACTATTTTACCATAAAAAATAGGCCGTTAAGTTAATTAGTACCAACACCAAAAAAATTGTGCCTACAATGTGCTCCGCTCAGTAACTATAGCAACCAAAAGGGAACTGACGAATGGCAGAGAATTTTGTATCGAGTTACTTATAGCCCCCAACTCCTTACACGACGAGACCATCGAATGGGGAGTAGAGTATGGTAAACATAATGTTGTGATTCGACTCTTGACTTTTACTCGACAGCTGGATCGAGGTGTCAGTGTAGCGTTAGCATCACTCATCTGTCACGATTCTTGGTCCTTTACTCGATAGGACCTGGTAATTTTTGTTTTGTTCGATTTTGTGAATGCAATATTTTTCTTTTATGTATAGAATTTCCTCAACTAACCGATGTTCCACGAGTTGTCCAATATCACGCCATCTGCTGTAGATAACCGCACCAATCCTTGCCAAGTAGTTTCGACTACCACGTAGGGGCCTTCCCACTTAGTTGACAATTTGTTACGATTATCTTGTTTCGGCACCTTTCGCAGTACTAAGGCCCAACATCGAGCTCTCTTTCTTGGACCTTTATGCTATGATATCTTTGTAAGGCTTGTTTGTTGATACTTGGTCGCTCGAATGGATGCTCAATCTCTATACTCTTCAGGTAGATTTACATCGTTTGCTCGCTCTCGCTCTTGCTCCTTTTCTAAGTAGTTCTCCACTCGGGGTGATTTGAATGTTAACTTGGTTAAAAGCACTGCTTCTACTCGGTAGACCAAGAAAAACGAAGTCTCGCCGGTGGCTCGATTAGTCGATGTTCGAACGGCCTATAGCACCAAGGGAAGTTCTTTCGCCCATCGAGCTGAGTAAGCCTTAAGCCTATCGAATATGCGGGTCTTAATCCTCTGCAGAATCATGCTGTTGGAGCATTTGACATGACCGTTACTCTGAGAATGAGCTACAGAAACGAAGCAAAGTTTGATTCCCATTTCTTCGCAGAAGACTGTAAAAGCACTGCTCTTGAACTGGCCACCGTTGTTAGTAATCACTCGATTCGGAATGCTAAATCGAGTAATGATGCTCCTCATGAATCTCTTGGCCGCTTCTGAGGTGATGTTCCTGACGAGTTTGGCTTCTATCCACTTAGTGAACGTGTCAATTGCTACGAACAGGACTTTGTAACCTCCTTGGACTCTAGGGAATAGTCCCAAGATATCCAAGCTCCAAACGGAGAAGGGCCAAGACAGAGGAATAGTTTGTAGAGACTGGGCTGGTTGGGTGATTTGCTGGCTGTAGAACTGGCAGCTTTTGCACTTTTTCACCAGCTCGCAAGTATCCTAGAGGGCAGTCAGCCAATAAAACTCTTGTCGAAAAACCTTTTCGACTAGAGTGCGATAAGACGCATGGTTGCCGCAGATACCTCCATGGACATCGAGCAACATTTTATTGCCCTCTTCCTTAGTGATGCACTTCGTTAAGATCTGCCCTGGTGTGCATGTCGCACTGACGATCAACCTCTTGAGGACGTGAACTTGTTATCTCGCCTCTCGTGGTCTTCATAGGCCCGTTCTTCCCTTCGATCTCATAAGACATCACACAAATTTTGTCGATTTTGCAGGATTCAATCTCGAAGATCTCCAAGGTATTTCTAGTGGGGTTTGGAACGGACTATTCTGGAATTACGATGGCTAGAGTAGCGTCTTCATCTAGTCGAACACCGGCGTCATAGGGTTGTCGGGTCCAATGGCGGAAGAGACTTCAACAACAAATGATCACACTGGACATTGGCCTTAGGAGTACTGAGGATGTCGCTGTTAAGGTTCTGATGAGATGTTGTTCCTAGGATGCGACCGGGCCTGCCATTGTGGTCGTGCTACCAAAGAGTCTGCTGCCCCTGAAAACCTGGCACCTGTGGGCGAGGCGTCACTGGATTGTCAAGGTTATGATGCTTAGACAGTTTGACTGCGATCCCTACCGTGGCTGTGGCAGTTGGATCACGGCGATGGTCTATTGTGCTAGGAGCAATGATATTTGTGGCTGCATACATTGCGTCGGCTGCTACCCCAGGATCCTAGGGTGTGCTTGGAGGGATGTTGTGCTCCTAGCCGACCATGGCTTCTGCCCCTAGATCCCTCTCTTGGGAACTTCCGGTAGTTGTGCCATTGTTGGCATTGGCTATGAACACGTGTCGATCTATCTGATGTCGGGATCCGAATCTACAAATCCGGACCCTCTGTGTATTCTGCACTAGTCCAGGATCACGCTAGTGCACACAGGCTAAACAGGGTTAAAGTACCACAATCATACACAGCGGAATAATAATAAAGTACTTCAAACATGTATATAAACGAGTTGTACGACCTTAAGGTCTCCTTACAATAGTTTGCCACGCAGGTCTTACATTAATCAGAGTAATAAGAAAGCAACAGCGGAAAATAAAACATCATGGTGATCCATCTCTTTGCCACAGGCACCTTGACGAGGCTTGCTCCCTAGTTCTCTGGCTCCTCAGCAAACTCCTCTTCCCAAGCAGGCGTAGACTCCTCCTCTGGTAATTTTGTTGTTTGCAAGGGTGAGTACACAGTACTCAACAAGTCATGCATAGAATGCGTTCTATTACTACATGCATGGCTTGTTACATAGGAATAAGCTAATTGGTTATTTGCATTTCATCAATATTTTAACTTACTATTTATTTAGATATAAAGCACAAAACCATAATAATATAATAAGTTTCTCCAATTGTTTTCCACATAATTTTGGACACACAGTCCTTAATCAAATTTCACCATTATCCACGGCACCTGACCTTTCATTCCATTTTATTTTCAAAGATCTACCCTTTTTGTAATCCCGAGCTCTGTCCAATTCTGTGGACTCGGCTATTCGAATAGTTTTGACATACTCTGCAGAGGGTGTACATTTTACCCACAAGATACAGTCGCTCACCACACAGGTGATTGATTGTAACAAAGTCTTCGAAACTAACATCTAAACCTATGAACCTCCCCAGTATGGCCTTCCTAACACTTCCCTCACCAGAGTAGAAGTTTAGAACAAGCGAATACTATTGGATGGCTACCAAGCCGTAGCAGTATGCTCCCCCACGTTACACCCTTGTGTAATGCGCACTCGATGTGTCAAAGGAAAGATATTAGAACCATACTAAACTAGGTCTCTCATACCGGACATGTGGTTGTATGAGTAACTTCATTCAAAGGCTTGCAAGGTAAAGTCCTTAATCGACCAAGGCAAGACTTCCTTCCAAAAGTTTGGCACCAGACCAACTCATTTGCCACACAGGCCCTTCCCGGCACAAAGCCTCGGTCCACTTGCCCCAATCTAAATCCTTGCCCATCCCAGGTTGTTTTATAGTACAACACACGCCAGTATTCAACCTTCATGTAGAACCACACAGGTCTCCACATTTTAAAGTCATTACCAACAATATAGCACCATTTACCAAAATACATTCTCTATTCCTTTATTCAATGTTGCTTTTGTATTCAAAAAGATTATTCACAATATATGCAAGGCTAAGCAACTATTCACGGTCTAGCCTCCCGTGTTGGCATATCATTATATCCAACTAATATTATCAACTTAGGGAAACAAATGAATCATGTCATACAAATATTAGTGACAAGGGGGCAATAACAAATAGGTTGATTAACTAATTCTCCCTAATTAATTAAATCCATTTTTAATTAAATTAGCATGCATAGTTTGAATCAAAATACATTTTCAAAACTTAGGAGCAAAATGATCAACGCATAACTTACCTTCAAACAGCAGAAGATCCTGATCTGGAGCTTGGTCTTGCGCTGAAAATTCCCTCTCGAAGTTTTCCGGCAAATCAATGTCTACTTGAATAAATAAACACACAATAAATATAATTTCTAGATAGCAAGATCAACTCTAAAAATTCCACAAAATTCACTAATAAATAGATCTTGATTTTATAAATTTTTAAAAATTAGAATCACCTCAATCGGAGTTAAAACACAAAAGTTATAATCATTTGAAGTTTAAAATCAATTAAAAGAATAAACCGAATTTCTTTATTTATTTATATACGGAAAATTCAGAAATATGACATCATCACGAATTGAATTTCCACTGAATTATTTTTCTAAAAAATTGAATTATTGCACAAGCATGGCGTCAGTAGGTCCATAGACTTAGTCTGATTCGGGTTTGGTCCACGTGGACTCGGCTCTGAATAGTACCTCCACGACACATGGGCCCCTGATGCGTCGGCATCCACAGATACCACGGCGACATGTGGGTCCCATCGATGCGTCATTCTGCGCGGCAGAACACGTGGACGATCTGGATCGACAGCGGCGCTAAACTAATAACCGAGACTCGATTCAATCTCGATCGTCCGATTCAAAAGCGAGCGGCGAGATTGATCGACGTTCGATTCAAATCTACCGGAGCTAACACATGGCTTCACCGTGGCCATTGGATCCGATCGGACGGCTAGAATTAAATTGGGCGACGTCGCAGGCGACTCGACTCCTCGATTTTCACACGACCGCGCTCGATCGGGATCGGCCCGGATGCGGTGTAATCGAATCATCCATTCAAAATCCGGCGACTGGATTGAATCTAATTGCTCATCACGATCGCCTCTGCACTACTCGATACTCGGGCGTGGGCGCATCCGATCCACACAAGTTCAATCGAGCGTTCAAGATTGATTCAATCCTATGCTCCCAACCACGAATCCTACGGCTACAATTAACAATGCAAGCGGCAAGATAAGAACCACACGATGAAAATCTAACGGCCAAGGTTGGAAGATGAGACTCCTTTGTTTGAGAAGCGTGGCAAGATCTCGTGCGATGAAAGACGATCGGACGGTCGGAAGAGCTCGGTGGCGGTGGTGTCCGATAAGGCGCAGAACTTTCTTGGAGATGAGGAAGCCGACACCGCGGCAGCGTCGAGGCTTCTCCGGCGACAAAGTGGCTCCACGGCCGGCTCGGCGCAAGGAACTTGCGGCGACCTCGAAGACGGCGGAGAGTGAATGGCGGCGCGCAAACACGACGGAAAGGTCTCGGGACTTGGCGAGCTCATGTGGGCCTTCGGTGTGTCTCGGGGCGTGAGAGGTCACAAAATCGCGAAAGGAAGCGCTCGCACGATCGCGCGAGCTAATGAAGACGGAGGATTAACATGCGCGTTAATGGCGCGTGGATTCTCCGCGTAACGTGTGCGCGGCGCTTCTAGAAGCGAAGACGAACGATGTGGCGAAATCTCGGCCTTCCACGCGACGATCCAACGACCGAACGTGCGTATGGCGTGGCTTCCTTCAGCCGTCCGATCCAATCGGACGGTTATTACCTAACGCCGTTTAGGTTTTCGTTGAATTGTTGCCGGATACGATCTTGGCTCGACCCAATACTATCAACGGTTTTTCTCGGCTTTCAATAAAATTAATTCCGAAATTCAAATAAATCTTTTGGGACTTTTAAAATATCGAAAAATTCTAGAAAAATTCAGAAAATATTTTAGAATATTTTGGACTCAAATAAAATAATTTCATTATATTTTGCAAAAACTTATTCATTAATTAATTAATTTCAAACAAGGGTTAAATTCAATTAATTCCAAATAAATTCAAAAATTCTCAAAAATTCAAAATAACCATTAAATTAAAAATGGACCAAATTTTGGGATGTTACATCGACTCTTGCATTGATTCTGAAGTCATCACTCGTTATCTGTCACTTTCTTGGTCGACACATTTGAGGAGCTTGGGCTCGAGAGGTCAAACTCTTGAAACACACCTCTCGCGAGAATCCTCGAACAGGACTCGATGAAGCCGATGTGCTTAAGATCTCCAAACAACTCCCAGCGTATAGCATGGTTCCAAAGCGATCTCGAGATCCTACCGGGGGCTTGGTGGGTGTCGGAAATTTCGGCGTGGATGCACACAAGACATGTCGATCTACAAAAAGCAGTGAAGGCCCCTACAGTGCGCCGGTTGTCGAAAGTTAGTGATCGACAACACACTTATATTCGGTTACCATCGAGACATGCAGGTCAAACACACAATCCGGGAACACGATGTAGACGAGTTCGGCCTCTTGGTGAGTAACACCCTACTCCTATGTAGATGGTGTATGATATCGATGAATAGATTACGGATCGGGAGACTAGTCCGATTACAAGGAAAAGTATGAATATGCGGTTGGTTAGGCTATGGCTAGTGGATGGTCTTGCTCGAGAGAACTTCCTGCATCCGCTCTGGATGGCTATTGCGGGAGAGTTACTCGTTACTTTGCTTGAGGCTTGGGTCCCCTCGCGATGTCTACCTTTGCCCTTATATAGTGGGTTGGAGTACGAATCATGGTCGATGAGGAGTCTGTGGCCTTTATGATCTCCGTATCACATTTGAACTTCCATAACCGGGATGTATTCGAGTGGGTTTCATTATATCGGAAAAGCAGAATCCTTCCTTATGTGGGGATATCCTTTGCTCCATATACCTTATCCATTGAGCGGGCTCGAAATATCTGCGGTTGCCAAATCTTTGGTAGAGATATATGTGGTATGATTGTTGATTTTATGGTGTACGCCCATATCCCATATTTGGATATTCGACGGCACTAATGTGCTTCTCGGCACTCATTAGGCATCTTGTTCGACCTAAAAATGCTATTAAACAATTTAGTTGGCTAAACAATCGCCACATCTTCAAGGCATTTTCACACCTCAATAGGAATGTTGTTAGCCCCAACATCTTACCCATTTTCATCCTTTTTCAAGCCACTCTTACTTCAAACTCTTGAATTAATCAAATGAACTATCTATCAAAAGAATCGTCTAGTTCAATGTTCTATCATTGTTGTCTCCGTTGTACAACTGGTCAAAGTAGTCTCTCCACCTATTCTTGATCTCATTATCTTTCGCAAGAAGTCTATTATCATTGTTGTCTTGGTTGAAATCTCGTCTTTTTTTCTCGAAGCTTGGCAATCGTGTATATGTCTTTCTTGCCCTCTGTTGTACTCAACTTCTGATAAAGATCCTCATAAGCATTGTCTTGTGCCTCACTCACCGCTTCCTTTGCATTCTTTTTAGCTACTTTGTACTTATGTTTGTTGTCGTCACCGCTATCATACTGCATGTGCTTGTAGCATGCCTTCTTTTCCTCAATAGCCTTTTTCACTTCCGCGTTCTACCACCAAGTGTCTTTAGATTTGCATCTAGTCCCTCAGGTCACTACACACACCTCCATAATCACCCTCCTAATGTGAGTTACCATCTATGTCCACATGCTATTCGCGTCCTCTCCCACATTCCATATCCCTTTTGTGATCATCCTGTCCTTAAACACTCACAAGGCGTTTAAGATATCCTCTACTTGATTCCAATCACTATAACAAAACCCCCATGAATCCTCTCAAACCCCCACTAATTGTATCAACACGACCTTTGAAATCGGCTCCTAAGAAAAGCTTCTCATTATTAGACACACTTCTAACCATGTCATCTAGATCTTCCCAAAATTATCTCTTAGCGGTCTTATTCAAACCTGCTTATGGAGCATATGCACTAATAATGTTCAAAACCATGTCGCCAATGACTAGTTTGACTAGGATAATCCTATACACCTGGTGTCTCACATCGACAACTCTGCTTTTGAGGCATCTTATCAATTTAGATGCCTACAATTCTTGTTCGATCTATTCCAGTATCGACAACTTGAAGTCAGTTCCTCTACTTTATTCACTTTCTAACCCATCCATTTAGTTGATATTTTCATGCGTCCTAATCGTCGTATCAACTAATACCTATTAGGGACCCTACATTCCAACGTCCTTGGCTAACATCCTTGCCCCTACGCACTCATCGAGTACAATGTGAAGACCTTCGTTTTTTTACTACATCCAAGCGCCGACGTAGTGCTTCACTAAGGAGTGGCGTCCTGGCCCTTCCTCATTTATCACCACACCTGAGTTCCATTTTGTGCGTCACTAAGAGGGTTACGCCTCTCTGAAAATTTTTGGGTTTCATCCCATGAAAGAGAAGCTATTTTATTTTATGTTGGCCCGAAGCCTAACACAACCCTCCTTCCCGGCTTGGGGCAGGCAATGTACTACACAGGCAGAGTTATCCTGATATCAAATCCATAGCACAGTAAAAAATACAACTACATCACCACATGGAATATCTGGATGGACAAGGCATGTTCATTCCTTCAAAATTTCTGTACAGATTGCATGATCTGTAAGCTTATCCGTGAGTAATGTTCTGCTCTGCTTTACTGGACGGCTGAAATTGGCCACTTTTGCATGTATGGACAGAAGCGAAATGACAGTGAATTTCACATCTTTCGTGACAAATATGTGACAGCAATAATGTGAGCAATAAGACATGTTCTATCAGCCACTCCATCTTGGTATTGCTCCAATGTTTTTCTCTTTCTTATTTTGTGCAAGTGCTATGGGACTTATGTGATAACTACCATGAAAGAATAGATGCCTTATTATTGCTAATAAAAACAGTTAATTAGTTTGGGATGAACCATTATAAAGCCAAAGATCTCCTATTTAAATTTAATTTGTGCACTTCATTAACATATTTTTCAGTTTCTCATTGGAGGCCTAATAAACTGGTACACTAGTTGAAGACCATTGGTGCAAATACATTATAATTTGTAGTTTCGTACTCATGTTTTGAAGATTTTCTGGTGTGATGATAATTACCCTCCATGCAATTGCAACTTAGCATCTGTATCTTTGCAGTTGATGGAAGATGAAGGGCAGTTTTTGAATGAGGGATTTCCAGGAGTTCCAGTTTTTCAGGTTTGAATATCCTTGTCTAGTTGTTATAATTTTCAATTGATGTACTCGGAAGGATGTGAGAGAAATAGGAGTAGTATCAAGGTAATAAGTACTCCTTTGTTCAAACTATTCCAGGTTTCTTCTTTGGAACATATCATCAAATCTATGAAGGTACACATAAATACTACAACAGCGTTTCAGTGAACTCTTTAAGTTAACCGTATCCTTGTTCAAATGAAATGGCCGTGGTGAATACTGTAGTTGAAGGCTTGGAGCCCTTACATTGGTTGTATTACATTACAGTGCGAGCACATTTCTCTGTATCATATCATTTCTGGGACTCATTCCTTTCTCGTGTCTTGGATATAGAAAGAAGTTGCTTGATACTCTTTGCCCCCACCATGGTACATTCCGTCTAATATCTGAACACCTTTGCATGGAATTCTTGAGATCCCGATTGATGCATGATGCATTACATGACATATTAGATTGACCTGTCTATAATCTTACCAAAATCAAATGACATGCTTGCAGGATAGCTCCTCCTCGAAATGGGATGATGTCGTTTTATTCCTCCAGGATTTGACCTCGCTACTGGCGCAAAGGCATAACACCTCAACAAGTAGATATTTCTGTATGTTGAGGCTGGTTAGCTGTTCTTGTCTTGAAAATACTTAAACATGGTTACATTGTAAGAAATAGTGTACATCTTCAAACATTAAGCGCATGGCCTGGATCGAGTTGAAAGATTGCCATTCCATACGTTAGCCGTATGTCGCGGAAGATTAATTAGTGCAAACTGAAGCTAAATATTTTTCCTCTGCCCTTTATACATTCTCCATGAGTAAATGATTGATTTCGCCGTAGGGGTGAAAAGCGGTCGAATCTGGTGGGTAGTAGGTTATCCCATATCCTACCTAATATTTTTCCCGATCACGGGCAGGTGCGGTAATGAAAATACAGGACGGATACGGTACGAATCTGAATATTTACGGAACGGGTAAACAACGGGTACCGGTATTAACGAGGGTAAAAACAGTATCGGATATTGTTGGGAAAATTGCTTTTTTGGTTTTGATTGGGCTGGCAGTTCTCGTCTTGGGCCGTGAAGGCAGCCCAAAGAAAAGCAAAAGGTAGACTCTGTATTCTCCCCTGCTGGATGCTTTGGCATTGGTGGCTCCATCCTCCAGCGGAAAAAGCTTGCCAGGTCTTCAGTGTGGCTGGCTAGATCCATGGGAATCGCCAAGGATCCAGGAGGAGGACGAGCTCGTCTCGCCGACCGGTGAGAGGACCAAGTCTCATGCCGTTGCGGCTGCAGGTCTTCTCTTCACTATATATATGCCATAGCCCTTCATCCAGGAGATACAGCAAGTAAGAAATCCCAATCCCTAGTTTTCCTTCTTGATCCTCTATTGAGCACTGATCTGAATTGGTGAGGAAGAACTTCAAGTCTTTGATCTGGTGTTTGAGTTTTCCTCCCGTCTGTGTGCGCCCAATTTTGTGTCTGTGCTTGATACTCTGGTGAGGGTTTTTGGTCCCTGAGACCAAATCCTTGGAAGGGAATTTGGTTGGAGAATTGATCCTGCGCAGCTACTGGTAAGGCTCGGCTTCGCAGTTGGAGTGCCACATCTGCGATTTGGGCATTGTATCTCCGGAAACTGGCCTTCTTCCCGTGGCACTTGCGGCGGCTCTAGGTTTTCTGGGACAGCAATCTGCATTGCGCCTTGCCCTTATCTTCTGAATAGCTTTGAGTGCTATTCCACAGTGAGTATCCCTGAGATTTATCTCAGATTTTCAGTGCCCGTTTGTTGCTCTATGATGAACTAGGGTAAAAGAATGATTAGAACATTTATCTTTGTGGATTAGGCCTTCAATTGTAGCCCTGAATGCTTGAAAGAATTAAATTGTTTTAACTGTCCAGACTGTACCTGTCTGATAACTTGATATTGCTAGTCTCACTTTCTGTCAGATCTTCTCATTATCTCTTGTTTGTGTGTGCTGTTAGATCTAGTCACCTAATGCTCTGATTCTTGTCCAGTATTCGTTAATCAATTCTTGCTCTATATATTGCATGGTATTGGTTAATCTGTGTTTGCACTGGTTCCTGTACAGAGTTGATTAATCTGTTCCATGTGCAATTCTTTTCAGTAGTTGTGTAATTTAAACAGATTGCTGAAATGGATTAGTTCCTGTTGCTTGTTTGATTAAAATCTGGTACTTTGAATCTTTGATATTGGTGACCGACAATAGTCTGATAGCACTGTCTGATTTGGTGAACTAGTATTCTCTTGCTGATCTGAAAGCATTGTCCAGTTTCGGTTAGCAAGATTTAACTCAGGTTATAATCTGGACTGTGTATATTTCTTGACAATAGAATTCTTTATTGTGCATTTTAAGGTGGTAAGAATTCAAGGCCTAATCTATTGAATAAATTGTTAGCCGATTCATGATTGTGGTGAAGATTCTAATTTTCACCCATACCCTAAGTCTGAGAGCACATAATATTCATATCCTCTCTTTGAGGCAGTAGACACAATTATATCATGAATGACATAACAATGCTTAGTGTAATCTTGTTTATGTCATTCTTACTTTCTAATGGATTCTGTATTCTCAATTAAATACTTAAAAGGAATATTGAATAAAATCTTGCTCTTATACTCGCTTCATTTCCAACAATCCGAAAACCTAGATCATCAATGGCTTCGTGTCCTTAGACGCAATTAAGCCTGAAATTTTGATGGGGCGGCTTTAAACGCCGGCATGCTAGGCTAAGCTCGCTAATTGAGCTTGGACCGTTCTAGGCCATTAGCGAAGAGATGCCACCTTCGCAGGAAGATGTGACCGACAAGGCCGAGATAGATCGCATGACGCCAAAAGGGCGTTGGGAGAAGGCTAACACCTGGCCACGCAGATCTTAGCCATCCTATCAAATCGGCTTTATGACGATATGTGAACTTCACAGAGGCATGCAAGATTTGGATAGAGCTTAATGAGAAATACGCAGAGCGACAACGAAATGAGTCCTTCATTTCGCTAAATACATGAATTACCAAATGGTTGAAAGCGATCCATTATGGAGCAAATTCATGAACTATAACTCCTCGTGACGTGACTTAGGTCAAGACGAGTGTGTTCTACTAGAAGGATTTCGTGAATGTGATCCTAGCTAAACGCCTTCTTCATGGCATGACTTTGTCATAGCCCGTCGACATCTAAAGAAGCAGCTAACGGTTGGTGAACTAGCGCGCTATCAATGTCGAGAGAAGTCCAAAAATAGCTATGGAGAGATAAAGGCTTCCGCTCGCTAATCTCGTTGAGCACAAGACCCAAAACAAGAATATGAAGAAGTCACCTCCTACGAACAATGTCAAGACTAAAATAATGAAAAAAGAAGAAGAGATTTGCTTCGTTTGCGGTGTCTTGGCCATAAAGCCAATCGTTGCGCAATCGAAGAGGAAAGGCCAACGCTGAACAACAAAAAGCGCTAAGGCTCGGTGCATGTGGTCATTGCGAGCGGAGATCTGGTGCAAGCACTTCCACCAGTGGGTACGTACCTTTGGCCTTTATGGCAGATTCATCTACTGATTGGTGGATCAATACAGGTGCTACTAGACACATATGCACTGATCGGACTTGTTTCTCCTCTTTTCGAGTGCGACAAGTGGAACCGTTCTAATGGGAACGTGCGGCGATTGCATCGTGGTATAGGACAAGTAAGTCTGGAGTTGACTTTAGGCAAGACGCTTGTTCTTAAGGACGTACTGTATATACCTGTTATGACTCGCAATCTGTTGAGCGGGTCAATGCTGTGCCGGCAAGGAATAAAGTTAGTCTTTGAGTCCAATAAGGTCGTGTTGACCAAATTTGATTGCGGAGGCATGTTCCGCATTTCTACTCTTGATAATAATATAAATGTATTTCAGTCTTCATATCAGGATAACAATATTGATTTATGGCATTCTCATTTATGTCAAGTTAATCATGAAGCCATTGAGCGGTTGAGCAAGATGGAGATTATTCCTAAATATAAGTATGAGAAAAATCAAAAGTGTGAGGTGTGTGTTCAAGCTAAGCAGCCTCGGAAATCGTTTCATACGGTTGATGGTAGAACCATCTTACCTCTTGTATTAATCCATTCTGATATTTGTGAAATGAATGGTATAGTAACTAAAGGTGGCAAAAGATATTTCTTTACTATCATAGATGATGCAACTAGATTTTGTTACATCTATTTACTCAAAACCAAAGATGAAGAACTAGAATACTTTAAAATCTATAAGTGAAGTTGAAAATCAACTAGAAAAGACAATAAAGAGATTAAGGTCGAGAGGAGGAGAGTATATTCCTAAGGAATTCTCTCAATCTTGTGAAGAAAGTGGTATAATACATGAGTTTACACCACCATACTCACCTCAATCTAATGGAGTGGTGAAAGAAAGAACCGAACTATTTGTGACTTAGTGAATGCTTTGTTACAAAGTTCGGTATGGCTAACTCATGGTGAGGTGAGGTGCTCTCACAATCACTCTGAGGATGACACGTCTTCAAAGCTACAACCGCTTGGAATTGAGTATTCAAGCGATGAGGACCGCTGGAATTCTAATATCTACTACTTTCTATCTTGCTTGTAAAAGTATTCCAAGAGGTATATACATTAAAAGCGGTACTACGCTTGAAAACCGTTTTAAGCGTGATCGCTTGGAATACTCGAATTCCAGCGGTCTCTTCTGGAATACTCAATTCCAAGCGGTATGGCGGAATTGAGTATTCAAGAAAGACCGCTGAATTCGAGTATTCCAAGCTGATCTGCTATTTTAAAAAGGTTTTCCAAGCGGTCAAGTACTAACAAATAGGTTGATTAACTAATTCTCCCAAATTAATTAAATCCATTTTAATTAAATTAGCATGCATAGTTTGAATCAAAATACATTTTCAAAACTTAGAGCAAAATGATCAATGCATAACTTACCTTCAAACAGCAGTTGATCCTGATCTGGAGCTTGGTCTTGCACTGGAAATTCCCCCTCGAAGTTTTCCGGCAAATCAACGTCTACTCGAATAAATAAACACACAATAAATATAATTTCCAGATAGCAATATCAACTCTAAAAATTCCACAAAATTCACCAATAAATAGATCTTGATTTTAAAATTTTTTAAAAATTGGAATCACCTCAATCGGAGTTAAAACGCAAAAGTTATAGTCATTTGAAGTTTAAAAATCAATTAAAAGAATAAACCGAATTTCTTTATTTATTTCTATACGGAAAATTCAGAAATATGACGTCATCACCGAATTGAATTTCCACTGAATTATTTTTCTAAAAAAAATCGAATTATTGCGCAAGCATGACGTCAGCCGGTCCATAGACTTGGTCTACAGCTCGGGTTTGGTCCACGTGGACTCGGCTCACTTAACAAGACCTCCAATCGCGACATTACGGTTCCCACCGATGACGTCACGGATGACGCCAAGATCCACAAGACCACGATCGACATGTGGGTCACATCGATGACGCCACCGCCGACGCCAAGATGACACGGGCACGATCTGGATGCGACACCACACTAAACTATTAACCGAGACTCGATTCAATCTCGATCGTCCGATTCAAAACGAACGGTCGAGATTGATGTGACGTTTTGATTCAAATCTACCCCGGAGCTAACACGTGGCTTCACCGTGGCCATTGGATCCCGATCGGACGGCTAGAATTAAATCGGCCAACGTCGACAGGGCCGACTGCACTGACTCCTCGATTTTCACACGACATGCGTTGATACGGGATTGGCCCAGCGCGCGGTGTAATTAGAATCATCCATTCAAAATGTAACAGCCTGGATTGAATCTAATTCACAAGATCACGATTCGCTACGCACTATTCGATACTCGACGCGTGGACGCATATGATCCACACAAGTTCAATCGAACGTTCAAGATTGATTCAATCCTATGCTCCCAACACGAATCCTACAGCTACAATTAACAATGCTACGCGGCAAGATAAGAACCACACGATCAAAATCTAACGGCCAAGGTTGGAAGATGAGACTCATCGCTTCAGAGAAGACGTGGCAAGATCTCGCGGCGATGAAAGACGATCGGACGGTCCGAAGAGCTCGAGTCGGCAAGTGGTGTTGCGCGGCGCAGACTTTTGCCGAGATGAGGAAGACGACACGGCGACGGCGATGCAGGGCTTCTCCGGCGAGAAGAAGTGGCTCCACGGGCGCGGTTCGACGCAAGGAACTCGGCGGCGACCTCGAAGATGGCGGAGAGTGAATGGCGGTGGCGCAAACACGGCGGAAAGGTCTCGGGACTTCGGTGAGCTCGTGTGGACGCTACGGTGTGTCTCGGGAGGCATGAGAGGTCACAAAATGCGCGAAAGGAAATGCTCTGCACGATGCGCGAGCTAATGAAGACGGAGGATTAACACGACGTTAATGGCGCCGCGATTCTCCTACCGAACGTGGCGGCAGGCTTCAGAAACTGAAGACGAACGATGTGGCGAAATCTCGGCCTTCCATGCGGCACGATCTAACGACCCGTAAACGCGGACGACGTGGCTTCCTCCAAGCCGTCCGATCCAAATCGGACGGTTATTACGTAGCGCCGCTTAGGTTTTCTCGCTATTGGTTTGCAATAAGACAAGATCGGCTCGCCCAATATCATCAACGGTTTTTCTTGCTTTCCTAATAAAATTAATTCTAGAAATTCAAATAAATCTTTTGGGACTTTTAAAATATCGAAAAATTCTAGAAAATTCCGTAAAATATTTTACAATATTTTGGACTCAAATAAAATAATTTCATTATATTTTGCAAAAACTTATTCATTAATTAATTAATTTCAAAGAAGGGTTAAATTCCGTAAATTCCAATTAATTCCAAATAAATTCCAAAAATTCTCAAAAATTCAAAATAACCATTAAATTAAAAATGGACCAAATTTTGGGATGTTACATCCGACTATCGCATTGATCTGAAGTCATTGTCACGCCGTTGTCATTGCCACTTTCTTGGTCGACACATTTAAGGACGCTGGGCTCGAGAGGGTCAAACTCTTGAAACACACGTCTCAGCAGGAATCCTCGAAACAGGACTCGATGAAGCCGGTGTGCTTAAGATCTCCAAACGACTCCCATCGACATAGCATGGTTACAAAGACGATCTCAGATCCTACCAGCGGGGCTTGGTGGGTGTCGAAAATTTCGGCGTGGATGCACAACGAAGACATGTCTAATCTACAAAAATAGCTGAAGGCCCCTACCTGGTGCGCCAGTTGTCGAAATTAAGTTAGTGATCGACAACACACTTATATTCGGTTACCATCGAGATATGCAGGGTCAAACACACAATCGGGGGAACACGATGTAGACAGGTTCGGGCCTCTTGGTCGAGTAACACCCTACTCCTATGTAGATAATGTATGATATCGGTGAATAGATTACAGATCGGGGAGACTAGTCCTGATTACAAGGAAAAGTATGAATATGCGGTTGGTTAGGCTATGGCTAGTGGATGGTCTTGCTTAGAGAACTTCCTGTGCATCTGGCTCTGGATGGCTATTGCGTGGAGAGTTACTCGTTACTTTGCTTGAGGCTTGGGTCCCCTCCTGACGATGTCTACCTTTGCCCTTATATAGTGGGTTGGAGTACCGAATCGTGGTCGATGAGGAGTCTGTGGCCTTTATGATCTCCGTATCGCATTTGAACTTCCATAACCACCGGATGTATTCGAGTGGGTTTCCTTGTATCGGGAACACGAGCGAATCCTTCCTTATGTGGGGATATCCTTTGCTCCATATACCTTATCCCATTGAACTGAGCTCGAAATATCTGCAGTTGCCAAATGTTGGTAGAGATATATGTGGTATGATCGTTGATTTTATGGTGTACACCCATATCCCATATTTGGATATTCGACGGCACTAATGTGCTTCTCTGGCACTCATTAGGCATCTTGTTCGACCTAAAAATGCTATTAAACAATTTAGTTGGCTAAACAATCGCCACATCTTCAAGGCATTTTCCCACCTCAATAGGAATGTTGTTAGGCCCCAACATCTTACCCATTTTCATCCTTTTTCAAGCCACTCTTACTTCAAACTCTTCAATTAATCAAATGAACTATCTATCAAAAGAATCGTCTAGTTCAATGTTCTATCATTGTTGTCTCCGTTGTACAACTGGTCAAAGTAGTCTCTCCACCTATTCTTGATCTCATCATCTTTCGCAAGAAGTCTATTAGTGTTGTTTTTGATGCACTTAACTTGGTTGAAATCTCGTCTTTTTTTCTCGAAGCTTGGCAATCTTGTATATGTCTTTCTTGCCCTCTGTTGTACTCAGCTTCTGATAAAGATCCTCATAAGCATTGTCTTGTGCCTCACTCACCGCTTCCTTTGCATTCTTTTTAGCTGCTTTGTACTTATGTTTGTTGTCGTCACCGCTATCATACTGCATGTGCTTGTAGCATGCCTTCTTTTCCTCAATAGCCTTTTTCACTTCCACGTTCTACCACCAAGTGTCTTTAGATTTGCATCTAGTCCCTCAAGTCACTACACACACCTCCATAATCACCTTCCTAATGTGAGTTACCATCTCTGTCCACGCATATTCAAGGCCCTCTCCCACATTCCATATCCCTTTGTGATCATCCTGTCCTTAAACACTCACAAGGCGTTTAAGATATCCTCTACTTGATTCCAATCACTATAACAAAACCCCATGAATCCTCTCAAACCCCCACTAATTGTATCAACACGACCTTTGAAATCGGCTCCTAAGAAAAGCTTCTCATTATTAGACACACTTCTAACCATGTCATCTAGATCTTCCCAAAATTATCTCTTAGCGGTCTTATTCAAACCTGCTTATGGAGCATATGCACTAATAATGTTCAAAACCATGTCGCCAATGACTAGTTTGACTAGGATAATCCTATACACCTGGCGTCTCACATCGACAACTCTGCTCTTGAGGCATCTTATCAATTTAGATGCCTACAATTCTTGTTCCGATCTATTCCAGTATACCACAACTTGAAGCCAGTTCCCTCTACTTTATTCACTTTGTAACCCATCCATTTAGTTGATATTTTCATGTGTCCTAATCGTCGTATCAACTAACTCTTTTAACTTACCTATTAGGGACCCTACATTCCAACTGTCCTTGGCTAACATCCTTGCCCCCACGCACTCATCGAGTACAGTGTGAAGACCTTTGTGTTTTTTTTACTACATCCAAGCGCTGACGTAGTGCCTCACTAAGGGAGTGGTGTCCTGGCCCTTCCTCATTTATCACCACACCTGAGTTCCATTTTGGTGCGTCACAAAGAGGGTTACGCCTCTACGAAAATTTTTTGGGTTTCATTCCATGAAAGAGAAGCTATTTTATTTTATGTTGGCCCACGAAGCCTAACACAACCCTCCTTCCCGGCTTGGGGCAGGCAATGTACTAAAACTACACAGGCAGAGTTATCCTAGATATCAAATCCATAGCACAGTAAAAAAATACAACTACATCACCACATGGAATATCTGGATGGACAAGGCATGTTCATTCCTTCAAAATTTCTGTACAGATTGCAAGATCTGTAAGCTTATCCGTGAGTAATGTTCTGCTCTGCTTTACTGGATGGCTGAAATTGGCCACTTTTGCATGTATGAACAGAAGCGAAATGACAGTGAATTTCACATCTTTCGGGACAAATATGTGACAGCAATAATGTGAGCAATAAGACATGTTCTATCAGCCACTCCATCTTGCTATTGCTCCAATGTTTTTCTCTTTCTTATTTTGTGCAAGTGCTATGGGACTTATGTGATAACTACCATGAAAGAATAGATGCCTTATTATTGCTAATAAAAACAGTTAATTAGTTTGGGATGAACCATTATAAAGCCAAAGATCTCCTATTTAAATTTAATTTGTGCACTTCATTAAAATATTTTTCAGTTTCTCATTGGAGGCCTAATAAACTGGTACACTAGTTGAAGACCATTGGTGCAAATACATTATAATTTGTAGTTTCGTACTCATGTTTTGAAGATTTTCTGGTGTGATGATAATTACCCTCCATGCAATTGCAACTTAGCATCTGTATCTTTGCAGTTGATGGAAGATGAAGGGCAGTTTTTGAATGAGGGATTTCCAGGAGTTTCAGTTTTTCAGGTTTGAATATCCTTGTCTAGTTGTTATAATTTTCAATTGATGTACTCGGAAGGATGTGAGAGAAATAGGAGTAGTATCAAGGTAATAAGTACTCCCTTTGTTCAAACTATTCCAGGTTTCTTCTTTGGAACATATCATCAAATCTATGAAGGTACACATAAATACTACAACAGCGTTTCAGTGAACTCTTTAAGTTAACCGTATCCTTGTTCAAATGAAATGGCCGTGGTGAATACTGTAGTTGAAGGCTTGGAGCCCTTACATTGGTTGTATTACATTACAGTGCGAGCACATTTCTCTGTATCATATCATTTCTGGGACTCATTCCTTTCTCGTGTCTTGGATATAGAAAGAAGTTGCTTGATACTCTTTGCCCCCACCATGGTACATTCCATCTAATATCTGAACACCTTTGCATGGAATTCTTGAGATCCCGATTGATGCATGATGCATTACATGACATATTATATTGACCATTTGACCTGTCTATAATCTTACCAAAATCAAATGACATGCTTGCAGGATAGCTCCTCCTCGAAATGGGAAGATGTCGTTTTTATTCCTCCAGGATTTGACCTCGCTACTGGCGCAAAGGCATAACACCTCAACAAGTAGATATTTCTGTATGTTGAGGCTGGTTAGCTGTTCGTGTCTTGAAAATACTTAAACAAGGTTACATTGTAAGAAATAGTCTACATCTTCATACATTAAGCGCATGGCCTGGATCGAGTTGAAAGATTGCCATTCCATACGTTAGCCGTATGTTGCGGAAGATTAATTAGTGCAAACTGAAGCTAAATATTTTTTCCTCGGCCCCTTTATACATTCTCCATGAGTAAATGATTGATTTCGGCCAGGTAGGGGTGAAAACGGGTCGGATACAGATGGGTAGTAGGTTATCCCATATCCTACCCTAATATTGTTTTTCCAGATACGGGACTGGTACGGATAATGAAAATACAGGACGGATACGGGTACGGATACGGATATTTACGGAACGGGTAAATAACGGGTACCGGGTATTAACGAGTGGGTAAAAAACGAGTAACTGATATTGTTGGGAAAATTGCTGTTTTCTGGTTTTGATTGGGCTGGCAGTTCTCATCTTGGGCCGTGAAGGCAGCCCATTAGGGCAGTCAGAAAGAGAAGCAAAAGGTAGACTCTGTATTCTCCCCTACTGGATGCTTTGCCATTGGCGGCTCCATCCTCCAGCGGAAAAAGCTTGCCTGGTCTTCAGTGTGGCTGGCTAGATCCATGGGAATCGCTAAGGATCCAGGAGGAGGACGAGCTCGTCTCGCCGGCCGGTGAGAGGACCAAGTCTCATGCCGTTGCGGCTGTAGGTCTTCTCTTCACTATATATATATGCCATAGCCCTTCATCCAGGAGATACAGCAAGTAAGAAATCCCAATCCCTAGTTTTCCTTCTTGATCCTCTATTGAGCACTGATCTGAATTGGTGAGGAAGAACTTCAAGTGTTTGATCTGGTGTTTGAGTTTTCCTCCCGTCTGTGTGCGCCCAATTTTGTGTCTGTGCTTGATACTCTGCTGAGGGTTTTTGGTCCTGAGACCAAATCCTTGGAAGGGAATTTGTTTGGAGAATTGATCCTGCGCAGCTACTGATAAGGCTCGGCTTCGCAGTTGGAGTGCCACATCTGTGATTTGGGCATTGTATCTCCGAAAACTGGCCTTCTTCCCGTGGCACTTGCAGCGGCTCTAGGTTTTCTGGGACAGCAATTTGCATTGCGTCTTGCCCTTATCTTCTGAATAGCTTTGAGTGCTATTCCATAGTGAGTATCCCTGAGATTTATCTCAGATTTTCAGTGCCCGTTTGTTGCTCTATGATGAACTAGGGTAAAAGAATGATTAGAACATTTATCTTTGTGGATTAGGCCTTGAATTGTAGCCTTGAATGCTTGAAAGAATTAAATTGTTTTAATTGTCCAGACTGTACCTGTCTGATAACTTGATATTGCTAGTCTCACTTTCTGTCAGATCTTCTCATTATCTCTTGTTTGTGTGTGTTGTTAGATCTAGTCACCTAATGCTCTGATTCTTGTCCAGTATTAGTTAATCAATTCTTGCTCTGTATATTGCATAGTATTGGTTAATCTGTGTTTGCACTGGTTCCTGTACAGAGTTGATTAATCTGTTCCATGTGCAATTCTTTTCAGTAGTTGTATAATTTAAACAGATTGCTGAAATGGATTAGTTCCTGTTGCTTGTTTGATTAAAATCTGGTGCTTTGAATCTTTGATATTGGTGATTGATAATAGTCTGATAGCACTGTCTGATTTTGTGAACTAGTATTCTCTTGCTGATCTGAAAGCATTGTCCTGTTTCGGTTAGCAAGATTTAACTCAGGTTATAATCTGGACTGTGTATATTTCTTGATAGTAGAATTCTTTATTGTGCATTTTAAGGTGGTAAGAATTCAAGGCCTAATCTATTGAATAAATTGTTAGCCGATTCGTGATTGTGGTGAAGATTCTAATTTTCACCCATACCCTAAGTCTGAGAGCACATAATATTCATATCCCTCTCTTTGAGGCAGTAGACACAATTCATATCATGAATGACATAACAATGCTTAGTGTAATCTTGTTTATGTCATTCTTACTTTCTGTGGATTCTGATTCTCAATTAAATACTTAAAAGGAATATTGAATAAAATCTTGCTCTTATACTCGCTTCATTTCCAAGAATCCAGAAAACTTAGATCATCAATGGCTTCGTGTCCTCGCACGCAATTAAGCCCGAAATTTTGATGGGGCCTTTTTAAACGTGGCGGTGCTAGGGCTAAGCTCGCTAATTGAGCTCTGACCGTTTCTAGGCCATTACAATAAGAGATGCCACCCTTCTAGGGAAGATGTGACCGATAAGGTCGAGATAGATCGCATGATCGCGAAAGGGCCATTGGGAGAAGGCTAACACCTCGGCGTTAGCTCAAGATCTTAGCCATCCTATCAAATCGCTTTTTGACGATATGTGAACTTCACGAGGCACGCAAGATTTGGATAGAGCTTAATGAGAAATACGCCGAGAGCGACAACGAAATGAGTCCTTCATTACTGCTAAATACTTGAATTACCAAATGGTTGAAAGCAGATCCATTATGGAGCAAATCCATGAACTACAACTCCTTGTACGCGACTTAGGTCAGTACGAGTGTGTTCTACCAGAAGGATTTCAGGTGAATGCGATCCTAGCTAAACTTCCTTCTTCATGGTGTGACTTGTCACGTACCGCCGACATCCCAAGAAATAGCTAACTGGCCGTGAACTAGCTACCGCTATCAATGTCGAGGAGAAGTCCAAAAATAGCTATGAGAGATAAAGGCTTCCGCCAGTTAATCTCGCTGAGCACAAGACCCAAAACAAGAATATGAAGAAGATCAAGAAGTCACCTCCTACGAACAATGTCAAGACTAAAATAATGAAAAAGAAAAGACGAAATTGTCTGCTTGCTTATGTGTGCTTGACCATAAAGCTAATCGCTGCTTAATCGAAGAGGAAGGGCCAACGCCGAACAACAAAAAGCGCTAAGGCTCAGTGCATGTGGTCGCTGCGTAAACCGGAGATCCCAGCTGCAGCACTTCCACCAGCTGGTACGCACTTTGGCCTTTATGGCGATTCATCATCGATTGGTGGATCGACATGTGCTACTAGACACATATGCACCGATCGGACTTGTTTCTCCTATTTTCGTGGTGCAACAAGTGGAACCGTTCTAATGGGGAACGGCAACGTTGCTAAAGTATGTGGTATAGGACAAGTAAGTCCGAGTCGACTTCAGCAAGACGCTTGTTCTTAAGGACGATCAGATATACCGCTATGACTCGCAACTGCTGAGCGGGTCAATGTTGCACTCTCAAGGAATAAAGTTAGTCTTTGAGTCCAATAAGGTCGTACGACCAAATTTGGCTTGTTCTTAGAAAAGGCTATGATCATGAGGTATGTTCCGATTTCTACTCTTGATAATAATACAAATGTATTTCACTTTCATATCAGATAACAATATTGATTTATGGCATTCTCATTTATGTCATGTTAATCATGAAGCCATTGAGCGGTTGAGCAAGATGGAGATTATTCCTAGATATAAGTATGAGAAAAATCAAAAGTGTGAGGTGTGTGTTCAAGCTAAGCTAATTTCTAAACCGCTTTCATACTTGTTGATGATGTAACCACTTACCTCTTGTATTAATCCATTCTGATATTTGTGAAATGAATGGTATAATAACTAAAGGTGGCAAAAGATATTTCTTTACTATCATAGATGATGCAACTAGATTTTGTTACATCTATTTACTCAAAACCAAAGATGAAGCACTAGAATACTTTAAAATCTATAAGGCTGAAGTTGAAAATCAACTAGAAAAGACAATAAAAAGATTAAGGTTAGACCGGGGAGGAGAGTATATTCATAAGGAATTCTCTCAATACTGTGAAGAAAGTGGTATAATACATGAGTTTACACCACCATACTCACCTCAATCAAATGGAGTGGCTGAAAGAAAGAACCGAACTATTTGTGACTTAGTGAATGCTTTGTTACAAAGGTATGGCTAACTCATGGTGGGGTGAGGCTGCTCTCACAGTTAATTATGTCCTAAATAGGGTTGCACCTCGCAATCGTGAGGTTACACCTTATGAAGAATGAAAGGGGAGAAAACCTAACTTGTCATTTCTTCGGACCTAGGGCTGTTTGGCCAATATACATGTACCTCTACCGAAGAAAAGAAAGCTCAGTCCAAAGACTGTGGATTGTGTCTTTATTGGGTATGCTCATCAGAGCACAGCGTATAGATTTCTAGTGGTCAAGTTCGAGGTCTTAGACATTGCAAGAATATCAGAATGGAGTCTCATGACGCGATATTCTTTGAGAATATCTTTCCTATGAGAGCAAAAGAAGATAGCACGCCTAATGGTTCTCATGAACACTCTATTCCTTCTAGCGTGGATGACACGGCTCCAGAATTGGAGTTGAGAAGGAGTAAGAGGCAAAGGACTGAAAAGTCCTTCGGCGATGACTATGTCACATATGTCGTGGATGATGAACCACGAAGCCTTCCGGAGGCATATGCATCACCGGATGCAGAGTACTGGAAAGTGGCAGTCCGAAGTGAGATGGACTCAATCATCTCCAATGGAACCTGGGAGATAGCATATCTTCCAGTCGGTTGCAAGCCAGTGGGCTGCAAATGGATCTTTAAGAGGAAGTGTAGGCCAGATGGTACTATTGAAAAGTACAAGGTCCGTTTGGTGGCTAAAGGCTTTACGCAAAAGGAGGGCGAATACTATTTTGACACTTACTCTTTCAGGCCGATTACCCACACCGAAAGTGCTTTTAGACCGGCATTTCTTATAAACTCCTAGTACATCAAATGGATGTAAAGACCGCTTAAACGGAGAGTGGACGAGGAGATTTATATGCAGCAGCCAGATGGATTTGTGGTAAAAGGACAGGAAAACAAAGTATGTCATTTGATTAAATCCTTATATGGTCTAAAACAAGCTCCCAATCAATGGCATGAGAAATTCGATAATACAATGACTTCTGTTGGCTTTTGTGTAAACGAAGCCGTCAAATGTGTGTACTATCGATTCAGAGGGAGTGAAGGGGTCATTCTATGCTTATACGTAGATGACATACTATTGTTTGGTACCAATATGGATGAAATTAATCAAACAAAGTCGTTCCTCTCCCAGAACTTTGATATGAAAGATCTGGGTGAAGCTGATGTGATCTTAAACATCAAGCTTATAAAGGGTCAGAATGGGATTACTTTGTCTCAATCCCATTATGTGGACAAAGTGTTGAATCGCTTTGGCTTTGCAGATTACAAGCCGGTTGCCACACCCTATGATCCAAATACCAAACTCAAAAAGAACTTGGGTCAAGGTTAAGACCAGCTAAGATATTCACAAATTATTAGTTCCCTGATGTACTTAGCTAGTGCAACTAGGCTAGATATCTCATATACTGTATGCAGGTTGAGTTGTTATACGTCCAACCCAAGAGATGATCATTGGATAGCATTAGAGAGAGTCATTAAATATTTAAAAGAAACAATGAATTTGGGAATACACTATTCAGGTCATCCTACAGTCCTAGAAGGATTTAGTGACTCTAATTGGATCAGTGACTCGGATGACATGAAGGCTACGAGTGGCTATGTTTTCACTCTAGCAGGTGGGGTTGTATCATGGAGGTCTTCCAAACAGACCATTCTTACACGATCCACCATGGAGGCTGACTTAGTAGCACTTGACTCAGCAGCTGTAGAGGCAGAATGGATAAGAGAGCTCCTTTCTGACCTACCAGTGCTGGAAAAACCAATTCCAACTATCCTTACCTACTGCGATAACCAAACTGTTTTGGTGAAGGTGAAGAGTAGTAAGGATAATATGAAGTCGTCAAGATATAAAAAGCGATTAAAATCGCTAAAGCATGCCGAGAGACGTGTTATTGTCAGAGAATACATCCACCGAAGGAACTTGGCCGATCCTTTCACTAAAGGAATGGCGCGGAAGGTCATTCTTGTAACATCTAGGGGAATGGGGCTCATATCCATTTGAGAGGATCACATCCCGTGAACTAGGCTCTAGGAAAACAAACTGTGTGATCCATAGAGCACATCTAAGGGTCCCCATTTAGTCAGCAAAGGTTTCATCAGATGGTAGGTTGAGCTGAAAGCTCTTAATGAGTTCAATGCCGAGTGGCAATAGGAGTTGTCCTATAGGACTCCTTTGAGAACTCACCTATATGAGTATAATCGTGAGGTCGCGATTAATGGAAGCCTGGGTATACTTTCAGAAAATACTCATGAATAAAGATATTGGGACATGACTGGAAAGTCCAAACCCGAGAGCTAATTCTAAATGCTGCCTCATACAGGGTGTTACTTGTGTGAAGTTTTTCACACCAAGGCATTGGATCAAGGCTTTAGTCCTCCATCGTCTGTGCAGAATCGGAACACTTGTAACTAGTCTTTGTGTTCAAACCTGAAAGGTACACATTGTCAAACCACTGTATCTAAAACAATATCAGTTCTCCAAACATCAATTTTGGTGGGGATTGTTGGGAAAATTGTTGTTTTTTGGTTTTGATTGGGCTGGCAGTTCTCGTCTTGGGCCGTGAAGGCAGCCCATTAGGGCAGTCAGAAAGAGAAGCAAAAGGTAGACTCTGATTCTCCCCTGCTGGATGCTTTGGCATTGGTGGCTCCATCCTCCAATGGAAAAAGCTTGCTGGTCTTCAGCAGGCTGGCTAGATCCATGGGAATCGCCAGGATCCAGGAGGAGGACGAGCTCGTCTCACGACCGTGAGAGGACCAAGTCTCATGCCGCTATGCGGCTGCAGGTCTTCTTCACTATATATATGCCATAGCCCTTCATCCAGGAGATACAGCAAGTAAGAAATCCCAATCCCTAGTTTTCCTTCTTGATCCTCTATTGAGCACTGATCTAAATTGGTGAGGAAGAACTTCAAGTCTTCGATCTGGTGTTTGAGTTTTCCTCCGCCCTGTGCGCCTAATTTTGTGTCTGTGCTTGATACTCTAGTGAGGGTTTTTGGTCCCTGAGACCAAATCCTTGGAAGGAATTTGGTTGGAGAATTGATCCTTGCAGCTACTGATAAGGCTCGGTCGCAGTTGGAGTGCCACATCTGTGATTTGGGCATTGTATCTCCGGAAACTGGCCTTCTTCCCGTGGCACTTGCAGCGGCTCTAGGTTTTCTAGGACAACAATTTGCATTGCGTCTTGCCCTTATCTTCTAAATAGCTTTGAGTGCTATTCCACAGTGAGTATCCCTGAGATTTATCTCAGATTTTCAGTGCCCGTTTGTTGCTCTATGATGAACTAGGGTAAAAGAATGATTAGAACATTTATCTTTATGGATTAGTCCTTGAATTGTAGCCCTGAATGCTTGAAAGAATTAAATTGTTTTAACTGTCCAGACTGTACCTGTCTGATAACTTGATATTGCTAGTCTCACTTTCTGTCAGATCTTCTCATTATCTCTTGTTTGTGTGTGCTGTTAGATCTAGTCACCTAATGCTCTAATTCTTGTCCAGTATTAGTTAATCAATTCTTGCTCTGTATATTGCATAGTATTGGTTAATCTGTGTTTGCACTGGTTCCTGTACAGAGTTGATTAATCTGTTCCATGTGCAATTCTTTTCAGTAGTTGTGTAATTTAAACAGATTGCTGAAATGGATTAGTTCATGTTGTCTGTTTGATTAAAATCTGGTACTTTGAATCTTTGGTATTGGTGACTGATAATAGTCTGATAGCACTGTCTGATTTGGTGAACTAGTATTCTCTTGCTGATCTGAAAGCATTGTCCTGTTTCGGTTAGCAAGATTTAACTCAGGTTATAATCTGGATTGTGTATATTTCTTGATAGTAGAATTCTTTATTGTGCATTTTAAGGTGGTAAGAATTCAAGGCCTAATCTATTGAATAAATTGTTAGCCAATTCGTGATTGTGGTGAAGATTCTAATTTTCACCCATACCCTAAGTCTGAGAGCACGTAATATTCATATCCCTCTCTTTGAGGCAGTAGACACAATTCATATCATGAATGACATAACAATGCTTAGTGTAATCTTGTTTATGTCATTCTTACTTTCTGTGGATTCTGTATTCTCAATTAAATGCTTAAAAGGAATATTGAATAAAATCTTGCTCTTTTACTCGCATCATTTCCAACAGATATTTTGTCGTATAGTACGCGAAATAGGTAGAATGAGAACATGTGATGAAACATATAGTTCAATAATCACGTAGTTTAACATATAGTAGTCCAAGTAAAATATAATCCAACATAGAGTTCAGCGAGACGCATAGAGTCTAATTAATACATAACCCAACAATAACAGAGTCCAACAAAGACGCATAGAGTCCAACATAGTCCAACACATAGTGACAAATAGAGTTTACTTAACATAAATGAACACACAAAAAAAGGATCATCATGCATGCATCAAGATATCAAGTCTCATGAATGTCCTCCATTTCCAAAGCATCCATATCTTCGAATAATGTTGCAATTGATAAACCAAAAATTAGTAACCATATATGATGGCATAAGAAAGATGAAAGTTTTTTTTTTTACTTTTTTTGTGAAGAAATCCAATCCTGGGTACAAACTAGGGCCTCCACAATGTGAGCATTGAGTTCTGTTCTTGATAATCGGGTTCCCGAAAATGCAAAAAGATCGGCACCAGATTAATTCGCTTTATCTCGGGTAGTACCAGATATTGCTCATCCCGTATCCTATACCCGTACCTGCATGCATCTGATCGGATACGGGAACGGATACTACCCGTTTATTTTCGGTATGTGTACTACCCGTCTGTTTCAGATAGTTTTTCCTTCAAATACGGATATGGGTCGGGAATTACCCGACCCGTTTTCACCCCTACGGCCAGGTGGCTAATACATAGGGAACCTTTAATGTTAGACAAGCCTTTTCACTGTTTTCAATGACATTGAATAGAATATAATAAAAAAAGTAAAATAATTATTTTAAATTTCTGCATGCAGAACAAATAAATATGGATTGAAGTATTCTCATACAAAAGCCAGTACGTCATGGAATGATAGATCCAATCCAATCTTCAAGTAAAGATTATTGCAGCTATACACAGCTATCCAGGCACACAGAATTTCTCAATAGGGAAAGTGGGAATGCTCACACATCACAAGGAAAGCAGCACACAGATAGTTTCACACGTCACATCACAGGCAACCCACTTAAACATCGCTCTTCACTGAAGAACTGTATTCGTCTTGGTCGTCATAGTACTTGGACCAGAGCATGATCCCTCCATACTTCCCTGAGCTCTTGATCAATGGAAGCACATCTGACTTGAGATCATCAGCTGATGAACCCACCCCAGCCGCCTGAGGTGACGCCGGTAGGCCGAGAAAGATCTGCTTTGCGGAATTGACAGCCATTGCTTCCATGCATCAGCAAGATTGGCAGTGCTGCCTGAACTGTACTGGCAGGGAGGGTTGTTGTAGAACTGCACCCAGACATAGTCAAACAGGCCGGTGTTGAGGGCGCCACCCACCCAGGCATCAGGAACGGGCACTGCGCGCCGGCAGTCAGGTATACTCTCCTGCGGAGTTGCTGTACCCTTTCAGGTACCTGGCAAGATCATCCCAGTGCTGATTGGTGCCGCCCTCGATGTCGAAGTCGATGCCGCTAAGGACCGCGCCGCCCAGAGGGCGAGAAGATGACTGGCCTCCCAAGAAGTTGTTCCACAGGTACGCCGCAACATTCTTGGCGCCCTCGGATGATGAAAGTAGTAGCTGCCTGCTCCGCCACCGATGGAGAGCATGACCTTCACACCGCTGCTCTGGCATGACTTGATGTCGGAGCTCTGACTGGCGAGCCGCCGTTGGTCGGGTCGCAGTGCCCAGCCAGGTTAAGGACGGGAGGCTGGCCGTTGCCAAAGGCGGCAAGGAAGGCTATGTTGACGAATCCTTGTAGTTGCCGGTGGCACAGGTGTCCGCCAGCGTGCCCTCGCCGCCGTTCTGACCCCAGTAGATGGCAATGCCGCCGCATGTGACCCGGCAAACTGCACAGCGGTTACTGCGATGAGCAGCAGTTGCAGCAGAGATGATTTGCTGGCCATGTGTGGTGCAATGTTGCTTCTAATTCCTCTACTTGTGTCTGCAATTGCTTTATTTTGTTTGTTTTGCTGTGTCTAGATGAGATTGACTCGAAGGATTGCTCTTATATAAGGAGTGGACTGGAAGTGTGAAACTGGCTGTTGGCGATTATTCATTTTTTTCCGTTATTGTTTATGCTCCTACGTGGCTTGCTCGGCAGATGAGCGCGTCAATTAGGAGCTTCGAATTAACGGGAACGTTGTTCGTGATTTTTTTTTTATTACAGCTCTGTAAGAGATTATTTGGTCATACTTGAACGGAACAACGTGCATGGTACATGTATAGAAAAGAATAGAAAAAAAAGTACCTCTCTAATGGAGACGGCATCGACCTCACAACCCTTGTGTCTACTTCATGATATGGACCTCTTACTATCAAAACCAAATACCTCATTCCGCAACTCAAATTGGTTTCTTCTGGCCGAAGGATATCATGAAAAATGAGTGATCATTACCGAGGTATTGCTTTGACTGTGGTTGGGTTCGGAGCAACTGTTAGTTTTTGGAAAGACCTTTGGAACAATTCTCCCAACATCCACTACCCAACTGTCTTCTCCTTTGCCAAAGACCCTGACAAGTCGGTTCGCTCCTCATTCAACATGATGATTGGACTCATCATTTCAACCTACCACTCTCCGAACAAGCTTTTCAGGAATTACAACTACTCAATATTCTACAGTATGTTCATTGCTCAGACTAGATGATCAATGGACTTACGTCTAGCGTAACTCTCCGTACACGGCAAAAAATACTATAGGCATTTATGTAAATCCATTTCAGCCCAAGTGCCATTCAAATGGATTTGGCAGTCCATATATGCTCCCAAACTCCGAGTTTTTGTCTGGTTGCTGATTCAAGACAGACTAAATACCAAATAAATGCTAAATGAGAGAGGATGGCAGACACGGCAAAATACCAGCTGTGATCTCTGCACGCAGATGGCACTAGAAATGACAAAACACTTGTTTTTCACCTGCAATTTCAGCAAAAAGTGTTGGAACACTTTGAATGTTACCTTTCATTGAACATCATTCAGATGATTCAAGAAGCTAAATAGAATTCTACTCAATCTTTTTATGGATCTTTTCATCTTCGGCTCTTGACACACCCAGAAACAACACAACAATAGTAATGAATTAGTTTCAGTTTGGATGGCCAATTTTATTGAGGAGGCCAGGTACACCTGGTCAGAATAAAAGCTCCCAACTACTTTCGGTTCAATACTTAGATTAACTCTTTGTAATTTTCCATGGCAACATATCCGTGCAACCTCCAATGAAATCACCGCAAGTGAACCAAAAAGTTTCAAAGTTTCTGAAAATCATGGATGTATCATCTCAACTTACCTACATATCATTTCATGATCAAATTCATCCTATACTAGCAGTTACAAAAAAACAAACAGCAAAATGAATAGTGATGAACAGTAAAAATCACTGTTCATGCTGAATTTGTCTTTTGTAACTGCTAGTATAGGATGAATTTGATCATGAAATTTTATATGTAATGGGGTAAGTTGAGATGTACATCCATGATTTTTTTCAGAATTTTTTGAAACTTTTTTTAGTTCAGTTGCACGGTGGTTTTAACGAGAGGGGTGATTGCACAGGATATTTTTCCATTTTCCATTACTCTTCAGCCGAGGGCTTAGGCTCTATGTTCTTTAGGCTCTATGTTCTTTTCTCGGCTTTGCTTCTCTCTCCTTTATCTAGACCGTCTCAAGGTTTGTAATAAGGTTTGTATTTCCTTTTCGTTAATCCTAAAAGTTAAACAGTAGAAGCCTCTTCGACTATTTTACCATAAAAAAATAAATATGGCCGTTAAGTTAATTAGTACCAACACCAAAAAGTTGCTAAGCAGAATAAAGGTGAATGGAGGAAAAAGAAGTGATAAAAGAATGCTAAATTAATCCTTTTTGGGGATGGCTATGGTGCATACAAATTTCAATTTTTGTGCATGGTAGTCACTCCCAAATCTGATTGGTTTATTTTTTGTCAAGTCCGTTGGAATTTTCATTATGTTCCTGTACTGCCTAATTTACAATGTTTTCTACTTTCCATTTATGGAAAATTTTGATGTTTTGTTTGAAAGGTCATGCTGGTCCTCCTCTGGGCATTGGCAGCCAAGTAGCCATGAGCCCTTTTTACTTTCAAGGACTAACCCTTTCGTGAATGTCGAGGTAATATCCATGTTCTTCTTACACAATTCATAGTTCGTACTGCACCATAATCCAAATAAAAAATAAAGAGAAATAAATACAAGCTAGATAACTACATTTCAAACTCAAGAGTCGGCATGGACAAGATGACGCCACGAATTAGCAATGACGCGCACAACTTTGGAACTTAGACATGTTGCCTGATTAACATTGATGCACAAAACTTTGGACAACAGAATACATGTGGCACGACGAGTGACCAACACACGAGCTGAACGAAAGCATGGCGATCCAATACCCCGTCGCGAGAGTTTGGCCAATGCAGAAGTTGGCATCTTCAGTTTCAGCTTCTAAAGGAAAGAACCTGAGTTTGTAATACCTGGTTGTCTTCCAGCAATAGGTCATATTCCAGCAAGAGCTCCTCGGACTGCTTCTGTAGGGCACTGACATGGGCTTCGGCCTCCGATCTACGCCTTTCGTGCTCTTCAGATTCCGATTTTAGCTTCTTCATCTTTTCAGAAATGTTGATTAAGTCTCCACGAAGCTTCTCGATTTCCTTGGATGATTTCTCATCCTTCCCTTGAAGCTCAATTTGTAGTTTCTCAACCTCCTCTCTAGATGTGTTGGTGGTTTTTTCAGCATAATCAGTTTCCGATGGTAGTGGTGTAACCGATCAATGACGAATGCAAGGAAAAGTATGTACCCTGGAACAACCAGTAAAACATCAAACAAACAGAATTTCATGCCAAGTCTAACTATGTCAAATGACCTACAAATGTGTCCAGTGCCCTCAATGAACAATAATATCAACCTTGGCCTCAAATATGTTCTACATTCCAATTCAAGTATGCAAGTAGCATTTTTTAAAGTTTGGCAGGATTGATACAGTAAAGGTATTCAATATTGTTTGGAAGAACTGTAGAATATACAAATTTTGATATATAAAAGCATGTTCCGCAAATAAACAGCTAAGAAATGTAGCTGTAGCGATTCATATTTGGTTCTCAAAACTGAAGGAAGCCAGTTAGTCACAGAACAGAAAACTCAAAGAACCAGCTGGTTCCCAGATTTCCCAGCATAGAGGGGGATTTGGCTAAGATGAGCTGATGTATCGTCGAGTTAGACTGGGTTACTCGAAATCATAGTCATGTCTCAACTAGACTGGATGATTTTGTGTAAAGTACTTCAACAGGACACATTTCACAAGTATACTTTAAATAATGAAATGGGCATTTAAAGGCTGCATTTTGAATGGTTTAAAA
Source organism: Guadua angustifolia (assembly GCA_036346375.1). Taxonomy (NCBI): domain Eukaryota; kingdom Viridiplantae; phylum Streptophyta; class Magnoliopsida; order Poales; family Poaceae; genus Guadua; species Guadua angustifolia. The sequence goes on from CM070513.1 coordinate 30,219,320, forward strand.
AGACCGGATGAATTTTAATTAATTTTCAGCTAGTTACTGAGTTCCAGCAAAGTTCAACTTAGATGTTGTGCAGACAACTGCAGGTGGAGTACCAGGTAAACAGGTGTTAAATGAGTTAAGCCCTTAGTGCAGCAATCATACAACTTCATCTGTTACAAAATTAGTGTTGTTCTTTTCATATATATACATTTCATGTCTTGAAGATGCAACATTGACCATTAATTTATAGATAATATGTTAGTAAAAATTGTGAAAGATTTAAGACTAGCAAAGTGCTTCAGATGAAGAATATATTAATATTATTTTCAAGTGGTCAATCTACACTCTTCTACATACAGTATTGGTAAGTGCTTGACTGCATATTTCTGATAACTTTGCTCAGGAGAAAAACATGGAACGATGCCACAAACAAAATGTTTACATGAATGGTGGTACTTTTCAGTTTCATTGAACAATGCAATTGTCTACCATAGAGCAAAATAAAGATACTGAAGGTCAACAAAACATTGATACCTAAGAGTTCCCAACATGATTTTTGAATGTTGCATGCAGATAAGTGACATGTCTACCAGATATACCAATGTAATAAATTTTCATTTGAAGCGAAATGGACATTCTAGCAAAGCCCAAAAACTATGATACTGAATAAGAGAACCAAGTTTGATTATGCATTGCTTTTGTCATGTGGGGGCGACATTACGGGCAAGGCCTCCAAGACACGACGCCACCCGAGGCACGATCAAGCGCGCCTCAAGGAGGCGCCACCTCAGCAAAAGCCAAGCTAGGCTGAATTAAACAAACCAAAGATGCAGGCAGGCTGCTAGGATCAAGGGATTTAGGCAATTTGTTTCTTTAATAATTAAGCATGCAAGGAAGGCTAGAATCAAGAGATTTAGAAAGTTTATTTCCTTTTTAGTAGCTGGCTGAGTGCCTATATGAGGGATGTATCAAGCCTCCTTTAGGGGCAAGCAATAACAGATCCTTCTCCTAATCCTCTCTTCCCTCTTAATCTCTCCTCTTCACCATTATGCGCCCAGACAAGGTCCTCGCACCTCCATTCACTCCGGCCATTTAACCACGAGCCGCTGGCTCAGAACCTTGGGCGCTTAGCGCCTTGACAACCCGGTATCGCCTTCGTGCATTCCTCATCCGACCCTAGCCACCCACCAAGCCCCACCGCGCCACCACTCACCGCCATGGTCGAACCAACCTTGGCTGAGCTCGCCACTCTCCTTAGGGCATTGACGACAACCGCCGACATTTCACAGCCACTTGGCCGACACGCCCAAACAGGGCATTCTCCGTCTGCCCAAGATGGGCCCCAGGCTCCCATCACGGAGAGCACCACAATGATCGACCGCCTGCTTCAAAAGATGGATTTTCCCAAGTATGACGGCAAGTCCGATCCCTTGGCGCTCATCAATCGCCGTGGAGTCCTATTTTCATCGCCAGAACAGATCGCGGAGGAGGAAAAGGTATGGATGGCCTCCTACAACCTGCAGACGATGGCGCCCAAATGTGGTTCATTCAAGTCCAAGCAGAAGAGGCACTCCACCGTGGCGCTGCTTTCACCGAACTCCCGCACTGACGCTGCCCCCTCAAGGCTCCAATCCCCATGAAATGATGGCGTGCAAGAGGATCGGCCTGGCCATCGAGTATCAGACTGCCGAGGCGCCTTCTCGCTGGCCACCTCACCGAGACGCAAAGGTCCAGATCTTCACTACGGCCGCAGCGCCTCTCACCTCGATGTTGAGATTCACAACCCGCATCCTCGCTGCCGCCATGAGCCTTGCCCGCATGTTGAATCGGCGATCAAGGTGTCGCAGACAAGACCGCCGCCACAAGATCGCCACTAACAATGGGTCTCCCGCCAACGCCACGCCACGCTTGTTGCCTCGCGCCAACCCCACTCCGCCGACCAAGAACGGTGATCGCCGACGGGCGGCAGTGAAGCGGCTATCCCAAAGTGAGATGGAGGAGCGACGCCGCCTTGGGCTCGCTTCAACCGCAATGAGAAATTCGGCGCTGCCACAATCGGCTCACAACAAGATCTTCCTCCTCGACCGGGCGACAGGACGACGAGGACGATTCCGAGCCGGACAGGTCGCGGCCGATTTAACCGCAGATTTCGCTTCCACGCCATCGCCGGTCCACACCAACGAGACCATGCAGATACGATCCATCTAGGCGGCGTTTCTCTCGCCTCCTCGACCGGCCCACCCACAACTTCGCTCAAGGAAGCGGCCACCGCACCAATCTCCAATCGCTTCTCGGGCAAGATGCAGTCACGGTGGCTAACGGCGAACGCCGCATTCGCCAGTATGTACCGCCACACGGCATTCTCCATCGGCGACGAAAGACTTCACCACCGACTTCTTCGCTTCTTCCCGCCGGCCACGACGCCGTTTTGGGCACACAAAGGGTCGGGCGTCGCTGGGACCAATCCTCCGATTTTGGCGCCTCACCATGTCCTTTGGCGCCATGGTCACAGGTGTGTTATGGGCATCACAGGCCACCCATTTCTCCTCAAAGCATGCACCGGCGAGGCCCTCCCGACGCAGCCCCGACGAAGTTCGCCACCATCTTCGCCGAGCCGACCGGCCGCCACCACCCTGCTCCAGGAACACTACATCAACTCGATCCCGGACGGCACTGGTCGTTCGCCCTACCGCTATCCAATGCCCATAAAGATTTAACCGAACGCCAAATGCGCCACCATGCTCGCCAAGGCCTCATCCGCGTAGCGCCGTTTTCCTCCCTGCTCTATTGGTCAAAAGGCCGACGCAAGACATGGCGCTCAGACGACTATCGCTACCAACGCCATCACCATCAAGGACGCTTACCCTATTCCGGCGGACGAGCTCGACAAGTTGCACGGCGCCGCTTTTCACTAAGCCGATCTCCGCTCGGCTACCACCAAAAGCGGATGAACGCCGGATGTCGCCAAGACCGCATTCCGCACCCATGACGGCCTCTACGAAGTTCTTGGTCATGCCGCTTCGCGGTAACGCCTTGCCACGCCTCAAGCACTCATGAACGACGGTCGCGCTTGCTCGCGCTTCGTCCTCGCTCTTCTTCGACGACATCCTCATCTTCAAGACTCGGGCGGATCACCTTCGCGACGTCCGCGACCGCCCTCCACGCATTACACCAACACCGCCGTTAAGAGGTCCAAGCGCGATTCGGCGCCGACTCCATCTCCTACCTCGCCACATCATTCGCCATGGGCGTGGCTATGGACCCGATTACAGGTAAGCTGTCATGATCGGCACACCACGCACGCTGCAAGGCGGCGCGGCTTCTCGACCCACGGTACTACCGCAAGTTCATTAGGATTACGCAGACGATCGCCGCGACCTCTCACCGCCTTCTCCGCAAGGAGGGGTTCTCATGGACTCGACGAGGCCGGTGGCCTTCACGGCTCTCAAGATACCGCCACCACGGCACCCGCCCTCACCGCCAGACTTCACCCAAATTTCTTCATCGCCGAGTGTGACGCGCCCACATATGGGTTCGAGGTCGTTCTTCTATGAGGCCAGCACCTCGTGGCCTTCTTCACCAACCTGCGGCACCACGACACCGCCTTGGCGTGATACGAAAGGAGTTGATTGGCCTGCCTCGCCGTCCGCCATTGAGGTCAGATCTGGGTCGCTGATTGTAAGGATCGATCACTTCCTCGAATTTTATTGCATCATGGCACACGATCCCACAAGACCATTGGGCGGGCAAGCCCTCGCCGATTTCTCCGTGGAGTACAAGGCGAAAGAAGACTAACACGGTGGCCGACGCCTGCCCTGACGCGACACGAGGAGTCCGCGGTCCTCGCCATTTCCGACTCGGTTTGACTTTATCGATCGCCCGCCAGCCCATGCCTTGAGCCCGCTACCGTGGCACTCAGTGGTGGAGCTCGCCACCAACCAAAGATCGCCTGTGGTCCTCGTCGACGGCCTCGCGCGCTTTGACGGCCGCTTACATCCCGCCAAGACGCTTACCTCCACGAAGCCGCTTTCTCCGCCGCACGACGACGCCATGAGGGCGCCCAACAAGACCTCCACCGCCGCCGCGACTTCCACACGCCAACCTCCGTGACGGTGGTCCAGACTACATCCGCGAAGATGTGCCACCGCCGCCGCTACAATCGGAGCACCCGCACTCGCCGGTTGTTCTCGCCATCGCCGTTCGGCCGCTTCAGATGGACCGCATTGGGCTTGACTTCATCGAGCGCCGCCGCTGGATGAAGCTCGGCCATCCTCACAAAGGGTCGCATCGCTTCAGCAGTATCGCCATTTCATTCCGCCGCCCATCCGCATTTCGGCAGATCCGCGGCACGTGTCTTCTTCACCGAGATTGTGCGCCCATGGCGCTCCCTACCCATGGTCTCTGACAGGACCCCAGATTCACCTCCTCTTCCGAAGGAGCTCATGCGCCACCGCACTAAGCCGCACATGACGCCGGCCTTCCACCCGCAACTGACGGGCGACGGAGGCCGCTAACAAGATCATCGCCATGTACCTCATTGCCTCACCGGCGATCGCCCTCGCCAATGGTTACGCTGCCCTCGTGGCGGAATACACCGACAACACCGCTTCAGCATCGCCTCAAGGACACGCCGCTCCGGTCGTTTACTACCGTGACCTCCATCCATCCGCTCATTTAACCAGCGAGACGCTGTATATTGTGGGCTAAAAGCATGGCGACAGGATGAGTTCTCGCCGACATCCGCTATCGCTTTGAGCAGCACAGCGATATACAAGCACCACTATGACAAGAACCACCGTGAGGTTCGCATGGCGCGGTGATCGGGTTTGGCTTTTCGCCAACAAGACCGCAGCCTCCCTCCCGGCCCCACGACAGGAAGCTCAAGTCGCTTTACGGGCCTTCCGCATCTTCGCCATCATCAACGACGGGCCTACCACCGAGCTCTGCTCGCTTCCACGATGTTTTCCATGGGCCTCAAGAAGTTCATCTAAGACTTCAATCGCACCACCGCTTATCGCTTATCCACTATGGCGCCGTCGTCGAACCCGAGAAGGTTACCTGCCCGCCGCCAGGAGTCCGCCACTCGTCTCACGGAAGGCGAGCCCGCCGCCAGAACTTGGGAGGACGCCGACACCTTCATCACCCGCTATCCAACCTTCCACCGAGGACGAGCCGCTTGCCGAGTGGGAGATGTCATGTGGGCGACATATCACCAAGCGCCTCACAAGACGCGACGCCACCCGAGGCACGATCGGGCGCGCCAAGGAGGCGCCACCTCAAAGAAATGCAAGGCTAGGCTGAATTCAAACAAACCAAAGATGCAGTAGGTGTCGCTAGGATCAAGGATTTAGGCAATTTGTTTCCTTTAATAATTAAGCATGCAAGGAAGGCTAGAATCAAGAGATTTAGAAAGTTTATTTCCTTTTAGTAGCCGGCCGAGTGCCTATATGAGGGATGTATCAAGCCTCCTTTAGGGCAAGCAATAACAGATCCTTCTCCTAATCTCTCTTCCTCTTAATCTCTCCTTCACTATTGCGCGCCCAGACAAGGTCCTGGCGCCTGATCAGCCTCCCGGCCATTTAACCACGAGTCTGGGCTCAGAACCTTGGACGCTAGCGCCCTTGACAGCTTTACTGACTTGACTATCTTCCTTTTCTATTCTTTCAAGATCACTTCAGTGAATATCATTTACAAATTAAAACTAGAAAGTTGTACCTTTATCCATTGTAATAGTACATGGAGTATACAAATACAATGAAAGAAATCTGGAATTCTGGATCAAGTCTCTACCCACCAAAAAAAAGGACACCGTTCGACATACTCTAAAATTTGCAATTTATCCACTGATGAATATAAGCCTACACATTATCTTAAATTGGTTCAATAATTTGAACCTCAAGATAATGGAGGATGTGTTCAGTGGCTGTAAATTGTACAGCTACAACCTAAGCTAACCAATTCCGGTATTACTCTTTAAATATGAAATTCAATGATCCAATCATGTATGCTAAGTAAGATAGCACCTACCTTAATTTTACATATCAATTGATATCCTTTTTTTTCTAACACAAGTGCTACAAGTTAACTCTTACGAGCAGTTAGATTCTTATCTAAATTTCCTTATTTGCAAATTTTAAGATCATCATCAGACACATGTCAGCATACACCATACAAAAGAAGTAGCCAGCTTCAGTCTTGTACAGCCAATGAGAGACGACTATTGCTAATTGAAACACTCACTGCCTCACTGGTATTATGTGAAATGGAGCATTAAAGACGTGGGGAATCAATTTGTCCAATTGCATGTTGTTTACTTGAAATAATCTTTTGATGAAGTTTTAAGAACTTTGATTTGACACTAGTTGCTTCACATCAAAGGGAAAACAAAGATTTGATGACGTATGCCATTAGTTCCAATTACTGCAAATAACTTAATTTGAGACCTTAAAGAATTTTGAAAAGCCAGAAAACAGATGATATGCACTAAGATTCCCTAAGGTAGAAAGCAAATTCAATCAACACAGGTTTTATTCTAAAGTGAACTGTTAACTTTGTACCGCATATAAAACCCTGCAAAAGACAGAAACTATGGAACTATTTGGTAGCACTCCAGCTCCCAGATTCTTGTCTAACTCCAAAAAAAGTGATCCATGGATCGGGGGAGGTGTGGAGCCGAAAATGTACTATGCGCATGGAGCAGCGTTTTGAGTGATCCACGAGTAGAGCCAACGCACGGAAAGAAAAATGCCCATTGAAGTTCCACGTAATTACTCGCTTCTACCACTCACCTCCTCAATTCTCCCACCCTGAGCCTCCCCACCAATGCCCGTTCACATCTCCACTCAGGCGACTCTAGGCAGCGAATCGGCAGCAACCTCTTGCGGGCACCAGCGGTGGCAGTGGCCTCCCGTGGTCTCCAGCCAGCGCTGACTCGCGGGCTCTAGGCAGCAGTGTCCTGCGGACTCCAGCCAGTGCCGACTCGCGGGCTCCAAGCGGCGGCGGCCCGCGGTCTCTAGATGGCTACCCACAGTCTCTAGGCGGCTGCAGTGACTCGCGACCAGGAGGGAGAGCATCTCCCAAGAAGACGGTGGCCCTCCAGTGCGGCAGTTTGACCTCGCACCAGTAGAAGGTTAACCCTAATCCCTAATTTGGTTTCCTGTGCAGTATCTTGGTAACACAACTAGAAGTTCCCCTCTTCCTCGATTCATCAATTATTCTTCATTCCTGCAGCGCTGATCTATCAAACCTTATGTAAAATGCAATGGATGGTTTGGTGGTCTCTTTTTCCCTCATGTATGGTACTGAATTTGTGATCCCCTATACCCAGTTAAATGGGGCATAGCGATAATCTAGCATGAATTAAGGTTGTTTTGTGATATGGCGATAATGCCATCAATGGCTGCAGGTTAGGACTGTGCAAGTCTGCACTTGGATGGTTGTGGTTGTGGCCGATGAGCTTGCTCTGAAATTGCTTGTCTGTGGCTATCCTGAGAGATTTCATATAAGTTGTCCCATGTTAGTAGTTCTCAATTAGGAGTGTGACTATTTTTAGTTATGGCCGGTGAAATGGATACAATAGTAACATGGAGTTTAGTACTTTTCTGTAGTGCTACTTTATGTTCTTTGTTAGGAGTATGATATATTCAAGATGCATGCTGTTCTAAAATTACAGAAAGGTGTGCAATGAATGATACACCCAATTAACAATCCTTGTAGGGGGAAAAAATATTCTTCATTGGAGGATGCATGCAGCTATGCTTCAACCATAGCCTAGGTTTTCTAACTGCTGAAAATGGAACAATGCAAATGGATAGTGCTGAGTGGAATGACTACAACACTAGGATAGTGTGTGAGCTTTTCAATGAACATGTAGCGGCCAGAAATCGTCCTAATACCCATTTATGCAACCCTGGTTATGATGCTATCATAGAGGGATTTGCGGAGAGAACCAGTCTGCATTACACCAAGCGACAATTTAAAAACAAATGAGATAAACTAAGAAGTACCACACTTGGAAGAAACAAATGAAACAGATAGGTTTATGTTGGGATAAAGAAAAGAAAATGATGCAGTGCTCACATGAGCGGTGGCAAAAACTTAAAAAAATAAGTCATTATTTCTTTTGGATTAGCTTTCAGTTTGCCAATTTGCCTTGCATGTTCTAATATATGATGTTTCATAGGAGTTGCCAGGCTGCGACAAGAAGGTTGTGAAGGAGAACGCGGTGCTACGCTAGCCGAAAACAAAAAATTTTCTACCGCGAACACCCAGGAAACATGCAAGTCAAAGATCATGGAGTGTTACCCTTAGAGCACGTTAGCAGCAGAAGTAGAGTGGGTGAAGCCTCCCGCGATGCTCAAGCATCAGACGAGTCGAACACGATATGGTACAACTTCGTCATGATCGCCACAAAGAACGTTGTTGTAGTCGCACAGCTTGATGTAGCCGATTGAATCGACCGCCAACGCAAGAGCAATGACGCCTGTGGTATCCACACGCCCGGCGAGATCATCACACGCGTATAGCACCCACGCTGCGCGCTAGGGCTTTAGGGGCAGCTGGATGCAATGACGGCTAGGGCTTGCGCGGGAAAGTTCTCTGTCCGACGCCCCCACGCCCCTTTATATAGAGCGACTAACGGCCTTCTACGATAGAAGCCCACTAGGACTCACGCTAATGGATCTTTACAAGAGAAATCCATTAAGACACCAGAGGATCCAAATCACAGAACCCAATCGATGGATCCAATCCATCGACATGATCCAACCTGCTAAGTGTGTGACCCATTAGGCTCATGTACAAGTCGTCATGGTCCCGAGAACCCTTTCCTGCACCACAAGTCAATAGCGTACCTAGCAAAGACATATTGACCCCGAATGTACACAATGATCGAATCACCAACCTTGATACACTCACATAGGATCCTTTTGCCACATGATATCACCAAGCTCAAGGCTAGAAGCGTACACCCTTATGATAGCTTGACAAATTCACTCGCCAATGTAATGGATATAATTCGTGATTAACACTTTAATCACTTTAATCACTTTTCCTTATCCATCCACACCGAGGGGCCCGAGATATCTCTCCCGCTATCGGAGAGGCAAATTCCATCTTGATCTCTTATATCTCACGCCATGTTTCATGGCATACCCGTAAGCTACCTTTATAACTCCCCTGCTACTTTGAGAAGCGCTTGATAGCCCCAAAGTATACATCATTTATGCCGAGAATCAATAAGAATCTCGTGTCAAAGGATCGATAGGTATACCACTCGAGACTACACTCGATGGCACTTCTAAGATAACAATCTCATCGTTGTCTCTTGAGCGGTCTATCCAACCCCATGTTCTCTAACATGTGCCCACATTATTGATTTGATATCTCCATATCTATGGTATGTGAAATATTACCATCAATCAATACATGTGCTGGTCAGATCACTATTGTCCCACATAATGATATGTGACCAGGGATCGTTTAGAATAATATCATATAACCAATGTGTTTCACAATTAAGTCATACTCAATGAACAAAGGAGTGACATTTATTCATGGAACTGATAAGTACATGAACATAGACGTATGATACAATCATCTCACATGATCGCCTCTAGGGCATATCACCAACAGGTTGGACTGCAAAATGAGCGATTGTGGCCTAGAATATTTGAATATATTCGCAACAGCAGTGCAAATCATTGGTCTCTTTCTGTGCGTACCATTCTTGAGAGCAATTCACACCCATCCCGTATTATTGACACTGATGAGCATGAAGATAGCAATGACAACAAAGAAGATAGTAAACAGGAGGATGAGTCATCGATGAGCGCTAGGAAGTTTTGAATGGCTTAAAAGGAAGTATGACATCAAGTATTGCAAATAGATGAACGAGGCTTCTACTTTATTTGAGAATAATTTATCTCCTCTCTTGTACTATTTATGTAATGTTTAAACTAGCTAGTACTCTTTATTTATGTAATGTTTAACTGGCTTGTACTCTATTAATGTGTTGTTTGTTGTCATGCATAGATGTCCTCATGTGAAAGTGAGAGTGAAAGGGCTGATTCCTCTGATGATGAACATAAGTATGATTTGCATATGATGTGCCTATATCATCAAATTTTAACCTTCTTATGACTACAAATATTGTGGATAAGTATCACTCAACCTACTTGGACAAGAATTAGCCTAGGACTTCACGTCTTAGTGGAATGGTTTGGGTGAGGGAAACTTTGACCACTCCAAGTGAATGTCATCACTGCTATGAATAGCGTGCGTGCGTGCGTGCGTGCGTGCGTGCGCAAGGCAATACATATACAAGTCTAGCAATCTCTATATAGGGCAACTAGCAATCTCTGATATAAGGTAACAAGGATATTGTCTAACACCCCCCTTCTCTCTCAAACCTCATGGTGGATCAACAACACCGAAGTTTGGAGAGATAAAACTTGTACTGACCTCTAGTCTGTCTCTTCATGAAAAAATCTACCAACTAAATCTCTGAAGACACATACCGAAGAGCCACAACCTGATCATGTACCTGTGTCCGCATGTAGGAAGCATCAACAACAATATATGTGGTGAGCTCATGCTTCACTGGATCTCGAGCAATGCTAATAGCACCTGTATTGTCAGATAAAAGAGTAGGTGTAGAAACAGAAACACCAAAACCCTCAAGTAGCCACCATAACCAAGTAACCTCTGCTGTCAAAAGAGCCATAGCTCGCAACTCAGCTTCAACACTAGAACGAGAGGCTGTTGTCTGCTTTTTAGTCTTCCAAGTAATGAGAGAACCACCAAGAAAAATACAATAAGCAGAAAGAGACCGGCGATTTGAGAGATTACAAGCCCATGTAGCATCGAAATATGCCTGATGCTGGAGGGAGTTGGAGCGAGGAAAGAAAAGACAGCGAGGATAGTTCTACGAAGATATCGTAGAATATGAAGAAGATAACTATAGTGAAGATGAGTGGGAGCAGAAACAAACTAACTCAAGATATGAACTAGATATAAAATGTCTGGACGAGTGACACCAAGGTAAACAAGACTCACAACAAGATGGCGATAGCAAGTAGGATCCTCAAGAGGTTCACCATCAGTAGATCGAAGGTGAACATTGAGCTCCATAGGAGTCTCAGCGATGCACTGATCAATGAGAGAAGCACGATCAAGAAGATCTTGAATATACTTCTCTTGAGATAGAAAGAAACCCTCAGATGTAAAAAAAAATTCAATCACAAGAAAGTAACGAAGAGGTCCCAGACATACATGAGAAACCGCTCACTGAGACGTGCCTTCACAAAAGCAATATATTGAGTCATCGCCAGTAATGATCATATCATCAACATAGAGAAGAAGAGTTCGTCCACGAGGTGAAGTGTGAACAAAGAGCGCAGGATCATGAGCACTAGCAGAAAAGCCAACAGCAGTGACCACAGAAGAAAAATGCTCAAACCAGGCACGAGGGGCTTGCCTGAGCCCATAAAGAGAGCGACGAAGCCGACAAACCATGCCCACAGGAACGGAATAACCCAGTGGTGGTTGCATAAAAACTTCTTCACGTAGCTCACCACTAAGAAAGGCATTCTTGACATCAAGCTGAGAAATAGTCAGCAGCAAGCTCCTCTACCATTGCATGCTGCCACTCCTGATGAATAACAACATCACGATAAGAAGTCACTTAAGCAAGAATCGCACTGAAGAAGGCCAAGGCGCCGGTTTAATAGATCGACGATCGCGAAGAGCGTAGCAAGGAAGAGACATTGAAGAAGGTAGCTCAACAAGAGAAGATGACACATTAGAAGAATCCTCAACTCGCAAACGACATGTAGTATAGAGGATAAGAAGGAACAATGTCAGAAGAAACGTTTGGAGGAGACACGGGAGGTGAAGACTCTTGTAGAGAGGCTAGCGAAGGAGTAACCAACTGTGGAGAAAGAAAAGTGACAATTGGAGTATCAGGAAAAGTCAGGAAAGAAAGTGGCTTGACAAAAGATGCTGAAGCGGAAGAAGGACGAGGGTAGAAGGGACGTGACTCATCAAAAATAACATCCCGAGAGATCCACATCCGTCGGCCAATAGGATCCTAACAACGATAGCCCTTATACTCAGCACTATAGCCCAGAAAAACACAATAGACCAGGCGGTCAACTTGGTGCGTTCACGAGGTGCAAGGAGGACATAGCACACACCCAAAAAGGTGAAGACTAGAGTAATCAGGAGGCATGCCACAAAGACGCTCCACCGAAATCACACCCTTAAGAGCAGAAAAAGGCTGAATATTAATCAAGTGGCAATGGAAACAACCTCAGCCCAGAAGTGAGGTGGAACAACAAAAGTAAAAGAGTACAAGCTGTCTCAAGAAGATGACGATGCTTGCGCTCAGTCACGCCATTCTAAGCATAAGCACCGAGACAGGAAAATTGAGAAAGAGTACCCTATGTAGCAAGAAAGACATGAAGGGCTCCTGACAGATACTCCTATGCCGAATCAGCACAAAGAACTTGAATGAGAGAGTCAAACTGAGTACGGATCATAGTGGCAAAATTCTTATAGATGAATAAAACCTCGTTACAAGAGGACATAAAGTAGATCCTTGTGTGGCGAGAGAAATCATTTATAAAAAGAATATAATATTTATGACCCCCTTTGGAAACAAAAGGAGCTACACCCCAAACATCAGAATGAACAATATCAAAAGGATGCTGGGATACAGACTCACTGGAAGGATAGGGGAGTTGTAGTTGTTTACCAAGCTTACAATCCGCACAATCTAAAGAGGTATCACCAGACAGATCCTAAAATGCCACGACGAACTAAAGAAGACAAACGTGACCCGGTAGAAGATGCAACGGAGGTGGAAGCAGTGGAGGAGATTAAGACTGGTAGGGGCAACGAAAGGAAGACGAAACCAGTCAAGATCCCAGAGGCGCTAAGAGTCACAGCAGCGAGGGCCAGTACCAACCAGAGACCCCGTCCGGCGATCCTGAACACAATAGAAGTCAGAATCAAGGATAACACGACAACCATGATCATTAAGCCGGCCAACGGATATAAGCTGCATAGTCAGTTTGGGAACATGAGAACAACAGGAACATGAAAAGAGGAAGACAAAAGAGTGTCTTGTCTTGCAACAGAAAGAGAGGTACCATTTGCGGTCTGCACAGTGATAGGAGCAACAAGAGAGCTAATGGAATAGACTCATGGGATCAGATGTTATATGAAAATAAGTTCCAGAGTCAAGAATCCATGGTGTGATACCTAAGGAGGAATGTGGTTTCTCATTGGAAAACTAAGTAGCAGAACCAGCAGAACCTAACGGTGCAGAGGCAGCCATGCGACGTAGCATTGCAAGAATCTCCTGAGTGGAGTCAGACCCAGTAGAGGTCTGCTGAGGGGTGGCACCCAGAAGTCCAGCGCTCTTAGAAGAGCGTCCACCTCAATGAGCATGATCCTTCTTCCTGTAGAAGAACTGCTACACATGTCCATTCTTATTGCAGTCGGTGCAATGAAGTCCTCCACTACCAGTAACCGACATTGGAGGAGGCGGCACTGGTGAAGGAATAGCACAAGGCACTGCTAGAACTAAAGGAGATACAAGCACGCCCGCACCACGAAAACGTGTTTTCTCAGTACAAATAGTTGCAAGGGCCTCTAACAAGGTCACATGAGGATGGCGAGCAAGTAGCTAGGCACAAATCTGCTCAAATTCAGCCTTAAGACATGTCAGAAAGTCATAGATGCAACAAAGCTCCAAGTGAGAGTGCTAACGTTGGTAGCACTGACAGGTGCGGCAAACCTCCGGCCCAAGAGAATCAAGCAGGCGCCACACCGAGGATAGCTGAGCATAGAACTCATCTACGATAGAATCACCCTGCTGTAGCGATTGCTCCTGTCGCACAACAAGGTACAAAGAATCGCCAGTAGGCTCATAGTAGTCGCAAAGATGCGCCCACGTCAACTATGCCGAAGACAGCGACAATATCACCAGTGAGATGCACCTCCATGCTAGCAACCAAAATAGCGGAGGCACGACCATCTTCTTCATCAATCCATGTCTTTTATGCAGTAAATTGTGTTTGAAACGACTCCACATCATCAACATAGTCATCAGACACCTTCTGTTTAGTAGTATCATCAGCTTTGCTGGAAATAACAGGTGTGGTAGGGGGAGCAGGACGAGGCGAGCAAGATAACTTGCCGGTAAGAAATTCCCAAAGGCGCCGACCACGCATGTGGAGACACATATGAAGGACCTAATATCGATAATTGAGACCGTCGAAGATAACTGGGCAGCGAGGAACAGAAATAGTTCCCGAAGAACCACAAGATGACGACAGTTTTTTTGGAGAGAGATATTACATGAAATCAGAAACTAGAGCTGGAGTTGGCCAAAAGAAAGCCAGAGCCGATCGAACCAAATCAAAAGCCAGAGCCGATCCTTTATTTAAAACTAGTTCACAATCGAATTGAAATCTAATCGGGTTTCTTGCGCCAGAGGAGCTAGGCTCGGTGATCGGCGACAAAGCATTTACACTGGGTGACAGAGGTCGACCGTGAATGAAAAGACTATGCCGAGAGACGCTCAAGACGAGCCAAGTGAATGACGAAGCGAACCATTTACGCAGCTTGGGTTTTGCTTAGGCTCGGCCGGCCGAGGCAACGTCAAGAAGGTCGGGCTCCGGGAGGTGGCCAAGCGGACGGAGATGGCTGAGCGGACCGAGGTCGAGCTTAGGCACGACCTTCATGGGCCTGCGCGGAGGCGCAATGAAGGCTGTTGAGCGTCAGAGACCTGACCGAGCTGCGCGAAGGAGGCGACGAATTAGATGCAACGGCAGATCGAAGAAGCCGCACCAGTGAGAGGAAGAAAAACCACACGACCAGAAGCACCAAGCGGCGAAGCCAGGCGAGAAGATGGTTGGCCGAGATACGTCAAGCGGAGGGATGACGAGGCGACAAGAAGAGCCGCTGGAAAAAATTGCGTAAGTGCAACGCTGGTGAGGAACCTAACCCTAAAATTTTGGCTCTGATACCATGATATGAATAACACTTGTAATGAACATGAGGCTAATGGGCCAGTATATATACATGTACATGTGGATATAATAAGAAAGCCTATATAAGCCAATACATATACAAGGCTAGCAATATCTATACAAGGCAACTAGCAATCTCTGATATAAGGTGACAAGGATATTGTCTAACAATTGCATTCTTCGTATGAATTCTATAATTTTTCAGAGTCTACACGATCTTTTGGTTACTAATTCTAGCTTAAAATCAACTACACATGCATTCAATGGAGTCATTGTCTATGTTCCTATACATTTTGTGGGGGCTGTGAATCTAATTGAAAAGTGCAAAACCAGTTCAAGCATTCTGGTGAGACAATTAGCACGAAGTTTGATGAGGTTTTGCACAGTGTGGTTAGGATGTCAGTTGAACTTGTGAAGTTGAAGAACCCGAACTTCTCTACAGTCCATAGCAGAATTAGAAATGATCATCGCATGTGACCACATTTCAATGATTATATCGGGGCTATTGATGGAACTCAAATTTTAGTTGTTATTCCCGCAGAAGAACAAGTTAGATATATTGGTTGATCATGGTCTGCAACTCAAAATGTGATGGCAGTGTGTGATCATGATATGAGATTCACATATGCATCTATTGGGCAGCCAGGATCAATGCATGACACAAGTGTCCTATATCATGCATTGGAACCTGATAGAGAGATACCTTTCCACATCCTCCTCAAGTAAGCTGTACTTGCTTTATTTTCTTTGTACTTTCTATATATCGAATACTCAAATGACATCAGCATTACATGTTTCAGATAAGTATTATCTTGTGGATGCCAGCTTATCCTAACCGCCCAAGGTACTTAACGCCATACAAGGGACCATGAGCTAAGCGCCGCCTAGGCGCCGGAGGAGCTCACGGAAGCCGCCGCCGCCTAGCAGCCGCAAGGCGTCCCGCCGAGCGCCTAGGCGTCGGGCGGGCTGCTGGCTCCAAGGCGAGGCTCTGGCCGCCTAGGTTGAGAGAGTCTGGATAAGTCGCTAGGCGATCGGGTTAGGGTTAGTCGCCAGATTCACCCGCCCGGCTGCCGCCATTTCGCCACCACCTCCGCCACTGCCGACTCCAGATCCGTAAGTCCTGCCGCCTCCTCCCCTCTCCTTCTCCTCCTCTCTCTTGCCTCCTCAAGGCCGTGGCTCCTCCGCATCGTGGCCCTCCGCTCTTCTTCCTTCTCGTGGCCCCGCCTCCGCCCTTCCTCCAAGGCGTGGCCCTCCGCCTTTCCTCCGCGCCATCTTCCTCCACCGAGCCTCTTCGAACGCATTTATGAGAATGTTGATGATGATTATGGGCTCCACCTAGTCCTCATGACAATGAGACTGGTGGAGATGGATCAAACGAGGATTTTAATGGTTTAGAATTAGAACTAGATGTTCGAGGTTGCTTGTTTTGGTGATTATGACTTTGATTCTCTTATGGACTTGTGGAGTTGTGGTGACTATGCATGATTTGTCCTTCTAAACAATATTAACTATTGGTAGTAATGTTGCTATGTACTTGTTTAAGACTTGTATTTGCTTCTCTATTTAATTGGCTTCTTATCATGCTATTTATTTGCATCCATACAAGGTATATATCATATATATGTATTGGTGATAATGTCATATACTGAAAATGCTAACCCTCGCCTAATCCTCGCCTAGGTGCCTAGGCTATGTCATATACTAAAAATGCTAACCCTCGCCTAATCCTCGCCTAGGCGCCCGCCTAGGCACCTAGGCGTCCAGGCGATGGGCTGGCGCCTCGCCTCGCCTTGTTGCCTTGACAAGCTTGCAAGGGACAAAGGTACCATGTGCCAGAGTTTCGAAGAGGTTTTGCACCAAGTGGTGAGAAAGAGAAATTCAACCAATTGCACTCAAGTTTACGCAATATCATTGACAGATGCTTTGGTGTATGGAAGATGAAATGGAGAATTCTTCTAAAGATGCCAAGCTATCCAACGTCAAAGCAAAAGATAATTGTAGCCGCAACTATGGGACTGCACAACTTCATACGTGACTATGATGCGCCAGACAGGGATTTCTAAAGGTTAAATCGGGATCCAAACTACGTGCCTACAATACCATCAAGATATGCAAGATATGTCATTTCTCAAGATGCATCGGATGCATCAACATCGGATAGGAGTGATGCATCCATAGACGCATTTCGTGATGAGCTTGCATAGGCAATTGCAGGAAGATTGAGATATTACTTGTTACATTTTCTCGTCTTTCGTTAGTGCTTCATTATTATTGGAATAGTTATAGTAGCATGGACTTGGACTTTATTTAATTAGGTTATCGTCAAACAATTATGTTAAATCCCAACTAATGTTTCATAAGGAGGTTAACAATTATGGCAAAAGTACTCATATACCATCCTCATTATGTCCTCCATGTGTTATTGCAAATTTGCTATGTTATTGCTAAATTTAAAAATACAATAGACATAAATATGTACACAAATAGAAAGAAACATATAGAAAATGATGAGTTATAACCAAGGGTAGCATAGTCTATTTGTCTTCAGTCCTCCCTTCAAGATCTCTGGAGCTAACCACCTAGCCAAACGCTTTTGTCAGACAGATCCAGCTTCTCAATGAAGTAGATCCTTCAGGAAGCAAGATCTGGATCCGAAAAAGCAGGATCTAGAGCCCTACCAAACAGACCATATGTCTCTAGTATACAACTTAATATTTATAAGGGACTGAACTTCAGGATTGTCGGGACCCGAATTACTAAAGTCAAAACCCTCTATGTATACCACACAAGTCTAGGGTCACAACAGCACAAAGTGTCAACATAGACGAAATACCCCCTCCGTTCAGAAATATAAGGCTTATAGTTTGAATTGTCTTGTTCAAAAGTATAAGGCTTGCATGTAGATTTAATGATGTTTTTCTTACTATATCCCTATTTATTCTCTCTCAACTATATGCATTTATTCATGACCACCACACACAAAATTATCTCTCATCTTCCAAGACAATTAAGTGGGGTATCTAAGTCATTTTCACTCGTACCTTTCTCAATTTCCCCCAACCTTAATCCTTGTGCAAAGTCAAAATACGCCTTATATTTATGAACAAAGGGAGTATCAACCATACACACAAATAACTATGAAAATAGCAATTATCATTAATAAATCAATGTAGCGACCTTATGGCTAAAGTTTACAATTAATAGCCTCAGAGGCTAAACACCTCAAATAAATTGCAGCGTAAGAAATCAAGATAACTTCAATTGTAGCCCATCCATATGCCACAGGCAATTGACTAGGGTAGCGCGACCTAGTTCTCCATGATCCTTAAAGAAATAGTCCTAATTAACCATATCTTAGGTTGAAGACTTCTTCAGCAGCTGAACAATAATGTGTATAACCGGGAGTACATAAAGTACTCACCAGGTCGTAGGGAAGAGTAATGCAAATATATTCACCCAAAGCATGACAAAGGAATAACCAACATAAGATAGTTTATTATGCATGTCCATCCCATACTAGACATGTAGTTGCACGTTTAGACCTAGTTCAATGGCACATAAGATTTAAGTCCTTAGTGATCACCTAGGCAAGACAACCTGCACTCCCTTTACTGCATGATCACTTGCTTGAGTATATAAACTATTTTGTTTAACCAAGACCAATAGTATACCCTTACCACACAACAAATTTTATATCAATGGCCTCACACCACAATTCCATATCTCTTTAAGTTAACATTATCATAATTCATCATGTGATATGAACCAATCGTACAACTAGGCATGGCTAAGCATAAGTTCGTCAACCCAATGTTGGTAGTACATTATGTCTAACTAATAATAACCCAATCCCATGTTGACAACCGATACATGGCATCAATAGTGATGAGGACATCTCCACCTTGGATATGACCGCTGGCCCTCATCTCCCTACGACACTTTCGTCCCCGACCTTCGGTGTTTCGGCCGCTACTTCATCTACGTCTCGTGAAGGGCTTAATTCAGAAGCACGGCCTTTCCAGCCACCTTTGCTGGACCGACGCCTCGAGACCACTCACCGAGGATGGCCCATGTGCCAAGGAAGGCCCACGTTGAAGCTCAATTGCCGCCAAGTCCGGGCCGACCATCCAAAGAAGACGTCAACTTCAAACCGGCAGATCTTGGGCTCCCGAACTCCGCTGACGCATGCACCACTGCTTGAAGGTTTAGAGACAAGCTTTCTAATGGACCTAGTCCCACAACCAAATTCCTCCAGGAGTGAAGGGAAATTATAGAAAAATATCACAGCACTGTAACTTTAGGGTGCCGTGACCACCTTCTTTCTGCCCAAGGCCCATGTATCCTTAGGGTTTGGCGGTCTGCCGCCACCCATGGTTTGGCGCTTCAACAGCGCTGCACCCTCTATATATGGCCGCCACCTTCATACGTTGTTCTTTAGGTTTTGTTGTGTGTGGTAGAACCCCTTGTGCGTCCCTCCTCGTCTTGTGTGTGTCGACTAGACCATCTAACACGAGAAACAGAACCTCACCTTTGTTCGTAACTTTTGGTTAATCCAAGTTTCAGATTGCTTCTCATTTGTTCTTGCAAGTTCCTCAATTGCTAACAGGGATAAGGATCCATCATGTTTGGACGTGGTTGATCGACTTGCATTGGTGGCATTGCGATTGCCGACTCACTTCCTCACTGGTTGGAAGCCAGGATCACGAGTTCATCAACGCCCCAAATCGACATATAGTTCTCATCAGAAGATCAGGCACCCCTGTGTGCGCATCAAATAGTCAAGGTGGTATAATGAAAAGTAGGTATTTTAGCTAATAGTAAATAACATTCATATAGAAGTAGCGTGCAATTTGATATGAAACAAAATACACTTGCAAACGTGGGTTCAACATGATCAAGGTTATGACTTGCCTTGGCTATATTTTATGTTGCTATTCTCTTGATCTTTGGTTCCATTTTTCTTCACTTCCATAGATCGACTCCTGGAATCGTCAACCTCTAACGAGAGAGAAAGCACGAAAACAAACATAATTCAAATAAACTTAAAATTGAGAATAGATGGTACTGGAAGGTACGGCTTAATTTCAGATGAATTTTGGAACTTGAATGGGTTGAATCGGAGCTCATATGAAAGAGAACGAGCCTCTGGAAGTTTGTTTGGCAAGAAAAAGGCCAAAATTGAAAGAAAGGAGAATATTCCAAAGAATATTCTCTCTGGTTTAAATAATTAAAAGAGGCAGAAGCTACAATATGGGCTCTCAGTCTATGGACCAGGTCCACGGTGGACTTGGTGGATGGCTCATGTGGATGACATGTGGGACCAAGGTCTATGGACCATGTCCACGGGTTGGTTCGGTCTATCGTAGACTCGATGCATCAGGACTAAGTGGATGACATGAGGGACCCACATGTTATCGGGACATGGTTAGATCTAGGGTTTCGAGTTAAGGCTTAGCCACGCGTACTGACACACGGATGATGACGAGGATGACACGGTGTTAGCGGCCCTTAGGTGGCGAGTGATGGGGACAACCACATAGGCATGACAGTAGTGGAAGGGGAACCGAGGGTCATTGGCAAACTAGGGCATAGCAGGGCTCAAGTGAAGACAACAAGCAATGAGGAACGCTCGGATCTGGGTAAGCAAATGACACTAAAGATGATGACGCATGTAGATTTTGCGACAACAATCACAGCGATCAATGGTGAGGCCAAAGGCGGCAGAGCTCACGGTGGTTTCGGTGTTGCGGCGGGTTTCTGGGGAAAGCGAGGGAAGCATCACGTAGAACACAAAGCCACAAAGCTAGAGGTGTGGAAAATGGAGGCGGAGTTAGGCAACCAAATATAGTAATATATTAATATAGTAATATACTGAATTACTAAATAACCATGGAGACGCAACGTCTTGCTCCTTTGGCCTCCATCTCCTCTGCAATTCCAGCTTCCTTCTTGCCTAGACCATGTCGCACCACCCAACCTTGGAAGCAGAGTTAGTCGCAGTAGAATAAAGAATAGCCGCCAAGAGCGAGCACGACAAAGAAGAAGCCAAGAATGGAGGTCAAGGACGGATTACCAACACCGGCTTTATGAGGCATGAGGCGGCGGGCTGGCTGGCGGTTAGGGCTACCTGCCCCATCATCCCGACCTCCCGCCTCTCCAATCTCCACAACCATGACTGAGTGATTCCTCTTAATCTCTTATTACCTGGCTTCCATTCCAATCATTGTCATGACACTTGGACCGATGTTCTAGTCGTACACCGCAACACTGGACAACCCAAGCAAATTACCGACACACACCAAAGCCAGCGCCAACCTTGGCACCCTCACCACCAGAATATCAATCGCCGCGACAGAAACGAAATGGGCCATGGCCCAGATGCGAAGGAGGCAAACCAGGCCAACAAATTGAGAAAGGAAGAGAAAGGTCGAGATTTGACTGACAGCATTTTGGGAAAAGAAAAGATTTCCATATTTCAAAAAAGACTAGAAAATCAAATAAATCCAAAGAAATACCAAACGAACTCCGAAAATACCTAGAAAATACAAGAAAATGTTGTGCAATACATGGAACCCAAATAAAACTGGTTTTCATTTAATTGAAGTTTAGATTATTCAAATTAAATTATTTTACTTAGTAAATTTCCAATTATTCTTTAATTAATTCGAGAAATATCCAAATGGTTATTTTTATTTTGAAAAATTTATAAAGGCAGAAAAAATGGCGTGTTACAGGGATGTTTAGTCCTCAATAGATAAATGTATATGAAGGTACCTCACAAATGTCATTTTGGTTTATGACCTACCGAGTTTAGAATTGACTGGTCTACCTTCTAATGTAAACTCACATATCTTCAGACTTATGTTCTTTCCATTCCATAGTAAAAAACACAAACGCAAGCTGAAGTTCTTGTGTGATGGTTAGACCCATAATATGCTTAATATTGCATTCTTTCTATATGGGGCCATGGGCACTTAGGGTTTGATGCTCATTCAGATTTTTATCGCAGTTCTACTCAAAAGTCGTATTATGATAAATTAAAAACAGAGAAATAAGAAACTAGTGGCACATTGGCTTAGATCTATTTTCTGAATGGAAATGGGTAGCAAAATATTAAGCCATCTTCCGAAGAATTGATAAAAATCTTGAAGGTAGACATGATGAGCTCAAAGATGAAAAAATCTGTCCAGGTGTTCACAAAGAACTAGTGGTCAAATAACACA
Organism: Guadua angustifolia; assembly: GCA_036346375.1. Classification (NCBI taxonomy): domain Eukaryota; kingdom Viridiplantae; phylum Streptophyta; class Magnoliopsida; order Poales; family Poaceae; genus Guadua; species Guadua angustifolia. The sequence continues at coordinate 30,241,560 of CM070513.1, forward strand.
TCACAATGTCTTGTTTTAGTTCAGATACAATTAACAAACCAAAATACCCAATAGTCATCGTAAAAAAAAACAAAAAACAAAAGATGCATAAGCTGTAAAACAGAACATAGGTACCAAATTTTGCCATTTGGATATCCATCCATGAACAAAGGTAGCAAATGTGAGGTGCATTTGGAAACAAGTCAAGAGAGTTTCTATTGAAGCACCAAGGCATCTTAATCTTACTTTCTGTTGACAGAAATGGCATGGCCCTCTACTGTTTTTATACTTTGGTATATGTGATATACGAACCACAAAGTTGCATGAGCTGGTCAAATTGATTTTTCTACTAAGTGTAGAAATCCTTCAATTAATGGCTTCTTAGAGTTGAGACTCGTGGCCCCATGAAATCAGAAAATTTTATAACCAAATATTGAGTCCCACCCCCACCAAAGCAATCACAACCATTGAACACCTCTCAAGCAACAAATAACATCCTATAAAAATCCTGTGCGCCCTAATAATTACTATGTTAACTCTCTGCATGCTAGAACAAATTTCTCTCCATTTCCCCATCCACCATCCAGCCAAACAAGATTTGAATAATGTAGGATGTAGTGCGCCAAAACATTTCTGCCCTTGGAAGTTTTTTTACCATCAACTAAGTTGTTCATCATCCATAATCCCTGCCAAGTAGTCCACCATAGTCAAATTCTAATAACATCAAGCCATTCCTTGAAGACATCGATTGCTCAAACTAGACATCATTTTCTTTCTATTGGCACCCTTTTTCAGCTATGCACCAAGGAACAGTAACTACTACTGGTTCAAGACATCACATAGCCAATCACATCAAAAGCCAAGACTATTATCTGTTCTTCACCAGGTGGCCACCAGATGTGGAACAACATATATATAGTCAAAAGAACAATGCTACTAAAGCAACAAATCATATCAAAAGCCCAAACCACCATTATATATTCTTGACATGTTGACCCCCAGATCCAGATGCATAACAATATAGTTTAAAGAAGGCTTGCTATTAACAAACAAAGATACCCAACAACATTCTTTCAGAACAACAGTTTGATTCACCTCTTAGAATCGCAGTTGCCAAAAAATAACAATTGACAGTTCAACACATGGCTTAAACCCCCCAAAACCTCAATGCCTAGTGCCAGCAACATATTTACCACGAAGTAACCAATGGTATGCTATTAGAAAGCAAGTTGATGGAGGAGAGTGACGCGTACCGATGAGCGATGCCTCGAGGAGGTGCGTCCGCCAGAGGACCTGGTCCATGGGGCTGACGGTGCCGAGCTTGAGGCCACGGTTCTGGATCTTCAGGATGCTCGCAACGCTGGACATAAAGATAACCAGGAGCGTGCACGCCAGCGTCTTCACCGCCGGCGGGCCCTTGCCCTCCTTCGCCTGGTCGACGGCGCGCATGGCCAGCTCCCGCAGCGGCCCGATCTTCACCATCAGCAGCAACGCCACCGCGCCCTCCGCGAACAGCACCAGGAACAGCAACTGAAACATCTCTCCGACCACACCCACCTATCGAACCACCTCCACTAGCGTACCAGGATGCTGGATTTCTGTAGGGGAAAGGAAACTATCTTTGATCTTTAGCTTCAAATGTGCAGGAAAGGGGTTTTTTTTGCAAGAGTCTTGCATCAAATGGTTATTGCAACAAGGAACTATCTCGCGTGTACTTAATCGGGTATTCGGGATGCTATCCACCACAAGCCAGCAGCTTCGCTGTCCTGTGGAAGAATGATTCGAGCAGGAATTAGAAATTTTGGGGTAAAGATACAGAAAAGAAGCAAATCTTTTGGAGAGAATAAAATATTGGTGGCGAATGAGGAGGAAAAGATGGTGGTAAAGAGCGCACCCTACCTTTTGCCCCTCCCGAGATGATGAGATGCGGCGCATGCGAAGAACACAAATCGGGCGAATTTGTGGGGGGCGGAGGGAAGAAAAAGGCTAACGATTAAAGAAAATGGAGAAAGGTGGGAGTCTGGGGAAAGAGATGGTCGCTCGGGCGAGGAAGGAAGCACGCGAGTGAGAGCACGAAGCTCTTGGCTTCTTGCTTTCGCAGCCAGCGGTCGGCACTGCGCTTCCAGTTCCGGCCTTCCAGGTAGGGATGGAAACGGGGCGGATCGGCCCACTGACTCCTTGCCCGTCACAAAAAATTTGCACATGAGACATGGACCTATCCAAAAAAATTGAGGGCCAATCGGGCCAGATTCTTGCTTACTCGTTGGATCACACGGACAAATCCAAAGCTTGGGCATGGGTACGGGTTTTATTTGTGGCAGCCGGCAGGGGGTACATTGCATCCCAATGCCAGTAAAGAACAAAGCCATTGGCGATGAGATGTGGAGCTCCATGGCGAGCTGGCGACGGAGGACGGCGAGCGAGCACCTCCACTATACAAAAGCGTAAAAGAAATCTAGCTAGCTATATTATGAGGTTGGACCTTCTCCTAGTCGCCTCTATAGAAGTTATACCAGAGGGGATCTAAGGACGAACAAAGGATAATAGAAGATGGGTATGACATTTGGTCCGAACTGGTTTTCATTTTTTATCTTTATCCACGAAGAAGAAAGAAGTTTATGTATTTGTTTGACATAGTTTTCTCTATATATTTGACATCTTTGAACACCACCACTAACAAACAGTCAATATGAGTATTTGATGACAAAAATCGCATAAAAATATACCAAGATCAACTGGCCAAAGCATATCTATTTTGAACTGTGGGCTCCAAATAATCCCGTTATAGATCGGGAAATAAGCTTATCCCACGGCCCACGTCCACGTGGTGGGTTAATGACAACAACAAGCGCATTTGTTACTGTATAGTATTCTTTTTAAATGAGAGCATGTACAATGGTACATGTCAGCAGTCTCTAAGTTTTGCCATGTAGGATAAAAAATGATGTGGATGAGAGAGGGCATGTATAGAGAGTTGAGCCGTCTCTTAATCTAGAGTCGACTCTAGCACGAGAACCAAGACAGGTTGTATGTGGGAAGAAACTATCTACTTATAAATGTGTTGTCTATACCATTGCATGAGTTGTCTCTAACGCTGTCTATAAATGACATGTCAGCCTGTTATAAACAGCAGCTGTCTATACCATTGTACATGCCCTGAGTAAGCGTTTCTATGAGAAAGGTCGAGCCTTAATTGTTTTTATTCTAGGTATTCTAAATTAATTCAACTATTAGAAAATTGAAGTGGTTTTTCGTTCAAGCCACAAGATAGGGTCTAAAGCTCCGGGAAATAAATATGGGGAGTAGCAGGGATTAATTCTAAACAATTTAATTTCTATGTGTTATGCTCTCGTCCTTATGCAGGTACACCCAAAAGTATTATCCGTTTGCATCCACTTATGGGAGAACAGAGAACCTATTGTCTGCCGTACATGCCAAAGCCCATGGAATACACGTGAGAATAACTTATCTATTAAGCGTGGAAGGCTAGCCGGGTGATCAGGGCCGCCACGTCACGTTGTTCGCGGAAAACACCCTTGGAAAAAAGCGAAGATAGTTCGGGTCCTCGTCTCGGTTTTTTGGCGAGGAAAGCATACCTGTGGCGGAAGACCCTAGAACCACCCCGTACACGGTCCAGGCTTTTTTCCCGAACGCCACGTTCCTGTGCGACCTTGGTTTTGCCCATTCGGTTGATCCGTTCCATTGGTGCTTATGTCGCTGCTGGTTCTTCCTTCTTCGACGATTCTTGAATCGCTCGTTAGATCCGCTCGCTCTTCTTCGGTTCGTGCTGATGCCGCCGCTGGTTCTTCCTCCTTCGACGATTCGTGAATCACTGGTTAGATCCCTTCGCTCTTCTTCGGTTCGTGTGTTCCCGTTTCTGCTATCTCGGTTTGCCTGGCTCTCATTCCTCCCAATGGTACATCACCGCTCTCCGTCATTCTTGCCCCTTCCGCCCCCTTCCGCCCGCTCCCCGTTGGTTCGTTCTTGCCGGTGCGCCTACCATGCTCGGCCCCCGATTATACCCTACTCCATCCCTTTTGCCCCAATGTACTTTTTTTGTCGTATCGAACAGGAATCGTTAGTAGAGTTTTTGTTTGAGAATACTCTTCTTTGTCCAACCGAATGGCTTATCGTAGTTCGTTCGATCTTTCTTTTGTGATCGTTGTATAGCCAATCTGTATGGACGCTGTGATTGCATCGGATCATCAATGTGGATGCCCTACTCATGGTATGTGTTCTTCCTCCTCGCTGATTCATTTACGGTCTCAACATCCGCTTCATAAGAAACTATTGTCTTTGTTCTGTACTAGATACTATCTCAGAGCTCTGGCGTTCTTCTATTTTATTCTTCTTTTCCTCCTGAAGCCCCTTTTTACGCTGTATAGATTGTCCACATCATTCTACATATATCGAATTTTGTGCATCTGCAGGTAATAATGAATCAAATGGGAAATCAGAGAGAGATAGTGTTAGAATAACTGGGTTAGGGCCCATTTATTTATAATTAAAATCCATAAATCCCAAGGCCCATGTGCAATACTAGGAGTTATGCGGACTTTAATCCCACATGGGTAATTGAGAGGTGGTTGACCAAACTTAAATAGAGACAGTCATGTGTCCATATGTTTTGAGGTTGAAAAAGGATTGATTATGCCACACGCTGCTGAGCCGAGCCGAGCCGTGTCGCGTGAAGCGAGCGACGGCGCAGCGAGGCCGTGCCAGCCGGACGTGATGTGTCAAGTAGTTTTTGCTCATAAAGAATTAATTTGAGCGCTTTATGACCAAGATTCATCGATCGCTACTAGTAATGACGTGGTTGATGGTCGGTTCATAACCGACGCCGCCATTTGTAATCGATGTGTTAATGGCTCTTTGATGGCACCCATTACACAATCGAGACATCCAAGACATCCTCTGGCGCCCCATCTTGTGTGATCACCTCGATACATTCTCTCTCCGAGCTCTGCTGCCGCCATTGTTGAGTATTCTCGTTTTGTTCATCAAGGCACAAAGTAGCAGAGAGAGTAGGCCTCCAAAACCTTGCCCGCTGCGAGTTCCTCGCCAAAGAAATAGCCGCAATCGTGTTTTTGGGGAGCGCATCGCATGATCGCTCCGATTCGACGACTACATCCTCTACTTCCTAAAGTCCGCTCAAGGATCGCAGATCATAACCTCTACGCCAGATCAACTAAGATCGACTACATCGAATAGCCGCGATCGTAATGTCGATCGGTATAGTATCAATACCACCATTGCCTCCGGTAATGGTCCCGCTACTAGGTACTTTCTTAAACTCTTCTTTTGTATGTTCTATTTTTTACAAATCTGCAAGCTAGGCATGATAGTTTGTTCAAACTTGGGTATGTCTAGCAAAAACGTTAACACTGTAATATTGTTCATCTTGATCACATATGTCTTGATTTATTATACAACTTTATAGATTAAAAACTGCCGGAAAAACCTACTAATTCCAACAGATAGATTATCTTATTGCTGACTGATGGATCGTAAAAATAGGACTGAACTTGTGCTCACTTATGAGGTCGAGGATGGAGATTAGATGCTTGTTGGTGGTTTTCCATGAGGGTGAGTAATGTTGCTACTACTAATTTATTTATTTCAGCTGATTGTTTGTGTTTCATGTATACGCACTTCTTATTTACATAAGACTGCGCTTCGCCTAGATTATACTAACCATTTCCCAATTCTTTAGACCTATGATAGAGAGGGTGTATGTATTCCTATCAGAATAGGGGGTTGGAATTGGAATCGGTTTTAGTTTTATTTATCAAAGGTAGAATCTTCATAGATTTACTTTACTTCTGGATATGGTTCCATTATTGTGTTGTTTCTTTCTTATTCACGTGATCTACTTCTGCCCTCATTAACATATTTAAATTACAATTCACCTCAGCCTGTCACCTTAAAAGTTATTCTGTGTCATTTTCTGTCATGCCATGCGATACCATATAAACATCAGAGGAGGCAATGCCTGTAACAGGTGCTCTGTTAAGCGAAGTGTTTCCCTATGTTAGAATCATATGCACATTGGCTATGATCTTGAAAAGATCATGCGTTTACATATCTATCAGCATCATGCGTATATTCCTTGGCCTATAGATGCTATAGGAGGCCATGCTTAGCCTTGTGGCTCTTTTATGAAGCCACAAATGTAGATGTATTTGGATTGGCTGCAATTAAATAAAATAGTATGCCTCTAATCTAGCTATGACGTTTTTTTGTTTCTGCTTTAGGATGTTCTGAAAAATATGTAGGCAAGAGCTAACTGGGCATATTTTCCTTAATAGATAATATGGATAGGGCATTGTAGCTGGATAATTTTATTTCGGGTTCTTTAGACAGCGAAGTTTTCTTGAAGGCAAAAATGTTATCATCTATGTACTGATTCAGCTTTTTGTGAAAGCGTTCTTTATGCTTGCAGGTACCAGACTTTCATCTATACCATCACCACTGTGATTTTTTTCTTCATGATTAGCATTTATCGATCTTTCAGGATTCAGTCAAGGAAAAAAGGTGTAGAGAAAGTTTTGTTAAGAGGGAGATTATGTTTCTTGTTTATATTGCTTTGTGAATAATGTGGAGGATTATTCTTATAGACAGATGCATGCGAGGGCAAGATAAGTGTAGCAGACACATTTCTCTTGTCTCTATGCAGTGGCTATGGTATTCGGATCCTTCCGCCCTATCTTTATTTTGTGAAAAAACTGCAAGTCAATACCAGTCATAGTATCCTTTAGTAGCTACGGTCTTCTCATCTTTTCAGTGTATTTTCCAGTTTTCTGCAAAATTGCATATGTGTGCATGTGTTGTTCCTGAGACCACACATCTGTATGTGGTTTTAGATGGAACTGCTGTATGTGATTTGCTTGGAGGTGCCACCAGGCTGTGCGCATGTGTTGTCTCCTCTTTTCTTCTGCTGTTGTATTTTGTGTTTCTATCTATGCCGATTTGGTTGCTTGGAGTCCTTTTTCTAGGGTTCGATTTTGTAGATGCCTTACTTTTGAGACCTATGAATAGTCCTGGGCAAAAGGTTGATGGGTGATGACTGTGACAAGATGTTGTTATTATCAGTATTTTAGTGTTTTATAGCGATTACAGGATTATTTAGTGGTTTGTGTGGAGATTTAGGACAAAGATATTATTTACTTAATAATGTAATAATAATCGCTTTTATCGGTTTATGTGATAGGAAAAAATTATCTATACACCTACTATATAGGGTCTTAGGCCTGCACTGTCTTGGTACTAACTAATATAGCTTTCGATTCGAGCTATTGTTGAGGTCCTGAGGATTCCTCTATGTACCTGCATAGATACCTTTTGGTAAAAACTAGCCATTCCTAAAATATAAAATGTGCTTTCATGTTAAGTCTATGAATTGAATCCTAAAAAATTATACAAGCTGGAAGATGGGATAGAGAGGTCAAACACTACCGACAGCATTAGCTCCCTTTATTTATTTCTAAAAAATAAGCTTCAATAGCATTTTCTACGAACATCACGCCATGCTTTATGCTTTTTATTGATAATAGTTTGAACTAAAAATAGGTTAGAAAAGTAACTTGAATTTTGTTGTGATCTGCCTACCATATGTTTGATAGGAATTCTCAGATAGTTTTATACTTCTATTAATCTTTTTAGCCTTGGTAGCATTTTGTGCCGCTCCCTTATTTACAACTTCTCGTGTAAATACAAATCATCCTTACTTTACAAGCTGTATTGCTGTGTCATTGTTTTCTGGTCAATATTTTTGCCTTAATTATATTTCCTAGTACATTTTTGTGCTACTGTTCAAAATGATCAAACCAAGTATGTCACCATGTACATGGAGTTAGCGAGAACGCAGTTCTAAGTATATCCATTTTCCCAAAACAAAGGCACGCTTCTTTTCGGTGGGTGCTTTTTTCTTCGACATAAAGATGTCACCACATACATGCAGCTTGTCGAGATCGCAGCTTCTAGGTATATCCATTTTTTCGTGCCTATAACAGAGGCACACTTCTTTTGGTGGGTGCTTTTTCTTCGACATAATACGACACCACATATATGCGGTTACCGAGATCACAATTCTAAGTGTATCCAATTTTTCAGGGCTGCAATAGAAGCCCACTTCTTTTGAGTGGGTACTTTTTGTTCCGATTAAAAATAACTTTGTTTTGTTTTCAAGTGGTGATTGCCTAATTATTTATTACTAGGATAGTACAAATTCAAAGTTGCATGAGGAAGCTAGCGCTGCTTTGAACTTACTGAAGCAAGCTGTTCAACTTCTTTCGTGTTTTAATTATTTCTACCTTATCGGACATGGCAGACTAGTTGTAGAGAATCTAGATTTGGTGCAACGCTTTATATGTTTTTTGTATTGACGAAATATGAGAGATATGCTTTGATATAATTATTTTCTTGAAAAGAACTTATATAAAGCATATATACATACGTTCGTTCTACAGCTAATAAATAATCTTATTGGTCTCCACTAAATCTAAATGATGTGATATCCTGAACAAGCAAGTCAGTTGTATTGCACAATTTGATGATATGACGCTTTACTTTTGCAGGTTGGCTATCTACTAAATTGGATTTTGGCATCAGGGTGTTATTCATAAGTTTATGGCTACATAGACTACAGATGTGTCCCTTTATCAGGTCTATTTCTAATAGAACATTATAGCGCTTTTATTTAAATTTGAAAACATGCACGTGACTACGTACATTGCTCTTGCTATTTCGGTTCTTATGTGTTCTGCATTGTTATGCTTGAAAGATAACTTCGCGCTATGATTTTAAGTACCTTTAGATTTTATATTAACCATGCTTCTAACCTATATGAATTCTGAAGGGCGCAGCGTAGCGCGCTTCCCATGTACATAGTTCGGCGATCAGCGTAGCGATCTCGACAAGAGGTAGTGGCTCAGTGAGGCTGCAATCACCAACAGCCACCAGCACCGAGGTCATCAATCCTTTTGGTCTGCTCCTCACATGCATGCGCTTCTCCATCTTGTACGGATCCCTCTAGGTCTTTACACCCTTGACCCCTTTGTTTTTGCATGCATCCTCTCTTTTTAGATGTTCCCCCTTTGATCTAGTTTCTATTTACTTTTATAGGATGTTCTTGTGCTTTGTTTTTGGCCGATACATCTCTTAAGGATATTTGGGATATCAAGTGAATAGACAAGATCTGCAGTTGTTGAATCTGTTGTTTCGTATGTAGGTTACTGGATAGCCTACCAATTGCTTGATATAATGCCTAAACCACTCAACCAGGCACCTTAATAAGGAGATTCTAAGGGCACTGTTCTCGATGCTTAAAACAACATGGTATGCCACCCATCGCTACTTGATCTTGTTTCTTCAATGTTGTATATTAATTTCCATGGATTAATTGCCTTGGTCATTTGCAGGTAGTGTGTGACCATCTATTTCATTCAATAGCTCCTTCCTTAATGCGTTAAAATATTGAAAACTTGCTAGACAATTGTACCATGACTCTTTCGATAGTTTTCTAAGTCCTCTATCAGTTTTGCAGATCTGTTGTAGAGTATTAGCCAGCTAATTTTAAACCTGTTTATTTGCTATATAGGCAAGAGTAATTAAAGGTTAGCTTTTGTTCTTTGTGTCGCCGCTCATACCTATTATATCTTTGTTAATATTGACTACATAGTTTTAAAGTTACTGCCTAACCAATTTTATTGATGTGCAGAGTCCAGTGTGTGCGGCGATGAATCCATGGCATTGCAAACCAAACGGAGGAAGAGACAGCTAGCTAAACTCATGGATTATACCGTTTTGTTGGTTATTTTCTGAACCTAGCACTAAAATAGTTGGTCCCTGTATTCCAAAAGCTCTTTTGCCTGATATGTTCATAAATTCTTAATTATTTCTATGCAGGTCATTTCTGAAAGTACATGCCTATATGCCCATACTTATGGCATTTTTATGGCTACTATTTTGTGATCCAGTTGAAATGTATGCTCATCCAAATGAGGCACCACTTTGAGCATTATTACAAGATAGCGTGAATCAATAGAGATGTTGTAATTTGTAAGGCAATCTTTCCCGTCTTTTGACCAAGCTTTGTCAATACTGCACAATGATTTGCAACAAAAACTTTCATAATGTAGTTTGTGTTGAGAGTTGATACATAGATCTTTGAATGTAAAATATACAATGCTGTTTGTACCATCGTCAGTCATTAATTTGTCATCCACTACGTGAAATCGACTGCAACAAATGTCAGTCATTAATTGGTTATATGTGACTTATTGCAAAGCTTATAATCTGTATCACTTCATATTACCTCTGTATTAATTGTACTATTTTGTCTTTATGGTTCGACGTCACATCTTTCGCATTTCATTCAATTATAGATTTGTTGCCAATTGGTTAAATGTGAACTGTGATTCCTGAACCTTTGTATGCCATATTTATTCACAAAAATGATGCTTCTTACAATCGGCGCAACGTTTGTTGCAATCGACTTGCGTTTGCTACCTACTTTATGTTTGCGCAAGGAACCATCGTCAGTCATTAATTGGTTATATGTGAATTGTGATTCCTAAACCTTTGTTGCAATCGACTTGCGTTTGCTACCTGCTTTATTTTTGCTTTGCTACTTTCTTTTTTTTCTGTTGTTGTTGTTATGGATTCTTGGCTAATGAGTTGGTTTTGCTCTATGAATCGATTTTTGCACAGTACTGCTTCGGCGATTGGTACAATCTTGTTCAGTTTATGAAGCTAGCGAAGCAGGACAGCCTCTACGTCCACCTCCGCATCAGCCACTAGGTTTGCGCCGAGTTGAACTTTGGGTACTAGATTAATCCCTTTTGTAGATTTTTGGTTTACATGTGGCTGTCACTTAGGATGTTATTGTTAGAACTTAGAACACTGTATTTCCTTCCCTTTTTTTTGACTTGATCGCCTACCTTGCTTCAGCAGCCCATTTGCAATGCTTATGGAGCCTTTCACAGGCCATTGTGGATATTTACACACTTCCTGTCAGACATTCTTTGCAGAACCCTAAGGCTATATGTATATTTACCATCGGAGATGGGGTAAGTCATGTCTTTTTAGGCTAATCAATCAGAAACCATCTGTTATTTTTCTAGATTAAGGCAGAATAATTACATGATCATGCACATTTGTTTCTTTCCGCTAAAAAGGAGCCACCTTTCCTAACAGATTTTTTTGCATACATGGGCTTCCTTCCATCTTCTGAAAGCTTATCCTGGTCCTTCATCCTAAAGTTTAAAATTTTAGCAACCTATAATTGAAGTAAAGAATAAAATTGGAGAATTAAATGCCACTTTTTTTGCTACCGTGTTATCTTTTAGGAATGAAAAACAACAATTTCTACTAGGAATCAGGTGTACAAGCTGGCAACCCACTAACATACCATCGTCAATACTTTCCAATGACGGTTTGAACATAGGGGTCCTTACTGCAGCAGGCCATGCGGCTGCCAACACTAGCCCATTTTCCATATTTTATGACCTTAGGTGAGTTCCAAATCCATTCTTTGACATTATAATCTTGTTAGCTATGGACTTTCAGGGCCAGTCCTGCTGAATTTGTTATCCCAGTTGCCAAATACCAGAAGGTGCTGTATCGTAACCAGGTATATTTAGGAATGCGCTTCCGCCTGATGTTTGAGGCAGAGGAATTAGGAACAAGAAGGTATATTAGTTCTTATTACCTATACAGACTCTACCCTTCAAATTTACTAACAAGTTGTGCATTTTGCTTTTCTTTTCCAGACATAAAGAATACTATCCATGGTTAGGTTGCCAATAGTTCATTTGCTAATGAAGTCATTAACGTTTTTTTAGGTACATGGATACAATGAGTGGAATAAGTGGTCTAGATCATGTGTGATGGAAAAATTCCCATGGTGCGGCTTATAGGTTGGGATCCTGAACACCCACTCAATGGCAGCTCTTGCATCGTGTTATTCTTTTCCATTTTCTTTATGATTCACTGATTTAACATTCTTTGATAGGTTGGCTAGGATAAGTCTGCAGCAAGTGAAAGGTGGAACAGAGTTTCGATTTGGGAGATTGAACTGATTGCTGCTCCTTTTTTTCGTATGCCCCTAGCCATTTTTAGTGTGAAACGCCCTAGACAATTAGGTATGTTTGGTATTAGTATGGCAATCTAGAATGCTAGATAGTGATTTTCTTCAAATCACCATGGTAACTACAAATATGGGGTAAAGGCCTTTCCTTGGTTTTAGTGCTTTATGCATAGACTACTTTGGTCGTGCCTGCTTCTGATACTTTTTATGCTCTTTTCTGATGACAAAATATACCATGTTTGTTAGCTTTTCAGCACATACATGACTACACCAAAAGAAACTTATGAATATGGAATTTACAATATTTCTATGTGCCATATAGACAACCCCTTTGTGTGTTTGCTAAATATGCCACTAGACATATAAACCAGATTTTTACCAAGAGCTAATCTTATTAAGCTGATTGATCTGGAAAGGGTCTATGAAAATCAGTGGGAATGCTATATTAGCCTTCATTTTATATCTTATCTCTTAAGACGCGAAGGATTAATGCCCTCTTTGGCGTCCATCTCTCTCTCTCTCTTTTTTGTGAAAAGGCCCTCCATGAGTACCCAAATAGCACGAAAACCCTTCCACCGGCTCTATTGCATAAACACCTTCGTGGTTTTGGAAATTAGTCCACGATCCAGCTTACCTGTTTTGAAAAAAACTTTGTTCCAGTTCACCTTTTCTCTAAAAAGGTCCCCAAGAGTTCTGAAATTGCGATTCCTTCAATTTTTCTTAGATTTTTACACGTTTCGCAAGAGGAAAAATAAGGTCTGCCATAGAGGCTTGTTTTGCCAACTTAGCACCCCGTCAAAGTTCAACCGGCGCAGCGTAGCGCGCGATTCTACCTAGTAAGGTTTATACGAGAGCAATTCCTTAGTTAGCGTGGTTACACTGTGATCCTCGTATGAATGCTTCCCAAGTGGATGTACCCGCCTCTAGGGTGAAAACGAGTCATACAGCAGATATTGCTCTTCCTGTATTATAATCTATATTTTTTTGGATTCGGAGTTAGATACGATCTAACTAGATATAGATACGGATCCGGGTTATTCGAGATACGGATACAGGATAGATATATAATGGATTTAGGTCAGAAACAGATAATGTTATACGAATAATGTACGTATATATAGAGTAATATATATTGAATTAAAACTAAACGAGTACTTGACTATAATATCAAGTTATATATCAATCAAACTGAAAAGACATAGAAAGAATATGCTACTTAAGGATCAATAGAACCAACTAATTGTTAATAGTAATGGGCTGTCATGGAAAAAATATGATGAAAATGGGATAGGCCTTACTGATATCCGAATAGAAAAAATCTGAATATCCGAATAGAAAAAATCCAAATATCCGGATCCTATCCTATATTTACCAAATATTGGATGTTCCTGATTCGATACCGAATCTAGTCCCAGATCTGACAGGGTAGTTAAATCCGTTCCCAACCAGATCTGGTTTCTAATCGGGTGGGAGATATTCGACCCGTTTTCACCCCTACCTACATCTCAACCACTCTGCCCGTTAAGTTCCACGATCGACCTATGGATACCTATAGAAGTGAAAACAGGTTAGATTTTATCCACCCAATCCTGATCTGAATCCTGTCAAGATCGAATTCGAGATGGAATTTAGATATCTGGTGGGATCGGGACCAGATCATAATAATTATTTGAATCTGGATATCAGATCGGATTCAGAGTATGAAGTATCCAAAAAATATGGATCAGGAACAAGATATCGAATAATGAACCCATTCGGATATCTGGATGAGACCTGGGACCTAGTCGCCTAGCCTAGCCCATAGACGGCCTAGGCTCAGCCATCTTCGTCTAGCGCCTCCTTAGTCCTAGCTCTCCTCAAGTCTCGGCCAGCCAGCTCGACTGCTCAAGTCCCTGATCCGATCTGCGGCTCTCGACTCTCGCCTCCCACCCTCCAATGGCTGACGACGTCTACCTCGGCTAGCACCTCCTGAGTCCTAGCCCTCCTCAAGTCCTGGCCGGCAAGCTCGACTCCTCGAGTACCTAATCCGATTTGCGGCTCTCAGCTTTGACCCCCAACCATCGGTGACCTGTCAGGTTTGCCACAGCTAGCGATCCCCCTAGCAGGCAAGCTCTGAGTTCCCCCAGCCAGTGCTCCCCTGGTGGTGTCTCCCCTCAACGATAAAAGTCCTTTTATTTCTCCTAGAGTCTAGAGAACATCTGTGAATCAAATAGACCATGTGGCGCTGCCTACTGATAATCTAAAATTTCCATTCATGCCATGTGAAGCAGTAGGAGTAGTGGAAATTTGAAGTGTGAAGAACCAAAAAGGCAACTAGGAGGGGTGAATAGGAGCAAAATGAAATTTTCCCTTAAAAACTCAGGCCACTAAAAAGCCAACAAAAAGACTCAGCTAGGTCAACACTGGAAAAAAGTTCTGTGCTCTTGGGTGAACAATAAAAATAGCATGATCATAAAATCAAGAATTGTTCTAACTTTCAATCTACTAATCCAAATCCCACAAAACTTTGTGTGTACCTTCCCATGGATGTCAAGGAACCTATTCTAACCTTCAATCGCAAGAATTGATATAAAAGTTTTGACCTTTTTCAGTTTGAAGGCTGCACCTAAGTAAGGGAAAACTCACAAACTTCACCCTAAGCTTCTCTTGGGGATTTCATGATCAAGATAATCTTCCACATATTACAGCAAGTAAGAACACTAAAGAAACACCCCTCAAACATGCAGCATGAGATATGTACAAATCCTTTCTTTTTAATCCAAGATCTGGTTTCTTATAAATCTTGTTAAAGCTTGCTTAGATAATTAGGATATGATCTTCAAAAGATTATCCATTAATTATTCATCCTGGGTAGCACAAGATCAAAAAAAGATCAGAGAGAGATCAAAAACCTCGAAAAAGAAAGGTGACCAACACTTGAGCAAGAGATGTTCTAATGGATTTTGCTGGGTTAGAATATATTCTAGATGAGTTCGTCAACTACTTATGTGTCCTAGATCTAGTTAAACATAGCAGGTAGAAGGAGATGAAGCACAACTCAAGTTGCAAGAAAGAACTAAGAAAAAATACAAGAACAGAAACAAACTTTAGAACATAGATGAATTTAGATCATTCATTGCTTACAAAGGGATTGTTACAAAGCCGCACTTCTAGGTGTGCAAAGCTCAATAGAGTAAAAAGAAACCAAAGAAATTTTCTCTAAGACTCCTCTTAAATTTGGTTTAGATATAGTTGGTACTAGAGGCATCCATGCACCTCTCTATTTATAGAATACTAAGAGCAATCCCCACCCTTAGATAACCTTATTAGCCCTCGAGAAATCTCCTCAAGAGTTGGGATTTACTCCCTCTCCCATACATGGGCTAACCCAAAACCCAACAAAATCACAAGTTTTGACCATACCATTTAGCACTAACTTAGCATCTACTACACCCGCAAGCACTTGATCCAACGATCCTCCTTCATTTGAGTAAAGCTCAAGTTAGCATCTTATCCATATGCTCTACATGCATTGTTGTTCTGCACCATCAATGATTTACCTGCCCTTGGTAACCTGTCCGGTCGTACTATAAAAGGAGCCAAAACATGCCCCTAGTGCCGGGATGAAACCGCTAGTGTGTGGCTCAATAACTCGAGGAAAACAGTGTACATGCGTCACCATAGGTTCCTTCGCAGGAATCATCCGTACCGCAATATGAAGAAACAATTCAATGGGACAAAGGAGGACAGTTCAGCTCCAAGGCCTCTTCGTGGGGAAGAGGTTTATGATATAGTTAATGATCTTAATGTTGTACTTAGAATGGGGAGTACTGATAATACATCGATGTCCCATATTGAGAAGAGCATGTGGAAGAAGAGATCCATATTACGGGACTTGCCCTATTGGAAGGACTTAGAAGTTCGACACTGCATTGACATCATGCATATAGAGAAGAATGTATGTGACAGCGTGCTTGGTCCTTTACTGAATATTCCTACCAAAACAAAGGATGAACTGAAGGCACGAAGGGACCTGGAAGATATGAAAATCAGAGCCGAGCTACATCCTCAAGACACTAGGAAAGGCCGACTTTACCTTCCCCACTTTGCTACACCTCGCCCAAGAAAGAGAAAATGACTCGCAAGTGCTTGCATGGTGTTAAAGTTCTGTCCAGTTACTCTGCAAACATCAAGAAACTAGTATCACTGAAAGATTTGAAGTTAACTGGCATGAAGTCTCGTGATTATCATGTGATGTTGACACAAATGCTACCTATTTCAATTAGAGGTAGTTTACCTAACAAGGTCCGAGAGGCAATCATGAGATTGTGTTTCTTCTTTAACGCGATTTCATAGAAGGTCATCGATCCCGTTGGACTTTATGAACTACAAGCTGATGTGGTCCAGGCTCTATGCCTACTAGAGATGTATTTTCCTCCATCATTTTTGATATCATGGTTCATCTCATTGTTCACCTTGTGAATGAGATAAATATTTGTAGTCCCGTATTCCTGCATCAGATGTACCCGTTCGAAAGGTATATGGGTGCTCTGAAGAAATATGTACGTAATCGATCTCTTCTGGAAGGCTCCATTATAGAAGGTTACGCAACTGAGGAGGTTATTGAGTTCTGCGTCGATTACATAGATGAGATCGAACCGGTAGGAGTACCCGTATCTTGCCATGAGGGCAGGCTAAGGGCCTGTTTGTTTCAGCTTTGGATTCTCTAAAAGCTAATTCTGGATTGTGGTTATAGAGAAGCTGATTCTCCAAAAGCTGGAATCCAAAAGCACATATGAAGTGGATTGTGAATTCTAGTGTATATGGGTGGGTTGGATTGTGAGAATCAGATTCTAGAATCAGGCTGTTTGTTTTTTATTCTGCTTTTGAGGCCAGAATCCAAAATCAAAAGCTGAAACAAACAGGCCCTAACTGGGAAAGGTGTGATAGGAAAGAAATCTACAAATTCTTACGATCATGTTTTGTTCGAACAGGCCCATTTCATAGTCTTGTAACAGTCAGTTGAGGTGTACCCGTATATGGACATACACAAGGATAATCTATAGAGGGAAAACTATGGACGGTCAGAGGTTTGGATAACAAAAGAGCACAATCGGTTGTTCAATCATTGGTTCAGGGAGCACATGTCTGGTGAAGAAACGAGTGTTACGTTGAGATGGTTGGCAAAAGGGCCTTCAAGTACAATCGTGACATGGCAAGGATATGATATAAATGGATATGCATTTTACACGAGAGCTCAGGATAGCAAAAGCACTTACCAAAACAGTGGTGTCCGTATAGATGCATATGACAACACAGGCAGTAAGAAGAGCAACTACTACGGGTTTATAGAGGAGATTTGGGAGCTTGACTACTGCATTTTCAAGATCTCGGTGTTTCGGTGTTGTTGGGTCCAACTCTCAAAGGGTGTCAAAGTTGACAAGTACGGCTTCACTACTGTGAACATCGAACATGTCGGATACAGAGACGAACCATTCGTACTTATGAAGCAAGTAACACAAGTCTTCTATGTAATCGACTTGACAGATAAGAAGCGCCATGTAGTTCTTCAAGGAAAAAGAAGAATTATCAGAGTTGAGAATGTCATGGATGAGGAAGAGTACAACCAATTTGATGAGTTGCCTCCTTTCGTAGATGGCATCATCAGCCTCGAGGAAGAAGCCACTCAAGAAGTTATCTATCATCGTGATGATCACAACGAAAGCCAAATTGTAAAAGAAAATAATTAGTTAGGAGTAATGGCAATATTTGTCCTTATATATGTGAAAAATAAGATAACGAAGTGAAATGTGATATGACTCCTTTTAACTGCGAATATGATATGTTTGTCTAGCTAAAATTTTACCATATCTTCCCAAAAACAGTATGAAATTATTGTGAAAATATAAAATTTTAATAATCACATATAATTCCTTTTAAAATTTAAAAAATAATACTAATTAGCAGAGTGATTAATTGTGCTGGTGTATGAACGAAAGATAATACTAATTAGTAGAGTGATTAATTGTGCTGGTGTATGAACAAAGTGTAAACATCTCCATGCTGGTATGTTGGAGCAATCAAGACACTATAGTGTATGATGAAGAAATCTTGAGCTAGATACTTACCATGTACACTTGTGCTTCGTATGGCATGAAGCAAATCACACACTCCAGTGTGCTGTTGTCTCCTCTTCGTCATGTCATATGGTGGACTTGGTTGCTTTCTTAGGCATATCCGTTGTCTTCTTCGGCGTCACACTCCTTTTCTTCATGATCCTGAATCACGTACCCCAGTCCCCAGCATTAAAGCTTCAGTCAGTGGCGATGCGTAATCATCCCTTTTGTAGGCCAGCACTCCAGTGGTGTAAATCCTACTCTCAAGCTGGTAAGGAGAGCATTCGGTACACCGAGAGTTAGGAGTAATGGCAATATATGTCCATTTATATAGTTCAATCTATGCGATGCATAGTCATCCTTTTGTAGGCCAGCACTCCTGTTTTTAGATGGTTAGAAAATAATATTCTAAAGAATATATAAAATTTTAATATTATTGTTGAAATATAGAAACTATAAAAGGAATTTATAAATGACTAGTAATCTTAAAAATATTTTACTAAGATTTGATAGCCCTTTAAATGGCTAAGAAGGATAGGGGCATCTGTGGCGGTTTTAAACAAAAACCGCCACTGATAACATGGGGTCTAGGGATTTATATGGGGCAGTATCTGTGGTGATTTTTAATAAAAACTGCCACTGATAACATTTATATGGGCTAGGTATTTATATGGGCATTATCTGTGGCGGTTTTTACTTAAAATCGCCACAGATAAGCTTTATCTGTGGCAGTTTTTAAGAAAAACCACCACAAATAACGCTTATCTGTGGTGGTTTTTAATAAAAATCGCCACATATAACTCTTATCTGTGGCGGTTTTTATTAAAAACCACCACAGATACTATATATATATAGACCTAAACCCGCTGCCACCTTTCTTCCAAAATGTTTCTCCCGCTCACTTTGCCCTAGCTCTCACCTCTTCCTCTCCAAGATCAAGGCCACCGCCACTCTTCTTCATTGCCCTCGACCTCGACTTACAATGCCCTCGACCTCGCCTTCTTGCCGACGCCGCCACTCCAAGTCATTGTCCCCCATCGGTTAGTGCATTCCTACCCTCACAAAATTGTGTGCCATCCTGTTGTACGAACATGGTTATTTTTTAAGAGCATGGTTCTTGTCCGGTTCATGACCATCTACCCACCAACCACCTGTTCTAATTGAGGATAGTCTTTGGAAATTCTGCTTTTGCTTTTCTGAAAGTGACTTTTGTGATTTGAATTGATCTCCTTTCTAAAAGAAAGAGTTGAATTTATTTCCTTTTGTTTTGGACACTAGACAACCAGGATTGTGACTCAAAAATCCCCACATATTCTACGGTACTCATCCATGCAAGCTTGGGGTACACATAGTTGTCTAGTTGTTCGGGTTTTTCACGATTTCCTTTGCACGATCCTTTCGAGGTATTAGTTGGAGTATTTTGGTGGAAAATTTTATTTGTGACCATTCACCCCCCCTCTGTTCGCCATCTCGATCCTTCAATTGGTATCAGAGCCAGTTTTGCTCTTCCATAGATCTTGACCGGTATCGAGAGCCATGGTGACAGACAAGTATTCCACCAAGCCTCTAGTTCGCAAGCCGGCACACGAGAAGAAGTACCGCATCTTCTTGAAGAACAAGAAGCTCTTCCGCCGTGTCCTCGCCGCCCTCGATGACATCAACCTCTCCGACACGGAGATATGGAGCGACGAAGGCGAGGATGACCCGCAAGAGAAGAAAAGTGGCGATGACTTCTCTGGCATATGCTTCTGGTGGACACCAATGGCATCAGCGACTCCGAGCTCTACAGCGACTCGGAAGAGGTACCTTCCTATGACCAGCTCAATGAAGCTTTTTGCAAATCAGGAAAATTTCATGCTAGAGCTAGGTGCATGGAGCTTAAGAAGGAAGTAGGTACCTTGACTCGGGAGTTAACTTCTCTTAGATCTTCTCCCTCCCGAGTCACTGATGACTGTTCTTTGTGTGGTGCTTTGCTTGTAGAGCTTGAGAACCTAAGGACTTTACATGATAGTGTGCAAATTAAACTTGAAAGTCTTAGGTCGAAGAATGCTAGCACTTGTACGGTTGATATTTCCTCTCTAGATGCTAATTTTCTTCATTCTCATGCTACTCCTTTATGTGAAAATTGCACTAAGTTACTTGCTGAAAAAGATGCCATAAGCATTCACCTTAGGAAGCTTTCTTTTAGAAACGATGAACTTAAAATGCATGCTTCTAAGGACCTCGTCACCATGTGAGGGTCAGAAGCAACTAAAACTTGACAATGAAGCTTTAAATGTCAAGTGTGCTAAACTTGATAAGGACTTACTAGATAAGTCACTTAAGAGTTGCTTGCATTGTTCTATGATTGAGGGGGACTTGGATAAAATACAAGTCGAGCCTAGAAAGAAGTTAGAAGACCAAGCCCATAGGATTAGAGAAGCTCCTTGCGTTTCTTGTGAGGCCCTCAAGATTAAGGCAGCCGTGCTGAGGGAGAAAAATGCACGTACTGGTGTTTCTTCTTCTCTTTCTGGTTCTTCTTCTTCCTCTCTCCCCTGTTCTTCATGTGTCTGTCTCTTCTGGGAGTGTGAGTATCTCATGAACACTCTCAAGAAGTTTGTAGGAGGCAAGAAGAAGCTAAATCTCATTCTAGACCAATAAAAAATTAGCAGATTTAATCAGGGTCTAGGATTTGACTACTTGGAGCACGCTACGACTCATCCTCCTACCATCGTGCGTGGCTCCAAGAGTGGAAAGATTGTGGTAGCTCTCACGGTGAGTACCACTGTGTTTAGGTCTGCTGGGGTTGTCCATGGGATTTCTGAGCAGAAGGGTGCTTCTCCTATCACTTCTGCCTCTAGCAAGGCGAAGTATTCATGCACCTTCTGTAAAAAGAATGGTCACCTAGTAGATTTCTATTTTAGACACACCAAGATCATGAGGCGTGAGCGTG
This sequence comes from Guadua angustifolia, assembly GCA_036346375.1. Lineage (NCBI taxonomy): Eukaryota > Viridiplantae > Streptophyta > Magnoliopsida > Poales > Poaceae > Guadua > Guadua angustifolia. The sequence goes on from CM070513.1 coordinate 30,262,654, forward strand.
TTGCTACTCTTAGGGGTATTCAGGGTCATCCCCAGACTCTGAGTGCTCCTAAGGCACACACTGCTTCCAGACAAGTTAGAGAGTCGCCTGTTTTTGGGCAGTGTCCAGGACTCGGTTTTCATATTGTTCAGTCGAGTTTTAGTCCTGGAGCTGCTCATGGTCAGTCTTTCTACCGTCCTTTTGATATTTCTCGTTTTTCCCATCGAGGTAGATATTAGCGGCGTGAGGTGTTTTCAGGTAGGAGATTTATGCAACCTTGTTGGGATGGTCCATCCTTTGCACCACGGTGGGGCAAACCAGTGAGAGCTCCTACATCTTCTACTAGAGTTGCTTCTTCTAATTTTGTGAGAGTCGAGTGTCAGAGAGACACTAGAGTCCAGTCTTCTCCTTTTGTGTTTGGTACTTTCAGACATCGTGTGATTTAGTATTGGGTTCCTAGGTCCTCACTTTATCCCAAGATCGAAGTCTCTCTTTGACTTGATCAGATTCGCTTGATGGATGTCGGTGTACTTTGCACCGGGTACCCTCTCCGCCTGTAATAGTGGGCCCAAGAAGCTGCCTGCCTGGCGTGGCGGCTTGGCGGGTGGTGGGCATTATGTTCGCCACGGGCGATAAGCCCATGTGGCGGCCTGGCGAGCAGGTGGACGATCATGTCCTACTCGCCGGGCGGTGAGCCCCCGTGGCGGCCTGGCGGGCAGGCGGGCGATCATGCCCTGCCCACCGGGCAGGAAGTCCACGTGGCAACCTGGTGAGTAGGTGGGCGATCGTGCCCTACTCGCCAGCAGAAGCCCACGGGCGGCTCGGGCGAGCAAGTGGGCGACATGCCGCCGCCACGGGCGGTGAGCCGTCAGCGGCTCGGGCGGTGGGCGATCATACCGCCACGGGCGGAAGCCCACGGGCGGCTTCGGGCCGGCGGTGGGCGATCATGCCCTGCTCGCCTGGCATCGGCCACCGCAGCGGCCTGATGAGCGGGCAGGTGATCGGGCCCCGCTCGTCAGGCCACGAAGGCAACCAAAGGAATGAGGAGAAAGCTTCACCTTGAAGTCTCCTTCCCCTAACATGCCGTGTCAGGGCCATTAATTGTGAAGAATTCTGCTATCGACACGACGACGGCCCATCCCTCTGACGCCTCTCACCAAACCTGTCGTAGGAGTGTCATATCCCGGGCAAACCGGGCGAAGCCACACAACAACATTTAATGGGGTCTTGAAGGACAAGGCTACAGCGACGGGTGTAATAAATGAGTCATGGGTCGGTGTAAGGCTCAAATGATGGGTGTAATTAATGAGTCGTAGATCGGTATAGCCTCACCTTCTCACCTGCCCGGGCCGACCCATCTATATAGGGGCGCCCCGGTGCATGGAGGAAGGGGATCGGTGGAAGGTTTGGGAAGAAAAAGCAAGAGACTAGAAGAACCATTGTAATCGCCTTCATATTTCCTCAACAAAGATCTTGGAGGATGTAGGGCTATTACCCGCGCTGGGGGCCTGAACCTGGGTACATCACCGTGTCCATTGATCTATTGATCCCCGGGATCCACCATGAGAGAATCGTTAGGGTTTCCGACGATGAAGACACCCTCTACCGAACCATACCTTCCATCCTGAGAGTAGTCAACCCTGTTCATTGACGGGGTCCTGTCCGGCGAAATACGTCGACAATGGGGATGGGATATGTTTGGATTGTTGACTCCGGTTGTTCTCGCTATATAACCAGAAACTCTCGTTGGTTCTCTTCCCTAGTCCGAGCCCGCGGTGATGAGTTGATCACTTTTGGGGATGTTTCTTCAGGTAGAGTCATTGCTAAAGGTACCGTCTGCATTAATGAAAATTTTATTCTTAAGGACGTTGCCTTAGTGAGTAAGGTGCAATATAATTTACTTTCTGTTTCTCAGCTTATCGATGACTCTTTCGAGGAAAGCTTTAAGAGTAATGCTTATAGAATCCTTGATTCATCAGGAGAGTTAGTTTGCGGGATTTTTAGATTTGGGAGAATCTTTCGTGCTGATTTTTCTATTTCTTCTAGAGACTCTCTTTGGTGTTTGATTGCTTCTGAGTCCCGTGATCTCTCATTCTGGCATAGGAGACTTGGTCACATTGGCTTTGATCATTTGACCAGAGTTAGCAGTCGCGATCTTATTCGTGGTTTGCCCAAACTAAAGACTTAGTTTGCTCTCCTTGCTGACATGGCAAGATAGTTACTGCTTCTCATCCTCCAGTCACTGTAGTGATGACTAATGCACCAAGACTGCTTTTACATATGGACACTGTTGGTCCAGCTAGAGTGCAGTCAGCAGGAGGGAAGTGGTATGTTCTTGTCATTATTGATGATTTTTCGAGGTATTCTTGGGTATTTTTCATGGCCTCGAAGGATGAGACTTTTTCTCACTTAAGGGGATTTGTTAGTAGGTTGTCTATTGAGCTCCCAGGTGCATTACGAGCTATACGCAGTGATAATAGCACCGAGTTTAAGAATTCCTACTTTGAGAGTTTCTGTGTGGAGTCTGGTTTAGAGCATCAATTCTCTTCTCTCTACGCACCTTAGAAAAATGGCATAGTGCAAAGGAAGAACAGGACCCTAGTTGAGATGGACAGGATGATGCTAGATGAGTACAGTACTCCTAGAAAGTTTTGGGCTGAGGCTATAGCTACTACTTGTCATGTTTCCAATCGGGATTTCTTGAGAGCACATTTGCATCACACTTCTTATGAGTTGAGGTATGGGCGAAAGCCCAGTGTTTCTCATTTTTGTGTTTTTGGTTACAAGAGTTTTATCTCGAAGTCTGGTAATCTAGATAAGTTTGAGTCTCGTTCTTCTGATGGTATTTTTCTGGGTTACTCGACTTCTTCTCGTAGCTATAGGGTTTGAAGTTGTGATGCGAATAGGATCATAGAGATCTGTGACATGACCTTTGATGAGGCTAGCCTAGGAGCTAGACCTGATATTTCAGGCTCTTCTTCCCTCCGAGACGATCTTTGTAGAGGATGAGGATGATGGAGATGATGGTGTTCCACCTGATCCAATCCCCTCTACACCTGAGGTGCCTCCTGTTTCCATTTCTGCACCTCAGGGAGACCAGCCCTTGTCTTCGGACTCTCCTTCAGTAAGTGGCTCTATTCCTACCTCTTCTGCTCAAGAGGTAGAGGTCACTTCTGCTTCTGCTCCTCCCCGCCATATTCAGTGTTCTCATCCACCCGAGCAGATCATTGGTGATCTATTTGAGCGTGTGACGCATTCAAAATCAGGCTTATCTTCTTTCTACCTTTACTCTTCCTTTGTTGCCTCATTTGAGCCAAAGAATGTTACACATGCATTATCCGATGAATCATGAATTAATGCTATGTTTGAGGAACTGGAAAACTTTGAGAGGAACAAAGTCTGGCAGTTTCTAGAGCCCCCATCTGGTCATAATGTCATTGGGACCAAGTGGGTGTTCAAAAACAAGCAGAGTGAGGATGGGGTTGTCATTCGCAACAAACCTAGGCTAGTTGCATAGGGCTTCACTCAGGTTGAGGGTCTTGACTTTGAGGAGACCTTTGCCCCTGTAGCTAGACTAGAGGCGATTAGAATCCTGCTTGCATTCTCTGCATTCTAGGGTTTCAAGCTCTATCAAATGGATGTCAAGAGTGAATTCCTCAATGGTTTCATTTAGAAAGAGGTTTATGTCAAGCAACCTCCAGGATTTGAGAACCCCAAATATCCGAACCATGTCTACAAGCTTTCCAAAGCCTTGTATGGACTTAAGCAGGCCCCTAGAGCTTGGTATGAGAGGCTTAAGTTCTATCTTCTCAGTCATGGTTTCAAAATGGGTATAGTAGACAAGACTCTATTCATCAAGTACCAGGATTCTCATTTCCTTCTTGTCTGTGGACGATATTATCTTTGGTGGCTCTTCTGATTCTCTTGTATCTCAGTTTTCTGAGGTGATGAGCACAGAGTTTGAGATGAGTATGATGGGCGAGTTGAGCTACTTTCTTAGCTTCCAAATCAAGTAGACTCGGGAGGGTACTTTCCTGCACCAAGGTAAGTATACTTGGGACCTCTTGAGACGGTTTGATATGTCTGATGGAAAGCCCGTGATGACTCCTATGGCCACCACTACTGTCATCGAGCCCGATGAGGATGGTGAGCCTGCTAATCAAAAGGAGTTCCGAATCATGATTGGCTTCTTCTTGTATCTTACTGCCTCTCGGCCGGACATACACTTTGTCGTGTGTATGTGCGCTCGCTTTCAGTCTTCTCCTCGCATCTCTCATTGCTAGGCGGTGAAGCGCATCTTTAGGTACCTTCGAGCTACCATTGATTATGGTATCTGGTACTCTTCTTCCTCTTGTCTATCCCTTAGAGCTTATTTTGATGCTGACTTTGCTGGCTGTAGGATAGATAGGAAGAGCACTTCTGGTACTTGCCAATTCATTGGCACTTCTCTTATTTCTTGCTCATCTAAGAAGCAGTCCGGAGTCGCACGGTCCACCGCTGAGCCCGAGTATGTTGCTGCAGCCAATTGTTGTAGCCAGATGCTCTGGATGAGATCAACCTTGCGGGACTTTGGGTTAGAGATAGAGAATGTTCCACTTTTCTGTGATAACACTTCTGCTATTTGCATTGCCAAGAACCCAGTGCAGCACTTCAGGACCAAGCACATTGATGTTAGATATCACTTCCTTAGAGACCATGTGGAGAAAGGAGATATAGTGCTTCAGTTCGTGGAGAGTGACCACCAGTTGGCCGATATCTTTACCAAGCCTTTGGATAGCTCTAGGTTTGTTGCCTTGAGGAGTGAGTTTGGAGTCGTGTGCCCTTACTGCCTTTTGTAAGGGGAAACTGATCTGTGTATTATGTATTATATTTTATTTGATTTCAGTTTTTCCTTTCTTATGGGTTTTATTCCTTAGAGTTGCGAGTTCGCATCACTTAGACTTCTGGCATGCTTTTGCATGGACCTCTCATCTTATATTTTAGGTTGCTATCATGCTTAATTAGCTGTACTCTCTTCTCTCTAGGTTGAGCTCCCTCACAGTCTTATAAGTCTAGCAGGTGTTGGGCCCCCTAGGTAGATAGGGTCTGTGTGTACTCCTTAGTTTGGGATCTAGAGGCAGCTTCCCTATGTCAGTCATTGGGGAAGGTGAGAGCGAGTCTAAGCCATAGTGTTCTCTATTATCTTCTCTTTGCTCTATAGCTACCCAGTTTGCAGTTTCTTATCTTCTCTCCATTGTGTTTCTGGTTTTTTATTGGGTTATTTTGGATCCTTCAAATTGATATCATTATTGAGCTAAATCTTGCTAATAACTCAACTTGAACCAGATTTGTGCTTAAAATTGAATCACATGTTGAGGGGGAGTTTAAGAATATGTCTCATGCATTGCATATAGACTTGATTTTCATTTTATGAGCTTTGTCTATTATGCAAATGATCCTTGTTTCATTTTATACATCATGCTATATTATGAAGAAAATTACTAACTTATATATGTCTAAGTTCATTTATCTTGCTAAGCTTGCAAAAATTAAAAAATGAGCTTTAAAAGAAAAACTTGATAAAACATGTTGCGTTTACTTACTAAGTTTCTTCTCTAGGTGTTTTTGCCATAATTTGTGAAATTCTAGAATTCTCTAGAGTCCCTATAGCAACTTGGGTGAATTTTGTTTGATCCATACTTGAGTCCTTCACTAACTTAACAATTAAAATGCTAAAATGAAAGTGAAGTAAAATTGACTGTTTTTGTGCGCATTAGACTCAACACCTCACATTTACAAGACGGCTTCTCATTGCACTTGAGATGAACTTGGAATGTGTTGTGTATGACCAACATCATTCTCTTAAGAGTCCCTCTTGAGATGATCAAATATGGCTTGAGTCAATTGCTTTAAAAAATGCAAAAAAAACATATGTGGGTAAAGAATACAAATAATGTCAAACATTTGCACCCCGCTATGTCTTTCAAAGATTCAAAGAAAAATTTACATACATTGAAACAAAAATAAGCTCGAAGGACCTTGTATGAACTTCTAGATTCCTCAAAGTGTTGAGTAGGTTGAACTCTAGGTTTTCCATTTGATCCTTTGAATGGCTTTGCTTCTAGTTTTGAAACTAATGACAAGTGTTGCTCATGTTCATTCTTGCTAAAAATACATAGTTTTAATTAAATCTTGCTAGCAAAATGTTTATTTGCACTTAGACATTCCTTAGCTTAGTCTATTTTTGCCATAAGTTAGCTTGGTGTTGTCGACGTTTATTGTCGGCAATAATGAAAACGGAGCTAGGTGTTGGATCCAAACTCGATGGTAACACAAGACAAGAGAACTATCCAGGTTCGGGCTCTCGCAGAGGAGATAACACTCTAGTCCTGTGCTCTGGAATTATATGTGGCTAGCTAATTTGCTGATGAGATTGTATGTTGATGTTCCCCCGTCTCTCCCTTTATATAGCAGAGGAGGGTGGTTACAAAAAAGAATCCTGGTCGGATACAAAGTGAGAATTATATCTCCTGTACCTATCCGCTTGGTAACGGCTTAGATTACAATCGTATCCTACCTAATCCGGTTCGGTTTCTATCTTCATGGCTTCCTTATTTCGCACGCTTTGGCGATCTCCGTAGCTTCGCTTCCTCGCACCGCCCAACCCAAATTGCTCAATCGGGCCTCATAGGCCTGTCTTGCATATACCCGTGGTGTGTATACTCCACAGTAGCCCCCGAGTGCTTTGCGATCGAATTGCCTTCTTATTATGAGGATTTCCCGACTGGTTTTCCACCCAGCCGAGTGCTTCGTTGTAGGCAAGGAGGTCGTAAAGGACTCGATAGAACTCCACGTGTAAGCATTCCGAGTGGTTCCCGGCCCAATTTATTGAGTTAGCACGCAGCTTGTCATGGAGTATATCTCCATTTACATTGGCTTTTAGCCGAGTGGTACCTGTGTGACAGGGCGCACAGGTTTTGGCCTGTCATGAGGCATACCATGAATTATCTATTTTGAACCATCTTTATGATATCTGATCTCGTTTTGAACGACATCCAGCATATGACTTGACATGAGGCATATCATAAGAGGATGTTTTAGTCTGGAAGGTACCCAAATTCCGTCTGATGCAGTCATTGGCTTTTGGTCCATCATGGGGCGTACCATATCCCAAATCGAATCTGGCCCAATTGTGCCTATGTACAGTGACTCACTACCCATGGCTACTGGCCTATCTTCAAACGTGCCCTAGGGTAACCCCAAGATATGCGGAAGGCGAAACGTTTTCCCGCTTAAGGTGAAAGTTAGCATCGCTTCCTATAAATATGAGACCAGGTGCGAGCGAAGCGGTTTTCTGCGCACTGTTCTCATTTGCCCCTTCGTCTTCTCATTTTTGGCGCTTCTCCTGCGATCTCCGCTGCTAGGGTTAGCATCTCTCGCCATCCCAATCCGACGCAATTGCAAGTTCCCTCACCCACAAAATGTCTTCTCCTTCCTCCAAAGACGCTCATTCGTCAGCCTTGGCCTAGGATTGGGCCACCTCTGTGACGACAGAGAAGCGATTGGAGGAATTGGTCTTCGCCGGCATTTTCCCCCCATTGGTGATGCTCTCTGCTCGTCCTACGGCGGGTGAGTCTTGCCCCCACGCCCAAGACCAAGAAGTGGTCATTTTTAGTCCTTTTTCAATGGGTTTGGCCTTTCCACAAGGCTTTTATTTGTGGTCTTCTTCATTTTTATGAAATTGAATTGACCCATCTCAATCCCAATTCCATTCTTCAAATTGTTGTCTTCGTTCACATCTACGAGGCCTTCCTTGGCATTTGCCCACATTTTGATCTTTTTCGCCATCTTTTCCTCCTCAAGCCTTTCCCGAATAAGACTTCTCCCAAAGCAGTTGGAGGCGCTGGATTCCAGCCGAGGGACGGTTTGAAGAAGGCCTATTTTGCCATTCCCTTCAAAACCTCTAACAAAGGCTTACACCAGGAATGGTTTTACTGCGCCAATCCCAAACCTTCTCTTCCTTCTTTTTTCGGAGTTCTGCCCAAGCCTTCATTGGACTGGACTTCGTTCCCTTCGGACGGCGGGGCGGACCAGGTGGAAGAGCTCATGGGGATGATTGCTAAATAGAAGGAAGGCGGACTAACTGGAGTCGCGATTATCTTCAATTTTGGCCTTCGTCAAGTGCAGCCCCTCAAGGAGCTAGTCCATCTTGGGTATGACTATGAAGGGGAACGCGACACCACCCAAGAAGCCCCCGAACTGATCCCTAGGGACGCTCTTCTTATACGCCTGGGCGATTTCTTCGTCTAGGGCACCCAAATCGCCAACTCTGGGTGCCCGAAGCCCTTCAACAAGACTAATCCTCCGCCTCTAGTAAGATGTTGTCTTGCCTTCCATGATTAATTTTTCTGGCTCGAGCAGCCGCAATTAAACGTGTGTTTGATACCTGTGCTTGCAGGGTCGCGATGCCTTCTTCTCTGATGCGTCGCTGCCCAAATTTCCTCAGCATAAGAGTGCCAAGTAGAAGCGCCCTGCTAGCGCCTCGCCCTCGGCTCCGAGCGCTAAGAAGGGCAAGACGGCCGAAGCTGAAGACCCCTTGGGAAAACGGAAATGCCTAACTGCCTACGAACCCAAGGAGAAGAAGAAGCAATCGGCGCCAACGGCGCCGATCGATCAGCGAAGGTTCGGACCCGGTCAGACGTGTTCTCCGCCGACTTCCTCGTCGTCAAGCTGGTCCGAGAACATGAGGATTCCCGAGCCCCCAGCCCGACGCTCGGTCGATGCGGCATCTTCTCCCCCGAGCATGGTCAGAGTCCTTCGCCCCTGCTCCTGGAGTATGGCCAGGTTCTTGCACAGGCGGACCCTCCGCTCGGAAGGGCTCGGGGATAAAGTTAATGCGATCCAACAGGTTGGTTTCCTTGTTAGCTCTTCCTTCTGCTTTTCTGGGTCAAGCCCTGACTACTTCTTCTCTCCAGGAAGCCTATCAACAAGGTTCCTGTGGATGCGCCATGCGAGGAGCCCAAGGAGGCGGCTGCTGAAGATGCCCCGAGCCAACCTAACATTGAAGCACCGGCTGATGCCACACCTGCCGCCCCCGAAGTGGTCCCAGAGCCGGCGGCAACAACTCCCCCGACCGCTCCAGCGGCCCAAGTCACCGAGGCCGACCTCAATCCGGGTAGCCCCCCGACGCGTTCTCCTCCCGAGCCAGCTGGCCGAGTGGTGCCTTTTAGGCCTGCCGCCCACTTTTTGCTTCCGCTGGAAGAACTCCCTCGGCCTCCTCCCCCGAAGTCTCCGGTGTGGGTTGCATTCTTTGACAAGTATGGTGAGGGGATATCTTATAATGACGAAGACGAGGATAAGGAATGGGAGTCATTCTGCTCTCAGTTTGCTATAGAAAAAAATTACATAAATATACTATAGAAAAAAATTACATAAATATACCTCTGTCGCTCATTCGTTGGGCAACATTTAAATGTCACCCAACCAACGGACGACAGGAGGCCACGTCGCACGATCAACGGGCGACAAAAGCGCCACGTCTAGTTGTCCCCGCACTATAAAACGCGTTGATCGTGCGACATGGCCTCCTGTCGCCCGTTGGTTGGGCGACATTTAAATGTTGCCCAATCAATGGGCGATAGAGATATATTTATGTAATTTTTTTTCCATGGTATATTTTTGAAATTTTGAAAAAAATGTATCATTAAAAAGAAATTCTAAGGTAGACACGGACGCATCCATAATTGAGATGAGACTGAAACGTAGACAAGTCACTCTGTTCGGCAGCTATCATCACAACCATAGTTATCATAACCATATCATTCCAGTCAGAATAGTTCATATATATACCATTTTACCATCTAAACCGGTACAAAGTAACTCTATATTCCGTACTAACATCAATATCGGTCAATAACTGGTCGGTACCCGTCAATATCGGCCATACTGGCTTTGTTACTGGACAATATCAGCTTCGATACCATATAATACCCGTTATACCGATGGAATTTATAATATCTATTGAACTATATGTTATATTTGGTACTACTACTATATATTTGGAGTAATATTATAAGTGAAATTTGATGTAAATATAATTAAATATATGTATAGTTATAAATGTATATTATTATATTAAATTCAAAATGGTACGTCGATATATACCGGTATTAGAATATACCATTTCTAAGAGATAAACCGGTAACTTTCCACAACCGCTGCAATCGTTCATCTTGACAGGCCAAGAATAGCTCTCCTCTGACCTCTCTATATACACACCTAATGTACTCCATCAACGGGTTGTGAAATGCACTACAACTGCATTGGAATTGGCTGATCTATATAGAATTCGAGGACAACTCGTTTCCTTCTTGTTGCATGAGGTAATAAACCCAAAAGGTAAGTTCCACTATGCCTAACCTGATGAGTTATAGTAGTATATGTGTAGAGTAACTTTTTGTGTGAATTTGTGAATTGTAGTGGCATGTGTCCTCGTGCATTCAATTGGTTAATACATCTGAGTTGATTTTTGAAATGGATGTATTGTGGTGTAAACTGTAATATGCTTGTGTTGTGATGTAATCTGAGTTGATTTGTGATGGTGTATGTATACTTGTGGATGTGTAATCTGTAATCTGCTTGTTTTAGAGGGCATAGCTAGCAATACCTAAGGCTAGCCAATGAATAGAAAAAGCTTCGACAATACAAAAAAATATCACAGACGGTTACATTTCATATCACAGATAGCTGAGACTATGAACGTCTGTGATAGCCTTCTTTGTGTAGTGGATTGTAATGTTTCATCTATGTTGCTACTGTATGCACTAGTGTGAACCTAAACAAATGCAGTATACACAGAGAGTCCAAATTTACATATTTGGATATTAAAATCCATACACAAGATAAACCATTTTATATTTGGGGCATGCACTCACACGTGCATGATTATTAGCTTAAGGTCACTATATATATTTCTACCGAAAATAGCACGTTAACACATACATATTATATGCCCAAAACGAGTAATATAATAATAATTTCGAACCCTAGTTGGCCTTACGCGGCCATCATGAGGGCTTCTAAATTATAAAAGAAAATTGCTACGCCGTGATTTTGATGTAAAATATGTAATGTGGATCTAGACGAAAGCTGAAAGACCAGAAAAATGATGTAGCGTACTATTTTATATGCAGACAAAAGCTGACAGAGACGCATCCATAATTGACATGAGACTGAGTCGCGGACAAGTTACTCTGTTCAGCAGCTATAATCACAACCATAGTTATCAAAACCATATCATATCATATCATATATATATACACACACATATATATACACATATATATATATACACACACTATTTTACCACCTAAACCGGTATAAAGTAACTCTACGTTCCATACTGACCTCAATATTAGTCAATAACAGCTCGGTGCCAGTCAATATCGGCTATACCGGCTTTAGGCTCTGTTTGGAAGAGCTCCAGATCTCAGCTCCAACTCAAAACTGAAATTTATAGTCTAAAATAAAGTGAATTAAGTTTATATTTTTAGTCTAAAATGTAAACAAGATGATCTACCTAAACACTCTTAATGTACCACATACTCCACCACAAATTTCGAGCTAGAATATCTCGCCCACCAACTCCACAGATTTTGGAATTTTGAATGTCCCAAACACCCCTTAATACCGACAATATTAGCTTCGATATCGCACAATTCCGTTATACGGGGAATTTATAATGTCCATTGAACTCTATATTATATTTAGTACTACTACTATATATTTTGAGTAATATTATAAGTAAAATATGATGTAAATATAATTAAACATATGCATACTTATAAATATATATTATTATATTAAACTTAAAATGGTACATCCATATAGACCAGTATTAAAATGTACCATTTTTAAGAGATAAACCGGTAACTTTCCACAACCGCTGCAATCGTTCATCTTGACAGGCCAAGAATAGCTCTCCTCTGACCTCTCTATATACACACCTAGTGTACTCCAGAATTTTATCAAAAACCAAACAAAGATGGCGCCCCTTAACTCATCTTTTGAACTCAAGCATGCCCTCTTGTGGTCAGTTCTACTCGTTGTTCCTCTAATCTTGTACCTGCATGTTCTTGGAAAGAAGGGCGAGGAGAGCAAGATTCGTTTGCCTCCAAGCCCCCTGAGGCTGCCCATCACGGGGCATCTCCACCTGATGGTGAAGGAACCCCATCGGTCACTGCAGAGGCTGGCCCACAGGTTGGGCCCGGTCATCTACCTCCAGCTGGGTGGCGTCCCGGCCGTCGTTGTTTCTTCGCCGGAGGCGGCTAAGGAGGTGCTCAAGACGCATGACGTCCACTGCTGCAGCCGGCCGTCTTCGCCTGGCAAGTTTATTCTTTCCCCTTTTGTGTGAGAGCGTTTGGTTACTGTTTTGACATGGCAGAATGGAAAATTGCTAGTTGTTGATTCTTAAAAGTGGAGTTTGTGTAAAAGAGTGCCTAGAAAGAACTTACAATTACCGATAAGAATACTGATTAACCGCCTTCACAGCAACAATCCTCTGCTTTGCCTTGCAAATCACGTTGATAACCCTTGTGAGGTGGGAATGTTCGAATTTGTGAAGAAAAATGCTTCACATACTCCAAATCATATTTACCGGATTCATTACAAATCACTGCAAACTGTGAATCAGATTCATCAAACCCGAACCGGTTTAAAATACGAGATTTATGTTTGCAGTGGAAACTGAAATAAAAAGTGACGAACCATGAATCCAAATCCTATACTGTGACTCAACGAATCGAATTTCTGACAACTAAGCTCCAAATACACAACCAGAAACAGCCTCTCCATTCTTTTGCTGAAATATGTAATGTTGCCTGGAATCGAAGTAATTTTTTTTCTTATTTGTGTTTAATCGCATTACTCCTCCGTTTCCTCTTTTCTGAAAAAACGAGTTCTGCATTCCAGGCGCAAAATTGATTACCTACAACCAACAGGACATCGCGTTCTCGCCATACAACGATGGCTGGCGCCAGAAGCGCAAGCTGTTCATTTCAGAACTTGTAGGCGGCAAGCGTGTCCAGTCCTCTGCGCACGCATTGGAAGCCTGTTGACAAACTAATCCAATCACTCTCACAGTCGACATCTGCGGAGCCCGTCAACCTGAACGAGAAGATATTTGCCCTCATCGACGGCTACATCGGCACGGTGGCCTTCGGCAGTATGAACGGTGCAAAGCTCCTCAAATACAGCCAATTCCAACAGGTGTTCAGCGAGGCCATGGTTGCCCTCTCCGCCTTCTCCGCCCAGGACTTCTTCCCGGCGTCGCCGATCAGCCCGTGGGTCGACAAGCTAGTCGGGCTGGAGGCGCGGTACCGGAGAATATTCCGAGAACTAGATGCATACTTTGAGACGATGCTCAGCCAACATATGGACCCAGGAAGGGTGAAGCCTGAGAAGGATGACCTTGTGGATGTGTTGATCAGTCTTTGGAAGGGGCAAGGGAAGGGGCCATCACTCACAAGAGATCACATCAAGGCTATTATTATGGTGAGTTAGTTTATCCGAAAAAAGCTTGTACTATCGAAGGAATGTTAACGTGGTTTAGGCTTTCAGGATGCATTTCTTGGCGGCACAACAACAAGTTCGGTCACATTGTTGTGGTCCATGTCTGAGCTAATCAGGAACCCGAGGGTGATGAAAAAGGTCCAGTCTGAGATAAGGAGTGTCATTCGTGACAAACCAAGAGTACAGGTCGACGATATTCCTAAGTTCAAGTACCTCAAGATGGTTCTCAAGGAGACACTACGATTACACCCACCTGCACCGCTGCTCGTCCCCAGGGAAACCATGAAGCATGTGAAGGTCCTCGGGTACGATATACCTCCTAAGACAAGGATCTTCGTGAACGTGTGGGCTATAGGGAGAGACCCTGCCTGCTGGGAGAACCCTGAGGTGTTCTACCCTGAAAGGTTTGACGACATTGACATTGATTTTCAAGGATCACACTTTGAGCTCATTCCATTTGGTGCGGGGCGGCGGGTTTGCCCTGCCATCTCTATGGGTGCCACCAACGTGGAGTTCACGCTTGCTAGTTTGCTGCATTCTTTTGATTGGAAATTACCTGACGGCATGAGTAGCGAAGATGTGAGCATGGAAGGGGTTGGTAGACAAATTTTCTGCAGGAAGACCCCTCTGTATCTTGTTCCATCTTTGTACAAGTGAATTAGTACCATATGCCTGAAGTTGGGCCACTTGCAGTCCTGGGATTCAGTAGTCTAAATAAAGATGTTGGCCAGCATCATCTATTGGAACAACGAACTGTTTCTTCCTTGTCACCCACATAGGATTTCATGTTACTTTGCCACGCTTTTGTACTATGGATATCCCATTGTTGCAAAAACAAGAATTGTGCTCCTCTTATTAAAGGGCGGCCCTAACAAGTGGCTAATCATTGTGCGGTCTATTGATTAGCATTTGATGAAAGTTATTCATAGTAATATATTCATCTATATTGAAAATTAGTTGAAAATAATTTATTGAGCAGTATTATAATAAGTTATCACCACATGAACATGATTTGTCATAACTTACATCACGTGGTTTGCACTTCATTTACATGATATATATTGCGTACTGTGCATTCCATAGCATGATATTATTAACTAATAAATTATAATTAACAAGTAAAGATAGACTAGTTTGATAACCTGTTTCGATGTTAAAATATTCGCAAACTAAAGTATTTGAACACAACAATAAGCTAATGAATTGTAATTAACATGTCTTTAAACTAGTTTGACAACCTGTTTGGATGTTACAATATTCGAAAACCACAGTTTTAAATATGTCACGCATCAAATACTACAGTTTGTAGGCACCACAACTTTCAACAGTATCGAGAATAACCATGACGTGTTTGATAACTGCATTGAAAATTAGGTGATAGGTTGTTCCTCTACAACAGAATGGTACATCACTATTGCTTCATCTGTGTTGGTTCTTAAGTTTTTAGAAAAAAACGATTGTGATAGATAACTTAGGAGATGTGTTAATAATCATTACTATCGGTTCTGAGATTAGTAGTGATTGTGATTTAGCACTGGGCATATTATAATTGGTTCTTATGCGAGAAGCGATAGTGATCAGTGCCGGCCCTGGAGGGGGGCGAGAGGGGCCGTCGCTCCGGACCCCTCAAACCATGGAGCCCCACCCCTGTACATGTACTAGTATTAGTATATTGTATATGTAACAGTATATACTGTAATATTGTAATATGTACTTTTTGCTTTACCTGTTGCTTGATATAAATAATTTTTTTGGATACACCTTGAGTGTTTATTGGTAACACTTATATATATGGGAAGAATTAGTGCTCAGACATCCGACACTGTTCATTTCATCGGACGCCTCTTGCAACATTTTTTTTCAACACTTAAAACATTTTTTCCGACGCGTGCAACATATTTTTCAACGCTTGCAACATCCTTTTACTGTGCCGCAATTTATTGTTTGTCGAAGAAAAATGTTGCACGCATTGACAAAAAAATATTGCAGTGCGTAAAAAATTCAGACATCCGAACTGTAGCAATTCCGTATTATTATTATTATTATTAATTAGAAGGGCCCATGTTTTAAATCTCGTTCCGGGCCTCTGAAATCTCAGGACCGTCACTGATAGTGATGTGCACGATCATCACTATCGGTTCCCATATAAGAAACGATAGTATTATGATCACGCATATCACTAACAATTCTTTTGTAAGAACCGATAATGATGTGCACAAAAGAACCGATAGTGATGTGCACATGCTCATCACTATCGCTTCTTTTGTTGGAACCGATAGTGATGACCACGCACATCACTATTGCTTCTCACAAAAGAACCGATAGTGATGTGCACGTGCTCATCACAATCGCTTCTTTTGTTGAAACCGACAGTAATGACTATGCATATCACTAGCGTTTCTTACATAAGAACCAATAGTGATGTGCACGTGCTTATCACTATTGCTTCTTATATGAGAACTGATAGTGATATGCGTACACATCACTATCGCTTTTTAATTGAGAACCGATTGTGATGTGCCTCGCGAGGTTATATATATCACTCGGGCTGAACTCTTCTCTATTATTATTCTAGAGGAGATTTCTCCACCGTCACCCAAAAAATAGCTCATATTCTGTGGTTAGAAGCAATACTTGGGTGAGAAAATTTGAAATCCTTAAGGGTGGGTGTTAAGAGGGTAAATTTGAAGGCCTAGCTTGAGTAGATTCCCCTCTTTTTTCCCTTGTTTGCAGTTTTCTTCAAAATGTGAGTAATCTTTCAAACCCCTTCAATTTTGTACTAGATAATTTAGATATGTTGTGAATAAAGTTTAGGCTGCACTGAAATTGTGTATATGCTATCAGATTTCACACTCTTTATTTGACAAGCACATATCTATTTAATTATTGTAGTGCTCTCGTGTTAATCTAAAATTATTGTTGATGACACGTGATAAATGTTAGAGTTTAGGCTGTGGAATCTACGTCTCCTGTTCGAGGGTGCTTGTTTATAAATTTGCCGAACGAAATGGCATATTTATAAGCGAGTAGTCCCAAATTGTCCATATTTTTTTAGACAGTTCGAGAATATGTGGTTTGAGCAAGTTCTTTAGTTGTGTTGTACAACTTTAGAGTAGATTTCGGTAGCATCTCCGTGGTGTTCTCTAGATACACACATCTCTTAACCTGTTGTTGAGATGTATATCTGGAGAACTGCGGGAGATGCTGCCTGTCGACGATCGGGATCGCCTGATCGCAAATATGGAAACGGGGTTAGTATGAATGAGGGACCCAGAAAGAGCCGCACTCAACGACGAACCAGACGTAGGTCGGGGCGAGGCGTCAACGAGCAAGATGATGCGAACTTGGTGTCCCGATCTTTCGATGAGAGGAGGGTAACTATCGATTTGGTAGGAATCGATGTTGATGGCCCGACTACAACCGTCCTGTACGATGCGCCTTAGCAACCGATACACCAAGTCCAGATGGTTATTGATCTCGCCGAGACGCGATCAACTCCGACCATTTAAGGTCATTGTTCCTGCAAGCAATCAAGAACATAGCAAGAACAAAATGAACAACCAACTAAATTGGCAAATATGTATTAAGCTCAAATATGAAAGAAACACAAACGGTGGGGTTCTGTAACGATAAAACAGGCGGTCTAGTCGACACGCGTGATTATCGGTATGTAGCAAAGGCTAGACATAACTAAAACAAAATCCAAGTCCTAGATGAGGGTTTGGGTGGTTATTTATACTAGGGGAGCAGGAGAGGGTCGTCCATAGCATAGGAGACCTAATACAACTCAAGTTCAAAACACCAAGCCTACTTTGACTAGAGTTTGACTCGAACTGAAAAAGCATCGTTCGGTTTTTGGCACTTTTTGGACGCATCTGAAGGAGTTTTGAGGTGAGGTCAGATCCTTTGGAAAGTAGACTCCGAGACCTTTCAAACGTGTACTCATGGGCCTCCAGAACCCTCCGGAATCGAAAGTTATGGTACTTTAAAGTCAGTGCTGTTTCTGAGGCCGAATTGGACTCGAACTCGGACTAAAAAAGTATTCTATATTGTTTTGCGTTTTCCCGTTGACTCGAAGGGAATTTTGAGGTGATCTCAAATCCATTTGAAAGAGGACGACCATAGCTTTCGTTCTTGTACTCATAGAGCTCCAGAAGCCTTCTGGAACAAAAGTTATAGCCGTTTGAATTTTACCATCTCTGGGAGTCCGAAGCTGATTCCAATTTGCTTTTCCCTCCGGACGCGAACTCCCTTGTGGTTTGCAAGTCTTCCCAAGGTTCCTAAGAATAATCAAATCATCACAAGTATTAAATAGCATTCCATTCATATTATCACTAATGGAAAGGTCAGGAACGATTTACCTCAAGATTAAACTGCGTCAGGCGCTAGCTCGAGTAACCGGTCCTTGGATAATAGCGGCGTGTTCAAATTGATGTGTAGATGTGGCTATATCCATGGAAGTGATGTCCTAATCATTCTCCCTTCTTGCATTTGAGTCGTCCTCGACTCAAGCTCACCCTTTTGGACGTCTTCAAGACAAAACATCCTTATATAGGATCTGCATTTATTTAAATAAAATAGTAGCTCGCCTCTTTATATATTTTAAATACAAGAAAAATATTTAGAGGATTCACCGATAATTATCGATATAGCTCAAGACCTCTTTCCAAAGATATAATGGCTCGATGATTAACTGTCAGGCGCTTTGAGTCATCGGTCCTGGACTATTGTAGGATCGGCTCCTTGGTGAGTTGTAGTAGGCGTGGTTGTATCAAAAGAGGTGATGTCCTCATCGAGGCGCCAAGGTGGCGCCTAACTGCTGGAGGTGAAGGTCCCATGCCTGAAGCCTAGGCGGCGCCAAGGTGGTAGCGATTTGACGAGATGATGATACCAAATTCAAAAGCCAAGAAGGCCAACTGTGTGATTGCCCTGGCCAAGGTGGAGGTCGGTGAAAACTTGCAGGTGAAAGCAGCATAGTAGGAATAGCCTTGGTCATATCCATGCCGAACATGGTCTCATCACAAGAGATAGCGGATTATTCTGGTTCGAGCTCCCACGAGGGTAATAGCCCTACTCCAGTCTTCTTCTGAGGCGGAGGAATTCACTAGTCGTGGGTACAGAGAGTGGATTACAGCTCGGGCTTGAGCGTTCTGGTTGTGTCTACTGGTCTATTGCTAGTGCGCTGATGTCGTGTTGTCCTCTCGCCGCTCGCTTCAGAGATTTTATATTCTCCCACCGCTAGTTAAGAAACGCCAAGAGATTCTCGGTAGTGCATGGCGTGCAATGAAGACGTGCTGCAACCGTCCCGGATCTGACGCCCACATCCGCCTTAACTCTGAGATCTTCGGTCTTGGTAACCGCCAAGTAAACGCACGCCCCCGAGCCAAGGTCGAGGTCGTGCGGGGACGGGACCCCCCACTGCCCAAGCTCGAGGTCGTGCGGGAATCAACGTCGCTTAGGTCGTGGTCGGGGCCCCTTGCTGCATCGTCCCGAGCTGGGGACCCTGACGATCGTGCGTTGACTTTGTCAGAGGTTTCTCAGTCCTTGACAGCTAGCCCCCGAGGCTCAAGGTTGTGGCAAGAACTTGGGTCGACCTCGAGCCTCCCACACGCATGTAGGGATCAGATTCGAACTTTCGAGTTCAAGTCGAGGTCGGGCGAGACCTACCGCAAAGCTTTGGTAACGCTACACCGGGCGTCCCTTGATCTTCGTAACTCGCACGGACCAACGGACAATGAACCGCTCATAACGCTCGATTCGCCAAGCAATTCTTAATCGCACTGCCGAATCACCGACAAGCACGCTTTTGAGATGCCCCAACCTCTGGCCTGCAACGCACTTGGTTTATAAAGCTCGAGATCATCGCCACTTCGAAGAACTCTTGACTTCCTCGCAATCTTCGCCTCCTAACTCCCTGCTCGAGCCCTTCTTCTTCCTCGTTCTTCTAGCGAGTACCGTGTTGATCCTTCGAGCCCCGTAGGCCATCGACTCAGTCACTCAAGGGCTGCAAGGCCTTCAGACGCATGCCGACGCGCTGAGGGTCTTGCTTGATGTGGTGGAGGCCCGGGAGACGGCGCACTCCAAGCTCGTGGAGGACTTACGAGCCGAGCGGGATGAGGCCGCGCAAAAGGTGGCAGATGACTTTAACGAGATCGCTGGCCTCCACAAGGTGGTGAAGACGCTTGAGGCTTCCCACAAGTCCGAGCTGGAGCGGGCTATCGCCTCGAAGCGGGACCACGCGTACAAGGCCGTCGAGGATGAGCGCGTGAGGTCGACCAAGGCGCTCGAGGCCGAGCGAGCCAAGGCCGAAGAACTAAGCAAGGCCGCTGCGGACCAAGCAGCCATCGTGTCGAGGGCCTCCCCTGAGCTCGAGGCCAAGGTTCAAGAGCTCGAGGAGAAGCTGCGTCGGGCGAGCAAGACGGCAAAGAGCGCCTTGGCCCAACTTCAAGAAGAACGACGCCGCGCCGCTGAAGCCTCTGCCGAAGCCCTCCGTCTTCAGGGCGAGCTCTCAATCTTGAGGGCCAAGGTCGCCGAGCTCGAGCAGGAGAAGCTCACGCGTGAGATGGCCGATTTGTAAATAGGGTTAGACTTCTTGTAAGCAAGACCTTTTGTAAGATAGAGAAGGTTCAATGAAATGACATTATTTTGGAAAGAATAGTTTAATGTCTTGGTTTGCTTTATCATTTCTCGATCAAGAGATTTTTTCCCTAATCATGCACTTAGCCTTTTCTGGTCATGGTATATCTCGTCCAGCCCCCGTTGGGCTCAAGGTCGAGCAACGCCGGCCTTGGGCGTAAGTTAGAAAACCTGTAGAGACCAAGACCTGTAAGATCGAAAAAGACCCACAGGGAGCATAACATAGGCGCACAAGGAAAGACTTAGGCTCTAGAGTGTTAGGATCGTTCTTAGGGCAAGGCTCTTGAGTCATGACAACGATTTGCGCCTTGCTCGTTGGACCCGGTCACGGGCTTAGTTCGAACCCTAGCGCAGGGGAGCGTTGATGCGAAGAGATTCGGCTTACAAGTAGCTTGACCACTGGGGGTGAAGTTTAAGCCCCCGACCCCTGGGCCAAGAGCAAGCACGCTCATCCGTAGGTCGGACTCAAAGAGGCCCTGAACTTGAGCCAACACAAAATATAGAACGAAAAAAGAGCGCAAAGACCAATCATGACAATTGAACAAGAGCTTTATTGAAAATTGAGGTAAAAGGGTTACACATAGAATTTTCGAAGCTGATCAATGTTCCACGAGCTAGAGAGCTCTCGCCATCGAGGCGGCAGCTTAGCCAGAAGCCCGTGCGATCTGTTGAAACAACTATATAGGGGCCCTCCTCCGGGATAACTTGTTGGTGTTGGACGGAGCCTGAATCCGTCTCAGGGCTAAGTCCCCAACAAGGAGCTCCCTAGGTCGTACCGATCGAGATGCATGTCTGCGAAGAGCGTGCAGGTAGTGCGCTGATTGTAGCAGTGCACGACATCTTACTTCTTCCGTCAGGGTAAGGTCAAGGGACCGTTCTTGCTCGAAGTCGATCTGGTTGACCAAGCTGACCCTAGCAGAGCCCAGCGTGACCTCTGGAGGTAGGGACGGCCGGTCTCAACACGAGCCTAAGGGTGTGGACCCCATTGCTTGGTCGATCGCGGGTACGAATAGACCATAAGACGGTGGGAAGTTCATCCACCAGTGTCCGCCGTGTCGCTCGAGCTCATCCGATACTCGCTTTTGACGCCTTTGAACGGTTTGTCCGCTGGCACGCTCCATCGCTCTATTGTTTCTCAGATGGGCCACCAAGCATAGCATACTTTGGTGCCGATGTCTTCGCAAAGACTCTCGAACGACTCACTAGTAAATTGTGTTCCATTGTCGGTGATGATTACGCATGGAACCCCATACCGTGACCACGAACAAGTGGAAGAACTTGACTGCCGCGCGAGCCGTGATGGTCGAGACGAGTTCGGCTTCGATCCATTTATTGAAGGTATCGATTGCATTTAACAAAATTTCTTCCCTTCGTCGCCATGGAAGGGGCCGTGGACGTCCAGCCCCCAGGTCGAGAAAGGCCAAGCTAGTGGGATGGTCTGGAGCGCGTAGGCAGGCTGATGCGACTTCTGGGCATGGAACTGACAGGCTTGGCAGGAGCGAACGATGTTGCGGGCGTCCTGGAGTGCCGTTGGCCAGTAGAACCCCATGCGGAAAGCTTTCCCGACCATCGTCCTGAAAGAAGAGTGTGCCCCACAGAGACCTGAATGAATGTCATGTAATAGGTACTTACCCTCGTCCGTGGCAACACACTTCGTCAGGATGCCAGAGACATTACGACGATAAAGCTTGCTGTCCACGAGTTTGTACGAGCTTGCCCGGCGCTTGATCCTGCTCCTCTCTGCAGGATCGGCCGGGAGCTCTCCCGTCGCCAGGAAATTGTGGATCGGCTCGGCCCACGAGGGAATACCTTCAATGAAGGCGACCGAGGCCCCTTGGTCGGAGATTGAAGGTGACGCTAGGGTCTCAAGGACCACATCTGGAGGGACTTCATCGTCAGACGACCCGAGCATGGAGAGGAAATCTACGTCGGAGTTGTCCTTCCACGCCACATGCGTGATCTCCAGGTTCTGGAACCATTTCTCCATCTTGCGCATCTCAGCGAGGTACTTGGCCATGGAATCCTCCGAGCACTGGTAGCCCTTGTTGAACTGGTTGATGACAAGCTGTGAATCGCCCTTGACGACCAACCGGCAAACACCAAATACTTTGCAAGCCGGAGCCCGCTAGAAGAGCTTCATACTACTGCTACATTATTTGTCATCGAATCAAACGAACCACATACCTCAGCCTGTTGCCCCGCGGGGTGAGAATGAGGATCCCAGCCCCCGAGCATTTGAAGGACCTTGAAACGTCGAAGTACATGACCCAGGGTTTCTCCTCCTCGACCTCGAGCTCAGGAGCTGGCTGCGATCTCTGCTCGACCATAAAGTCGGCAAGCACCTGCGACTTGATGGCCGTGCGCGCCACGAACTGGAGATCGAAGACGGCCAACTCCATAGCCCACTTGGCAATGCGACCTCTGGCCTCTGGATTCCACAAGATCTCCCCGAGCGGAAAGTTGCTCGGGACAACCACGGAGTGAGCTTGGAAATAATGTCTGAGCTTGCGAAGCCATGAGGAGGGCGTCTGATAATTTCGACACGGGGTAGCGCCTTTGGCCCGTGGAGGACCCTTGGCGTAGTAGATCGGGTGTCGCCATGCGTCCCTTCCGCCACCGTGATACCGATAGCCCGGGTGGTGGCTGTGAGGTAGAGCGCAATTTTTCGCTTGGTCATGGGTCGTGAGCAAGGGTGGGCTTGATAAGTATACCTTTAACTCGTCGAAGGACTGCTGAGCTTCGGGCGTCCACTCGAAGCCTCCTTGCTTGCGCAAGGCCTTGAAGAACGGCAACCCGCGCCCGCCGAGCCTCGAAATGAACCGGCTGAGGGCAGCCATGCAGCCGGTGAGGCATTGCACATGCCTTACTGAACTCGGGGGGGGGCATTTTTTCTATCGCCTCGATCTTCTCCGGGTTCGGGCCGACCCCCGAGCCCCCGATCATGTAGCCAAGCACCTTCCCAGAAGCAGCACCAAATACACATTTCTCCGGATTGAGCTTGATCTTGTGCTTGTTCAGGTTGGCGAAGTTCTCCTCAAGGTCTTGCACATGGTCATCTTCGGAGGAGCTCTTGACGATGATGTCGTCCACGTAGACCTCGAGGTGGCGGCTGATCCGAGGCTCGAATGTCTTGGTCATCAAGCGCTGGAAGGTCATGCCGGCGTTGCGGAGACCAAACGACATGGTCGTGTAGCAGTAGGTCCCGAACGGCGTGATGCACGATGTCTTGCTTTCGTCGTCATCCGCCAGCTTGATCTGATGGTACCCAGAGTAGGCATCTAGGAAGCTTAGCAGCTTGCCATTCGCCGTGGAGTCGAGGATCTGGTCGATGCGCGAGAGAGGGATGTTGCACTTCGGGCACGCCGAGTTCAACCCCGTGTGATCCACGGACATCCTCCACTTCCCGCCTTTCTTCTGCACGATGACGGGATTGACCAGCCATTCGGAGTAATCGATATCACAAATGAAGCCGGCCTTCAACAGCTTGTCAAGATTCTCCTTGATTATGGCGACCTTCTCGGGAGAGAAGCGCCGCAACTTCTGGCGCACGGGCCGGCAGTCGGGCCGCACCTGCAATCTGTGCTCGACCACCTCCCTCGGGACACCCGGCATGTCCGCCGGCTCCCAAGCGAATATATCTTTGTTGGCGCGGAGGAAGGTGACGAGCTCGAGTTCCTATTTGGAACTTAGCTCGGCCGAGACGTGGACGCATTTGGATGAGTCTCCCTCTACGAGCGGCACGGCTTTCGTTGTCCCACTGGGTTGGATGACTGCCTTCTGACGGGCGACCTTTGTGGTCGCCAGGCCTTATCGAGGCAAAGATACGGGCGAGGGCCAAGGCTCGGTCTCGCAACCGTGCCGCTTTGAGGTCGCCTCGCGACAGTGATGACGCCACTAGGTCCCGGAACTTCATGCGGCGGTGGTCAGTTGTTCGCCGCCATGAACTTGACCAAAGCGGGCGCCAAGGATGGCGCTAGGAAGATCTCCTTCACCACCTCAAGGTGATCGGCGCCGCAGGTTGTCCGAGGCACCGAAAGTGACGGGCAGGACCACCTGTCCCAGAGGGGTGGTCGAGCTTTCGGGAACGATTCCAAAGAACGGAATCGCGATATTCTTGACCTTCGACCGAGGAATCTGCATCCGGTCGAGTGCGCTAGCCAGCAGCAAGTTGAGGGAGCTGCCCCCATCGACCATGACCCGCCCCACCAAGGTGTTACTAATGGTCAGGGTCATGACCAGGGCAGTCTTGAGATCTTTAGCCATACCTTGGGGGGCATCCTCTTGCGTGAAGGTAATCGTTGCCCTAGCCCACTTGTAGGGCTGGTCCGTGGGCTTCCCGACGGTGGCCTGATAGACCACGCGCGCGACATCCTTGATCTCACGCCAGGACTGATACGCCGAAGATGACGTCGATCTGGCGGTCGCCCTGCTGGAAATCTAGGTCGAGGTCGGCCTAGTCCTCTTCGGTGTTAACCCTATCGGGCTGATCTCCCTCCTTCGGGAGCATGGGCATCTCCCCGCGTCCATCGTAGAAGGCCTCCAGCTTGGCCTACCAGGCCTGCTGACCTCGCGGTCGTGGCGGAGTCTGTGGAACAGGCACTTACCTTCGTAACCGAGACCGCCCCTCAGGGCCTTGCGGGCGGTCGTCGGACTGTCACGACCCAGACCGGTGATCCTCCTGTCGAGGTTGGCGCGGCGCCTGCTGGGGCCGTGGTCGATTCCGCTGGGGACAGGGCCTCTCCTGGGCCGAATCCCGCACCTCCATGACCTCGCCATGACCATCCGCCGAAACGGTCACCCGAGGTCGTCCACCATCGCGCTTGCGGTCCCTTTTCTACTTCTTGGCGGCCGAGCCTTGGTCAATACCCTTGGCGTTGGAGGGGCCGGCCTCGGTCGAGTTAACGCCAAGCTTACCTTGGTCGTAGTCGCGCTTCCAGCGAACCGCGTCGTTCGCGTCTGCGTAGCGCTCTGCCATGCGAAATAGCTTGCCGACGGTGAGTTTTGTCGTAATCTCCAAGTCTTCGGTGAGGCGCCAGTTGCGGACGCCAAACATGAAGGCCTTGATCACGGCCTCGTCGGATATACTAGGGATCAGGTTCCTAGTGCGGATGAACCACCGCACGAAGTCGCGGAGGGGTTCGTTCTTTCCCTGAATCACTCAGTCCATGTCCTTCTCTCTACCGGGCCGCTCGTAGCAGCTCTGAAAGTTCGAACGGAGGGCGCTCTGAATTTGGCGCCACGAGCGGAAAGTGCTGGGCTTCTGGTTAAAGAGCCAGTGCGGGCAGCACCGTCCAAGACGGTAGGGAGGTAGTTGGCCATCACGTACTCATCCCCCTCGTGGCCAAGATGGCGGTGGTGTAGATCGATAGAAACTCGTTGGGTTCTTCGTTCCGTCGAACCACTCGATCAGGGCGGGCTTGAAACGAGCCGACCAGTGCACCCGCCGAAGGTCGTCGGAGTACGCCGCGTAGCCGTAAGCCGGGACAGGGGCGCGCCTGGGGAGGTGCTCGCTGCTACTGGAGTCGGACTCCCAATCGCCCTGGCGCTCTGCCCTATGACCTCGACGGCCGCGGCGGTGGGCCCGAGCATCGCCCGGGAGGTACCGCAGTTTCGTGGACCGGCGAAGCCTCGGGGAACGTTAGGAGAAAGGCCCGACGCGTCTTGCTGAGCGAGAGCCGCCAGTGGGTTGCCACCGCGACACCGTCCGAGTCGTACTCGGGGAACAACAAGTAGGCGGTGTACGGTCGACCTCGGGATTGTCGGCGCCAGACGGAGACCAGTGAGACGAGGCGCTTCGCGAGTGAGCCGCCATCGCCTCGGGGACCAGACCTAGAAGGATGGCCCTAGTCTTTGAGGGCCTGACCTCGTGGCGGCCTTATCAAGCTCGTCTCATGAGCTCTCATTAAAGCAGACCCGACCTCGGACAAGCGGGTCGGTCATGACTCGGGCGATCGCACGGAGGTGCTCGCTCGATTGAGGGAGCTTGGAACGACCTGACGACGTTTCGACCTTCTCGCGCTCCTCCCACCGGAGGGCAGTTAGAGCCTGATTGATGGCGACTTGTGCCATCCGACGAGCGTCTTCAGGGGTCTTCGGGCTGCGCTCCCCCTCCTCCACGCTCGTGCCATGACTAGCGGCCATGAGAACAAGCCGATTGCGCAGTGACAGAGAGGGGGAGAACAGGGACGTGGAGCTTCCATGCTCGAGGACAGCGTTGGAACCCGAGCTCGCGGAATGTGCTGTTGCGGAGGACGCCATACCTCAAAAATCTTGAACTTCTTCTGGATGAGCAAAGCTTTCGGGCCCCACGGTGGGCGCCAGCTATCGACGATCGGGATCGCCTAACCGCAAATATGGAAACGGGGTTAGTATGAATGAGGGACCCAGAAAGAGCCGCGCTCAATGATGAACTAGACGTAGGTCGGGGCGAGGCGTTAACGAGCAAGAGACAGCGGATTATACTAGTTCGAGCCCCCACGCTCGTGTAATAGCCCTACTCCAGTCTTCTCCTGAGGCAGAGGAATTCACTAGTCATGGGTACAGAGAGTGGATTACAGCTCGGGCTTGAGCGTTCTGGTTGTGTCTACTGGTCTATTGCTAGTGCGCTGATGTCGTGTTGTCCCTCTACCGTTCTGCTTCAGGGGATTTTATACCCCTCCCAGCCGTTACAAGAAACAACCAAGAGAGATTCCCGGGGTAGTGCATGGCGTGCAATGAAGACGTGCTGCAACCGTTCCAGATCTGACGCCCACGTCCGCCTTAACTCTGGGATCTTCGGTCTTGGTAACCGCCGAGTAAACGCACGCTCCCGAGCCAAGGTCGAGGTCGCAAGGGACGGACCCCACCGCCCAAGCTCGAGGTTGTGCGGAATCAAGATCGCTTAGGTCGTGGTCGGGCCCCTTGCTGCATCGTCCCGAGCTGGGGACCCTGATGACCGTGCGTTGACTTTGTCAGAGGTTTCTCAGTCGCCGACACTGCCAAAATTTTCTCTGGAGTTATACAACGGCTTAGTAACTTGTCCGAACCACATATCCTCGAATGGGATTAGGACCTAACGTATTTAGAGATTAGGAGTCATTGTTGGTACCTTTGTTTTGTTTCATTGAAGTCAAAAGATTTACAAGCTACCGCACTATAAAATTAGGTTATTCGATATTGTTGTTGATGTTACAAATGTTGGTCTCCTATATAGGGAATTAGAAGCTCTAAACCAGGGAAGAAGCTAGGTATCGATTGGGAGTACATATTTTATATATTTGGGAACCTATCCTTTATTTTGCAAAGGTAATATTAATTGAAATGATGTCTCAATATTTGAAATAGTTAGCCAGGTGTCACTTCAGTTTTCCTTGATTTATTGTGCGAAGTTTAATTGCAGATGGACCGTGAGCAATGGATGTATCAGAAAAGTTATGTGAGTGCTGAATTTTAGAGGGGTGTTAAAGAGTTCAAAAAAATTGCAGAAGAGAATCCTGCTAGATCTTTGTTGATGTATATTAAGCTGGTTACAATGCTTTTTTCAGTTCGTTCTCCTTCTCTTTTTTCTCTCTAAGTCTTGGTTCTTCCATCCCCCTCTTCCATGCACCAGAGCTCCCTTATATAGACTGGGCTGGCTCGGGCAGGTGAGAAGGTGACATCATACTGATCTACGATTCATTTATTACACCCAGCACTGTAGTTCTGTCCTCCAAGCCTCATTTAATGTCGTTGTATGTCTTCTTCCGGTCTGCCCAGGATGTGACTTTCCTGGGACGGGTTAGGTGTGAGGCGTCAGAGGGATGGGCCGTCGTCGTGTCGACAATAGAACTCTTCGCAATCAATGGCTCTGACATAGCATGTTAGGGGAAAGAGACTTTGAGGCGAAGCCTCCTTCTCATTCTTTTGGTCACCCGCGTGGCCGGCGAGTGGGGCCTGATTGCCCGCCTGCTCGCCTAGCCGCCATGTGGGCCGACGCCCGGCGAGAGGAGCCTGATCGCCCACCTGCTCGCCAGGACGCCACGTGGGCCGGCGCCCGGCAAGAGGGGCTCGATCACCGCCCGCCACCAGCCGCCACGGGCCGATCGTCCAGCAAGTGGGGCTGACGTCACCCTTTCGCTAGGCCACCACGCTGGCCGGCGCCCGACGAGGCGCCGATCGCTGCTCGCTCGCTAGGCCGCCACGTGGCCGGCGCCGACGAGAGGGGCTCGATCGCCGCCTACTCGCCAGCCGCTACGTGGGCCGTCGCCCGACGAGTGGGGCCTCGATTGCCCACCCGCTCGCCAGGCCGCCACCTGGGCCTGCGCCCGGCGAGAAGGGCCTGATCACCCGCCTTCTCGCCAGGCCGCCACGTGGGCCACTTGCGGCAGTGGGGCTGATCGCCGCGCCGCCGAGCCGCCACATGGGCCGATCGTCCAGTGAGTGGGGCCTAATCGCCCGCTTGCTCGCTAGGCCACCACGTGGGCCGCTCGCCCGGTGAGTGGGGCTTGATCGCCCGCCTACTCACTAGGTCGTCACGTGGGTCGGCGCCCGGCTGAGAGGGGCCTGATTGCCCCCCTGCTTGCCAGGCCACCACGTGGGCCGGCTCCCGACGAGAGGGGCCTGATTGCCCGCTGCTCGCTAGGCCGCCACGTGGGCCGCCCGCCCGACGAGAGGGGCCTGATCACTCGCGTCCTCACCAGCCGCCACGTGGGCGATTGTCTGACGAGTGGGGCTGTTCACCGCCGCTACTTCGCCGCCACGTGGCCGCTTCGCCCGGCGTGTGGGGCTGTTCGCCTTGCTATAGGTCGCCACGTGGCCGCCGCCCGGCGAGTGGGGCTCGATCGCACCGCCGCCCGAGCCGCCACGTGGTCTTACTTGTCTGCACGGAGAGGTACCACGGCATAAAGTATGTCGATTGCCATAGTGCATGCCTTAAAAATCAAGGCCACTATCTCAATGAAAATAGATGTGAAAAATATACGACCATAAGAGTCTAAAGCACGATTCACCGGTCAGACCTTAATATGGAACGATGAAGATGGCTGGAATTGATCAAAGTTTATAGTGATAGAATCCATGGTCATACTGGTAAGGCCAAAGTGGTAGTTGATGCTTTGAGTCATAATGGCCATAGTGCAAATATGTTGTTAATAAGCGATCAACTGGAGTTGCGCAAGGGGTTTGAGAGACTGAAATTAGAAGTTGTTTCACAAGGTTCCGTAGCTACTTTGGAAGTGAAATTAACACTAGAAGATCATATCATAGAAAGTCAGAAGGATGATGAAATACAGAATCAATTCAAAGAGAGACGAAGGCTTAGCCAAGGAGTAGAATTTTGAATGATTAGGACACTATGTGGTTTTAAGGTTGAATCCATGTACCTAACAGGAGGAGCTCAAGCAATTAATTTTCAGGAAGTCGATGATTCCAAGTATTTGATTCATCTAGAAAGTGCGTGGTGTAACGAGATTTAGGGAAAAAAATTTTGGCCTAAGGTGAAGAGCGAGGCTATTGGGTATGATGCTCACGAGTGTGTGTCTGAAAGTAAAGGCAATGCATCTGAGCCTATTGAATATAGTCATGCAGATCTCTGAGTGGAATTAGAAGGGAAACCGGTAATAAAATCCATGATGTTAAGGATTTGCCTAAGACTCAAAGAGGCTATGATTCCAGTTAGGTCATCGTAGATTGCTTGACCAAGGTTACCCACTTCACTCTAGTCAAGACTACTTACTTAGAAGATCGCTTGGCAGAATTTTATATGTCAAGAATTGTACGTTCGCATGGTGTGCCTAAGGAGATTATGTGAGATAGAGGTACCCAATTTATCAAGATTTTGGAGTAAGCCGCTGGAAGCAATAGGAACTCGCTTGAATTTCAGTACAGTTTATCATCCGCAGACAGTTAAGGGTTAATCAGATTTTGGAGGATATGTTAAGAGCTTGCACATTAGCTTATGCTACATCATGGGACACACGTTTGCCACATGCAGAATTTAGCTAAAACCACAGTTATCAAGCTAGCTTGCAAATGTCACCATTTAAGGCTTTATATAGTTGTGCCTGTCGTACCCTGTTGAATTGAAATGAGACGGAAGAGCGTTTGGTTTGGACTTGATGTTCCTAGGGAAGCTGAAGAGCGAGTTGCTAGGATCAGAAAGAAATTGAAGATAGCATAGTTAAGGAAAAAGAGCGACACTGATAATCATTACCATGATTTGAGCCTTGAGACAAATGATTTGGTGTATCTTAGAGTCACTCCCCTTAAAGGTGTAAAAAGATTTCATGTCAAGGGAAAGCTTGCACCCAAGTTCGTTGGACCATTTAGAATTCTGAGTCATCGAGGAAAGGTGGCGTATTAGTTGGAGTTGCACTACAGGAATCCGATCTATTTACGTCGGCCAAATATATTTCCGTCGGCCTAAAAAAAACCGACGTAAATAAGGCATTATTTACGTCGGCCATGTTAAACCGACGTAAATAGGACATTATTTACGTCGGCCATGTTAAACCGACGTAAATACATGTATTTACGTCGGCTTGGCCGACGGAAATAGTGTCCCCTCGTCGGAGTCGCTGCACCTCGGCCACCTCGTCCCCTTCATGTTCTACAGCAAGGGAGTAGCTCTTATTTTCTGCTACAACTACCCATTTCGGTTCTGTTGCCCTGGCCTTTTTTTCTAGTTCTCTCGGTGGGCATTGCATCAGATTTAGAATTAGAGACCACTGTGTGTTCGCATCAGTTCTAATTTCGTGCTCATTTTACTTAGGAAGCAAAGAAACCTCGAGTCCATGGAACCCTGCTCCAGCGTCAAGGATAGGTGGCGCTGCTAAAATCCGCTTTCCTCGTCTTGTACTGTAACGTGAGCGTGGATTATGTGAGTGGGAAGTTGGGTAATCTCTGGTTGTTAGTGAGCTAAAAGGTTAATCCTGTAAGGTTCTTCTTAGTTTGGATGGATGGTTTGTTAGTAAAGATCTGATTTTTCCCTTTCCCTTTCTTAGTTTCAGTGCTTTTCATGGTGTTTGTGGATAAGTTTGTTCTTCCTTTACTTGCCTTTTGGACTCTTGAGGTGAAGATTCGTGCTGTGTGATGTTGTTTTGTATTTGTGCAGGATTGGATACAGTATGATCACTGATGCAGAGGAGAAGGGTTTCATCACTCCAGGCAAGGTGGGTAAAAATCGAACCTTTTGGTGCTTTCCCTGTATTATGCCAGTGGAATCGGTGTGGTGTTACAAACAATTTGCACTTCCTAGAATATGATTATAACTTGTCATTTTGGTCTCCATTAGCCGTGACTTGACTTTGGCTTCAATCCAATAAAAATACAAATGGTATTGGATAAGAAACATGAGTAGGCTGTTATATTTTCCATGAGTCTGGCTTGCTGAAGAAGGTGATCACAGGTCAAGGGAATTTAGTTTGTTTTGTTTGAGTTCAGTAGCCATTTATACCGTACCTGATATAGCATAAGGATTTGTGGTGTTCTTTTGGCATTGCCATTTCTGCAGCATTTTTTTTCTTTCTATTTGTGTTGGCTACTGGATGATCCATATCCACTCGTTATTATTTGTAGTGAGGCTGATGATGGCATTAGTTTCATTTGCATTTGTTTTTGGTAGTAGTACATTGGGGTAGATGAAAGGACGTGCATAAAATAAATGTTTAGGCTGACTGGTGCGTGTGGTGAGAGCCCAATTAAAAAACAGATAGCATAATAGATTCCAAGTACAATAGATAACTGCAAAAACACAGGAACCTAGACTTGTAATACTTAAGTGACTTTACAAAATAAGCATCTGTGACGGGGAAGGTGAAACTGAAATGATTTGTTTCAGGAAGAAGCAATGAGAGAGCTGTCACACTGTCCTTTGCCATTTCCAAATGATGAATTCACTGAGTAAATAAAAAGAACACTTCTTTTATCCTGTTTCATTTTGGTCCCTCTTTTTGATACATGGAGGAGGATGTGGTGTCATGGTGTGATTTTACCTGTCACTTGGTATACGTGGTTAAGGGGTGTACTAATTTTGTATCCAATTATATCACTTATCATCTTCAGTGATGAAATTTGTGATGGATTAAGTAAGTGTTAAATCTGGAACATTTTGAAATTATCTGTATCTACTGTACAGTGAATACAAAACTATCCCCTACTCTTTTGTTTCTTACCTAGATACCCTGATTAACATGGCTATTGCAGATGTTGCATCCGTTGCATACCCAGACAACCCCTCGACAAGTTTTGCTGCCAAATTTGTACATTCATCAATTAATAAGAACCGATGCTCTATTAATCGTGTCCTGGTGAGTTCTATGATACCCATCTCTCTGCTTTCTTAATATTCCAGCTGCAACAACTTAATGTTATGTTTCTCAAAGAGTGCACAATTCTAAGCATTATGTTTACTTATCCTATATGGCATTTCAGTTTGTACTTACCTTTGAATCCAAGATAGACATGATGTCTGTGATGTGTAGTGCGAAAGATACATGTTAACTATGTAAGAGGAATCAAAATAGAAGTAGCTAATCCAGCAGCTGCTTTACAAGTGAAATCTTGCCATTTCAACATCTTGCACAAGTTGAAATGTTGAATTGATGATTGCAATTAGTGTAGTCACTAATGTTGAATGGTTCAATTGTGTACCTGGCTTCTGAAGGTAGATTATTTCAAGTTGACGTCATTGTTTTGGATAAGAAGCACTACTAAGCATAAGAAACACATGAATTCTGCAATAAATTTACTAAACAAATTTATACCATCACTACTAACCTTGATTGGTTTTCACCCTTGCATTGCGTATGTATATGGAAGATTATCCTGCAGTAATAAGAACCAGCACTACTAAGCATAAGAAACACATTTGGGAAGAAACTGTATGCTATTTTATTACGCTCTTATTCATCATGTTTTTTGTATTGGTCAATTGACTTATCTATTTTCATCACATCCTTAGGTGATATATTGTCCAAAGGAAGTCCAGCTTATATGCTTTGTATGCCACTGTTGCAAATCCTGATGAATTAGCTGGCTGGATAGGTCAGGTATTTGTACATTATGTGCCATCTTAATTTTATTTTCAATAATGCTTATGCACTACTAAGCATGAGAAACCAGCACTACTAAGCATAAGAAACCAGCACTACTACGCAATGCACTCATTCCGTATTGCCATTGCTCAGCACTACTTTTAGTTATATGTCGATGATTGTATGCATGCTTTAATTTTAGTTATATATTCATGACAATTACATTTGTTTGGTTATATGCTATAATTTTAGTTATGTATACGTGCTTTAATTTTAGATATATGTTGATGATTGTATTAATGCCAATTACATTTGTTTGGTAGGAATATATGGCGCAGCAGTTCGGACGACCACTGAATCTTCCCCCGTTCCAACCTCCACCCTTATTTACCCCGCAATCTCCCAACATGGTATCATCGAACAATTTAAATTTGATTTAACGTAATCTAGCTATCTTTAACATATATTAGTTGATATAGGGTTCGGCGGCCCGCACACCGGATGCACATATTGGAGGCACCGGCGCTTCTTCTTCGAGGACTACGCCGTCGACTGGTGACTTCTTAAACTCGGGAGGCGACGCCGGTAGTGGGCATCGTTTTGAAGATACTCCGCCAAATTGATGTTTGTATGAACAATGAGTAGTATGGTTGAACTGTGTTATATGTCATGTTTGCAAATTGAACTTTCTATGTGTTATATGTAAATTGAAGTTTCTATGTGTTGTATGCGAATGGACGGATTGATATTGGTTTATATGAATGCATGGTTGAATGGCTTGATATTTTTGCTGTCCCGAATGATATGAATGGATTGATATTTTTGTCATGTCTGAATGATATGAATGGCTTGATATTTTGCTCTCATGAATTGATATTTTGTTGTCCAAATCCGGTTGGCGAGTATTGATATTTGGTTGGTGGTCTCAAGATTTATTCGTCGGCTAGGGTCGGCCGACGAATACCTTCCAATATTTACGTCGACCACTGGCCGACGTAAATATCTTCCGATTTACGCCGCCACCTGGCCGACGTAAATCCATTATTTACGTCGCTAACCGCCGACGAATATCTTCTAGTATTTACGTCGCCACCGCCGACGAATATGATGACGGCACTTATTTACGCCGCTTCGCCGACGTAAATAAGTGCCACGTCGCTTTGCTTTGGCCGGACGTGGACTACTATTCCTATTTACGTCGGTTTAGAGGCCGACGTAAATAAACCTTATTTACGTCGGCACCGACGTAAATACGCCTATTTACGTCATTGGTTTACGTTGGTTTATTTACGTCGGCATGTCGACGTATATATATTTACGTCGGCTTTTGGCCGACGAAATACCTCGGATTCTGTAGTGTTGCCACAGTCATTGGTAGGAGTACATGACGTGTTCCATGTGTCGTAGCTCAAGAAATGTCTCAGAGTGCCAACAGAGTGGACGCCATTAGAAGCAATCAAGTTGCAAGAAGATCTGACCTACAAAGAACAACCGATCAAGATTCTGGATGTGATGGAGCGCAGGACCAGAAACAAGTCTGTCCGCTTTTGCAGAGTTCAATGGAGCAATCACTCGGAGAGTGAAGCAACTTGGAGTGTGAGGAAGATCTGAACGTAGAATTCCCAAACCTGTTCCCTAGATAGCCCTGAATCTCGGGGTCGAGATTCTGTTAAGGGGGGAGATTTGTAACATCCCAAAATTTGCCTTTAATATTTGTTTTATTACAATTTGTGCATTTTGTGATTTCTCTGAATTTATTGGATTTTTCTGGAATTTAATTGAGTTTATTTTAAATTATGTGTTTTGGCCTTTGTGAAAACTAATTAAAATATAGATAAAACTTAATGTAAAATTTGACTAAAAATATTTTATTTAAGTTCAAAATGTCTCAAAGAATTTATGAGAATTTTCTTGGATTTTTCTTGATATTTTTATTACCTAAAATAAATCAAAGTAAATTTTGAAATTATTTTAAAAGGGAAAACCCGAGAAAAACTCATTTGAACAGTAATGGGCCTAGCCCATATACCGTGCTCGCGTCGGCCTATTTTCTAGAAGAGTGAACGCTGGCTGTCGGATCGAATCGGACGTTAGAGGTTTGTTAACGACGAAGGAAACCCTAGCAAGACTCGACCGTTGGATTGGGTTTGGATGGTCCAGATTAATTACAGTTGTAAAGGCTATCTTCTAATTGATGCCGTTGGATGCTGTCACTAGATCAGATCGTGCCACGTCAGCTTGGAATCGCGACTGTTGGTCAAAGATCAGATGGTCTACAGGAGTTCCTTTCCGAGCCGCTGCCGAAGTTCATGTGCGTCACATTTGCGCCACCGTTTAGCCCTAGGGTTCAAGATGTTGTGCGTTTCGCAGGGCTATTTAAGGGGTGGGTAGACTCCCGAGGATCACTGCAGAACCCCACACCTTTTGCCCATGAATCATCGGTTGAGAAGCCGTGAGCGCAGAGAAAGAGCTCGCCAGAGTAGCTGGGGAGAGGCAGTGGTTTTTTGAGAAGATCTTCATCGCTGATAAGCCTCCGGTTATTTTGAGTGCACCTCCGGGTTCGCAAGCTCAAGGGCTATCGGATTCGCACCTGTCCGCATCAGATCCATGCCGAAATTGCCGTGTTTGTCATCGTCTTCTTTAAGTGTGGCGAGATCTCACCATTCCACTGCTGAGCATCTGTGTCGTTGTCCATCGCCATCTGATTCACTGCCAACCGCCCAGATCCTGCCACATCTCGATGCGTTCGCCATCGTCCGATTCAGTAAGGCCTCGTGGATGGACGCCATGTGTCGGTCATCAACAAGTGGCACAGTAGCCAATCGATCTGCATCACATGTCCAAATCAATGCAGGCTGTTAGATTATAGATTTGTGGTTCAGATCGAGCCGCTAGGTGACCTAATCACGCGTTGACATGTGTCGTTCGGAGCTATTAGGTCGTGGACCAGGTCCACGGTGGACCAGATCCACACCGTGGACCGGATCTATGAGCCGAGAACACGTGTCATCCTATGATTGGTCCAGAGCAATGCTGACATTACGCCGATGCAATAAATCAGATTTTCTATTTAAAAATAATTCAGTTTATTATTTGATTTTCAATTTTCTGATTTTTATGATTTTTGAAGCTTCCGAGAGCTCGTTCTCCCTCATACGAACTCCGATTGAGGTGATTCAAATTTCTAAAAATTTGTAAAATTACAATTTATCTATTAGTTAATTTAAATTGGTTTTTGGAGTTTATTTGCTCTCTATTTGGGTATTTATTTGCTTTTCTTTTTCGATTCGACGTTGAACTATACAACGCTTAGGAAGAGGATTTGGCATCCCATGACCAGATTCCAGAATAAGACCAAGAGCTTTAGCAAGGAATGTTGTGCTTTGATCATGTTGAACTCATGTTTATAAAGTTGCTACTTAGTTTTTACGATATTACATGCTATTTCATGTGTACAAATGATTTCAATCTAAATTGGGAATTAGCTAACATACCTGTTGATCTACACCCTACCTTGTCGTTTGTATGCCACAATCTATTTGTTACCCTAGATTGGTTCACTATAGTTGATTGATATTAAAATCAACATGGGATGATCAGACCGTAATAGCTTGCTTAGCCATGCCACGTCATCACATGTACTCAAATCATTGATTATTAATCTTGACTAATGAAATATGGAACAATGTATGAACTTGTGTGTCACGTGTGATCACACGATGAGATTGAGTTGTTGTAGTGATGGATGTCACGCAACGATATTGAATTGTTGATGGCACGTGGTGCATGGTAATCAACTGGGGTGGTATGATTTAGATTGGGGTAAGGGGCAGTATGCCAAGGTGGGCCGATGGGTAGAGGGTGTGTGGAAGTCTTGCCTCGATCACCCTAAGGATTTAACCTTACAAGCCTTTGACCTGAGTCAATCATGCAACCATATGTCTGTTATGGGGCAGCCTGATTAATTTGCAATGTCGTAGATTTAGTACTACTTTGGTGGTGTGAGTCCGAGTTCACGGATGAACTCACATGGTGCAAGAGGGGGACCCTGTTGTGGTGGTTCAGCCCTTCAATGTTGAAACCTTAGCGGGTAGTACCGAGTTACAGCAGAGTATTGTAAAGACTTTGTCATGATTTCTCTGCCAGCACAACAAAGGAAGTATGCCAATAGCTTGGCAACAAGAGATGATCATGTCATGTGGGTAAAGTGCATAACCTCTACAGAGTGTACAATCTATTCGAATAGCCGTGCTCGCGGTATTGAGCAATGCTTGGGAATTACAGTTAAGGGTAAACTTGGGATGGATGGCAGGTTGCCATGGGAGGTTGAATCTTGACTTAGGATTGGAAACTTGGTTTACTTGAGAAACACCGAATCTATCTATTGTTGTTATTTGTTTTACTATCTTTTTCAATCTATTTATTATATTTCTTCACAAATCTTCGCTTTTATCGCAAAATAGCTATTGATAGCCATTCCTTTGGAATAAGCCTTGCATATAAATATGTTAGAATTGCATTCTGTGCACAACTTGTTGAGTGCTTTATATACTCACCCTTGCCTACAACATCACTAGTGCTGAAGGAAGTGTACCTTGAAAGGGACGAAGGTTTAGGGTGCGAGCCTTGTCTGTTGCCTGTGGTATATTGAGGAGTTATCTATGTCTTCAATCTGCTGCAATTCAATTTGTTGTTCAGCCTTGCGAGGCAGAGCCACGTAAGTTGACCATAAGGTCATACAACTAGTAATATTCAATATATAATGCCTTTTATCTTATTTTCGCTGTGTATGATTGTGATATTTACCGCTGTTGAGCCTGTGTACTCTAGCGTGATCCTGGACTAGTGCAACATACACAGAGGGTCCGGATTTGCATATTCGGGTCTTGACAATCAGCAAAGTGCTTAATCCTCTCTTGAGATTGATGTAAATTATGTTGAATTCCTCTAATCATTTCTTCTCTCTGTGAATTCAGTTACTCGAGCGTCATCTGAAATATTGTAGGGAAATGAAAACTCATTGATTTGTGGCTGTGGGTATTTGTATAGAGCTTGGAACGGAGTTAACTTCAAAGATGTGTGGTAATTGGTGTTATACCACCACTCTGCTAAAGCCAGCCTAGAGAACCACTCTTTAGGCTTTTGAAAGGCCATACACCTTAGATATGCTTCAAGGCTCTGATTTACTATTTTCGTTTGCCCATCACTTTGAGGATGGTAAGTTGTGCTCATTCTAAGTGAAATATTCATTGCTATAAAGATTTTAGAGAAAAATCTACTAGTGAATATCCTATCTCATTCTATGATTATAGCAATTGGAATACCATGCAATTTAAAGATATGATCCATGAATACTTGGACAACTTGTTCCACAATGTATGGGTGAGACATATCAATGAAATGGGCATATTTTGTCAATCTATCAACAACTACAAAGACAACATCCTTACCATGTGAGTTTGGTAGGCCTTCGATAAAATCCATCGATATATGCGTCCAAGCCATCTCAGGTATTTTCAATGGATCAAGTAACCCAGGAATGTGAATGTGTTATAATTTAGTAATTTGGCATATTGGACAGTCAGCCACCATTTTCTCAATCTCTCTTTTTAGCTCCAGCCAATAAAACAGCCTCTTTACTTGGTGGTAAGTAGCTCTGACGCTGGAGTGACCCCAAAGTTTGAGGCAAGGAAGTCCTTCAAAATTTTCTATCTTATTCCCTCTTTCTTTCCCACATAAATCCTTCCTTTGTATCTTAAAAGTACAGCTGCCAATGTATAGTTAGGATTAGGACCCTGTCTGAGCTGAGACTTCTGTAATAGCTCCCGACTGTGGTCATCATCAATATAACTATCCTTAATTTCTAGAACCCTCTGTAGCAAGATAGTAGCTATGGAATGACATGAAGCTTCAACTATCGTGGCTTGACTATCCCTCCTTGACAAAGCATTTGCTGCTATATTCTCTTTTCCCTTTTTGTGTTCTACTTGATAATCGAATTCCAACAACTTGAGAAGCAACTTGTGTTATATACCCTTAGAAATCCTTTGAGAGGTGATAAATTTAAGGCTAATTTGATCAGTTTTTATAATCAACCTTCCACCCCAAAAATAATGTCTACATCTTTTTAATGCCTCCAAAATTGCCAATGCTTCCTTGTCATAAACTGATTGTGCAGCATATTTGCTTTCTAATAATTTACTAAAGTATGCAATAGGCTAGTCTTCTTGCATTAATACACCACACTACTACAAAACAGGCAATCCTTGTCGGCATATCACTATCGGTTGGGCTAGAGCCGGCAGCGATAACATATCACTGCCGGATCGAAAGTTTGTCTAGGAGGAGCACGTATCATTGCCAGTTCATGAAAACAACTGGAAGTGATAACTTGATATCACTGCTGGTTTATATCCAAAACCGGAAGTGACGTATCACTGCCGATTCTGTTACAAACTGGTAGTGATATCAGAAATTTCATTGCTGGCTTTACTCCAGAACTGTAACATTGCGAAGCCTCGCTCCAAAAAAAAATTAGGCCTTCTGCTATCTGCCAGTTAATCTCGGGGGTGGTTGGTCCACCCGGGAGGATTATGGCTAAAATTTGTGAGTTTGGAGGGATCTTTTGGGAATTTTTCCCCTCCACCTACTCCTCCACCTACTCTCTCTTTCTTTTGGATTGTGTGGCTGGCATTGCTTCCAAGTAGCAGCATTGCCGTTTTTCCAAGCCAGCTACTCCCTCATTTTTCCCCGGCTTTTGGCGCAAAAGAGAGGAGCTCCTCCTTGCCGACGCCCATTGCTCATCTGCTCTGTCCTCCTGCGCCATGGGGTGAGCTGCCGCTCCGCTAATCCAATGGGCTCCTCTCCTCCCGGCCTTGATTCCTCTGTCGAGCCCTCCTCCTTGCTTGGCGCCGCCCTGCCCTCGGGCGTCTCCTCTTCAAATGGTGGCACCCCTCGCTGAAGCAACTCGCACCAAAGAAGATAGCAACCAACAAACAAGAAGAAGCTCCAAAGAAGAAATGAGCAGCTCCTCCCTCCTTCCTCCATGGAAAAAGCTTTGAGGTATAAATTTGGGGGGATTTAACTTGCCCATATGGTGTTTGATGAAATGCCTAGCTAGGTTTTCATGAGAATGATTTGATTTTGCATGCTTGTGCTGTGTCCCAGTGATTCATGTGTGCATGATTAGGTGCTGAGGTTTTGATCCTTAGGCTTGATTATCAGAAATGGATTCTTTAGTGGTTTGGGTGTACTAATGTTTGCCGAAGAGAGAGTATATGTATATCGATGTATATATATTTTGATGGTTTAGTGATATGAGATCTGGAGAACTGTCTTTTTGTGCCATGATATTTTGATTAATATTCATGCACTGATGTTTGTGAAGCATAGGTTCAGAGAGTTGTGTATGCACGTGATGCTTGTATAGATGTGTAGACATGATTATAGATTCCATTATGTGATTCATATCCAAATTTGGCCGCAGGCAGATGGTTACTCATCATTAGATTGCATATGCTTTTACTCATAACTCTTGTGTGTTGTGGTTTAGCAAAAGTCTTTTATTACTGCTAGCGATCCTACTCTTTGCTCACTGTTTTAATGTTTTGTGCTCATAGAAAACACTAGTAATGAGGTGCAGTGGAAATGGTCCTATGTTAGGCTTGTATGCGTAGTTTAAAGTGTATGGGTAAGACACATAAAAGGTTTAAGATTTATTTATACCTTAATATTATGTTAATTGTGATCACTCCCGGATTAAGCATGGCACTATCTGCTTCTGTTGTATGTTACTCTTGTAATTATTAAAAAATGGAAATTATTTACTAGTGCAGTGATTACATGACTAAAGCTAAGCTGAGAACAGGTTATGCTGTTATTTCAGACTTTTAGGATTCCCTAAGCACCATAATATGCTTGTCATTGCATTACTCAAGTAAATCTGCTACTAGACCTCTAGTTTCTAACCAAGGTTTAGGTATTTGCAATGTGAATGTCATGAATAACTAGCAGTGTATGTTATTAGATTAGTCTTCAGTCTTTACTCATAATAGATTCCCAAGTTGTTTGAAATGTTGATTAAACATATATATCTATATATATATTGCCTTCTTAGGAGTTGTGGTGAGGTGTGCTTTAACTAATGCATGGAGATGCTATTTCCTATTCCTTATCTAAGTTGCAATTTTGCTTTAGTTGGGTTATTTGTTGGCTATCGTGTAGATTATATTTATCTGAACCAACTTAAAAGAGGAGATGTCGTGGTTGTAGTGTGGGGACGAAAGCATTATTGAAAGGGTATAGTTTGTAAAGCGCTTTTGCTTCGGTTGTTTCTGTGGAGTAGTTTGTGGAGTGGCATAGTATCTTCCTCACGCCACTCGGCTCCTTCAGTAAAAGGCAAGTACATCGAGTTGTGTGCATAAATGAGTTGTTTGTTGTTATTTATCTATTCATGGCTAATTTCTATTGATTGTGGAAAGTTTGAGTTATATTGGTGAACGTCCCTTCGAGGACGTGAATAGCTATTGGATTCGAGTGGTTGCTAGTAAGCCTTAATCCGGTGAGTTTTCTGTACCTTTGTTGACATTGCAGTGAGTAGAGAGTATGGGGTGCGTGAATACTGTGATTTAATTGTGCCCCATTTGGGAAATGGAATTGAGTGTGTGCGAATAGATTAGATGGTTATGAATGTGAGAAATTGGGCTATGTTTATGTCTGTGTGTGTTTATGGTTATGAATGTGAGAAATTGGGCTATGTTTATGTCTGTGTGTGTTTATGGTTATGAATGTGAGAATTTTGGCTATGTGTATGTATATGGTTATGGTACGTTAGTGTTGGCATTGAATGAAAAGTTGCATCTCATTCATGAAAATTGCATTTGTGCATACATAATGGAAGAGACGATCCATGCTGATGCGGGCCTCTGTGTTCACACGTAGTGAACACGAAAGTCCTACCTCGTAGTCCCATTCATCGAGGTGAATGGGAGCGAGACAGTAAGAGTAGGCACCTTCCATCTACGGGATGGAAGGGACGTGAGGGTGCACACTAACGGGTGGGCACTCGGCAGTACCGGTACGTGCATGACAATGAGCATTCATGTGCATCGCATCGTTAATAATGAGTGTTGTGGTAAATGGTGTGTCATATGGATTGTGATTATGGTAATTGAAGGGTGAGTCGTGGAGTCAACCCAAAAAGGGGGGATTGAATTGAATTTGATGAATTAGCGCATTTCTTTTGCCTTGTTAAGTATGTTGTATGAATACCGTGGAGTGAAGTCGAGTTTTGAACTCAAATGCAATTGATGAAAATGATTTGAGTTGCAGCAAGGGGTAGTTGAGTCGGGAGGCGTTGTGATTTAGAATAAGTAATGCTTCTTTGGCGTGGAATGGGTTTATTATCAAGTTGATGACTTGATTATGTAATTTTGATATAGTCAAGTTATTGCTTTAATTGGGTATGAATGCTTATTATCCGGATATTGTTTTATTTGCATTACGTGCTCTTTTGGTTAAGTTCTTGTTTTAATTGCGATAAATTGGGTTTATTATTCTCGTGTACTTTGCTGAGTTTGAACTCACGCTTGTTATTTAATGTTTGTAGGTATTTTGAAGCGGCATGCATGGATGGGGTAGTAGCACATTCACGTTTGCATCATCACCATGCCATCATATCGATTATAGTTCGTTTTCTTACTAGCTCGCGCAAAATTCTTGTAAAAGGTTGTTTATGTTATGTTTAATAAGTTCCTCGTCTGTAATAATTTATGTGGTGGGGTTATTAATATTTATGGGATGTGTGTTTGGTTAACTAAGGACCCGCTAGAATGATATCATATAATTGCATTTGTTTCATCTCTTGAGTGGATGTCCTACTTTCTAGAGAAGTCATGCGAAATTTTGTAAATTTAGGTGGCTTAGTTTCTAAGCCGATCTTAATAGTTTAGAGTGTTGGTAGCATTCGTGGCGCATTTGAGCTCTAGGGTGTTACAGTTGGTATCAGAGCGGGCTTCAGGTCCGTGGTGTTTGAATGTAGTGGGTAACTCTAGAGTAAACTAAAAATTTTGCTGTGTGATATTAGAAACATGGCATAGGTTTCTATTCTTTTAAAAGTTGGCCTTTGGGCAATAACCTTAAAATCTGAATTAGAATAGTTAACTAATTTAAAACTTGACACACTCTGGTGCACAATAGGAAGGGAGGGGTATCATTGCATTACGCTTAAATGTTGCATTTAAGCTTTGATGATTGAATTTTAAATTATTGTGTATGTTGTTTTGATTATAAAAAGGATTGTTTGAATCATTATGCTTTCGCCTTCGTGCTTTTGACTTTGTTAAGGGCCTTGGTAGTTGGTGTGGCCGTGGATAAGGCTGTGGTGGTGGTTGTGGCTGGGAAGGGCCACCGCCGGAAGCATGGGAACCTCTCGAGGTGAGGGTCGTCATTTGTTGTGGCATAGTTTAGGGAGTGAGTGGAGAAGGTTGGTTTTTATTGGTTTCATTTCTTTGGCGGCAGAGCGAAGAATTGGGTGATGAATCCTTTCGGATTGCTTTTACCGTTCTGGAGTTCGGTTTTTGCTGGATTCTTTGGTTTTCGTTGGTTATCGTGAGTTGCCTTGTGAAGAAAACTCTTGTAGTTGTTGTTCTCTCCATTTAAGGAAGTTATTAAAGTTTATTTGGTGCAAACTTAAGTCGTGTTGATCTTGGGTGTTAATGTTTTATCGGGAAGGACGTGGTGGATCATTTCGTTTTTTCCCCTTGTATCTATTCTCCTACTCGGAAGTTGTAAGTCTGGAGATTTGTTTAAGGAGTTGTTTCCCATCAGAGTTTGGGAATTTGGGAGCCGAATTCTCTTGTGATTTATGATTGGGTTTTTCTGGAGAGAGAGATGATTTTTTGTTGTTGCTCATACTTAATAATCGTGGATTTTCCTCAAAGGTTGAGTTCATGGCACGAGGATGTTCAAGGCGTTAAGTGTATGATGAGTAGTTAAACTTCCAGATGAGGAGGGTTACGGATTCTGTTCAAAGGAATTTGTTGGTGATCTAAAGACAACCACATTTATTGAATGGTATAGAATGATTCATTGGAATGGTAGGTGATTCTAAAATGAAAGGTTGATTAGAGTTATTACAATGGTTGTGAGTTGTGGAATTGATTGGAAGTGCGAGGTTAGCGTTCCGATAAGTCTAGTATTGATCATGATTGAGAGGGGCTAGAATCTTCTGTGGATGAATTTATTATAGCAAGGTGTTGATGTAAAGTACCGAAGCATAATGGCGTAAAGACATGAGGGTTGTTGATTTATGTTGCGTATGAGTCAACTAAATGGTCGATCAACAAAATGATTTAATCTATGTGAAATTAAAGAATGAGTATATGGAATGGTTGTATGAATGTTGGGGTTTTGTCTTGGGAAA
Source organism: Guadua angustifolia (assembly GCA_036346375.1). Classification (NCBI taxonomy): domain Eukaryota; kingdom Viridiplantae; phylum Streptophyta; class Magnoliopsida; order Poales; family Poaceae; genus Guadua; species Guadua angustifolia. Next base: position 30,307,228 of record CM070513.1, read on the forward strand.
ATGTCTATCCGGGAGTTATCTATGGAAAATGACTAGTGATGGGTATATGAATAGGAGGAGGAAGGTAAAGGAAGAATTGGGTTTTGTGACTTCTGTTCGAACCTGTGTACTTTTAGGATTTGGTGAAAATGAATCATTTAATGGTTAGAGCATTGGAGTACTAGAAATGGTGGGATTTGAGAACCTTTGGCTCTGAGGATTGATAATGAAGATGTAAGAGCTGTCCTGGAAGTAATCGGTTGATGGAATCCGGAATATTTTATTTCATCGAACCACGTTAGTCTTTTGCTTTGGTTAAGAGTGATGGCCTGATTGATTACTGTGGGATTTACACTCGGAAAATGTAAGGCTGGATCGTGTTTTAGCGTGGAACCGAGTTATTTTAGGAAGGTTTCATAAGTGGTTTTGTTGGGAATAAGTTCCCGTTTCTTGGGAGAAAGGAGTGGTGATTGCGTGCTTGGAGGTGTGACCTGGAAATTTTGTCTTCTCTTCCAAAATGTTGATTTTGGGTTAGCATAAGAGGCTTTGCCTTGATTAAAGTAAGCTGAGTTGTCTTTTGGTTTTATGAAAGCTTCTGTCAGCGATTTGCGTGGGGTTTCTCTTTTAATTGGAGTTCTCCCCGAGGAGAATTTTATTGTATCGGTTTAAGAGTGTCAAAGATGATTTATATGATATTAAAGAATCGGGCCTTCTCTTGCAACTTTGGTTTTGGAAGAAGAAAATGAGTGATGTTTGGGCTCTATCAAGATCCTCTCTCAGGTAGGTTCCAATGCTTTGGGTTCAAGGTGACGTACGTGGTTCATTTGTTTCAAGAGGGAATTGTATTTCCTTGTGTTTTAGCTGGAGTTAAAGGATATGGAAGCTTATGGTATAGTGTTGAGTATAATAATGAGAATTGAGTTTTCCTTGGTGTGCGTTTTATCACCTTATTTGAAGAGGATGAAAGTGGTTGTTTTGCTAAAAAAAATCGAGGGATTTTGGGTGGATATTAATGGAGGATTATACTTTTGATGTGGTTCCTTGGTGGTGCTTGTTTAACCCTTATTAGTGAACTACTTGGAAGTTTAAGTTTCACTGAGTTCTTGCGTGAGAAGTTGCACTTAATGGAGCTAAGTCAAATTGTTTTGTTAATCGTTGGATTTGAGGTTTTGGTTTATCGTTTGTAGTCGTTGGAGTTTTTGCGTGGGTGTTGTGAGTTTGCCAAGAAGTTTCAATTCCCTTGTGGACTTTGTTTTTTGGTTGGCATTCTTCGAATTCGGGGTCGAATTCCTTTAAGGGGGGGAGAGTGTAACATTGCGAAGCCTCGCTCCAAAAAAAAAATTAGGCCTTCTGCTATCTGGCAGTTAATCTCGGGGGTGGTTGGTCCACCCGGGAGGATTATGGCTAAAATTTGTGAGTTTGGAGGGATCTTTTGGGAATTTTTCCCCTCCACCTACTCCTCCACCTCTCTCTCTTTCTTTTGGATTGTGTGTCGGCATTGCTTCCAAGTAGCTGTGCATTGCCGATTTTTTTCCAAGCCAGCACTACTCCCTCATTTTTCCCCGGCTTTTGGCGCAAAAGAGAGGCTCCTCCTGCGACGCCCATTGCTCATCTGCTCTGTCCTCCTGCGCCATGGGGTGAGCTGCCGCCTCGCCAATCCAATGGCTCCTCTCCTCCCCACCGCCAGCCTCGTCGAGCCCTCCACTAGCTTCGCTTGCAAGCGTCGCCCCGCCAACCTGCGCGTCTCCTCTTCAAATGACCAAGCACCCCTTCTTGAAGCAACCGGCACCATCAAGAAGATGAAGAATAGCCCCAGCAGCTCCAAAGAAAGAATGAGCTCCTCCTCCTTCCTCCATGGAAAAAGCTTTGAGGTATAAATTTGGGGGGGGGGGATTTAACTTGCCCATATGGTGTTTGATGAAATGCCTAGCTAGGTTTTCATGAGAATTATTTGATTTTGCATGCTTGTGCTGTGTCCCAGTGATTCATGTGTGCATGATTAGGTGCTGAGGTTTTGATCCTTAGGCGTGATTATCAGAAATGGATTCTTTAGTGGTTTGGGTGTACAGATGTTTGCCGAAGAGAGAGTATATGTATATCGATGTACATATATTTTGATGGTTTAGTGATATGAGATCTGGAGAACTGTCTTTTTGTGCCTTGATATTTTGATTAATATTCATGCACTGATGTTTGTGAAGCATAGGGTCAGAGAGTTGTGTATGCACGTGATGCTTGTATAGATGTGTAGACATGGTTATAGATTCCATTATGTGATTCATATCCAAATTTGGCCGCAGGCAGATGGTTACTCATCATTAGATTGCATATGCTTTTACTCATAACTCTTGTGTGTTGTGGTTTAGCAAAAGTCTTTTATTACTGCTAGCGATCCTACTCTTTGCTCACTGTTTTAATGTTTCGTGCTCATAGAAAACACTAGTAATGAGGTGCAGTGGAAATGGTCCTATGTTAGGCTTGTATGCGTAGTTTAAAGTGTATGGGTAAGACACATAAAAGGTTTAAGGTTTATTTATACCTTAATATTATGTTAATTGTGATCACTCCCGGATTAAGCATGGCACTATCTCGCTTCTATTGTATGTTACTCTTGTAATTATTAAAAATGGAAATTGTTTACTAGTGCAAAGTGATTACATGACTAAAGTCGAAATGAGAACAAAGTTATCTGTTATTTCAGACTTTTAGGATTCCCTAAGCACCATAATATGCTTGTCATTGCATTACTCAAGTAAATCTGCTACTAGACCTCTAGTTTCTAACCAAGGTTTAGGTATAGTTTGCAATGTGAATGTCATGAATAATTAGCGATGTATGTTATTAGATTAGTCTTCATCTTTACTCATAATAGATTCCCAAGTTGTTTGAAATGTTGATTAAACATATATATCTATATATATATTGCCTTCTTAGGAGTTGTGGTGAGGTGTGCTTTAACTAATGCATAGAGATGCTATTTCCTATTCCTTATCTAAGTTGCAATTTTGCTTTAGTTGGGTTATTTGTTGGCTATCGTGTAGATTATATTTATCTGAACCAACTTAAAAGAGGACCTGTCGTGGTTGTAGTGTGGGGACGTAAAGCATTATTGAAAGGGTATAGTTTGTAAAGCGTTTTGCGTCGGTTGTTTCAGGTGGAGTAGTTTCGGGAGTGGCATAGTATCTTCCTCACGCCACTCGGCTCCTTCTGGTAAAAGGCAAGTACATCGAGTTGTGTGCATAAATGAGTTGTTTGTTGTTATTTATCTATTCATGGCTAATTTCTATTGATTGTGGAAAGTTTGAGTTATATTGGTGAACGTCCCTTCGAGGACATGAATAGCTATTGGATTCGAGTGGTTGCTAGTAAGCCTTAATCCCGTGAGTTTTCTCAGACCTTTGTTGACATTGCGTTGAGTAGAGAGTATGGGGTACGTGAATACTCAGTATTTAATTGTGCCCCATTTGGGAAATGGAATTGAGTGTAAAAGTAATAGATTAGATGGTTATGAATGTGAGAAATTGGGCTATGTTTATGTCTCGTGTGTGTTTATGGTTATGAATGTGAGAAATTGGGCTATGTTTATGTCTGTGTGTGTTTATGGTTATGAATGTGAGAATTTTGGCTATGTGTATGTATGTGGTTATGGTATGTTAGTGTTGGCATTGAATGAAAAGTTGCATCTCATTCATGAAAATTGCATTTGTGCATACAAAATGGAAGAGGCGACCCATGCCGACTGGGCCTCTGTGTTCACACGTAGTGAACACGAAAGTCCTACCTCGTAGTCCCATTCATCGAGGTGAATGGGAGCGAGACGAAGAAGTAGGCACCTTCCATCTACGGGATGGAAGGGACGTGAGGGTGCACACCGACGGGTGGGCACTTTCAGCGTCTCTGCAGACGCATGGCAATGAGCATTCTTGTGCATCGCATCGTTAATAATGAGTGTTGTGGTAAATGGTGTGTCATATGGATTGTGATTATGGTAATTGAACGGTGAGTCGTGGAGTCAACCCAAAAAGGGGGGATTGAATTGAATTTGATGAATTAGCGCATTTCTTTTGCCTTGTTAAGTATGTTGTATGAATACCGTGGAGTGAAGTCGAGTTTTGAACTCAAATGCAATTGATGAAAATGATTTGAGTTGCAGCAAGGGGTAGTTGAGTCGGGAGGCGTTGTGATTTAGAATAAGTAATGCTTCTTTGGCGTGGAATGGGTTTATTATCAAGTTGATGACTTGATTATGTAATTTTGATATAGTCAAGTTATTGCTTTAATTGGGTATGAATGCTTATTGTCCGGATATTGTTTTATTTGCATTACGTGCTCTTTTGGTTAAGTTCTTGTTTTAATTGCGTATAAATTGGGTTTATTATTCTCGTGTACTTTCTTTGAGTTTGAACTCACGCTTGTTATTTAATGTTTGTAGGTGTTTTGAAGCGGCATGCATGGATGGGGGTAGTAGCACATTCACGCTTGCATCATCACCATGCCATCATATCGATTATAGTTCTGTTCTTACTAGCTCGCGTAAAATTCTTGTAAAAGGTTGTTTGCGGTTATGTTTAATAAGTTCCTCGTCTCCGTAATAATTTATGTGGTGGAGTTATTAATTTTATGGGATGTGTGTTTGGTTAACTAAGGACCTGTTAGAATGATATCATACAATTGCATTTGTTTCTGTCTGCTGAGTGGATGTCCTACTTTCTAGAGGAGTCATACCGAAATTTTGTAAATTTCGGTGGCTTAGTTTCTAAGCCGATCTTAATAGTTTAGAGTGTTGGTAGCATTCGTGGCGCATTTGAGCTCCAGGGTGTTAGAAGAACCGTTAGTGCTAAATATTTTCCCACATAATAAGTATTTTCTCATGTAATCTGACCTTATGACTGCCGATTCTATGCAAAATCGGTAGTGATAAGTATCTTTATATAGGCTCCCCAACCGATACCTTCCCCGACCGAATGTAATGCAGAGGAGCTCTTTCTTTGCTCGGTAGTTATTATTTTGGTGACTTTCTCTTGAAAAATTGTGCCAAAATTTATCTCACATTCTCTCCAAGGTTAGTGACTTGATCTATATTATATTTGTAGTTAAATTTTACTTTATAGATTGCTCTAGATTTTGATAATTCTTGATTGTATGGTGTGAACATTTTAGGTCCTTAGTGCTTAAATTAAGATCTAGCTAATTTTTAGAGTAAATTACAATTTTATTCATTTTAGTGATTTAGTGGATTTTAAATAATGAAAATTGCTAGATGGACCATTATATCTAATTGTAATTATTTATATAATGAAAAATTGTTATATGGAATTTTAAATAGTGAAAATTGCTAGATGAATTTTAAATAGTGAAAATTAATAGATGAATATTTAAATAATGAAAAATGTAGATGGATTTTCCAATAATGAAAATTACAAGATACATTTTAAAATCTAATTTTAGAAATATATCCTTATATTCAATTATATGCTTATTTGATGTATATTAATTTAATTTAATAGCACTACATAACAAATGAAATGAATAAATCTTCTAAATAATAAAAAAGCTAGATGGATATTTAAATAATGAAAAAAGTTTGATGTATTTTAATATAGTCAAAATTACTAGATGGATTTTTAAATCTAATCATTTACAATTATATTGTTATTTGCGAGTTATATGCTTATCTGATGTTTATTGATTTAATTAATTAGCACTGTATGACTAATGTAAAGAATAAATTATTTTGTGATCATTTATTGATTTACTGAAATTTAGTTTGATATAATTAATTGTAGATGGACCGAGGTGGATGCACGACATGGACCGTCACAACCTAGAGTTCTTTAATGGTGTGACTTGTTTTCTAAACGCGGCTGTGGTGCACAAGTCAAAGAAGCTGGCGGACTATATGTGTTGTCCATGCGTTGATTGCAATAATGAGAAGCTGTTTTCTACCATAGAGTAGATACGTGCACATTTGCTTCAAAGGGGTTTCAAGGCTGGCTATACCTGTTGGACCAAGCACGGTGAAGATGAGATTGTACATGAAGATGACAGAGACAACAATATGACGGCGGTCTGTAATATTGCGAAGCCTCGCTCCAAAATTTTGGGCCTTCCGCCGTCTGGCCCGGGGCCGTCTGGCAGTTAATCTCAGAGGTGGTTGGTCCGCTCGGGAGGTTTAGGGCTAAAAGTTGTGGGTTTGGGAGGGTCTTTGGGAATTTTCCTCTCCACCTACTCCTCCACCTAACCTCTTTCTCTGGTTTTTGTGTGGTCTGTCGTTGCTCCAACACTGCCGATATTTTTCCTTCACCCGAAAGTGCTCCAGCCCCACTGGCCAGGCGCTTCTCCTCCTGCACCTCCTCCTCCCCTGCCGAAGCGCCTCCCTTCTTCCCCGGCCGAGCTGCCTCGGCCTTCCTCCCTGCTGTCGCCGCCCGATCCTCCCCAGATCCCGAGCCAGGCCGCCCTCGCTGCTCCTCCCGGCCCGTGCCTCCTCCTCCAAGTCCGGCGCTCTCCCATGCGTCCTCCCTTGGTCGGCAAAGAAGAAGGGAGAGCAAAGAAGCGTGGCGCCACCCTTCTCTGGTGCCCTCCACCAAGCTCCACTGTCGGCTCCTCCCTCCCTTCTCGGCAGAATGGCGGCTCCTCCACTCCTTCCTCCATGGATTTGGCTTTGAGGTATAATTGGGGGGGAAATAGTTTGCCTATATGGTGTTTGATGAAATGCCTAGCTAGATTTTCATTAGAGTGAAATGATTTTTGCAGGTTTGTGCTATGTCCCAGTGAGTCATTGAATTTTAGGAGAGAATAGCACTTCGCCTCGAGTTCAGATGCATGATTAAGGCATAAAAATATGGTACTAGAGTATGCATGTATCTTTGAGATATTGATCCTTATGCTTGGTTATCAAAAAATGGAATCTATAGTAATTGATGTGCCCGATTCGATTCAAGTAGAGGACATTATGGTCATTACGGAATATTTGTATGTGCATGATTATTTTTGGTGTTTGCATATGATTGTTTCGATGGTTCAGTTGTGTAGTTCATTTCTGTATCTCTTCTAAAGTTGTGTGGTTGCGGTGAGAGGAAGCACAGAGGTTGCAGGGACGACCGATGCTTTCTCATTACAGTTTGTGATTGTATCAAGTAAATCATCATATCAATCCTTCTCTTAGGCTAATTGGGTTGCATTGAGATTTGCATTCCTGGTGCTTGTGACCCCCCTCGACAAAATGGTTAGCTAATAAGAAACAGTGTGCATCAAAGAGATATTGTTATACCCCGGTGATGTTAGTAATAAACATCAAGTCACCGTTGCTTTTGCCAAGATTTGGGTATAATCTGAGCGTGGTGCCTGAATTATCAGCAATATATGATATTCATTTTACATTTACTGCTAATGGGTAAGGTGCAAGGGTTTGGTACTTTTTCTGCAATTTTGTACGATCATGTCCTTATTGAACCAAGTGTATCTAGTTCTGATTTAGTGGTGAAGTGGGACTAGCGATCCTATTTTGGTATAGTTTTGTTCAAGTTGTTAGTTTGTAATGCATACATGTTTGTGTGTTAATTGTTACTAAATCTACTATTTAAAAGGAATGGAACACCAGGGCATGCAAGCGGGTTATTAGATTAATCTTCAGCCTTTACCTATAATAGATTCTCAAGTTGTTTGAAATGTGGATTAAAGATATATATATATACCAGCTTCCATTAGTATGAGTGATTAGTATTTATCTCTAGTGATTGGTAATAAAAGGGGTAGTAGGAGAAGATTAAAAGCAGAAGATGGTGGTTTTCTTGCTCCCTTATCTAATCTGCCGTTCTCTTTGATTTCATAGGATGGCAGCCCAGACAGTGCAAGCTCAAGGAGAGTGTCTTCGGGGGTGGTCTCGACCCCGCGTTGCCTCATGTGACGGTAAAGGCAAGTACATCGAGTAGGGTGCCTAATTGAATTGTTTGTTGTTATTTATCTATTCACGGCTAATTTTCTATTGATTATGGCAAGTATGAGTTATATTGGTGATCATCCCTTCGGGGACATGATTAGCTATTGGATTCGAGTGGTCACTAGTAAGCCTTCATCTCGGTGAGTTTACTGTACCTTTGTTAATGGTGCAGTGATTAACTAGGATGGGGTACATGGATACTCGCGGTTAATTTATAAGAGTTGTAATTTGGGGAATGGAATTGAGTATGTGTGTGAATCGATTAGATGATTATGATTGTAGTTTGAAATTAATTGTGTTAATTGCATGACAGAAACGCTATAATGTGTTGTCATGTCTTGTTGTTGAATCTGATGAGACTAGTACCGCTGGCAACTTATGAATGTGAGAATTGGCTATGTGTATGTATATGGTTATGATATGTTAGTGTTGGCATTGAATGAAAAGTTGCATTTCATTCATGAAAATTGCATTGTGCATTCATTAAAAGAAGAGGCGACCCATTCTGATGCGGGCCTCTGTGTTCACACGTAGTGAATATGAAAGTCCTACCTCGCAGTCTCATTCATCAAGGTGAATGGGAGCGAGACAGTAAGAGTAGGCACCTTCCACGGGATGGAAGGGACGTGAGGGTGCACACCTGTGGTGGGCACTCTGCAAGCTTCTGTGACGATGCATCGAGAAGAGCATTCATGTGCATTGCATCTTTAATAATGAGTTTTGTGGTAATGGTATGTCATGTGGGTTGTGATTATGGTAAAGGAAGGTTGAGCCGTGGACTCAACCAAAAAGGGGAGATTGAATTGAATTTGATGAATTAGCGCATTTCTTTGCCTTGCTAATTACGTTGTATGGAATAAGTGGAGTGAAGTCGAGTTATGAATCTCAATAAGAATTGATGAAAATGGTTTGAGTTGCAAAGAAAAGGTGTGGTTGTGTCGGTAGACGTTGTAATTTAGAGTCAAATGATGCTTCTTGGGTGTTGAATGGTTTTATTATCAAGTTGATGTCTTGATTTCGAAAATGTTGGTATGGTCAAGTTATTGTTTTAAATGGGTATAAGTTTGTATTGTCTGGATGATGTTTCATTTGTATTACTTGCTCTTATGGTCAAGCTCTTGTTTTACTTCTAATAAATTGGAATTTCTATTCTCGTGTACTTTGCTGAGTTTGAACTCACGCTTGTTATTTAATGTTTGTAGGTGTTTTGAAGCCGGTATGCATGGATGGGGGTAGTAGTACAATCACGTTCACGTCATCACCGTTCCATCATATTGACTCATAATTCTGATCTTAATAGCTTGTGAAGAATTCTTGAAAAAAATTATTTGCAGTTATGTTTAATGAGTCCTTGTCCTGTAATAATCATGTGGTGGAGTTGATTAATTTCTGTTAGATGTGTGATTGGTTAACTAAGGACCTGTTAGAATCATATATTATAACTGCAAATGTTTTCTGTCTGCTGAGTGGATGTCCTAGTTTTAGGGGAGGTGCTGCCGAAATTTTTAACGATTTTGACAACCTCCTAGTTGTTCACTTGCCTTGCTAATATTTATTCCTAGCGATTTGTAATTTTGGTGCTAGAGGGTGTAACATTCGGGGCACGAGGTGCCGGGGTGTTACACGGTCGAAAATACGTTCGCTGATATAGCCATGAAGATGATCTAGATCAAATGTTGCGTGATGGGGAAGGGGACTTCATGAGTGAAAGAGAGTTTTAAAAGTTCTAGCATATGGTAAAGAACTCTACAACGCCATTGTACCTGTGTTGCAGGGAGGAGGACAAAAAGCTACATACCGTGCTTTCGCTACTATAGTTGAAGGCAAGTAATGGTTGGTCCGACAAGAGCTTCACTGAGCTGTTATGTCTCTTGGGGGACTTGCTTCCAGAGGGTAACGTGTTGCTTGCAACTATGTAGTAGGCCAAGCAGGTTGTCTGCCTGTTAGGAGTGGAAGTACAAAGAATACATCCATGTCCAAACAATTGCATATTGTATCATAATGAGTTTGTAGACTTGGATGCCTATGCTGTTTGCAATGCAAAGTGGTATAAGGGCAACGATGATGATATGATAATGATGATGTCGGGGTGAAGCGTAAGAAGAAGGGATCCCCTCGTAGGGTGGTGTGGTATTTCCCTATAATCCCCCATCTGAAACGATTATTTGCGAACAAAAAGGCATGCCTAATTTCTACGATGGTACGTCGAAGAGCGTAAGAAGGATGGAATTCTCAAACACCCTGCTGATTCTGTGAAATGGAGGAACATCGATAGAAAATATAAGAAGCACTTTGCATATGATGTGAGAAATATAAGGTTCAGGTTGAGTACGGATGGGATGAATCCTTTCGGCAATATAAGTAGTCATCGTAGTACTTGGCCAGTGACTTTATGTATCTACAACCTTCCTCGGATTTGTATGAAGCAAAAGTATATTATGATGCACTACTGATCCAAGGGCCCAGACAACCAGGCAACAATATTGATGTGTACCTCAAACCATTGATTGAAGATCTAATATTGTGGAATGATGCTGTACGGGTATGTCATGATTATAAAAGAGAACTTTATCGTGCGCGCGTTGTTGTCCGTAACCATCAATGATTACCCTGCTCTTGGTAACCTGTCGGGCCAGACGACAAAAGGCTTCAATAGATGCGCCCATCGCTTGGTTGATACAGCTAGCCAGTGGCTGAAGAAATATCAGAAAATGGCTTACATGTGGCAACGTAGGTTCCTCCGCAAGGATCACCCATATCGCAATAATAAGAGAACTTTTGACGGGACAAAAGAGACAACCTTAGCTCCGAAGAATCACACTAGGAAACAGATATTTGCGGTCATAAAGGATCTTAAAATTATTCATAGGAAGGGAGTCGGCAGTACATCTATCCTGAGTTCCTATGAAAAAGCTCCTTTGTGGAAAAAGAGATCAGTATTTTGGGTCTTACCTTATTGGAAGCACTTGGAAGTTCAACACACAATCGACATCATGCACATAGAGAAGGACATGTGTGATAGCTTGCTTGGTATCTTACTGGACATATCTAGCATAACAAAAGATACACTCCAAACACGGATGGACCTCAAAGATATGAAACTCAGGAAGGAGCTACATCACGAAGAAATGGATACAGGAAAAAAGTACCTTCCTATGCCCGCTACACTCTGAGCAAGAAAGAAAAAATTAGCGTGTGCAAATGCTTGCGTGGAGTCAAAATTCCGTCTAGTTACTTTGCTAACATAAAGAGACTAGTCTCAATGAAAGACTTAAAATTAATTGGTATGAAGTCTCATGATTGCCATGTGATGATGACATAGATGCTTCCAATTGCAATTAGGGGTGTTCTACTAGAGAAAGTCCAAGACCCAATTATAAAGTTGCGTTCATTCTTCAACGCGATTTCTCAGAAGGCCATCGGTCCGTTGAAACTTGATAAGCTACAAGAAGATGTGGTCCACACTCTGTGCAGGCTTGAGATGTGTTTCCCACTATCTTTTTTTGATATTATGGTCCATCTCATTGTTCACATTGTGAAAGAGATACGAATTCTTGGTCCCGTATTTCTACATCAGATGTACCCTTTCAAGAGGTTTATAGGGGTTATAAAGAAACATGTTCGTAACCGACATCGTTCGAAAGGCTGCATTGTCGATGGTTGGGGAATCGAGGAGGTCATTGAGTTCTACGTTGATTATATGGATCTCAAACCGATTGGTGTGCTTGTATCCAAGCATGAGGGGAGGCTACAGTAGAAAGGGACACTAGGTGAGAAATCACTCCATACTAGTATTCTAGCTTCATTCACACAATCACATTTCGTAGCTTTAGGACAATCAGTTGTGGTGCCCCTGTATGTCAACATACATAAGAGCATGCTGTCCAAAACAAACCCAAGGAGGTCAGAGGTTTAGATCGAGAGAGATCATAGAGATAATTTCAGCGATTGGTTGCGTAGACACATGATGCATATGGAGACAGATTGCGCTCAGTTGAAAGTGTTGTCTCAAGGACTATCAACTACAATTCAGACATTCCAAGGATACGACATAAATGGTTTTTCATTTTATACAAGAGCACAAGATAAAAATAGCACCAACCAAAACAGCGGTATCCATATAGATGCCTATGACATCAATGGAAATAGGAAAACCTACTACGGATTCATAAAAGAGATTTGGAAGCTTGACTATGGACCTTTGAAGTCCCTCTCTTTCGGTGCCAATAGGTCAGACTTCCAGGGGTGTGAACATCGACAAGTACGGTATCACTACTGTGGACCTCAAACACATTAGATATAGAGAAGAACCATTCATACTTACTAATTCTGTTACACAAATCTTCTTTGTAATTGACCTGGTTAACAAGGAGCGCCACGTGGTTATTCAAGAAAAAAGAAGGATTGTCGGAGTTAAGAATGTTTTTGACGAGGAAGAGTATAACTAATTCGATGAGCTTCCCCCTTTTGGAGAGGATATTGACCTAAGTCTCATGGAAGAGAGTGAGGAAGCTACGTACATACACCGCGATTATAACGAAGGTCTAATCATAGCTTAGTTGTACTAATTAAATATATGCTTTCTTTTGTACGAACGACATGTTTATTTTCCCATATGTAACAACTAATATATTATATGGTGTAATGAAAATTGAGGTTTTTCTCAGGACTGGTTCTCTCTGTTCTTTGGTAGCTTGAAGAAAAGCATGATCCAATATTTGAGTGCAAATCTTTAACTCCATTTGAATTTGTGTCAATTTGATTACATTTCTATGAATGTTTTAAGCATTATTTGATTTTTGAAATATTAAAACTATTAAAACTGTGAGCAATCTAGATTTTTATAATTTTAGAACTTGATCAAAATTTGGGGATATATTTAAATAAAATATTAGATGTCTTGTAGAATGCCTCCAAAAATTTTCAGAAAATTTGGACCAAATTTGATAGGATTTCAAAAATCCCAAAGCGCTCAACCTTTGAAATGAAATAAATTGAAAGTTTCACTTAGTTAGTCAAGATCGACTTATCACCGCTGGGTTTCTCATAAAGGATCTGGTTCTCTCTATTTCTCATAATGTATGCTTGGAACAGTTCCTCTGTTCTTTCAGTAGGTTCTCTCTGTTCTTTGGCAGCTTCAAAATATTAAAAATATTAAAACAGTGCACAATATGGATTTTTAGAATTTTAGAACTTGGTCAAAATTAGGGGAAGATATTTTTATAAAGTAGTAGATGTCATGTAGTATACCGTCAAAAATTTTCAGAAAATCTGGAACAAATTTGATAGGATGTCAAAAATCCCAAAGCACTCAATCTTTGAAATGAAATAAATTGGAAGTTTCACTTAATTGCCCAGAGACGCTTATCACTTCCAGTTACCTCATAAAATTGGCAGTGATGTGGATTATTACTGCTAGTTGTTAGTATAAACTGGCAGTGATAAACACTATTACTGCCGGCTCGAGTTCCACCCGACAGTAATACTCTAGTATTACTGCTAGTTTGTGCAGAGGGACAGTAGAGATAAGGCTACTATCACTGCCGGTTCTATTTCTGGCCCGGCAATGATAGACTATCACTACCAGTTGTTGTATCAAGTCGGCAATGATAGTCCACCCCTATAAATTTGAAAGCTGCACCCCCTCCTCTCAGTTACACTCTAAGTCTCTAACCTAGCCACCGTCACCTCGGAGCTCGACCTCCCTGCCATTGTACCTCCCCGCCATTGCCTCCCCTCCGTCGCTTCTGGCCTCGACCTCCCCGCTGTCGACTTGACCTCCTCACCATTGCCTCGACCTCCCCGCCATCGGCTTGACCTCCCCGTCGTCGCCTCGACCTCCCCACCATCGCCTCCCCATCGTCGCCTCGGGCCTCGACCTCCCCCCCATTGGCTCGACCTCCCCACCATTTTTTGCTTAGGTGACCTCCCCGAAACAGCTGTGAACAATAGTTTCTCTTTCATGTCTATAGTTATTGATAGTTTCCATTCTTGAAAGCTTTTGGAGATGAGGAATTCTAGAAGGATCACATTGAAAAATGAATTTCATGGATTATATTTCTATGTACGTAGAAACCCAGATACGCTGGAATACCGACATACATCACGTCGTTGTTTAGTTGTCTCACACATCATACTTGTCAATTGTATTGCCCTTTCATGCTTGAAATATATCGTGCGTGAAATATATGTAACATTATTGGATAATATGTTTTTCATGTTGAATCATATATGAAAGAAGGTTGTCCGAGCCAGCCATCAAATCTAGAACTCAAGTGGTCATGGATCGAGCTAACCCTTCTGCAATTAAACTAGCAGGATACATGCATGCATGGGATGCTAATCTTAAAGTAGCTCATACAGAACATACGTGCATGTTGTTGCAATCACACAAAGAAACATGTGTATATAGGGAACTTGATTGATATTTATATTGCACACTTTATTTCCATGTGAGTAATAAAAGAGTTGTACATTCATCTGACGTACACAACGAATGACGGCTGTAGTATTGAAGCTTGATTTGTGTATTAAATGATTTATGTATTGAAGCTTGTTAAGGTGATTGGCTATTTAAATTTTTTCTGGAAACAAAAATAGTTGATGCCACTTTAGTTAGTTCACATCAGTTACAGGGTATTGACATCGATCGACCCGCTTCATGCCCATAGATGTAGAAAGATGAATTGACAAACTTTCTCGATCAATTAAACTAGGTTAGTTGTAGTGAAGATGTAGAAAGATATGTATATGTTCTTGAAAGATGTATATGTGTTAACATAAACGTTTTGACATCACGTCTCGCTTTATCCAAGTTGTATCAACATTCTTCTTATAACTTTCTTAATTTGAAATTTGCGATAAACTTGATAGGAATAGCCTCTGGTCAGGGACAAGTGCCAGAGGGAGTTGGGCCTTAAATATGGACAAAGGAGGAATGGGTAGCCCGAACCATAGCCCAACGTACTACCTAAACTTATAAGATATTGACATGGAGGAACCTAGTGCCACTACCATGGACCAACCTGACATCACTAACATAGGCGAGGTAAAGTATTAGTAGATTGTGATTTCCAAAACATTGTAGGGTTATACTACTAATAAGAAGATCAAATTGCAGGCTTAGACGTCTGATGAACAGAGGCGGCGCACAGGTCATGG
The DNA here is from genome assembly GCA_036346375.1 of Guadua angustifolia. NCBI lineage: Eukaryota > Viridiplantae > Streptophyta > Magnoliopsida > Poales > Poaceae > Guadua > Guadua angustifolia. Next base: position 30,322,307 of record CM070513.1, read on the forward strand.
TCCGAGTAAGATGCCTAAGGGACTTTATAATATAGTAGAGCTCTCAGCAGTCGGGGAGCCTACTATACCCAAGTCATCGTTGGGGTCGTACAGGACAGCATGCGGGGTTCTTGCTAGGGATTATGTGCCCATTAGCTATAGATCATGGACCGGCCACCATAGTGACCAGTGGGTAGTTCCTAATGACCTGAAGGACTTGCTGTGGGACAAGCTAAAAGAAGTGTTCCAGTTCCCCTAAGGGACGAAATTGGCTACAAAGAAACATGTACTATGCTTTATGTGCACAGCGTGGCAGAATTGGAAGATGACACTGAATAAGAACTATGTGAAGAATAATGAAACGCCAAATTTTGATGCATACCCAAAGTTAAGGGAGTTTTGGGAGGACTTTGTGGCGTACAAGAATTTTGAAGAAGCCCAGATAGTGAGTCAAAAGAACAAGGCTAATGCTGATAAGAATATTTACCCTCACACACTAGGTACAGGTGGGTACGTGAAGAAAATATCAGCATGGGATAGGTGCGAAGAAGAACTAACCCGAGGGTGTCATTCTAGAACGCCAAGTTGAGTGAACGATCAAGCATCGTTTGTTGGGAGGGGCTTTATCTCTGATGATGGCGGCTTAAGCTTCGTATGATAGAAACCAAGAAGTACCATGCAAAATCACAAATGTTCACATGCAGTCTTCGCAAGGCTCTTTCAGGCCACGAAGGGAGAAGGACGAGCTAATTGTAGCCCTGGGTAACAAGGAGCACCCTAGTCACACCCGAGGAGTTGGTTTGGTGTTGTGGAAAGAAGGCTTCCCCGTTGACGCATCAATGCATAGGTTTTCAAAGATAATAAGAGAAGATCAATTGGACCATCAAATACAAGTTGTTGTGGCAAGAGCGTTAGATGAATAGAGAACGGAACTGGATAAGGTTGTGGAACAAGTAGTACAAAAAGCTCTCAACTCACGACCGCCACCCGATGACAGCCCTCGGATCTTGAGTCTCGGTGCTCATAAGAGAAGCCGCGCATCCACAAAGATTCTTGAAGAGTATGGATTCTATTTTCCTGTGGATGACATCATAGAATCAACACCGTGCAAGCTACATTTGTTCGCACATGGCATTACCATCAAGGTGGCTGAGGGCAGGGCTTGCCCATGCGACTCTGCGTAGGTTTTGCACTGCCGCCTGATACCACCGGGATTCACCAGGGTCGAAGTGGAGAGTGTAGTATGCCAATACCGCAAAATGGACGTAGAGATCCCTGGCAAAGATGGAGAAAGAAAACTAGGAAATAACTTGCATGGCTTCCTGCGTGGTGCAAGAGCTTTATTAAGTTTGACTCGGACGATGAGGATGACAAAGGTGATAATGATGATGATCAACTGCACTCTCCACACAGAGACCTCCTACCCTTGTCACCACCACATAGAAAAAGTCCAACACCTATGTTGGCACCACCTAAGAAAAGTCCAACTCCTCTACCGACATCTAAAAAGAATCAAACACTAGCACCATCTTGGAAGTCGGCACCAAATCTTAGTCATCTGTGAAGTCAGCACAACCTTAGAAGAAATTACTAGCTAAGATGATTGAAGAAGAACAGAAAAAGCAAATAAGCGCTAGTGTAACATCTCACTTCAAAAAGGTGCCATCATCTGAGAAGACTAAAGTTGATGCTAATGCGCAAAAGTTTTTCTTGAGTATGGGAAAAGTGAAAAAGATAGGGTGGGTTTCTGAACCTTGTGAAATGTCAGACTATGAGTGCATCTCCAGAAAGCAATACTTGAAGGCAGCTAGTGCCAACACATTGAGGTCGAAAGCTCAAGGAGATGCTGCTCAACGAGATCGTGCTCACCTGCAAGGTCTAAGATGGAAGTTCTTTATGGAAAAACCGTTCATTGAACCAGCTCATTTAGACCACCTAACAACACAACTGTAGCGCATCCATCAGTGGTACATGCAGCGGTCTAATGACGGTATGGAGGCGTTCCCTATCAGATACACAGAGTTAGATTTTCACAATGGGGATAACATTTTCTGGGTGGGTTTCGAGGAATTGTATATGTTGTACTAGTAAGATGGCCTGGATGTGAATATACTCAGACTATGGATATTGTATATATCTATGTATATTATTGTACATTTTTGTACTGTTTAATTGCATGTCTAACTTCTTTCTTATACAGAACGGAGGTACAAACATGGAGAAGAAATGGCAATGACAAGTTAGCATTTCTCGATACAGGGCTTGTCAACGAGAAAATTGTAAAGGACTCTCCACAGTATGTTGAAGACTATTTATTTAATACCTTCTTGAAGCTGCAATAAAAAACCTCCATACTTTTACCCTATAACTTTAAGTATGTATTTTCCTACTTCTAATATCGTTTTACTATTTTTCCATAACATGATGTGGGGACTAATAGACTTTGTTGACATATATATATGCAGGTTTCACTAGGTCCTCCTCGTCATCGAGTTAGAAGCTAGCTGAATTTTTGTCTAGGACTCATTGATAAAACCAACTGTGGAATACATAGACCCCGGGTATCTACATGGCGGGCTATGAGGACCATCCAAGAGAGGATGGGCTGAGCCGGTTACACAGAGATGGGCATTACCCGGACTACCACTGCTGTACCCAACAAGGAAGACCTAAAGATAGTAATCGAGCTTGAATAGGAAAGACATGATTGTAATCCCAGGTGCTAACATATTCGGCAAGGAAGGCTAGAGATAGAATCTCCACCTTGTAGCCGACTAGGACTCCTTGTAACCCCGCCCCTCCACTATATAAGGGGGCAGGGGACCCTAGGAAGACACATCGATATAGATCAACATGCACCACATCAAGATCGAGATCGTGATCCTCATCAAGATCAAGATCCCTATAATCCTAGAACATAAGACTAGGGTATTACCTCCTCCGTGAGGGCCTAAACCTATATAAACCCGTGTCTTGTGTTACCCATAATCATTATTGCCGATAACAAATGTCGACAATTGGCACGCCAGGTAGAGGAAGTGCGAAGATCAACCTGATCAAGCTCGGATGGCCGCAATGAATGGAATCGCCGTCACCTTCGCTTCCGGCCAGGTTTTTCATTTCAGGAGCTTGGACTTCATCGCCAACAACCTTGGCAAGCTTGTTCTCTCGAATTCGGACCAGATCCGATCTGGGAGGGACTTCAACGGTACTTCATTCGAACTTTCGTTCGGGTTGGAGAATGCCGCAGCCATCTACTCACAAGTAGTACGCCAGGGGCTTGCTTTCTAACTCGGATACGGTGAGTATGACGAATATCGGGTGGTGGGCGTCATTAGCAGCAACCTGCTCATATTTGAAGATCAACTCGATCTATCTCCTCTTCACTCCTCTGGCTCAAAGTCCGAGTTAGAGAGAAGCACGGGAAGTTGCCATGATTTCCATGGCGTCTACATAATTGAAGACCAGTGGACCAATTCTCAATGCCAACGGGATGCTGAAGATGCTGTGGAGGTAGATCGTCTTCGTTGTGAGGCCCAAAAAGCATGCACGTGGTCTCTTTGAGCCCGAGCCCGCAACGTCAACGAAGACATCTTACAGGCAAGAATGGGGGGCCAAACTATTTTTCATATGCCGCAGCAGAGCATCGTCGCTTCCAAGACACTCCTCGACACCCTGGGCCCAATGTTCAGAGCTGATAGCCCGGCTGCCCCAATCGTGGCCCAAGTTAAGGCTATGGTGATGGCAACAGCAATTCAGCACAACCAAAGAGATCCAGCGGGGATGATGCACTCTCGCACTTGCACAGTCATTCAGACCGCCAGTAGTCGAACCGCCCGCAGTCAGACCGCACACAATCGATGCGAGTCCCACCGTGATGAAGACGCTCACCAGAATATCAACTGCGACCTCCGCTTGGACCTTAATGCTAGGCGGCGTGAGCGAGAAGAGGATGAACAGCGCCAGCATGACGACGACTATGAGCGTTTTGGCATTGACCATGACCAACACAGCACCCACCGCAATGGTGGCTGAGACAACTGTGACGATCAGTGCGATAATCGCGACGATCACAGGGACCACCACCACCGTGGCTGTCGTGACGATGAAGGCCGCCAAGTCAGAACTCCGCCACGCCGGTCTCCACCACGGCACGATGACGGATCCATTGATGGGGTCCGCGCGTTTACCGCTCGTCTCCACCGAGTGGTATGGCCCGAAGGTTTCAACCCTAAAGGCATCGTGAAGTTCGACGGGGAGAGGGACCCAGAGGCTTGGCTGCAGGTTTACGCCTTCGCAGTCAAGGTAGACGGAGGTGACCACAACATGATGGCAAACTACTTACCAGTCATGCTCACCCCATCAGCTCAGACCTGGCTCACGGGACTTCCAGAGAATTCTATAGATTCTTGAGATTTTTGTGAGCAATTCATCGCAAACTTTCAGGGCACCTATGAGAGGTCTGGAACCCCGTGGGACCTGTACCAATTCCATCAAAAGAAGAATGAGTCTCTTCGGGAATTCATCCGACGCTTCATGCAAAAGAAAAACATGATCCAGGACATCTCGGATGCAGTCGTCATAGTGGCTTTTCAGAAAGGAGTCAGCGATGCTGACCTGATCAAAAAGATGTCTTGGAAGCCGTCGACTACGGTGAAGAAGATGTTCCCATTAGCGGACCACTACGCCACGACCTCTGATGCCCTAGCTGAGCGCCAAGATGACTGTCCACGACAGAAAGATAAGAAGGACAATGCCGAGTCCTCTAAGCAGAAGGACAAGAAGTGAAAGGACGAGGAGCTGGTCGTGGTAGCAGACCGCGGTCGGCCCCGAGCACCATGGACAGGAGATTACGACAAGGTGACGGACACGCTATGTCCTTTCCATCCCAAGGGGAAACATGCTGCCAAAGATTGCTTCACTTTGAAAAGGTTCGCGCAAGAAGGCAACAAGCAGTCGGAACCAGATAAAGGTGAGGCTAGCAGGAAGCGGGACCCCCCTGGTGATGATGACTACCAAGAGACCGAGCATGAGCTTAATTACATATTCGGGGGCTTAGCTGCATATGAGTCCAAGCAAAAGCAAAAACTTACCGCTCGGGAGATCAATGCAGTCATGCCGGTGACCCCCAAATTCTTGAGGTGGTCTGAAGTTCCGATCACATTTGACCGCTCGGATCACCCCGACCATGTTCCATGCCCAGGGAGATATCCTCTGGTGCTGGACCCTGTTATTCGCAACGTCAAACTCAAGAGAGTGCTGGTCGACGAAGGGAGCGGACTCAACTTCCTTTTCTCCAGAACCTTCGATGACATGAAGATCCCTTGCTCTGAGTTGAAGCGAGGCTCATCACTGTTCCATGTGGTAATCCCCGGGACCTAGGCGGTACCACTCGGGCAGATCACCCTTCCTGTCACGTTCGGCACGAAGGAGAATTACCGGACCGAGTACCTAAATTTCGAAGTGGCTGATTTCGAGACGGCGTACCACGCCATCTTGGGAAGCCAGGCTTAGCCAAATTCATGGTAGTGTCGTACTACACTTATTTGGTTCTGAAGATGCCAGAGCCAAATGGCATTATCACGGTTTGTGGTGACGTCAAGCAATCCTTTATGTGCGATAGCGAGAGCTGCGAACTAGCTGAGATGCAGGAGACGTCGGCCGACATGGAGAAGATTCAACTGTCAGCTGTGGTCCTACAAGACGAAGGAGACATCCCAGCTAAGAAGTAGGCCAACTCAAGAATAAAGCCTGACGAAGGAGTCAAGAAGATAATACTCGACCCGTCCAACTTGGCCAAGACGGCTCTGATTGGGACAGGGCTCGATCATAAATAGGAAGACGTGCTCGTCACCTTCCTCCAGGCGAACAGGGACATCTTTGCTTGGAAGCCATCTGATATGCCTGGTGTCCCTAGGGAGGTGATTGAGCACTCTCTGAATGTTGACAAGAAGGCAAGACCAATCAAGCAATGGCTCTAACAGTTCGCGCAAGATCACCGTGATGCTATCAGGGAGAAGATCACCAAACTTTTAGCTGCTGGCTTTATAAAAGAAGTGTATTATCCCGACTGGTTAGAAAATCCAGTTCTTGTTCATAAGAAGAATAAAAGTTGGCGCATGTGTGTTGATTATACTGATCTCAACAAGGCATGCCCAAAAGATCCATTCGGGCTACCTCGCTTCAATCAGGTGGTGGACTCAACTGCTAGGTGCGAGCTCCTGAGTTTCCTAGATGCCTACTCGAGGTATCACCAGATCATGCTAAAGGAGGAAGACTGTATTAAGACTTTGTTCATCATGCCGTTAGGGGCTTTCTGCTACGTCACGATGCAATTTGGGTTGAAAAACACTAGCGAAACCTATCAGCGGCGATACAACAGTGTTTTCACACTCAACTCAGATGCAACGTGGAAGCATATGTGGATGATGTTGTTGTCAAATCGCGAATAAAGGAGGACCTCATCTTTTGATTTGATCTAGACATTCGAGAGCTTGAGGGTCTACAAGATGAAGCTCAACCCCGAGAAGTGTGTCTTCAGAGTCCCTTTGGGAAAGCTACTCGGATTCATCGTGTCTCATTGTTGTATCGAAGCAAACCTAGAGAAGATCAACACCATCATGAAGATGGAACCCTCGACTTGCCAGAAGGATATCCAGAAGCTCACAGGATGCAAGGTCACACTCGGCAGATTTATTTCCCGCCTAGGGATGCGGGGGATGCCGTTTTTCAAGCTCCTTAAGAAGCATGACAAATTCCAATGGACTCCCGAGGCACAACAAGCTTTTGAGGATCTCAAGACGTTCCTGACCACACCTCTAGTGTTGGTTTCACCGATGCTCGAGGAACCCCTTATGCTTTACATAGCAGCAACAACTCATGTAGTCAGCGCTGCAATCGTTGTGGAGCGGGAGGAGGCAGGACACATACAGAAGATTCAACGCCCAGTTTATTTCATCAGCAAGGTATTGGGCTAGTCCAAGGTACGGCACCCACAAATACAGAAACTACTGTATGCCGTACTGATTACCTCTCGCAAGCTCAAGCATTATTTTCAAGAGCACACGACTTCTTTTCCGATTAGAGACATACTCCACAACCGGGAAGCCACAGGGAGAATTGCAAAGTGGGAAATCGAGCTCGGAGCCTTCAAAATTTCATTCAAGCTGCGAACTGCCATCAAATCGCAAGCACTCGCCGACTTCACCGCCGAGTGGATAGAACTGCAAAATCCCACGGCCGTTGAAGAGTTTGAGTATTGGAAATGTACTTCGATGGTTCTCTCATGATCAGCGGCGCGAGGGCAGGCATAGTGCTCATCTCTCCAAGAGGGAACGGTTGAAATACGTTCTTCAAATTCATTTTCCAACATCAAACAATGTCGCCGAGTACGAGGCATTCATCCACGGGCTCCGTATCGCCATATCGCTTGGTATCCGATGATTGACGGTTCGCGGGGACTCACAGCTCATTATCAATCAAGTATAGAAGGATTGGTCGTGCATCGGTGATAATATGGATGCATACTGCCAGGAGGTACGCAAATTGGAGGACAAATTCAACGGATTGGAGCTTATCCATGTGCTCCGCCGAAATAATGAAGCAGCAGACGAGCTCGCAAGATTAGGTGCCAGTCGGACAACTGTTCTGGCTGGTGTATTTGTTGAAAAGCTTCATAAACCTACGATAAGCCAATAGTAGGAGTCGAACAAGTCGGAGGAAAAGCTGTCCGAGGCAGAAGTTTTGGTCATCAACCCTGACTTGATAATTCCCTATCTGGATTATCTGTTGAAGGACAATCTCCCTGAAGATCGCACACAGGCAGAACGCATTGCGCACCGGAGTAAAAGCTATGTAGTGGTGGGAGAAAATCTCTTTTGGAAGAGTGCTTCCGGAGTACTAAGGCGGTGTATATCAGAACAAGAAAAGAAGAATCTTCTCGAAGAAATCCACTCGAGAGTTTGCAGACATCACGTAGCATCAAGCACTCTAGTTGGAAAGGCTTATCGTCAAGGTTTCTTTTGGCCGACTGCAGTAACAGATGCGGAGGCCATTGTCCGTACATGCGAAGACTGTCAGTTTTTTGCTCGGCAGGTACACGCGTCGGTGCAGGAGCTGCAGACTATTTCGATCACCTGGCCATTCGCAGTTTGGGGGCTCGACATGGTTGGATCCCTGAAGAAGGCTCAAGGTGGTTTTACTCATCTCTTTGTCGCAATTGGCAAATTCACGAAGTGGATTGAGGCCAAACTAGTTGCCACGATCACAGCAGCCAAGGCTAGAGAACTCTTTTAGGAAATTATGATCAGATTTGGTATGTCGAATAGAATTATGACAGATAATGGCACTCAATTTAGAGGTGATGAATTTCAAGATTGGTGTGATGAACTCGGCATCAAAATCTGCTTTGCTTCTGTGGGACATCCCCGAAGTAATGGACAGGTCGAACGAGACAACGGCATGATGCTACAAGGCTTAAAGCAAAGGATATTTGATCGTCTTAAACAATATGCTACACGATGGGTCAAAGAATTGCCTTCGGTACTCTAGGGGCTTAGGACTACTCCTAGCAGGGCAACCGGGCAGTCACCTTTTTTCTTGGTGTATGGTTTAGAGGTGGTCTTACCTAGCGAGTTGGAATTCGGATCCCCACAGGTTCGGAAATACAAAAAAGCTGAGTTGGAAGAAAACCAACTAGAAGATCTCGATCAACTGGAAGAGGCCAGGGACATCGCAACAATCAGTCGGCTAAGTACCTTTAGGGCTTACGTCGCTATCACGATCGCAATGTTCGAGGCCACGCTTTCTCTAAAGGAGATCTAGTTCTAAGAAAAAATTAGAAAAGCGAGCACAAGCTCTCCGTAAGCTGGGAAGACCCTTACATCGTCAGTGAAGTGACACGCCCGGGGGCTTACAGACTCAAGCGCGAGGACGGTGTGATCATCGGCAACCCGTGGAACGTAGAGCATCTATGTCGCTTCTATACTTAAATCTTGTACTCAATTATGTCATTATGAATAAAGTTTTTTTCTTGACTTGCTACTTAGTTGTTATCCAACTAATTAGTAAGTCGGGGGCTACACTTAATAGTGTGCGCTTACACGCACATATTTTTCTGAGACGTGTTTTCTTCTCTTACTTAACAGTTGCAAATGAATCCGACTGCATTAATTCCGAGTAGTGAAACTCTGACCCCATGAATGGCGAATTCTAGTCACTTGGAAAGAGTGCCCGGGACAAAGAGCCATGAGCCGAGTCCCGACGCTCGAGGGCTAGACTAGTCGGGCTGAGTGCATAACAAAAAGAGTCAAACCACTTAGATGAATTTAAAATCAATAAGGAAAATGGAGTAAAAAGCATTAAAATTACATACAAAACAGTCATACAATGTGTCCGAGAAAATTGTTGTACATTACCTAAGTTCTACATGTACATATTTACAAATGACTCAAGTCCAAATTCTCCACCAAGGCAACAGAAGTGTCCTTGACCTCTTCGAGAAGGGCAGTGGCTTGATCATCATTCACAGTGTAGGCGAAGCCCTCCTTGACCCCTAGGATGAGGATGGCACAGAGGCATCCTTGGAGGGGGAAGAAGACATCTTCGGCGCAGATGGAGGCAGCAGAAGAAAACTTAGATTTGTGGTGCACGGCGATGGAATGGACCGGCGGCAGCACGGGATCTGGAGCACGGCGGTAGCTAACCCTAGCAGCGGAACACGCTGCGAAATTTAGAAGACAAAGAGGCAAGTGCGCGCAGTGGAGGATAAAACCCTTTGCTCTCATTAAGTCTCGTATTTAAAGTAAGTGGTGCTAGGTTTTCGCCCATGGGCGGGAAAAGCATTTTAAATTCCATGAAAATGGTTTGGGCTTAACCTAGGGTACACCCCATGATGGGCCGCTAGCTGTGCACCGTGACAGTCGGGCATAGGTACCGCTCGGCCAAATCTAGTTTGGGATATGGTCCGCCCCATAATGGGCCAATTGCCAGTCGCCATGTCAAGCGGGATTTGGGTACCTACCAAACCAAATTAAAATATCTTCTCATAATATGCCCCATGTTGGGTCGACTGCTAGTTACCGCACAAGTCAGAATCGGATATCACGAGGTGATTCGGAATAAGGATTTCGAGGATACGCCCCATGATGGGCCGCCAGCTATACACCGCGACAATCAGGTGCAGGTACCACTCGGCCAAACCACGACGCCCATGATGGGCCGCCAAATGACATCGCGACACTGGTGCGGTACCACTCGGCCAAACCACTCAGACGCCCCATGATGGGCGCCGGTTGTACATCATGACACGGTGCGGTACCACTCGGCCAAATCACGGTATGCCCCATGATGGGCCGCCAGCTATACACTGCAACCGTCAGGTGCAGGTGCCACTCGCCCAAGGCCAATTTAAACAATGGTATGCCCTAGGATGGGCCGGCTGCCAGTATCCCAATGATTATACTGGGTACCACTCGGAATTCCTAGCATGGGGAGCTCTATTGAGTCCTTTGCAATCCCCTTTTCCGCAACAGAGCACTCGGCATGAAAAGGAAACCAGTCGGAAAGCTATGTTAAGAATTGGAAGCACTTGGCGTGAAGCACGACTCGGTTGGGATGTGACCAGAAAGGTGGCAACTCGATCGCAAAGCACTCGAAGGCTACTGTGGAATACATAGACCCCGGGTATCTACATGGCAGGCCGCAAGGACCACCCAAGAGAGGATGGGCTGAGCCGGTTACACGGAGACGGGCACCACCCGGACTACCACTGCCGTACACAACAAGGAAGACTTAAAGATAATAACTGACCTTGAATAGGAAAGACACGATTGTATTCCTGGATGCTAACATATTCGGCAAGGAAGGCTAGAGATAGAATCTCCACCTTGTAACCGACTAAGACTCCTTGTAACCCCGCCCCTCCACTATATAAGGGGGGCGGGGGACCCTAGAAAGACACATCGATATAGATCAACACGCACCACATCAAGATCGAGATCCCTATAATCCTAGAACACAGGACTAGGGTGTTACCTCCTCTGTGAGGGCCTGAACCCGTATAAACCCGCGTCTTGTCTTACCATTAGTTTGGATCCAGTGCCTAGCCCCAAAATCATTATTGCCAACAACAAACGTCGACACCAACTAATCAGATCAAGACTTTCGACATGCCAATGTAAACTTGATAGTTGTGTTATTGCTCTAGCAATATTCCATTCTATTGCATTTAAGTTTAATTACTATTCTAAATCATTCACAGGGCATTCGCACGATATTGCAAGAAAATTGTTCGACATCGTCCCTACAAGAAAGATTTTCAAATAATAATCGACTTTCCATGCATGAGGTAGGACTAGGGAAACAATTTATGTGCATACTATGTATGTACAAATGTACATTCAATTGTCACGGAGAGTGTCAGCTGTAGCGAAGCCATGGTATATAATTACACATTGATGCCTACTTTTCTTTTATTTAACATATATCATCATTAATTAACTTTCTCATTTCTTCAATAACAGTGCTCCAAGATGAGAACCAATAAGTTACTACTAACAGAAATTTTAGCAATTCAAGAACAAATCGCTGGATTCATTCATGATGAGGTCATCAATCCAAACGGCGAGTTCCACAAGTAACCTCATTACCTTATTCCTTCGATCGTGACCCATGACATCCCTACTTCGACACCTACTAGAGTCGGCGCAAAACTAAAGTGAATGAGATGTAGTCATACTATATTTGTAAACAGACTATTGTAAAAACCAAATATTGTGATGCTTTAATATATTTGAATTATGATTTAACGATGCTTTATATTAATACACTATAGAAAAATATTGTATAAAAATATACAATGCAGAAAAAATGCAATAAAAACATTTGGTGCACGGCTTGTCACATCACTACCGGTTGTTAGTTCAAGCCAGCAGCGATATGGTCCTATCACTGCCGGGTTTTTGTTTGAGCCAGCAGTGATGGACTATCACTGCCGGTTGTACACTGAACTAGTAGTAATAGCTCTTATCACTGCCGGTTTCTGAGCCGATAGTGATAATCCCGAGTATCACTACCGATCAAGCACTGCTGGCTCCCATAACCGGTAGTGATGGCATTTTGGAGCTGGCTGTGATGTACTGTTCTATAGTAGTGTCACCTATACCAGAGCCACTAGCATCTGTTTCAATCACAAATAGCCAAGTGAAATTAGGGAGACCAAGCACTGGATAACTAATCACAACTCGCTTAAGTTCTTCAAAAGCTTGTGTTTGGATTTCTCCTCAGTTCCACACTTCCTACTTTAGCATGTTGAAAAGTGGTCTACATATTTGGCCATAACCCTTAACAAATCTTCTATAATAGCCTGTCAGACCAAAAAAATCCTCTAAGCTGTGTGACTCCTTTCGGTTTTGGCCAGTTAAGGATGTCAATTATTTTTACAAGATTAGTGGAAACTTCCTGTCCACTAATGACATGCCCTAAATACTCCACTTGGGGGTAGCAAAAACACACTTACTAAGCTTAACCTTGAGCTGATTTTTTGTCAGGACATTCAAAGCCATTTTAAGCTACTTAATATGTTCTTAACGATCCTTGCTGTAAATGAGGATGTTGTTGAAGAAAACTAGAATAAATTTCCTCAAACATTTACTGAAGATAGAGTTCATCAAGGCTTGAATTGTGGCTAAAGCGTTTGTTAATCCAAAAGACATCACTAAATATTCATAGTATCCCAAGTGTGTTTTGAAAGCTGTTTTGTCGACATCTTCTTCCTTCATTCTAATTTGGTGATAACCTGATCTTAAATCCAAATTTGTGAAGGTAGTGGCTCCATGTAGTTCATCCAATAGGTCTTCAATGACTGGCATAGGAAATTTATTTTTAACCATTATGGAATTTAGTTGTCGGTAATCCACACACATTCGCCATGATTCATCCTTTTTTCGGGCCATCACTATCGGAGATGCATATATGCTAATGTTGTTCCTAATTTCTTCATTCTCCAATAGCTGCTTAATAATGCTCTCCATGGTGTCTTTCTGGTAGTGAGGAGTTCTATAGGGTCTAAGGTTTGGTGGTTCAGCCCCACTTTTCAAAATAATGGCACGATCAATCTCCCTCCGAGGTGGTAAACCTCTTAGCTTAGTTGCCACTTCCAGAAATTGCTGCAGCACTGCTTCAATGTCAGCTGGAATAACTAAATTATATCCATTCTTCACCTCTGATATACTTTGTATTTGAATCATACTTCCGAGTATCCCCTTTTGCAGCATCTTCTCTAACTTAACAGCTTTAATGTGGCATTTAGCAGGTGGACTAGTATAGTCCTTGAAATGAATAACTTCTTTTCCTTCGCATATGGGTAAACTATGCTAAAAAATCCAGTCAGCCCCCTGAATTATGTCATAATTCTTCAAAGGTAACAACTTGAAAGAAGTCTTGAATTGAACTCCTTGCATTTCATACTGATGAGGACATCACAACCAAGGATACAACCGCTGCCCCTTCGTCCCCGACCGTCGCTGTTTCGGCCGCTACTTCGTCTACGATGCTTGGAGGGCTTAATCCGGAAGCAAGGCCTTTCCACCCACCTTTGCTGGACCAGCTTGTCAAAGACATCCACCGAGGACAGCCCACGCACTAAGGCAGGCCCAAGATCAAGCCCAATTCGTCTCCGAGTTCGGTTCGGCCATCCAGGAGCAGCAATACTTCAAACGGACATAACTCGGGCTCTCGGACTCCATTTTTAGCGTGCGACCACTCGTTTGAAAGGTATCGAGATAACCTTTCCAATGAATCTTGTCCCAAGGCTAAATTCCTTCTGAAGCGACAGGAAATCAAAGAACAATCTCACAGGACAGAATTTCAAGGTGCTGCGCCACCTTATTTTTGGGCTTATGGCCCATGTATGGTTAGGGTTGCATGGTGGCCGACCCTAGGGTGGTGTCCTACCCTAATTTGGGCGCCCCAAGTCTGGTTTCCACCCTATATAATGCCCCAGCCGTCGTACATTGTAATCTAGGTTTTTGTTGTGTTTGGTAGACCCCGTGTGCGTCCCTCCTCATGTTTGCGCGTGTCGACTAGACCGCCCGAGCCGAGAAACAGAACCTCAACTTGTTTCGTTTGATTTCAATACTATCTATTCAGATTGCTTCATGCTTTGTTCTTGCGGGTTCTCGATTTCTTGCAGGAACAATTGATCGTTTGGATCTTGTATCTGTGTGGATTGGCAATGCGATTGTGAAGCTCCCAACCTGCTGGTAGGAAGCCCTAGATCGGTGCCATCAACACCCCCAAATCGACGTATCATCAACTCACCGAAAGATCGGGAACACCCGTCCCCATCACATACTTTAGCCCTTCGACTCTAGCAAAGGTTTGTAGTTTTCCTCTACTGGCTACGGCCACCTTCTTGACAGGTTCATACTCCGATGGATAATTTTCTTTGACCGCTAATTCATAATCCATGAATGAGTGGGTACTACCACTATCTATCAATGCCACTGCCTTGATTCCTTCAACCCTTGTTATTAAAGCAAAAGTGGAAATTCCGATTTTCCTTTAGTTGCTTGCTGTGAAATTTGCATCAATTGTTCCAAACCTTGCTGTGGAATTGAATTTTCTAGACCAACAAGTTCTACGCTGTTAGGAGTCTACGAGTTCATTTTCTAGCACTGGATCCTTATTATTTACTATATTACATTCTTCTTCTCTCATCAATAAAGCATGTAAAGCCCTTTTCATTTGTTATTCGAATCCCATGGCTCTTTACAATACCAGCAAGAATTTCTGTTCTTTTCTTCCACTCTTCCTTGAGTCCCATTGACCATGTTTCTTTGAATCATGGTTCTGCTTCCAGTTTGATTACCCTGCCATTGGTGACCAACTTTGTTTCATTGTATCCCCAATGAACTGATTTCTTTTTGATCTTGCCGCTTTTTCATAAACCCTTGCATACCAATACCCTTCCATCAATCCTTGCGGCCTTTGTCCACACACATCATGCTTTATATCCTCCTCAAGCCTCCAATAAAACAACTCAATAAGAAGTGCTCTTGCAAATAAGGGTGGTCCCTCTTGACCATGGCAATCTGATCCTCAAATTTGTCTATATACACGAGATATGGTTGATTTTTGTTTAACATTATGTAATAATTCAACAACATCATGAGCTAAAGTGTTAGAAAATCGATCACTAATCATTGCACTAAACTGCAGCCAAGTCAAGGTATAACTGAGTATCCCTATTCCATTGAACCATGTAGTAGCATAGCCTATTAAGTGTGCAGTTGCTAGATTAGCCCACTAATCCAATGGAGTACCTGAAATTTCAAAAAACTTCTCACACTGCTTAAGTCAATTCAAAACCCTCTCTCCTTCAAATAGTGGTATATCCAACCTTGGGCCTTTTATCATCGCTTCCACATAATGATTTGAATTGTTAATGTCACCCACATATTGATCTGTTTGTGCATCAAACCACTGCACACCTGAATGGTGAGGCCTCAGTCCATAGTTGTTCTAGCTTTTCATAGGAGGCCTTCTTACTCCTTGTGCATCAAAACCATATAAGGGTTGGAAAGCTCCTCTTGAGTTCATTTGATTAGATTGATGGGTCATTGGCAATCTAATCATGGGATGAAACTCCGAACAAGGTTTTAAACCTACAATATTTTGATCTTCAGCAAATTGAACTTCCCTTGCACCTCTATCTATCCTTCCTTCACTTCGTGCTATTAGAGTACAGGGAGTCTTCTGATGTGTTACCTGAAACTTGTTTAAGATAAGCCTTTTGATGTGTTACCTGAACACTCACTGAACATAAATTAGTTGCCACTGCTCCTGCTTCAACTTCATCTATCGTATAAACTCCCACTCGATTCAGGTTTTCTTCCTCAACTGGGCGTGGGCTGGATGAACCAACAACACACATTCGCTTCAAGATCTCCTTCATCTTCGAGAACTCTGCCTTCAAACTCTTCAAATTGGCTATATATTCCTTGATCACTGACATCTCGGCCCTGACCTCAGAGAGTTCATCTTTACCTACCATCGCCTCATGTGATTTGGTTGTAACCACCATGAATCTATTCGAGCTATCACCAATTGAGGGATTTCATAGCTATGATTTAGAAATTACAGCCATCCTCCATCGATCTAGCAATTAATCCAAGAATTGCTTGAGCTCTGATACCTTTGTCAAAATCAGACTCATAGCGAAACTGAAAATGAAACAGAAAACGCAGAAGAGGATTACCAGAACTTCTAAAACTCTAGCTACAATACAATACTTGGATAATTAAGATTCTAATTCCTTTTCCCTGTTCTGATGTTGGTCTTATACCCATCAGTTTTTTATAGAGTTTGTTGCAAATGTAATACTGATTCACAAACTAGATTACGTCGTTTGTCATTACACGGTAATTGAAAATGGCTGATACAGTAATTACCATTTCTTTTCCTATCCGTCAGATCTTACTTAACCTTTACCTCCCCAAAATCTAAACTGCACACTTCCTATAAATGAAGCCGGCATCCTTTTCAAATTTCCACCGACATCCTTCTCTTCTCAGTTAGCTACTGAATCTCTCTGAATTTTTGTAGTGGCTATTTGCTTGGCCTGACACTTGAGCCCCTCGCTGTGTACGTCAACCACCCTTGGTGACCTCCGCGCCATGGCTAGCATCCTCCTCCGCAAGCCCCTGTCCCCGACCTCCTCCTCCGACTCATCCAGCGCCACAGTGGCCCCGCTCTGGCCGCACCACTCCCGTGCAGGCTAGGCCGCGCTCAATGCCTTTGCAATGATGTTATGTTAGACCTAGACTCAATAACTTATTTGAAGTTGTGCTGTTAGGAAGCTCCTAATGCTTTGTCCCTGTTGCATGTTCTTCAAGTAAGTAATTCTTAAGAATATTTAGCTAACGGGAAATTATGTGAAGCTGATTTTAGTGTGGTCTATCATTAATCTTTATAGAGCGGTATCTGGTGCAGGGGCGGAACTAGAGTAAAAACTACCCTGGTTCACCACCCCCACAAGATATATATAGAGAGAGATTATAGATATAGAAAATATATATAATTTAATACAACCACAAGAAACATTGATGTGCAAAGTGCAATGGTAAAAAAGCATTAATAAATTATGGAAATGCTTACTTGAATGAGGAAATCCACCAATATTTGATTAGTTGTAGCAAAGGGAAGGAATCTAAAGTGAAATCATGGACAAAACTTAAAAGATGTCTGGTATTGGCAAAATATATCATGCAACCTCCTTAGCCTACAAAAAGAGAACAAAATAAATTTTAAATTTTAAATTAAAAATAGTAGAATGATTAAATGGATATAAATACATCACCTCTTAGTATTTACGTTCTCTCATGTTCATGAAGTGACGAACGACAAGATTATCAATAACTTTCTTCATTTCTTCTTTCTCCACATAACAAATGAGGCTATCGCTCATGAATTCATCACCAATACTATTAGCAAATATGTTTTCACAATTCTCATGGTGAAAAGCACCTCTCAACTATGCAAAGGGCAACAGCAATACTAATACTAGCTTCAATAGTGAAAAACCAAAAGATAGCAAAGATGTTTCTTAGTCTCCACCATTTTCTGAGAAAGTTCATCAATAGTTTGTATATTGGAGAATCTATCGTTTGCTCGCACATCGGCAATATAGAGGCAAAGATTATGGTGAAGATCCCTCAATTCCGTGGAATCAAAATCATTGGGATAAAGTTTAGCTAAACTTATCAAATTCTCTGCATTGAAATCATGAAATGAGTCCCTTGGACTCAAAGCAGCTGACCAAACAAGCAAGTTAGAGGTGGTTTCACTGAAGCGGCTATCAAGCTCTTGGCGTAGCCAATCAAGAACATCATTAAAACAATCCACTTCAAAATGATGCGTGTTGGTAATTCCAATTCTTTGTCATTGCTTCTTTGGATTAATATAAGTTTCTTCCATTTCTAACTTGGGAATGTCATGTTTCTCGCAAAAGGCATACACTTCACCAATAACAGAGTCCCACCCTTCTTCTCTAAGAGTGTCCAAATACAACCTAGTTGATCTTACACATTTAATAGCGTTCACAATGTCTTGATCCTTCTGTTGTAATGCCAAAGAAAGGGTGTTTGTGGTTATTAAAACAGTCAACATTAGTTGCAAATAGAACACAAAATCAAATGACTGGAAGTATACTAGAAGACCCAATGCTTGATCTCTACTTGTTCTAGCCTTGTCTTTTTCTTCCACAAATTCTAACACTTTAACTACAGCTGGAAACAGGTCAACCAAACTATTAAGAGTTTTATAATGAGAGCTCCAACGATTATCTCCTGGTCTTTGAAGACATTGCTCTTGGTTTAACCCTGTTCCAGTTTGAAGTAACCCACAACCTAGGGCCTTATGCACTTGTTCGTGGTTGATATCTCGAACCATGTCTTTTCTCTTTGAAGATCCACCCACCACATTTAACAAGAGAGATATCATATTAAAGAAATTACTTATTCCTTTATGCTTTCTTACAACAGCAACAACAACTAACTGAAGTTGATGAGCAAAACAATGGACATAATATGCGGAGCTATTTTCTTTCATAATTAGTGATTTCAAGCCATTGAACTCACCTCGCATATTGCTAGCACCATCATATCCTTGGCCTCTAACTTGCTTCAAGATTAGCTTATATTCTGCAAATAGAGAATCAATAGCAGACTTGAGGTAGGAAGAAGTTGTCTCTTTGACATGAACTAGTCCAACAAACCTCTCTTTCACAAGTTCATTGTTGTCAACATAGCGCAACACAACTGCCATTTGTTCTTTGCAAGAGACATCCCTAGACTCATCAACCATCAAACAGAACACATCATGTCCAATTTCATCAAGAATAGATTGCAATATTTCTTTTTCAAAACAATGAGCAATATCCTTCTGGATGGGAGGAGATACCATAAGGCTATTACCAGCAGCATTTTTATCCTTTTCATATTTCCACTCATGAATTTCTAAGAAGTTTCCCTTGTTAAAAGAATCATTCGACTCATCATGGCCTTGGAAAGGCAATCCTTGCTTCAATAAAAGCCTAGCAACATCAACGGAGGCCCTTACTCGACTAAAATAAGCATTCTTAGAGGCTTCACTATGTGTATGGATAGCAACATCAATATGTTGTTCTCTTTTCAATAAATTTGCACAACTTTGTAGTGCTTGGTTGTGAATACTATTAACCCCACCTATATGCTCTTTAAGTCTTGTTTTTCTGCTCCAACTATTCCAACCATTTAAAACAAATGCTTCATACCCAGGTTTCTTCTTATTGCGGTCTCTAAATAAGAAACAACAAAAACAATACGCTCTATGTTTAGACTCGCTATACTCGAGCCAACTCCCAAACTCATCAAACCATTCAGCATTGAATCTTCTATTTTTATCTCCAAACCTTGTATACGGAAAATCAAAAGTGCGAGGTTGACAAGGCCCATTATCCAAATACTTTCTTCTTACCAAATCTCTCTGGTTAGAATGGTAATCATCTATTCTTTTTCTTTTGCCTGGATCAAATTGAATTTCCTCTTCCCAATTCACATCATCTACAAAGGAATTTTGAATATCTGTACCATTATCTTCCGAGATGAATTCTAACATTAGTAGCCCCACATGGCACTTTCCTTTTAAAAATCTTTCCATAAATTTACCTATCATTTAAAAATTATTTTCAAGATTAATTACATGATCACAATGTGTTGTGTGCAATTCAAGAATAATATTGTAAAGAACATAGAATTGTAAAGCTTGTGCTATACATCCAATAAAAAATTTACTTACTTGACATGGCCACGTACTTGTATGGCTATTGGCTTCTGTACTGAGTATGCGTGCACTGGTTGAACTTGAGTAATGAGCACCGCGCTATACGCCGCCAATTGCGCCTTGCCCAGAGCGAAGCCAATGGCGTTGGGGATCTACGAATACCAAGCAGTGACCAAGAGGATTAGAGGAAGAACGACAGGGAGAACGACATCGTCGGCATGTACTCCACGCTCGACGCTCCTGGTCTTTTTCATCGGTTGCAACTTGCAAAGATGTCGGTTGATATTCCTGAGCAGACATGGGCCTAGACGTGGTGCATAGATTTTGGGCTGGGAGTGTACATGTGATCATACAAGCTATTCTCTACTAAAAATGTTTTTAGACCCTGGCACCTGTGATAGCATCTAGGCCCTCTCAATTTTTATCATGTTTTATTAAATAATTTTGGTGTTGATAACCGAGTTAATAATTCTTCCCACTATGAAGAACATATGCTAAAATCATGGATGAAGCTAATTGGACAAATAAGATTAAGGTATTTCATTCTTTAGTTTATGACTTGGGAGTTGATTCAAGTCAAATAGCTAGGATTTTTTTTACTTTGGCTATACTATCAAGAGAGATTTGGCATAAGTTGGTAGCTTGGTTCATTAGGCCTGAATCTACAGTAGACCGCTTGGAATTAAATCATTTAGCCTTTCTGCTCCTTGAACCAAAATCCCTAATACAACAAGTCTAATATTTGTGACGGACCAAAGTTTAGTTGACCATTTCCTATTCTGTCACAAAATAGTCTAAGTCCTTACCTTAAAACCAAAGTCAGCTCTGTTCAACTCAAAATTTTCTTTAGTCTAAATTCTGATCAAATCCTATGCATTTCGACGGACCAAACCTCATGTTTTCATATTCTTAAGTCCGAAGCAAAATTTCTCGAAGAATCCCTGTTATCTTGTTTTGCCCATCTATGACGGACCAAACTTTTTGGTCCGGCATACATATGCTCTCCGCTGACATAGAACTACTCTGTTGCCCATCTATGACGGATCAAATTTTTTGGTCCGCCATACACATGCATTTGTCAAAACCAAAATCTCTCAGTTGTCTATATATGAGGGACCAAACTTTTTGGTCCGGCATAAATACAAAAATGACTATCTTTTCTGATAGACAAAAATCAGACATTCATTCGTTGAATCTATGATCAAAATCAAACTCCCTTTCAAAAGATTTATCATCTATGATGATTTAAATATTGCTAATTCAAATATTAGTCCATGGAAAATTTAAATCTTCTGATTAAACATCTTTTTATGTCAAAAATGGTCCTCAGCTGCTGATCTCAGTCATATCCCATCTATGACGGACCAAATTTTTTGGTCCGCCATACATGTAAGCTTCATACTTCTCTGACGGACCAAGCTTGTTGAATTCCCCATGCATGACGGACCAAACTTTTTGGTCCGTCATAAATGTCTGAATTTGGTCCGTGATACACATGATCAGTATCGCTAAGGTAAATCTTTTAGTCCGCTGTAAACGTGTATTAGCTCAAAATTGACACTCTGACATGTGCAACAGTCACTGTGGTAGGTACAACGGCTCTTTTTATCAGAGTTGGCTATATAAGCATTGCTTGAGCTATCTACCATAGATTTTTCATGAATTCCTTGACATTTTAGCATTCAAAGAGCTCTCATTCACACCAAGGAGTCTGTGCTTCACTCTAAAACTCAAAAACCTCATTCTTTCTAAGTGCTTTAGCTCCAAGCTTGTGTCTAGTGCTGTAGTTTGCGAGTGAACCAAGAGACAGAACTTGTGCAAGTTTATTACTCTTGGATCTCTGTGATCCTAGACAGCTTGGAGGAGGTGAAAAGTGAGACCTGTCCAAAGAAGATTGTGGAGGGCCACTTTTGATTGTGAAGGGTTTGTAGCTCACCCCACTAGAGTGGTGAAAGTGCTACCCGAGTGAGAACCATAGCTACTGCGACTAGCTGTGGTGAAGCAATACTTCGAGAGAAGTGCTTCAACGTGGAGTAGGAGAAGTGCTCTGAACCACGGGATAAATACTTTTCTTATTCTGTTCTTTGTTTTACATTGTGTTGCTTTCTCTGTTATCTCTATTTGCTTTTATTTTTGGTACATTCTGATTCTAAGTCATTCACTCACATAGAATAGTTAACTATAACGGAAAAATTAAAATTTGAAGAGTTGCCTATTCATCCCCCTCTAGGCCAACTCGTTCATACAAGTGGTATCAGAGCAGGTTTACCTTAATTTAGCCTAACTAGCTTTGGAAAAATGGCCGAGGGAAATGGTTATGCAACTGTTAGCATAGGAAGAGTACCTGTTTTTGATGGTACTAATTATGCTTATTGGAAAATTAGAATGAGATGTTATTTATAAGCTGTTGGGTATGATGTGTGGAGGGTTATAGGGAAGCCCTTGCGTCCTCGCATCTTGCCTGAAGGGCAAACTGTGTATGGTGAACCCACTCCTGATGAGATTCAAAATATGCAGTATGATGCCCAAGCTAGAAATGCAATATTTTCTTGTCTTAGTTTAGAAGTTTTTGATAGAGTTAGTAACCTTACCTCTGCATATGACATTTGGACAACATTGCAAGAAATACATGAAGGAACTACTGATGTTAAAGAAGAAAAATATTATGTTGTCCGCGAAAAATTTGATCAGTTCAAAATGCTTCCTCAAGAAAATGCTAATGATATGTTCTCTAGGTTTAACCCTATTGTAAATGAACTTAAAGGCCTAGGTACTAAAATATCTGATGTTGAGGTTTGCAAGAAGATGATCAGGGTACTTCCGAGAGCCTATCACAGTTTGATCACCTACTTATCCAACAGTGGTGATCTCAAGAGGCTCACTCCCACTAAGCTAGTGGGTAAAATTTCAACACATGAGCTTACATTAGCTGAAGAAGATGTTCCCAAGAAAAAGTCAATTGCCCTCAAAGCAAAGGAAGTCGTGCAAAACTCGTCAAATGAAAGTGATGATGAGTCAAGTGATGCTGAGGATGAGGATGTGAAGAAATTAGCTCTACTGATGAGAAGAGCTAACAAGATTGTGAGAAGAGTAAACTTTAAGGATAAGGGAAGGTCAAACTCTTACTCAAAGAAAAATCATTTTGCTAATATTATTTGCTTTGAGTGTAATGAAAAAGGATACATAGCTGCTCGGTGTCCTAACAAGAGCAAGAAGAAGAACAAATACAAAAGTGAAGATGAGGAAAAGACTCATGACAAATCCAAGAAGAAACATTTCAAGAAAAGCTACTCCAAGAAAATTTCCAAAAAAGGAAAAGGTGAAGCTCATATTGGAGAATGGGTCACTAATGAGGAGAACTCAAGTGAAGAATCCTCTTCTGATGATGAAGACTCAAGGTCAAAAGGACTGGCTGGCCCTGCCTTGGATGAGTCGACTCCACCAGCACCTTTATTTCCTCTGTGTCTAATGGCAAAAGCTGATGAGGAAAAGGTTAGTGACTCACCTTCCTATGATGAGTTAGTAGAAATAGTTGAAGAATTAAATAATACTTTGCATGCTAAAACAACTTCAACAAGAGCTCTTAAGAAAACTATTGCTAGCATGGTTAACGATCTTGAGTTGCTAAAAGATAAGCATGATGGGCTTACTCTTGTTCATGAAAAATCTGTGCAGATTTATGAAGAACTAGTCTCTAGTCATGCTTTACTTATCAAAGATCATGAAGACTCGCAGAATAAATACTATGAGCTAAAAATTAATAATGAAATGTTAGCTAGCAAGTCTGATCATGTTTCTTTGTGTGATGTATCAATTTCATGTGATTTACTGAAAGATGAAACTACTGTCTCTGGTTCTTTTAATACTTGTGATGACAACAGCATGCATGCTTCCTGTGCTAAAGAACTTAAGACCGAAAATGAAGAACTAAAAGTCAAGATAGCCAGATTTGATAAAGGTCTCGAAAAATGCTTTTTGGGTAGTGCAACTCTTGACAAAATTATTGTTGAACAAAGATCCAACTTAGGCAAAAAGGGCTTAGGATACAAACCTAGCAATTTGCCTAAGCAAAATGGATTGTACAAATCCAAACAAGTTTTTGTCAAAAAGAACACTCAATGCTATTATCGTCATAAATCATATCATGAATCTAAAAATTGTTTTCTTGCAAATGCTTCTCATGCTAAAGTAAATAGGAGTTGTATGGTAGATGCTCATTATATGTTGTTCAAGAATTTTAGGGGCAAAATGAATGTACAATATGTAGGTCTCTCAAATCTTGATAAGAAACTTAGTGTTGTCTGGCTACCTAAAGTTATGCTATTGAATCCTTTTAGACCTAAAGTTATTGAGACTAACATCAAAGGACCCAAAAACATTTGGGTACCTAAAGTCAAGAAATGAATTTACAGGTGAATTACAAGAGTGGAGGCCGGCATTGGGTGATTGACAGTGGATGCACCCAACACATGACTGGGTCCTCAAGAATGTTCACCTCAATTGAAGGAGAGAGTGATCCAAGTCATAAGATCCCTTTTGGAGATAATAACAAAAGAAAGATAAAAGGTCTTGGTAAGATTGCTATATTAAGTGATCACTCAATTGATAATGTCCTCCTTGTTGATTCTCTTAATTTCAACTTTCTATCTGTTGCTCAACTATGTGACCTTGTATTTCATTGTAACTTCTCTTCTGATGGGGTAACTGTGTTCGACAAAAATGAAAAGCTTATTTTCAAAGGGTTCAGATTTCAAAATCTCTACTTAGTAGATTTCAAATCTAATTCCTCATGTATCTTGACTTGTTTGTTAGCTAAAGTTTCTCTAGGATGGCTTTGGCACAAACGTCTTGGACATGTAGGTATGTCTAATCTCAAAAAGCTTTTCAAACATGAGATAGTGGTGGGTTTAAAAGATGTTAAATTTGAAAAGAATAGGCTGTGTAGTGCTTGTCAAGCAGGCAAACAAGTAGCCAATTCTCATCCTACTAAAAGTATCATGTCCACCACTAGACCACTTGAGCTGTTACATATGGATGTTTTTGGCCCTACTTCATATGCTAGCATTGGTGGTAACTCATACTGTTTAGTTATTGTTGATGATTTCTCCAGATTCACTTGGGTATTCTTTTTGCCTAATAAAAGTGAAGTTGGAAAATTTTTCAAAACCTTTGCAAAAAGGGCCCAAAATGAATTTGATTGTCCCATCAAGAAAATAAGAAGTGACAATGGGTCTGAGTTTGTAAATACTAATATAATTGAATATTGTGATGAACTTGGAATTAAGCATGAACTCTCAGCCACTTATACTCCTCAACAAAATGGTGTAGTTGAGAGAAAGAATAGAATCTTAATTGAAATGGCTAGGTCAATGTTAGATGAATATGATACTTCAGATGTTTTCTAGGCTGAAGCTATTAATACTGCTTGTCATGCTGTTAATCGACTATATCTTCATAGATTGCTTAAGAAAACTCCTTATGAATTATTGGTTGGCAGAAAACCAAATATATCATACTTTCGTGTTTTTGGTTGTAAAGTATACATCTATAAAAAGAGAACACACTTGGGTAAGTTTCAGACTAGATGTGATACTGGTATCATGTTAGGTTATTCATTTAAGTCCAAAGCTTATAGAGTGTTTAATAATTCAACTGGCTTAGTAGAAGAGACTTATGATGTCAAATTTGATGAATCTAATGGCTCACAAGGTGAGCATGAGAATTTAGATGATGTAGGTGATGATGGGCTTGTACAAGCAATGAGAAAAATGAAAATTGGTGACATAAAGCCCTAGGAAGGCAAAGATGAACCACCTACCCAGTCAATGGTACCACATGCTGGAACCCAAGAAGAAGAAGAAGAAAAGAATCAAGAATGACCAGTCATCGTCAAAAGTCATCATACTATTGCTAAAGATCACCCCTCTGATCTAATCATCGGTGAAATCAATAAGGGTGTTCAAACTCGTTCTAGACAAGCTACTTTTTGTGAACACTACTCGTTTGTTTCTTGTGTTGAACCTAAAACAGTAGAAGAAGCTCTAGAAGATGTTGATTGGATAATAGCTGTGGAGGAAGAGCTCAACAATTTTGAAAGAAACAGAGTATGGAATTTGGTAGAACACCCAAAGGATCACAATGTTATTGGTACAAAATGGGTGTTCAGAAACAAACAAGATGAAAATAGAGTGGTAATAAGAAATAAAGCTAAACTGGTAGCTCAAGGCTTCACTCAGGTGGAAGGACTGGATTATGGAGAGACATATGCTCCTGTGGCACGTCTTGAAGCTATTCGGTTTCTTCTTGCCTTTGCTACACATTTTAATATCACTCTTTTTCAAATGAATGTAAAAAGTGCATTTCTTAATGGATTCATTGATGAAACTGTTTATGTTGAGCAACCACCTGCTTTTGAAGATTCAAACTTACCCAACCATGTTTACAAGTTATCTAAAGCTCTCTATGGCCTAAAACAAGCTCCTAGAGCTTGGTATGAATGTCTTAGAGACTTTTTGATAATTAAGAACTTCAAGATTGGGAAGGTTGATCCAACACTGTTTCTAAAAGACATCAATGGAGCATTAATGATTTGTCAAATTTATGTAGATGATATCATTTTTGGATGTACTCATGATTCTCTTTGCAAGGAATTTGGTGACATGATAGCCAAGGAATTTGAGATGTCTATGATAGGAGAGCTGACATTCTTCCTTAGTTTTTAAGTTAAGCAATTGAAGGAGGGAACCTTCATTTCACAAGAAAATATACCAAGAATCTCCTCAAGCGCTTCAAAATGGAAGAATGCAAGTCAATTAAGACTCCTATGGTAACAAATACACATCTTGATCAAGATGTGGGAGGTAAGTCTGTTGATCAAAAACTCTTTAGATCTATGATTGGGTCTTTACTATACTTGACAGCATCTAGGCCTGATATCATGTTTAGTGTATGTATGTGTGCTAGATTTCAAGCTGCACCTAAAGAAGTTCACTTAAGTGCTGTAAAAAGAATATTTAGATATCTTAAGTTTACTTCTAATATTGGTTTATGGTACCCTAAGGGTGCTCCATTTGAGCTTCTCGGCTATTCAGAATCTGATTATGCTGGTTGCAAAATTGATCGTAAGAGCACCTCTGGGGGTTGTCATTTGCTTGGAAGATCTTTAGTTTCTTGGTGTTCTAAAAAGCAAAATTCAGTAGCACTTTCCACTGCCAAAGCTGAATATGTAGCTGCGGCAGTTGCTGTGCTCAAATTCTGTTCATCGAACAAATATTTTTAGATTTTGGGATAAGGTTTGATAATATGCCTCTATTGTGTGATAATGAAAGTGCAGTAAAAATAGCAAACAATCCGGTCCAACACTCTAGAACTAAGCACATTGAAATCAGGCATCATTTTATTCGTGATCATGTTGCTAAAGGAGATATTATGCTTAGTTATGTAAGAACTGAGGACCAATTGGCTGATATTTTTACTAAACCACTTGATGAGGCAAGATTCTCAAAATTGAGAAATGAGTTGAATATAATTGATTATTCAAATATTGTTTGATGATACCACATTAAGGGGGAGCAGGTTTGCTTACTATGCATCTCTTGATACCCACTGTATGTGTAAATAGATTCAAAGTGCTGAATTTAGGTCAAAACTGATATTCTTGTAAATTTGCTTTAACTCAAGAGTTTAAAGAAAATGCTGCTAAAAGTTTTATCTTTCTATGCTACCTTCTTATCTCATCTAAAACATAGTAACTGAGTCAAAAACTATATCTGTTCAAAACTTTATGGCAAAAACTCAACTAAACGCATCTATTCAGCACTTGAGTATTTCATCTGAGCTTGAGTTGCATATACTAATGCTCATATGAAAATTAACTCAAACATTTCCTAAATTTGCAATCCTACCAAATTTGTGTTCTTTTTTTTGTTGTATTAGTCTCTCATCATAGTTATGCCCATTAATTTCAATCTTCAGAAACACACTTCTATGACAGACTAAAATCAGCTGGTATGTACTGACAAAAGCCTATTTGTGACGGACCAATTCAATACAGGATGTCTATGCATGACGGACCAAAATATTTAGTCCGTCATACATAGGAAGTCTTGGTCTCAAATTCTTTCAAAACAAATCCTCTGTATCACGGACCAAAATAATTAGTCTGTGGTTGGATAAAATTCTCAAGACATTTGGTCCGGCGCAAATGGTAAAATTTATTCTATATATCAAAAATAGTCTGTCATATGAGGAAATGTTTCTAAGCTTAATTCCTATCTAAATTCAAAATGGATTTGATCCGGTTTTATAAAAACTTTTTCTTCTCACCTCAGTTTCAAAAGGGTATTCAAAAACTTGTCTATTTGCTTTAGGACTTATCTATTGCTAAACCTGTCCTTGACTTTGGGACCCTATGTGATAGCCCATACGGTTTTTACAGAATCAAAGAGGGTCCCACCACTTTCACCACCACCTTTTTATTGGGCGCTTGTATTCCTCAACTACCATGTTTTAAATGGCGTCAGTTTCCAAGATTCCCCAATATTATCATTCCACATTCAATACAGTTACTTCCTTTGTTCACAATTTTCCTTTTGCTGCCCCTTGCATCTTACGAAATTCCTCCTGACCAGAAACCCTAGCTCCTTCTTCACCGAAGCAATCCCAAGTCGGGCATTGGCAACAGTGTTCCTCTGGTCATCTTGCGCAAGAGTCTCTGGAAGAACTCAGTAAGTTTTATCCTAAACCCTTCTCGTCTCCTTGTCAAAACCCTAGACCGGTTCTTAGATTCTAGTTTTTTTTGTTTAGGTCTGGTCAATGTGCTTGCGAAAAAGTTCTGCTTTGAGTCAATCTGAACAAGAACTGAACTGATATGGCTAGTATCAGGATGAGGTCAAAGAACCCAGACAAAAGAAGTTTAATAGGAAAGATTGTTGACAAAGTAAAAGGCAAGAAACAGAAAACGTCAATCTCGTCCCCTGGAATATTTCTACCTAGACAGCCTCAAGGTCCTGTATTAATTCAAGATGTGCACAATGCAGAAAGGAAAAACAAAAAGCTTGTCACATCTCACCCAGGAAAGGGAAAGAATAGGGTTGAAGAGGAATCTAACTCTTCTTCAGAAGATAGTGAATATGAACCCGATAGTGAATCTTCATCTGAAAATACTGAATTAATGACTGAAGTGGATATATTGAGCAGTGAAGATTTGGCTGCCCTTAGTGGCAGAAAATTAAGGGATGTGAGATTAGTAGGTGAGAAAGCTTGGTTTCCTACAATAAAACCTGCACTAGGTGAAAATTTTGTATCCTTACTACACAAAAACATCTACAATGCTTATCTGAACAGGTTAGATGGAAAAAAGAAGGCAGTCTCAACATTAGCAAATCACCAATATGTGGATTGGGCACAAGTGAATTCTATTATAGGATCAAATAGGCTGTTCGACTGCATAAACTCTACTCCTAGTTTGGCATACCTAATGTCAAATAAGACCATACCCTAGAGTGTTTCAAGAACCCTAGAGTTCTATGCATCCTTGTTAGTGAACAAACAGCGAAATCATATCATGTTCACTATTAATGGAAAAATAAGAAAAATTAGAGCTGCACAGTTTGAGTCTGCTATTGGAGCCTCAAGTCCGTTGGTAAACAGAACAAGAATATTTGAGAAAATGTATCCCGGTCAAAGATGGAGATTGATTGGTGACATGCCTGATATTAAAGTGTCTGCCCATATTTATAAGGATGTCACTAGTGCAGATTTTAATCCTAACATAGCTTCCTGCTTATCTGAAGAAGCAAAAGTATTGCTGCTGGTATTGAGGCACACCATATTTCCAAAGTCAGGATATAAAGAAGGAGTAACCCCAACCCTAGCCTGGCTGCTGCACCTGATTCTGTCAAGGCAACCTATTGATATAGTGGATTATATCTTTGGAGAACTGGAAGAGGCAATATATACAAAGTTGGGTAGTCCTTTACCTTTTGCCCAACAAGTAACTCAAGTTCTGTTAGCTCAAGGAATCATTTTTCAGAATAATATGAACAGAGAATTTAAGTGCTTTCCTAAGAAATATAACATGCACAAGTCAACAGGACAGAATATGAGGATTACTGGTTTTCTCCAAGGGTTACAGGCAAATCAACCTGTAGAAGAAGAACTAGAGCATCATGATCAAGAAGAAGAAATAAATGAACCAAGTAAGGAATTGGTTCTTGAATATGGATCCACAGATGAAGAAGAGTCAGAGATTGAACCTGAAAATAAATTTGACAACAACAGTCACGCTCAGTCTTATTACAATGAAAGTGACCATTATCATTCATATGGCAGTTATAATGACAGTCACCAACACTATGGAAGCTATCACTCTCATGGAAACTCAGAAGCTTCAATGCATGCAAGTCATAGCCACACTCATTCTCAAGCTCTGGGTAGTCATCTAAGTGGGAGTAGAAATCAATCTGAGAAAAGCAAAGAGCCTAGTGCTCAAAATGTAAGCAAAGCTAAATCTAGAAATTGAAAAGAGCCTAGTGCTCAAAGTGTTAGCAAGGAAAAATCTGGAAAAGAGCTTAGTGCTCAAAGTGGACACAAGAGTAAGACTCCAAGTTATGGTCACTCTCCAAGACCTGCTGTTCAAGTTTCAGTCCACTCTCCAGAACCCACTGAAATAGTCGGTGGCAACTCATGGTATGACCCAGGACAAGGCTTTATGGATGATGCTGCAACTGTTATCATGTCAAGCTCAGTTGGTCAATCTCTAAATGAAGAACTGTAACACCCTGGAGCTCAAATGCGCCACGAATGCTACCAACACTCTAAACTCTTAAGATCGGCTTAGAAACTAAGCCACCGAAATTTACAAAATTTCGGCATGACCTCTCTAGAAAGTAGGACATCCACTCAGCAGACAGAAACAATGCAGTTATATGATATCATTCTAGCAGGTCCTTAGTTAACCAAACACACATCCCATAAATTAATAACTCCACCACATAAATTATTACAGGATAGGGAACTTATTAAACATAACCGCAACAACCTTTTACAAGAATTTTGCGCGAGTAAGCACAGAACTATAAATGATATGATGGAATGGTGATGATGCAAACGTGAGTGTGCTACTACCCCTATCCATGCATGCCGGCTTCAAAACACCTACAAACATTAAATAACAAGCGTGAGTTCAAACTCAGCAAAGTACACGAGAATAATACACCCAATTTATCGCAAGTAAAACAAGAACTTAACCATAAGAGCAAGTATGCAAATAAAACAATATCCGGACAATAAGCATTCATACCCATTTAAGACAATAACTGAGAGCAAGTAATGCAAATAAAACAATATCCGGACAATAAGCATTCATACCCATTTAAGACAATAACTGAGAGCAAGTAATGCAAATAAAACAATATCCGGACAATAAGCATTCATACCCATTTAAGACAATAACTTGACTAAATCAAAACTACCGCAATCAAGTCATAAACTTGATAATAAACCCATTCCACGCCAAAGAAGCATTACTTAATCTACATCACAACGCCTCTCGACTCAACTACCCCTCGCGGCAACTCAAATCATTTTCAACAATTGCATTTGCACTCAAAACTCGACTTCATTCCACGGTATTCACACCACATACTTAACAAGGCAAAAGAAATGCGCTATTTCATCAAATTCAATTCAATCTCCCCTTTTTGGGTTGAGTCCACGACGCACCCTTCAATTACCATAATCACCATCCATATGACACACTATTTACCACAACACTCATTATGAAAGATGCAATGCACATGAATGCTCATTTCCATGCACGCATCGCAGATCTTGCCGGTGCCCACCCGTCGGTGTGCACCCTCACGTCCCTTCCATCCCGTAGATGGAAGGTGCCTACTCTTACTGTCTCGCTCCCATTCACCTCGATAAATGGGACTACGAGGTAGGGCTTTCGTGTTCACTACGTGTGAACACAGAGGCCCGCATCAGCATGGGTCGCCTCTTCCATTATGAATGCACAAATGCAATTTTCATGAATGAAATGCAACTTTTCATTCAATGCATACACAAACATACCATATCCACATACACACACATAGCCAATATTCTCACATTCATAACCATAAACACACACCGACATAAACATAGCCCAAGTTCTCACATTCATAACCATCTAATCTATTCGCACACACTCAATCCCATTTCCCAAATGGGGCACAATTAAATACGAGTATCCACATACCCCATACTCTCTACTCACTGCAATATCAACAAAGGTACAGAAAACTTGCCAGGATTAAGGCTTACTAACGACCGCTCGAGTCCAATAGCTATTCACGTCCTCGAAGGGACGATCACCAATATAACTCATACTTGCCATAATCAATAGAAAATTAGCCATGAACAGATAAATAACAATAAACAATTCAATTGGGCACCCTACTCGATGAACTTGCAACCATTCCCTTAACCTTTTAATCATCATAGATATTTTCATAAGATGAAGCACCCGCTAGTTATATCCAAGCAAAGCTTACCTCTTGCGTAATCATCGGCAATTACATACGCTAAGAGCAACCAATCGATTAATCCTCCTAGCCACAATCTAGGGAATGCACTTGCCTTTTACCGGAAGGAGTGGAGTGGCGTGAAGAAGATGCTATGCCACTCCCGAACTATTCCACCTGAAACAACCGTCGCAAAATGCTTTACAAGCCATACCTTTTTTTTTTAATAATACTCTACGCTCCCAAACTATATCTACAAAAGCTCCACTTTTAGGCTGACTCAGATAAAAAATAATCTACACTATCATGCCAACAATTATCTTATTAGTTTTCATTTGGCAATTCAAGGAAAACCTGAAAGCTAGAACATCTATTAGAATCATCATATCAGACA
The DNA here is from genome assembly GCA_036346375.1 of Guadua angustifolia. Taxonomy (NCBI): domain Eukaryota; kingdom Viridiplantae; phylum Streptophyta; class Magnoliopsida; order Poales; family Poaceae; genus Guadua; species Guadua angustifolia. Next base: position 30,355,010 of record CM070513.1, read on the forward strand.
TAAATAGAATCCATATTCATCAGTAAGTCAATAGCCTCAACACAAAATTCGCAATACGGGGATTCTTATTCTCACAACTCAACCATATAAGCATATTTACCCTAATGCACAAGAGCACGGAGATTAATTTCCAAGTCATGCAATTTGCTCACAAGGGTCCAGTACTCGATAATGCACAATCACAACACACAAGAACCCAAAATGCCAAGTATATGAAAGATAATGCTAAACATTTCTCTTGATATTTCATATTTCTTACATGAAACAAGAGTAGGAAGCAAATTAGTCATTAGCCAACAACTAAATGCTATCACAGTTCAGTGGAGCATGAAAATGAAACATTCGCACATAGCTCAAGTCTAGTATGCATTTATGCAACTAATGAGAAGACCAAATCGCAGATAACCCTACAATTAATCAAACCTCAAACCTTCTTTACTCATGCTCACATCACCAAATAGAACTAGCGAGGCATGGATATAAAGCTAGGCACACAAATTAGGAATGCATCGATTCTTGCCTTCCCATCCCATAGCTCAACCTAACACACCGGAATCACTATGATACCACATCATAAACCTTCTAGGCATTACATCGAACACGTGGCAGGCACAAAGAAACCACTATACTCTTAGCATACATTTCATCAAACACCTTGGCTACACCCGTTCATCCACAACTAGCACTTCACCTCCACTTACCACACAAGGGAGAGGAAGGAGGGGGACAACGCCGACCGCCAGAGGGAGAAGGCACCACTGCATCGCTGCTTGCGCTGGTGGCTCTGCTGCCGATCTTTGTCTCTTGGCGCCCAAGCAAGGAGAGCTGGTGGTGCCTCGGCTGGAGGAGGGCGCCGGCTAGAAGGGAAAACCAGGGAGGGCAATCTTGTAATCGGTGCTCCTGCCGCTGCGCCGCCGCCGGAGGGCGCAAGGGAGCTTAGCTTGAGGAGGCTCGCCCGGCCAGGTCGCCGGGGCTTCTGCTGATCTTGCCGCTTGCCGCTGCGCCGAACCAAGGAGGGAAGAGCTAGGGGCGACATCGGCAGATCGGGGACTTGGCCGAACGGCAAAGACTTGGCGATGAAACGCGCCAGAGTGGTGCTCGGCAGGAAATCGTGGAGCAAAGAAGACATCGGCAGGGAACAGCAGGAGCTCGGGCTCAGCCCATGGCGCAGGGGAGAGATGGGCAGGGATTCGGCAGGCAACTGGCTGACCTTGGGGAGCAACAAAATATCGGCAAAGGCTGCTTGGGAGGAACAATGTCAGCCACATATTTGAGAGAGAGAAAAAAATGAGGTTAGGAAAGGTAGGTGGAGAGGGAAATTCTGAAAATATCCTTCCCAAAACCTAAAACCTTAATCCTAACCCCCCTAGATGGTCAACCTCCTCTGAGATCACCTGCCAGACGGGCCCAGCTCACTCGACTGAAGGCACAAAAATTTTTGGGGCGGGGTTTCGCGATACTACAAGAACAACAAATTCACTAACTTCAGGAACTAGCAGCAGTTGAACGGTTTGCTCAAGATCAGAGTTTCGGGCCTAGTGCCCATGATCATGAGGTTGGAGGATCTGGAGTGCCACAAGCTTTTGAATCTTACTATCCTCCTCAAGCAGTACACCCAGAACATGATCAAAGAAACACTTTCCCTGGATGGGAAAATCTTTTTGACTACCAGCATCAGTCTGCTCATTCACATTTGCATCATGAGCAAGTGCAGCAAGAGTCCTATCAAGCTCCAGAAAATACTTTTCGCTCTCAACCTACTTGGTTTACATCTTTTGAGCAACAATATTATGCTGATCAAAGGGGCTTTCAAGCAGCGTATCTTGATGATCAAAGGTCGGCAGCTCAAAGGCATGAAGAACAAATGAGAACTCTTCAACAGTATAATGAACAAGTCCAAGAACAGATGAGGGAACAATATGAAGAGCAAGCCAATTTCAGAAATGAAACTTTCACCAGATTTGGGGACTTGAGAAACTGGGTCACTCAGCTTGGCACAAATCAAAATATGATCAAAGACAGATTATACGATATGAATCAGAAACTTGATACAAATCACAAGCACCTGAGAAATCAGATTGAAGCTGCACATACATCAGAAGCAAGTAAACTGTTGTGGATCAAACAGGACCAAGAAGCTTTCCGGGAATGTACTGAGGATGCTTTTCACGATTATGGACATGTTGCCAGACATCATCTTGATGAACTGCTTGGCCTCTCTATGTCGATAGAGAATATAAATGATTCCCTGAACCAGCTGCAATATGATTTTCATAACTTGGTCCTTCAACCTGGAGATCCCAACTATCTGAGCTGGCATGATCAGGCAATGGCTCAAGTTCCAAGTCAACCGGCTCCAGCACAGTCAGAACAATCTGATGATAATGATGATGAGGATGATGTGAAGATTGTGTCACCTCCAAAGAAGAGTTCTATTCTCGGTCAGCTCAAGAGAACTTTTTCAAGGCGCAAATAGCATCTTTTTTGGCAATTGATGCCAAAGGGGGAGAATTTCCTAGGTTCTAGGCTGACTGTAGGATGAACTTTTGTGTTTGTTAAAAAGAATAGTTTTTCTATGTCTGGTGTGTTAAAATTCAATTCTATGCTCTGATATTACTAATATCTATCACTCATTTCACTTTGCTCTGACATTATTCTTAACTGTTCTTTTATTTTAATAGCAGAAAATAATATTTGAAATATCTGAAGTATAGCTGTTGTGCTCTGATACCCTCTTTTATAATATAAGTTTTGATACTGGTTATGCCTACTATTCTTAGCATTACTCTAATACTGAATCTGATGCTCTAGTTCAATAAAGTGTATGCGTTGGTACATTGCTAAGATTAATAAATGCTCCAAATCTTAGTGATCTAAAATCTGCCATTTATAAGAATTCTGAAAATTGAAAGTTTAAGGATCTAATATAGTCCAAAATACCATAACTATTGAGAGTTCAGATCATGCACTTATTGAGGGGGAGCACATGCATCTTCAAATATCCATTTATACTCTGTCAAGCTAACTCTGTTTTGCAGAAAATTTGAGAAATTATTAACTAGAAAGGTATGTTGTCATCAATCACCAAAAAGGGGGAGATTGATAGCATCTAGGCCCCCTCAATTTTTATCATGTTTTATTAAATAATTTTAGTGTTGATGACCAAGTTAATAATTCTTCCCACTATGAAGAACATATGCTGAAATCATGGATGAAGCTAATTGGACAAACAAGATTAAGGTATTTCATTCTTTAGTTTATGACTTGGGAGTTGATTCAAGTCAAATAGCTAGGATTTTTTTACTTTGGCTGTACTATCAAGAGGGACTTGGCACAAGTTGGTAACTTAGTTCATTAGGCTTGAGTCTACACTAGACTGCTTGGAATTAAATCATTTAGTCTTTCTGCAACAAGTCTAATCTTTGTGACGGACCAAAGTTTAGTTGACCACTTCCTATTCTGTCACAAAATAGTCTAAGTCCTTACCTCAAAACCAAAGTCAGCTCTAATCAACTCAAAATTTTCTTTAGTCAAAATTCTGATCAAATCCTATGCATTTCAACGGACCAAACCTCATGTTTTCATATTCTTAAGTCCGTAGCAAAATTTCTCGAAGAATCTCTGTTATCTAGTTTTGCCCATCTATGACAGACCAAACTTTTTGGTCCGGCATACATATGCTCTCCGCTGACATAGAACTACTCTATTGCCCATCTATGACGGACCAAATTTTTTGGTCCGCCATACACATGCATTTGTCAAAACCAAAATCTCTCAGTTGTCTATCTATGACGGACCAAACTTTTTGGTCCGGCATAAATACAAAAATGACTATCTTTTCCGATAGACAAAAATCAGACATTCATTCGTTGAATCTATGATCAAAATCAAACTCCCTTTCAAAAGATTTATCATCTATGATGATTTAAATATTGCTAATTCAAAGATTAGTCCATGGAAAATTTAAATCTTCTGATTAAACATCTTTTTATGTCAAAAATGGTCCTCGACCATCGATCTCGGTCATATCCATCTATGACGGACCAAATTTTTAGTCCGCCATACATGTAAGCTTCATACTTCTCTGACGGACCAAGCTTGTTGAATTCCCCATGCATGACGGACCAAACTTTTTGGTCCGTCATAAATGTCTGAATTTGGTCCGTGATACACATGATCAGTATCGCTAAGGTAAATCTTTTAGTCCGCTGTAAAGGTGTATTAGTTCAAAATTGACACTCTGACACGTGCAACGGTCACTGTGGTAGGTACAACGGCTCTTTTTATCAGAGTTGGCTATATAAGCATTGCTTGAGCTATCTACCATAGATTTTTCATGAACTCCTTAACATTTTAGCATTCAAAGAGCTCTCATTCACACCAAGGAGTCTGTGCTTCACTCTAAAACTCAAAAACCTCATTCTTTCTAAGTGCTTTAGCTCCAAGCTTGTGTCTAGTCAGTAGTTTTGAGTGAACCAAGAGACGAACTTGTGCAAGTTTATTACTCTTGGATCTCTGTGATCCTAGACAGCTTGGAGGAGGTGAAAAGTGAGACCTGTCCAAAGAAGATTGTGGAAGGCCACTTTTGATTGTGAAGGGTTTGTAGCTCACCTCACTAGAGTGGGTGAAAGAACTACCCGAGTGAGAACCATAGCTACTGCGACTAGCTGTGGTGAAGTAATACTTCGAGAGAAGTGCTTCAACGTGGAGTAGGAGAAGTGCTCTGAACCACGGGATAAATACTTGTCTTATTCTGTTCTTTGTTTTACATTGTGTTTCTTTCTCTCTTATCTCTATTTGCTTTTATTTTTGGTACATTCTGATTCTAAGTCATTCACTCACATAGAGTAGTTAACTATAACCGAAGAATTAAAATTTGAAGAGTTGCCTATTCACCCCCCTCTTGGCCAACTCATTCGTACAACCTGTGCGCCACCATGGGCCTACTGAGCTCCGCCCCAGATCTGGTGGAGCTATTCATGCTAGTCCAAGTGCCCCCTAGGTTATTAATTTGTTCCCTGACTTGGCATAAATTTCGTTGACAATTTTCATGGCATCAGTTTTAGCTCTTTCTTATCAGTAACCTTTGTTCATGAGCATTTTATTTTTGTGATAGGAACCTTGGTGGGTTTCAGTTATTTGTGGTCCTCTCAGGTGACGGGAGCTAGCTATGGATGTTGCTTCTTAGTGAGTTCCTAAAGTTTTAGGTAAGTGCATGCTCCTGTCAAGGGAGTAGTATTTTCCATGGTTTGCTTGCTGCATCCTCTAATGACATCTGGTATGTAGCTAGACCATCTATTTGTAGTTTTTGCAATATGTAACAGAATAGGGTGTTTTCTTGAATTATAGCTTATATAATCCTATAATAAATCTCCGAGTTTGCCTTCTGGTCAATATGAATATAGATAGAGTGAAGCTTTACAGTTGGTGTTACTGATATTTTTTGTAGTTAGTGGTGAAGACCATCCTACCCTCGAAATTATATCGTTGGTGAGTACATTCCTCTTTGTAAGACAATGTTTGTTCAGATGTACGCATGTTGGAAGTGTTGTCCAAGTTCTGCAGCGTTCTCTCTTTTGTTTTAGTTTTTTGTTCCAATTGGAAGCACTATTTGGTGAATGATCTAAATGGTTTATATAACTGGAGTAGCTTCTGCAGTGTATATGGAAACTCTTAGCCATATGTGCTTCTACTGATTTTCTATCAATTTACTTAGTGAATCCCTTTGGAAATTTCCAGTCAAAGCAATGTAGCAGATTGGCTATCACAACCCCTGCATTGGTCACACCCATGGCCATGGCAGGGCACGACCTTCCTTTTGACCAAAATAGAAGGAGCTCGAAGTGCGAGCCTCTGAAATCGACAGGCTTGTCCTCAAGTCACTCGGGATAGAACTCGTCTGGGTTGTCCCATATGCTAGGGTCTCTTCCGAGAGCCCAAACATTTACATGTATGCTTGTTCCTACTAGCACATGGTAGCCACCAATCACGTAGTTTTGCATTGTTACTCTTGGAATTGGTAAAGTCCCTGGTGGATGCAGCTTGAAATTTCTTTGATTACCATCTGAGGTACTTGAGGTTTTGGACTGTAACACCTCGCCCCGAATGTTACCCCCTCTAGCATCAACAATTACAAATCGCTAAGAGTAAATATTTGCAAAGCAGCTAACTAGGGGGTTGCCATAAATATAAAAAAAATTCGACAGCACCTCCCCTAAAACTAGGCCATCCACTCAGCAGGCAGAAAACATTTGTAGTTATGATATCATTCTAGCAGGTCCTTAGTTAATCAATAACACATCCAACAGAATTTAATAACTACACAACGACGAACCACATATTACAACCATAATCAATACAACTAGGCTTTACAAATCGATTAAATGGTTTCATGAAAACGTGCTTGTGCTACTACTTCCCCCATGCATGCTGGTTTCAAAGTACCTGCAACAACACAACAAGCAAGCGTGAGTCGATGACTCAGCAAAGTACCCGAGGGTAACAAATTCCAATTTACTATAAGCAGAACAAGTGTTTGACCAGAAGAGCAAGTAATATTAATGAAACAACATCCAGACAATACGCGTATAAAGTAATAACTTGACCATACAAGAACATTACCGCAATCAAACCACCAACTTGATAATAAATACATCCAACGCCGAAGAAGCATTACTTAACTCTAAGTCACAATGTCTCCCGCCTCAACTACCCCTCGTTGCAACTCCAACCATTTTCGCCTATTGCATGTAAGTTTATAACTCGACTTCACTCCACGATATCCATACAATATAATTCGCAGGGCAAAGAAATGCGTTAATTAATCAAATTCAATTCAATCTCCCTTTTTGGGTTGAATCCACGACTCTACCTTTAATTACCAAGATCACCAGCCATATGACACGCCATTTACCTCAACACTCATTGTTAAAGGTGCAATGCACATGAATGCTCATTGTCATGCACATGAATGCTCATTGCCATGCGCTTGAATGCTTATTGCCATGCACATGAATGCCCATTGCCATGCGGCGTCTGCAGATGCTGAGTGCCCACCCGTCGGTGTGCACCCTCACGTCCCTTCCATCCCGTAGATGGAAGGTGCCTACTCTTACTGTCTCGCTCCCATTCACCTCGATGAATGGGACTACGAGGTAGGACTTTCGTGTTCACTACGTGTGAACACAGAGGCCCGCATCAGAATGGGTCGCTTCTTCCATCATGGTTGCACAAATCCAAATGACATAACAAATTTGCAAACTACATTCATTTCTCACATTTGCATAGCCATAACTAAATACATAAACATCAATCAGTTCTCACATCCAGAAATTTCCCATTTCACATTCTCAACTCATAATCACATTCACATCACCAATTCTCGAGTGATTACTAATTCCATCTATCTTGATCGTAAATCAACCATTTTCGCAATCAATTTCCATACTCCACCTCACATTTATTTATCATCAATACTCCATACAGAAACCATAATCTCTTATCATGACTACGAATTTAACTACTATTACGGACTCAAAACTCAGGGCTTTGATATCAATAATACCCTAACCCTACTAGTAAACACCAACATGGAAACAAGTTAGCACAAGTCACATAGACAAGGCACATAATTCTTCAATGTAGCACACATAGCAAACAAACAAATATGCACATGGAAATTTCATCCTTTAATGTCATTCATGGGTACCCACATAGCCTACCCATACTAGTGTTGTCAATAAAACCACAACAAACATTAGCGGATTATAAATCAAGTCAATCAAGACATTCAACCTACAATTCACAAAGTTCAATAAATTGATGCACTTGCCACAATCAATAGACATTAGCCCTGAACATATAAATAGAAATGAACAACTCAGTTAGACACACAGTTCGATGTACTTGCAGCCATTCCCTTAACCATTTAATCATTATAAGCGTTTTCATACAAGGAACCATTTCCTAGTCATAGCCAAGCAAAGCTTACCTCTTGCGTATTCATCGGCAGTTTCTTACGCTAAAAGCAAACAATCAATTAATCATCCTAACCACGATTTAGGAAATGCACTTGCCTTTACCGACGGAGAATGGAGTGGCATACAATTGAGGCCACACCCGATAGAACCTCCCCTGCAAATAAACAATAATCATCCGACATAACTTTATGCGCACTTGACACCAACGACAAAAGAAATCAACTCTTTTGCATAACCTAGGTATAGTGATTCAACTCCAAACCCATGCGGGGAAATCAGAACAAGCAAAATCCACGAATAATTGGCTAAACAAAATACTAACACATATGAATAAAAACAATAAGAACTAAGATGCTGCCAAAATGAATCTCTTGGTGAGACACTATACACACATAAACTCCATAAGAACACTCCACAACTTCTAGCAAGATAAGACACATATTTTTAGAAGCTATGCGTGAGACACCATCAATTAATGCATTCTCTGTTTGGAATAAGAGCATCCAAATCCACAGATTCATACTCTTCAGGTCAATCAAGTGTGTATATATATACATATAACTGCATGCTTACCAATTCAAAATTACATTAAAGTTAGGCTCAAGATTCCAACACATCTATGCACAGCCCTGCATGAGTTCCTTGAGTCAAGGAATGAAGCACTAAAGAGCACCCTAAAACAAACTGTTCATAAGCCAACATGAATCTCAGAGAAACAACCCACGATCTACCAACAATACTCAAAACAAAAAATCATCTGGGTAAGCAATCAAATGAAAAGACAAAATCATAAATAACCATACCCTTAATCAAACCTCACAATTTTACTCATGCTCACAGTAGAAGAATAGGACTAGCAGGGCATGCATATCAGTATGCACACAATAGAAATGCATCGATTCTTGCCTTCCCATCCCATACCTCAACCTGACACACCGAAATCACTATGATACCACATCATAAACTTTCTAGGCATTACATCGAACACATGGCAGGCACAAAGGAACCTCTATACTCTTAGCATACATTTCATCAAACACCTTGTCTACACTCATTCATCCACATCTAGCACTTCACCTCCACTTACCACACAAAAGGGAGAGGAAGGAGGGGGACGACGCCGGCCACCGGAGGGAGGAGGCACCTCTTCCGGCGCTGCTACTGCTGCTCTGGTGGGCGCCAGCAAGGAGAAAGCCAGGGAAAGGCGCCGGCTACTGGTGCTCTCCTGCTGCTGCTGTCGAGATGCTGCGGCTGCTCCTGAGCTGCTGCGCCGGCCAGGAGAGGGCACAGGACTGGACGCCAGCCTTGGGAGAAGCTGGGCTCGCCGGCCTACTGCCGCATCTGCTGCTGGATGCTGGACGCCGGCAAGGGAAAGACCAAGGCGACTCCAGGGAAGGGGAGAGGAGGCAGCGCCGGCAGGAGAACGGCAGGGAAAGACTCGCCTGGGCAAGGATTTCGGCTGGCCTGCAGCGATTTGGACAAGGACTCGGCAGCTCTTAGCCAGAGGATTGGGCAGGCGATTTGGCTGGCTTGGGGGGAAAAACAAAAATATCGGCAGAGCTAAGAGCCAAGGACAGCCACACATTTGAGATGGAGAGAGAAGGTTAGGTGAAAAGGATCTGCTGTATTACATGGACATCTTCTTTGATATGTTAATCGAGTTGTTTTTCTTTGAGTCTTGTCAGAAGTCAAGAATCAGTTTCGTTGTTCAGTTTTTCAGAGTATGAAGCATTGTTGCTCTGGTTTCGGATGTGGAATAGTGTCTAAGTCATTTTGTTGTTCTGGTTTACGTAGTTGCTATTTCTATTTTGGTCTGTTGGATTATAATCCGGATACATGTAAGCATTGTGTATAAATTGAGGTGAAACAAGAAAAGGATGTGTACAATTTCACATCAAAAATGAAATCTTTCTTGTGCTCCTATTCGATTGTAGTTTAAGCTCTAAAATCTGAAGAACATTTTCAGATGAACGTTATTCTGCAGAACATTATTGCGAAGCTTTGAAGAGTTTGTCATTTGCATATGTAGAGTTTTTGGGTGAGAACCAGCGGTGGTATCGGAAGCGAGAGGAAGCAGCGTGATGGCCGGCAATGAAGTGAGAGTCCATCAAAGAAAGGTGTAGATGTTAGGATGGTAGCAAGAAGTGCCACGATCCTGATTCAATATCCAATGTTAAGCAAAACAAATTATGACATATGGGCTGTCAAGATGAAGATCATCTTGTGTTCGCTAGGGGCATGGTCTGTGATTGAAGATGGAAACGAAGACGATGACAAAGATCAAGGTGCCATGGTTGCTATTTCACAGGCAGTGCTAGATCAAGTAATGATGGCAATCGCGGAGAAGCAAACAATGAAAGAAGCATAGGACGCACTCAGGGAGATGCGTGTTGGCAAAGATCGCATTAAGAAAGCATGGGCACAAGTGCTGAAAGGCAATTGAATCAATTGCAAATGAAGAATTCAAAACCTATCAGTGAGTTCTCCATGAAGCTCACGTTGCTAGTGGAAGAAATTCGCTTGCTCAAAACAAAACTTGCTGAAAGTGATGTCATTAAAAAACTATTTGCTTTAGTTTTAGAACGTTTTCACCCAATCGTTGGAACGATCGAACAGTTCGGTTATGTTACAAGTATGTCAGTCTCGGAGGCTATCGGTCATCTCAGAACTTTTGAGGAAGGTTTCAAGGGATGACAGCACTCAAAAGAAGGAAGAAATCAGCTACTCTTCACCCAAGCTGAGTGGGAGGCAAGAAGGTTGAAGGGAAGACATGATGAAGGCTCAAATAGCAGGAGAGGTCGTGAACATGGGAGCGGACAAGGCGGAGGCTGAGGCAATGGTTAATGTGTTGTTGACGAATGAATGCAATGAATGTGAATATTTTGCCAAAGAATGTCCCAAGCCAAATCACTGGGAGAGGTCAAATCTCATTGCAAAGCAAAACTGATGAGCCAGCACTGTTGATAGTTGAAGCTTGTGAACTAATTCACACGATACCAAAACTGAACGAGGTGGTTTTCTTGCACGAAGATAAAGTGGTGTCGAAACTAAGTGAAACTCAGAATAATGTGCGGTACCTTGATACAAGCATAAGTAACCGTATGACTGGCTGTGTTGAAAATTTTGCAAGGCTTGATACAACCATCAAAGGCTTGGTTAAATTTGGGAATAGATCGACTGTTGAGATACAAGGAAGAGGATCAGTGTTGGTTGAATGCTTCACTGGAGAACATCTAATCGTCACGAATGTTTATTACATCCCAAGTCTGAGAAGCAATATAATCAGTCTCGGACAATTGGACGAGAATGGCTATAAGATTGAAGTCTAAGGCAAAGTTATGTCCATCCTAGATAGGATGCACATATTGCTAGCAAAAGTTGATAGATGAAGTAATCGGCTCTATGTGTCGCACATTAATCTGGCATACCCAGAGTGTCTCTTGATAAGAAGTATTAAGGAAGCTTGGCAATGGCATGCAAGGTATGGTCATGTAAATTTTCATGCTTTGAAGGATCTAGCTCACATGAAGATGGTGCACAGTATGCCTATGATCGAGCATGTGGACCGCATCTGCGATGGGTGTTTGATTGGCAAGCAACGACGAAGTCCTTTTCCAGCTGCAGCATAATACAGAGCTCAAGTTCCTGATGAGTTGTGGCATGGAGATTTATGCAGGCCAATTACCCCTGCCACACATGGAGGGAATCAGTACTTCTTATTGATAGTTGATGACTGCACGAGGTACATGTGGCTAGCTCTAATTAAAAGCAAGGATGAAGCATTTGAGACATCTAAGAAGATCAAAGCCACAAAAGAGATGGAGAAGAACTTACACTACTACATAATAGACCATCCTTGCCAGCATATCACTGCCGATTGGGCTAGAACTGGCAGCGATAACATATCACTGCCGATTCAAAAGTTCGGCCAGGGGGACACGTATCACTGCTGGTTCTTGAAAACAACCTGCAGTGATAACCAGATATCACTGCTGGATTATGTCCAAAACCGGTAGTGATGTATCACTGTCGGTTCTATTACAAACCGGCAGTGATATCAGAATTTTGACTACCAGCTTTACTCCAAAACCGGCAGTGATAAGTATTTTCCCGTGTAATCTGACCTTATCACTACTGGTTCTGCACAGAACTGGTAGTGATAAGTACCTTTATATATGCTACTCGACCGACACCTTCCCCGACCGAGCAGACAGAAAGGAGCTCTATTTTGCTCGGTAGTTATTATTTTGGTGACTTACTGCTAAAAAATTGTACCAAAATTTATCTCGCATTTCTCTCCTAGGTTTGTGACTTGATCCATATTATGTTTGTAGTTAAATTTTACTTTATAGATTGCTCTAGATTTTGATAATTACTAATTGTATGGTGTGAACATTTTAGGTCGGTAGTGCTCAAATTACGATCTAGTTAATTTATTGAATAAATTATAATTATTATCCATTTTAGCGATTTAGTGGATTTTTAAATAATGAAAATTTCTAGATGGACCATTATGTCTAATTGTAATTATTTTAAATAATGAAAAATTGTTATATGGAATTTTAAATAGTGAAATTGCGGATGAATTTTAAATAGAGAAAATTGCTAGATGAATATTTAAATAATGAAAAATAGTAGATGGATTTTCCAATAATGAAAATTGCAGGATACATTTTTAAATCTAATTATTTGGAAATATAACCTTATATTCAACTATATGCTTATTTCATGTATATTAATTTAATTTAATAGCACTACATAACAAATGAAATGAATAAATACTCTAAATAATAAAAATACTAGATGTATATTTAAATAGTGAAAAAAAGGTTGATGTATTTTAATATAGTCAAAATTGCTAGATGGATTTTTAAATCTAACCATTTACAATTATATTGTTATTTGCGGTATATGCTTATCTGATGTTTATTGATTTAATTAATTAGCACTGCATAACTAATGTAAAGAATGAATTATTTTGTGATTGTTTATTGATTTATTGAAATTTAGTTTGATATAATTAATTGTAGATGGACCGAAGGTGGATGTATGACACGGACCATCGTGGCCCAGAGTTCTTTAATGGTGTGACTTGTTTTCTGAACACGACTGCAGTGCACAAGTCGAAGAAGCTGGCGGACAATATGTGTTGTCTATGTGTTGATTGCAAAAATAAGAAGCTACTTTCTACCATAGAGTCAATACGTGCACATTTACTTCGAAGGGGTTTTAAGGCTGGCTATACCTGTTGGACCGAGCACGGTGAAGATGTGATTGTACAAGAAGTGCAACACATTGATAAAGATGATGGAGACAACGATATGACAACGGTCGAAGATACATTCACCGATAGCCACGAAGATGATCTAGATCAAATGTTGCGTGATGGGGAGGGGGACTTCATGAGTGAAAGAGAGTTTCAAAAGTTCCAGCATATGGTGGAGGACTCTACAACGCCATTATACCTGGACTTCAAGGAGGAGTACAAAAAGCTGCATACTGTGCTTTCACTACTACAGTTGAATGCAAGCAATGGTTGGTCCGATAAGAGCTTTACTAAGTTATTATGTCTCCTGGGGGACTGACTTTTAGAGGGTAACGTGTTACCTGCAACTACGTACCAAGCTAAGCAAGTTGTCTGCCCATTAGGACTAGAAGTACAAAGAATACACGCATGTCCAAACGATTGCATATTGTACCGCAATGAGTTTGCAGACTTGGATGCCTGTGCAGTTTGCAAAGCAAAGCGGTATAATGGCAATGATGGTGATATCAATAACGATGATGTCGGGGTAAAGCGTAAGAAGAAGAGATGCCCCCGTTAGGTGGTGTGGTATTTCCCTATAATCCCCTGTCTGAAGTGATTGTTTGCGAACAAAAGCCATGCCCAATTGCTACGATGGCAAGCCGAAGAGCGTTAGAAGGATAGAATGCTCAGACACCCTGCTGATTTTGTGCAATGGAGGAACATCGATAGAAAATATAGGAAGCACTTTGCATATAATGTGAGGAATATTAGGTTTGGGTTGAGTACGTGTTGGGACCCGAATATATAAATCCGAGCCCTCTGTGTACTCCGCACTAGTTCAGGATCACGCTAATGTACACAGGCTCAACATAGATGAATATCACAATCATACTCAATGATAATAATATAATAAAGGCTTCATCAAGTTCAATATAACCGTTAAACGACCTTATGGTCCACCTTACATGAATATGCCACACAGGGCTAAATCTAAAAGTAAATAAATAGCAGCAAAAATAATCAAAAGCATAGAAAACCTTCAACTGCCACTGGCAACTGACAAAGTTAGCACCATAGTTATTCGCGTCTGCATGGAACTCCTCCTCAAAAGCAGGTGTTGCTTCTTCTCCAACTGATGATGTTTTGTTGCAAGGGGTGAGTACATAAAATACTCAACAAGCCATGCACAGAATACAAGTCTATGTACCATATGCATGGCTTAGTACCAAGGACATGCTACAGGGTCACTTTGCATAAACAGCATTTGTAAAAGAATAGCATAAATAGATTGAAAGATAGTAAAACAAGTAATAACAATAATAATAACTTTTGCATTTGTTTCCAACAACCAACTCATAACCTTATGTCTCATTTCAACTTTCCATTCCCACATTTGTTTTTATAAAATCTAACCCTTGACTGTAATCACTGAGCAAAATTCAATACCGCTAGCATGGCTATTCGAATAGGTTTTACACTTTGCCGAGGTTATACACTTTACCCACAAGATACAATCATACACCACAAAGGCAAGTGATCATAACAAAGCCTTTCCAATGCCTATCTAAACCCAGTACTATTCGCTAAGGTTTCAACACTGGTGGGCCTGGTTACCACATCTAGGGCCACCCTCTTACGCTATGTGAGCCAACCCGTGCAAGGACTGATTACCACTACCTGGGCCTCACACCACCACAATAGTACCAAAGTTTAGACTCAACAAATTAATCAGCTTGGTCTGTCCCATTCCAGACTTGTAGTTATATGAATGACATAGTTCAAATTCTTGCAAGCTTATGTCCTTAATTGACCAAGCCAAGACTAACCAAAAATCATCATATCCATAAACCATCATTATCATAAAAACCAAATGCGACCGCCCACGTACCACATTGGCGGACAACAAATACATGCCACTTGCCTCGATCTACATTATTTTACCACCCTAGTTGATTTATCATGCACCACATGCCATCAACAACACCAATATTGTGTGACAACACCTGACACACAAGTTAAAACACATGTTCCATAGTCATTAGGCAGGATTAATCATTTGTACATAAAATGATGACTCGTTGCATGGCTAAGCATACTACGTGCGTTCCAACTACCCATATTGGCAATTATAGCTACTAATTAACATTGAACTATTCTAGGGTGACAAATGAGATATGGCATACAACATGGCAAGGTGGATGTAATTCAAGTGGACGATTAACTACCCCCAACATATGGAAAATCATTGATAATTGAAATAGCATGCAATACATTGAAACAACATAAACTTTAAAGCATAGGTTCAATATTATCCAAGCACGACATGCCTTCAAAGGGTTCTAGATCTAGCTCTAAACCTAGTCAAGCGCTGGCTCCTCGACAACGAACTCACCGGGAAACTCAACGTTTACGCGCAACGAGAGAGAAAACAATAAATAACCATAAGAGAGAGTGAAATCAACTCCAAAATTAAATAAAATACACCATTAAATAGAGCATGATTTTACAAATTTTTATAGACTAGAATCACCTCAATCGGAGTTCGGATGCAAAATATATGGCCCTTCAAAATTTAAAAAAATGGAAAAACATTAAAAATCAAAAATTTCGATTTATACAAATTATTTTCATACGAAAAATTCATATTTATGACATCAGCACTGCTAATGATGACATCATCATAGATTTTAATTTCAGCCAAATTATTTTTCTATTGAAAATTAATTATGACGTCATCTTGACACGTGGCCCAATCACGTGCCGACACGCGTTGCAACCAGAGGCTGACACGCATCACGATGCAAGGACTTGGTCCATGGCGACACTAGTCCACGGTGGATTGATCGCACTATGCCTGTGCATCGGTGGCATAGCCGCGATGTCATCGATGCGCTGGACCAATCGATGGTCGACACGCGACGCAACGTGGCTGGCCAAGACTCAGCGCAATCTCGTCCGTTCGATTGAAAATGAACGGCTAAGATTGATCGATGCAACTCGGCTCTGGTTAACTACAGACTCGACATGTGGCTACGATCTGGCCGTTGAATCCGGATCGAATGGCGACGGCAGGCGAAGCGACGGCGCAACACGCGGCATGATCTGGACCTATCGGCACGCATCTGACGGTGACATCGAGTGTAGCGGCGACGCACTAACGCGGCAACGCCTCAACCCTTGATTCTAGATCCAACTGCTAAGATCTATGCTAATACAACTATACACGATGCAATCTCTACCGTGCAATTGAAATCCAACGGTGAGGAGTGACGGAGGTGTTTACTGTGGATGCGGCGATTTGGCATGATCGCAGGCGCTGGATGGAGATTGAACGGCGAAGGAAGTTTAGCTTGGCGGCGAATGGCGTGGTGGCGCGGGGTCACTATAGTGAGGGAAGACGACCGCGACGACGGCGCTAGGGGGAGGCTTCGGTGACAAGGAATGGCGCAATCGACGTGGCTCGGTGAGGGCGGCACTCTGTTGACCTTGGCAACAGTGGAAGGGGACCGGTGGCGATAGAACGAGTGGTGGAACGGTTTGGGACTCTAGCGAGTGACTGCAGGCAGACGAGGGCTACTCGGCATGTGGGACTTGACCAGTAGATGCAGCGTGAGGTGAGGAGCATGAGGGTGGCAGCGGTGCATTAAATAGGGGTCTAGACGTCCGTGTCCATTACAAAAATGCAGAGAAGCACGCGACGACAGTGGAGTCTAGCGGGGATACGACTTGGTGATGTGGCAGCATCGCATGCATCTGATCGACGGCAGATCGATGGAATGGGGTGCAGCAACGATGCGGCGTGACAACAGTCGTTGGATCGAGATCAACGATTCGCGATCTAGGGTTTGACGAAGTAGGCCAAGCGAAATTTGGCGAAATTTGGGCTGCATAAGGGGAAATGGGTCGGACCGGCTAGGTTTCATCCCAATCACTATTCAGAGGATTTTTAATTCATTTTTGAATAAAAACAAATTGGGAAAATAAATAAAGCTGAAACAAATAGGAAGAAAATCCAAAAAATCCAGAAAAAATTCAAAAAATACTTTGAGACATTTAGAACCCAAATAAAATACTTCCAGCAAAATATCAATAATAATTTGCACAAAACAAATAAAATACAGCAAATAGCCTATTTAATAAATGCAAAAGGGATTAAAGAAAAACTCAAAAAATTCAAATAAAAGGGGAAAACACAATAAATCCAGAAAAAGCAAATTTTGGGTTGTTACAAACCTCTCCCTTAATAGAATCTTGACCCCAAGATTTAGGGCTAACTAAAGGATAGGTTTAGAAATTCTAGCTTCAGATCCTGTTCTCGCTCCCACGTCGCCTTGCTCTCTGAATGATTGCTCCACTGCACTTTGCAGAAACTCACGGACTTATTTTGAGTTCTTCGATCAGCTACATCTAGAATCTTGATTGGTTGCTCCTTGTAGGTTAGATCCTCCTATAAATCAATTGACTCCAATGGCATCTGTTCTACTGGCACTCAAAGTCACTTCTTCAATTAAGAAACATGGAATACATCATGCACTCCTGCCAATGACTGCGGCAATTCCAACTGGTATGCAACCTCACCTCTACGACCCAAAATTTTAAAAGGACCAACATATCTTAGCGCAAGATTTCCTTTAGCATAAAACCTTTTTACTCCCTTGAGCAAGGTTACTATGAGATACACGAAATCTTCAGGCTCAAAGCTTAACTCTTAGCGATGATCATCAGCATAGCTCTTTTGTCTTGACTGAGTAGTCTTCAACTGTTCTCTGATCATGGTGATTTGCTCTTCAACTTCCTTTAAAATATCCGTTTGGAAAATCAATCTTTCCCAGTCCTATTCCAATTCAGTGGGGTGCAACAAGAGCGACCATATAAGGCTTTAAATGGCGACATTTGCAAACTAACTTGATAGCTATTGTTGTAGCTGAATTCGGCATATGACAAACATTTATCCCATGTAGCAGCATAGGCTAGGGCACAAACTCTTAACATATCCTCCAAAATCTGATTAACTCTCTCGGTCTGGCTATCTGTTTGAGGGTGATAAGCCGTACTAAAATTCAGGCAAGTTCCTATCGCTTCATGCAACTTATTCCAAAATCTCGAGGTAAATTGAGTACCCCTGTCTGATACTATCATCTTTGGTACACCATGCAAACATATAATTCTTGACGTGCATAGCTCTGCTAGGCAATCTCCTGAGTAGGTAGTCTTCACTTGATGGGGACGGGTGTTCCCGATCTTTCGGTGAGTTGATGATACGTCGATTTGGGGGTGTTGATGGCACCGATCTAGGGCTTCCTACCAGCAGGTTGGGAGCTTCACAATCGCATTGCCAATCCACGAGATACAAGATCCAAGCGATCAATTGTTCCTGCAAGAAATCGAGAACCCGCAAGAACAAAGCATGAAGCAATCTGAATAGATAGTATTGAAATCAAACGAAACAAGTTGAGGTTCTGTTTCTCGGCTCGGGCGGTCTAGTCGACACGTGCAAACATGAGGAGGGACGCACACGGGGTCTACCAAACACAACAAAAACCTAGATTACAATGTACGACGGCTGAGGCATTATATAGGGTGGAAACCAGACTTGGGGCGCCCAAATTAGGGTAGGACACCACCCTAGGGTCGGCCACCATGCAACCCTAACCATACATGGGCCATAAGCCCAAAAATAAGGTGGCGCAGCACCTTGAAATTCTGTCCTGTGAGATTGTTCTTTGATTTCCCGTCGCTTCAGAAGGAATTTAGCCTTGGGACAAGATTCATTGGAAAGGTTATCTCGATACCTTTCAAACGAGTGGTCGCACGCTGAAAATGGAGTCCGAGAGCCCGAGTTATGTCCGTTTGAAGTACTGCTGCTTCTGGATGGCCGAACCGAACTCGGAGACGAATTGGGCTTGATCTTGGGCCTGCCTTGGTGCGTGGGCTGTCCTCGGTGGATGTCTTTGACAAGCTGGTCCAGCAAAGGTGGATGGAAAGGCCTTGCTTCCGGATTAAGCCCTCCAAGTATCGTAGACGAAGTAGCGGCCGAAACAGCGACGGTCGGGGACGAAGGGGCAGCGGTTGTATCCTTGGTTGTGATGTCCTCATCATCCTCCCCTTCTTGAATTGGAGTCGTCCTCGACTCCTTCTCATGTTCCCTGAATTATTAGTAATAACAGAAGGCAAAGCAACGAGACAATGGCAATGGTTCCATACTATCCATGTTATCTTGTGAGAGAATTTTTGTAGCCAACAATACTTTACCCTTCAACTTAAGATCAGGTTTTTGAGCAATTGGTGTTGTGGAATGGATTGATTTACTAGCTACACTTTGAATTCCAGTCTCTTCCTTTTCTCTTTGAGCTCTTTTAACATCGGTGTTTCTCGATTCTGTAGGGCTCATAGGTTTCAAAACAATTTTCTTTCCCTTATACAAGAAAGTATACTCATTGGTCCTACCATGATGTATAGCATCCATATCATAGATCCAAGGTCTACCCAATAAAAGAGAGCAAGCATCCATGGGTACAACATCGCATAAACAACATTATCATGATAAGAACCAATCGAGATAGGTACTTGAACAGTTTAGTTACGAACCTTACCATTGGAATTGAGCCATTCAATTTCATACTGTTGAGAAGTGGATTTGTGGTCAAGCCAAGCTTCTCGACCATGTCTACACTCGCAAGATTGTTGCAGCTACCTCCATCAACAATGACATGCACAGCGCGCTCATTTACCACACACCTTGTCTGAAAGATAGTATGGCGTTGATTTTGTTCATCGCGTGCAAGCTGTGCGCTAAGTACACGTGTGACAACAAGAGCCGGATATTTCTCGGATGCCGCAGAAGTGATAATCTCTTCTTCTGGCCCTGCAGTGTTAGTGGCAACAAGAGCATATTCATTTTCATCAATGTCACTAGCACTAGTGTACTCACCATTTTCTCGGATGATTAGAGCACGTTGATTAGGGCAGTCTCGCATCACGTGCCCCATCCCTTTGCATCGAAAGCATTGTATTTCAGCGTCCATTGGTGGAGGCAATCGAGAAGCACTCTTAGCGGGTGCTTGAAGTGTAGCCGACTTGTTTGCCTCCGGAATGTGTGATGGCGTCGAAGTAGTTGGGCTGCGGGTGTAGGTACGTCCAGGTATGGAAGAGAAGTCTTGGTATGGATCTGGACCGACTTGGATGTGGAAGAGCCTCCAAGATTACCTCGCGTTGTCGATCGTCGACCTGCACTTCCCTTTACGCTTTCAAAGCAAGATGGTACAAGCAGTGATAGAATTGTATTCTTTATAATCAAGTATATCCTGTATCTCTCGGTTAAGCCCACCCAAAAACCTAGCCATTTTGCATCTTCTCCTCTTCTATCCCACTGTACGCAACATGCCAATTTGCATTCCACGATAATATTCCTCAACCGTTTTATCACCTTGATTAAAGCGCGCATCTTATTCAATAAATCACGAGCATAGTATGTAGGAACAAATCTAGCCCTCATGACACGCTTCAACCCATCCCATGTTGTAGGTACATTACGGTTGGCTCTACAAAGTTCTTGCCACCAAATAGATGCAAAACCGATAAATTCACTAGTGGCGGCATGAACCCTTCTATGCTCGAGAGAAGTCATAGCACGAAAATTTTTGATCTACCGCCAACTCCCAATCTAGATAAGCATCGGGATTATAAGTACCATCAAAAGGAAGCATAGTAAATTTCATTTTTGCCATAGAATCATCATGTACTTCCTTTGATCATGTTGATTTCTAGCCATACCTTACTGTTATGGCGGAGTCGGCGATGATGTCGGTCGTTGTTCACATTGACCTGTAGTCATCCTCGATTGTCGGCGTAGTTGTTCTCCTCTTGATCCACCCTGTTTGAAGGAACAGGAACAACCGGTGGAGTGCCGCGTTGGCCCAAAGCATGACCAGCGACACCATTGTTGACCTTGAAGAAGTTGTGCTAGCTGAGCTTGAAGCTCAGTGAGGGGTGCCAATCGCGCTTCAATCGCATCAAGAGTGTCACGAGTTCGCATCTCGTGCTGATGGTGCATCCTCTCGAAATGAGTGACCCAACGTCGTTCTTTTGGCGTCGAGGCGATCCTCATGTTCACTCCCACTACCGGCGTTGCTCCCATGATTGCTTGGAATACTGCCATAGTTAGTAGAAACAAAGAAACTTCACACGATATGAAAGCTCCTATGAACTACTAGGTGGTATGAAGTGGTAATCCTCACACGCTCAAGCTTCTACCAAGTTCTTACAAGTCCTCGATGTGGCAGCGATTGCAAATTCGAGAACACTGTGTGGTTAGAAGATGGTGGAGCTTGGACGGGCAATAATATGTAGCAAAGGAGGAACTAGTACCCTTGAACCCAAGTAAGTGAAAAGTCGTTCAAAATCGATGCAGATCTTGGTCCTAGGCTAGACCGTACTAGAGACGCGAGCCTAATCACCAACGATGCCACGTAAGCATAATGAGAGCGACCTCAACACAAAGCAAGCAGCTAGGGCTCCTCTTTTCTTTTCTTTTTTTTTGATTTTTTTTCTTCTCTTTTTTTTTTGTGGGAGCCCCAAAACTGAATAATGAGACTCAAAGGACTCCAAC
The DNA here is from genome assembly GCA_036346375.1 of Guadua angustifolia. Lineage (NCBI taxonomy): Eukaryota > Viridiplantae > Streptophyta > Magnoliopsida > Poales > Poaceae > Guadua > Guadua angustifolia. The sequence continues at coordinate 30,376,845 of CM070513.1, forward strand.
AACACTCACGACACACACTCACGACACACACCTTTTCTCTCTCTCTCTCTCTCTCTCTCTGAACTCTAGTGCGGCTTTTGAAGATTGCACTTGCCTTTTTTTTTCTCTGATTTGGTGTGCTCGGAGAGGAAATAGTCCATGAACAGTCGGGTGACCAGTTTTTGCAGTCGGCGAGCAGTCGGGTGACCAGTTTTTGCAGAGGCGAGCACTCGGGTGACCAGAAGGAGGCGATGGGGCGAGCACTTTCGGCGACAGTCTGAGCGATGGGCGAGCACTCGCGACTAGTGCGAGCGATGGGCGAGCACTCGGTGACTAGTGCCGCGATGGCGAGCACTTCGGCGACCAGCGCCGCGATGGGCGGCGATCTTCTGAAGGGGTACTCTCCTACTTTGGTGATCGCCGAAAACCACTCGGATTGGGAAGCAGATCGAGGAATTCGCGACCAATCTAATCTTCAACAACAACCGAGAGTCGATCTGAATGCAATCTAATCTACTAACGGAGACCGACTCAATTGAATGCAATTGTGACAAAAGCGTGACTCGAACTTCGAAACTCTAAGGACTAGACTCTAAAACCGGCAAAGACACGACTATGCAGCAAGCGATTCAACAAACCAAGAACAAGTAGTAAAAGTTAGGGCACAAATTAGCTTGGACGGAGGAACCAATCTACTAAATTTTTGTGGGGCAATTTTACGGACTCTAGGTAGGAGCGAAATTGAAGGAAGATCTCACCGAGCAACCTTGAGCTCGATACCACTTGATGGGGGCGGGTGTTCCCGATCTTTCGTGTGAGTTGATGATCGTCGATTTGGGGGTGTTGATGGCACCGATCTAGGGCTTCCTACCAGCAGGTTGGGAGCTTCACAATCGCATTGCCAATCCACACGGATACAAGATCCAAGCGATCAATTGTTCTGCAAGAAATCGAGAACCATAAGAACAAAGCATGAAGCAATCTGAATAGATAGTATTGAAATCAAAGCGAAACAAGTTGAAGTTCTGTTTCTCGGCTCGAGGCGGTCTAGTCGACCGCGTGCAAACATGAGGAGGGGCGACAGGGTCTACCAAACACAACAAAAACCTAGATTACAATGTACGACGGCTGGGGCATTATATAGGGTGGAAACCAGACTTGGGGCGCCCAAATTAGGGTAGGACACCACCCTAGGGTCGGCCACCATGCAACCCTAACCATACATGGGCCATAAGCCCAAAAATAAGGTGGCGCAGCACCTTGAAATTCTGTCCTGTGAGATTATTCTTTGATTTCCCGTCGCTTCAGAAGGAATTTAGCCTTGGGACAAGATTCATTGGAAAGGTTATCTCGATACCTTTCAAACGAGTGGTCGCACGCTGAAAATGGAGTCCGAGAGCCCGAGTTATGTCCGTTTGAAGTACTGCTGCTCCAGGATGGCCGAACCGAACTCGGAGACGAATTGGGCTTGATCTTGGGCCTGCCTTGGTGCGTGGGCTGTCCTCGGTGGATGTCTTTGACAAGCTGGTCCAGCAAAGGTGGGTGGAAAGGCCTTGCTTCCGGATTAAGCCCTCCAAGCATCGTAGACGAAGTAGCGGCCGAAACAGCGACGGTCGGGGACGAAGGGGCAGCGGTTGTATCCTTAGTTGTGATGTCCTCATCATCACTGGTATAAAATGCGTCACTTTAGCCAAGCGATCAATTATGACTCATATGGAATCGTGCCCACTCTGCGTCCTAAGTAACCCGGTGATAAAGTCCATACCGATTTCCTCCCATTTCCATTCAAGCACCTTTAAAGGTTGCAACAAACATGCTGGCCTTTGATGCATTGCCTTCACTCTCTAGCATATATCACACAGGACAACATGCTCAACAACTTCACGCTTCATATTTGGCTACCAAAATCTCATTTTCAGATCCTTGTACATCTTTGCACTTCCTGGATGAATAGAGTACTTTGAATCATGTGCTTCTTCAAGAATCAACTGCTTTAATTCCTTCTTATGCGACACACAGATTCGACCTCTCATCCATAAGGTTCCCTGTGCATCTACAGCAAAATGCTTGGCTTTACCTTTGTCCAATTTAGACTTAATCCTCTTTATTTTGGTATCATCCTTATTTGATCTTCCAAGGTAGGCTTTACCTCCAAAGTAGCTAGAAATCCCTTTGGTACTACCTCTAATCTCAGCTTCTAAAATTCCTTGCACAACTCAGGCTGACTTCCCTGAATCATCACATTAACACTGTGACTTTTCTTGCTTAATGCATCGGCTACTACATTAGCCTTTCCAAGGTGATAATGAATTCCCAGATTATAATTTTTAATTAAGGGCTTGTTTGGTAGAGCTCTAGATTCCAGCTTCACCTGAAATCTAAAACTTGTAGGCTAAAATAAAGTGAATTAAGTATATATTTTTAGTCTAAAATGTAAACAAGACAATCCATCTAAACACTCTTAATGTACTCACAGCTTCAGCTCGAATCTGGTGAAGCTAAATCCCTGCCAAACAGGCCCTAACTCTAACCACCTCCTCTGCCTCATATTCAGATCTGACTGAGTGAAAATATACTTTAAACTCTTATGATCCATGTATATTTCACAACGATTTCCAATAAGATAGTGATGTCATAACTTTAAGGCATGCACTACTGCTGCTAATTCCAAGTCATGCGTAGGATAATTCTCTTCATGTGCCCTCAACTACCTTGATGCATATGCAACCACTTTACCATTCTGCATCAGCCGACATCCAAGTCCTTGATGCGAGGCATCACAATAAATATCAAAATTGTTCCAAATATCTGGCAAAACTAACACGGGTGCAGATGTCAACATTTTCTTCAATTCTTAAAAACTCTTCTCACAATCTGGCGTCCATGCAAATTTCTTCTCTTTCTTCAACAATTGCATGAGGGCCTAGCAATTGATGAGAAACCCTCAATGAATCAACGATAATATCCTGCAATTCCAAGAAAAATCCAAATTTGTGTCACCGACTTCGGTTGTTCCCAATGCAACATGGCCTTGACTTTACTAGGGTCAACTGCAACACCTTTGGCAGTCATCACATGACCAAGGAATTCCACTTTCTTCTTCCAAAAGTCACACTTACTAAACTTGGCATACAATTGTTGCGCGTGTAGCTTCTCTAGAACTAGCTTCAAGTGCTCTGCATGATCTTTTTCTGTCTTGGAGTAGACAAGAATGCTATCTATGAAAACAACAACAAACTTATCTAGGTATTCCATGAAAACTTTATTCATTAAGTTCATGAAATACGCAGGGGCATTGGTCAATCCAAATGACATCACTGTGAACTCATAATGACCATATCTGGTTGAAAATGCTATCTTGGGTATGTCCTCTACTCTAATCTTCAACTAATGATATCTCGATCGAAGATCTATTTTGGAGAAAATTCTAGCTCCTCTTAACTGATCAAACAAATCATTGATCCTAAGTAGCGGATACTTATTCTTTATTGTCACCACATTTAAGGCTCGATAATCAATGCACATTCTCATGCTTCCATCCTTTTTCTAAACAAACAAAATAGGTGCTCCCCATGGCGACGAACTTGGTCTCACGAAACCTTTTTCTAGCAACTCCTCCAACTGTTTCTTCATTTCTACCAACTCATCTGTAGGCATCTGATACGGGCTCTTGGCTATTGGGGCTGTACCAGGCACCAATTTAATCACAAACTCAATATCTCGATTAGGTGGTATTCTCGGTAACTCTTCAGGAAAACATCTAAATATTCGTTTACAACTGGTACTTCCTCAATGCTAACTGCTTTAGCGCTATTAACCATCATTTGTCCATTATGAACCATAGTTGCTTGAATTTCTACTCTTTCACCCTTCGGGCTTTCAATTGACACTACTCTTCTACACAATCTAGCACGGCCTTGTGCTTAGATAGCCAATCCATCCCAAGAATAACATCTAGGGTTTGAGTATCCAAGATAATAAGGTTTGCTAGAAACTCTATTCCATTCATGAGCATTCTTACTCCCATACATCTTAGGTTAGATCGCAACTCTAATCTAGAGGATTGGACCAAAAGCATGTACTTAAGATTTTTAACTTCTAACCCATGCCCAACAGCAAAATCTCGAGAAACAAAAGAATGTGAAGCTCCAAAATCAAACAAAATTGTAGCAGGTAATGAGTTAACTAGAAACTTACCCAGTACGACGTTCGATGCTCCCTGGGCCTCATCAGTCGTGATGTGAACATCACCTCTCATCGTGGCTTGAGTGGTAGCTCCAGACTGAACAACTCCACGGTTTCCTCCTGTGCAGGCGTCTTGGCCGGTGTTGATCCAAGGTTGAAATGCACGGGCGTGACACCTCCTCTCTTCGGACAGTTGTTGGCGAAATGTCCAGGCTCATTGCAGCTGAAACAATGCCTCACTATCGACTGCTAACCTCCTCCTGGTGCATTATTGGTCTGAACAGGTATCTGAAAATTCTGCCCACTAGGACGGTGTGCAGGCGAAGGCGTTTTAAGAACTACCTTGGGCTGAAACCGGACAAACTACTATGGTGCAACCCTTATCTTTTGTTGCCCTTGGCGAGCTCCTTGTTGTGCCATTGTAGCCTTATTCACCAGCTTATGGAAATCAAGAAAGGTGTGAGTGATTAACCCAACTTGCTATGTAGAATTCAGTCCCTTCATGAAACGAGATTGTCTTGCTTTATCTGTCGCTACATCCTCAGGTGCGTAGCGAGCAAGCTGAGTGAACCAGTTCAAATATTCTGCCACAGACTGGCTCCCTTGTTTGATGGCTCTAAATTCTTCCTTCTTCAAGTCCATGACACTTTCAGGAACATGGTACTAACGGAAAGCAGCAGAAAATTCTTTCCAAGTGATCTCTTGTGGGTTCTCCTGCGATGCACAATAATTCTCCCACCATTCAGCAGTTGTACCCTCAAGCTGATGAGAAGCATAAAGCACCTTCTCATTTCTTTCACACTAAGTGATATGCAGTTTCCTCTCGATAGTCCTCAACCAGTCATCGGCTTCAATCGGGTTGACATTTCCAAAAAATATGGGTAGACGAGTCCTCATAAAGTCAAACAGCTACGAGTAGGGATGGTTCCCATTGCCAGCAACTTGGTTGGAATTATTGGCTACTGCTTGGTTGGCAAAGTGTTGCATCTACTGCATCATAGTCTGCATAAGCTGGGTTTGGGCAGCAAGAAAAGCTCCAAAATTTCTCATATCAACCGGAGGTGCTGCCTGAGGAATTGGCGATGCATTGTTCTTATTCTAACGGCTTCTACTTCCTTAGCCTCCATCGTTTCCGTGAGTCTAGACCATCTGATAATCATTCCAAGGCTTAGAGGAAAGAGGGAAAAACAGCATAGACAAGTAATATAAGATCTTATGTGGGGGAAATGGTTCTTAACTCAAACTCTAAATTTTATTAACTTTATTCAATACTTGGTATGGCTGCTCACAAGTGCCTAAGGGCAATGCAACGCATACTGCACACTCAAAAGAACATGAGGACTTTCAAATAACCTAACAAGCAATTCTAATTGACTAATGGCAAGACAATAACTCAGACTCATACGACTCACAACTCGAGTCACAACTACTACTAGACTCAGACTCCACCTAATCACTAACCCATCCTGGATGCAGACCTCTTGGCTGACACGGTGGCGGGTGACTCGGCATCGGGGCAAACTTGTTCCGATGGCCAGGAGTTTCATTGGATGACACCGATCCTTGACTCTCTGGCTCTGGACAAGCTCCTCCAGGTCCTCCTCAGACTCCTCCAGCTTAGCTGCCTCCTCCCTAAGGTAGAGAGCCTCCTTCAACTCAGTGATCCTCTCAGCAGCTATCGTCCTGGACTCCTGAAGATCCCTCTCAGCCTTTTCCAAAGCCTCATATGCCTCAGAAAGCTCCTGGTCAGTGGTCTTTGTAAGCGTCTCCTGGGCTGAGGTGAGACGCACCAAGTGGATGATAGTGGTATTCTCCTCCTCCACGACTCTGTCCTCGGTGACAGTGCTCCCATTTGGATGATACTTGAATGTGGTGGACTCCAGCTCTAGATTGTAGTCACGGGCAAAGCAGCGAAGAGCAAGGCATGCTGTCTCCTTGATCCCAACTTCAAAAGATGACCTTCTCGTGGAGATGTGAATTGGGCAGCTCCCGATGGTATTCTCCCGAGCATATACTGTGAGCTTGAAAGTTGTTCCTCTCTTTTTCCCATTCACAACCCAATCAGTACTGCAATAGATTGGGCGATCAAAGCCTCCCAACAACTGTAGCATTCTCTAGAGCTCTGCAGCAAATCCTCCCTTGCGCTCACCATAGAGGCAATCCATCTCAACCTACAGAAAAGCGGCTCTCGTAAAAACCTCAACTCAAAAACAAAGAAAAGACAGAAAAAATCAACAAAGGTGAAGAGTAAGAAAGATGGGACAAGTCAAGATCCCAAGGCGACAATTTTGCCTTTAGAAAATAGTTTTGAACACTCCCAAGGCGACAATCCAGTTAGGGCTTGACCTACAGTTAGTTTGGCTTTGACACCACCACTGTTGGGACCCGAATATGCAAATTCGGACCCTCTATGTACTCTGCACTAGTCCAGGATCACGCTAATGCACATAGGCTCAACATAGATGAATATCACAATCATACTCAATGATAATAATATAATAAAGACTTCAACAAGTTTAATATAACTGTTAAATGACCTTATGGTCCACCTTACATGAATATGCAACGTAGGGCTAAATCTGAAAGTAAATAAATAGCAACGAAAATAATCAAATGCGTAGAAACCCTTCAACTGCCACATGAAACACACAAGGATTGCACCCTAGTTATTCACCTCCTCGTGGAACTCCTCAAAAGCAGGCATTGCTTCTTCTCCAATTGATGATGTTTTGTTGCAAGGGGTGAGTACATAAAAAACTCAACAAGACATGCACAGAATGCAAGTTTATGCACTATATGCATGGCTTAGTACAAAGGATAGGCTACAGGGTCACTTTGCATAAACAACATTTGTAAAAGAATAGCATAAATAGATTAAAAGATAGTAAAACAAGTAATAACAATAATAATAACTTTTGCATTTGTTTCCAATAACCAACTCATAACCTTACGTCTCATTTCAACTTTCCATTCCCATATTTGTTTTTATAAAATCAAACCATTGACTGTAATCACCGAGCAAAGCTCAATACCATGAGCACAGCTATTCCAATAAGTTTTACACTATGAAGAGGGTATACGCTTTACCCATAAGATACAATCATACACCACAAAGGCGAGTGATCATAACAAGGCCTTTTCAATGCCTATCTAAACCCAGTACTATTCGCTAAGGTTTCAATACTGGTGGGCCTGGTTACCACATCCAACGCCCCCCTCTTGCACTATGTGAGCCAACCCGTGTGAGGACTAATTACCACTACCCAGGCCTCACACCATCACAATAGTACCAAAGTTTAGACTCAACAAATTAATCAGCTAGGTCTATCTCATTCCAGACTTGTGGTTGTATGAATGACTCAGTTCAAATTCTTGCAAGGTTAAGTCCTTAATTTACCAAGCCAAGATTAACCAAAAATCGTCATATCCATAAACCATCATTATCATAAAAAGCAAATGCGACCACCCACGTGCCACATTAGCCCACCACAAATACATGCCACTTGCCTCGGTCTAAATCATTTTACCACCGTAGTTGATTTACCATGCACCACGTGCCATCAACAACCCCAACATTGTGTGACAACACCCGAGACACAAGTTAAAACACATGTTCCATAGTCATTAGGCAAGATTAATCATTTGTACATAAAATGATGACTCGTTGCATGGCTAAGCATACTACACGCGTTCTAACTACCCATGTTGGCAATTATAGCTACCAATTAATAGTGAACAATTCTAGGGTGACAAATGAGATATGGCATACAACATGGCAAGGTGGATGTAATTCAAGTGGACGATTAGCTACTCCCAACATATGGAAAACCATTGATAATTGAAATAACATGCAATACATTGAAACAACATAATATTTAAAGCATAGGTTCAACATTATCAAAGCACAACATGCCTTCAAAGGGTTCTGGATCCTGCTCTGAAACCTGGTCAAGCACTAACTTCTTGACAACGAACTCACCGGGCAACTCAACGTCTACGCACAAAGAGAGAAAAAGCAATAAATAACCAAACAGAGAGTGAAATCAATTTCAAAAATTAAATAAAATACACCATTAAATAGAGCACAACTTTACAAATTTTTAGAGACTAGAATCACCTCAATCAGAGTTCGGATGCAGAAGATATGGCCTTCAAAGTTTAAAATAAATGAAAAAACATTTAAAATCAGAAATTTTGATTTATCCGAATTATTTTCATATGGTAAATTCATATTTATGACATCAGCACAGCTAATGATGATGTCATCATAGATTTTAATTTCGACCGAATTATTTTTCTACTGAAAATTAATTATGACGTCATCGCTGACGTCAGCTTAACACGTGGCCCAATCACATGCCGACATGCATTGCAACCAGAGGTTGACATGCATCACGGCGCTTGGACTCAATCCATGGTGGCACTGGTCCACAGTGGACCGATCGCAGTGTGCCCATTTACCGGCTGACGCAAGCACTGATGTCATCGGTACGCCTGGACCAATCAGCGACTAACATGTGGCTGGCTAAGACTCAGCGCAATCTCATCTGTTCGATTCAAAATGAACAGTTGAGATTGATCGATGTGACTCAGCGCTGGTTAACTACGGACTCGAAAAGTGGCTACAATCTGGCCATTGAATCCGGATCAAACGATGATGGCAAGCGAAGCGGCGGTGCATCTGACGGCAACAGCGAGCAGAGCGGCGATGCACTAACGCGGCAACGCCTCAACCCTTGATTCTAGATCCGACAGCTAAGATCTACCCTAGTACAACTATACGCGATGCAATCTCTACCATGGGATTGAAATTCAACGGTAAGGAGTGATGGAGGTGTTTACTATGGATGCGGCGACGTGATGTGATCGCAGGCACTGGATGGAGATCGAATGGTGAAGCAAGCATGGCTCGGCAGCGATGGCGAGGCGGCGCAGGCTCACCGAAGTGAGGGAAGATGACCACGGCAACGGCGCTAGGGGGTGGCTCCAGTGACAAGGAACAGCGCAATCGATGCGGCTCGGCGAGGGCGACATTCCGGCGACCTTGGCAACGGCGGAAGGGGACCGGCAATGACAGAACGAGCGGCGGAACGGTTCGGGACTCCGACGAGTGACTGCGGCTAGACGAGGGCGCCTCGGCGTGAGAGAGTTGACCAGCAGATGCGGCACGAGGGTGGCGGTGGTGCATGAAATAGGGGTCTAGGCATTTGTGTCTGTTGCTAATAACACGAAGAAGCATGCGGCGGCGGCGGAGTCCGGTGGGGATACGGCTTGGCGATGTGGTGGCATTGCGTGCGTCCGATCGGCGGCAGATCGACGGCATAGGGTGCAACAACGATGCGGCGGGACAACAGTCGTTGGATCGAGATCCAACGGCTGCAGTCTAGGGTTTCGGTCTAGGATTTTTAATTCATTTCCGAATAAAAACAAATAAGGTAAATAAATAAAAGCCAAAATAAATAGCAAAAAAATCCGAAAAAATCCAAGAAAGTTCCAAAAAAAATACTTTATGATATTTAGAACCCAAATAAAATACTTCCAGCAAAAGATCAGTAATAGTTTGCACAAAACAAATAAAAGATAGCAAATAGCCTATTTAATAAATGCAAAAGGGATTAAAGAAAAACTCAAAAAATTCAAATAAAAGTGGAAACACAATAAATCCAAAAAAAGAAAAATTTGGGATATTACAGTATGGATGAGATGAATCTTTACAGCAATGTGAGTAGTCGTCATAGCACTTGGCCGGTAACTTTATGTATGTACAACCTTTCTCTTTGGCTTTGTATGAAGCTAAAGTACATTATAATGCCACTACTGAACCAAGGGCCTAGGCAACCTGACAATGATATCGATCTGTACCTCAAACCATTGGTTGAAGATCTTCTAATATTATGAAATGATGGTGTACGGGTATAGGATGAGTATAAAAGAGAGAATTTTATCCTACGCGTATTGTTGTTCGTAACCATCAATGATTACCCTACTCTTGGTAACCCGTCGGGCCAGACGACAAAAGGCTTCAACAAATGCGTCCAATTCTTGGATGATATAGCTAGCCAGTGGCTAAAGAACTACCGAAAAATGGCTTACATGCAGCATCATATGTTCCTCTGCAAGGATCACCCATACAGCAATAATAAGAGAACTTTTGACGGGACAAAGGAGACTACCTTTGCTCCGAAGAATCACATTGGGAAACAAATATTTGTGACCGTAAAGGATCTTACAATTATTCACAGATGCTTCAAATTGCAATTAAGGGTGTGTTCTATCAGATAAAGTTCGAGACCCAATTATAAAGTTGTGTTCATTCTTCAACGTGATTTTGCAGAAAGCCATTGATCTATTAAAACTAGATAAGCTACAGGAAGATATGGTCCACACTCTGTGCAGGCTTAAGATGTATTTCCCTCCATCTTTTTTTGATATTATGGTCCATCTCATTGTTCACATTGTAAAAGAGATACGGATTCTTGGTCCCGTGTTTCTACATCGGATATACCTATTTGAGAGGTTCATGGGAGTTATAAAGAAATATGTTCGTAACCAATATCGACCGGAAGGCTACATTGCCAATGGCTGGGGAACCAAGGAGGTTATTGAGTTCTGCGTCGATTATATGGATCTCAAAACCGATTGGTGTGCCTGTATCTCAGCATGAGGGGAGGCTATAGGGGAAAGGGACACTAGGCGAGAAATCACTCCGTACTAGCAATCTAGCTTCATTCACTCAAGCATATTTCGCAGTTTTGGGACAATCAGTTGTGGTGGCCCCATATGTCAACATGCACAAGAACATGCTATATTGCAGAACAAACCCAGGGAGGTCAGAGGTTTGGATCGCAAGAGAGCATAGAGATAACTTCGGCGATTGGTTGTATAGACACATGATGCATACAGAGACAGACTGCACTCAGTTGAAAGTGTTGGCTCAAGGATCATCAACTACAATTCGGACATTCCAAGGATACGACAAATAGTTTTACATTTTATACAAGAGCACAAGATAAAAAGAGCACCAATCAAAACAGTTGTATCCGTATAGATGCCTATGATAGCAATGGAAATAGGCAAACCTACTACAGATTCATAGAAGAGATTTGGGAGCTTGACTATAGACCTTTGAAGGTCCCTCTCTTTTGGTGCCAATGGGTCAGACTTTCAAGGGGCGTGAACATCGACAAATACGATATCACTACTGTGGACTTCAAACTCATCGGATACAGAGAAGAACCATTCGTACTTGCTAATTCTGTTACACAAATCTTCTTTGTAACTAACCCAGCTAACAAGGAGCGCAACGTGGTTATTCAAGGAAAAAGAAGGACTGTCGGAGTTGAGAATGTTGTCGACGAGGAAGAGTACAATCAATTCGATCAGCTTCCCCCTTTCGGAGAGGACATTGACCTAAGTCTCTTGGAAGAGAGTGAGGAAGCTACATACATACACCGCGATCATAACAGAGGTCGAATCGTAGCTTAGTTGTTCTAATTAAATATATGCTTTCTCATATGTAACAATTAATGTATTATATGGAGTAATGGAAATTGAGATTATGCTCGGGACTAGTTTTCTCTGTTCTTTGGTAGCTCGAAGAAAAGCGTGATCCAAGATTTGAGTGCAAATCTTTAACTACATTTGAATTTGTGTGAATTTTATTGCATTTGTGTGAATTTTTGAAGCATTATTTGATTTTTGAAATATTAAAACTGTTAAACAGTTTTTGATAGGATTTGATGTTTGAAATATTAAAACTATTAAAGCATTATTTGGATCAAATTTGATAGGATTTCAAAAATTCCAAAGCACTCAGCCTTTGAAATGAAATAATTGAAAGTTTCACTTAACTAGTCGGAGACCAGCTTATCACTACTAGTTGCTCATAAAACCGGTAGTGATACGGCTTATTACTGTCAGCTGATAGTATCAACCGGCAGTGGTATGGTTTATTACTGCCAGTTGCTAGTCTCAACCGGTAGTGATAAGAACTATCACTGCTAGGTGGTTCTCCAACCGGCAGGGATATTCTAGTATTATTGCCGGTTTGTGGAGTGGCCGGCAGTAATAAGCACTATCACTACTGGCTCTATTTATGGCCCGGCAGTGATAGGCCATTACTGCCGATTTTGTGGCGAACTGGCAGTGATAGTCCACCCCTATAAATTCAGAGGCAGCGCCCTCCTCTCAGTTATCCTAACGTAGCCCGCGCCCTCCTCTCAGATACACTGCCGTTGCCTCAGAGCTCCCCACCGCCTCGGCCATCCCCGCTGCCGCCTCACCTCGGGACGCTGTCACCTCCACCTCGGACCGCTGCCACCGCCTTGCCTCGGACTGCCGCCATTGCCTCGCCTTGGACCGCCGCGTCGCCTCCACCTCGAACATGTAGGACATTGTAGTCTTAGATTTTCATGGTATTATCATCATAGATATTTTTAGCTAATGTTGTTAGTTGTTAATGCAAAAATCAGTGTAGGATTGTCTTGCTCTTAAAATGAAGGATATATCTTGAATGTCATTGGCTATTTTTATTTATATAGATGGGCACAAATGCCATTGTCTGCATAGACTTGAAACTTGATTTATGATGAGTTCAATGAAATAGCCAATGGATGGCACCTTGTTCCTTGCATGGACTAGCAAATTCTAAAACCAGTGGATAGCTAATACTGGCATGTTGTATAGCTTGCAACATAGCCTCGATTAATCTTTGTGTGAATTATTCAGTTCAAAGGATAATATAATTCGTAAGTATTCCAAGCTGATAGAAAATCTTCCAAAATTTTCATTATTTTCTTCTGATAGCATCAATTTGATAGTTTGTATGTTTTGCATTCCTGTTGTAAAGTGGCATATAGATTAGAAGAACCCAAGCATTTGTAAAAAAATTTAAAGCACATTCTGTAATTTATAGTTCTGTTGTTTAGGTGTATATGTATATATGTTCTTGAAAGATGTATACATGTATATATTCTTGAAAGATGTATATGTGTCTTTCAAATATTTATATGTGTCCTTGAAAGATGTATGTGTATAAAGATAAAAAATATATGTGTGTGTATAAAGTCTGATGCTCCATGGAATTGCGCTTTTCTAATATGTGGATGTGAGGCTAAGCTGGTAGGCATTCATGTTAAGGCATCAACTGGTGAAGAATTGATCAATGAAGATTGACATTCTCAATCCTTTCTTTGTCAAGTAGTCCTTCGTAGTTACTTTATAGTTGTGGTCATGTGGATTTCGATATTATTTCTTAGTAGTAATGTCTAGGTGTTTTTTTTGTTATATAAAAGATGGTTAGCCAATTATAAACTCTATGCATGGATAATTTGACACACACACGTTTGTAATTTATGGGTTATGGTGAAAGTACCTAGAGTGATTATCATTGAGCTGTTATAAAACCTTTCACTATCCCATGTAAATTGATCGAGCCAAATATACAGTAGTTTAGTGGATTTGTAATCATGGATCACATTGGAGTGCAACGCATAGCTCTTTCACATCCAGCCCAATGTTGAAGGTTAGTAATGGTAAGTCGTAGAGAGTGTGGAAAGGCAATCGGCTCGATAACAATGGACTAGTGCAGAAGCCAAAGAGAGCGACACATATATATCGCAGTCTCGAAAACAACTCTAAAAATCACTATCATGTGTCTATGCCATCGTTTTCATTCATTTTAGGTAATGGGTTTTTTATAGTTAATGCAATTAGAACCCAATTACTAATCTTAGATCAAAAGAACACATGGATATACAAGCTAGCTCTAAACAATTTTCAAATTCTCCTTACCAAGCTACATCTTGAATATAATGCAATTGGAACCCATTACTAACCTTAGCTCACCAAAACACATGGATCTACAAGCTAGATCTAAACAATTTTGAAATTTTCTCCTTACCAAGCTAGACCTTAAATATAATGCAATTAGAACCTATATTAGTGACCTTAGATCAAACAGAACACATTGATATACAAACTAGATCTAAACAATCTTTAAAGTCTCCTCACCAAGCTAGATCTTGAATATAATGTTAGAACCCATTACTAACCTTAGATCACCAAGAACACATGGATCTACAAGCAATCTTCAAATCAATGGTCTTCTTTCACAATATCACCTCATAGCCACAACCACCTGAAAAATAGATTTCAAAACCCTAAAAAGCACTAAGTAGCTCGTGTCTCTGTAATATATATCACTGGGAGATATCACAAATAGTTTTATTCATAAATCATTAGCGATTTACATAGAACCGTTTGGGATATCACAACCGTCTATGATATAATCATTGACGGTTTGGTACTAAAACCATTTGTGATATTACTATGTATCACTAACGGTTTATGAAGAGTACAGTTTGTAATGATATCACTGATGGTTGCAATATAGAACTGCTCAGTGATGTTCCTTATCACAGACAGTTTTTCTAAACCGTCTATGATGAGGCGTTGAATATATGCCTTTCTATAGTAATGCACCTTCCGTGGTAGTGGAGCGCAGAAGGTGACACGCGTCACCTTCTGATGCTTTCGCGGAGGGGAATGAGGCCAATAATACAAATGCATTCATGAGGGTGCTAAATTTGCAAAAAAACACCTTGTTGATGTTGTTCATGATGTTATTTGATTGGTCTCTTCCAAACGTTTTTTCCAGCATGTATAAACTTAATCAAGGTGATTAGATTTTCTTGGTGAAAGTTGTAGAATCCCCTAATTGAAAGTGTATTTTTTTCTAGTTGAAAGATCTTGTTTTTGTTCAAATTGAAAGTTAATGTACTTGAATTGAAAGTTTTTGCCCTAAGGCTACTACTGAATTTTTCTTTGAAATATAATTGAAATTTCTCGAAACTAGTTGAAATTCCTCCAAATTTGTTTGAAATCATTTGGAATGTTCATTTTTCTTGTTATAGAGTTGAATTTTTCAAAACCTAGTTACAATTTTTCGAAATCAAAGTTGAAATTTCAGAATGGTGTTGAACTTTTTCAAACCAAATTTAAACTCATTTCAAAATGTGTTTTTTTGTTTTTGTGTTAGAACTCCTTAGGGGCAACAAATGGGGAAGAAGGGTTGTAGGGGAAAGGGGAAGGTGGAAGGGGAAGGAGGGGAGGCTATCGGGAATTGACGCCCTCAAATTAGCATGCCTTGCATAAAATTAGCATAATTGTTGTATAATGTCATTTTGGAGATATTGTTCTTGTATTATCAATACTTAATATTATACTTTGTGGTTCACGTATCAATGAACAAGCTAGCGAGGCCGCAAAATGGGCCTGCATCACTAACATTCATCTAGGGGCATACTCTTGGTGTCTAAGATAGATGATGTTTGCGCACTGCATTTCTCAAGTTCTTTATTGCAAATATTGTAACTTCTTTTGAGAATTCGATTACAAATATTATTGTTCACATAGGACAAACTGAGGGACTGTTATTATACAGTTCAACCACTACCATATGCAAGCAAAAAATATCATTTAACACAAGCATGTAAGTGCAGCAGTGCAGCATCCAGGTCAGGACTAGGCATGCTTAATAGGCACAAGACAAAGAGGCACCTTCTTGCGAAAGGCAAGTTGCCCTGTTTCCTCCATATCGATGTCCTCCTCTTTCATGCCCTTTGGAAGTTCCCAATCAAAGAAATATAGCAGATTGGCTATCACAACCTCTACATTGGCCACGCCCATGGCCATGGCAGGGCAAGACCTTCGTCCTGACCCAAACGGAAGGAGCTCAAAGTGCGAGCCTCTGAAATCAATAGGCGTGTCCTCAAATCGCTCGGGATAGAACTCCTCCGGGTTGTCCCATATGCTAGGGTCTCTTCCCATAGCCCAAACATTTACATGCATCCTTGTCCCTACAGGCACATGGTAGCCACCAATCACGCAGTTTTGCATTGTTAATCTTGGAACCAGCAAGGTCCCTGGTGGGTGCAGCCTGAAATTTTCTTTCATTACCATCTTGAGGTACTTGAGGTTTTGGATATCTTCTTCATCCACTCTTGGTTTATTTCTCACCAAGTTGTGCATCTCGCTTTTGCCTTTTGCATTACTCTTGGGTTCCTCATGAGCTCGGACATCATCCATATTGTAGCGACAGCAGAAGTGTCAATGCCACCCGCAAATGTATCCTGAAGTGAAAATTAAATTTGTGATTGTAAGTAGTAACTGTTGCCTTTTTTTCATGAAAAGAGATGCTATTTACTTGTACCATAATTTCTATCTTTTAGGAGCATGAGTATAGTACAGAATGTAGTCAATGTGTAGTTGTAAATTAAATATTTACTTGTACAGTCATAGTCAAGTTTGGTATAATACTTCTAATCAAATTTGGAATGTAATCAAGCCGAACGTACCATGAGGAGTCCTTTAATATGATCATGTGTCAATCCTAGAGCCCCATCCTGCTCCCTCCACATCTTCACCAGCGCATCGACCATGTCCTCCTGCACCCCCGCCTGTAGCCTTTCAGGATCGAGATGCTTATCAATAACCAAATCGAAGAAGCGGTCAATCTTGCGGAATATCGTCCGCCGCCGCCGTACCGCCCCGGTCAGACATCCGCCCAACGTGCGAGGGCTGACGACGGAAAGAAGTCCTCGAAGTTGAAGCTGCCAAGCACCTGCAGCGTCTCGTCCATCACCTGTTGGAAACTGCTCTTCTCAAACGACTGCGCTGACCCGTACATCTTCCCGAAGGCCACTGTGCCAATGATGCCTTCGGAGAGCGTATACACCTTCTCGCTCAGGTCAACGAGGGTGCCTGGAGGTGAGGCTGCGAGGGAGTCGATGAGGCGGTCGACCTCGGCGGCTCTCGCGTAGGCGAAGGACCGGACACGCCTCATGCTCCCCAGCTCCACGATGAAGAGCCTCCGCACCTCACGCCAGTAGTCGCTGTAGGGGCAGAAGGCCACGTCTAGGAAGTTGTAGCTCAGCATCCTCGGACCTGACGGATGACGGATGCACGCATGCTTCATTAATCATGATGGTCGTATTGCGAACAAATATAAAAAGACAGTGGCCGAGCAGGCAAACTGAGCTTGTGTCAAGTGACCCAAGATGAAAACATCCTAAAAATTCCTAGAGCATTCCAGAATTGTTAATTCGAGGACTCTCTTTGTGATATGTGACAACTCATTTGTTCTTTCATCATTTTTATGTCCCTCTCAAAGATTCTCTCATCGCGACACTTAGCAGCATCCCCACTATCCTACTTTTTTCCTCCATTCCCTTCCCATCAAATTTAAAAAATATTTCTAATTTTTCCTGAATATTTTTAATAAGAACTATTTTTATCCCATTTTTGAATGTTTTTTAGTTGAAAGTTTTTGAACCAAAAGTATTTTGAATCAAAACTTTTCGAATTGAAACTCTTTAAAATAGAAAGTTTCGAACTGAATTCTTTTGGACTAAAAGATTTCGAATCAAAAAATTTTGAATCGAAAGTTTTCAAACCCAAATTTTTTAAATTTGCCATTCTAAAGTTTCTGCACTTATAATTTTGCAATTTTAGATTTTTCTTGATGAAAGTTCTCGATATGAATTTTCCAAAGTTGAAAGTTCTTTGAGTTGAAATTTTCTAAGTTGAAAGGTCCCGAATTGAAATTTCCTAGGTTGAAAATTCTCTGATTCAAAATCTTTTGATCTTTCAAAATTTTCTGAATTGAAAATTTCTGATTTGAAATTTTTGGCTTGAAACTTTCGGAGTTGAGGCTTTCTGATTTGAGGCATGTGGATTTAAAATTTTTTGAGTTGAAATTTTCAAGTTGAAACTTCATATTTAAAATTTTTGAAGTTAAAATTTTCTAAATTGAAAATTGTGTTAGAGAGGAAGGAAGAGTGGTGGGGAAAGTCACTAGGAAAGAGGGAAGAGGCCGGAAGAATGGAGGTGGATGGAGAAGATGATATATAGCATTTTAAAAATGTATTCTTAAATATTTAGTTTGAGAGTAACCCCCAAATTAGTGGTAACCAGCCTCACCTTCCATACCTAATGGTAACCATCCTCCTCTTCGAAACAGACCTTGAGTGTTGGGGAAGAACTCCTGTGTAGGTTGACTAGATAGTGGGTAAACTGTGCATTCTTCCATGTTCTTAGGTAGTTAATTACAAAAATTTACTTGTTAATTACAAAAATATAGTATCTAAAAGAACTACATATAATTAGTTTTGACAAAACTTTATTAAAACTTTCTCATTATTTAAATAATTCTTATAATAGGCCATATTCAACAATAACAAATAAATTCCAGAAAAAACTCAAAAATTAAAAAAAATCACAAAAACAATATTAAATCCAAATGAACCAAAAACTAGGATATTACAAACCTCCTCTCTAATAGAATCTCAACCTCGAGATTCAGGACTAACTAAAGAATAAGTTAGGAAATTTCGACTTGAGTTTTCCTTACGCTCCCAAGTAGTTTTACTCTCAGAATGGTTACTCCAATAAACTCGCAAAGCTTAACTAACTTGCTCTTAGTCTTACACTCCACAACATCCAAAATCTTAATTGACTACTCCTTGTAAGTTTAATCTTCTTGCAGCTCAATTGCTTCTAACGGTGTCTACTCTTGCTAACAATCTGAGATACCTCTTAAGCTATGACACATGGAACACATCATGCACACCTACCAATTACTGCGACAACTCTAACAGATATCCAACCTCTCCTCCATAGTACAAGATTTTGAGCAGACCAACATATCCCATGGGAGCTTTCCTTTAGTGTGAAACCTTTTGACATCTTTGAGAGGGGTAACTCTAAGATACATAAAATTATCTGGCTCAAAACTCAACTCTCATCAATGATTATTAGCATAACTCTTCAGTCTCGATTGAGCCACTTTCAACATATCCCTGATCAATGCAATCTACTCTTCAACTTCCTTAAGAATATCAGGCCCAAGCACAAGACACTCTCCTATCTCATTCCAATTTAACGGAGTACGACAGGCACAACCATACAAAGCTTCAAACAGCAACATCTACAAACTTGCCTGATAATTGTTGTTATAATTGAATTCTGCGTTTGGCAAACATTTGTCCCATGATATAGTATAAGCTAAAGCACAAGCTCTCAACATATCTTCTATAATCTGATTAACCCTCATAGTCTGACCATCTGTATATGGATGATTCGTTGTATTGAAATTCAAACACATACCCATAGCTTCATACAACTTATTCCAAAAATCTCGAGGTTAGAGTCGAATCAATGAGTCGGCATCGAGTAATGTATGGTTACCCTAAGAACTCGAGTTGGGCTTGCCATAGGACGCTTGACCCAGCGCATTCTTACACAATACTAAGTGATTCCCAACCTACTTGAGTCGTTCGACCACAAGCAAGCGAGGCGTTACTCGACTAAGCCCAAGCTTGGCAGTAATCGGCCAAGCACTTAAACGTACCCTCCACTAAGCAGAGTTCGAGGGCTACTATCGAATATCTAATTATGGGATATATACATGCACGGGAAACTCAAAGACTGTACCATATATGCTCAAGCAAGCATCTAGAAACTCTGGATATCGTAGGCCCAGTTTAATGGGATACGGTATATGCGGAGGGGGTATCTCCACATTGGGAAGGACTCAACCATTTTCCCGTTACATGGAAACTAGCTCAAGTACCCCTAATATCTAAGGAAGTTTGGATACATCTCGGAGACCACACAACAATGGACTCCTCATCTGCTACGATCTGGTATCCTGAACCGACTATAACTTGATCTGAGGTAAGGTTACCTTGACTATATAAGGGCGAGAGTAGGCATCCCCAGGGGAGGAAGAGAAGAGAAAAGGAGGAAGCAATTCTCAGACTACAACCATCTAGAACTAAATAAGTGAGAAGACCCTTTAAGCAGAATATCTTTCGTCATAGCTTAGCCACTCTCAAGTTCAATCTTCATTGTAATTAGAGCTAGGCATCCTGCTTTGTATTCTGTTCGCCAATTCCATACATCATCCATACAAGAGTAGGGTATTACTCCATCCAGAGGCCCGAACCTGTCTATATCGTATGCCCCTAATTTCGTGCCTGAATCTGCTAAATTTGAAGGTACCTGAAGTATATGTTTATTGTCGATTTCTAACCATCGACACATGTGGGAAGCTATCCAAGATCATCTTGATCATCAAAACCCCACGAGCAAGTCTTAGATTAAGTTCTTGAATTTTTCACAAACTTGGTGTGTTTGTCCTTCAAAGTGAAGAAGGTTAGAATTTTGATGTCAATCCTTACGATTGAAGGTTGGAACAAGTTCCTGACATCCTTAGAATCACATCTACCAAGTTTCGTGAGTTTTTGTCTAGCCGATTAAAAGATTTCTCAAATTTTGCTTTTAACTCGTGCTGTTTTTGAAGATTGTTCTTCAGCTATTCTTGAGCTCGTTGATACCGCCCCACGTGTGGTGTACCGGCTACCCAGCAGTAGCACCGATCATACAGGACAGCTATCAAATTTTATTTACATCCTTTTGAGTATTTTTCCTAAGGGTTTGTTTGGATTAGTTTGTGTGGGGAAAAATTATTTTGGAATCAATCACCCCGCTCTGATTGCCATCTCAATCCATCAATTGGTATCAGAGCTGGTTTTGCTCTTCTATAGATCTTGACCGGTCCCAAGAGCCATGGCGACAGACAAATATTCCACCAAGCCTCCCATCTTTTTTGGAGCGGATTTTCCATTTTGGAAGTCTTGAATGGAGTCATACATCACTGCTCAGGGTTTTCTAATATAGTAGAAAGTGAAGCTCCTGTATGAGGTTCCTACCGATGAGCATGTCACGGTCCGGCAATATGGCTGATGTTGATGCAAATGCTAAGGCAAGGAACATCCTCATACAGGGGCTTAGCCACAGTGAGTACGATAGGATTTCTCACCTGGGATCTACTCATGAGATTTGGATGACCCTTGAGACTTACCATGAGGGCACTACCCAAAACAAGACAGTGAGGCAGTATCAGTACAAGTATGAATACAACAAATTTGAACAACACACTGGTGAGAGTCTTGATGAGTATTTTGGTCGTTTTACAAATATTTTGAGTGACCTCTGAGCAGTCGGTTGAACATACCCGACTCGGATAATATTAGAAATTTCTTGATCGCACTCGATCTTCGAATTTGGAAAATGAAAGTGACCACCATCAAGAACACTACCGACTTGTCGACTCTGACTCTTGTGGGCTCTATTCCCAACTCAAGACTCATGAGATCAATATCGTCTCTCGTAAGATGATATCTCAGTTGATAGCCTTCGTCACTGATCCCACTGGATCTTCTTTTGATCTTTCTGTTGGATTCTCTCTCTCCACACTTTGCGAGCTAAGAGATGACCAACCGGAAAATTTTTAAGAAATTGAACTTGCTCTTTGGCTCACAAATTCTCTCATGCATACAAGAGGGTGAGAGAGATGAAGATAGGTGGCATGATCACCTGCTTCAAGTGTGGTGGCCCCAACCACATTCGAGTAAACTACCCCAAGCTAGAGAAGGGCAAGAACGACTCCGGTGGTTTGAGAAAGATCGACTACACTGACAAGAACCGGAACATGAAGCATTCATCTATGAGCCAGTGCATGAGAAGAAGTACCACAACTTCTCGAAGAAAAGAAGCTCTTCCACCACATTCTCACTGCCTCGACGACATCAGCCTCTCCTACACGGAGACGTAGAGCGACAAAGATGAGAATGATCCGCAAGAGAAGAAAGACAACGATGAGTTCTCCAGCATGTGCTTCATGGCGGACGCCAATGGCATCAGTGACTCCAAGCTCTACAACGACTTGGGCGAAGTACCCTCCTATGACCAACTCAATGAACCTTTTAGCAAACTTGAAAAATTGCATGCTAGAGCTAGAACTAGGTGTACGAAGCTTTAGAAAGAAGTAGGTACCTTAAATTAGGAGTTAGCTTCTCTTAGATCTTTTCTCTTTTGAGTTTCTGATGACTGTTTATTGTGTGATGCTTTGCTTGTGGAGCTAGAGAACTTAAGGACTATGCATGATAGTGTGCTTACTGAGCTTGAGAGTGTTAGGTCGAAGAATGCTAGCACTTGTTCTGTTCATGCTATGTCCTTAGATGCTAGTTTTCTTCATACTCATTCTACTCCATCTTGTGTTAATTGTCCTAAATTGCTTGCTGAAATTGATGCCATGAGTACTCACCTTACAAAGCTTTCTTCTAGAAATGATGAACTTGAAATGCATGCTTCTAAGGACCTAGTTAGCTCATGTGAAGACTGTAAATAACTAAAACTTGACAATGAATTTTTAAATGTCAAGTGTACTAAACTTGCTAAGAACTTACTAGATAAGTCACAAGAAAGTTGCTTGCGATGTTCTGTGATTGAGGGGAACTTGGATAATCCAAGTCGAACTTAGGAAGAAATTAGAAAACTGAGCCCTTAGGATTAGAAATGCTCCTTGCGTTTTTTGTGAGGCCCTCAAGATTGAGGCAAGCTGTCTTTGAGGAAGAAAAATACACGTCTTTGGTAGTTCTTCTCATACGGTTCTTCATCCTCTTGTCATCTCTATTCTTCCTATGCTCTCTCTTCCAAGATTGTGAGTATCTTATGAGCACTCTCGAGAAGTTTGTAGGAGGCAAAAAGAAACTCAATCTTATTCTAGACTAATCTAAGATTACTTGATTTAACTAGGGTCTAGGATTTGACTACTTGGAGCACGCTTGGGCTCGTCCTCCCACCATTATGCATGGCTCCAAGAGTGGTGAGATCGTAGTAGCTCCCAGAGTGAGTACCACCATGTTTAGATCTGCTGGGGTTATTCATGGGACATATGATCAGAAGGTTCCTACTCCTGATACTTCTGCCTCTAGCAAGGCAAAGTACTCATGCACTTTTTGTCAGAAGGATGGTCACCTTGGAGATTTCTACTTCAAGCACGCCAAGATCACAAGGCGTGAGTGTATTGTTTCTCTTAGGGGTATTCAGGGTCATCCCCAGACTCTGGGTGCTCCTGAGGCATACACTACTACTAGACAGGTTAGAGAGTTGCCTATTTTTGGGCAGCGTTCAGGACTTGGTTTTTATGCTATTCATTCAATTTTTAGTCCTCGAGCTGCTTGTAGTCATTCTACCCACCGCCTCTTGATATTCCTCATTTTTCCCATCTAGGTAGATATCATAGGCGAGAGGTATCTTCTAGTAGGAGTCTTAGGCAGTCTCATTGGGATGGTCAGGCCTTTGCATCTCGGTGAGCCAACCCAGTTTTGGCTCCTGAATCATCTACTAGGATTACTACTTGTCAGCGTATTTCACCAGCAGCTATTCTTCCTAGACGGAGTCCGGGGTTCGATAGAGGAGGTCTTCTCGGAAGGACACCTACGGGCACTCCGATCCACATAGACAAGAATCCAAGAATACGCCGATATACCCAGGTTCGGGCTCCCGGTGTGGGTAATAGCCCTACGTCCTACTTCTGCTCTTGTTAATATGTTTTGAGTGGATTACAAACGCACGATCTACACTCTATCTCCTTTTTTCTCTCTGGGTTCTTCTTGAGCTCTCTCAGTGCTTTTCCCGTTCTCGTTCTTTTGTTCGAGTCCTTTTTCTCCGCCCCCTCTCCCATGCACTAAACCCCCTTATATAGGCCGGGCTGGCTCAAGCATGTGAGATGGATGATATCATACTGATTACACTCCATTTATTACATCAGTCGCTATAGCACCATCCCCTAGCCTCATTCTTTGCACCACCGTCCAACTCCGCCCGGTCCGCTTGGGAAGCGACTTGGATGTGACGGGTTAGGTGCAGGACGACAGAGAGATAAGCTATCGTGCTGTCAGCCGTGTCGGGGGAGAAGACTTCGAGGCGAAGCTCTCCCATTCCTTTGATGTACGCCTCCACGCCTGACCGACAGCGGACCCCCGAGTACCTTCTGACTCCGTCGGCCGACCATGTAGCCTGACCACCCGGCGTCGGGGCCTGATCGCCCGCCTGCTCGCTGGGCTGCCACGCGGCGTGGTCGCCTGGTGTTAGGGCCTGATCGCCCGCCTACTCGCCAAGATGCCACGCGACACGGTCGCCCACCAGCTCGCCAGGCTGCCACGCGACGTGGTCACCTGGCATCAGGGCCTGATCGCCCACCTGCTCGCCAGGATGTCACACTTCGGCACTCGTGGCCCCTCCTGACCGTGGCGGAGAGGGTACCCTGGTGTAAAGTACACCGACAGTATCCCATGGGCCCGTCCTGGAGCACGCGTCAGCCCTTTCAGACCTCTTTAATGCTGACGTGCTCCTGGACCGGTCCACCACTCCTGTGCATCCAACCGCTCCAGTCCTCTCGCTTCCGCCACCTTCTCTCGGGACCCGAAGAGTTGCTAACTTTCGCCTTTTCGTGAACCGCCAGCGCGAGAGACCTATTAATACGTGCACCCACGACCGGCAGTTCACACTCTTTTCGACTCTTTCGTCTTCTTTCCTTGCCCCTTCAACTTCCTTGTCCCAAGACCTTGCTCCGTTCGAATGACGCAGCCTTTTCCTGCTTCAACCATCAACAAGGAGAGGGAAATGAGGCTCTCTCGGACTGCCGCCGAGGGTTCCCTTCGCTTACACGATGGATCCCCAACGCCGCAGTGCGAAGCCGAAGAGATCATCGTCTTCTCCTAGGCGCTGCTAGCGGGCCTGGTCCCGACTTTCTCCGAGTTCTTCCTTACCGTCCTTCACTTCTATGAGATCCACCAACTTCATCTCACCCCCAACTTCGTTCTCATTCTCTCCACTTTTGCTTACCTCTGCAAGATGTTCATGGGGGTAATGCCTAATCTCCCCCTCTTCCGCTTCTTCTATACTTTCCATGGCTCCACGGACAGTGGAGTCGCGGGGAGCTGCCACTTTCGTCTTCACGACGGATCGGCCTCCCGCTACATCCCCTTCCAGATGAAGACCAACTAGAAGGCATGGCGAAGAGACTGGCTGTATGCCGGTGACGACAGCGGCCTTAATGCCCTGGAGATGCTCTCCGCATCGGCAGAGGCCAACGAGAACTGGGGCTCGCCCATCGAGGAGACAGCGGAGCTCCAGACAATGGTGGTCCGCATCAACTAGCTACGAAACTCCGGGCTGACTGGGGCACTGGTGGTCCGAGACTTCATGACTCGGAGGATCAGCCCCCTACGCTAGCGTGCCCGACTGGCGTGGCAATATACGGGTGACAACGACATAACCTGAACTCACCTAGGCCGTAAGTTTCTGTTCCCCTTTTCCTTTGATCTTTCGTGGTCGCCATCAATCAGTAACCTTTTCTTTTCCTCTAGGCGCAGGGAATTTGGACGCCCCTTCTATCGCTAAGTGGCTGGGTGGGCTACTCCCGCCAACGCCAAGTGGTTCGAACTTCCTGACCGAAGCCCAGCCACTATGCAATCTGGAGTTCACGGAGTGTCTCGGACCATCAAATCACTCCCGGCAATGGACTCCACTGGGCTTGCGACGTTGCCACCCCGCGGCCCCTTGACAATCAGGGACCCCACCCTGGTGGACGATCGGAGAGCAGGAAAGCAGCCATCCTCCTCGGACGCCTCGAGTGTAGACCCAAAGAGGCCCCGCACCGACGACCGGACGGTCGCCCCTCCAGTTCTATCGTGCCTCCGAGCACGACTGGAACGAGGTCTTCATCCGCCACGGCGACGTCCTTCGCTCCTGCCCCGGCACCGACTCCATCTGCACTGACTCCATCGGCACTGACTCCACCGGCACCGGGAGCTCTCGCCATTGCCTTGCAAGGAAGGCTTAATCTGCCGGCATCCTCCTTCAACTTCCCGGCGCTTCCCAAAACGGCCCTCCTTGGCGCTTCGCACAACTGGGCGCCCCCCGAGGCAGCGGGAGATCCTGTTCGTGTGCCATCCGGCACTCCTGAAGTGGTTCCTGTGGACGTCACTGGTGCTAGTACCTCCGCCCACTCCGCATCGAGCGCCCTCGCCGCCCTCGCCTCTCGGCTGGCAGCACTGCTCGCTGAACTTGGCAGCGTGCATGCTTCCACGGGCACCCTCCTCACGGCGGCCACCCAGCAAGAGGCGTAGATGACCCAGCAGATGGGGCTGCTATGCGAGGAGCTGGCACAGGAGAGAGAGAGGGGCAGCCCTGCTCACCCAAGAGGAAGAGGCCGAAGTGAGGCAGAAGCGAGCTGAAGACGAACTGTACCGCTCGTTGCACAACCTCACCGTCATGCTCCGCCCTGCTTACAACCGCATGGTCAGGAGCCTATGGCCCCTGGGATTGGATTTGAGCGATCCACTGAAGCCTTCGACGATGCAATATGCCCTTTGCGTCACCCGCGTTGCTGAAGATCTTGCTGGCCTGCCCGTCGCCTTGTCCGCCCGCTCCGCCGAGAAGGGCGAGAGGTTCGGCCGCCACAATGAGTATGCGTTTCGGCTTTCTTTGTGCCGCGACGCCTCCTTCGACGCCATGTCCACCGTGGATGGAATCGAAGGCGATGAGGCCCAGGCGCAAGCTCGCGTGTGCGAAGCCTCGAGTACGTGGCTGGGCTATGAAGGTGGAGGACCCGGTCCTTGATGCTGCGATGGCGGAGGAGGCGGGGGACAACACCGGGCACATCCAAGTCGCCAACGACGAATGATGGCCCGGGCAGCCCTTCTTGTTTTCTTTATTCCTTTTTTTTCTGTAGCCATGTACATACACTCTTTAGCAAACTTAATAAAATTATCATTCTTTTTTTGCCCGTTTGCGCGTGTTTACCCACATCTGCTCGACCAATCCACCGGGCGACCAACCCCCTGGCCTTGCCATGATGCGGGTCCGAAGGCTTAGACTAGGTCGATGCTCCGGCACTTTCCCTGTACTCGCACGCAACCACTACAAACACAAGCAGAAGTTACGCAAGACACGCAGGGAATAGACCAAAAGAGCATAAGTCCTCGCGTGTGTAGTTGTTACTGTCCCATTGCCTTTCGGAACTTAAACCCTTGCAATCTCTCGGGACCTGACCACGGCGCTGTGTGGCAAGGCAACAGGTCCCCAGGAGTGGTTTTGGGCCAGCGGTGCTCGCGGTGACAACCCGGGGTGTACTAGCCGCATTGAACACCGTGCCAAACTCGACCCCTTGGTCGCCCGTCCCAGTCCGACGCAAGTACTGGGTGTTACCGCTTATCGACAAGGGGCCGCCGAGCTACCGGTACCCATGACAATCACATAAAACGCGACCCACCAAGGCATAAGCGGGAAGGACAAGAAAGACAGACTGAGAGCCCACAAGGCAAATACTTAACTTATCATCAGCCGTCGCCGATCAGCTAATGGAGGGAGAGCCCAGTTTCTGGCTGATCGGAGCAACCTACCGAGCACTTACAGTTCTCAGGGGTAGAACTTCCATAACATTTCTAAGTTCTGGGAGTTCGCTAGTTCTTGGCCGTCCTTAGTGGCCAACCGGACCGCCCCAGGTCGAGAGACTGAGACCACCTTAAAGGGGCCCTCCCACAGAGGAGACAACTTGTTGCGATTGGCCTGCACCTGAATTTTGCGCAAGACAAGGTCGCCCACTGCCAGTGCTCTCTTATGGACCCGGGTGGCGTGGTACCGCCTGAGGCTCTACTGGTACCGAGCAGCAAGCAAAGCTGCCCGATCGCGTACCTCCTCCAGAAGGTTAACTTCTTCTCGGCGTTGGTCTTCTTGGCCCTCCTCACTGAACGCCGAAATGCATGGGGAGCCTAACGATAGCTCGGATGGGAGGACAGCTTCCGCCCCACAGACTAGGAAGAAAGGTGTTTCTCCCATTGCCCGGCTGGGGGTGGTTCGAAGTGACCACAGCACCATCGAAAACTCATCTGTCCACCATGCTCCCTGCTTGTGGAGTCGGTCAAACGCTCTAGTCTTGAGGCCTCTCAACACCAATGCGTTGGCACGCTCCGCCTGGCCATTGCTCCTCAAGTGGGCCACCGAGGCGAAACATACCTTGGTGCCCATCTCTTCACAGAACTCCAGGAATGTCGCACTGGTGAATTGGGTGCCGTTATCAGTGATGATGCGGTTGGTGACTCCGAAGCGGGTGAAGATCCCACGCATGAACTTGATGGCAGTGGAGGCCGTGATGGCACGCATTGCCTCGGCTTCAATCCATTTGGTGAACTTGTCAACGGTGACAAACAGATGGGTGAAGCCCCCTGTGTCCCCACGGAACGGGCCCAGGATATCCAGCCCCTAGACCACCAACGGCCAGGAGAGCGGGATGGTTTGAAGTGCTTGGGCTGGTCGGTGGATCTACCTGGCATAGAACTAGCACACCTTGCATCTCCTCACCAGCTCGTAAGCATCCTAGAGAGCAATAGGCCAATAGAATCCTTGGCAGAACGCTTTTCCGACCAGCGTCTGACTGGACATATGGCTCCACACATACCTCCATGGATATCAGAGAGCAGGTTGCTCCCCTCTTCCCGAGTGATGCACTTCAGAAGAATTCCGTTTCTACTCTAGCGATATAGGTCCCCACCTACTAGAGTATAGCACTTGGCCTTACGTGTAATTTTCTCGACTAACGCATCATCGTTAGGGATTAATTGGTCCCGCAGGAAGGCTAGGATCGGATCCATCCACTGACCTTCCTGGCCAAGTGTAGCAATCACGCGGTGATCGCCTGGGTACTCCGCTTGGCAGGCTTTTCCCCTGGTACCGCCTTGGCGGCACCGCCCTCCTCCTCGAATCCTCCCTCCTCGAGAAATTTGGGGCGGACCGCGCCTCCTTCCCCACCTAGGTCGGAGGCTGAGACAACTGCACCATCGTCCCCACCATGAACGGGGGTAGCGACGGACGGTCGCATAAGCCTTTCTTCAAAGACCCCGACTGGAACAGTGGTTCTTGACGACTTGAGCTGCAAAAGCCCGTCCGCCATGTGGTTGTCGTGCCGAGAGATATGGACATACCCCAATCCTTCGAAGCGGTGCTCCATCTTCCTCACCTTCGCCAAGTACGCTGCCATGGCGGGGTTAGAGCACTGAAATTCTTTTCGCGCCTAATTGATGATCAGTAGGGAGTCGCCTTTGACTTGGAGACGCCGGACGCCTAACGCGGAGGCGCGCATAGCCCTACCAGTAAACCCTCGTACTCGGTGATGTTGTTGGTGGCCTTGAAGTCTAGGACGACCGTGTACTGAAGGCGACCCAGGCCGGCAGTGCTCTCAGGGTGGTCGGCCGGCTAAAGGTGATCGGCTCCTCCGACCACTTCAGCGGCCTACTCGCCCCTGAGCTTGGCACAGCGACGCAAACCTCCCTCATCAGCCGCTTATACTTCGTGTTGGAGGGATAGGTGGCCGAGCCACCGTGTGCTCCGCCCGCTGGAAAACCAATGGGGCAGGGTCTTCATCCTGGTCATCATCCTGGGGATGATGCTCCTTGAGTCGCTGCTCCACCATCTTGCTCACAATCTGGCAGCTGACCAAGTCGTGCGTGTTGGATCTATGGATCGGGCAGTAGGGCATGCCCTTCTTCTCCTCGCAGCGGTCGTCCCTCCGACCGCGACGATCGTCTCACCAGTCACAGTGGTCGGGCCACCGCGACTTGGTGTCCCTGTGCTCTTGCTCTGCTGTTAGGACCTGGCCAAACTCAGCTGCTCCGCGCTTCTTCTTCTTGCTCGCGGAGCCGAGACCCTTCGAGGTCCTGGCTTCATCTCTGCCGTGACAGCTAGCCGGATCAGACACCTTCCTCCGAGCTTGCTGCTGTGCACACTTATGCGCCAGGGAGAATAGCTCGGAAGTAGTGGTGATGTTGCGGGTGGCCATCTTCTCCCGCATGTTGTGGTCCCAGACGCCTCTTTGGAAGGCGATGATAATCGACTGCTCGGAGATCCTGGGGATCGTGTTGTGACAGTAACTAAACAGTAGGATGAAGTCGAGCAACGACTCCCCTTTCTCCTGCTCGAGGGCATGGAGATCATCCTCCACGCCCGGCTGTGTGTACGAGCCTTGGAAGTTGGTGACGAAAAGGTCACACAGTTCCTCCCACAAGTGCACCGACCCTCACGGAAGCTTCAACAGCTAAGAACGGGCAGATCCCATCAAGGCTATCGGGAAGTAGTTGGCCATGGCCTTTTTAGACCCGCTTGTGGCCTGCACCACCGTTGTGTATATCTGCAAGAACTCTTCCAAGTTGGTGGTGCCATCATACTTCTCGATGGAGGTCAGGCAAAACCTCTCTAGCCATGCAACGCGATGCAGCTAACTTGAGAACGCTTGGCACCCAACGTCGTAGGGGGAGCCATGTCGTCCACTTGAACCCCGGCCCGGAGACCGTCTCGGGGAGCGCGGATCTCAACTCCCCAAGGATTCGAAGTAGAGGGCCTCCTCCCCATCCCGAGGGTGGGTGTCGTTGGAGGAACCGTCGCCATCAGGAGCCATCCGCCTATAGCGGCCTTGCCCCTGTGCATGACGGTGCCGCAGTATATCGCGTAAATCATCGCCACGCTGCCGGCAACGCTTCTCCAACTGAGCCCTCAGATCCTCATGGCCTCCCCTATGCCCGGGGGACATGCGAGGCGATACATTGGCTGCCGCCCAGCCCCCCGCGTGAACAAGGTCCACGTCCTGTATGCCTTTTACCTTGCTCGGGCCCTCCTAGCCAGAGCGCTTCCCGCTCGGGTGGCTGGAAGCTTGGGTGCGGTCCACACGCAACCCTGACCGCGAAGCACCGAAGGTACCCGGCCAATCAGACGCCCCCACACAGAGCTGGGCCGTGTCTATCAGGGAAGCGATGTCCTGTAGCCACGGTGTGGCTGGGGTGTCTCCTGCAAGTTCCACCGGGGGGTGGTCCAAGAGGAGACGAACAGCATGCAGGTTTTGGGCCGGAGTGGCCTCTTCCATGGCTAGCCGCCGTCAAACCGGCAGCTCTTCTACCGCCGGGGGACAACGCCGCCCACCTCCAGGGAAGGCGTGAGGTAGTCCCCCGCCCGACGGGAGTGCCGGGATGGGTTGTGGGCGCTACTAGCCTCCGCCGGCTCTTCTCGCTGAGAACGTGAACCCGCCATCACCAGAAGCGGGATCCTTCCGGATGGATGACCAGGATCCACTGGAGAGACAAAAGGGTGAGCCAACCGCTACCCCCCTACCTAGCACGCCGCTGTCAGCGTATTTTGTCGACAGCTATTCTCCCTAGACGGAGTCCACGGTTCGATAGAGGGGGTCTTCGTGGAAGGACACCTATGGGCTCTCCCGAGGGATCCACATAGACAAGAATCCAAGAATACGCCGATATACCCAGGTTCGGGCCCGGTGTGGGTAATAGCCCTACGTCCTGCTTCTGCTCTTGTTAATGTGTTTTGAATGGATTACAAACGCACAATCTACACTCTATCTCCTTTTTTCTCTCTAAATTCTTCTTGATCTCTCTCAGTGCTCTTCCTGTTCTCGTTTTCTTGTTTGAGTCCTTTTTCTCCGCCCCCTCTCCCATGCACCGAACCCCCTTATATAGGCCGGGCTGGTTCGGGCATGTGAGATGGATGACATCATACTGATTGCACTCCATTTATTACATCAGTCACTGTAGCACCATTCCTTGGCCTCATTCTTTGCACCACCATCCAACTCCGCCCGGTGCGCTGGGAAGCGACTTGTATGCGACGGGTTAGATGCAAGACAACAGAGGGATAAACTATCGTGCCATCAGCAGAGCCATGCGCATTCAATGGTTCTGACACGGTGTGTCGGGGGAGAAGACTTCGAGGAGAAGCTCTCCCATTCCTTCGATGTACGCATCCACGCCTAACCGACAACGGACCCTCGAGTATCTTCTGACTCTGTCGGCCGACCACGTAGCCCGACCACTCGGCGTCGGGGCCTGATCGCCCGCCTGCTCACCGGGCTGCCACGTGGCGCTGTCGCCTAGCATCAGGGCACCAGGCTGTCATGCTTCGGCACTCGTGCCCCCTCCTGACCGTGGCAGAGAGGGTATCCTGGCGTAAAGTACGCCGACACTACTGATCTTGTGAGAGTTGAGTGCCAGAGAGACACTCGATTCTAGTCTTCTTCTTCTGTGGCTGCTTCTCTAAGGCATCGTGTGGTTCAGTATTGGGTTCCCAGGTCTTCACTTTATCCCAGTACTGAGTCATCTCTCTCTCTCTTGGCTTGATTAGGTTCGTCAAATGGGGAAGAGAGATGTTTGGATTGTTTACTCCGGTTGTTCTCGCCATATGACTGGAGACTCTCGTTGGTTCTCTTCCCTAGTCCGAGCCCTTGGTGATGAGTTAATCACTTTTGGGGATACTTCGTTAGGTAGAGTCAATGCTAAATATACCATTTGTATTAATAGAAATTTTATTCTTAAGGATGTTGCCTTAGTAAGCTGTAATATAATTTGCTTTCTGTTTCTTAGCTTATCGATGACACTTTCGAGGTAAGCTTTAAGAGCAGTTCTTGAAGAATCCTTGATTCATCAGGGGAGTTAGTTTGTAGGATTTCTAGATTTGGGAAAGTCTTTCGTAGTAATTTTTCTGTTTTTTCTGGAGACTCTCTTCGTTGTTTAATTGTTTCTTAGTCCCGTGATCTCTCCTTCTATCATAAGAGACTTGGTCACATCGGTTTTGATTATTTAACCAGAGTTAGCAACCACGATCTCATTCGTGGATTGCCAAAACTCAAAATGGCAAAAGACTTAGTTTGTTCTCCTTGCCGACATAGCAAGATGGTTACCGCTTCTCATCCCCCAATCACCGTTGTGATGACTAATGCAACAGGATAGCTTTTACATATCGACACTGTTGGTCCAGCTAGAGTGCAGTCAGTGGGAGGGAAGTGGTATGTTCTTGTCGTTGTTGATGATTGTTAGGTATTCTTGGGTATTTTTCATGGACTCGAAGGATGAGACTTTTTCTCACTTCAGGGGTTTTGTCAATAGATTTTCTATTGAGCTCCCAGGTGCATTACAAGCTATATGTAGTGATAATGGCACAAAGTTTAAGAATTCCTATTTTGAAAGTTTATGTGTGGAGTCTAGTTTAGAGCACCAGTTCTCCTCTCCCTACGCACCTCAGCAAAATAGAATAGTGGAAAGGAAGAACAGGATCCTAGTTGAGATGGCCAGGACAATGCTAGATAAGTACAATACTCCTAGGAAATTTTGGGCTAAGGCTATAGCTACTACTTGCCATGTTTCTAATCATGTTTTCTTGAGAGCACATTTTCATAGCACTTCTTATGAGTTGAGGTATGGGCGAAAGCCTAGTGTTTCTCATTTTCATGTATTTGGTTGCAACTGTTTTATCTTGAAGTCTGGTAATCTAGATAAGTTTGAGTCTTGTTCTTCTGGTGGTATTTTTATAGGATACTTGACTTCTTCTCATAGCTATAGGGTCTGGAATTGTGATGCGAATAGAATCATAGAGACCTGTGACGTGACCTTTGATGAGGCTAGCCCAGGAGTTAGACCTGATATCTCATGCTCTTCTTATCCCTCTGAGACCATGTTCGTAAAGGATGAGGATGGTGGAGATGATAGTGTTCTACTAGATCCAGTCCCCTCTACACCTGAGGTGTCTCTAGTTTGCATTTTTGCACCTCAGGGAGACCACCCTTTGCCTTTTGACTCTCCTTTAGTGAGTGGCTCTGTTCCTGCCTCTTCTGTTCACGAGGTAGAGGTCACTTCTACTTTTGTAACTCCTCACCACATTCAGAAAAATCATCCACCTGATTAGGTCGTTGGTGATCTATTTGAGCGAGTCACTTGATCAAAATCAGGCTTGTTCAGTTTCAGCCTTCACTTAGCCTTTTTTGCCTCTTTTATGCTGAAGGATGTTTCTCATGCATTATCCGATGAGTCATGGATTAATGTTATGCATGTGGAACTTGAGAACTTCGAGAGGAACAAGGTGTGGCAGCTTGTTGAGACCCCATCTGGTCATAATGCCATTGGGACCAAGTGGGTGTTCAAAAACAAGCAAAGTGAGGACGGGTTATCATTAGAAACAAGGCTAGGCTAGTTGCACAGGGTTTCACTCAGGTTGAAGGTCTTGACTTTGAAGAGACCTTTTCCCCTGTAGCTAAACTAGAGGCTTTTCAGATCCTACGTGCATTTTTGGCTTCAAGCTTTATCAAATGGATGTCAAGAGTGCATTCCTCAATTGCTATATTGAAGAAGAGATTCATACCAAGCAACCTCTAGGATTCGAGAACCCCAAATACCCAAACCATATCTTGAAGCTTTCCAAAGCTCTTTATGGGCTTAAGCAGGCCCCAAGAGTATGGTTTCAAATTGGGTATAGTTGACAAGACTATGTTCATCAGACACCATGATTCTTATTTCCTCCTTGTCTAGATTTATGTAGACAATATCATCTTTGGTGGCTCTTCGCATTCTCTTGTGTCTTAGTTTTCAGAAGTGATGAACACAAAGTTTGAGATGAGTATGATGGGCGAGTTGAGCTACTTCCTCAACTTCCAAATCAAGCAGACTCGGGAGAGTACTTTCCTGTACCAAGGTAAGTACACTCGAAACCTCTTGAGGCGGTTTGATATGTTTGATGGGAAACCTGTGATGACTCCTATGGTCACCACTATTGTTCTCGAGCCTGACGAGGATGGTGAGCCTACTGATCAGAAGGAGTTTTGGAGCATGATTGTTTCTCTCTTATATCTCATTGCTTCGAGGCCTGACACACATTTTGCTGTGTATATGCGCTCGATTATAGGGTTCTCCTCGCATCTCTCATCGCCAGGCAGTGAAGCACATCTTCAGGTACCTTCGAGCTACTATTGATTATAGTATTTAGTACTCTTCCTCCTCTTTTCTATTCCTTAGAGCCATTTTTGATGCAGACTTTGCTGGCTGTAGGATAGATAGGAAGAGCACTTTTGGTACTTGCCAATTCATTGGCACTTCCCTTATTTCTTGGTATCTAGGGAGTAGTCTGGAGTTGCACAGTCTACCTCTATGACTGAGTATGTTGCTCTAGTCAGGTGCTCTGGATAAGATTGACCTTACAGGACTTTGGACTAGTGATAGAGAGTGTTCCACTTTTGTGACAACACTTCTACTATTTGCATTGCTAAGAACTCAGTGCAGCATTCTCGGACCAAGCACATTGATGTTAGATATCACTTCCTTAGAGAGACATTGTGGAGAAGGGGGATATCACGCTTCAGTTTGTGGAGAGTAACCACCAGATAGTTGATATCTTTACCAAGCCTTTGAATAGCTCTAAGTTTGTTGCCTTGAGGAGTAAGCTTGGAACTATGTGCCCGTACGGCTTATTATGAGGGGAAGCTGGTCTGTATATTGTGTAATATATATTTTCTTCTAGTTTTTCCTATCTATTGTTTTGTTCTAGGTGTTTATATGGTTTATTTTTCGGAGCTATGAGTTCACTTTAGTTAGACTTCTGGCATGCATTCCATGGACATCTCATCTTGTGTTTTAGGTTGCTATCATGCTTAATTATTGTTCTCTTTACTCTCTAGGTTGAGTTCTCTCATTATAAGTCTAGCAGGTGTCGAGCCCCCTGGGTAGACAGGGTCTGTGTGCACTCCTTAATTTGGGATCTAGAGGTAGCTTTCCTATGTCAGTCATTGGGGAAGATGACAACAAATCTAAGCCTTAGTGTTTTCTTCTATCTTTTCTATGCCCTATAGTCACATAGTTAGCAGTTTCTCACCTTCTTCTCTTTATTCTGTGTTTCTAGTTTTGTTTGAGTTCTTTTGACCATTCTTGAGCTTAATTATTCTAATAACTCATCTTGAACCAGAATTGTGCTTAAATTTAAATCACATGTTGAGGGGGAGTTTAAGAATTTGCTTCGTGCATTGCATATAGACTTTATTTTCTATTTTATGGGCTTTGTCTACTATGCAAATGATCTATTCATCATGCTATACACCATGCTACATCATATGAAGAAAAGAGCTAGCTTAGATATATCCAAGATCATTTATCTTGCTAAGCATGCTAAAAAAAATAAAAAAATGCGCTTTAAAAGAAAATCTTGCCGAAACATATTGCTTTTATTTGCTAAGTTTCTCTTCTAGATGTATTAGCCATGAATCGTGAAATTTTGGATTTCTCTAGAGTCCCTATAGCAACTTGGGTGAAACTTGTTTGATTCATGCTTGAGTCCTTCATTTGCTCATCAACTAATATGCTAAAGCATAAATTAAGCAAAATTGGCTCTTTTTGTGCGTATTAGACTCAACACATCGCATTCACAATACAGCTTCCCATTGCATTTGGGATGAACTTGAAATGTGTTGTGTATGACCAAGACCGTCCACTTAAGAGTCCATCTTTACATGGTCGAACAAGGCTTGAGTCAGTAGCTTTAAAAATACAAATATACATAAAAAACATATGTTGATAAAGAATGCAAATAATATCAAACATTTGCTCCACGCTATGTCTTTTAAGTTCATAAAGGAAAAATTTGCATAAAATGAAACATGAGCTCAAAGGACCTTGTATGTACTTCTAGATTCCCCAAAGTGTTGTGTAGGTTGAACTCAGTTTTTCTATTTGATCCATTGAGTGACTTTGCTTGTAGCTTTGACACTAATGCTAAGTGTGGCGAATGTCAAATCTTTCTAAAAATTATATTTTTAAAACTAAGTTTGCTAGCAAATTTGGTATTTGCACTTGAACATGTCTTAGTTTAGACTAATTTGCCATTAACTAGCTTGGTGTTATATCTTGTTTTTATGGTCACTTGGATAATTTTCAAAAGCTTCATTTCATGCATACATATATAAAGGGGGAGAAAATGCTTTCTTGATGCCTATATTGACAAAACGGGGAGAAATTATAGAAAAGGCATCAGTGAAAATTGAAAGATTAAAAATGGTATTGCACTTTGGATCTTATAATTTTGTTGAGAACTTAATAACTATCTTGAATCAAAAGCATTTTTGAGTTTTTATTGGTCTTTTAGAGCATTTGTATCCTTCTTGCCAACTTGGTCATGATCTCACTTTCTCTTTTTGAACCAAGTTTGGCTTAGCATTCAAATTGCTTTCTTCTTTCCTTCTTCAAACTCAGAATTTATGCCTTTTCATGTCTTTATCAATATACTCATCAAGGGGAAGATTGAAAGACCATATGGAGGTCTACCCAAGTTTGTGATGAGTATTTGACGAAATTTGAGCTTGGTATACTCTGGTTTGAGTTTGATTTGAATTGGATTTTCAATTTAAAGTAATTTGAGCTTTGATTAACTTTACTAGTGCTACCAAAGCGGTGTGGAAAAATCTGAGAGGGTGTTTTTAGGGGGATCAGGCAACCCGGTGCTACTGGTGGAGCGGTAGCACCAACCCAAGTGGCTGGTGTCAAAATTCCAGAGAAGGTATTTTTGTGGTGTTGTGGTAGAGCGGGGATACCTGCTTGGGGGCGGTAGCACAGGTCTACCAGGTGCGGTGCTACCGGCTTGGGGCCGGTAACACCGATCCTTCTGAGAGAGATTAATATAATTAATGACTTTGTGATGATTATTGCATATCTTTTTGGACATTGCTATGTGATGGGTTTTCCTTGTTTTTGATGGTTGCAGGACGACGATGCTAGATTATGGTGAGGCGAAGGATGATCGGGACTAGGCGAGATGCACCGGAGATCCAGACGGTCAAGGATCGTCGAAAGATGATCGGAGACAGAGTCATGGCAAGACTAGAAGACAAGGAAAGGAGAAGATACTAGCTAGATACTGCATGAATCAAGGAGGGATGTCGAATCGCGGTCTTGTTGATAGGACAGTAGGTTTAGTTAGTGTGTTTTGAAAACCATGCAAGAAAACCCGGTTTGTTGATGGGTTTGGGATAGTACTTGCATGGCTATGTGAGTGGGTTAATCCTAACTCTTAATGGAGTGCTCTAGAGTTGAGGGATTCATCTAAGGGTGGTAGGTGGCCCAAGAGTAGTATAAATAGGGGGAAAGCGAAGCCTTCTCCTCTTAAAGGTTGTTAGAGGTTTTGTACTCCTTTGAGCTTTTGCCCACCTTGTTGTGACATTTTGTAAACCTCTCCTTACAGAAATGCAAAATATTTTTTTCTATGCTTAATTTCCTTTACGCATTTACATTATATCTTAAATTCCGCATTTAAACTTCACACTTACTTTCCTGCAATTTACATTTACACAATTTGGATTTGCTTCCCTCCTTCTACATGCTTTTGCTTCTTATGTCAAAAATGGTGATTGATGGATGAATCTTTTTCAGATCATATACCAATCATTTAGGCAAATCCATACAACTTTCTTGTGGAAAACCGAATTTTGTGCTCTAGAGTGAATGATTCTTGAAAATTATGTTTTTTTTTAAGTTTCGACTTGAGTTCTTACTTGTTGTGACATGTGAAAAGCTATCCAAGATCATCTTGATCATTAAAACCCCACGAGCAAGTCTTAAATCAAGTTCTTAAATTTTTCACAAACTTATTGTGTCTTTCCTTCAAAATAAAAAAGGTCAGAACTTTGACATGAATCATTGTGATTGAAACTTGGAACAAGTTCCTAACATCCTTAGGATCACATCTACCAAATTTCGTGAGTTTTTGTCCACCGATCAAAATATTCCTCAAATTTTGCTTTTGACTCATGGTGTTTTTAAGACTGTTCTTCATTTGTTCTTGAGCCGGTGCTACCGCCCCTCGTGTAGTTCTACCGGCCTCCGACGCTCTTGGCCACCTAGCGGTAGCACCGGTCATCTGAGATAGCTATCTCATTTTATTTACCTCCTTTTGAGTATTTTTCCGAGGGTTTGTTTGGATTAGTTTGTGTGGGGAAAATTTTATTTTGGGATCATTCACCCTTCTCTAATCACCATCTTGATCCATCAACATGGAATGTGGACTGTAGAGGTATTTTTGAGGTATTTGTAAATTGTCAAAACAAAAATCATATAGAAACATTTTTTGAGATGTTGCTTAAATAGACCTAATGTTCTAGAGATGTTATTTGAGATATTTTTTATTTTCTACAGATATTCTTTTAAAAATTTAATACATGTTGTGTACTAGTCATAAGAATTACAATATGTACATAAGCAAATTGTGATGTGAGGATGAGATAGTTAGTCGGGCTACCTGATTATCTGCAAGGTCTCAAGTTTGATGATTGGTTTCAATATATTTTTAAAATATATTTTTGTACTGTAAAGGGTGCTAAAGATAGTATATAGTGCTTTTACAAAAGGTCTTATATAGAATCTAGATATTTTAGTAGGTGTCTCTTCGGCCGTAGCGACACCGCACCTAGAGGCATTATTGTGGCATTTTGATATATGCCTTTAAAATCATATAGAGACATAAATATATGCCTCTATAGTACAATAAAAGTGTCTCTACAAGATGTTTCTCCTATAGTGATGATGGATATTGTAACATTGTAAAAAATAATTATTGTATCTAAAGTTTGAATTTACTCTATCTAAGATGAAAATTACTGCGCCATCTGACCACAAAAATGGTTGGTGATTGATGGAGGTGAGAGGTGGTGGTTTTTTAAGTCTTTGACAATGGTTGGATGTGAGTTTTGATCCACGGAAGGTGGTGGAATGTAGAATAACCTATTCTACGCTTACATCCAGAATAATATAATTAACGGGGATACTATGGTGCTTGGGCACCATGGTATAAAATAGTTATTTCCCCTATACATCGCATGCAAAAAAGTTTGAAAATTTTTTAATATCGAGTTTAACTTGTTTACTAACTAGTTCAAACAAGTTTGAGCTA
The DNA here is from genome assembly GCA_036346375.1 of Guadua angustifolia. Lineage (NCBI taxonomy): Eukaryota > Viridiplantae > Streptophyta > Magnoliopsida > Poales > Poaceae > Guadua > Guadua angustifolia. The sequence continues at coordinate 30,416,673 of CM070513.1, forward strand.
AAATTCAAATTTGAGATTCCTTTTTTAAGGTAGTGTGATTTTTGGGATGTGCTGATTATATATATAAATCAACAAAGCATGGAATGTTAATTGTTCAAAATCTTTCAAATGTACGTATTTCATTTGAATTATTATATATCGATATATACCTTAAAAGTGAAATCTTTAAAAATATACCTGAATTTAGCTTCAATTCGTGTATTAAAATTATGGTGCCTTGCACAATGGTATCTAATTTCGGTATATACATGAATGTATGTATTTTTGTCGTTTCTTAGTAGTTACCATAACTAGCTGACTAGTGTGAACCTAAATACTGTGGACATTAGAAAAGAATAAGTGTAACATCCAAAAAATTATAAATAAGAAAAATAAAAATATAAAAATTAGAAAATAAAATTGAATAAATTTTTTTATTAAAATTAAGAGAATGAATTAAAAATATTATCTTCTATTTCAATATCTTGAAATCCAACCTTAGCAAAAGGATAAACTGGAAAATAAAACTTCAAATCAAACAAAATATGAAAAATATAACTCCTAAAATCATGAAATTACTTATGGAACATTGTCACACCTCACATGCTTCATTCCTGTAAAAGAATATATTTAGATTTAAACCTAGATTGTATCAAAAGCTAAAAACAGTTAGTTCTCAATATATAGAAATGGAATTAGCGAAAATTTAGATTATATAAACTCAAATTTTGGTAAAACTAATTCCTAGAACTTAGTAATATCACGATGCCTCTATATGTGCAAAAACATTTTAGACTTAATTAATTTTGGATTTAGTTTATCATAAGTGATAAGTACTAGGCTCATATGTTAATGTATGACAAAATAGCTCAAACTGGTGCTTAAATAGAAAATCCATTTTATTTTCACTGTAACTCCAGAATAACTAAAAATAAATAGTGCTTAGCTCAATCTGAACTAGGCTTGGTTGCTATGAATAAAAGATTAATGTATGCATATCTCAAATGAGTGATAGATGATTAGTTTATGGGTAGTTTCTAGAAAAATACAAGTGAAAAAGAAAGGCTCTTTAGGATTAGAAGATCTAGTGTGATGAAAATGATTATAATAAGTTAAAATTTATACATAGATCTTTAGCCATAATATGCTTCCATATGGAATATAAAGAACCAAAATGTAAACAAACCGGTATGAATCAAATGTCATAAATAGATGCTAGTATGGGGAAGACTAATTCCTGAATGCCTTGTATGACTAGACTTCTTGATACATAAAAAATCATGATAAAATATTATAATTAGACTAGTATTTAACCTTTAGGTTAAAGTATGCTTCTATATAATATTAGTGAACTTAAGGATTTAAACATACCTATAAAATGTGATTGGAATCATGTAGAGTTAATCCCAAAATATCCATGAAGTCAAGCTCATGATAGTTGACAAAAAGAACTAATTTGGATTGATTCCATGAAAGACTTCACTCTTTGTGTGCATATAAAACATTGTGGCGAAAAACAAAACGATGCAAAACTAGTTTTAAAACACTTCTAGGATTGTACCCTACTAATGCTAGAAAAATGAGTTGACAATTATGTTTAGTGTAGTCGCAAACTTAAAACGAAATCTAATTCCTTATAACATCAATTTTGTGACCGTTTAAGCCTCTTTGGTAGCTCACAAAACATCTTGTATAAATGAGAATTTTGTGAAGAATAGCCCAAAAAGATCTTTGGGATATGGACTACCATAATCTAAAAAAAATATTCTTTTTACAACTAGCTTTTCATTTAAATCTTGCTAGTGCAATAACCTTAAGTGCTAAGATTGCAAAAAAATATTATGTGTATAGTTAAGCACAAGAAACCTCCAATTAATATACTTGTGTCTCAAGAATCATTGTATAACCATGCAAATACAGCTAGTAGCTTTATTATGTAGATTCCAACATGTACAATTCACCCTGCATTAAGAAACACATAGGGCTAAGAACTAATCGAACACTAACACATTACTAATTCTATTCTTTATAAGGAGAACCTTAATACCATATAAGATATTTCAGCAACGAATAAAACATCTCATCTAAATACTAAAATTTATAAAATTAGCTTGGGAATGCTCCTCAAAATACAGACTACCTTATTCCGAAGAAAAAATCTTGTTTTATCATGCTCTGCATATAAATCCTATCAACCAAATAACCCTAGGCATTATGATCTTCGAAATCCGTAATACAAGTAAAAAAACTTAATAAAAAATAAGAAATTAGTAACTAAGATATTTGTAATACCAGAACCTCCTTAAATACAACAAATATATAACCAGTAACCTAACGTAATAGAGCTAACATATTCAAAACTAATGCTTATGCAAAATTAATTAAGGAATAAGTACTGTTCATATATATTCATCATAAAACAAAGTGTCTAATATTTAATTCTAATAATCTAAATAATTTTTGAATCTTGAATTCAAAATTATAACTATAAGAATACATGATTTTTGCTTCTTGAATTCGTAAGGTAAGAATAGATAATCTATAAAAGAAGTGCGTAATCAGTCAATCTAAAAGCTGATTAACAATATGTGTGTAAGTATGTACATACCTAATCAACTAAAATACAAGAACGTGAAGTCATTTAATCCAAACCCTAAAACACACCTATTTTGTATAGCAAGACTTTATTCGATTTTCTGTCTGTCTTCTTTTTGCCCTTATTAAAATTTGTTATTTGCAATATTTCCGTTGAACAACATATAGAACTTGATGTTGTTAACTCCATCACTGACACCATCAGCCATGATCACGACTATGTTTGTAACACCCTGGAGCTCAAATGCGCCACGAATGCTACCAACACTCTAAACTCTTAAGATCGGCTTAGAAACTAAGCCACCGAAATTTACAAAATTTCGGCATGACCTCTCTAGAAAGTAGGACATCCACTCAGCAGACAGAAACAATGCAGTTATATGATATCATCCACTCAGCAGACAGAAACAATTAAATACGAGTATCCACATACCCCATACTCTCTACTCACTGCAATATCAACAAAGGTACAGAAAACTTGCCTGGATTAAGGCTTACTAACGACCGCTCGAGTCCAATAGCTATTCACGTCCTCGAAGGGACGATCACCAATATAACTCATACTTGCCATAATCAATAGAAAATTAGCCATGAACAGATAAATAACAATAAACAATTCAATTGGGCACCCTACTCGATGAACTTGCAACCATTCCCTTAACCTTTTAATCATCATAGATATTTTCATAAGATGAAGCACCCGCTAGTTATATCCAAGCAAAGCTTACCTCTTGCGTAATCATCGGCAATTACATACGCTAAGAGCAACCAATCGATTAATCCTCCTAGCCACAATCTAGGGAATGCACTTGCCTTTTACCGGAAGGAGTGGAGTGGCGTGAAGAAGATGCTATGCCACTCCGAACTATTCCACAGAAACAACCGTCATAAAATGCTTTACAAGCCATACCTTTTTTTTTAATAATACTCTCACGCTCCCAAACTATATCTACAAAAGCTCCACTTTTAGGTGACTCGGATAAAAAATAATCTACACTATCATGCCAACAATTATCTTATTAGTTTTCATTTGGCAATTCAAGGAAAACACGAAAGCTAGAACATCTATTAGAATCATCATATCGGACATAAATAGAATCCATATTCATCGAGAAGTCAATAGCCTCAACACAAAATTACAATACGGGATTCTTATTCTCACAACTCAACCATATAAGCATATTTACCCTAATGCACAAGAGCACGGAGATTAATTTCCAAGTCATGCAATTTGCTCACAAGGGTCCAGTACTCGATAATGCACAATCACAACACACAAGAACCCAAAATGCCAGTATATGAGAGATAATGCTAAACATTTCTACTGATATTTCATATTTCTTACATGAAACAGTAGTAGGAAGCAAATTAGTCATTAGCCAACAACTAAATGCTATCACAGTTCAGGGAGCATGAAAATGAAACATTCTGCACATAGCTCAAGTCTAGTATGCATTTATGCAACTAATGAGAAGACCAAATCGCAGATAACCCTACAATTAATCAAACCTCAAACCTTCTTTACTCATGCTCACATCAGTCAAATAGAACTAGCAGGCATGGATATAAAGCTAGGCACACAAATTAGGAATGCATCGATTCTTGCCTTCCCATCCCATAGCTCAACCTAACACACCGGAATCACTATGATACCACATCATAAACCTTCTAGGCATTACATCGAACACGTGGCAGGCACAAAGAAACCTCTATACTCTTAGCATACATTTCATCAAACACCTTGGCTACACCCATTCATCCACAACTAGCACTTCACCTCCACTTACCACACAAGGGAGAGGAAGGAGGGGGACAACGCCGACCGCCAGAGGAAGAAGGCACCACTTCTGGCGCTGCTGCTGCTCTGGTGGCTACTGCTGCCGATGCTGTCCTGCTGGGCGCCGGCAAGGAGAGCCAGGGGCGTGGCTGCCTCGGCTGGAGGAGGGCGCCGGCTAGAAGGGAAAACCAGGGGAGGGCCGTCTTGGTCTTGCTCCGCTTCTTGCTGCCGCATGCAGGGAGGCGCAAGGGAGCTTAGCCCGGAGGCTCGCCGCCAGGTCGCCAAGGCTTCTTGCTGGATCTTCTGCCCTATTGCCGAACCAAGGAGGGAAGAGCTGGGGGCGACACCGGCAGGATCAGGCGGGGACTTGCCGAGCGGCTGACACTTAGGCGAAAGCAGCTGCAGGAGTGGTGCTCGGCAGGGAAATCGGCAGGAGCAGCAGCACATCGGCAGGGAACAGCAGGAGCTGGGGCTCAGCCCATGGCGCAGGGGAGAGATGGGCAGGGATTCGGCAGGCAACTGGCTGACCTTGGGGAGCAACAAAATATCGGCAAAGGCTGCTTGGGAGGAACAATGTCAGCCACATATTTGAGAGAGAGAAAAAAAATGAGGTTAGGAAAGGTAGGTGGAGAGGGAAATTCCGAAAATATCCTTCCCAAAACCTAAAACCTTAATCCTAACCCCCCTAGATGGTCAACCTCCTCTGAGATCACCTGCCAGACGGGCCCAGCTCACTCGACTGAAGGCACAAAAATTTTTGGGGCGGGGTTTCGCGATATTACACTCTCCCCCCCTTTAAAGGAATTCGACCCCGAATTCGAAGAATGCCAACCAAACACCAAAGTCCATAAGGGACTTGAAACTTCTTGGCAAACTCACAACACCAACACAAAAACTCCAACGGATACAAACGATAAACCAAAACTTCAAATCCAACAATTAACAAAACGATTTGACTTAGCTCATTTAAGTGCAGCTTCTCACGCAAGAACCCAACGAAGGTCAATCAATAAGCCAAAATCCCAAATCATGCTACTCTCGCAAACCATCTGACAAACTTAGACAAACTTTTTGTCGACACTTCAGTGTACGACATCCGAACAACCAATGATCCAACCTCTATGCTCTACTCCAAATCCATACTCAATTTCGATTGCTATACTCTTATCTCCTCTTTCGATTGATTGACCGCTTTATCAAAAGGTCCATTACCGACAAATACCATCGAAACAATTAATTCACTAAAACACAATTTCCCTTCCAACCATATCTCCACAATATAATTTTTTTGTTTCTAATAAGCTTACCTCACCCCAAGGGACCACTGCCTAGGGTAAGAGTTCACTACAGAACACCACACATCAAATTATGAAATCCTTCACTACAACCATCTGAACACAAAAGTTCAGTCTCCCAATGGAAATGGTGACTTAAGTACCGTCAACTTCCAAGTAGTTCACTAATAAGGGCTGAACAAGCACCACTAAGGGACCACATCAAAAGTAAAATCCTCGATTATTATCCACCCAAAATCCCTCGATTCTCTTTAACGAACTAACCACTTTCATCCTCTTCAATTAATGTGATAAAATGCACACCAAGGACAACTCAACTTTCAAGAGAAACACTGCATTGAACTTTTACAGCTGCAATCCCGATGACCCAAGAGAACTCAACTCTCTTTATTATACTCAACACTATACCACAAGCTTCCATATCCTTTAACTCCAGCTAGAATACAAAGGAAATACAATTACCGCTTTGACCAAATAAACAACGTACATCACCTTGAACCCAAAGCATTAAAATCTACCTGAGAGAGGATCTTGAAAGAGCTCAATCATCACTCATATTCTCCTTCCAAAACCAAATTCGCAAGAGAAAACCCAATTCTCGAACATCATAAAAGTACACAGGTTTTGATCGGAAGTTACAAATCCCAATCTTCCTTTACTTTCCTTCTCCTATTCATATACCCTCCACTAGTCATTTCCCATAGATAAACTCCCAGATAGACATTTTCCTAAGTCAAACCCCATCATTCCTACAACCATTCCATATACTCATTCTTTAATCTCACATCGACTTAATCATTTTGCCGATTCACCATTTAATTGACTCATAAGCAACATAAATCAACAATTCTCATGCCTTGGCGCTAATATACTTCGGTACTTTACATTAACATCTTACTAAAATAAATTCATTTATAGAAGATGCTAGACCCTCTCAATCCTGATCAATAATAGACTTACCGGAGCACAAATTTTGAACCTCCACAAAATTTCCTGACTCACAACCATTGCAATAACTCTACTCAACTTTTCACTTTAGAATCACCTACCACTCCCATTAATCATTCTATACTATACAATAAATTTGATTATCTTTAAATAACCAACAAACTCTTTTTAACAGAATCAGTAACCCTCCTTATCTGGACGCTCACCTACTCATCATACACTTAACACCTTGGACATCCTTGTGGGACACTTGCCCAACCTTTACAGGAAGCCACAATTCTTAAGCATGAGCAACAACAAAACCCATCTCTTTTTCTAAAAAAAAACTCAACCATAATTCATAAGAAAATTCGATTCTCGAATTCCCAACTCCGACGGGAAAACAACTCATTAAACAAATCTCAAAATTTACCACTTCCGGGAAGGAAAAGAGATGCATGGAAAAAAACAAATGATCAACCAAATCCTTCTCGATAAAACCTTAACACCGAAGATCCACACGATTTAAGTTTTGCACCAAGAAAACTTCAATAAGTTCCTTAAATAGAGAGAACAATAACTACAATAGTTTTTCTGCAAGGCAACCCATGATAACCAACAAAACCAGAGAATCCAACGAAACCGAACACAATAGTAAAAGCAATCCAAAGGGGGCTCATCACTAAGCTTTTCTCTTTAAATCCAATTATCGAGGGCAAAAGAAACTGACCTTCCCTTCTTACCCTCTAAGCTAGCCTAAGAAAATGACGACCCAAAAACGAGAGGGTCCCCAAACAACAAGGGTTGGCACTAACCATACACACCCACAACTCGACCAAAGGAACAAGGTCAAAACCTCTTGACTTAACCAATATCATGAACATAAGCACACTGATTCCAACAGTCCTTTCATATTCAAAGCAATATACAACCATAGATTTAGCATTCAACAACAAAGCTTAAATACAACATTTAAGTGTAATGCAATGATACCCATCCCTTCCAACTGTGCACCTGAGTGTGTCAAGTTTTTTTTTTTTTATAAATTAGTTAACCACTCTAATTCAGATTTTCAGGTTATTGCCCGAAGGCCAAATTTTAAATGAGTAGAAACCTATGCCATGTTTCTAATTTCACGCAGCAAAATTTTTAATTTACTCTAGAGTAATTTGATAAATTCACATACCACGGACCTAAAGCCCGCTCTGATACCAACTGTAACACCCTGGAGCTCAAATGCGCCACGAATGCTACCAACACTCTAAACTCTTAAGATCGGCTTAGAAACTAAGCCACCGAAATTTACAAAATTTCGGCATGACCTCTCTAGAAAGTAGGACATCCACTCAGCAGACAGAAACAATGCAGTTATATGATATCATTCTAGCAGGTCCTTAGTTAACCAAACACACATCCCATAAATTAATAACTCCACCACATAAATTATTACGGGATAGGAACTTATTAAACATAACCGCAACAACCTTTTACAAGAATTTTTTGCGAGTAAGCACAGAACTATAAATGATATGATGGAATGGTGATGATGCAAGCGTGAGTGTGCTACTACCCCTATCCATGCATGCCGGCTTCAAAACACCTACAAACATTAAATAACAAGCGTGAGTTCAAACTCAACCAAAGTACGAGAATAATACACCCAATTTATCGCAAGTAAAACAAGAACTTAACCATAAGAGCAAGTATGCAAATAAAACAATATCCGGACAATAAGCATTCATACCCATTTAAGACAATAGCGAGAGCAAGTAATGCAAATAAAACAATATCCAGGACAATAAGCATTCATACCCATTTAAGACAATAGCGAGAGCAAGTAATGCAAATAAAACAATATCCGGACAATAAGCATTCATACCCATTTAAGACAATAACTTGACTAAATCAAAACTACGCAATCAAGTCATAAACTTGATAATAAACCCATTCCACGCCAAAGAAGCATTACTTAATCTACATCACAACGCCTCCGACTCAACTACCCTCTCGGCAACTCAAATCATTTTCAACAATTGCATTTGCACTCAAAACTCGACTTCATTCCACGGTATTCACACCACATACTTAACAAGGCAAAAGAAATGCGCTATTTCATCAAATTCAATTCAATCTCCCCTTTTTGGGTTGAGTCCACGACGCACCCTTCAATTACCATAATCACCATCCATATGACACACTATTTACCACAACACTCATTATGAAAGATGCAATGCACATGAATGCTCATTTCCATGCACGTACCGGTACTGCCAGTGCCCACCCGTCGGTGTGCACCCTCATATCCCTTCCATCCCGTAGATGGAAGGTGCCTACTCTTACTGTCTCGCTCCCATTCACCTCGATAAATGGGACTACGAGGTAGGGCTTTCGTGTTCACTACGTGTGAACACAGAGGCCCGCATCAGCATGGGTCGCCTCTTCCATTATGAATGCACAAATGCAATTTTCATGAATGAAATGCAACTTTTCATTCAATGCATACACAAACATACCATATCCACATACACACACATAGCCAATATTCTCACATTCATAACCATAAACACACACCGACATAAACATAGCCCAAGTTCTCACATTCATAACCATCTAATCTATTCGCACACACTCAATCCCATTTCCCAAATGGGGCACAATTAAATACGAGTATCCACATACCCCATACTCTCTACTCCTTGCAATATCAACAAAGGTCTGAAAACTTGCGGGATTAAGGCTTACTAACGACCGCCGAGTCCAATAGCTATTCACGTCCTCGAAGGGCGATCACCAATATAACTCATACTTGCCATAATCAATAGAAAATTAGCCATGAACAGATAAATAACAATAAACAATTCAATTGGGCACCCTACTCGATGAACTTGCAACCATTCCCTTAACCTTTTAATCATCATAGATATTTTCATAAGATGAAGCACCCGCTAGTTATATCCAAGCAAAGCTTACCTCTTGCGTAATCATCGGCAATTACATACGCTAAGAGCAACCAATCGATTAATCCTCCTAGCCACAATCTAGGGAATGCACTTGCCTTTTACCGGAAGGAGTGGAGTGGCGTGAAGAAGATGCTATGCCACTCCCGAACTATTCCACTGAAACAACTGTCAAAAAATGCTTTACAAGCCATACCTTTTTTTTAATAATACTCTACGCTCCCAAACTATATCTACAAAAGCTCCACTTTTAGGCTGACTCAGATAAAAAATAATCTACACTATCATGCCAACAATTATCTTATTAGTTTTCATTTGGCAATTCAAGGAAAACCTGAAAGCTAGAACATCTATTAGAATCATCATATCAGACATAAATAGAATCCATATTCATCAGTAAGTCAATAGCCTCAACACAAAATTCGCAATACGGGGATTCTTATTCTCACAACTCAACCATATAAGCATATTTACCCTAATGCACAAGAGCACGGAGATTAATTTCCAAGTCATGCAATTTGCTCACAAGGGTCCAGTACTCGATAATGCACAATCACAACACACAAGAACCCAAAATGCCAGTATATGAGAGATAATGCTAAACATTTCTACTGATATTTCATATTTCTTACATGAAACAGTAGTAGGAAGCAAATTAGTCATTAGCCAACAACTAAATGCTATCACAGTTCAGGAGCATGAAAATGAAACATCTCGCACATAGCTCAAGTCTAGTATGCATTTATGCAACTAATGAGAAGACCAAATCGCAGATAACCCTACAATTAATCAAACCTCAAACCTTCTTTACTCATGCTCACATCGGTCAAATAGAACTAGCAGGCATGGATATAAAGCTAGGCACACAAATTAGGAATGCATCGATTCTTGCCTTCCCATCCCATAGCTCAACCTAACACACCGGAATCACTATGATACCACATCATAAACCTTCTAGGCATTACATCGAACACGTGGCGGGCACAAAGAAACCTCTATACTCTTAGCATACATTTCATCAAACACCTTGGCTACACCCATTCATCCACAACTAGCACTTCACCTCCACTTACCACACAAGGGAGAGGAAGGAGGGGACAACGCCGACCGCCAGAGGAAGAAGGCACCACTACAGCGCTCTTCTTTGCTCTGGTGGCTCTGCTGCCGATCTTTGTCTGCTTGGCGCCGGCAAGGAGAGCAGGCAGCTGCTGCCTCGGCTGGAGGAGGGCGCCGGCTAGAAGGGAAAACCAGGGGAGGGAGCCGAGTACTGGTGCTGCTCCTCTTCTTTGCCGTCGCCCGGGAGGGGCGCAAGGAGCTTAGCCGAGGCTCGCCGGCCAAGTCGCCGGCTTGCTGCTGGATCTTCTTGCCCTCTTCTGCCGAACCAAGGAGGGAAGAGTGGGGCGACACCGGCAGATCTGGGCGGACTTGGTGGAGCAGCGAGACTTAGGCGGTGAACGCTGCCAGAGTGGTGCTCGGCAGGAAATCGGCGAGCAAGAAGACATCGGCAGGAACAGCGGAGGAGTGGGGCTCGGCCCATGGCCGAGGAGAGATGGGGAGGATTCGGCGAACAATCGGGTGACCTTGGGAGCAACAAAATATCGGCAAAGGTGCTTGGGAGGAACAATGTCGACCACATATTTGAGAGAGAAAAAAAATGAGGTTAGGAAAGGTAGGTGGAGAGGGAAATTCCGAAAATATCCTTCCCAAAACCTAAAACCTTAATCCTAACCCCCCTAGATGGTCAACCTCCTCTGAGATCACCTGCCAGACGGGCCCAGCTCACTCGACTGAAGGCACAAAAATTTTTGGGGCGGGGTTTCGCGATATTACAATGTTGTAAACAATAAATAAGCTAGGCAACACCCCTTTGATCATATTGATCCCAGTATTTAATTTTCATTTTGTTTATCAAACTATTTCATACATGCATTTATTTTCTACAAATTCACTATTTTGTGGTATTGGTAGCTAAACCTATTGTTCATGTGACAGTTTTAACTTATTAAGTTGCTTAAATCTGGTTTTGCACATTGGTAGGCAGGAGATAGTACAAGTACTCCTTTCTACGTTTGCTTGTGATGGGCTTCCACACCTTAGTGTGGGTAAATACATGTCGGTACAACAGTATACGTCTTGTTGTGGGAAGAAACCCTTATTGCAGGGATGGACTGCCTATGTTCTTGATCTTATTACAGGGATGGACTGTCATGCTTTACTTATTTATGTTTCTTCTTCCAAAACAAGGGTTCATTGTCACTGGGCTAGTGCAAAGTTAGGTCTAGGTAATTTAACAATTATGTTATGATCTCTCTACGGCACACCAAAAGAAGTGTGTCAATTGCACTGCATAAAGAGATTATCATTTCTTGTGGGTAAAGCTATACACCTCTGCAAAGTGTAAATCTAATCAATTAGTTGCGCATACGGTCAAAGGCATTTAGTAATGTCATCACATAGTTAGTTGTTTTTATTATTTTCAAAATGGGATGATTTTCATTGGCAAAGATTGTGGTTATGTCATAGACCGGCAAGAATTGGATAATTCGTTACTCGCAAAGGACTGTGAGTATTATTTATACCTTAATTAATTCTTATTAGTCAAACTTGCTTTTACAAATTTTATTTCTAAATTACAACTTATCTTACAAATTAAATGTTTCTTTATGCAAATTAACCTTAGAAGCTTCCTTTGATATTGCCTGCATTACTGCATTTGCAAATACCACCTTAAATCTTGCGGAGTATAAAAGCACTCAACCTTAATTAATCTATTATTATAGGTGGACAAAAAAACAAAGCTCTGAAGAATACCGTTCATCGTAGGTTGTGGGAAACTCTGTAATGCGATTTTTCTAGGGATTTATGCCATGTCAGTTACCTATGGGATGGATGGGCACACTACAAGATTTAACTTCTTTTGTGCTACTTATATATACTCTGAGTTGTAAGAATACATTGTATAAATAGCTTCCTCTTTAATAATATGATATATGGTTGTGATTCCAATTGTTGTAAATATGCGTACTAACTACTGATCATGGGACTAGTATTGTATGCACATGAGACTCATTTTTCCGTTTATGCGAAAACGAGGATCGTTACAATAAGTGGATGTGTACATATTTTAATTCTCAGTGATTTCCCAACAGGTGGAATTTCCAAAGTGTAATCAAAGCATACTACCTCCGGTTACAAATAATTATCATTTTGAATATTGATACAGTCTGCATGCATAGCTTTAATAGCTAATTTCTATTGTAATATATCTATAAAATCCAATAAAATTATAATATTATGAAAGTACTTTTCAAGACAAATCTACACATATGATTTTCATGTATCCAATTCAAATATTTAAAAACATATTAGCAGTCGAAGTTTCAAAATTTTAAATGCATATATGTCCAAGCTAATAACTATTTGTGATAGGAGAGAGTAGTGTCTTAGACAAGCAGAACTACTCGAATCAAGATTGCTCACTATTTTACTTTGTTTTATTTATTAAAAATGTTACTTGATGTGCTTTTATGCAAATAAATTACTCACAGCTCAGTTTATGATGCTAAATATTCTACGTTGAAAGTACTTTTACGGAAATAAATTACTCAATTTGTATTCTTGCAACTCAGAGTATATATAAGTAGCACAGAAGTATAGCCTGTTGGTGGTTGCCATCAGTAATTTGCTAAATATTCTACGTGGACTACACATTTATAGTATCTGTAGAACATAAAAATTTCACAGGAAATATTTTAATTCTGGTAGAAATTGGGAAAATTTTATGTGCTTTCAAACGGGGTCTTAATTGAGTTGTGTACATTTGTATGAATTCCAATGGAACAATTATTCAATTTAGGACAGAGTATAGTGACTTAAATATAATTAGAAATTGTCATGTTGAAGTTCAACTGGTCACTAGTCCAACTAAATGTCTCGGTTGAGTCCACCTAAATAACAATAGATGAGTTCGTTTATAGACGTTCTGAGATTTACCTCGTAACTTTTCATTTGCTAGACCTCACAGATATGTGATGCGCACCATATGACCCTTTCTAAAAAAAATTGTTAGAAGCCATGTGACGATGTTTAGGTCCTGTTTGGGGAGATTTAAACTAGCTTTAGCTTCTAAAAAGCCGGTATGCTCCTCCAACAGCTTAGCTTTTAAGCGCCTTTTCGTATAAGTTAGAAGCTATATATAACTAGCAAAAGCCAAAATCTGAAAGCTAGGTTGGACCTGCTTTTGCAGCTTCTTGATGAGGGAAATTAGCGATTTGTCAAACGGTCTTTTATAAAAAGCTACACCTGCTTTTCAGCATGAAAAGCCAAAAAACAGCTTTTTAGAAAATCTACAGCTCTCCCAAACATGCCCTTAGAGTTCAATACCGAAGATTTTATAGAAATTTTGTAGGATAAAGGTCAGTTCCAACAAATTCTGGCATCTCGAATGGTCCCTAGTGGATGTGGGCATCCGGTTAGGCTCTTTAGGCCTACCCAAGGCATAGCACGGCTTGCATACGCACCGCTAGGATGGTCCGACACAATTAGATTGTTAGGGTCATATTGAGTCTAATGGCCGGGCACGATGGGTGGCATGACACGATATGCCTCGAAGGATCATGTTTGGGCCGACACAACACACTACAGGGCTGACAGGTACAACACTGGCACAGTAGAGCTTTGGTACCTGTTTTTTTTTACAATTTTTGATAAATATTATAAAAGTTTAACAATATAAGTGAAGTAAGAAAAACTGCTTCAACAATGCAACAAGAACGATGAGGTTCGAGCACTTCAAGCGTGTAGAAGAAGCTAAAAGGCAAGACATTTAATTCGTCTTTCAAAGCGCTGAATAGGTCGCAATGAAATTCTTGAGCAGAGATCAATCACTATCCCGACACGTCTTTTGCAGAGAATGAATACAATTTAGTTATTTTTCCCCAATATTTGTGTTCACTGCCTTGCTTCATCCATTTTTGAATCTTTTCGTCTTCTTGCAATAGTGTAAATGGACTAGATCTAGACGGACACAATGTGTTAATGGACTGTATCTAAGCTCACTAGAGGTGAGTGAGGCTAGCACGAGGGCTGGTTGGACTGTGGCGACATGGCACTATTGAGGTTTATAGCCAGCCATGCCGGCAACTATGCCTTAGTCTAGTCCATAGAAAGATTTGTCATGCTCTTGTACATGGGTCCGCTGCGGGTTGGATGCATAGTTTAGTAGGATCATGGTTTAGGGTAGATGCTGTCAAGAAAACCTTTTCTTTTTCTCATGACAAAATTGGCTCTAGAATATTGCAAAATTGAGGCTTTTGCTATAGGACATTGAAAATTTATAATTAACCAATGAACAGTACAAAATCGTGACATTTCCCTGAACACTACACATATTAAAATATTTCTTTTAATGAATAGAAGACAAAAGGGCATGAAAAGTTCCATTTTAAAAGTTTTTTTTTCAAAATTTTGGCCATCAACAGTTGATAATTCAACCATCGCTGATACAACCGTGCAGATTTTGTTTTAAAAGTTTTTGGCTCATAGGTCATTTCAAATCCCTTCTCTCTCCTTTCCACATAGTATTACTTTAATTGGCCCGGTCTTTTGTAGTGTCCATAAGGAAATTAACCTTTTTCTTGTGCTCTTCAGGACATGCCATACTTTTGCGATGTCCTATAGCCAATTTTTAACTTTTTAATTAGAAGCCAAGAAAAATCTTGATGCTTTCCAATTAATAAAATGACCAAAATAAAATATATTATCCCAAAGTATATTATTTCTACATGTTTGATTATCTGATTTCATCAAAGCAAATATGGATATATTATTTCGTTCAACTCTAAGAAACATACACCCGTTTCATACTGAGTCAGTACTCTGACTTCTCTTAGACTCGGAAATAAATAATTTAGCAATGCTCTTTTTTCAACTTTTTTTGTACAATTTAGATAATTTCAAAGCACTATTGGCCGTAGTATAAAGTTGGATGATACTATTCTGATAGTGTCTTATTGACGAAGATTTTTTTAAAAGCCTAATCTTCGTGTATCATTGACAATTATCATTTCAGATAAACTAAATTAGATGAATTTATGGCACGTTCGAGATAAACTCAAGAACTTTTAAAAAATAGGTGAAAGAAAAACAGAAATTTTAACTAAAAGAATTCAAATTTAAACTTCAAAATTCAAACTTTCAACTCAAAATTTCAACTTTCTACTCAAACCTTCAAACTTTTAACTTCGAAATCAAAACTATCAGCTTTTCGACTTTCGACTCCGAAATTAAAACTTTCACAAAAAAAAATCCTTCGGAAGCTTTTTTTTCACAAAATAAACAAATATGGAAGTGAAAGCGACAGCACCTACACTAAATACGACAGCCTCCAAAGTTGAGCACCAGGTCACTACTTGATGCGCACATGTCAAGTAGTGTTTTTGTTCTCTCAAACAATATATGGGTTGTCCGGGTGATTTTAAAATTTTGATGTAGCCAAAATATGGGCAAACCCAAATTTTGGGGAAAAGACGAGCGTGGTGTGAAAAGTGGTCAAACCAAATTTTCGTAGAGCCAAAATTTGGTCGCTTTCGGATTTGCTCATATGTGATGTTAAATTTTGTTGTGTTACTGAATTTTTGTGGATATTATTAAATATTAGTACAAAACCAAATAATTCATCTGGTTATAAATAGTTATTGTTTTAGACATAGTTGTAGTCCAATTTTTTAAAATTTTGGCTATCAATATCTTTTTAAATATTTAAATTTGATACATAAAAATCATATGTGTAGACGTGTCTCGAGAAGTACTTTCATAATATTGTAATTTTATTGGGTTTTAAAAATATATCATAATAAAAAATAGTGTTCAAAGTTATGCTTTGCAAACCATGTCGATATCCGAAACGATACCATTTACTGACATCGTGAGTCATCACTCCAATATATTTACAATTAAGGCCCCATCTATTTCGGCTTTTTCACCAGCTAAAAAGCAAAAAAAAACTAATGTCGAAACAAACGACTGATTTTTTAAGCCGGGTTTAAAAAGTCTAAAGTTTCTATATAACTATAAGCCAAAGGCTAGGTGAGAGCTCTATGTTTTTTTGGGCTTTTCTAGGACATAATAACTCTTTGTTGAAATAACCCCAAAATTTCAAAATTTTGATTTATTTATTTATTTGGATTTTATTTGAATTTTTCCGGATTTATTTGAATTTTATTTGGTTTTCCTTTTGTTTCCTTTCCCTTTTGGGAAAGTTGCCGTTTTTGGCCCTTCCCTTTTCGGCCATATCTATTTTCGGCTAGCTCTTTTTCCTTCGGCCCAATTCCTTCCGGCCCACTTCCTTTCCCCGGCCCGGCCCACGCGAACGGCCTTCTTCTCCCCCTTCTTCCTCATGGCCCGGCGCCGTGCGTTCTTTGCTCCGCAAGCTGCGCTTGCGCCGTCGCTCACGCATTCACCGCCCGCTCCGAGTCGTCTTCTTCCCTACGCCCGCCGCCCTCGCGCGCTCGCCCCAGCGAACAAATCCCGCGCCGCCCGCTGAACTTCACCACCCTACGGCCCCCTACCTCGCCACTCTACCGCATCCTACTCTGTTCCCTCTCATTTGTCGCGCGTCTTTGCATCACGACAACTTCTACACAGCGCCAGCCGCCGGTTGTGCCTCCCGTGCCAGCCATGACCATGCCCCTCCTTCTCTCTTCCTCTGTCCGCGACTCTCTCCCTCCTCGTAGGCGTGCTATTTAAACCCGGCAAGACCGCCATTTTCACATCCTCAGAGCTCCTGCATCGCGCCAACCCATTTCCCCTTCTCTTCCCCTCCATTTGCTTCCTCCGCCCCACGCCAAGCTTCTTCTCCCCTCCGGGTGGTGGTGACGCCATCCGCCGCCGCTTTCTCTCCTAGCAAATTTCAGCCATCACCGAGTTCGTCATGAGCCACTCCTCCTCCGCCCACCCATTCCTCCGGCTGTGCGTTATTTCTCCGAAACCGCCTGCGTCTTCTTCCCCTCCGACCATTTCCTCGCCCCTGCGAGCTCGTCTCGCCAAATCTCCTATGCCATCTTGGCCCGTCGTCGGCACCCACCACTCACTGCCTCCCGGGCCGCTTGTTTAGCCGCATACAGACGCCTTGGCAGCGCCGATGGCCGTCTCCTCAGCAAGACGTTGAGCAGCAGCGTACCAGGCGGACTGTCTGCGAAGCCTGATCTTTGGCCGAGCCAACTGTATGCCCACGGAAGGAAATCCGGTTTTCTTTTTAATTTCTATTTTCTGATTTGAATTTCGGATTTAATATTTATTTAAATTCAAAGAAAAATTTCCGAAAATTTCCCAAAAAAATCCCAAATGCCCAAAAATATATTTTCTTGACCGTTTCGAGTCACTGAGTCCAAAAATGACCTCCGTTTCGCCATACCAACTCCAGAAAATTCCCAAAATACCCTTGAACCCTGTTCCGGCCATTTTCTCTCTATTCCTTTTTCCGATTTTCTTTCTTTCTGTTTTATTCGATTATTTATTGGTTGTGTTTTCTCGCGCTAGAACCGACGTCGGAGCAACCATCGGCACGAATCTCGGAACAGGAGCAGACGTCGGAGCCATCGCAGGAGCAGGAGCCGTTCGAAGCTGGACACGACATCAACCCCTTCTCACTAGGTGAACCCTCAAATCCGCAAGGCAAGCCACACTCCTTGAACATGTTGAACCCAGTTCTATTACATAATATGTATATACTTTTGTATTGCATTATTTTGGTATTTTAGAAAACTAGAAAATGTGATAGTTTCGAATGACATGATTAGGTATACCCCAATGATAAACCTGTTGCTATGCCTTAATTCCCTTTTAACCCTAGGATATAAAATATTGAACCTTCGTAAAGGTAACAATTTATACAATTATTACTTTTAGACAAATGCTTAATCTCTGAAGGTTGGCTTGGTTGATTTTCAAAAAACGCTATGGTTCGGGGGACAGTGTTGGGCGGACCACGGGAGGTGGATGCCAGCCCAATCCCCAACCGATGACAAGGCCAAGGTTGTGGTGTGGCGGTGGTACAGTTGGTACCAATGGTTGGTGGTATGTCACTTGGCTGAGTCTTTGGCATTTAAGGACCGACGTCTTGGGCAAAGAAAATAACTTCAGATCCCGCTTAACCACAAGTTGGGCCGGCCAATCCTATTGACTTGGTCCAACGTAGCTCGATACATTGTACTTCCCTTTTAATGCCTATAGGAAGTGGTGCTAGCGAGGCAATGGATCACGTGGATTTGGGGTGGAGCGGGAATGGTGCGGCCATTCAGTTCCCACAGCGAAGAGGTGTCCTTTGTGACCGAAGCGCGAATCGCATCGCCCGTGGGACCACTGGGCCTTTGTGGACCCAAGTAACCTCTTGGGTAGGAGCTAAAAAGGGAAGTTCAACGAAATGCTATGATTATCCTGGCCCGGCCACATGCATTAAAGTTGCATGTTATTCACGTGTGGCACTAACGGTCGATGATATCTTGTGGGTAAAGCTGAGCACCTCTGCAGAGTGATTTCAACGGTATTCGAATCTGTGCTTACGGTTAAAGAAGCTGAGTTAATTAGGGTGATTCTGTATCGCGCCCTGTAGCTTTTATAATTAAAACCTGTCGTGGATGTGAACTTTGCAGATAACCCCCCCATGTTATATTGCTATTTATGGTTTGTGTTTCAAATGTAAAATGAAAAGTGATATTTACAACTTGCATCCACAATACTTAAACCTATGCCTACCTTTGTTTATCCCTGCATGTAATATTCAGAATTTCCGTGTGGTTTGTGAGTACGGTTGTGTACTCACCCTTGCTCCCAATCCCCTCTTTAGATTTCAAATGAAGCTGGTGATCTCCAGAAGACCGTAGATGACGATGTTATTTGGTTTTGAAGGCCTTGATCTATCTGCTCAAGCCTTTCCTGTGGGTGTTCTGTAATATATTCGGTACTAGCCATGCCTTTTGTAAAACTCTGGCCGTTAGGCCCTTAATTGATCTATAAAATATTCGCATTTGCTTTTATGTCTGGCAATATACGCTTGGTTACCTCTGACTAAAATCACGGTAGTGTGAAGGTATTTATACGCACCCCCTGAAAAGGGCGGTCCGTGACAAGTGATATCAGAGCCTGACTTGACCAGTAGATCAAGACCTTAAGGTGGTTTAGAAAATTGCTTTTCAAAAAGGTTATTTTAAACTTAAGCAAAATCGATTACAAAAATATATGAACATATTTGCTATCTTCGTCTTCTTCTCACCTCCTTCTGCCTTACCTAAATCTCTGTTTCCAAAAAGTGATTTGAGATTTCTATTCTCAACTGACTTCAAAACTTTCGTGTGTAGCAAATGACGCATAAGTTTTCCTCATCCTTAGGAAGTCTCAGTAGTTGCTTTTAGGTGATAGACCTGGCCCAGCTCGTCGGAAGCAAGGAGTTTCCGCCACAAGTAGATCGTTAGTCTTAGATCTTACCCCTTTGTCGTAATATGTCTTTTGGTAGTGTAATATGGGTCGTACCGAACCTTAAAAACGGTATTGTGTACAATCCCATGCTATGAATAAAAAGGCTATGTTCCCTATCTCTGTTATTTTGTGTTGTCATAAATATCTATATAACCTCACCAAACTCAAAAAGCTCCTTCCCTTCATCTAAGCCTCTTACCTATTCATTCTGCTCTTATCCCTTACTCTACATCTTACTTACCTTCTGCTTGCCTAAAACTGCTGCTGACCGAATAAGAATCAGATTGAGCGGATGGCGAGAATCGGACCACGCCCGGCATTTGGTGAGGAAGCGAAACAATGGAAAACCCGACCAACCTAGCTCGGGTGCTAGCCATGATGGAAAAAAGCAGGCATCGGCGAGATCGCCCAACACAACTAATGGAAGAATGTTAGACCATTCGCCGCGGACCACCGGACACCATCACGGTGATTACTATCGCCCGGATGGGAATATTGGAAGATCAAGATGGTCTGATTTCCAGAAGACAAGACCACCCGTCTTTTCAAGTACAGCAGAAGCACTCGCAGCGGATGATTGGATCAGTGACATTCAGCGAAGACTTGACACAGCTCAGTGCTCAGATAGAGAGCGAGTATTATACGCCTCGCACCAGCTACAAGGACAAGCCACCGCCTGGTGGATGAACTTTCAGGCACATAAGTCCAGACAAGAAACCACATGGTCAGAATTTGAGGAAGCATTCAAAGCGGCCCATATCCCTGCAGGATTAATGGCAACTAAAAAGAGAGAATTTTTGACTCTCCACCAAGGTGAGAGATCAGTATTGGAATACTTTCATCAATTCAACCAACTAGCACGATATGCTCCTGAAGAAGTGGATACCGAAGCCAAGAGGATGGAAAGATTCTACGAAGGTCTGTAGGAAAATTTGAAATTCCATGTTGCAGCGCTTGACTTCGAAGGTCTGATAACGATGGTAGACAAATTAATAATTACCGAGGAGATCCGGGACGACTTGAAAGATACTCAGAAAAGAAAGGCACAACAACTGCGAATGCAGAACTCAAGGCCACTAAGGATACAAATGTTAGACCCTACCTCCAACTTTCCGAACGAAAGACAGGCTGTAGAAGAACAGAGACCGATACCTGCTATGCCTCAACTCAAGACAGTGAAATGTTTAAATTGCAAAAGGAATCGTTGTGCAACTGATTGCCCTCACAAGACCGATCGCTGTTTTCACTGCAGACAAACAGGACATTTCCGGCATTGCTGCCCTAGGAAGCATTTACCATCCCATGTGGCCAAGGCTCAAGTTTCCAACACTAATCCAACAGACCGACAAAGTGCTACACATCAGCCACCGAAATAACAGCGAGGATTGCTGAAAAGGAAGATACCCATGAAGACCCAACCAAACTCCAGTGATCCGAGAAACCAGATAAATCATACGTCCGCCGAAGAAACTGCAGAGGCCGCAAACGGCGTCATCGGTAAGCTCCAAACTCAGTAACAACCAGTGTGATTCTTTTAGCCCTGGTACTACCCATTTCTTCATTTCGTGGCTTTTGTTTGCAAAAATGGATTATCATATCCCCCTTGCCTAACCCTTCTGTGTTCCAAACCCTAGGAGTTGGGTAATGACTCGGTTCAAATATAAAGATCATAGAGATTGATCATTCAAGGAATTAAGTTCATGATCAGTTGCTGAAGATAAAAGAGGAAGGTCTGAATGTCATCCTAAAGATGGATCAGCTAACCCAGAAATAAAACAGCAGTATTCACCATCCTTACAAATGGCCAGGGACAGTAAAGCCATCATGCAGATGAACCCAAAATTTGCAGAAAGAAAATGAATCAGCATCCTCACCTCAGAGATATCCAAGACGCTAATCATTCAAAGAATAGCCAGACAAATTAACGAGAAAATGGCTTCACCCACCATAAGGAACTAGTCAGAAATAAAAAGGAAATCTTGACCTACAAAGTGATGACAGAATCATGCCCTCAGTGGGAATCCCACCCGATCCAGTGGGTCAAGTCAAAACAACCCAGCAGGAAGATAAGGACATCCAGCTGTACAAGGGAAGAATGACAGATGCCAACCCCTCAAGAGCTTCCGCCAAATCAACAAGGGATATCGTGGCTCTATAACTATATATGTAATAATAAAAATATAAGAGGATTGATTTTGACAAAGAAAGCAGCCAAGAATGTCCTTTACAGTAATGTGTGTCAGAAGGTTAAGATTGACCCTCAGAAGACTCCTAGTCTACTGCAGCTCTCCTTCCCTAGACAAAAAATAGGATGAGATCGGAATGGATTTCCTCACAAGGATGTTCAAGGACTCCACAGGGATTCAATATTATTGGATGACAACTGACAGATTGACCAAGATCGCTCACTTCATTCCCATCCAGCAAGCTTTCAGCCGGAATAAAGATCAACAGGAATATATTTAACACGGATGATAAGGTCACATGGAATACCGAGGAGAATGGTTCAGAACAGGAAACCCGGATCACACCCAACTTAGAAATCCACATGAAACAATAAAAACAAAGTTGGACAGAGAAACACAAAAGGCAATTCTCTAGACCCCAAGATGTGCAGGGAACAGAAGCCCATGTGAAAGTCAGTAGAGAAAACCCAAAGGCTGCCCTAAAAACAACAAGAAAGTTCTGCAGACGAAAAGCAGGAGAATGACAGCCGCCAAAATGAAGACCTTGTCTACTTGAAGACGATGCCCTCCAAGCCCAGGCACAGATTTCAGAGTTGAGAAAGAATTACGCCCCGATATATTGGACCCTATCAAGCCTCAAGAAAGTCGAAGACGTAGCCTACAAGTCTCAGGTGAGCCCAAGCTCAAAATCAGGTATCCAATGTACTCCAGATATCCCAGTTAAGGAATTTCCTTCGGCAACCGGCAGATCAACCGAAAGACCAAGAGCAGTTAAGAGGAATTAATTGGCAGAATAAAGTTACCCCATTACAAAGAGCACATCCGGATCATCAAGTCAACTGAAAGTCGACACAGAAACAGGGATGACAGAGTATTGCCGGAAAATCATTCATGAGGAATCCACTGGAAAAAGGAATCGGGACTGCAGCAGAATTTCCCAACCCATTCCCCTATGATGAGTAAATCTCGAGGACGTGATTTGATTTAAGAGGGGTAGATTGAAATAACACCAAAATTTCAAAATTTTGATTTATTTATTTATTTGGATTTTATTTGAATTTTTTCGGATTTATTTGAATTTTATTTGGTTTTCCTTTTGTTTCCTTTCCCTTTTGGGAAAGTTGCCGTTTTTGGCCCTTCCCTTTTCGGCCATATCTATTTTCGGCCAGCTCTTTTTCCTTCGGCCCAATTCCTTCCGGCCCACTTCCTTTCCCCGACCTAGCCCGCGCGAACGGCCTTCTTCTCCCCCTTCTTCCTCGCGCGCCTTCGTGCGTCTTGCTCCCCAAGCACTGCGCTTTCGCGCCGTCGCTCACGCCTTCACCGCCCGCTCCGAGTCGTCTTCTTCCCCGTGCCCGCCGCCCTCGCACGCTCACCCCAGCGAACAAATCCCGCGCCACCCGCTGAACTTCACCACCCTACGGCCCCCTACCTCGCCACTCTACCGCCACATCCTACTCTGTTCCCACTCATTGTCGTCGCGTCTTTGCCACGCCGGCGCCGATTCGCCTCCCGTGCCGCCGCACCATGCCCCTCCCTTCTCTCTTCCTCTGTCCGCACTCTCTCCCTCCTCGCGCGCGTGCTATTTAAACCCCGGCGCACCGCCATTTTCACATCCCTGAGCTCCCTGCATCGCGCCCAACCCATTTCCCCACTTCTCTTCCCCTCCGGCTGCTTCCTCCGCCCACGCCGCAAGCTTCTTCTCCCCCTCCGGTGGCCGCACGCCGTCCCGCTGCCCCGCTGCCCCGCTTTCTCTCCCAGCAAATTTCAGCCATCACCGAGTTTGTCGTGAGCCACTCCTCCTCCGCCCACCCATTCCTCTGGCTGTGCGCTATTTCGCCGAAACCGCCTGCGTCTTCATCCCCTCCGGCCATTTCCTCGCCCCTGCGAGCTCGTCTCGCCCCCGTCTCACTGCCATGCAGGCCCCGGTCGTCAGCACCCACACCCTCTCACTGCCTCCCCGGGCCCGCTTGTCGACCACAAAGCCGCCCTAGGCCATGAGCCAATGGCGTCTCCTCGCAAGACGCTGAGCCAGCCCGCGGTGGCCGGGTGTGCACAAGTCTTTGGACCGAGCCACTGTGCGGCCCACGGAAGGAAATCCGGTTTTCTTTTTAATTTCTATTTTCTGATTTGAATTTCGGATTTAATATTTATTTAAATTCCGAAAATTCAAAGAAAAATTTCTGAAAATTTTCCAAAAAAATCCCAAATGCCCAAAAATATATTTTCTTGACCGTTTCGAGTCACTGAGTCCAAAAATGACCTCCGTTTCGCCATACCAAGTCCAAAAAATTCCCAAAATACCCTTGAACCCTGTTCCGGCCATTTTCTCTCTATTCCTTTTTCCGATTTTCTTTCTTTCTTTCTGTTTTATTCATTTATTTATTGGTTGTGTCTTCTCGCGCTAGAACCGACGTCGGAGCAACCATTGGCATGAATCTCGGAACAGGAGCAGACATCGGAGCCATCGCAGGAGCCGTTCGAAGCCGGACACGACATCAACCCCTTCTCACTAGGTGAACCCTCAAATCCGCAAAGCAAGCCACACTCCATGAACATGTTGAACCCAGTTCTGTTACAATAATATGTATATACTTTTGTATTGCATTATTTTGGTATTTTAGAAAACTAGATAATGTGATAGTTTCGAATGACATGATTAGGTATACCCCAATGATAAACCTGTTGCTATGCCTTAATTCCCTTTTAACCCTAGGATATAAAATATTGAACCTTCGTAAAGGTAGCAATTTATACAATTATTACTTTTAGACAAATGCTTAATCTCTGAAGGTTGGCTTGGTTGATTTTCAAAAATCGCTACGGTTCGGGGGACAGTGTTGAGCGGACCACGGGAGGTGGATGCCGGCCCAATCCCCAACCGATGACAAGGCCAAGGTTGTAGTGTGGCGGTGGTACAGTTGGAACCAATGGTTGGTGGTATGTCACTTGGCAGAGTCTTTGGCATTTAAGGACCGACGTCTTGGGCAAAGAAAATAACTTCAGATCCCGCTCAACCACAAGTTGGGCCGGCCAATCCTATTGACTTGGTCCAACGTAGCTCAGTACATTGTACTTCCCTTTTTAATGCCTATAGGAAGTGGTGCTAGCGAGGCAATGGATCGCGTAGCGACCGGGGTGGAACGGGAATGGTGCGGCCATTCAGTTCTCACAATAGTAGGTGTCCACTGTGACTAGGCCGCGAATCTCGCCCTGGCCCGTGGGACCCTATGGCACTGTGGACCCAAGTAACCTACTGGGTAGGAGCTAAAAAGTGGAAGTTCAACGAAATGCTATGATTATCCCAGCCCGGCCACATGCATTAAAGTTGCATGTTATTCACGTGTGGCACTAACGGTCGATGATATCTTATGGGTAAAGCTGAGCACCTCTGCAAAGTGATTTCAACGGTATTCGAATACGCCATGCTTCCGGTTAAAGAAGCTGAGTTAATTTAGGGTGATTCCTATAACTGCGCCCCTGTAGCTTTTATAATTAAAACCTGTCGTGGATGTGAACTTTGCAGATAACCCCCCCATGTTATATTGCTATTTATGGTTTGTGTTTCAAATGTAAAATGAAAAGTGATATTTACAACTTGCATCCACAATACTTAAACCTATGCCTACCTTTGTTTATCCATGCATGTAATATTCAGAATTTCCGTGTGGTTTGTTGAGTACGGTTGTGTACTCACCCTTGCTCCCAATCCCCTCTTTAGATTTCAAATGAAGCTGGCGATCTCCAGAAGACCGTAGATGACGATGTTATTTGGTTTTGAAGGCCTTGATCTATCTGCTCAAGTCTTTCCTGTGGGTGTTCTGTAATGTATTCGGTGCTAGCCACGCCTTTTGTAAAACTCTGGCCGTTAGGCTCTTAATTGATCTATAA
Organism: Guadua angustifolia; assembly: GCA_036346375.1. Taxonomy (NCBI): domain Eukaryota; kingdom Viridiplantae; phylum Streptophyta; class Magnoliopsida; order Poales; family Poaceae; genus Guadua; species Guadua angustifolia. The sequence continues at coordinate 30,442,750 of CM070513.1, forward strand.
AATATTCGCATTTGCTTTTATGTCTGGCAATATACGCTTGGTTACCTACAGCTAAAATCCTGGGTAGCTGTGAAGGTATTTATACGCACCCCCTGAAAAGGGCGGTCCGTGACATTTGTCACCAGAAGTCTCTAAAATTACCCACCAAATACCATCGTATATAAACTCAAGAATTTTTCTCTCATCTCATTTCGCCTCCTCTCCTCTCTCTTTCACCTATGTGGCATATCTTCTCCCTCTGCTGCTTAGATCTCTGTCATCCCCGACCTACTCCCTCCTTCGCTATCCCCAGCCTTCTTCCTCATCCGCCAACCTAGATCCGGTGCGGCGTTGGTTGAGGTGGATGGACCCAAGCTTGGAGCGACGAGAGGCTATAGGGTCTGGGCATAGCACATGTGGAGCTGAACTGTAGTGCGGCGGGAAACGGTCAGATCTGGTGTGACGCAGGTGGAGCAGCCGGACCCGAGGGTGGAACGGCAAGAGGTGGTCAGACCTGAGGGTGGAACAACGGGAGCCGATAGGAGATGGTCAGATGAACAAGCTACACCATCTAACCCATTAAAAAGTCAGGATACTAAACAACATGTCTCGACTTAAAAGCAAACGGCTTAAAAGTTTGTTAAACCAAAAGGCTAACTTTAAAGTAAAAGAAAAAAAAACCTAAATCAAAACAGACAGGACCTAAAAGCAACGAGGAAAAGTTAGAAATGTACACTTGCCTGGTGAGTTTGTGCGGCTGCAGCACTGGAGGTCGTTCGTCCGTAGAACCTCTTTGGCCGCCTCCGGGGACGTGACCACGACCGTGCGCATGCTGCCTAGGTGCACCTGCACGACCGGGCCGTACCTCCTCGCGACAGCCTGGAAGTACCGGTGCGGCCGGCTGCCGAGCTGCAGTAGGTTGCCCAGCACTGGAAGCTGCTTAGGGGGGCCCGGGGGACAGGGAGCATTTCTTGCTCCTTGTCTTCCGCTCTCGCCTCCCTTGCTGCTCCTGAAGAACAGGTATAGGAGAGGAAGGAGAAAGAGTGATACTACCAGTGGGAGAAGAGCCCATGGCGACTGATTGGAGACAGAATCGGTAGCCATGGAGGTTTCTGTTTCCTCGCTGAACTTGGATGATGTGTGACGAGACGAGGGGCCGGGGCGGCTACTCTGAATTGAATAAATTACTGACGAGACGAGGGGCCGTGGCGGCTACGATGCTTGTCACAGTTGGTATACTGTTTTTGTCTCGACTTGAGTTTAAACTAATTCAGAATAGATTACTGACGAGACGGGTTGGCTACGGCGCTCGAATAGACTACTCGGTTACGTTAGCTTGTCATAGGTGTATACTGTTTTGTTTCGACTTTTGTATAGACCACTGATATTTTGGATATCAATGTGGCCTTTCAAAACAAAATTTTGACCACACTTTTTTTTAGAGTATTACTACTGAACACTTATAACGTTAGAATTAATTTTAACGGTATAGCATGTTTCACAGCTAAATTTCAACTAGATAGCTTTTATGTTGTTTCACAGTTAAGTTTCACCAGATAACATAGTGTACTTATAAGTTTTATATTTTATACATATTTCAACAAATTTCAAAAGAAGTTTCCAACAAATATTCATTCATGTTTCCGTAAGTTTATGCAAATTCCATTTGTATTTCAAAAGTTTCAGCAAGTTTCATTGATGTTTCGGCACGTTTCAGTAAGTTCCACACGTGTTATGGCAAGTTTCAAAAGAGCGTTTGAATAGTTTCATGTTTCGATAAATTTCACCTGTTTCTAGAATATTTCAAGTTTTACTAAGATTCAACCCATGAGTTTCTACAGGTTTCAGAGCATGTTTCATAGGTTTCATATGATTTCAACACATTTCCAAAAAAAATTAATGAGTTTCAATCTAAAAATGTAAGTTTGAGAGTATGTTTGAAAAAAACTTGATTAAATACGAGTTTGAGAAAAATCTCAACTGAGTTTCAAAAAACCAACTGCAAAAGTTTCAGAGAGATCAAACAAGTTTAAAAATTTAATGAAATCTACTAAAACTTAGGCATAAGTGCTATTAAAAGATGACGACACTATATTATGTTGATGGAATATTATGAAACCTAATAAAATGTATCTATAAAATTGTCATTAAACTTATCCATGAAACATCGTAAAACATATCTGTGCACCTCCTGAATCTCAAGAAACCTGATGAAATTTAATCATGAAACATATCTAAGAACATCATATAACTTAACTATAACCTCCTGAAACTCATGGAGCCATGTGAAACTTTATCATAAAACCTAGTAAAGATAGAATGAAATCTATTGAAATTTAGTCATGAAAGCTATTAAGAGAAAACTTTATCATAAAACCTAGTAAAAATAGAATGAAATCTATTGAAATTTAGTCATGAAAGCTATTAAGAGCTAAAGAAACTAATGGAACACTATGAAATATAATGAAGCTTATATGCCAAATATCATGAAATTTATATGTGAAATATCATAAAATACTACGAAACCTAATGAAACTTAGCCATGAACCTCATAAAACTTTTAGAAACCTGATAAAATTTAGGGCTATATATGTCCAAAAGTGGGTCAGGTATAGATTATCCTGATGACCTTTCAATGGTGGAAGAAAGAAGCTCTTGGTGGTGTCTTTGTGTCGGACCAAGCGCTAGTATTAGGCATCGAGGCGTTAACTCCTTGCTAACAAGCCAATTAACTTGCATGATTTAGCTGCATCAATCATACGATACGATCGAATTGCATGATCTAGTATGTATGTTAGTTCCTCACCGAGAGGGCTGCGATACCACCCCGGGGCCCCTTGACGATCAGGGGGAGTCCGGTTCATGCTAATGACCGGGGCGCAGGAAAATGGGAGGCCTCCGTCGACGCTTCGGGCCCAGACCTGAAGAGACCCTGTACCACGGGCATCTCTTCTGCTCCCAGCCCTTCTGTGTCGTTGAACACGGCAGGGGCTGGGTCTTTTGCTGGCGTCGTCGCGCCTTCCGCCAGGAAGGACGTTGTGGCGCCACCGCCTCCGTCTCCGCCTCCAGCACCAACACCAATGCCAGCAGCGGTGCCGGTATCAACGGTGCAAGGCGCTGGGCCCAGGAGTGGGCTAGCGCTTCACACTTGTTCCGTCCGCTTTGGCGGCACTTCTGCCACGTAAGTTTCTTCTCTTCTTTTCTTGGCGTATTTTTCCGTTTGCTGGAGCTAACTCTCCTTCTCGGTGTCTTCAGAACGGACACCCAAGGTGCTGCGGGTGGTCGGACGACCACGCCGTCTACCATCACCGGGGTCACCGCCCTGCAGGTGCCCGTCTGCTACTTGATCATCGGGCAGACCGGCTACTCACAGGCGATGCGCCTCTGCTCGGCCACCGTCTGCTCCCTCGTGCTGTCGCCACCGGCTCGCCAGCCTGGCTGCCGAGTTAGCCGTGGCGACCTCTCTTCATGACAAGCAGATGGTGTCATTGTGGGAGGAGCTAGCGTTGGTGAAAAGCGGAGAAACGGCTGGCGGTGGCGAGCTGAAACCCGTGAAGGCGCGCCAGGAGAAATGTGACACGTTGCCGCGGAGCGGGCCACAATCTCATAACCTTGTCACCATGCTCCGCCCGCGTTTAAGCGCATGGTCGTGACTTGCGGCTCTTTGGGGGTGACGATGAATGGCCCACTGGAGAGTCGTGGCGCCTCACGCTCAACATCACCCTTATTCTTTGAAGCCCTTGCCGACCTCCCTGCTGCCTTGGTGGACCGCTCTGACGGATACCCGACACACAGGTATCCCCAGCGGCCCAGGAGAGGAGCATGGGCCGCCATTGTGCCTAAAACCCGGGGGCCCAAGGCCTCCGGCCAAGCCGACCCCAAGAGGTGGCCCGACTAGGCGTTACAGAGCGGGCGCCTCACGAGCTACGGCGATACCAACTCAGAGATGTCCCGATCGACCAGTCGGATGGGCCGAGAGCCTCGAACAAGCTCGAACCATCTTCGTCAACGAGCCAACATCAAATCATCGGAGCCGTCGGACCGGCCACCTACCCCAGCGTCGGCACCCGGCATGACCCGAGCAGAGATGGGAGGCCGCGCCTTCC